>BTRK01000004.1:45953393-47434858 GCA_036245805.1 Pristionchus mayeri | reverse complement strand
GTAATGAAACAGGGGGAGAGGGAGAAAGGGAGAGAGAGAGGAAGAGAGGGAGAGAGAGGAATAAAGGAAGAGAGGGAGAGAGAGGAAGAGAGGGAGAGTGGGAGAGAGAGGAAGAGAGGAAGAGTGGGAGAGAGGGAGAGTAGGAGAGAGAGGGAGAGAGAGGGGGAAGGAGAGAGAGAGGGAGAGGAGGAGAGAGGAGATAGAGAAGGAGAAGGAGAGAGATGGAGAGGGAGAAACGGAGAGATAAGAAGAGAGGAAGAGAGATGAAAAGAGGGAGAGAGAGGAAGAGAGAGAGGAGGAGGAGGAGAGAGGAGAGAGAGAAGGAGAATGAAACAGAGGGATAGGGAGAGAGAGGAATAGAGGAAGAGAGGGAGAGAGGAAGAGAGGGAGAGTAGGAGAGAGAGGGGAGAGAGAGAGGGGGGGAGAAGGAGAGAGAGAGGAGGGATGGAGAGAGGGGGAGAGAGGGAAGGATAAATGTTAAGGAAGGGAGTGTAAGAGAGATATTGTGAATCCGAAATAAATAAGACTAAGCCAACCAATAAAATACCCCGAAGCACGCCAGTCGATTGCGCGCGCCGAGGCGCGCGCAATCGGCTGGTATAAATATAATCAAGTACTACTAGAAGGTGGTTTGGTTGAAGCATGGTGTATTTGAGACACTAATTACGCTCCCTGGGATAAAATTTCAAGAGATTTCGGATGAAGCGGGATTTCGCTCAGAATTTCGGAAGTGGGAGACTTGGATTTTGATAACAAACGCTCCATCAAGATGGGAAGTAAAACAGTATTTAGTGCAATGACTAATGGGCAACGACACCTTAGTCATGGCGATCCACTCATAAATGAGAAGAAAACCCATTGCCTCCAGTGATCTGTAATTAACTAAACCTCATTAACTTCTCATTTTCTAATCCATGTTATTGTCAAAAAAATCATGAAAAGTAGACCATCGCATATCTGCCGACGAATTCAGGTACAAAAGTCAGGAAAAAAATTATATCTAAAATCGATAAAGTGTGATTTCATGAAACGATAATAGAAGATAGTCTGCTTATTTTGTGTTGAACATCGCCCATAGCGCATTGAAATTGTATTCGATATCTTCACTTGCATTATTCATGTGCCCGATAATCATATTATTCCTATACTCGATCTTGACAGCCGCTTTAGTATGACATTTGGCGGGCCTTCACAAGCGGTGTTAGTTATATTCTCCCTTTTAGCATCAACAATATGACCCATTTCAGCTATCTGATTATGGGGTATTTGTATTACAGGTCAATGAATCTCGCTGATTTGCCTATGGATGTCAACAGCGTTATTCTTCAAATGGATGAAGAGTCATTGGACTCAGCGCGATTGGTGCAATTTCTAAATTTTATAAATTTAAATTATCTGATTTTTGCCATGGAAATTATAAAATCAATAAGTAAAATTTCAGATTTCGCACTCCTGGAACTCATCTGTTCTCGGGTATCTCAGATCTCCGCTCAACAAAGGGAGAGGATGCCTTGATCTCGTCAAATTAAATTGTACTAAGCCCGGCACGGTTTTCTTGTCTGCGACAATTTCTAAGGAATGTCTCGGCCGCATTCCCGGATGGCCTAAGTGGCTGAAGGCGTATTCATCTACGAAAGGACAGGTGCGTACTGCGTAACGGACAACTCAGAAAAACGAGTACCATTAAACGCCTTAGACTAAGTCCTTATTCCACTTAGGACGCTTCGGCTTAGGTTTCTTTAGCTTCTAAGGCTTAGGTTGCTTAGTCGTAGTTTAAGATTGCTTAGGAGTAGGTTTAGGCCTTGTAAAGTCTTGCATAATGTTCTTCTGAGTTGCCGTTTATTTGAGTAGTCATGTATGCGTGCGTACTAATGTTGGGTTCGTGGTGAATTATGTCTTCATTCTGCGAGCTTTTTCACTGTCGGGGAAATAGTGTGAATCATGACGACGCAATTTCACGGGGCTGTATCATGTTAGACTTTCTCATTTTAGAACTCTTTGTTTTGAACTCAGTGATGAATTTGGAAAACCTTATTTTTCGCTCTGTGGAGTTCTAAAAATGATACATCTCCCCACTTCCCTCGAAGTCAACCCAAGTGAGTATAGTACGCACTATCGTGCTAGGCAACGTAGTAATTGGTGTTGGAACGTGCTTGGAAATGCCATTTGTTTTTGTGCAGCACGAATCGGAAAAATACAACTATTTAGGTCATTCATTCGTGTGTTTCAGGAGCACATGTTGATTGTCGGTAATGAAATGTCCATTATGGAGTCTACGTACAGTTTCCGGCGCTTCATCCGCCGAATATTTAGAATGTTTTCGAATATCGACACCCTGTTTCTGAATTGCTTCCAAGATTTTATTTCGTTAGATACAATTTTGGAGTCGATGGGTAATATAAATGTGAAAAGAGCCGAATTTCATTACTGCAAATCACAAGATGTCGCATTTCAGTAAGTCATTCGCATTGTAGTTTAAACCCATCGATTTATGCAATTTCAGACCGCTTGCACTTGATATGATTGTGCCCTATAAAATTCAGCATATTTCAATCGAAGAACGTTCTCTACCAATCAATTCTCGCTTTCTCTCCGATGAGTTCATTCTTCAAATTATACAGTTGAACGCGACTTTGCATGTATATTTGTGCGGTATTGAGGACTATTTTGTTCGCACGAATAGGCTGTGGCAGCAGTTAGCTGATGAGATGGACAGCAAGGGAATTTCACTCAAAATTTCACTCAAGGTATTGTTGATTTTTTGAAATTTCGACCTCAGCGAGCATTAAAAAATAAAACGAGATGAAAAGAAGAAGGAGGATCATTGACTTGTTGTACGTAGACTTACATACTTTGGCTTTTACTAAATAAGTCGATAACATTAAGAATAACAACTACAGTTTAAAAAATACAATTTCGCAGGGGAAAGACCCTAACTTTGACCTTCACCTCAGCGAGAAACTGGCGATCAACGCCCATCTGAGCGTAATGACCAATGATCAGAGGAAGAACGGACTATCAGAACAACTCATAAACGAGATGAAGAACAATAATATCATGATCAAGTGATTGCAGTAGCTATTGATCATATCAATCATGGCTTTTTTGTGATCATATTTTTCTGGTTTTCAATGCCCCGATAAACAAAAACTTAAAATATAGTCTTCACACATGTAACTTTAACCGTTGTAAGCAAAGATATAGTTTAATGATTCAAGACCCTGAACAGGGGTCCATCCGAAAACGTCCCCCCTCTCCCCCTGGCAGTACCCGCCTCTCTAATCGAATTTTGAAGTTTTAATTACATAACTAAATTATTTTTTGTTAAAAAGCTTCGCTCTTTTTTGATTGTTAAAGAGCGTGAGCTGTTCTATCTTTTGTATGTTGATGCCTAAGAGCTCATACTGGCAGGAACTTCGCTACACTATCAAATGTAATAATTATCGCATTTGATAGTGTAGCGAAGTTCATGTGAGTCTGAGCTTTTAGAAATCAACATACAAAAGATAGAACAGCTCAAGCTCTTTAACAATCAAAAAAGAGCGAAGCTTTTTAACAAAAATTAATTTAGTTATGAAATTAAAACTTCAAAATTTGATTAGAGAGGCGGGTACTGCCAGGGGGAGAGAGGGGGACGTTTTCGGATGGACCCCCTGAACAGATTCCCACGGGACTGTTGTCCTGAAATCGTGTACTACGCAACTATCGACGCTCTAATAATGCAAATTTCTAGTACTCGTAGATAAGGGAAAAAGGCTGTTTAAGTATATTCGACGGGGAATGCGATCGGTGACAGTCGATCGGAAAATAAGCGAAAACATTTAGGGAGACGGTTTATACACCTCATTATAAATAATGAAAGCCTAGTAATATGGAATTGGGTAATGCGATATTTTCAAACCTCTCGAGTGAAATTGAATAATCAAATGATTTATAAACAATTGCGGGGGGATAATTTTCAAATAAAGAAAGAAGTGAGATTTGAAAAGATGAAATTTAATGGAGCATCAAATTGGAACAAGTATGGTCAGTAGTTATCGTTCACATTTCAATTCGTGAGTTTGCGATAAAGCGAATATTCGAATGCATTCCGTCGCCTCTTTCAACGATTATCCGAGTAGCAACCTATAAATATTGCATACCACCATTCTCCCGGCGCGATGTTATCAAGCCCGAAGACCTACACTTCCGCTTACCCTTACCCTCAACGGGTGCTATTGCGTTGGCGCGTAACAATTTAACGATTATAGACTAACATTTTGTGATTTATCCAGAGCTTCGCGAGAAGGCTCCCACTTGCGTTCTAACTCATCGATTGTTTTCCGACTCGTATCCTGAATCAGTAACTCTACTTCCGAGACCTCACGAAGAGCTCTTTCGAAAAATGCCGACCACAAATCTAAATTTATTGTAATTTATTAACGTAACAATATAGTTTGGATTGCGTATTACTGACGGAACTAGGTCAGATGATAACTATGAGTCCATCTGCCTTTGATGTATCAAATGCGGCATGATTTCAAAGCTCTCACCCGAACTAGCGTTGTACTGACTAGCCGAATATTCGATGGTGGGCGGCAGCTCGATAATAAGGCGTTGGATGACGTTCCCTCCGATGATATTGAACACAGCCTCTCTACAATGGCGTTTGTTTTTATTTTCTCAAACATTTAGAATATCCACATTAATTATGGTGTGTAGTTCGGCAGTATTCGGTCTCATCGAACTATACCAACCAGCGTAATCGTCTTTTAACTACTATGAAATCGTTTGACGTGACCTTTACCCTTTTCACCTTTTTACAATTAGTTAATACATTTTTATGAAACATGCATTTATTTTATTTTATTAAGGGTTCTCGTAATATTGCCAACAAATGTTTACGTACTCATTGATTGCGAATACGTCGTGTCGATGAAATGTACCCTCGTTAGATGTGAAGCAGATCTCGCCGATTTTCACCGATCTCAAAATTCTTCCAAATGCAACGCACTCATTCCTGTCTACGTTACGAATAACGTCCTTCATTACCAACCTGTAATGATAAAAATAAAAATAAATATTATTTTTACAACCAGGATCGAAATTTAGATGCAACCTTTCGATTCGAGAGCATCTGTTGAGAATGAGAGCGAGCGATGGCCAGCAACTTCCCGGCTCAGCGCTATCCTCGTCCAATGCTTCGTCAGATGATTCCGACTGAGAATGAATCCGTTAAACAAGATTAATTATTATTGTTAAAATAATTCCGCTGCATATCAACACATCAGTAATATAATAATGAAAAGAATATGAAATAGGCTCACAAACGTAGGGATGCGTAGTATAGAATCGTCAAGATGTGCTTTGCCGGTGTTCAGCATTTTCCATGTATTTCCGCCGAAGTATTCCATGTATTTTTGCTCAATTGTCATGTCTACATACACGAGAACACTATCATCAGTGCGCCATTTTAAAGTGTGACATCGCAAGATTTCCATGACAGGAAGATTGCTCTGGTTGCTGAGGAATGCGACGCCCAAGGCATTCCATCGAAGAGAAATCTAAATCATTTTATTTATACAATGTCATTTTTAATGGTTTCCAAGACTGCTTCTGAATAAACGGCACCCTTGCCCGGTCTGGAGGGATTTGGCAGAACCCTTCATTTTGTAAGAAATCGTACATGTCAAACCTATGGATGCCCTGTTTATTGCAGAAAGTACCATGAATCATCTGGATTATTTATACTGAATATCCAAGTAATATTTAATTTCAGTTCAATGATTTCAGAAAATATTCAAATATGAGTCACCAGTCTCGTGTTGTTGCTGAATTCGAGACTAAGTTTGATGGTATTCCGAATAATGTCGGGTGCTATAGTTGCAAGATTCAGATCTGCATCGGAAGCCATTCTACAATTCGATTTCTAGAGACGATTATTTAAAAAAAAGGATGCAAAATCATTTTGGTATAGTTTTTAAATAATCAGGTTAAGGAAATAGATGAGAGTTGGGTAAACTAATTATATTTCGGAGATTCGGAAAAGATAAGAAAGGATGATACAGAAGCTAGGAGACTGCGCGAATGTTGCTCGTGTTTAGATGAGATTGAGAGGGAGAAATATGTTTGAATGCCGATCGGACGCGGAAGAATGGCGGGAATAGGAATCAGTGTTAAAGAATGAGCGAGAGAGAGAGAGGAGAGAGAGAGAGAGAGAGAGAGAGACCTGTGGATGTGAGAAAAACGAAGAACAACCAGAGGGATGGTGGTTATTCTACCTGGTTGTTTCCAAAATCACCTTCCTTTTTAGGTCCAACATGCCAGCCTCATTCGATCATCAAGACATATGTACGCCAATCTAACAATGCCAATGTTTTTAACTCGTGTTTTCACGTGCTCGTTGTTATTGCGCTCCGAGCTCTTTAGTGAGTGCGTGTATCCACCCCCCTGATCTTCTATGATAGATATTGAATGATCATTGTGGTTATCCTTGTTTGTCTATTTTAATATTATCGAGTATATTTCAGGTGCGCTAAATAGCTTGTGATCGAATCAGAAAGTTCATCAAAAACACACCATTAATCAACAACACATAAGCAAACAGGGAAACACTCGACGTAGCGGATATGGTAACAATTCACTCCCTGTTTTCAGTTGCCACCGATAAATCATTGATTTGTAACCCCCGGAGTAGATTCATCTCAGGTCCTGTTGTCGTCAGATCGTGTGCTAGTGACGTCACAGTTTCACTGAAAAGCGATAATCAAAGGAGTTGCATATCAAAATTTCAGTAATATAATAACGAAAAGGCTATGAAATAGGCTCACACACGTAGGGATGCGTAGTATAGGATGTGCGACAAGATGTGCTTTGCTGGTATCCAGCATTTTCCGTATCTTTCCGGAGAACAGATAATAGTGGGGGAAGTCGCATGGAGATATAGAGAGATACAGGAAATTGTGAAATTGATGACAATCGGAAAATAAGCGAGCGGATTTAGAGCGAGCTGCTTATATAACCTATCATTCAAGACTAATAATCATTGAAAATTGGGAAATGCGATATTTCCAAACCTCTGGAGTGGCATCCAATTATGAACCGATTTATAAACAAACACGCTTGATGTATATTTCTCAAACAACGAAATAAGAGATATTTGAAATTGATGACATTTAATACAACATAAAATTGATCATTCACTTTTCAGTTCGTGAGCTTGCGATAAAGCGAATATTCTAATACATTCCGGTAGCTCTTTCGACGATTATTCGAGTAGTAACCTATAAATATTTCATACCACCATTTTCCCGGATCGATGTTATCAAGCCCGAAGACTAACCTACTCTTCCATACCTCAACGGCTACTATTGCGTTGGCGAAAAAAATTACAATTTAACGATTAGATACTAACCTTTTGTGATTTATCCAGAGCTTCGCGAGAAGGCTCCCACTTGCGTTCCAACTCATCGATTGTTTTCCGACTCGTATCCTGAATCAGTAACTCTACTTCCGAGACCTCGCGAAGAGCTCTTTTGAAAAATTTGATCCATGAATCTGAATTATAATAGTAGCAATTTCTTATTGGAAAGAAAACTAAGAATGAGAAATTTCATATGAAATTTCTCGAAGCTTAGTTCCGAATTTGATATCAACGCCGGCATGACGTCATAGTTCTCATCCGAACTAGTGCCGTACTCACAAGCCGAATATTCGATGGAATACATCAGCTCAATGATTAGGCGTTTGATTTTGTTTCCTCGGATAACGTTAAACACCGCATCTCTACAATAGTTGTATTGATATTGTATGAAAATACATAGTTTAGTCAAAGAAAAAATTAAATTATATAATCTATGAGCAGGTTGACTTACGCATGAATTGTGAACTCGTTGTCTCGATGAAATGTGCTCTCGGATGATGCGAAGGAAATTTCGCCGACCTTCGTCAGTCTCAAGATCCTTCCGAGTGAGGCACATTCATTCCTATCTAGATTGCACAAAGCGTCTTCCAGTTTCAGCCTGAGTAGTTGTAATAATAATAATAATATTAATGATAAAAATAAGAGATCAAGATTTTAAAGTAACCTTTCTATTTTAGAGCATCTTTTGAGGATGCGGGTAAGACCAGACCAGTTACTTCTCTGGTCAACGTTGTTCTCAAATTCATTTTCGGATGATACCGACTGGAAATAAATTAATTACATATCGCTAATTATAATTATTGTAATTAAAGTATTTCCCAGTATGGCTCACAAACGTAGGGTGTCGAAGTTCAACATGTCCATTTTTTGCTTTGAATTTTTTCCATGAGTTTCCTCCGAAGTATTCGATGAATTTTCCCGCGATGTTCATGTCCAGAGACACTTTGACGGTGTTATCTGCCTGCCATCTCAGAGTGCGGCAACGCAATAGGTTGATGACAGGAAGATTGCTCGGATTGCTGAGATATTCGACGCTCAATGCATTCCATCGCCGAGAAATCTAAGTGTTGTGCTTAGATAAAAACATCTCTAATGACGTTCAGGGCTCTGCTTGAGCATGATCTATTTGGATAATACAGATGGACAAGACATATGATTTTTGACAATATGAGTGAAATTCATAGCTCAATGATTAACCACTCTCGAATGGTTGATGAATTCGAGACCAACTTTAATGATATTCCGAATAATGTCGGAGGATAAAGTTGCCAAATTCAGATCTGCAGGCATGCTGCAACCGATTTCGATAGACGAATTTTTAATACAACACTCTGAGATAGAGTCGATATCGCTAAATAATTTTAAAATGAGATGTTGACTGCTTTGGCGACAAACATTATTCGAAAATGTTCACAAAACTGCATGCTACGTGCACAATGCGGCTGTCAGAAGCACATTGAATTTCACCTCGAATTTCAGAAATAGTTTTTTAGACACCGGTTCGCGTGCAACATGCCATCGACATAAGTTTGGTGTACATGTTGTCACTATTGAAAACTAATGATAACAATTTTAGCGAGATATTGGCAAGATTGTGTTCTCACACCGGTGCGACTAAAAATTTACTGAAGATTTTCATTTTCTGATGTGAACTGCCGGGGAGGGGGGGTGCATTTGCCAAACGAGTCGCCGTTCGCTCGCAATATGGCATAGCGACATGAGTGTTGTTTCACTGTACCCAGAATGAATGCGCTCCCCTACATTTGCATACAGATTGCTTGTTACCAGGCGATTTTGAGTTTTGCTCCAAATCAATGTACAGGGTGCGAAGAAAGTATGGCAACATGGATTTATCCATGTATTTTCTTTCAAATCCATCGCACACTTGTGAAATGGTACACAGTATTTATCAGAGATAGTAGGAACATAACAACAAGAGGTTACTCGATTTGACCTCCTTTGGCCTTGATGACAGCTTTGAGACGAGAAGGAACTGACTCGACTACGGCCCGAAGGTACTTCTTGTCGATCTTGTTCCATGCCATTTGAATGGAGTTCTTGAGACTCTCCAGATTCGGGTGGCGGGTAGAGGAAGCTTCTTCTCCAGTATCGACCACACGCTAAAGTCGAGGGGGTTGAAATCGGGGCTGTTGGAGGGCCATTCATTCGATGGAATGAAGTCGGGAAGATGCCTTGTGCACCAGGTCTGGGTGAGTTTTGCGGAATGAGCAGGGGCAGAATCTTGCTGGAAGGTCCAATGTCGCCCTTTGAAGTGGGAACGTGACCAGGGAAGAAGGGTCTTCTCCAGGATCTCCTTGATGTAATAGTACTTGTTCACTTTGGCACCAGGCTTGACGAAAACAAGGGGCGTCTTGCCGGTGGAACACACTCCTGCCCAAACCATCACTGACTGCGGGTGGGAAACTCGAGAGACGGTTTTGCAATAGCATTGGCTTGCTGGGCAGACTGGGTAATCACTCACGTGTTCTGACCGTTGAAAGCCTGCTCCACCGTGAACATCTTCTCATCCGAGTAGACAGTCGTGAGATGTTCGGCCCACGCCAGAAGCTTCTTGCATCTCTTCGGTCTCTTTTCCTTGTGAATACCAGTCAGACCATGGCCCTTACGCATCTTGTAAGGGTAGGGCATGAGTCCAGAATGGACGGTCTTGCGCACTGAATGCTCGTCAATACCGAGATCACGGGTCATCTTCCTCATAGATCGCTCGGGATTGCGTGCGACTCGCTTCTGCACAATTTTCTTGTTCTTGCGAGTGACAGCGTAGGAAGGTCTGCCCATTCTAGGACGGTCCTTAGTCGTGCCCAGCTCCAAGAAACGGCGGCTTGAGAACGGTAGGACGGCAAACACGGAGTTTATTCGTGATTGAACCAACGGTCTTGGCGGTGCTCCAAAGAGCAATTATTATTGGCGGAATTGGTGGGGTCGAACCATGACTACGGGAAACAATTTATAGTGCGCCTTGAATGCACCGAATGATTAGGTAAAACCTGTTATAACATGTATTAACAGGTTTCCAGGACTGATGAAATACTCGAGTTCAAACTTTGTTTCCATACTTTCTCCGCACCCTGTATAGGGGCTCGTGGTTTAGGGGTTTCCGTGAACTCCTATACGCTGATTTGGAGCAAAACTCAAGAGCGCCTGCTAACAAGCCATGTAAATGCTAATGTAGGGGAGCACATACTGGTTACAGTGAAACAACACCCTTGTCGCTATGCCGAATTGCGAGCGAACGGCGACTCGTTTGGCAAATGTCCCCCCCCCCCCCCCCCCCCCCCCCCCCCGAACTGCCTACTCCATAATATGCGTTTGCCAATTATCACAGTGAATCATCACTCTCAGAATAAACTTTGTGGGACTGTTGTCATGAGATCGTGTGCATGTGCCTTCGCTTACCTACTCTCTAAAACTCTCTACTCTCTACTCTCATGGCTCGGAAAAAGAGCGAGAGAGAGAGGCAGGAAATTATGAAATTTTTCTTCTCAGAAAACTTCTCGGCACCTAACTATAAATCATACAGTGCATCGTGCTTCCCGAGAGTATCATGGGTGAAAGATCACTCTTATGAACCCATATTTTTTTCGCTATTTAGTGATTCCTCACACCCTGATACGATGTAAAATATTCCCTAATTTTGTTGTCTTCCATAAATATCAAATTATTGTATTCCCACTCGACAAATTCAGCATTTTTTCCCTGGTTCTGCCAACGACGAATGATGGATAGGCGAAAGAAAAACTTCGAAGAAAATTAATTTTGGTCGAAGCCCAATACTAAATAGAACATCTAATTTGTCATCATTCGCTCAGGCTTCTCATTCGACTAATGATGCCGATAATATATTTCGATAAATGAAATTAAATTTTTCTTCTTGAGAAGCCATTGATCCAGTAATATTCATCGCAGTTTAGTTTGACATTTTCAATAGGAACTACAATCCTGACATATTGAGGTGTTTGGAAATTTTTGGTTTGGATGAAAGCATTTTTTGGAAGTATAAGGTCGTCCGCCAACGCAACTCAAACCTTCTAACAAAATGACGAATTCCCGATTCTATGATCAATTCTTGATATCTAAGCTGATTGAATAGCCTTCACATACCAGACACGGTGTGAAACATCCACTAATTCACTAATTATGCTCTATCTTTGGGGCTAACTGACGAATACACTTGCTTCCTGCTCTCTGGATGATGCGAGAATCTGATTGAATAAGCGACAAACGTTTGGCGCGGGAAGTGTCTGCCGAAATTAGACACTGGTTTCTGATCAGCTAGTTAGCTCAAAACAGCCGCAATTTCATCCTGTTGAATAATTCAATGTGAGCTTCACTACTACATGAACCGATCAACAATGTTCTACATCATGGTTATGCTATGTTGCGCACAGCTACTTTTTCAATGCATTCGAACTTCTGTTCCCACATTTTAAAACTAGAGTTTGTGATTCTCTGTAATCATTTACTCATTCTTCTTCATGATGATAATCTTGTTGATTACCGATCACAAAACACGCATTCGGTAATGCTAAACGATATTTATGCATAACAGAAGAAATTGAAACTTTACATGACGGAGAAGATCAGGTAAATGGGAAATTTCAGAAGACAAATGTCCCTGCTATTCAATTGAACTCTCCGCTCATGTTGAATTTTCTCCCCTCCCCACGCGAGTTTCGAGTTCGGACATCAGCGCTCTGCGTTTGTTATCTGTTTGGGTTCTCACTTGCGGGGGCACTTTTTCTATCCTGATATCACGGTTTATTCACACTCTCTCATCGACAGACTAGTCTAGAGAGTGCGGAAAATGAAGATACTTCGGCACGAAATGACTCAACAACGCGAAATTTATCATTCTTCGTATTTCTAATTATGTCTAATGCCCTATATTCACGTTTGTAGATGTGTGGAAAATTGAGCCAGAAACGAGAGTTACCCCGAACCAGCATAGCCTCATCCCTCAGAGTGTTTCGCTTATCATTCACTGAGTTCTCTCCGAATTCTCAGACGAAGGTTTCCTTCGGGTTCAATGTTTGCTGTCTACACACTCAAGTGGGAGTGTGATGCAATTATCCGTCTCTCCTCATTTTTCACACTCTCTCGCCTCTCTCTCTCTCTATCCCTCTCTCTCTCTAGTTTTGCACGCTCTCTCGTATCTCTGACCATGGAGACGTGGTGATAAATGGAGAGAGTTTGGGGGAGCACCCCCTCAATACTATCGGGAGCGTAGTGATAATTGATGATCTGTTGACAGAGGAAGCGAAAGCCTGTACAAAAACGCACGAATTACGGCAGTAACGCCTGGTTTGTTCTACTCTTATTTCTTCCACCGATACATATTTCTAGGCAAAAATAGGAAAACGAATTTGCAATTTGCAAAAATTTGATTCGAATTGTCAGCTCAATTCCTACCACTTGTGAGAATGTTTTGGAGCTTTAGCGCTATCCACTGTTAAACTCACGAAAAAAATGTATCAATTTTCTAAAAACACATCATCATGTTTCAATCCTTTTCTTTGTTGATCTTGTCGATCTCAAACTTTGCAAGGTGCAGACAGCTGCTAAATTTACTTCTTCCAATTGGTGGTGTCTGCAGAATTTCCTGAATTCCAGGTGCTCCGCAAATTGGCTTATATCAGAGTCTGGCCTCTTCAATTTCCCCTACTTCCGCTTCTTATCGTTGATTAATCGCGTGTTCTAATCTATATGATATGAATTATTACAGCTGCAGCTCGAACAATGTCGGTTTCTGGGTATTTTGGTAGTAGCACAATTGGTCATCTGACATACAGACATACAATTGTTTAGAAAAAGAAAAATCCACTACAGAACCGCCGTTGAACTGGCTCTTCCCTGGCCGTCAACTGTTAATACTGACAAGTTCCGTTGATGCACATCTTGAGAAAAATTGGGCATGAATGACAGATCATGTATGGTTTCACTTGTAAACGCCTAAAGAAATTGCATGTATTGAATGACTGTAGGGTTTCAAGGATTTTCAGGACGTTTGAGAGAACCAATCTGTGCGATGTTTCCACTACGCACCCACTGAGACTGATTATTATTGGTCTTGATTGCTGAAAATTTGAGATTTATAGTATCAGTTGGTAGTCGCATTTCACAAATCCCTTCCATTGCTGGTGAAGGGGCTTCAACTTGGAACATCCAGCACAAATTGAGCTCATGGCTCCATCTATCGAGATATTCCATTAAGTTATTCCATATTGTTAATATGTATTGTAAACTTATAATTCAAATTGTGCTAATGAAAACATCAGCGCACTCTAGACTAGGTTGAGCGAACGAAATCAAAAACAAATGGTGTGCATAATCCGAGCACATTGCGTTCCACCAGATATGCGACAATTTTCGAAGGCATTCATTCAAATGAGAGGGCAATCGGACAAATATCATATAAATTTCGTGAAATATGCTCGAAATAGCATGGCCAAGGGCATAATTCTGAGGGGGGCGTTGGAACAATTGAAAAAAAGAGATTCGTGGACTGGGAAATAGCCGGGAATTTCTGATACGGAAATATTTTGAGAGATCAGCGTATGTAGTCTTCACAATTATGTGTGCGTATTTCGTTCCGCGGAACCTAGCTTCAAATCATGCTTTCGATCATTTCGCTTCGAAATTGCTGCTGAACTATCCCGTCATTTATTCGCCGAAATTCTGAATCAGCACTGTAACTGGTGAACTATCCGAACCGGGGCAGTAGTTGGAGGAGGGGGGGGGGGGTAGTTGATGGCTTAACCAATTAAACTGAAAGAGGCAGTGACAATATTAAGAGAGCGGCCATCGACGAAATTTATCTACACAATTATCAGTTCCATTTCAGTGAAATGGCGAACCAGCGCCTAACATCCTGATAAGCGCAACTTTTCGTCCCTGATGTAATGTACTATGTACTCCGCTCAAACATCAATCAGTGTACTATAGTATATTTTCGTATCTTCTAATAAAGTCGCTTTAGATTGCGTGGTCTGACGCATGATGCAAACCGGCGCAGGGTTCAATTTATTGCTGATAGCAGCTGAGCTTTGATTTGTGAAACGTTTCTCTGCATCTCTGATATCAAGTCATCACTGATCAGAAAGGGAGGAGTTTTCAAAGAGGCGGAGTTAGGGCTGCATAAAAGGGCTAGACTCCGCCTACAAATCACTTTTTCTGCATGCATTTTCATACGCTTCTCAGTTCTCCTCCGACTGGAGATGGCTTGGCAAAAAATGAATATCTTTATATGGCATGCAGTTTTACTGTACAGAAAAACGATGTAGCGTGCTGAATCATGATATTATTTTCTTCGAAGCCATACTGGTATCTCTCGCTCTCTCCCAGTACAGTTAGCGCTCTAATTGATGTCTCGTTTTCATTTCTGAATCCTCATATTTGAGCGCTATTGAGCTGTAGTTGACGCATGATAAGTTTTCGTTCAGTTATTGATTGCCTCATTCAGATTGTGAACCGATGCGACTCACTTTAGTTCTACTGATATCTCTCGCTCTCTTCGCCGCTCTCACCGATGCCCGCCCAAAGAAGCATCACCATCATGTGATACAATGATTTTGAAATTCACGAAACTTCTTTCGCAATTAGTCGTTACACTTAACACGAACTTCAAGCCAGTATCTAATCATTAGAGCCAATAATTTGATATTATCAGGCCATACAAGTGTTCGAGCAATTTTCACTAAATTTATCTCTCACCGCTCGACTGGTCTAGAGAGGAGTGCGACATGAACAGATAATAACTCGAATTTTGATCTCCACAGGGTATACATCGCAATGAATTGGACGAGGACGAGGAGTCGAGGTTTTCTAAGGAGGAGAAGGGCGGAAAGACGAGTAAGTTATTCATTTGCTTACGCTACACTTGCGAGTTCTGAAATACTTCATTCATTTCACAAATAACTGGTTTGCGATAAATGTTTCATGCATCATTTCACTAATTGTTTGTTAATCCCCGCCACGAGCTATAACCATATTATCATAAAGAGAAAAATATACAATTGCAGGCCTATATCAGAAGCTCTCCAAGATTCGACGGAGCACTTATCCCATGTACTTTCGGAATCTACCCATCTATTTCTCCATCGGCGGTAAGAATATTGTTTTTTTTTAATTTTTAAAATTATTTGATCAATGAAAAATGAAAAATAAATAAATGAAAAACACGGAAAATACTTGTGTGTATAATCACACGGTTGAAGTGTCTAATTTGCAGAAGATTCGCGGAAGATGCCGTTTGTCATGGACGAAATAACAACAAATGTTCGCGGGAACCTTATGCCCGCTGGAGCATTGCGATTCAAGGTTTGTTCGTATAGTTATTGATCGACTGATTATTTTTATTAGTGTTTTTTGGTTGAACAGCAGATTTAGCATTCCTAATAGTAATTCGTTTCAGGGACTAGTCTTGCTCAATACCGCAATCGACCAAATCAGACTAAAGTTCAGGACCCGACGTAAGATTTGAATCGAATAATATTACTTTATTTATCACGGATCTCCTGTAAAAACGTAGGAAAAAGAGACCCTTTTGCGACAATTGGAAATTATTTTTCTCGTATTTCCCTGAAACTAGTCGGACTAGGCATTGTGAGGACGAGGGTAACGTATTTCCGCTTCATTTTGCGAAATTTGCATGGTAAGCGGATTTGTGACCTACAACTTTGAAGGGCTGTAACTCAAAAAGTCCTTGAGCTAGATCAAAGATTTTTTTTTCAAAAATACGCGTAATGAACTCTTCTACAATCTGGTAAACTTTATTTGCATGCATAGGGGCCATCTTCATCTTCGTAGGTCAAAATAACTGATTTTTTTCTTCGGTTCTCGAAATTTTTCAATTAACTATACGAATTTTATTGCAGATTCGGATTCCCCATGGTCGATTTAGTATATCGTGATAGTTCATTGGTCATAACACTGTCCTCCTCATACCGCTACTCAGTAGGCAGAACGTGGACTTTTTTCTTCGCGTTTCAAACACGTTTCATTGAATATCTCGACCTAAATTCATGCAAATTAGACAAGTGATACCATCATTAGATAGCTTTCGAAGAGATCTACCAAAGTTACTTTGAGGTACAAATCTTCAAAGTGACCCGTTTCAGAGTTATCGCGAAAAAACGCTTGAAAAGCGGAATGCTGCGACAAACTGTGAGTGGAACAGTCTAACATTGATAGTTTTCCATAACTGTCGTATTCAAGCGATAACTCTGAAACGGGTCACTTTGAAGATTTGGACCTCTAAGTAACTTTGGTAGATCTCTTCGAAAGCTATCTAATGATGGTATCACTTGTCTAATTTGCATGAATTTAGGTCGAGATATTCAATGAAACGTGTTTGAAACGCGAAGAAAAAAGTCCACGTTCTGCCTACTGAGTAGCGGTATGAGGAGGACAGTGTTATGACCAATGAACTATCACGATATACTAAATCGACCATGGGGAATCCGAATCTGCAATAAAATTCGTATAGTTAATTGAAAAATTTCGAGAACCGAAGAAAAAATCAGTTATTTTGACCTACGAAGATGAAAATGGCCCCTATGCATGCAAATAAAGTTTACCAGATTGTAGAAGAGTTCATTACGCGTATTTTTGAAAAAAAATCTTTGATCTAGCTCAAGGACTTTTTGAGTTACAGCCCTTCAAAGTTGTAGGTCACAACTCCGCTTAACATGCAAATTTCGCAAAATGAAGCGGAAATACGTTACCCTCGTCCTCACAATGCCTAGTCCGACTAGTTTCAGGGAAATACGAGAAAAATAATTTTAATTGTCGCAACGGTTCCTGCAATCTTACAGGATATCCGTGTTATGTATCAAATTTCCACGAAAACGACAATAACTTTTGAAGGCCGCTTTTGAAGGAAACTACAATACGTTTTGGTCAAAATGTTAAAGATTTTCGTTTGAAAACTTTATTATAATATGACTTACTTAGAGTTCGAAATTCGTCTATTCGTATATGAGCCCGATTCTCTAAGAGTCGAACAATATTCTATGGGGTCTGGCACAGTGTTTTTGCGAAAACCTGTGAAAAGGGGTTCTCGAGGGTGCTGATTACAATGATCAACTTCATTTTGCGTCATCTCGACCGGTTGGGCCAGGCTGCATGTAGGCTGCATCTATATTTCTGCACATAACACGGGAACCGATTAACGAATCGTCTTCAAACTTGCACAGAGGTTAAATAAGTTGACCATGAATCCATCGATATCGAATTTGCATATTTTGAAATATGGTGAACATTTGAAAATTGAGTACTCGAATATACGGGAAAAATCGAAGCAATGAATTACATGGGAAGATGCGCCTTGCTCTGGCGATCATTTTTCGTATGCAGAGTATGGCGTTAAAAGTCTGCTCCCGCAAGTTACAAGCATTTTTCTAACTCATTTTCGCTCTTTTGCCTTGCATATTGCGCCAGAGAGCGCGAAATGGGATGAGTTTCACATTCAATTTCGCGCAAACAAAGAAAGTAAATCTCATTTCTCGCTCTCTGGCCCAATTTGCGCGGTAGGAGAGCCTAAATGATTCAGACAAATATTTGTAGCTTTAGGGAGCAGACTTGTAACACCATACTCTGCATACGAAAAATGATCGCCAGAGCAAGGCGCATCTTCCCATGTAATTCATTGATTCGATTTTTTCCGTATATTCGAGTACTCAATTTTTAAATGTTCACAATATTTCAACATATGCAAATTCGGTATCGATGGATTCATGGTCAACTTATTCAACCTCTTTGCAATTTTGAAGACGATTCGTTAATCGGTTCCCGTGTTATGTGCAGAAATATAGATGCAGCCTACATGCAGCCTGGCCCAACCGGTCGAGATGACGCAAAATGAAGTTGACCATTGTAATCAGCACCCTCGAGAACCACTTTTCACAGGTTTTCGTAAAATCGCTGTGCCACATTTTGTTCGACTCTTAGAGAATCGGGCTCATATTCGCTGTACACTCTCGACTAGTTGACTGACTATAGAGCGTGGGAATGCAGATACCGGCACTTCTTGGATTTTGGATCACCCCCTCTCTCCCTTCCCATCGCAAATGGACTGTGACCGAAAATCAGAGAATGATACCTAAAAATTAGTGAGGTGGAGGAGGAGGAGGGAGGGGAGGGGGTGGGCGAATTATCCAAGAAGTACAAAGTCCGATTACAATTATCCGATTAATTACAGGGAACACCACGTTCCTCGACGCGTCGTTGAAACTCCAACTGGAAACCGCCGAGGCAAATGTGAGAACAGGAAGATTTGCAAAATTCGAGTCATGTTTTTGTCTTTATGAGCCCGATTCTCTAAGAGTCGAACAAAATGTGGCACAGCGATTTTACGAAAACCTGTGAAAAGTGGTTCTCGAGGGTGCTGATTACAATGGTCAACTTCATTTTGCGTCATCTCGACCGTTTGGGCCAGGCTGCATGTAGGCTGCATCTATATTTCTGCACATAACACGGGAACCGATTAACGAATCGTCTTCAAACTTGCAAAGAGGTTGAATAAGTTGACCATGAATCCATCGATACCGAATTTGCATATTTTGAAATATGGTGAACATTTGAAAATTGAGTACTCGAATATACGGAAAAAATCGAATCAATGAATTACATGGGAAGATGCGCCTTGCTCTGGCGATCATTTTTCGTATGCAGAGTATGGCGTTAAAAGTCTGCTCCCGCAAGTTACAAGCATTTTTCTAACTCATTTTCGCTCTTTTGCCTTGCATATTGCGCCAGAGAGCGCGAAATGGGATGAGTTTCACATTCAATTTCGCGCAAACAAAGAAAGTAAATATCATTTCTCGCTCTCTGGCCCAATTTGCGCGGTAGGAGAGCCTAAATGATTGAATGTGATACTCATCCCATTTCGCACTCTCTGGCGCAATATGCAAGGCAAAAGAGCGAAAATGAGTTAGAAAAATGCTTGTAACTTGCGGCAGCAGACTTTTAACGCCATACTCTGCATACGAAAAATGATCGCCAGAGCAAGGCGCATCTTCCCATGTAATTCATTGCTTCGATTTTTCCCGTATATTCGAGTACTCAATTTTCAAATGTTCACCATATTTCAAAATATGCAAATTCGATATCGATGGATTCATGGTCAACTTATTTAACCTCTGTGCAAGTTTGAAGACGATTCGTTAATCGGTTCCCGTGTTATGTGCAGAAATATAGATGCAGCCTACATGCAGCCTGGCCCAACCGGTCGAGATGACGCAAAATGAAGTTGATCATTGTAATCAGCACCCTCGAGAACCCCTTTTCACAGGTTTTCGCAAAAACACTGTGCCAGACCCCATAGAATATTGTTCGACTCTTAGAGAATCGGGCTCTTATGCAACTTCGCAGAGTTAAATGCGAGACCCGTTCATTAGGAATAGCCATGAAAATGGTCTGGAATTTTTTTAAAATCACAAATCTGTTCGGCTTTTGGAACTCGGGATATATTGATTTACGGATGTCTAATTAAATTTTGAAACTTACGAACTTTGAAACATACGAATTTCAGTCTGCAATTCGAACCATCTACTTGGACAACATCGAGGATATCTGCCCTAGGAAGGTTGGCTCTGTTTTCGAATCTTTGCCCCATCTGCAAATAGGGGTCCCATAGAAAGACCGGCGAAACTAAAAAAAATATCGGGGTCCCAAAAATGCTCATAAAAACTGAAATATTGAGTCGATAACCATCGACCTTCTTGTTCTGTATATGAGAAACTGAAGCAAGGACTTGAAACCATCCGACTGTTTTGAAAATTTTCAAATCGATATAAAGAATACTTTTAGGATCATTTGAGCAAGCACGTTTGCCCTATGACTTCGTATTCCGACGACGCTTTTTCCATCGGCGCCATACCCCTCCCTTATTTCGAGGAAGTGGAGGTAAGTCAGCTAACTTTCCATGAGTTTTGTGTTACTTTTGCGACGGCTTTGAAGAATTTGGTTAAAACATTAACCTTCGCACTTCGGGGATGGTACGAGAAGAAAAAAGTAACTTTGTACCTCTTTCTGATTTGCACGCATTCAAGCTACTCTTTGACAATTGCCGTCGTAATGTCAAGAAAAGTACGTGCCCGTACAGGCGATCAACTACGAAGAGAAAATTTAGAATACTGCAGGGAAAATAAGAAAAAAAAGCCCAAAGGCAACGTGACAATTTCAGATGACCTCGGACGAGATAGGAACCATCCACATATGGATCGAGGATGAACTGGTTTGCATTTTTTTTAATTTTCAAAATGATAAAAAAAATTATGTTTAATAAAAATTGTCAAAAACAAATTTTCAGGAAGAACATCTTCTCGACACGCGGATCTTCGTGTCGAACAATGACAAGGACCGCGATGACTCGTGAGCGACCGCATCATCGCCACGGCACTAGGTCGGATGATAACCTACTGGATGATAACCAAAAAATGGACCCTTCTGCAGAACTTGCGCAGAAGCATTTTTGAAGCTTGGAGAACTTACTGTGAACGTTCTACATAAGGGTCCATTTTTTTGGTTATCATCCAGTAGGTTACCATCCAACCTAGTGCCATCACCACAGCATCATCATCGTCCTCCACCTCCGCATCCCTTGCACTACTTTTTTGACATGCCCAATCCAATCCCATGTTGATTTATGATAAGTGCAGCGTTGAGCTTATAATCTCACTCCCTCCCTGTTGAAAATGTGCACATCTTTGGCTGATATCCCTCCTCGATCGCTCATAGTACGCATAGTCGTTATCTCATGTAGCAATACCTAATACGATTCCACAATTATTAGATATAATAAAGCGCGAAAAAGAGAAGTAGATAATCTAGGGCAAAGCCTATTTATTATTTCCACTGCATCCGTATTCATATACTACAATCCCAACTTTCGAAGTCGTATTTTCACCAGCAATTGATTGGCAAGCCCTAATCCCTCATCTCGTGTTTATATGTCTGATCTCGATTTGCGATTCATCTCAGGAGTAATCGAATCACTTCATCCATACATCGGAATATTCAATTAAGTTATTGTTCGCTATCAGTGCTGTGAACAACAAAGCATGAAGGGTTGACCACGCAAAACACAAAACAAAATTTCGATCGGGAATTGGTCATTATGAATACATTAATACAAATAAACTGAACGACCATTAAAAGCGCCGTTCATTTTTGTTTGGATATTTTGATGTTTGATGTTTGTTTCCAAAGTCTTTTAAATGACAAATCATTGAAACGTTTATCCTTAGTTTCAAATTCCCGCTTCAAAATTCGGGCTTGTAAGTGTAAGCGTTCTCGACAGAACCTCCGTAGCCCAGGCGATATTCGAGAGGGTACGTCTTCTGCAACAAGTTTGAATAAGATGTTGATGCTACATTAACTTTCGAAGCTCTATTCATTTTGTAAACCCCACTAGCATATGCGGGAGCAACATTTCAACCAAAGTAATGCGCACCGGGTATTTTTCGTCGACGTATCGATAGGCCTTTGGTGTAAGGGAGTATCCGAGTCATGGAAGATCGTAAAGATCGAAATTAGAACGACGTGCTAGCTAGGTATGAGTCAGCATGTGCATACGGTAGTTCCGGGAAATACGTAGCCAGCAAATGGCATGATTCATAACGCCCGAGCCGGGAACTAGGCTCACGTGATAACACTGATAATTATGGATACGTTTTCGCAACGCTGCCGCAACGCAGCGCCCACGCAATCCATTAGTCATGATGCTATTAATAACCCGGGTGATTCACCCTGGATAGACTGGGACTAGGGAACATGCTAACTGAAGAGAATTAGAGAAATGATTACGCAACATTGCAGATCGCCGTCCATCATGCTCCGCCCACTCGGGGGTATATAATCACGCAGTTCCACCATTCAAGATCCTCCGGCTCCGCTCCGGAAATACCTCCCACCATGTTATCTTTGCCTCACGTTATCTTGTACTTTGATCTTGTAGATAAACGTTATGCTGCTAATCGCGTTCCACATTCCCCGGGTTTAATCGCTTGTCAACTTTGGTATAAAGATTTTTCCGGCAAGGAACACCTACCTCCTGATTCGTTCCGTCGCAACTGATTTGTTTTCGAGATTGTATATCTTGTTTCAACAAACGTACTGCTTACTATATCCTTGGTGGTCACATTTCCAGAATTCTGCACAAGGCAGTTCGATTTCTATGTAGAACTTGTTTTGTTTCTGAAATTGGAAAGAATTTTACATTCGCCGAATTGCCAGAATAAAATGTGAAGCAAGAGATTTAAAATTAATGAAAATCTGACTTCTTCGTCCCAGGAATCTACTTCACAGTTACGGGCATGAATGGTGAACATTCCATCCTCATCGGTTAAAACCGAACCCAGCAGTGTATCTTCTGAAAAAAGGCGTTTTCCTTTTTGAAATCTTATCCTTTAGGATTTGTTACTGGTGAGCTCAGCAAGAGCTTTTGCGCACCACAGCAAAATGACCCCATCAGGAATTTTTACGGCGAAATTAAATGGCCAAAACTCACTAAATACTTTATTTTCCTCTTCCACGTATACCCTTGCTCCCTTGATTTTTATGACGAACTCCAGCTGGTCCTCTGTCTGCAGGCAACTCACTCGACCACGCACTCGAACCTGATGTATTCAAGTTTAAAAAAATAATATAACTATTGAGAACTGAGTTAATTTAACACCGATTGCATAGCATAAGCTCTGTTGAAAGGTCCATAGAAATTTTGCAGGTTACTATTTAGGCTGACAACAATTGACGAGGCCGATGGTAAATATCAATCTCACATGGTGGCATGGGTATTTGCAGAATGAGATAACGAAGAGAAAGAGGAGGAGGAGAATCGACCGCATCAGAGAGGGGAAAAGGGAGAGAATGGAGAGGGGTGATGCAGAATTTGAAAACAACAAACAAACAGCTAAAGTAAACAAGCAATCATAACCAACTTCATTGATTAGGTGATTTGAAATAATTTAAAATTCAATTTTGCTCATTCTTAGCATGTTTGTTTTTGAATAAATATTCTTATGTTTTTAAATCAATATTCAGTCATTGGGAATATTCTCATGTGTAAGGAACGACAACTATTCGTTTGAACAATACATTAGTACGAAAAATTGTATACAGTGGAATATGAGTGAAAGCATATTTTTCAAAGAATGATCTTTGCGTTAGCGTTATCGATACTGGTCTTCTTATGGCAGAATATATACTCCCAAACGAATTGACAAAGTGTGTGGAAGTGATTGAGAAGGAGCAGAAGGAAGCATATCGCGCCAAGGTGGCACGAAGAACTGAAAGGGCAATTTCATGGCATTAGATCGGATGGGAACTATAAAATGGGTTATCACCATAGTTGCCCAACACTGGCGGCGGATATGACAAGCACTTTGCACCCATGAATAGGGGGTCGCCGGCGGCGTGGGCAACTATGGTTATCACCAATATTAAATGAAGAGATGAGGGCCTTATTAACGAATTTTTTTCGATAAACTCACAAAACGATGCGACGGTTGACATCGATCATATCTCGTTGATAGTATGGAATCTCAAATATTTTATAGACGACAATAAACAGAGTAGTTGGAAGAATTATGGCAATTGCTAGCTTGATCGAGTGTAGATCAACTGCAAAATATTGTTATCATTTCGAATTATTTCATAGTACACCACCGGATAAAATTCGATAGATTGTAAAAAAAAATGTGCCCAGAATTACTTTAGTGTACTCTTACAGTACCTGATACAAAGCGGAATGGGATGTTCAGCTTTCTTAACACAGCTGAGAGCAATCCCAGGAGAATGACCAGAGTGCCAAATCCGGTTGATAAATACCAACCCGGGGTGCTGAGATGGTATTCAATCTAGAACGAAAAATTATGCATTTTGTAAATATTTAGTAGCCCGGTTGCGGCACACCTTTCGGTTTAGTAACTCTCCAGACCGTTTCCGCAATCCGGTCATACACACTGACCACTACATTTTGAAATATATTTTTTTACTATTATCAGTGGCTGGAATCTCCTTCCTCCGTTACACATAATCGATCGGTCTTCTACTCCGAATATCAACTGGACAACTCTGATGATAAACTGAAAAAAAGTCAATTCTTAATGCCCACCCTAATTTCGCCATATCATTCCCATCACTCCACATAGTTCTCACTCGGCCAAATGACGTAACACACCGTCACGGGAATTGAACAATGGCGACATTACGTGTGATTTCCCGAGATGTAATTTTTACCAAAATCGCAGCCCATGAATATGCGATGTATTGTGTGATCTTTGCATTGAACAGCTTGAAGCAATCGGCCAATTGCAGCAGAGGGATGATCTTAATTGAGTAACGTTTTTATAACGGAAAAATAAAAATAAAATAAATGGAAAAATAACGGAAAAAATAAGGCAATCATGGTACCATGATAAATCGACAAATATATAAATGTATTGCCCACCGGCAGGAAGAGGTATGGAGTCAGCGCAAGTGTAAGTAGGGAATTGAAAGTGAGGTTACACGAAATGGCAGAGTGACCAATATCCAGCTGAAATTATCAGAAAAAATACCGCCTCAATGGATAGTACACATTCTTCTGGATAAGATATGAGTCGTTTTCCGCTTTTCTAATTTGGCATACGATTATTATTATTATTATTATTGTATTACTAGTAAATAAAAGAGTTGTACCCAATCGATAAGCGATAAATGAGTCTCCATGTACATAGCGAGTGTCCAAATGATTCCCAGAACAGTGAAAGTGGGCAGGAGAAGAACCTCAATCAATCAATGCAATTTACAATTAATAAATATATTTTTAAAATCGGAATCTTCCCATAATTGTATTATGTATCAAAACGCCTAGCGAGTTGACAGTCGTCAAGAAGCGAACACTTTATTGTTCAATAGGTTTTGAAATGATGACTATCGTCACCGCTTAGCTAATTATATCGTATACCTTATCGCGTTTCATTATCCTTAATACCTCCTTAATACATTTTAATAACTTAATTTACCTCCTTAATAGTTTAATACCTTAATTCCTCAATCCTTAAGAGACCCGCTATGTAAGAATCGAACATAATCATCATCATGCGGACACGTTCCTCTAGGACCGGGAACCATAGGCCCTTACTGTGGTGGGGAGGAGTGCCTTGGGCCCTTGTTATGAAATTTGTATATTATTATAGGTTACGGTCATTGGGCAGAAAGAAAATATCAATGAAGATAAAAATGGACACAAAATAATTTTTTCTTAACGATGCGAAATCGACTCAAATAACAAATTGCATATTAATTACGAGGCCCGGAAGTTGTTAAAAAGGTATTTAGCGCGGAAATCGAACGATTCTTAAACTCGTTTTTGGTGTTGAAATTTCACATTTTGTTGCTTTCCTCGCTCATTTCGAGCCCAATCCCTTAGGGTTTTCAAGCCCAATAAACCGTGGGTCATGCTGCTTCATAATTGTTTTCCAGCTAATCTCGGCAGCGTCTTCCCTTTCGAGAAAAAATTTAATAGTACTTTTCTTACAGTAACTCGAAAATTCAAAAATTCATTTTTGCCTATTCATTGAGAAAGATGATTTGATTTTAACGGCTACTTATACTTCTTGCATAGATATATGTGATGGCACAAAAACAGCTCGATTTAAAACATTTCAAAAAATTCACTTTTCGCATATTCGATTACATCCAAATTTGAGGACATTTATCTCATCCACAGAAATCTCAATCCCTTAGCTTTTTGTACCACACTATGCACTGGAGTATGTTGTCTCACAATTGCTTCGCAGTACATCTTGGCAGCGTGTTCCCTTTCGGTGAATTACATTCTAATTTGGCCCGTACTCAGTAACCGACAATTGAAAAATTCATTTTAGCCGAATTGTTGAGAACGGTGATTTACTTTTAACAGTTCCTGACATTACTTGTTAATATGTATTTAATGACACTGAAATTATCCCGATTTCATACATTTCAGAAAATACACTTTTCACATCTTCGATTACACACATATTTGAGCAACTTTATCTGATCACCAGAAATCCAAGTCCCTAAGCTTTTAAAACCACATTTTACACTAGAGTATTATGGTCTGCACTCACAACGCAGCGAATCTAGCAACCGTCTTCCCTTCGAGAAATTGCTCTCAAAAGATGCGAAAATGAATTAGAACGATTTACGTCGCATGTATAACTTTTGAAAGTAATTTATCAAAAGGGAAGACGCTAGCTAGATTCGCTAAATGGCGATTGTAAACCAGCATACTCCAGAGTAAAATGTGGTTATAAAAGTTTAGGGATTGGGATTTCTGGGGATGAGATAAAGTTGCTCAAATATGTGTGTAATCGAAGATGTGAAAAGTGAATTTTCTGAAATGCGTGAAATCGGGATAATTTCAGTGCCATTGAACACATCTTTACCAGTAATATCAGGAACTGTTAAAAGGAAATCACTGTTCTCAATAATTTGGCTAAAATGAATTTTGCAATTTTGGGTAACTGTTCTTGGGCCAGTTTCGAAATGTATTCATCAAAAGGAAACACGCTGACAAGATTCGTTGTAGGGCGATTATGAAACAACATACTCAGGGATATGTTTATGTTTGAATACCTAAGAGATTGGGATTTCTGGTGATGAGATAAAGTTGCTCAAATATGTGTGTAATCGAAGATGTGAAAAGTGTATTTTCTGGAATGTATGAAATCGGGATAATTTCAGTGTCATTAAATACATATTAACAAGTAATGTCAGGAACTGTTAAAAGTAAATCACCGTTCTCAACAATTCGGCTAAAATGAATTTTTCAATTGTCGGTTACTGAGTACGGGCCAAATTAGAATGTAATTCACCGAAAGGGAACACGCTGCCAAGATGTACTGCGAAGCAATTGTGAGACAACATACTCCAGTGCATAGTGTGGTACAAAAAGCTAAGGGATTGAGATTTCTGTGGATGAGATAAATGTCCTCAAATTTGGATGTAATCGAATATGCGAAAAGTAAATTTTTTGAAATGTTTTAAATCGAGCTGTTTTTAGTGCCATCACATACATCTATGCAAGAAGTATAAGTAACCGTTAAAATCAAATCATCTTTCTCAATGAATAGGCAAAAATGAATTTTTGAATTTTCGAGACTGTAAGAAAAGTACTATTAAATTTTTTCTCGAAAGGGAAGACGCTGCCGAGATTAGCTGCAAAACAATTATGAAGCAGCATGCATGACCCACGGTTTATTGGGCTTGAAAACCCTAAGGGATTGGGCTCGAAATGAGCGAGGAAAGCAACAAAATGTGAAATTTCAACACCAAAAATGAGTTTAAGAATCGTTCGATTTCCGCGCTAAATACCTTTTTTAACAACTTCCGGGCCTCGTAATTAATATGCAATTTGTTATTTGAGTCGATTTCGCATCGTTAAGAAAAAATGATTTTGTGTACATTTTTACCTTCATTGATATTTTCTTTCTTCCCAATGGCCGTAATCTATAATAATATACAAATTTCATAACAAGGGCCCAAGACACTCCTCCCCACCACAGTAAAGGCCTATGGTTCCCGGTCCTAGAGGAAACATGTCCGCGGGGTGTTCCATTCTTACGGAGCGGGTCTCTTAATACCTCCTTAATAGTTTCCATAATACCTTATCGCGTTTCCAAGCCTCTTCGTCCTTCCGATATAAATAGATCAGGAAGATCACAGGAAATATTGACGCAACACAGAAGGGAATATCCACTCTCAGGAAACTTCGCAAGTTCTGCTTAGGGTCATCTGAAATTACAGAGTATAATTTCAAGGAGAAAGTGACTTACAGTTATCGTAATCAGAGTAGTCAGGGTAATCACCCCTGAAATAGCGCATTCTGGTCCACGGATCACACGGCTTTAGAGATTTCATCTACAACCGAATATTAGAAAAAAAAGGTCGAGTACAATTTTCAATTATTCTTGGGTAGATGCCAGCGTCACAAAATGGCTCAAGTTTGATGAGCTATTGAGCGCACCATAAATCTACCCATGATATGGAAAATTGCCCAAGAAAATAATCGTTTTACGAATACCGAGTAGAGTTCGTAATTGGGGCCTTCGTCTCTTCATTTCTCACACTCTCTAAACCGGTCGAGCGGTGAGAGAGTGTGTAAAATGAAGAGCTCGTGGTATCGTTTCTCGAACTCTAATACCGATGCCCACTATACGAGCGAATGAAACAATCCTGCTACCTTGTCACTATGCTTACAGTTTACACAATGGGGGAAATGTAAACTTGCACGACATGGATGCGCATTTACCTTTTAACATTATACCGATAATCATCTCACAAATGCTTTAATGCTTGTGATGCAATGATTACGCCATTGCGCAGTTATGGTATTGTGTGCGCTCAATCTAAAAATAATTTTTTTTTAATAAGTTTTTAATTTACATACAATTACTTCGTTGCAATGACTGAATATTTATCTCAACACAAATATTGGCGTGGTGACGCACCATTTGAGAATGTGCTTAATTGACTGAGCTGATTGCAATTATACACTGCCAATTATGCAAGTGGAAAAAATAATATTTTCAATGCGGGTTCCGACTTCCAGCTCTTCTTTGCTCTGAATGAGAACTTCTCGGAATCGATGAGGGAATTCGATTATTGCGATTAGTTTCTGAAATTTTATAACTTTAATTTAGTATAAAAATTAATTTTAGTGATCTAATGAGAGGAATAATAACCTGATTCCTCAACCTTCAGCAGGAATATCAGGTATACAATCGCCTGAAAGATACGCACAATATTGCTATGTAAAATAATAGAAAATATCAAAAAAATTATGATACAATAATGGTGCAAAATTATGAATACTTGAACAGCTGGCAGACTCCACTGTGAGAAAGTAAGGGCCAGCGTCCAATTGCCAATGTTTGCGTGGCTTAGAATGACCGAGATGAAGGTGATGAATGGGACGGAGAGTATGGCAAGTGGGATGAAACCCTAAAATAATGGTAGTGCTTACAATCTTTCATTATTTCAAACATTGGAACGAAGAGTATGAAATGCACCTCAGTAAAAATATTGAAAATTTTCGAAAAATTTAAAAAAAATTTTAAAAAATCCTCATTATTTTCGCAATGAGGAGGTCGTTGCATAAGTGATAAATAGTAATATCCAGATTAGCATGAATTGTTTTAAGAGAGACTTCCCGTCCCCACTTCCCCTTTTCCCCCAAACACTTACTATATTATGTGTTACACTCTGCGCTTGATGAAACGCATTTGTAGTTCACGATAAATAAATAAATAAATAATAAATAAATAAATAAGTTGAAGAAGTATATACCTGAATCAACTGCATTCGGACGAATCCTCGCTGTAGTTTGAACGTTGTGATGCTCATTTCCGTGTTCACACGACCCAATTCTCGCACGATTCTGAAAGATTGATCTTTGATCACATAAGATTGAGCAAAGTCTCATCATCCTATGTGATCGTCCACTTATTAACAGATTTTTTAACCGAAGAATCAATATGTCAAAAACAGAAACCAACTTCAGAACGGTGAACCCGAAAACAGCATATGTGAGCGCGTACGAAGGAGCGATGCCTCGAAATGCGAGTCCAATCGCTGATCGATTGCCCTAAAATGGACGAAATTTATTTTTTGGGTATAATTGAATGTACGATTTATTTTTTGGTTGCGCTGTTGATGTATTTTACACGGATCATCTCGACTCGAACGTCTCAAGGCTCGAAAAAATCGATAAAAATAGTCACATTCTCAGGATCCTCGCTGAGCCCGATTCCGTAAACGATGAAATCGTCGTCATCTACAATATCTTTCGTTCATCTGTATATCGAAATTTCACGTTTTTTTTCAAGAAAATACAGTGTTCGTGAAATTGTGGTTCATCTGAGTGATTCGCAAAGGAATTATGTGAACTTTTCTTACCTTTCAACTTCTGGACTCTCATCGCGATCTGACGAAGTCGCCCGACAATGGCCGGATAAGGTATGAACAGCCAGAAGTAGGGCTGGAAGATGGTAGTTCGAAAGTCGTGCCGACTCTTTTTTCACTGTCTTGCAAATGAGTGCTCCGACTAAAGCAACGTGGACTCTACTGGATGTTGCCTAATTGGGACTCCATATAAAGAGAATATGACCAACAGCCGTGATTTTCAGGCTCCATTATCCGAAATAAAGCATTACCAGTGAAATTCCCATTGACAGCAGAGTGAAGAGATATGCAATGGTGACTCTGGTGACGTTTGGCATATGTTTTCTGATGTTACATGTTCAAACGAAACCACTCCAAATATTATAATTTTCTAATTATTTGCTAAACATTTTGACCAGTGAGCAGGGAGAACACTTGAGAAATGTACACACAATTTGTATAGATTGTTAGAAATGTCTTTGAAATTTTATAGTACGAGCGCACCTGAAAAGCAATAAATACTGCACAATGCATGGAGCTGTGATGAATTGCCATAGCGAGAAAACCATAAAGACTGCCAGCGATACAATAATATCGCTTAAAGGAATATGTCATCAAATCGACATTTGGACTACTCCGGGTTTAAATGATAACGTAAATATAACCTCCTAGAAATCTATCACACTCAAGGAAGGATGGGACAAATTGAGAGACTATTATACGCATTCCAAACTGTATTCCTCACCATAACCATCTGGGCGCGTATTTCACCGGTCCATAAACGATTGCAAGAAAGTAGCCATCGGAGAGAACGTGGGTCTTTAATAAAATATTTGTCGTATAATTTGTATTATGTTTTTCTTGAATAATTCAGGTACTGAATATGCGATGAGCTTAAGAGCTACTAGTACACAAATATGATGTACTAGTGGTCTACGTCTTAAACATGATTATCTACATTAATGATTTCTTCTATTTCACGAATCTTTCAGGAACACTCAATAGACGATGAGCTTATCAGCTACTATTCCAAGTATAATCTTAACATAGTGTTTTAGGGAAAAAAAGATCTTTGCAAACGCACTTTCAGAACTAAATCATACCAATTGACCCTGCACAATCGCAAGTACAAACACGATCACCTTTGCCCAATTGCTACAATTCATAATCTAATAATAAATGCAATGTGTTATATGCGAATTTACTACTACAACCATGTTTTACTTGATAACAAACAATGAGCGAGCGAGAATGTGGTAAGGAGAATGGGGGGGGGGGGGGGTGACAAAAGCCCAACCGACAAAAGCCCAACGGATCACCAGTCGCTGGATATCTGAGCTAGCATCTTGGGAGTTGTTTCATTGTTACCAGTGTGTGATGCACTACATCACCCTCATTAGATCCTCAAACTCGGTGAACTTGAGTTTCACTCCATATCTATGAATAGGGGTTCATGGACCAATTTTCAGAATTTCTTCGGAAAATCAGAGTTAGATAAACCCCAAATACCGTAACGAATCGATAATACACTACCTCTGGTAGTACTATATCTGAGAAACATTATCTTCGATTGATTACGGTATTTGTTGTTTATCTAACCATGATTATCAGAAGAAATTCTCAAATTTGGACCATGAACCCTTATACATAGAGATTGAGTGATACTCAAGTTCGCCGAGTTAGAGGATCTAATCAGGATGATGTAGTGTAGCACACACTGGTAACAATGAAACAACTCCCAAGATGCTAGCTCAAATATCCAGCGAATGGTAATCCGTTGGGCTTTTGTCGGTTGGGCTTTTGTCACACCCCCAGGAGAATTGTCACGTCCATGTAACGTTTGATGGGATATTGTGAAACAATCCATTTTTTTGTTTGAAAAAAAGCCCGGAATAGAATTTATCAATTTCATATAGTACTCACCCACAGTCCTGCAACCAGCAACACACAGTTGAACGCGCCTTGCGAGGCGTTTACCGCAATGCAGAACCTACAATAGCGAGCGATTTTTATTGCGATTTGACGTATTTCACTTGGAATTTCATGCTTTAACATTTGAACGCGTTGGAGGTAACGTTGGAGGTAGCGTTGGAGGTATAATCATTGAAAGAAAATTGAAGCTGAAATTTCAAATACCTATACGCGGGCAGGGTTGTTGCCGAATTATTCTTGAGAACGACGAAGAGAAGGAAGAGGCTGAGCAGAAGGCCGATCACACCTGGCCGAATCGAATTACAATTTCAGAAATCATGCCAAGCTCGATTCATTATGTGACATCTCTCGCTCGTCGACCTGTCGAAAGATATGGTGATTCGAATTACGAACTCTAAACTTCAATGGATCTATCAATCAATATGTACCTCGTTATGTGGTTGTCTAAACGTGCGGAATGGTGCGTATTTAGGGCGGTTGCAAACTACCACTTCAACGTAGAACGTCCAGTTAGAAATCGACAAAAATCAATCATACAAATCATACAACATATTTAGGGCAAGCGTTTCTCATTGAACCAATGTCCAGTTGTTGACATCTAGAGTTCGCAATTCGTGCTTTCATCTCCACTCTTTCAACCAATCGATCGGGGAGAGTGTATTGAATGACGAGACGGTAGTGTCTTTCCCGAACTCTTCTGTGCTCCCATTACCTTCCAATGCGCATACGAAAGTGCAGAGAAGTCTCCAGCTACTTGCCATGAGGAATTGGAATGGATCACGAAGAATTTCTTCCTTTACTACTGTATCTATAGATCCGCTTTCGATTTTATACTCGTACAGCGAGTGCATAACTAGGTGAGAACGAGTCCTAGTTAGGACTTCGTATTCAAAGAAGTGCTAACTGCGTAGCACCCTAATAGAACTAATGTGAATGCAGAGATCACTACGAAGCAGTACATATCGAAGTCGATTGTTTGCTGCTATGGCTTAATGAATAGTGCCTTGAAGTAGTAGTGCTCGTGATATTGCCTAAAGTGCTTCTCGAAAACGATTACAATAACTAACCACAAAAATATGATAATATTACATGTCCCCAGGTCATTTTGAAGCGATCCATATTGAAATGGCAATCCTCACTACTACTTCAGATTTAGATCACCTCGATTCATTATAACTTACCACAAATTCAACGACCATCACAATTGTCAAAATTTCCAGAAAACATCAATCGGTGATAACCCATCTGCGATGTTCATGTCAATCAGAGAGCACGCGGAAAGAATAGGAATATTTGTGCAAACCCATTCCATAATCATCCATCGCCTCTGCGCTCTGCTCCGCCGATCTTACTCTCCGATATAAAGGAAGTCAGAGAACTCTTGCAGTGCGCCGCAACGACTAACTGTGAATTTTATGTGCAAAAATTTTCTGTGAGTGAATTTCTTGCGAACCTATCATGTAATCACCCATCGCCTCTACTTTCTGCTCCACCTCCATTCAAATGAGCACATGTGCCGAGGTGGTAAGCGGATTGCAAGCAATGTGATGATCGCGTTCTCTCCCTTTTCCCCGACCTCTTGCCTACCAGAGAAATGAGGTGCGAAATGGGAGTAGGGATGCTCTGACTGTCTTCATTATGCATTAACTCCCTCCGATGTAAATGTTAGAGAGTGTATAGAATGAAGAGAGTTCCCGCAGCAGAGAAATGAGTAAGGGGAGACGCATCGAGTGGGGACGATGCGCCCATCTTCATTATGCATTTTCACTCTCTGGCCAGAATGGTTAGAGAGTGTGCAGAGTGAAGATATTTCCCACTGTTTCGGCGACCAGAGAAATGAGAGGAGCACTGAATATGGATTGTGTGATCCTCTTCAATCTGCGTACTCTCTCGCTGAACGATAGAGCACGTAGAATCAAGAGATCCGTTGTTCGAACTCGAGAGCACATAGCTCATTGATGTGCCCGGGTCGGGAAGGAGCGTTGAGAGAAAGAGAAGGAAGAGGAACGAGGGGAGCAATCTCGGAATTCGGTGACGACTAGTCGATAGTTGCGGGATGACAGTGAGGGAGCCGCGACAGAGGGTCAGTTTATTTGTTAAATGATTTGACAAAATCTGAGGGGCGCTCTTTTCACTCCTTGCACTCTTAGGGATACGCGCACTAGTGAGAAGCGAGTGATAACTCAGCGTTTGTCAACTAGGAACTTGCAATATCAGTCTAATGTGTGTTATATTCGAATGAGCTAACTGGAAGCAATCAAACGGATCAAATTACATGAAATTTCAATGATTTATGAAACATATTTGACCAAGTCGTTGATTTGTTTACATTTTTAGAAGCCATCCGTCTCCTTCTCTCTCGATTCCGCAGTTGATGCAACCAGTGGCGTTGTTTTGGTCAGTTTTTTTGACTTTACTTGTATCCACGTTGTTTGTGCTTCTTAAAATTCCGGAATAAACGTTATTTGTAGACTTCAACGTCCTTCTGTAACGCGCCAGACGATAATGGGGTCAGTTTTACAATGAGCGGCTTTCTTTATTCTTCGTCCACTATCTCTCGACTGGCGAAAGATAACGCAGAATGAAAATTCACTTCATACAGTCCATTATTCAGTCCTTCAAATCGAGATCAAAGATCGATACTTTAAGCCGCCTCCGGTCACTTTCACAGTGCACGATGCTATCGAGGCCGCAGGGTTCGGCAAGTTCCAGATTATCCTCTCGGTCATCGGAGGATTCGCATGGGTGCGTATTTTCGAATATTTTTTCCTCAATGAGAGCAATGCATTGAATGGTCCACCTGAGAGATCTCTAGACTAAATAATCGTGAAACATACACGACCCACAGATTATGACTATCGATCGTCGGAGGACGCTTGCGTTCGTGTGTACTAGTTCCGCATTTCGGACAGTTATTGGATAATTGAAGGTGATCTGTGTCGCGAAAAGTAACGCTCCATAGTTGCACTTTGGACAGTATAGAGACGTAGTGCTAGCAGTAGTCGGCCTCACCGCAGTGCACCACTTAGCTTAGTCATCAGATTATCCTCTCGGTCATAGGAGGATTCGCATGGGTCCATGTGCACTTCCACATTATTGATAGCTATCGGGTGCAGATTATACGTTTATTTTTTTCGAATTGTCAACATCGGTGATATTGAAACTGAACTATCAGCTGAAGGGATTATGGAAGTGGTGAAGCATATTTAAAATTTGTATTCTTGTATTGGAGGAATTATTCATGAGGCCACCTAATAAACATTGAAATGCTGTCTAGAGAGCACGACAACACTCCGACATAATTTGGTATTAAAAATGTTCTAGATTTGTGTTTTTGATTGAAAAATCTCGAAAAAGAAGTTGAAGCTAAGTGAACAAAGTGCGAAAGATAGTTTGCATAAGATCAAAGTTCAATCTCCACTTCAGATGGCCGATTCGATGGAGGTCATGCTGCTCTCCCTCCTCTCTCCTTCTCTCGCTTGCGAGTGGGGAGTAACGCCCTTTCAGCAGGTGATTACAACTAAAACTAATTTAAATCTATTAAACCATTTCCTCTTCATACTGAAATTATGAAATTGAAAATTTTAGACGTCTTCTTTCAAATTCCAAAAACCGTCTTTTCACGCTAACATACCAATAAATGCATGCTATCGCTAGGCCAATGACTAATCCTGCTCAACATTTTTCATGAGCGGTGCGAAATTCTGACATTGAAGGCCCTCAGCACGACATTTGTCTTCGCCGGTTGGATGATCTCCTCCCCCTTCTGGGGAAGATTCTGCGATGTCTACGGGCGAAAGAAGGTAAGGACTCGATTGCAAATATTTTTTGAACACGGGCAATTCCACCCATCAATCCCAATTTTTATGTATGGCAGTTGAAGTTCAAGTGAAACATACAAATTTCATGTATTAATTTTTCTTGCGAAAAAAATGGTAGTTGGAACATCCATCAATTTTTTTATTCATTTGTATCACTCGTTTATTCAAATGGGGAGCTTAGGATCGAAAATTTTCTTCGTCGCAGGGTCTCATCTCCGCCTCCCTTCTCGGTTTCATCTTCGGCATCGTAACTGCCTTCACTCACTCGTTCCTCGCCTTTCTGCTGGCGAGATTCTTCGTTGGCTTGGCAGTTGGAGGCGTTCCTCAATCGTAAGTACCGTCATTTTCCTAGGAGTTGTATCTGAATTATTGATGTTCAAAATGTTTCCCGCACTCCGAATTTCCCATGATTTCTCGCTGAGTAGAGTGAAGAGAGATCATGGGAGATGAGGAGTGCGGGAAACTTTGAGCACACCCATAATCTGAATGATCATTTATTTGGCCCTTCTGTGATTATGTTCCGCTGTTAAACTTTCATCGAAATCTACTGTGTATTAAAAATAGATTAATGACAACTATCAATTCAGAGTTACGATGACGGCGGAATTCTTGCCCGTAGAAACGAGAGCCAAGTGCCTCACGCTGCTCAAGGTGATCACTGTTTCTTACTCTTTACCGGTGGTTTCAGCGGATGAGGAATCACTATATTTTTTTAGAGTAAAGGAATTTGTGAAATTATTGTTATACTATTGGGGTGTCCGGAAAGTTTTCGGAATTTTTTTTCGAGGTAGCGTATACTCCACAGTAGCGATTGTCCATCACAAATGCCAACACTATTGAATAGATCAACCATTTCATGGTCACACATACCATGAGATTTTCATCAGCTATTTTCTCCTGTTTTTAACAAACGTTTATGTAAGGGGTACTGTAGTGATCCACCTACACGTTTTCAACTTTAATTTTTTTCTTGTTCAGGAGCGTGAAGATTTTATTCCTCTAACTAACTAATTTGCAAATACACGATACCACAATTAGTTCAGTATGCTTCACATATGTCATTGATTTATATTTAATGATCGCTAGCATTTATTACTGACAACACTTAAAATTGAAATGACATGTTCTTTCTTTGTGCAATCAAATTAAAATCCAAATTTAAGTTTGCACTAATTGGATATATTTCGTGGTACTCCATATTAATTTGTTCATGGAACATTTGGAGAGCTTGGAAGGAAATATAATATCAATTATTTGTTTGATCATGAAATTTCATCGAAATTGTGGAAAAATGATTCAATATTTTTGAAATATTTTATTGTTGCAGATGGAGCAGTTGACCGATTCCTTCCAAATTTTGTATATATATTTAGTAATTCATGTATTATAAAAATGTGAAGAAACTGGGATGATTTCTTTAAGAATAAGCCTATCGTAAAAAGATAAAAATTTTCGAAAACGTGATTTTGGGTGACTACAGTATCCGTTACATAAACGTTTGTTAAAAACAGTGTAGAACAGCTGATGGAAATTACATCGTACGTGTAATTGGGTAATGGTTACTCCATTCAATAATATTGTCATTTGGTATAGAAAATCGTTACTGTGGAATATACGTTCCTCCGAAGAAAAATTACGAAAACTTTCCGGACACCCCAATACACATCTTCAAGGAAATATTTCGCGAGAACGAAGAAGGTCATTTATAGCTAGAGACCGCAGGCTCCGCCCACTTAGGTGGAGAAAGAGGCGCGTCGAAATCTGGTTATTGAAATGACTCGGCGAATACTTATCCAAAAAATATGGAAAAAATATTTTTGGGTACGTCTGACTAGTGTCTATAAACGACAGGGTGCCCGTCATGCATTATCTAATCAGAAATATCTAAAAAAAGACCGATTTAGGGTTCATGATAGGGGAATGAAAAGGTTCCGAAGACAATTCTTAACACGGGCATGGCGCGATGGATAGTTCCTGATTTTAGGCGTCGATTGACAACGAGAACGTATTTTTTGGATTTTTTTCCGATTAATCATTTCATTTCAAAGGTTCAAGAGCGTGCGCTAATGGAACTGCAAAGGGGCGGCGCTTCCTCTCTACTTGCTCGCTTATCTCTCACCCGGCGTGTGCCGAGAGCGCGCGCTCTTGAGGACCTCTGCCTTTCCCCTCATCATCGAGCAAGCTCGATGCGAAGCTATGCTCAAACTTTTGGAGAAACCAGGCAGAGCGAGCTCCGCCCACTTCGCTCTCGTCCCGATTTTGACTCCATTTCCGTTGTGACTCTTTCGAGATGTTTTTAGGCCATAACTCGAGTCAACGATACGAAATCTCCAAACGGCAAAAAGTATGGCCTTATTTAGCCTCAAAGGGATACATTAGACCCACAAATGACCCTGCCAAAGCAATTTGGTCACCCACCTTGCGGTCTCTATTTATAGCATGTCCAACTGTAGTTTTGATTCGGAAACATGAACTATTAAATTCAAAATTCGTCAAATTCGCAGTTCTTCTGGGCGATCGGCGCTGCTACAGAGGCGGGAATCGCGCTTGCTGTGATGCCTACACTCGGTATTTTCTCATTTTTTACTTACTTCTTTGCAACAATACCACTCTTCATTCTCCGCCTAATCTAGCCAATCTATCAATGGAGATGTAAAAATAGTCAATTCTTTATAAAATTCCCGAATTTATTTTTGAAATTAAAAAAAAAAAATCACAGTAATTCAATGCAGGCTGGCGCTGGCTGGTGGGCTTCTCATCACTGCCCCTCGCACTCTTCGCCCTTTCTTGCTGGGTATTATAATTGTTATTATTCTGAACCGAAGATCGACGCAATATTGAACTCAATATTGGCATAACTCTCAGAAAACGTATCAATCGTGAAACATAGTCGAATATATTGTGCCTCTTTTTCCATTCTAGAAACACACTTTGATGAATTTCAGTGGCTGCCCGAGTCCGCCCGCTTCCACGTCGCCCATGGAAAGATTGTTGAGGTGAATTTACATATTTTAATTTGATTATATCCGATAAAATATTTAGGCTCGTGCTACTCTTGTACGCGTCGCTCGTTACAACAATCGGGAGCTACCGCATGGAGAGCTCGTAGCGGAATCGGAGGTGCGAATTTCACTTCCGGTTTTCGAAATCATCTTCTGGTTTTTCAAATCAACTTCCGGTTGCAGCGCTCGAGCACTCGGATGTCCGAGCTCGTGAGCGAGCAGCACCGTCGCACCACCGCGCAGCTCTGGATCATTTGGTGAGCCGCTTTCTGTCATTTACTCGTTTCGAAGATTCAGACAATTTTGCATTGCGTGATCATAGTTTTGTATTTTCCCAGGGTGCTGTTCGGGCTGCTCTACTACGGTATCACCATCTACACGACGAAGCTGTTCCAGTCGGGCGACGCGTGCCATGGCGGAGTACAGAATACGAATGCGACGTTTATCTATAGCTCGGAGCCGGGAATTGCGAATCCCGGCTGCAGGCATTTGACGAATGACGATTACCTGGATATTGTCATTACGTCATTCTCGGAACTACCAGGTGTTGTTGTTTTTTTTAAAGTTACCCAGAATCTCAGTATCATAACAAACGTCTCCATAATCTCGCCATTTACAATTCGCATGAAGCATATCCAATCGGGCAATTTTTAAGAGAATGATGCAATAAAGAGACATCTGAAAAATTGATCCATAAAATATTAAATCAGGCCTCTTCATCACCATGATACTCATCGAGACTATCGGTCGTCGTGCTACTCTAGCAATTAACTTCTGCCTCTACTCACTGTGCACAGCTGTGCTAATTCTGTGCCTGTCACGGTGAGAAATCAGTTCACAATTTCACGACCTACCTTTTCCGGTATTACCCCGAAATGTAAATTTCAGTTCGTAAATGCAAATTTTGGAAAAAAATATTTAGAAAAAAAATTATGAAAATTCATTTTTTGGAAAGGCAAGAAATGGAAAAGAAATTTCAGAATTTCACATTTTGGAAATGCCCGTTTTGGAAATTTTTCCGTGACCGGTAGTACTGTAGCCGAGCGGAAATCTACCGTAACCTATGGAGCATTTCCGTCATTTATCAGCAAATTCGAAACACTGTATTATTTTCCTTTATTATATTATTATTATAATTAACAATCCTAATAATTAAAGAAAGAAAATATGCAAAATAATGCAAAATCAATGTTTGAATGTAATCGTTCTATTTCGCGGTTCTCTCGATGCAGCGAAAAATACCGTAACCAGTGGAAAAATTTCCAAAACGGGCATTTCTAAAAATTTGTTTCCAATTTATTTTTTCCACACTTGTTTTTTCCAAAAAGCACATTTTCTGATATTTTTTCTAAATTTTAATTTTACGAAAAATTCTTTTACAAAATGAAATTTCCAAAATAAATTTTACAAATCGGGGTAGTATCCCTTTTCCTTATTGTTCTAGTTTGATGTTGTTGTGTTCAATTGACGTTAACATGTGAACCTAATATCATGCAAATATCTACTGCTAAGATCAAAAATTACCTCTGTGGTTCAGAACCTGGATCGTGATCCTCCTCTTCGCTGGTCGCGCTGTGATGGCAGGCTCCTTCCAGACCGGCTACATCTACACCGCCGAGGTCTATCCCACCACGCTCAGGTCGACGATTAACAAATTTCCAGTTCTGTCAAAATTCCCATTGCGTGCACTTGGGCGACGTTTACCACACCACTTCAGGGCGCTCGGACTGGGCGCGGCAGGCGGATGGGCGCGAATTGGCAGCATGGTCACGCCAATCGTCGCTCAGGTATACGGGAAAATGCAGAATTTGGCTCACGCAATGCAAAATCTAACAGAACTTTTGAAATTAGTAAAAGTCAGAAATGTGCGCACCAAATATAAGGTAGATCAATTATCATACACTTTGAGGTGCTCGGGTCGTACAATCTCATCATTCCTGCAATAATCTACACTTGTGGAGGCATGCTGGGCATGTTCACAGCTATTCTTCTGCCGATGGAAACAAAGGGACGGGCGATGCAGGTTTGTGTTGATCACACCACGCTCAGGTCGACGACTAGTAATTATCAGTTTTTTTCCTATTTTGCACGGCGTGCGCCTGGGCGACTTTTACTAAATCGTACAATTTCAGGAACACAAGTGAAGCAACTATTGTAAATATTATTATGTGGAATATGTCATAATAAATAGTCGAGCAGAAATAGTTTTTTTCTGTAATTGTACATTGATGAATCAATAAAGACATTTTTTTTTCAAGTTGTGTTGGTAGTTTGGATGACTTAGTATGCGATGATTGCATTTTTCATCATGCTCTCTCACTGGGATAATATGTACTTTGATGAATAGTAGTCGGCCTCATCGCACTACACCACCTATGCCTCTTGACGACTGTAAATCGCTTGACGTGGCCGCACCTTTACCTTCCCACGCAATGTGGCAATGTGAAGAGAGTCCTATCTTGCTCGAAGTCATTCCTAGTGTGGAAAATATTTTGACTATACACCAGTCCGGATCTTCCCCACTCAACCAATTAGTCACCCTCATTAGTTCGTCCTGGTTTCTTCACAATTATGATAATTGGGAGGAACCAGGAGATAACTGACCACTTATCCACGCAATTTAAGGAGAGCGCGCTCAAGGATACGCATCGGTTCCATTCTTTCCTTTCTCCTGGAAGGAGCTACTTCATCCCCCCTACTACTTTCGAATTCCGATAACACGCATTGCAATTTATCTTCGTTCTATTAGTCCTAAGTATCTCAATTGTAACCTCCCAATGCATTCTGAGTAAATTCCTGACGTATACAGAACATTGTAGCTGGTTTTAGATGAATTGCCTCATTGTTATTCATAAATTATGTGCTCCTAAACCACCGTATCATACGGGAATGAAGATTCCAGCTAGTTCTTTACGAACCGTTCAACAATTGCTCGTATCTTCTATATTATGCGCTGAATAATTTTTAATGTGCAAGGCAACACAAAATAGTAATTTATTGAAGAGTCGTTCCAATCCTTCTTATTACATCAACATTGTTCATTTACAATGCATCTCGAGCAGAGTACTTACTGAACTTTCCGGTAAACATGCATAATCACAGGATGAACCGTCTGATTCTTCTTCTCGCTCTCGTCGGCGTCTCTGCTGTCTTCGGATGCAGCCCCAAGCCATCGGGAGGATGCGGATGCGGCGGAGGTAATTTATTCATATTATGGTTAAAGCACGATTTAGCAAGAGCGGAAATTTCAGTTAACGATGCATCCCTATGACATGTTAAACAGATTACGCCTCTGATACATACTGCTCTCAATTGAATGTAAATTCCTCAAATATTTTAGGTGGCGGAGGAGGAGGTGGAGGATGCGGCTGCAAGGTCAAGGTAAGCAACTGTCATTCAAAACACCTGAATCTCACACTATCCGCTCGTCGCCCCAACTATGATAATATTGCATGGTAACTCAGCTAATTGGTATCAGGCTCGTGGTGTGCTCAAACTGGACGGTGACTCGCCCGTGGACGAGGACTTCGGACAGATCTGGGGACTCGGCCTATGGGGATCGCCCAAACCACCCAGCAATGTCACCCTCCAACAGGTATATTGCAGCTCTATTCGCACAATGCACTGACTGACATGGAACACTGTATCCGACCTAACCTAGTAGCAAATCGGTCCTTAAATATTCTTGCTGTGATCTTACACTGTATTTTGCATGAAATGTGTTCAAAATGCAGTAATCCGAAGGCCTGTTATGATGCTTCTAATGTACATTTGTCTTTTTTCAGGCTCACGACCCCAACTTCCACTTCAAGACCTGCTGTGCTGGCCGTGGTCTTTCCGTTGCTTGCGCGGTAATATATTCAACTCGCAAGAATTTACTAATATACAGTACTTTTGTCGCCCACTTCCATTCCAAACACTGTTTTCTTCAGTATTACTCTTTTCCTAACGGTTTCACCACTAGATGTTCATTTTTGAACAGCCCTAGTCTATCAGTCGCTTGCGCGGTATCATTGTCTAGTATATTGCTTTGTATCCCGTAAGATCATTTTACAGTAATTGCCAACCAATGAACTACTGTTCATGTCCTCATGTTATTCATAGCCAGTTTACTGTACAGTACGAACTACTGAGCTCATGCTTATCCTTCCGCAATACTCCTCTCATCTACCGTATTCCTCTTTTCAGGCCCGCTGCAACTACGAGTCGTACAACCAGGATCTCCTCCAGAAGATGCTCATCGGAGTGGATGAGTGCCCCCTCGATTCCCTCCCCGAGATGCACTTCTGTGCCGCCCAAGGAAGAGACCACTCCACCTGCTGCAAGTCCAGAGTCAGTGATCTACTAATTACGGTAACTCAATTCTCCAAAATACGGTATATGTTTGGTATGCGTGAGCAGTATCTTCACTAGTTGGCACCTTTCTACCAATTGGGTTGCAGTATTCCTTACTTAGTGATATTTTTGGGTATTTGAAGCATGCAAGCCTTGTTATCACTGAAACACTTGATTCAGGGAGTCGACGCTACTACCTCCGGTGACAAGTGCCTCGTCTTCTGTGATCAGGTCCCCGACAAGTTCACTCCCATCGACTACACTTACGCTGCTTGCTTCGGAAAGTTCGACGACATGAAGCAGTGCGTTTTTTATGTATACAGTCATTTTAATCATTTTAAATTTAATTTTGCGTAATTTTGATGTGAAATCGCGGAAATACGAAAAAGAAGCAATTCCTGGTAAATAATTATCATTGTTCAGGTGCTTCGAGGGAACTATCGCTTCGAAGGCCAAGTCATTCTTCCGTAATCATTAAATAACTTCGAAATGAAGTAAATTTCGAAATGTGTTTTGTAATCCCACCAAATATCCTGAATAACAATAAACGATTCGATCGGTACTTTCTGAAATCTCACACCTATTGTAAAAACAGATCTCACTATGCAAACTAGAAATTTGATTTCAATTCAATGTTAGTTCACGCTTCACAAATTTCATCCACAGTTGTTTATCACACAGCGATGCATGTACAAGGCAGCCAGTCTGTAACTGTTCTCTTCTAACTGTTCTCGATATCATACTCCTCTAGCCAATATTCTTCATTCGTTATTCTACTATCGAAGTTCGTTGTATTTATTCTGTAGTACAATCTTCCACAAGTTGTAATATTTTTATTGTCTATTATTTTTCCGTTTGTGATCCCCCAGCGCTCTGAGTGAGAAAAATAGGCTTCTTAGGCGTCCCAGTAGGGCGATTTCTCCTGTCGGAATTACGAACCAGTACTAAGGAAGTACGAAACCAGGCCGTAATTCCTACTTCTCCTGGTGTTAATGCACGAAACCAGGCCGTAATTCCTACTTCTCCTGGTGTTAATGCTGTCCAAAGGTGAGCAATCGTATGACTCACTTCAGTTTGCACGCTTCCTCTCTCTGACCGGTGAGAGAGCGTGCAAACCGAAGAGAGTCAGACGATTGCTCCCAAAGGTAATCGACCTACGCGTGAGGTTAGAAAATTGAGCCTCGAGTGATTATCAGTTGTATTTCACCGACGGGCTTAAGACCGACTTCTTGTTGGAACGTACGCAATTCGAGTAGACCTTGCAAATGTGACGTGTCAAGCATACGATCTTGTAAGAAGTGAACATATATTTCCAATTTAATCGCATTTTTTTAATTGAAATATGTCATTATTTACATCAGATTTGTGTTTCATTTGTTGGAGCATGCTCTTCTAATAGAACATGATGGAGAAAAAGACACTATATGAAATAATTATTTCGTGGACCTTGTTGTCATTTGGATGCTAATCTTTTTCCCTGTACGGAAAAGATAAATTACAAACAAACATGAACATCGCGAGGGAAATTCCAGGATTACTTTGTAAATATTATTTCCTTCCTACCATATGATATCGTTCCAATCAGATCAGTTAGAGTGCGCACTCACAGGGGAACCGCAATGGAATGAAAGTCATTGCCAATGGAAGGGGGGGGGGGCATTTTTTTCAATGATAAATTAAAACTGTGATCCGTTCGACTTCTTCTACTGAGAAGAAACCCAGTAAACTACTCATACACGCTCACAAACAATTACTTTCGAAAACGCTAATTGGCTCATCCTGGTTTCCTCATAATTATCATAAGTGTGGGGCAACAAGGGATAACATACCATTTATCCACACTATAAAAGGAGAACGCGCTCAAGGATATACATCAGTTCCTTCTTCTCCCATTCCCTTCTATTAGAGGGATCTTCTTCATTCTAGGGACAATTTCCACTTATTTCGCATTCGAGAATAGGAGGTGTAGCAATATTAACAACCTTTTTTCTTACTATGCTTGTTTTTCCAATGCATTCTGATCAATCCCTGAATCTTCGATACACGTAAATAACTTCAGTCGTCCTAAAATTGTTCTTGTCCCCCATGCATTTCCCTCTTACCTGCGATACACAGTAAAACAACTCTTATCATTTGTCGATGAATCGTCTCATTCTCCTTCTCGCTCTCGTCGGCGTCTCTGCTGTCTTCGGATGCAGTCCCAAGCCATCGGGAGGATGCGGATGTGGAGGTGAGCAATCAATTTTTGGATTTCGATTGATCAGATTAATGGTCGGAACAAAGATAGATTACAATTTAGACTCGCAAGTGCTTTGTTTTGAGGAGGAGAAAGACGATGATAGATCGTATTCGCCCATCTGGTATTACAGTAATAAATGGAACTCCCCAATAAAAATTTGGTATTGATTTTACGAGTAACGTCCTGATATTTTAGGTGGCGGCGGAGGAGGAGGAGGTGGAGGATGCGGATGCAAGGTCAAGGTGAGTGTGATGCAGTGTCGATTTAAATAAAAATTGAGTTCGAAAACGATTATAACGTCTTCTTTATTGTATGGACATTCCCTTCTCTACCGGGACAGACTGTGCATAGGATGAACCGACTATAGTTCGTATTCCAAACTCGGACACAAAAAATAACCCTACTAACTAAAGTTTTCCAATCAGGCTCGTGGTGTGCTCAAACTGGACGGCGACTCGCCTGTGGACGAGGACTTCGGGCAGATCTGGGGACTCGGCCTCTGGGGATCGCCCAAACCTCCCAGCAACGTCACCCTCCAGCAGGTATCATTTACACTATATCATTTTTCAATTAACCGTTCGATTAACAGTATTTCCGAGAAGTTATTGTTATATTACTTACGCATTTCTTTACGCATCTCATTGTAGATGCAATCTGTCACTGTATCTACCATCAAATGTTTTCTAAACCCAGTTATCCGAGAGTCGTGCTTGATCCTCATATCTCCTTTTCCAGGCGCACGACCCCAACTTCCACTTCAAGACCTGCTGTGCTGGCCGTGGTCTATCTGTTGCTTGCGCGGTAAGATATTTATCACACAAATATCTACTTGTGTCCAGTATTTGGATGCCCACTTCCATTGTATACTTTGTTTTCTTCAGTATTACTCTTACGGTGTCACCACTAAATCTCCCTTTTTGTACAGTAGGATGTCGTACCAAACTAAATCCATCAAAAGTATTCCTCTTTTCAGGCCCGCTGCAACTACCAGTCGTACACCCAGGATCTGCTCCAGAAGATGCTCATCGGAGTGGATGAGTGCCCCCTCGATTCCCTCCCCGAGATGCATTTCTGTGCCGCCCAAGGAAGAGACCATTCGACCTGCTGCAAGGCCAGAGTAAGGGAACTGTATATTACGACACTAGGTCGGATGAGAACTATGACGTCATGGCGCATTTGGTGTATCAAAGGTGCAATGACGTCATAGTTATCATCCGACCTAGTATCCTTACTACAGTATCCCCTTATCAGTTCCTAATACTACGGTTTGGTTGAGGAAACAAACCTTGCAGTAGTACTTTGACTTTTCGATATTCTTTTAGCCTTTGCGAGAGTTTCCCAATAGTTTGTTTTTGGATGTCGGAAGTATTCAAGCCTTTACATTACGGTAATCCCTGATTCAGGGCGTCGACGCGACCACCTCCGGAGACAAGTGCCTCGTGTTCTGTGACCAGATCCCCGACAAGTTCACTGCCATCGACTACACCTACGCTGCTTGCTTCGGAAAGTTCGATGACATGAAGCAGTGGGTTTTTTTTGACTTCTTAAGTCTTTGTTTCATTTTTTTAGTTTGCATAATTTTGAGATCAAATCGCTGCCATCCATCGGAAAAAAATGCTCCATTAATTTTCGAACAACATCATTTTCAGGTGCTTCGAGGGAACCATCGCTTCCAAGGCCAAGTCCTTCTTCCGTCACCATTAAATCAATATTATTCAAATATGAATTGCAAATTTCAAAAGTATTCTGTGTAAACATAAACGATTCGATCAGAAATTATTGAAATCTCACATTCTTTACAAATGAACTCGTATGAACAGTGTATTATTGACACAATTAAACATATTGCGAAACATGCAGTATATATTCATCATAATTCATCCCTCGCATAGCTCTTCCCATGTAGCTCTCCAACAGAGGTTGAACGCAGAACACCTTGCCCACTGTTCTCTTATCCAACGAAGTCCCGAATTCGATACTCATGGACAATGTTTCAGTACCATTAATGGCAGCTCTATTGTTCAATATTTTAAGATTGTCGAGGAAAGCGCTTATGACCTAAAAATTTAGTTCTTTCCGATGATGGTTCATCGTATAGCAATAATAAGGTGACGCTGTTCGCGACTAAACTTACTCCATTTAGGCCCTTATGCGAACGAAGAGGTATTTTGTGCATGCGATCTTGCATGAATTGAAGTCTTTTGGAGACGATTTTTCCAAGCAGGCTTCCATCCAAAGCATCAATCAGCTATAATGGGCACTAGGTCGGATGAGAACTATGACGTCATGCCGCCTTTCATATGTCAAAGGCGGCATGACGTCATAGTTCTCATCCGACGTAGTGCCCTAGAATGCCGACGTTTTCATACGTTGTCGAAACAACACACCTCATCCGTATTGTTGTAGACCTGAGCGCCCCACTTTTCGCCCGTGAATGATTCATCGCTCAGATTGAAATATGATGTATCTTCTTTATTCATTAGAATCATTTTATAGGCGTCTATATACATTTTTGTACCTGAGCATAAATCAGTTCAATGCGCATAGTTTACCCGAACAAGTATCCACATATTCTTGAGCGGGAATATTCAGAAGCTCAGCCCGCTTTTTGAACTTTTCTTTCACTTCCCCCACCGATAAGTCCGATAAATATTCATTGTCTTTGACCAGCCCATCCACGTTTAGTCCGAGTGTGCTCATAAATATATTCTCAGAGTTTTGATATACTTCCATGCGCATGTGGCTATTAACGAGATCGGGCTCAGGTATCAACCACGCCCACACGTTTCTAGCACAGAGCGAGCGTTCCAGGTCGCGTTTTGCCTCCGAGGACAGGTCAAAGTACTTTAGTGCAACCTGAAATACGGGGAGGTGTGGAATTTGAGAAATTTTATTGTAAACCTCTCTATTTCAGAAAGATCTTACCTTTCTGACTGCTAATTCAACAATATATAGTGGGTTGTTGAAATTAATTCGATCAAACGTTTCGCCGAAAAATTTCATGAATATTTTGTCAGCCTGCATACTCGTATTATTTGTTGTAAATATTACACTTACTTCAATAACGAAGGTTTTCGTTTCCGATATGGAATTTGATGTTAGACGTCGTATGGCTGTTCTTCTAAAGGTAATTAAGGAGTGGGTGATCGGCATCAACTTCCACCAGGCGTCCGGGAGCTGAAAGTTATGATATCTCACGATTGAAAATTAGAAGTGATCATTTTGAAACAATATCACAATTGTGCATACCCGAGTGCCGTTATTTCGTTCAAGTTCCGCTTGCACTGTGGATATCTCTAACCATAACTTTTTCTCAGTTGATGATGGTATCATTTCAAAGTATGCATCTCAAGTACAGGCATGGCTATGGCATAGTAAATTTCGAAATTACTAAAACAAGTATCCGCATAGGCGCTCATGGAGAAATTGTATCTAGCGACTTCAGCCATAAAATCAGCTTCAAAATGGGCCGATTTAGGTATTTCTTCGCCCAGAACTTTTATCATTCGTTCATACTCTCGATTAAGCTCAGTTCTCTCGTTCTGAGGATCGGATGAATATTCAAAGCTTTCAATAGCCCATGCTTGAGCAAGAAGGAGCAGACAAATCATATCCTGAAATGAATTAGTTGAACTTTCAAGGATAAATTTCAACATGGCGAATAGCGAAAACCGCTCGAAATGAAAACAAAATCAGCAACAAAGTGCAATCTGGAATGCGCACATACATTGTCAAACGGGCTCTTCATTACTATCATTTGTGTAAACTATTATTCCACATTCGCTTGTTCATCTAAACACTCGAGTTCTATTCATCCCACTCGACTATACGATAAAGAAGGAACTTACACATGTTGTGCATAAATGTAGCCGATAACATCAGAATTGCATAATTACACTCATAACGATGCTAGATGTTTTCGGAATTAAATTAGTTTCAATTGCTAATTCAATACTTGCTTGATCGAATCGTTTATCGTTCGGAATAGGAATGGGAATTACAATACATAGTTTGTTGTTATCACAATTTTTAAATTGTTTAATGGTGACGGAAGAAGGACTTGGCCTTGGAAGCGATGGTTCCCTCGAAGCACCTGAAATAATATTTTTCGAAAATAAATGTGTGTTTTTTCCTACAAATTTCAGTAAATTTCAAGCGACAATATTTCATAAAAACGACAATGTAATAGCCTCAATCAGTCGAAAATCTCACTGCTTCATGTCGTCGAACTTTCCGAAGCAGGCAGCGTAAGTGTAGTCGATGGGAGTGAACTTGTCGGGAACTTGGTCACAGAAGACGAGGCACTTGTCTCCGGAGGTCGTCTCGTCGACTCCCTGAATCAGGATCACCGTGAAACCAAGACAACAATTGAACGGAAGCGTCTAGGCACAAAGTTATGCCGGGTTTCTGTTAAAACAGATCATTTAACCGGGACTACTACTTTTCAGGTCATTAATAAAGCAAGCAGCAGTCAATTTATAGTTGACTGACTCTGGACTTGCAGCAAGTCGAGTGATCTCTTCCCTGGGCGGCACAGAAATGCATCTCGGGGAGGGAATCGAGAGGGCACTCATCCACTCCGATGAGCATCTTCTGGAGGAGATCCTGGGTGTACGACTGGTAGTTGCAGCGGGCCTGAAAAGGGCAATAATTTTGATGTATTCAGTTGGGTACGACATCCTACTGAACAAAAAAATGACGATTTACGGGTGAAACCGCACGGAAAAGAGGAATACTGAAGAAAACAATGTATGCTATATAAGTGGGCATCCCAATATTGAACACTCGTAGATTCTTGCAAGACGAATGTCATACCGCGCAAGCAACGGAGAGACCACGGCCAGCGCAGCAGGTCTTGAAGTGGAAGTTGGGGTCGTGCGCCTGGAACGAGAGAAGATCAAATACAATTTCACGAATGATCTTCAGAACACTACATTTATTGTAGACCCCGTTTCGAGAAAGCCTTTGTTGGAAAATATAGCCAGAATGCCGAAGGACAGCATATGAAAGAATTTCACGCTTGCCAACGTTCCACGCCACTGTGAACAGACAAGTTCTGCAAGGTACCTGTTGCAGGGTGACATTGCTGGGAGGTTTGGGCGATCCCCATAGGCCGAGTCCCCAGATCTGTCCGAAGTCCTCGTCCACGGGCGAGTCACCGTCCAGTTTGAGCACACCACGAGCCTGAGTGGAAGACGTTAGATAATCGGGCTATTATTTGTGTTCGAGTTTGGAATACGAGCTGCAGTCCCTTCATTATATGAACACTCTATCCCGGTAGATATGAGAATGGCCATAGAATAAAGAAGACGTGACAGTGGTTTTCGAAATCTAATTTTGCGATGTAAATCGATGCTGCAACACACTCACCTTGACCTTGCATCCGCATCCTCCTCCTCCTCCTCCACCGCCACCTGAAATATGGAGAGTGTTATGTACGAAATCAAGGTCATTATTCTAAAATTAAATTTACAAGAATTTTCTCTTGTTACGATATTTAGTCTACACAATCAATACCCCCATCAATACACATGAAACTGTGGGTTGTGTCAACCAAATGTTCATTAGCAATCTAGGATGGGAGATCCACTTGAAAAGAGTTGTAATCAACTCAACCTCTCTCGCATAAATGCGTATTCACCTCCGCACCCGCATCCACCCGATGGCTTGGGACTGCAGCCAAAGACAGCAGAGACGCCGACGAGAGCGAGAAGAAGAATGAGACGGTTCATTCTATTATTTCGCAATTTTTACCGTAAACTGCTGGAATTACTCTGCACGGGATGCAATTAGCATTTTCCCATTATAAATGAAAACAATGGGGAGGTAATAAGAAGGATTGGCAATACTAGATAGATATCGGACTACGATTGGAGAATATCATTCGAAAAGAACGAAGAATGTGGTGGAACTGATGCCTCCTTGAGCGCGAAGAAGAATGAGACGATTCATCGAGAAATGACTATATTGTGTTACTGTATACGTTAAGCAATTTTCATTGCATAGTACAGAAGGGACGAACAATTGTTGAACGGTTCGTAAAGAAATGGATGCAATTTTCTTTACCGTATGCTACGGTGGTTATGGAGCACATAATTTACGAAGCAAATCATAATGAGCCAATTCATCGAAAACCTGCTACAATGTTCCGTATACGTCAGGAATTTATTCATAATGCATTGGGAAATGACAATTGGGATTCTTAGGAGTAATAAGACGAGAATACATTGCGTCTTATCGGAATTCGAAAGTAGTGGATGTGGGAATGAGGTAGCTCCTAGAGAAAAGAAGTGGTGGGACTGATGCGTATCCTTGAGAGCGTTCTCCTTAAGTAGTGGGGATAAGTGGTATGGTATCTCCTAGTTCCTCGCAATTATGATAATTACGACGAAACCAGGATCAGCCAATTAGGATTTTCCCTACTAATTGTTTCTGTTCATGTATGACCAGTTTCACAGATTTGTTCACAGTCGCAGTGGTCAAGCGGACAGTAGTTCTTGATAAAATTTGAGAAGTGCTCCCTCTCATTGCGTGCACACTCTCCCTTATCTGACTGGAATGCATTTTTCGCCCCGGAGCTTCCGTCGCGATGGTTATGTTTGCTCTGTTCTCTCGCTACATTTTCATTCACGGAAAATGATTAGCCTCCCACTCCAAGATAATTATTTCACATCGAGTATGTTCAGCATCAGATTTTATTATAAGTGCATGTTTCAATATACAAAACAAAACTCGGTTGCGAATAGGAAGGTGACATATTTCAAAAAAGTGGTTAAAGCGGATTTGTATGTACACTTTCAACAAGATCTTATGTTCGAAACACCTCACATTTTGACACTCCACTCGAACTTAGAAGATTCTAACACATTGCGGCAGACCCTTCCTCTTCAACGGAATGCCACTCGTTCACACTCGAGGTTCAATTGTTGGGTAACAATTCCCGCACAGTCAGATTATCTCAAGGCATCACGTACGACAGGAATGTGAAGTTCAAATTACGGCCTGGTTTCGTACTTTCTTAGTACTGGTACGTAAATCGGTCATGATAAATCGCCCTTCTTGGACGCCTCAGAAGCCGCATTTTCTCACTCGGAGCGCCAGGGGGTCGCTAACGGAAAAGAGTATAGAGAGTAATAAATTAACGTCTCGTAGGAGATTGTAATGCAGAATACATACAATATATATTCGGGGATTTACTAATGTGCAAGAACTGCCGAGGTTTTGTGGATGAAAGTACGACGAAAGGAGGACGCTTGACGAAATAGTGGGCCACAAACCTGTCTTGTCTGAATATACTGTCTGAATGTACTGAATGAATGTTTTTGCTGATGCTCCTACTTTTATAATGACAAACGTGTTTGTTTTGTTTGCTATGTTTAATGTGAGAATTCAAAATTTACCGATCGAATCGTTTATTTATATGCAGAATAATCATTGGGTTTTACAATGCGAATTCCAATATTTACATAATATTTCAGATATTTAATGGTGACGGAAGAAGGACTTGGCCTTGGAAGCGATGGTTCCCTCGAAGCACCTGCAACATCATATTTGCCGACCATGAATTGTGTGTTTTCCTATTGAAAATTCGTTTTAAAAATTAGAAAAAATCCATGGAAAATGATGATTTTGTTGGATTAAACATAAACAAACGCACTGCTTCATGTCGTCGAACTTTCCGAAGCAAGCAGCGTAAGTGTAGTCGATGGGAGTGAACTTGTCGGGGACCTGGTCACAGAAGACGAGGCATTTGTCTCCGGAGGTCGTCGCGTCGACTCCCTGAATCAGTGATTGCAGTAATGCCAATGTGAATGCGTCCGAAACCCAAAACACTATCTCATTAATATCGCAACCGTAATGCTAGAATTGCACCAACAAATGTACTAGCAATACGTAGCAAAGGTTTACAGTATTTTTTCGGGGAAAGATGTTACTGTAAGAAGTATGTCACTGACTCTGGACTTGCAGCAGGTGGAGTGGTCTCTTCCTTGGGCGGCACAGAAGTGCATCTCGGGGAGGGAATCGAGGGGGCACTCATCCACTCCGATGAGCATCTTCTGGAGGAGATCCTGGGTGTAAGTCTGGTAGTTGCAGCGGGCCTGAAAAGGGTAGTGCTTGTGATGGATTCAGTAGATTACGACATCCTACTATTTACAACTAAAGATTTAGCGGCGAAACCGTATGGAAAAGAGGAATACTCTAGACACTATGGAATGGAAGTGGGCATCCCAATATTGAACACTAATAGATCTTTTCGAGATGAATATCTTACCGCGCAAGCAGTCGAGAGTCCACGGCCAGCACAGCAGGTTTTGAAGTGGAAGTTGGGGTCGTGCGCCTGGAAGGAGATATGATCAAATACAACTTCACGAATGATCTTCAGAAGACTACACTTATTGTAGACCCCGTTTCGAGAAAGCCTTTGTTGGAAAATATAGCCTGAATGCCGTAGGACTGCTTATGAAAGAATTCCGCGCTTTCCAACGTTCTAGGCCATTCTGAGCAGGTAAGTTCTGCAAGATACCTGCTGGAGAGTGACGTTGCTGGGAGGCTTAGGAGATCCCCACAGGCCGAGTCCCCAGATCTGCCCGAAGTCCTCGTCCACAGGCGAGTCACCGTCCAGTTTGAGTACACCACGGGCCTGAAAGGGGATATTTTGTGACCATGATTGGCAAATATTCAAATGTTTAGCACTTACCTTGACCTTGCATCCGCATCCTCCACCTCCTCCTCCTCCGCCACCACCTAAAATATTAGGATGTTATCAATATATAGCGGGCTTTTGTATTAGTCTATTAGTTACCTTTGTTACCTCTATTAGTTACCTCTATTAGTTACCTTTGTTGGCAGTCACCTAACCTGTTACAAGGGATCAAGGGAAAAATACAATAAGCTGTCTTATTGGTAAGCTTACGTTTCCTACGTAGCCTGCGCAATCTATATCCCAATATTAATATCTTACCTCCGCATCCGCATCCTCCCGATGGTTTGGGACTGCAGCCAAAGACAGCAGAGACGCCGACGAGAGCGAGAAGAAGAATCAAACGGTTCATCCTACAATGATTCATGTTTACAGTAAACTTCAGGAATTACTCAGCTTGGGATGTATTGCAATTAACAAGTGGGAGAAAGATGAAGAATTCGCAATAGTAGACAGATAGTGGACTACGTTTAGAGAAGATCATTCGAAAAGAACGAAGAATGAGAGGATGGAATGGAACTGATATGTATCCTTGAGCGCGCGCTCCTTAAATAGTGTGTATAAGTGGTCTGTTATCTCCAGGTTCCTCGCAATTATGATAATGATGAGTAAACCAGGATGAGCCAATTAGCGTTTTCCCAAGTAATTGTCTTGCGAATGTGCCTGACTAGTTTACCGGATTTCTCAGTAGCAGTAGTCGATCGGACCTTAGTTTTGAATCAGTTTGGGAAAATGCACCCCCCCCCCTTTTTCATTGGGTGTGCACTATCCCTGATCTGATTGGAAATATATACACACAAAGGAATTATTTACGAAGTGATTTTCGAACATAAAAGTGGTATTATGTTCGACTTGTTTCTTGTCACACAACACACGGACAATGATTAGCCGCCTGCTAATATATCTTGAAGATAATTCTTTCACACCCTGACTTGTTTTCCATTTTTTCATACAGGGAAATAAAAAAATTGAATTGTTTTCAGCATTTTACACAATTTCAGGCGGAGAAGTTTCGACTAATGAGAATTCATGAAACATAAATCAAATGATAACAATAATGATAAATTCATACGGGAAAAAAAGAAAATGCAATTATTAGCGGAATTATATGTACACTTCTTACAACATCGTATGTTCGAACCACCTCACATGTTGAAACCACTCGAGCCTAGCACATTCCAACCCGCAGCGGGTACGCCCTTCATTGAAATACAACTCATTCGCATTCTCACTCGGGGCTCAAATGTGTATACGCAGATCGCTGATTGCTTCAAGGTAGTTGAGGTCAGGTACCACAGGGCATCATATAATTGTGAGGAAACGGCGAATCCGCATTGGAAGCCACAACTCTTTTCTCACTCGGTCCCAATTACTAGCGATAATACACCACAGACAGAAATATATGACAATGAGGGAGACCATTGATATACAATGATCAAAAACTGGACTAATTACGTGATATGACAAGAGAAATTGCAAGGGCTAATTAGAAGAGCGACCGGCTTCCTCCCGCAGTCGATCCCGGTATGAAGTAGTCCATCTGAGAGATCAACGATGAATCATTTTCAGTGTCGCGAACGGGGCAAAACAGATGAACATGTCCAATCCCCGTACTATTGATTAATGAAGATTGATGATACCTAATTGAAGCCTCTCTCCCCCCGTCTCAAGACCAAAAACCGACACTCACTTCGTTTAGCTCCGGTGAGGGAGTGAAGAAACTGGATGATTGCCGACTGCTGCTCGAACCGAATGTGTCCTGGAAGCGAAGATATCATGATGATTTAGGCAAAATTCGAAAATATGAAAATATATAGATTCTTGAGAAAATAGTATTTCATGTACTCACGCTAATCGAGGGCAGTTTGAACACGGGCTGGGTTTCCTCGGTAGAGAAGTCCAGCTCAGGCTCGAGCTCAAGAGCATAGATTACAGATCGGAAAGATACGGACAATATAAAGTACTAGCGGTATTATTGTGGTCAAGTGTAGGGAGCGGACGCACCGACAGGACTGCCTGTCTGCATACAAAAGATCAATGATCAACTGACAATGTCGTCGTCGAGCTCCGTGAGCTGATTCGATGAGGGTGTCATCGAGGAATAGTTGTAGGTCGACGGCAGCGAGGAGGACGCGGAGGAAGGCAGCGATTGCTGCGAGAGGTTCCTCAGTTCCTGACAATACGACTAAGATTGCACGTCGATTGTTCGAATCTAGAAGACTCTGGGTATTTGCATGTGAGGCTGTTGCTAGTTGCGCGAATCCTTGTTTCCACAGCATGCTGGATATTTCTCTTTCTCACCTCATTCTCCGAAGCCGCCGGTGCGAGCAGCACCCTGGCTCGCTTTGGCTGCTGCTGCTGCTGCAACTTCCGCTGATGCTGTTGCTGCTGTTGTTGCAGCTTACTGCGGTCGCCGGACGATGCCATAGGACGGCGCCAGTAGGACCTGGTGGTGTCATACTCGTGGTCCCGCGAGACGACCCGTCGGTCAATCGGCGCCTCGCGATTCAGAATCGCATTAATGTTCGCCTCCGTGGTGGTGGAAGAGGGGGGACGTGCCGAAACCTGCTGTGATGCTTAGTATTAACATTAATTAATTAACTTTAACATTAATTAATTTAGCTATATCTGAAACGCGGTCGAATAGTAAGGCACATGGATAATCTGATAAGGAAAGACGGAAGAAATTAAGAAGCGGTAGCAACCTTTGTGAGCACGACGCGCTTTCTAGCCGCGAGATTCATCTTGTCCACTTGCTGCTGCTGTAATTTTGGCTTTTTTCTACCGTAATTCACTTTATACCGTAATCTTCCCTCTACAGAAAGTATCCAATACTACCGTAGCATTCCCTGATTCCCTGATCCCTGATTACCGTACCTCTGCATTCTCATCGCCGACGGCATCTCGAGCATACACGCTCAACTTCCTCTTCAGATCCGCGTCGCAACCGCGTCGCTTCGCCCCCTGATACTCCTTCAGTTGCTCGAACTCGCGCTTCTCAAAGTTCATCGGTAATATTTATAAGTTGAGCAACATCAACTTCTGTACAATCAAAGTGATGATAGCGACAACTAAAGCTGCAGTCACTTGCTTTGTTGTTTTTTTGCAATATTTTGTTCCGGGAAATATACCGTAACTACAGTACCTGCATGACATCCCTCAATGTGAGGTCCTTCTTCTGTGGCTGCAGCTGCCGCGTCAGATCTCTTTGCTGAAAAATATAAATTGCAATAATTATCATGTTTTGCTGTTGTTGTAAAGGTGGAGCGAAGCAGTTATGCATGCATTTTTTTCATCAATAACATGCTATTCCCTTCAACAATGTAAGTGGGTATAAGTTGTGCTATAAAGGCGCTCCCATTTTCTATCACATTTTCATACCATTTGACCCTGATTCAGGCCACTCCTCTTCATCACGGGCATCATCGGGCGATGCGCGAGACGGGAAGTGAGAGTGGCGAGAGGAACAGGAGGGCGACGAACCGAGGAGGTTTCGGAGATCTGAAAACGTGCTCCATAGGATATGTATCAGCCTATTGTATTGGGTTAGATTGTTTATATTTTTTTCTGAAAACAACATCACTTTTCACTCCGCATTGCCTCTCTCGCATTATTTCTCCGCATTAATAGGACAAGACCCGTTGGACGCCCTAGAGTAAGATGGAGTTACCAATTGACTAAAGAATACGGAATTCACTGGCAAAAACAAGACTGAGTGGAAGACCGGCATTGTTCGACAGACCTCTGCATTGATGCTCGAATAAATAATTATGCTTATTATGATTATTATCACTAACAGGTATTGAAGCATAAACAAAGATATTGAAGCATAAACAGAAGAGAGGCATTTACTGAGCGACAATCCCAACTTTTAACTATATACTCTTGCGCTACCATATTGCAAGCCGTTGCATTAGTACTCACCGATCGACTGTTAACGGACTGCATCTGCTTTCTCTGCACTTGCTGCTTGGGTCTCTGCTCAATGGGCTCAGGAAGGAAGGCGCGCTCGGTGTTGTAAATCTAAACAAATACGTTTTGCGTGGTGACTTGATCCGTTAGCAACATCACTGACGAGTCGGTAATTACACTGTTTCCATTAGCACCAACTCACATCAAATTCCCCCTCTTCGGTAGGAGTCAAGGCGGGCGGGTCGATGGCACACTTTCTCGGCGGGTTCACTGGCTCGTCCAGGCCCCAGCTTTCACGAGCATGAGCTGGCACGTGCAGGTACTGTAGAATCATGTACAGGCAGTGGTCCGTGGAGTGCACTTCGTCCAACTTCCACTGGGGCATGCTGGAATTAGGGTTTCAATTTTCAGGCAATTTTGGGCCATTTTCGGTTGTGTTTCAGGCGTCCAAGATAGCTGATATGATTCGATAAAGACAAACTACATATACTATACCATAGCATACCTTAATCCACCGTACTCTCCTAGTGCATAACAACATTAATCGCGTAGCGCCTCCTACTCAACATGACACAAGAAATAGAACGTACGGAATATCATACAAGAGATAGCGTAGTGCATTACGTTGTCTCACACCGTTATTACTATGCCTCAACCTAGGTCGTCCGATCATTGCAAAGATCCATCAAAGGATTGTCTACCACTACCAAATGCCAGGGGCGAAAGATGGAGCTGTATCCGCCAGGGTTCGAGGAGGGCTGAGATATATACTTATGGAAAGAGTGAGTGAGAGAGAGAGTGAGAGAGAGAGAGAGAGAGAGAGAGAGAGAGAGAGAGAGAGAGAGAGAGAGAGAGAGAGAGTGAGAGAGAGAGAGAGAGAGAGAGAGAGAGAGAGAGAGAGAGAGAGAGAGATAGAGAGAGAGAGAGAGAGATAGAGAGAGAGAGAGAGATACTGATTTCACTTCATCACTTTTAAGCTAACAGCAATTCGCTAATTCGTCACCTATTCAAAGCTGCAAGCCACAGGGCGTTTTCTATGTATCATTCTGGAGAGAGAGGACGAGTGAGAAAGGAGAGAGAGAGAGAGGGAGAGAGAGAACGAGGGAGAGAGGGGAGAGGGAGAGCGCGGTAAGGGATAGCGATAGTAGTGATATCGAGCGATCACAGACATATGATAAGCGAGCACTGAGATAGGATAATATACGAATGCTATTTCGACGTAAAATGAGCGCAGAAATGGAAAAAAAGACAGCGAGCGCAAAGACTGATGGCAGAAATGCAACGGACAGAACAGGACATGTAACCAGGATAGCATCTACCAGAAAAAGGAGAAGTATTGAGGGCATCAGAGGTGCAACCATAGAACGACCGACGGTATCAAATACGGAACCAGAAAACCATACAACCATAGGATATAAACGACCGAACTTGGGAACTCACCTGTTTTCGTTGCCGGAAGCAGTGATGGGGAGAGTCCTGGCCATCTTTGAAGCTGGTGTTCTGGAGTCCAGAGTGGGAGAGAGTATAGGAGGTTTTAAGAGATGAGAATAAGGGGAAGGGAAGGAGGAGGAGGAGAAGGAGGAGGAGGAAGGGGAGAAGGGAGACTTGGGAGAGGACTGTATCTGGTCGGGGGGAGGGGACTGAACTGTGTGAGCCTTGGGAATGAACTGTGGAAAGGGGGCGGAGTTTCTCTCTTTCTCTGGCCTCTCTCCGATCTATGCACTATCTCATTCGCACCTCTAGTCGTGTGGCAGTGAATAGAGGTGGGGAGAAGGAGATGGAGGAGGGAGGTGGGGAGCGAAGGGAGAAGTGCGGTGATTGGGGACAGCCCTGTGGGCCGGATCCGACCGGCCATGATGGATGTGCGATGACGTGAGGGATCTGCCAGGAGGGGAATTTCGGAAATTTTCATTTATTGCTTTTTGATGGATGAGCAGATGGGAATACAATCGAAAAGAAATTCGATCCTTTTGTGAAACGTGCGTTCAATGAATGATACATGTGAAGGTACATCCCGTCTTCGAGACTGGACTCGCGGGAGAACACTGCTAGGCCAGTGTCAAGATTCAGTCCGGATTCAGTGGGCAGATTCAGTCCGGAGTGTCCACCTTGCGCCAGACCTATTGACCTGCGTAATCGAGTTCCCCTTCCCCGATGGATAGGCGCCTTGGCAGGGCGGAGACGGTGTCACGGCCGGGAATCGAACCCTGATGCAATGGTGTGCGATTGCTATGATATATTGAAAAATTAAATAACATTTTGACTAAATTAGGATCTATTGGACGGGCACTGGATCGGATTGGCCGAATTGAAGTGCTGCTCTTGTAATGATCAAAAGGTAGAATCGGAGATTATCGAGTGAGACTGATCACGTAGAATGAATCGCGATTTCTTGCGATGCCGCCCCTACTCACACTCGACATAACTCTGGTGTGCGCATTCAAGTTGGAATCGCGTATAAAAGTGGGTTTCTAAGTGGCGCCCAAGTTTGGTCGCCACTTGGAAAACGCGTCTCTCAAATTTTGCACACGATCTCTTTGCTTGATTCCAACTCGGAAGGCGTAAGAATTAGAGGAAAACATAGTATGAGAAATGGAGAGATCAGAGCGATTTCCAAGTGGCTACTTGGTCGCAACTTGGAGCTTGATTTTAGCACTTGATTCCAACTTGGAAATGCACACCAGGTAAATTACCAGGTTCCCATGCAGGTTATCCGTCTCATTTACTATCGGTATTTCCTTTAATCTTTGATCTTCTCGGGAAAAGAGAGAATCGAGGTGATAAGTGATGGATTACCTGAGTACGCCAGAGGGGCTTGCGGGAAGAACAGATAGAGATACGGAAGGGGGGAACAGGGGGGGGGGGGGAGACAGAGGACGGATCGGTACTCTTTGATCCATTCTCTCATCTTACAACTGTGGATTATCGTTCCTGCTACTGCGGATAATATCCCGAATTTAGTTCACCACGCTTTTCACATTCAACATTTCGAATTTTAAGACAAGGGCATATGCAATCTAATCAAACGAACCAGATAAGAATCGAAAATTGGTTTTCTGATTCTATCGAATAATAAGTAATAATTAGCGCCGCTAACTATCTCGATAAGTGCCTGACTAATATGCAAATAACGATAAAGAAGCATCCCAGATTAATAATCAATTCACACTCGACATAAATGATTTTATATGTGGTTTCACATGCCTTTTTTTTACTATCGGCATTGTCTTTGATCTTTGATCTTCTCGGGAAATCAGATATCATCGATGTGATAAGTTATGTATTGCTCGGACAATTGCCATCGTCTTTCTTGTTTGCTCCCTCATTTGGCCTGCATTTTATCTATCGGGGAAAGTTAGAATCGCGGGGGTTGTGATCGATTTAGGGATGCAAGAGGGTACCGAACTGGATACGGTAGGGGATGGATACTGTAGGATTTGCCATTGCTCTCATGATCGTCTTCCTCCCAATCTATCCCCCTTCGTGCCTCATCAAATGCTTTCTGGGCAATCCCCTATCGGTCAGTGGTCTGACTCTCCTCATATCACACACTCTCTCGCCCGTAGAGAAAGCGAGAGATCATGCGATTTGGAGAGAATCAGACAATTACTCCCCTCTCGGTAAGTGGGTTAGAGCGCAACTATAAGTGTGAAGCAGAATATACCCTTCACAGAGCACTGTGAAGGGTCTGTTATATAGTTGCGCTCTTGTCCACTGACCGAGAGGGGATGGTCAATCCGCATCAAAACCATGATATTTTTTAATGCTCCCCAAATCTCCGTTCACAATAGACTTCCCTCTGACACCCATTAATTGACTTTAGTACATTTGCGAGAAAATACTCATAAGTAGGGTCGAAACAATGAACTTTTACTTCCTCTTCATCACTCTTGAGCTAACAGATTGTCATGAAATCATCGCCTATTCAAATCTCTGCCTCTTTTTCTCATTCTCTCCCTTGTCCCCAGTATTATCGCATCCAGCGGGTATTATTCTAACCCATAATACATTTTTGATCTCTCACTGTGGCAAGTGAGGGAGTAGTGGAGAGTGAGAGAGAGACCCTCTTATTAGTCCAGTCGCACTATCAGGCGCGAATGGGAAAGGCGCGATAATTTCTGTTGTGAAGATACCCGACAAAGGGGAGAAGGCAGTGGGAATAAACAGAAACTGTGGGAATACTCTTAGAACTAATTTCTAAATACATGACTGCCCTATGGTGAGATATTTCACTCTTATCACTTATCATAGCAGTCATGATACGAAATCGATTGTTTCGAGCTCAATCTTATCTAAATACAGTACTATCATATTTTGAGTTTTTTCATTCATTCCGCAATTATACTGTCACTTATCCATCTGTCCATTGATTTAGAGGAGATTTACCATAGGGAATGGGATCGGATCGAAAGTCAGATTAGGGACCAGATATTGAGATCGAGGATGAGGGATCAGGTGCAGATAGATGAGTGAGAGTAAGATACCGTCCAGTTATAAATGACGATTGAATTGACAATCTAGTTTTGCGAATCTCAAGAAAAGAACATATGAAAGTGTCAATTATGCACTCCATCTGCCAATTGACGTAGAGGGGATCTGCCAGAGGGAATCTTACGACGACAGGGCTGAAGACAAGATTATGGGCCTGATATCCATGAGAGCGAGGGCTAGGGAGCAGCCTCAAGAAGGAGGAGGAAGGGAAACACGTGATATTCACAGGTGTTAGGTAAGGGACCGGGGTACTGTCTCCACTTTTGCTTCCCCTTTTGGGTATGTCGATATTCAGGTAGGTTTCAGGCACGCGAAATAGCATTTCATTTCGAGAGACAAGCGCCCAAAAATCAGGCACCTGCAACGCCTGAAAAAGGAATCCATAGTCTCCATCATACTACACGACATCGTGTTCTCGTAATGACAACGATCCTCTTTTTCGATCAATCTTCTCCTTGAAAAACTAGATACATCGAACTATTCCAATTGATAATACTTCTTTGATTAGATTCTAATCGAAATACTCATTCGAGGTCTAGGGAGTAAGAGGAGAGAGGGGGAGGGAGACACGTGCCATTCACAGGGGCTAAAAGATGGAATATTGGATCGTAGAGTTCAAGAGACGTATAACGATTTTTTCTTCGACTGGTCGATAATATATGTAGGAAATGACGAGACGACGATCTGAATTTCGAAGTGCGCGTTCTTCCACAAGAACCAGCAAGCTAATTGAGTAGTAGATCCAATATACGATTTCAAACAATATCTTTCCGAAAATGGGGGAGGGGTGAAAAAACGTAAACCGACAAAACGCAAACAACTCGCAGCTCCATCGGAAGCCGACGTAGGGTCTTGAGAGTTGTTGAATTGCTACCAGTACAGGGGGGGGGGTCATTGCACTGAATTAGGAATTTATACTTATACTTATACTTATACTTTATTCACCATCAGGATAGGGGAGGATAGGCCTTGAAGGCGACGAAGATGGAAGATCAGGTGGTATTTTGGGGGGTATGACAGAAGCGCAACGACAAAAGCGCAAAGTGCCGAAAACGACAAAAGCGCAAGCGACAAAAGCGCAACGACAAAAGCGCAACTCGAAATATCTTAGTCAAGAGTGGTGATTCAACTTCGTGGTTTGTGTCAACTAATTACTAATGATTAGCAGTATCTGCCCTGAGGGCTAATTAGTGACGTCACTTTTTCACTTTTTTCGACGTATTTCTTCGTTCATTTTCGTTCATGGTAAAAAATTGCGATATGAGCTTGTGTTGGATTTAGACAAGGTACCAACGTCCACACAATCTACGTTACCCACAATTTAATTTGTCGGCTACCGTATCCCCATACACTATAATCAAACTGAAATATGGTTGAGAAAAGAGAATCTATTTCCATCAACTTGTGACTATAGGTCAGCTTGATTATGGTGTATTGGGATACGGTAGCCGACAAATTGAAGAGGATGTATTGTAGATTATGTGGGCATTGATACCTCGTCTAGATCCAACACAACCTTCAATCACGATTTTTTTACCATGAACCCCTATACGTATGAAAAAAGTGACGTCACTTTTTTCGGTGACGTCACTAATTAGCCCTCAGGGCAGATAGCGTTCATCATTAGTAATTAATTGGTACCAACCTCGAGTATCTATCACCCCTCTTTACGTAGATATTCCGAGTTGCGCTTTTGTCGTTGCGATTTTTGAAAGCTAGTTGCGCTTTTGTCGTTGCGCTTCTGTCATACCCCCGTATTTTGGGCTCGGGCGAGCATGTGGGTGGGGATTTTGTGGCAGTCCGTGTTACATTCGTACGTTGGAAGAGTGGGGGACACAAGTGGGAGAGTTTTTAATGTGACGGCGGAAAGGGAGACGGGGCATGGTAACTATTTGGTTGGGGAAAGAATTCCAGAGCGTTAGTGAACGAGTGGCAAAAGAACTCAGGGAAGCTGGAAGCACGTACGGTAAAGCGATGCGCATGCTGTGAGAGGCACGGAGGCTACGAGAGAGAGGAGCGATCGCAGAGACAGAAGAGGTGTCGAGGAGAACGAACTCGTGCAAAGAATCGTACAGGAAGTAAATATCGTTCAAAGAGCGGCGGTATTCTAGTGTCTCTAATTGAAAATACTTTAGCCTCTCAAGGTAAGGGAGGTAAGGTAATTTAAATCGACCAAGAATTCGTCTAGTGAATTCACGTTGTACTGATTCAACTAGATTAACCAGCCCAATAGCAGTGGGATTCCAAATTATGGTTGATGATTCAAGCAGAGGACGAATGTAAATTTTGTATGCCTTAATCAGAATGTCGGGAGGGGATGAGGAAAATGACCGAAGCAAGAGGTTGCACATGGATCTGGATTTTCTAGAAATTCAGTGGATTTGAGTGGAAAACCATGGTGAGATAAACACTACAAGCGGTAAACTATCGATACACATGTTACCGGGTTAGATTATAGAGCTCGATAATATCGATTGATTATAGAACTTTGTGTTTATCTAACCATGATTCTCCACTCAAATTTCAATTTTGGAACATGAACCCCGTTGATTCTATGCGTTGGTGGTGAGTGAAACTCAAGTTCGCCTAATTAGATGATCTAATCAGGGTGGTGTAGTGGAGGGCATAGTGAGTCCCTACTTCGAATCCCGAGGAAGCTGAGATTTATTACGTTTTGTCGTTTTACGCTTTGATACCTCCCCTGAAACTTTATCGCCTTCCCCCATTTATACAATTACTCTGATCTAATCACACTAAACACCGTCATACAATATTTCATCACACTCACGATACGAAACCTCACTCGACCGTTCATGGCCTGTTCATTTATTTTTGTCCAATGCGTTGAGTCTCACAATTCATTGGCACCCGATTGTTTTTAATCGTTCTCGCTTTCGGTCCAGTTTGAGCAATGTATGCTTCAGAATCATGACATCAGTCAAATACGAGATTAGTTTCGATGGATCCCATGTTGTTTTTCCAACCAAATCAATTTTCTCTGACTCGGGGGGGGGAGACACTTTCATGGGGTTGACAGTAAATCACATCTGCATTCTGCGTATTCTCTTGCCGATCCGATGGATGAGAGAACACGCATAATGACAGATATTTTTCCCTGCCAATCCATCACTAAACTCTCATAGACAAAGACTGCCATGGAACGGTTCAGAGTAGAAAGTGACAAACAGTGTCAGAGTTTTGGTGAAACCTCAGGTTCTGTTTCGATCAATTTTAAAGGATAAGCTATAATCAATGTCTAATTGACGTATTTAGCCTCGGCGTCGGGGTCAGTACAATGATTTCACAATTATCTGTCTTTGTAACATTAACACAATATCACGCCTCTCACGAAAGAATCGAGCTAGAAATCCAAAATGAAGTGTGCACAATGAGAGTCTGGGCAAGCCTAAGGGATGCCTCAGGATGCCCAAATCCGGTTAGAGCTCATTACACGATTTCCCCCTCCATTCCCTGCCTCAGCTCGATTCTCGTCTCAGCACGTGAGAGGCGTGATATTTGTTGGCCTATTCTAACGCAAGATAAATGATTATGGTGTTTAAGAATTCACTAATCACTCTGCATTTTCTCTCGCTAGCATCATTCCAATAGATAACGCACAGTGATGAAATTCATTTATTGCTCATTTGTTCTCCGCGGAGACTATATTCAGTGTCCAAGGGCTGGTCCCTGCATTGACCCTGTGCCGATCTAGCCATACAATATGCACCGATCTCATGTGACTGAGCGTGCCAAAGACAGCAACGAGGCCCATCGAGCTCTCTCTTTACTGGTAAGAACTGTGCAATGTGGGCTTGCGATATCAATCAATCGGAAATTGTCATTACTTAAGTATTAGGTTGTAACATAAGTTTTGTCGCATTTCGTTGGTTCACAAAATTTCCATGAAGGATACTTCTCAAACATTCCCATTGCCTGACCTCCTAGAATATGTTTCTGGTGTACATGCACATTCAAACCATAGGGTAGAGCTGAACCGCAGACGCTGGATATGTCAAAAATATTAATATGAACGGATTTAAATTTGGTGCAGATTTAATTGATTCGTTTGATCGGGTGCTAGTTCGCAGAGATGAATAATGAACCAAACTTCTACAGCATGGTTATATGCCCCGTCAATGCTCTTTCAAAATATATATCAGATATGGTGCTATGTTGAGCGGAACAAAAGATATTCTTCACTGAATGTAAGGTTAGCCGCTGATTCGTAGCCAACTTGACCAACTCTTCCGAATCCGAAATTACAACAACAGTGACTAACATAAGCGCGTTCCAATTACCACTCATGGAGGTCTAATTTATCATTGAACATTCCTGAGAAAGAACACTCTACTTGTGGGAAATTTGAATTTTCATTAATTCAATTCGCGCACAATTTTACCAAAAAAATCCAAGTTTAGGTGTTTCGAATTAAAGATTGTCATTCAAAAGCTATTTATTTCCAAAATTATCCCAAGTAGATAATAGTAAAGGAAGGGTTGATGGTTCGAATGGACACAATAAATCAGATATTGAACATGTGTGTGAGGTAGGAATGTGAACGAAGTGCCAATTTCAGTAGTTTCATATACATGCCATCGTTCCGAATGGAGCCACTTATCTCAACAGAACCCAGTCTACCCCAAGCTTTGTCTGTATATTGACCACTTTGGGTGAACTATATTCCACCACTATTTGGATCTCGATATATATTGAGAAGAAAATTCGGCTTGCGAACGTTTTCGCGACCGTCACCTACCATCCACATTATACAAACTCGTCTACATTTATAGAACGATTTCCGTTTGTCATTATCCGTGAGTGGTTCAAAATTATGCCCTTATTTGGTACTTTACGCAAATCACACTAAATCGGCATAATTTCTCCTTTTCAAGAAGAGCTGAAGCGTGAAAATGATTTGTAATCCTGATCTCAGTTCAACTTTGTCTGATTAATGTGTCTCCTCAACTGCCTTGACAGGGCTGAAGTAAAGCGCGTAAGAAAGGGCACGAAGCCCCTCACTGATAATTAATATCGAAATTGAGATTAAATTAATTCAAAGAATTTCTGAGGTTAGAATGCATAAGAGATTGGTCGCGACAAAACTTATGTTACAACCTGATATCATACTCGAGGAATTTCATGATGTTTTCCATGTTCTTCTCTAGGCAGATCGACAAAGATGTCTAGCATCTACCGTTCGATCTAGCCCAGAGGGTATCCCGCTCTCACGGCACCAGTGGACTGATGCGAGAGAGTGTGCGAATGAAGAAGAGGGACAGAAAAATCAACGCCGAGGTTCACTATGGTCATTAATGGGATATAGAGAACTTGATCCACTAGTGCATTAGCTCAACCGTCATCCAGCATCTGTCTTTCATCATCGTTTCGTTGAATCGGAGTTGCTCTCATGGATGTAAAGATGGACAAAGTCAAGCGTGAGATCAGGTTGGCTCATTGGTTGTTTATTGGTTTGGCTTGCGCAATCATTTAATTACCTCGGGGGGAAGATATGAAATTTGAATGATTTCATAGTATTCCACACGCTCATAATACCACCTGATCTTAAATCTCGGTCGCCTGACAGGCCTCGTCTTTCCCTAATTCTGAGGGTCAATAAAGTATATCTTTTCTCATTTGTGTCCCACTTAATACTGCCTATTTCAGCAAGGATCAATTCAAAAATTGGATGATCAATGCATACGAGAGCCCGCTCTACTCTCCCTCCGCCGTTCTTACTCTGCTGGAATCTGGCGCGCGCACTCAGGTATTCAACCGTCAGCGTTTGCCATTTACTTTAAATTTCAACTTTTATCCTCCTTTATGCGAATGCAGAGAAAGTTTCGACTAATTGTGGTTTATGTGATGGGCCACCTCTTGTAAACCTTAAAGTCTTTAAACCGTTACTTTGCTCGCAGGAGGACTACTGGGCACGAGTCGAGAAGTACGGTTTGGAGTCTCTTAGCGAGAAGGAGAGGCAGTGCATCATCGGCAAGCCCAATTTTGCCTCTCTGGTGAAGGTAAGATTCTAAAAAATAGATAAAGGCACTAGGTCGGGTGATCACCTTCGGATGGTAACCGTCCGGAAGATAACGAAAAATGGGGAAATTCAGATTTATTTTCACATGAATTGTCCATACTGTCAATAAGACGTTTGAGAAAATACTGCGAAAAGGTCCATTTTTTGGTTATCACCCGGAAGGTTAACATCCGACGGTGAATGTCCGACCTAGTGCCACTTAAGCTTTTCTTAAAAGAACAATGAATCTACAACGAATCTCACAAAATGCATTAATGATGTTTGTTATTTTACACGAAGACCTTGAATGCGACATTTGAGATGACTAAAATGCTTTTAGATATGGAAGCAGAGAATGGCTCAGTTCAAATTTTCGTCGCAGAAACAGCCATTGCGGCAGCTGGATGAAGGCTTCAACGTGGTGATTTATGGGGGGTCGTACGATGATAGCTAGAGTTCGAGAAACGATACCACCCCCCAATATGATCACAGTGATTCCCCTAACTATCTGAAATGTCACTGTAAGATCAACAATAGGATACACTTTTTGATTATGAGCTGACGGTCCGACCTACTGCCGATATAGGGATTAGACTAGGGATTGCGCCTTGATACAGCATTATGCTGATCGATAAATTGAGAAATTTGCAGGTTTCTCTGAACGAGAAAGGGAATTCTCAGCAGCAGATTACTGCTGCTTCTGCTGCATCCAAGATGCAGTTGCAGCACTCGCCAGCGACCGTCTCCTTCGGCACTCAGCATCACCATGCTACGGAACGTCAATTTGAATTATATTGCGCAAATAAGGTCACTGTGAAGAATGAGAACAGACATATTTACGAAATATTTCTCATCCGGTCGGAAACATGGATAATTTCTATGAAATATAGCAATATTTATTACAGAATCCTATTGTCTATTCGGACCCTCACCCTGTGCATCCCGATCATCCTTCCGATAGACCGTTGGCGAAAGCTGTGAAAAGACCGGCGAAACAAAATGAAATGGTATACTCGCAACTATTTTTTTAAATCAGACAATCCATTAAAATCACAGTTATTACACTAGGCTCGGTATAATCTTCAAATTTCTTGCTCACACTTTTGCATTTATTTAGATCCAATGAATTCTAAAAATCAAATTGAATGTTACACTGAAATCATTTCACAGCCTTACGATGCTGAAATGCAGAGAAAGGAGTGGCTTAAGTCAAAGAAAAAGGGAAGCGATGCGGATTTGAAGAGGCAGTACGCGAGGAATGCCAGAATAGCTGCTATGGATGAGAATGGAAAGGTACGTTAGAAACAAGGTCATTTTTGTTGGGTGGATATTGCAGTCACTATAATAGATGAATGCCAGAATGGCTCAGTTAGAGGAGAATGAACAGGTATGATATGCATTCTTTTTTACCATCTTGTATGATTTCATGAGCCTGGAAAATAGTACCGCAAACAAATAGCTATAAACAATTAATCATCCCAAGAAAATCGTCACCAGCACTTTTTGTAGAAAGCGGCTCAGAAACGCTCGTCTGTGTTATCCTCGGCTAGCATTGACGCAATAATCAATCGCGAGCCGCTTTCGATGCTCGAGAGGAACGGCCATGACTACACCTCTGCGAGAGAAGAACCGGGTCTCAAAGATCAAAGATCAGTGCAAGAGGTCGAGGACGATCAGAACTACTTCGATTCGCTTTCTACGTACGATCGCCAAGTCGACAATAGTGAAATAGTAACGAATTTACTATTTGCGAATTCTAACATATTTACCTAAATATCAATAATCTTTTTTTGAAAATTTATAAAAAAAGAAACAATACATTACAGGAAAATATGCAGCTGCAGCAGTCGCACAAGCTGAGCACCCTTCACGGCAATAATTACGGCTCTCCCGCCCCCTCATCAGATATTTTCGCCAACACGCAGACGACTGTGAAGCAACATCTTCAGCAGCACCTAGAAGGAAAACAAGACCATCAACGAAAACAAGAACAACATCACCAACTACAACAACAAAAACAACAACAACAACAGCGATTCCAACAGGAACAGTTGTCGGCGATGGTGCTGGGCGTACCACCACTTGCTCATCAGAGCGTGAAAAAACATGAGACAAACAAGGTAATCCTGATGATTTTTGCTAGCAATTTGAACTAAAATAATTACAACCTCCTAAATTTTGAAAAAAAAAATTTCCTGCAGAGCCTGCTGGACAATCAGGAACCCGCAGGCTACCCGCCATCTTCCGGCATTCTCATGACTTCTCCCATCCGCACGGTCAGTACATTAATCTGTTCGTTTGTTCCCGTCAGACACGCTGCAAGAATTAACTTTACGCATATCGTTACAGTCCGCATTCAACTACGACTTCGCTTCCACTCCCGACTATCGTGCTGCTTATTCGGACCTCAGGGAGAAGGGGACCATTCTGATCACTCCGTCCCGGTCCCTTGAGAGCGGAATGGAAGGGATGGATGTCATGGATGAAAACGAGGTGAGAACAAAAAATTCTGAGAGTTGATATAGGATTGTTGCGATACGTTTCCTCATCGGGATGTTTCACATTTGAACTAGTAATTGCAGAAAGGAAAGTGGTGAACACACGTGATAACAAATAGATCCTTCCACAACAGGGCGTGCCTTTCCTTCATCCTCAAGAATATTCATTCACATCTTCTCCGACCTCCTGGAGCCACAATGGCAATCTCCTCGAGCCTGCAGACAGTCCTTATTCTCAGAATTACGGAAATAATGGAATGAATGAGATTGAGAAAAATAAGGCGAGTGGTTTTGTAAAATAAAATAGGGATTGAGTATTGTTTGAAATGTTATGAACGTAACATGCATAGAATCTGGAAAATCCTTATTTTGCAGAATCAGTATGTCATTGATCGGCCACCGTTCCCCTCTTCTGCCTCCACATTCCGAAATACTCAATTCTCAGCGACGGTATGTGCAGCACTATAACATTTTATTTTTAGCTATCATTGAAATCTAATCATGGAGGATTGTTTCATGCTCTGAAAAATCTTCAAGTATTATATTTTATGAGTTTACTGTATTAAAGTTTTAAAATAAAAATCTAAAATGATACTTGCAGACCTCAGTCAGCTCTAAGAACACTTTCATCTCTGTGGAGGACCTGGCTGCCATGACCGACGAGGACTTCGTGAGTTGATCTTTGATCTTTGAAACTGTTTTCACAAAACATTTGTTAATCTATTAGGTTGATGCAAAAGTTTCGATACAAGGTATTTTTGCATTTTTTCGAGAATTGTTTGCCTGATTTTGATAATAATTTAGCATTATTTCAGGCGCTATTAATGCTCTAGAATCGTATTTTCATATTGAATCGATCTCGATTGGTTCAATAGAAAAAACGTATTTCATAAAAAGTGTTCCGGCAAATTTCCGGTATTTGGGGTATTCTGTACAAGCGCCCATTAAAACAAAACATACGGGTTACAATTTCCGCCCTTTCGGTCGGCAGTGAGTGCGGGTGCACGCTTCCATTGAAAACTTTAAATGAGATGGTTAGTCTCTCTCAGAAAAGCTATGGGGTAAACATTACCGATTTCTCCTTCCAAACTTCGACAATGAAATTACTTTAAATGGCTTATTGATCATGTATTCCCATAAGTGCGTTTTGAAGAGCATACATACACACATGTCATACAAAAAAACGAGATATAATTATTTCATAAGTTATTTTAGTCGAAATTTCGAATTGACACTCGTTTTTTTCAGTTCGACGTGGACAACTGAAGCCTACTACTCTCATATCGAATGCTCAAATCGTTTTAATATAATTTTCTTTGAAATATTATTTAATCCGTTGGGAAAACCCGATAAGACAATGTCGACTGCGGCGGGAGCCAGAGTTTGCTCGTAATTCTCTACTATATGTTTTCATGTCCGTTTTTAGCCTTCATTTTTCAAAACCAGCTTTGTAAACGTTCTTTCCAATACTTACTAAATCATACCATCTCACACATCTGCTGTTTACTATTGTATTGTGTGAGCCCAATTGTATTTTGCTAATTAATTTTGTAAAATTAATTGATCGCATTCCAATAACAATACTATAGAGTGATTAGATTTAGGAAAAGAAGGATCAGTGCGCAGAGTTTATTGAGGCGCATTTATTGGCCATTGACAAGATGGTTATTTATCAATTATCGAAAGAACACTGAATGCCAGGCGATGCATCTTCGAGCATCGATACTTCTCCAGCAGCAGTGCGCGAGATGATAGGCTGAACGAACACAATCCACCCTCAGGCGATTGTTTGTATGGGCTAGATGAACGGCACTAGGTCGAATGATCACCGTCGGATGATAACCCTACTGGATGATAAGAAAAATGAACCCTTCTGCAGAACGTTCACAGAATCGTTTTGCCACTGTGAGCCTACTGTGAAAGTTCTACAGAACGATCCATTTTTGGCTATCATCCAGTAGGTTATCACCCGACGGTGATCTTCCCTAGTGCCAGATGAACACAACAAATATCAACAATTCGGCATGCACTTTGTGAGATACGAAAAAGAAGAAAAAAATATCAGTAATCACCTGGGTGGCAAGTAGAGCTATTTGCATCACGGCCTGTGCCATTCCCTCATTGGTCCAGCCGGGAGGGAATTGGACAACGACTGACTTCTGAATTGTAATTTTCGAAAATAGTTTATCTAAGAATACGCAAAATCAAGAAATGAGCGGCCCAATATCGTATTTACTGGAGCTGACCTACTATTAACAACTTAAAAATAGTTATACCTCCCGCTTAAAAAGTTCACGCAACTGTGACACGGTTGTTGCATTTTCATCGGGAATTGAGATGGTTTTCAAAGAAATTGGCTGGTTCATAGTTGTAATTGCATCGAGTGGCAAATCCGTTTCACACAGTTCATAATTGTATGGAGATTTAAACTGAAAAGCCAACATCAGCAAAACATTGTGCCTTGTATTTTTGTAATATGCTTTGCTTGTTTTCACTGATCTAACGTGAGGTTTTTTAATACTAATTCGATACGATGAAAAGTGAACTATGATGTTTTCCTTTCTAATTATACCTCGTCTATTTCTTCCCATGTTTCTTCTCCTGCTCGATCGTCCTCATTCATAATAGCCTCCTTTTCTTCCTCCTCCACCTCTTCATCAGATGAATCCACAGGCAGCATCATCAGCTTGTTTTTGTTTTCCTTGATCATATCCTCCTATGTTTACTCAATTGAACGCAAGCTGACATTTTTGCTCATCTCAACTTTGGAATCTAATCTGCGCTCCCAGAGAACATGTTCATGTTATTGTCAACGTGGGACTGATGTATCGTTCTATTATGGAGTCAATATTATCCGTTTCAACTAACCAGTGTGATTGTTGCATCTCCTCCCCTCCGAAATGCAATTTCCAGCATCCAAGGCTCGATCTGAAATTTAGGATCTTTCAATTTCTACAGATCATAATGTCCAACCATATGCGCGGCGTTTCCTCTCTCCTTCCTTGGTGTGGCACTTTGAACAATCATGTTTGTCTCTACTGGGTGAATCTTGAGAAAGGGAATTTTTTAAATTGCGTTTAGAGTATAGTCGGATAACCTCTTCACAGTGATGAAGGAAGAGGACGAAGTTATCAAAGTGTCCATTACACAACATGCAAGCTCCATGCTCCTGGAACTCTGAGTGGGCCTGAAATAAATTATGTATGAATTTGCAGATCTGGAACAGGGAAAATCTGTGAAATATCGGGGGGCGGACATTTCCGCAACGGAGTACCATTCGCTTGGCATAAGGAGTAGCAATATGGGAGTTGTTGCTACCAGCATGTGCTCCCCCACTTTAGCATATATGAATTTTGTTACCAGGCGACAATGAATTTCAACGTCCATGGAAACGCATAAACCATGAACCCCGGGTCGTTGATTTGGAGTGAAACTCAAGATCGCCAGGTAACAAAATTTATATATGCTAATGTGGGGGAGCAGATACTGGTAACAATGCAACAACTCATATGTTGATACTCCTTCTGTCAAGCGAATGGCACCCCGTTGCGGAAATGTCCGCCCCCCCGAAATACCAACATGTAGATACACACCTCCATTTGATGAGCATTCCTCTCAAATGGGCTATGGTAATGATTGTTGCAGTAGGCACAGGTGTACATTATAGGCTCTGAAATGCACTTACGTTGCGACTAGGACAAGTTTCGAGAAAATCCTGTTATGTGCGCGTGGATCGAGTGTCACCTAGATTTCGTAATTGGTGTTGCGATCTTTTTTCACTTTCCCAATAGGGTTTCAATTCTCAGGTAATTTAGGCTCGTTTTCTGGTTTGTTTCAGGTGCACTAGATAGTTGACAAGCGCATGCACTATATTGCGCACCTGAAACATACCGAGCCTAAATTGCCTGAAAATCGAAACCCTTTTCAGGAAAATGAAAATTCCCACACACTTGTGTCCATTGGTTGAGAAAGTGTGTACAATTAAAGAAGGAGTGTCAGCAAAGTTGAACTTTTGACGCTGACATATCCATGGCCTAGCTTTTCATAACCATGAGAGATTCTGAAAATTTCAAAATCATATCTTTAGTTTGAACCGAGTTATCACTACTTGGCAGAGAGAAAAGGGCGCTTATAGTCCTTGATAGGGCAGGGACGTGCGGGAATTCAAATATCTCGAAGATTTGTCAAAAAAATCTTTGGGTGGGAATCGAACCGGCAACCTACCGATCACATGGCAGCTGCTCTACCACTGAGCTATGGGAACGATGGTTCCTATTCTCTTAGCTCGCGTTATGATCTTTGGAGGGTTGGCTAGGTCATTGCTATGACAGCGTCAAAAGTTCAACTTTGCTGAAACTTCTTCTTTAAGAAACGGTGACCCGAACTTCAAACTATTGTATCAACTCTTGAAGACCGCGAACGCGGGTCCGAACGGGCGTTTGGAGAGATACAAGAAAAACCACGAGGCGCAACAGTGAAGAAAATTAGAAGAAAAAGAAGAAGAAGAAGAAGAAGAAAAGGACGACGAACACGAAGCACTTAGTCTCCTTCTCAGTTTCTTGGTTATGGATCCGGCACTTAGTCGGAAGTGCTCCTGTGTACCTGGTACACGTTCCTCTCTCGCTTTTCCTTCATTCGCATTAGCCCTATGGCTGATGTCAACAGTTGATTAATTTTGACCGAATCTCTATTCAACAAAAGAATCATCATCTATTTTGACTTATAGTTTTGCTATGGCTACAATACGGAAAAGGCACGGATGAGAAACGCGAAACGCATTCACGAACTAAACAGCGGATGCTTACCCTCGACTCTTCTCGATTCCATGCCTTCTACTCCACTTGCACATCTTCATAAGGAAAATCTCTGGTAACGAAAGCGAGCATATCACGTATATCGAGTGAGGAGATCAGCGGGCACAACGTGACGTATGATGCAACAATAAACTAAGAGACGTATCGAAATTGTTTTGTCTTAGGTAACCTTACGACAATCATATTATCTCCTCATCTGGACCAAAATGTCAATATACATATAATTAGCATCAAAGTGGAAGAAATCTCGATACAAGTCTCCCTTTTCACATTTGGTTTTGCGGGTGAAAATAGAGCGGACATTAGTAATAGCTTGGAGATTATTCACGTGTTAGGGTGAGCATATAATAGGGAGCGCATAAAAGCGAATACAATTCCAAGAACAAACGAAAAAGATGTATTTCAATGCATCCATTTTCACGCTCCGAATTGACTAACGCGCCCGCTTGTCCGCAATGTGTACCATAGATTGTTGCGCATATCCTCATCGTTTCTTGACTATCACGTAGGGTAGTCAAGTTCTTTTGAAGCTTTGAAAAGCCCCACCCGAGCGTATGGTATATACTCCAATATCCCCCCCCAGGTGTGGCCATTACTTATCTCCCTCTGGGTGGAAAAAAACAGTTGCTTGTTTTTTTCACTGTCAACATCCAAATTTGGCTCTCATAGATACAAATCCTTTTACTGCAGCACTCAAATATTCGTCTCTGTCTTGTTGGATAAAATACATGAAGGTGATTTCCCGGACGTCCAATCCTTCAAATATCATGATTCGCGGACTTTGAACAGTATTAGAGCTCACTTTATCACAATCGAGCACTAATTCCGGTTCTTTTCCTCGACATCTGGTACTGATAAGATGTTGGTGGTGACTACCGTATCGACGCATTCGTTCTTACGAAAGTTCCAAATTCGGGAAACTGTAGCTTGAATTCGCACATTCTCTGTAACCATCGGTTATAGAGACAGTGCACAGAGTGCACCATTATGTGTGTACTCACCGTGGCCCATAGTGCCCATCACTGATGGCGTACGTTAGATTTTTGGACAGTTTGTCCATCCCTAAAATCGACGTATAGGGGGGTCATGGGCTCACCGGCGGTGTGGGCAACTATGCCTTGGTCTCGTTTCTCGAACTCCAGTTCTTGCATTACCGAGCCATGCAATCGATATTTGTTCATTTCATGCATCATGAGAACACTTGTTGGATTCGAACATAATTTTAAGCAAATAATTAGACGTTGGGAAATTCGAGACTAGATAGATTCTTTCCTAGCTTGATTTCGCAAACGGAGGATGGATTGGTTCGCTTTCTCATATAATTTTGCCACCCAATTTTACGAATGCCGTTATACTCAAAAACATGCTTTTCAACTGTGTTATTCACCGATGGAGTACGGTATTAACATTGTGCCTGTTCTCATGTATGTCCCTCATGCGATAACCTGTTCTTATCAAATTAGTCCCTCAATGATATTGGGCTGTCACTCTGAGTTGATATTCTCATTGAGAAATCGCATAGTGCATTACCGTACTCATTACATGATTTTGGCATATGTGTACGTCTATATAAGAATTAATTTCACTTTGTGAAACAGCAATATCATTTTCACGTGGGCTGTCACTAGTGTAACAAAAGTTTAAAAAACGATAAAAACATTTACTTTGACTCACACGTCCCATTTGCGATTTCCATACCCCGGATGAAATATGATATAAAATGCTGTTCGATTTAACACACGCAGTATGTTATCGGCTGTAGTTATTGTTTATTATTCTGGAAAATCATGCCCCATTTCAGCATGGGTAAGGTAACGACTCTGATATCTCTGCTTCTACTCCCGCAATTAAGTCATGCATTCGTCATCCCTTGCCACGAGCTAAGAGAAGTATGGTTATCGACCCATTTAAACCTCATTAATAAATAGAAGTGGTGCGAATCGAAATTCTTCTTGTCCGATATGCTATACGTTTGCAATCAAGGACACATGTTTCGTAGGTTACATCTCTAATGATTAATTCGTCTACCGTCGTGTTTGTATCACCCCGCACTGGAATTTGGATACATACTATGCGATGTACTGTGCTAACAATAATCAGGTAGATTCATTCCTCCGCGAGGTGATACGAAGACGTTATTCGAAGAGTTCATCGATTTTACTTGCTTCTATAATTTCATTTCTCTGATGTAGCCCACAATCAAATTATAAAACAATTTTAATAAAAACCACAAAAAACAAGGTGCCTGATATTTCAGAAGGTTGAATAACGGTTCGATAACAGTGAGAATGACAACAAAAGGATCGGAGCAATTCAGGGCAGCAGGATTCTCCGCAAATATTCGACATGATCGATCTGCGCTGACAATGTATTTTCCAGCGCGTTTCCCGATATTTTGAAAACATATGTTATTCAGATAGTCTAGAAAAACAACCTTGTGGATTCATTTCCAGTTTGAACAAATACATTTTCCAAAGCTGCCCAGTCGTTATACTGAAAATAGCTTATTTGTATCAATAAATTGACATATTTCTTCAAGTTAGGTGATGTAGGCTTGAAAGATCGTATTAGTGACGCCAAAACGACGCGTACTCTCCTCGTTTCACACGCTCTCTCGCTCTGTCTGACCGGTGAGAGAGCGTTTGAAACGAGGAGAGCGCGCGCCGTTTTGCCATCACTAGATCGTACGTCTCCATCGGCAATGAAGCAAATGTAGCTGGATTGAGACGTGAATTCGGAGTTTATGAGCTAAATAATTTAATTAAATAATTAATATCAACATCAAGAACCTGATCCTTAGCTTCATCGCAATTATAAACATATGCTCCGATACATTGAAGTGCAAGAATAGCGAGAAGAGGAGATAGCATGTTCATAGCCATGCTTGGGAGTTGAACGAACTTCCGCCCACTTTTACCAGTATTTACTAGGTAGGTTAGACGAGTTGAAATCGAAAACGAACATTTTGGATCGTGATCGGCCGATTTGCTTTCAAAACGACATTCGAATTTCGAAACACAGTAAAACACAGATCTATTATAGTTCTGATTCAGGGATAACTTCAAAGTATCAACCAATTTGAATTATGACTCAATTTAGAGCAGTAATATGCAATCAAAGCGGGACCGGCAACTGTTGGACTCTCGCATGGATGTCCCATTGCGTTTTCTTCGACTCATTATTGTATTTACTCAAGATGCAACTCATTCATTCATCGTACTCGCTTAATATGATCACGAAGGTGCATTTCTTAAGACTGTAATTGAGAGGTTCATCGCTCTAATTTCTTCTGACAATCAACTTGTGACGAATTGTGAAGTTTTTCGCAGTGATAGTTTTTCTGTGCTTAGCCGCTTCATTTCGAAAGAAGCGGTGAATTCGAGGGCCAAAATTTCGATTTCCACACGCATTGGAAGGGACAATACATTTTGCAAAATCTTGCATTATTTTGGGCATATTTAGCGATAAAAAATCCATTAATCATTTATTTAAGGATACAGATTAGTATTCTGAGAATAGAGTAATAAATGGACAATGGTATTTTTGTAAAGTATAAGCAATTATATGAGATCAAATGAACATCAAATTTGTTAATAACTAATTATTGGAAATCGATGATTTCCTCGATTTCGGCATTCGGTTTTTCCTGCTCCTCGTGCTTGAGTATGTTCATAGGCTGAAATTATGTCCGCTTGAAAAAATTGCTTTACAATTTACTATGTCTGTTCGGAAATTCGGAGGCTTAATTTTGAAGGGATCGGCATGCTCACAAAGCAAAAATAATGATTCGAATAATGGCTTGTAGCGGCACTAGATTGTATGATCACCGAAGGATGATAACCTACTGTATGATGACCAAAAAACGAACCCTTCTGAAAATGATTCTGTGGAAGTTCTTAAAAAGGGTCCATTTTTGGTTATTATCCAGTAGGCTATCATTCGACGGTGATCATCCGACCTAGTGCCCTTCTACCTGACCATTTCGACCGAGGTCGCAGCCACATCGTTCACCGCATCTAACTCGTCCTGTACAAGTCGTGGCTACAATCATGCCCGTTCTATTACGCTCGAGACTTTGGAAAACCGGAAGTCGGATTTCCCTTCCGTATTTTTCGCTTGAAAATCGCAATGTGAAATCGAAAGCCTACCACTAATTTCAATTGAAAACTGACCATAACAGGTGGTGTCGCATCAGCCTTATTTTCTGTGCCATCCTGGATGAGGGTATGCGATTCCTCCAAAAAATGCGTTGAATTGCAAATACTTTTACGTTACCTTATCATGTGGCGTAATACAACTGATATTTTTGTCCTGCGCTACGCAAATATTTGACTGCAATTGGTTTGAATTTCAAAAACGAGCTAAATGCCGTCTCTTAGTGACTTATGTCTGACCGTTAGACCCAGTGAAAAGGTCCGGGAACCATCAATATGAATTTCTCATTTTACAAATATTATGACCCATCTTAAGAATGAAGACTGACCATATCATGTGCTCGTGGCAAGTCATTTGTATTTCCAAGAGAATCTATGATATTGTATGTAGTCTGAAATTTTTTATGAGATTGTATGTAGTCTGCAATTTTATAAATATGAACTAATATTTAGAACAATTCAATGTCCATAGATGTTGGCATGACAGAATAATTGTTCATACACCAACCATTTCACGCTCCGTACCAGTCGAATTGGCTTTTTGAGTAATCTTCAATTGAAAAAATACATAGGATTCTTTCGGAACTACCTTACCTTTTTGATGATAGCAAAAATCACCGCTCCGACAAAGGCAGCAATCGCGCAGCAAATGACAATATATAGAATAATGAGGGATACAGATGAAAGAAAACTGCGATTTTCACTATCGTCCATTTCGTACAAGAATGATAATGAATCGCTGTCCGCTCAGTCACCACAATTTATATGAACAATAAATTAGGGAGGGGACAACATATTTCGAAACGAAATACATTATTGGTTGGACTTATTCGATGTTGCGGATAACTACAGATCATCTCTTTCGAAATCTGGCAAAGCATACATGTAGCAATAACCATGCTAATTGTTGTTGAGAGATAATCATTGCTTAACATAATCACAATAGCTTTACAAACTTGTATTGACTTACTTACAAAGTAACTTGCATTATTACTTATATCGTAGCTTACATTACTAACTTGTATTACTATGCAATTTTGGCACAAGGGACGGTAAACGCCAAAAACCTCGCGTCTCGCATGGCATGATCGAAAACAGGAATTCGTGATCTTTTTCAAAAATGAGAAGTTCCGAAATACGGACTATTACTAAGCGATTAGTGCGAATATGCGTGTTGTGCCCATGACATTTTTTATGTTTCAAAATGGTAAAAATGGATCATTTTTAAACGAGGGTTCAGTGAGACTACATAACCAACTATTGGATAGAATCGAGGAAGTATAAATTACATCGCATGCCGCGATTGTATTCACCCGCCACCCGCCAGATGGAGATATGCGATCGAGGAGTACGCCAAGATGCCCTACAGCATCGGACGATCCACTAGATCTTCCAATACGAGAGCCCCCCCCCCCCCCACCGTCATTGGACTACGCGAGCACGCGATAGAAAAGACTGGCGGACTTGTGATCCATGCAGCAACGGCCGTTCAAGATGGATCTTCTAAATATCTGAGTACCTATTTATCCATTAATCAAGGTGTATTATTTACCTGGTGGAGGACACAGTTCTTCCATCTATCGGGGTCTCTCCTACAAACGATCTCCCAAGTAACACCAAGTTGCTTCACGACATCTTCCTTCCATCTTGTCTTTGGTCTCCCAATTGGTCGCCTACCTATCCTCATTTCGCACACTCTATCTCACGACCGGTAAATGTGGTAAAACTGGTAATAGAGAAACGATACAATCTATAATTCCTCGATTCTAATCAGTAGTATATTGTAAAATCACTTGAAGCCCCGAAGGTAGCCTTCCATTTGTATAATTTGAAACGAACAAAATGACCGTTGTATAGTTTCCTGAACTCTAGAGAGCACACATAATGCAGACTCATTATTTATGAAGAATGTTTGACATTCACAACTATTTTGTGCCAATATTAATGGTAGAGAATTTAGAAAACTTTCAATTACAATTTCAAGTTCTTTTATTGCATCCATCTATTCGAGAGTCTTTCCTATGTGACAGCATCAATAAATGTACATGAAGTAACATCGGATGACTTTAAGATTACATGCATGATTAATATTCGTCATTTATTTGAGAATAAAGACCATGAACACACGGGCCCAAAGAGCACAGGTCCTGAGAATGCAATAGCTCAACCACGAACAAGAAGAAAGACTGCATGTCCTATCCGATAAACAAGATCATTTGAATTCGTTGAAACTAAACAAGAGATGCATAATATTCAGAGATCGAAATCTTAAAAGAACAACAGCGGGAGAAGACGACCTAGCTCAAGGTCGCCATAAAATATTAGATATACATCGTCTAACATACTGTCACAAATGTAGGGGCGCTAGCTCGTTTGAAAATGGGGAGCACACAATCGCTTAGAGGTGACAATCGAGTGAGAAATGGAAATTACCAGAGGTGTCCCTTCTTCGTAGGACCGGACACACCATTGGTTCGGGTATGATATCCTATGAACCATCTTATTTTGTTACGAGATAATAGAAAAAAATGAAGGACGATAATGCCAATTTACGACATAGGAAAATTGGATACTAGAAATTCACAAGAAAAATGGCCTAGAAAGATTATCGATTTTAATGGAATATTTATCCGTAGATATCGGCGAGTCTTTGGGATCTCCTCGGAGTGGTCGTTGAAGGGCTGACAGGTGATCTGCCAGCATGAAAGTCTTTGTCACTTTTTGAAAACTTTATTTCTTTGACGAAACAATAGCATGAGTTTAATTATAATTGCCCACTTTATTGACAATACGTGCCCAATGTACCTGCAATTTATGGATCCCCTCCCTTTAGAACCAGACTGGGTGTGAATGAAAGTATTGCTCGAGTTCAACCTCGAGACTTCCACGTGAATTGAAGGCCCTACCTCAAACGGCATGGGTCAGGTCAGCAAAAAGCCACTAATCGGAAGGGGCCAAGTCAGGAGAATACGGGAGTTAAGGGAGAATCATCCGTCCATATCCAGCCAGTTCCTGCTTCACTTGATTGGAGTCCTTGGGGCGGGGGTGATTTTGTTGATTGTACACATTCTTCTCATTCAGCCTTGAACGATCGACTTCCAAATTCAAATTATGTAGGTGTGTGACGTACTTGGCCCCGGTGATTGTCATGCCTTCAGGTAGTAGCTCCGAGTAGATCACGCCATCCACTACACACAACATAGAAAACTTATTTTTCTTGAGGTGCAGGTCAAGTTTGGGGATACCCTGTGGAATCTCTCCTTCTCCAACCCACTCGGCTCTAATGTGGCTGTTATCGTAGAGGACTCACTTATCATTCCCCGTTATGAGCCGTTCCAGCCATCGATCCCCACTTCGGAGAATGAGGAAAAAGAATCATCGACTCGAAAGTCATGGCTGGCTTGGATCAGATCATGGGATTTTAATCGACCAATTAATTTCCTCATTCCAAGATATCTCAATCCTTCTTTGACAGTGCAATGGTGGACTCTAAGTGCAATAGTCATTTCACGGGCATTTTGAAATGGGCTCGTTTAAGCAGCTTTCTACAAAAGTCTCAACATGTATCAAACGCGGTCTCCCAGATCGATCATCATCATAGAGCGAAAAGTCGTCTTCTTCGGAGCGATGGATCCAATTCCTGCAGGCGTTGTAGAGGGGGCATGTGTGTGATAAACATTCTTCAGTAGGGTCTCCGAATCCTTCATCGTGGTGTAGGATAGAGAGAGGCAAAGCAGAACATGTCGGGCGTGACTGGCACCATTAACGTACATCGTTGTTCTACTAGAGCTTGATTGAAGGAAAAGGAATGTGAAGTTGTTTACTATAAATGCCAATCACTGACTGTTATTCACTAGGAACGAGGCAAAACCAAAGGACATTTGCGGCTAGCAGTGTAAAAACAAAACCGGTGACAAAGACTTTCATGCCAACCTAATATAACACACGTCTTCTGATAGAACGCAGGTGCAGTGTTACAAAATATTCACAGTGCTCCGATCTCAACATAATTTGGACCAATGATTCATGTCAGGATTTATAGTTTTTTTATGAAAAGTCTGGAGCCGTGAAGTAAAAAATACCTAAATTCCGGCTCTGAGAACTTTAAAAGTTCTCTAATCAATAACTTGGTTCAAAATTACTGTTGAAGGTCGCTCAAAAAACAGAAATGATCATCTCAACGAGTTCTACAATACTACACCCGTGAAAAGTGTCGAAACATTCGATAAAAAATTCTTTATTCAAAACACTCACAGACCTCAAAACTGATTGTACTGACCCCGAAATGATATTTTAGCCCGAGATTTCCAGTTTGGAAGCAAGAATTCAGGATTTATTTATCTTCGATTTTTCGAAATTTTCGAAAAATCGGCTGTTTTTGGTCTTCTGAAAGCTATAAGCGCCCGGGATTAAAATTTAAAATTCTGAAATGAAGGTATCCGATGTAAAATGATCTGAAGATTTCGATTCTGCAATAAACCAACGGGAAAAAGGCAAAATATTTTTCAGGGCGGTTAATAATTTTGCACCCATATCCGGATTTTTGCAGTTTTCCGTGTGATTTCGAAGACAGTCGACGATGACTTTAAAGTAGTATTGTAGAACTCGTTGAGATGATCATTTCTGTTTTTTGAGCGACCTTCAACGATAATTTTGAACCAAGTTAATGATTATAGAACTTTTGAAGTTCTCAGAGCCGGAATTTAGGTATTTTTTACTTCACGGCTCCAGACTTTTCATAAAAAACTATAAATCCTGACATGAATCATTGGTCCGAATTCTGTTGAGATCGGAGCACTGTGAATATTTTGTAACACTAGGTCTTAGATTCATGCAATCTCTCAGAAAACGCGTGATAAGACAGTATACTGTAGACTCACCAAGGTTGCGTGCACTCGCTGGTCGACGACTCTCCTGCTTCTGGCGATCATCCCGTAGATGACCTGGAGGTCCGTGAATTCCGTGGGGTGGTCCTATAAGTGTTTAGTTTATTAATCTTCTCAATGACAACCTCTTTACTATTTTTTACCGTATCCATTTTCATATATATTTAAGCCATTTCTCTCGTTTTTGGCTAGGTATATGTCCATAGCACACACTGAGCGTTCAGTCCGCCCCTTCCCACACATATTTTGTTCATACTAGAACTAATTACGACCAAGAAATATTCATAGCAATCAAGTACAATTAAATAATGACAAAAATTTTTTTTTAAAAATTCAAATCTCCGCTAGCACGATACAACGTGTAATATCACAGACTAATAGGAAATATTGGCACATAATCGTTTTTGCCCACCCTCTATCATATCTCATTACCTTCTCATCGCAGAGTTTCTTGACCGACAAGCAAGGATATATTGGCATATAAATGAGTTGAGCACGGGAGGAGGGGGGGGGGGGGGGCTAATATCGAAGAGATGCAGGAAATATTGTTGAAAAATATGAAATATTACTGGGTCGGTTCCTGTCCCGGGGTCTGTCCACAGAAGAGCCCAGTCGTTGTTCAAGGAAACGCTGCACATCAGAGAGCCTGTGCGTCCTTGCGGAATAATAGATGTCGTAATGCTTCTAAATGAATATGATTACATTAAATCGTTGTTCTTTGCTTAGTTTAACAGCAAGATATAACAGCAGAGCAGCACTTTTGGAAAGGCACCTAGGAAGGGTTTTGTGATAGATATGGAGCCGCAAAAAAATCATTTCCTCGGCTCTGCACGGATTGTGTGGACAAATACGGGGGCGGACACATTCCGTGCGGTTGTCCGTCCATACAAATCCATGATTGTCCACCCAATCCCCACTGAGCCTTCCCTGCAATTCCCCATCTTTCTCGTCAGTCAGATCGGTTAGCAATCACGCAGAATGAAGAGAAGCATTTCTTGTTTTGACATCTCTAGTATTGGAGTGGGCATAGCGAACGTTGCTGACCCGCACGAAGTGCGCCTTTCTGCTGCTGGCGCTGCCGGAGACCAGTTCGTCGCACGCCGGGCAGCGCACTTTCTCCCAACTTGAGGCAGTCCAGAAACGCAAGCCTGTAACATTGCGCGTGTTTGCGCTTCTAAAATACTCAGCAAAGTTGTTTTATTCTTTTGGCACACTTCCTTTTGTATGGAAAGGCACAGTATCAGGTAAGATGTTGCCAACTGGAAATAACCTCACCTCTCTCACTATCGTACGTGATGGAAATTTAGGAACGTATACCGTGCAATTTCCAAAAATATCATGTTTCGTGGATTATGGTGAATTTTTATTTTTACGAGTTTTGCTTTTTTGCATTCTTTTTTTCATATGCGTTTTCATTAAACGGATGGGTTTTTACACGGAAATATGGCTCGAAATGCAATAAAAGCTCGCGAAAATTATGCAATATTGACGAAATAGCCATAACCGGGTTTTAGCACTATTTCGTCAATATTTCATGGTTTTTTCACGAGCATTTATAGCATTTCTAGTCAAATTTCCGTGTAAAAACCCATCCGTTTTATGAAAACGCATATTAAAAAAATAATGCAAAAAAGCAAAAGTCGTAAAAATAAAAATTCACCAGAATCCACGAAACATGATATTTTTGGAAATTGCACGGTATACGTTCCTAAATTTCCATCGCGTCCGATATCGTCTTCCAGATCTCGGCGACGCGATGCTGGCTCCAGAAGGGCAGGGGAGTTGGGTGTCAAATCTGCAGCAACAGGAGTCGCAGGGGTAGCAGAAGCTTCAGGGGTCGCAGGAGCTGCAGGAGTACGATGGGCTGCAAGGGTCGCCGGAGCTGTAGAAGAGACAGGAGCAGCAGGAGTCGCAGGAGCTGCAGGAGTAGCATGGGCTGCGGGGGTAAAAGGAGTCGCAGGAGTTGCAGGTGGTGGCTGTAAGCCATGGAAATAAATACATACGGTTGAGCAATAATTAGTGCATATATTACAATGCATAACATCCATTATAGTTGGTCATTTGTTTATTGAATTATTCACTTCTTTGAGGGTTTGAAGTATCTTCTAGATTTGAGAGATATTACAGCGAGCGAAATGCCAATGTGATAAAAATCGCGCAGGACCAAAAGCTCAACCTAACTGACACAGAACCGGACGGACAACTGCCACAGTTCAAATAATGAATGAGCTAGGAGGGATTCGCATACTTGGGAGTCGATAATTATATGGTAAACTCACGTTCGCATTCGTGCCAGCATCAGCATATCTCGTGATCAGCTCAAGGATGCCCTTCTGAAATGGCGAATGTTATGTACTTGTTGTTCTCTCCCGAATTAATTACCGCATGCAATAGGGATGACATCGCAAGAAGGTTCATCTTCATTGTACAAATTGCTTTACGAAGACTAAAGCCATTTCTTGCTCACATATCTCATTCAGCTTTCCATTTTCTTTCTATTTTATCAATCACACTCTCCTCTCGCCTCTCACTCTCCTCTCGCCTCTCACTCTCCTCTCGCCTCTCGTTGCGATAGGACGCGCGCTTTTCTCTCTATCATTTAGCGCTAATTACGGCTTATTAGCCTCTCTTCCTTCCATCTTTCCTTATTCAAGCTTCTGACTCCCCCTACCTAGTGTATTCTACCCATTTTCATGCATTAATTCCCCTTAATTAGCTCATAATTGTGTAACGTCTTATTTCCCGCCTCTTCCTCTCGTTTTCTCTCGCCCCTCTCCATCCCCTATACTCTCTCGCTCTCCCCCCTCTAGCACACGTGCACTCTCTCGGTACCATGTCCACCCCCACCCCCATCCTCTCCCTCCTCTCCACTCCCATCCCCCCTTTCCCCCTCCCCAACTCCGACGGTCGCAAGCGCCGCGCCACCCAGTCGGAGGAGGATTTCCGTGCTGCAGCCAAGACCCAGCTGGAGGCCGTCACCGACAAGCTGAGGGCATACCTCGACACGGAGTCTGAGCGTGCCTCTGACCCCCTCTACGTGGCTCTCGAGGCTTGTATTGAGGTGCTGTCGAATACTCTCGAGAGGCACCTACAACCCTCCGAGAGTCCTGTGGAGGCGGAGAAGAGGGCACGCTCGATTGTGGTTGAGAACTTGGCTGAGTCGACTCATTCCCTCCCCAGTCAAAGAGTCGAGGCCGACTACGCCCACGTCACTCGCTTCCTCGATCTCACCGGAATCGAAGTCCGTCCGGACACGGTCTTCCGGATGGGAGAGAGGAAGGAGGGACGACCCCGTCCTCTCAAGATCCTCCTTCCCCGCACCTCCTCGCAGAAGCTCCTTCTCACTCGCGGCAAGAAGATCACGGACCAGCGCGAGTACTCCTCACTGCGAATTCGCCCCTCCCTCTCAGAGAAGGAGAGGCATACGCAGTACGAGTTGAGGGAGAAGAAGCGCAAGTTGATTGAGGAAGGTAAGGGCATTTGGGTGATCTACACTGGAGTTCTCATGAAGAAGGAAGAGGTACAGGCATTCAAGGCGAAGACAGCTAGCAAGGAGATGAAGGGAAACTAGGATCCCCCTGCAGACCTCCCCCTATCCTCTCCTCGCTTTCTTCAATAACTCCCCCTTCCTCGACCCAAACTGTTTATCCCAGCTTAGTTTCTCAATACGATTCCCCCTCCACTCCTTCCTCTGATATTCTGCCAAAGATTTCTTGTCTCTATTACAACGCCCGATCATTAGTCAATAAGCTACCATATTTTCACTCTATTCTAAAGGTTGAACAACCAGACATTGTGTTTATCACCGAATCATGGCTGACCTCTCGTATTCCTACCTCATTGATAATCGCTGATCTACCATATCATGCTATTAGACGTGATCGCTCAAATGGCCGTGGAGGCGGTACACTTATTGTACTTCGTGACCATTTTCATTACTCTATCCTCGGTTCCATCCATAGTAGTCTTGAATCCCTCTCCATTGATTTGCTCACTTCCTCGTCCTCTTTCATTCGTCTTTGTGTTGTGTACCGACCTCCTAGCTACAGTACGACCCAGACAGAAAACCTCGTTGATGGTCTCTCAGACCTTCTTACCACCAGTCCCCACCCAATCATATTCATAGGAGATTTCAATAGCGACATCATTTCGTGCCATTCCAGCCACAGAACAATCACTTCACTCCTTCGTTTCTACTTCCGACCTCAGCCATCTAATCCGTAGTCCCACTAGGATAGATCGATGCATTGATTGGCTACTTGCTAGTGATTCATCCATAGTACACAACCCCTCTGTAATTCCCTCCTTTCCTACATCCGATCATTTTGGTATATCCTTCTCAATTGATTCAAGATGCCTCCCTCCCGCTCAATCGTTAGTTAGAGATTTCGCTCGCGCCAACTATGACCACCTCTCGTCCTTCCTTCTCACCTTCGACTGGTTTACAACATTTTCACAAGCTCCTGACCCTGAGAACATGTATTCTAACTTTGTCTCTGTAATCCACCACGCGATTGATCTTTTCGTACCGTATCACTGCCCTAAGCCTGCTACCCATTCTTATCCCCCTCATATCCGAAAGCTAATTAAACACCGAAATTCTCTGTTCACAAAGTATAATTTACTCTCAATTCGCCTTCAATACGAGAAGTGCAGTAGAGATCTATTATTCCAAATTAAAAAATGGAACCAATTTTGCGAACATAAAAAACTAAAAAACACTAAAGATCTCTACCGTCACATCCGTACCCTTACCCAACCGAAGCCATCCATCCCCAAACAACTTATTGATTCCTCTGGAAATATCGCAACTAGTACCTTAGACATAGCAAATTCCCTTGCATCCCGATTTGCATCCCACTTCACACTTGATGACGGATTATTACCATCCATTCCCTCCCACCCCTCTTCCTCATATCTAAGAAATGTATCTTTCTTCCCCCATGACGTGTATAAGGCTTTAAAGCAGCTCTCACCATCATGCTCTACGGGCCATGATAACATTCCTCAGATTGTCTTTCGTAAATGTGCACATGCCCTCTCCCTCCCCCTGTGCGATATTTTCAATATTAGTATGGAAACCGGCACTGTCCCATCACTATGGAAATTCTCACTCATTACCCCAATCCCCAAACCAAACAAGAATCCCCAAGTACCCGACTCTTATCGCCCTATCTCCATACTGTCTCCCGCCTCTAAAACAATGGAACGCCTTGTCAAGCATAAGCTTGCCCCTTACCTTTACCGCTCCAATATCATTCCTAATTACCAACATGGTTTTCGATCCGGTGCCTCTGTTCTTACCAACCTCGTAGACTGTGAAAATGACTGGACCTTCGCTCATTCCCGTAAAGAGCAAACTGATGTTATTTACCTCGACTTCTCTCGTGCATTTGACACCGTTCCCTTTCCCAAGCTTATCTCTAAATGCTTGCATTATTGTATTAATGGTAACCTTCTAAATTGGATCTCTGATTTTGTAACGGATAGGCACTTCTCCGTAAGGTTAGGTACTACCGTATCTAAGTCCTTCCCTGTTCTCTCCGGCGTACCACAAGGATCCTGTACTAGGGCCTATTCTATTCTCTCTTTATATATCTGATATTACATATGTCATTGCTCCCTTCCCCGATGTGTTTGTGAAAGCATATGCAGATGACATTAAGATTTATGTTTCCTATTCCAGTAAAAATAAAGCCTCTCGCACTGCCCAATTACAGTATGCCCTAGATGCTATCTATTCATGGACTGTATCCAATCAATTATCTCTCTCCGAATCTAAATGCACACATCTCCACATAGGTTCTTCTCTTGCTCCTCATTATCTCATTAATAATGTTATCCTCGAGCAAGTCCCTCAACAACGCGATCTCGGCGTCCAAGTACTGCCCACCCTAAATAACTCTGCCAGTATTGATGATCGTGTAAAAAAAGCCACCACTGTCATGCATATTATGCTTCGTGCTGTATCCGTTAATGATCCCACTATCCTTATCAAATGCTTTAAAACATATGTTCTCCCTCACATTGAATTCGCTTGCCCCTTCTGGAACCCTCATATCAAGAAACAGAGTCAGAAGCTTGAGAAAATACAAGAGAAATTCACTCGTATTCTATACTATAGATGCTTTCCATCTCCATCATATCCTCTTGGTCTTCCCTCCTACTCTCAACGTCTGTCCTTCCTCGGTCTTCAAGCGCTTTTTGAGAGGAGAGTCACTTATGATCTAGTCCTGGCCCGTAGGATCATGTATGGAGACACCATACTCGATAGAAGTAAATTTTTCCTGTTTGCTCCCCTAAGAGAAAGGACCAACAACTTTGGAATCTATATCGAGAAAACCAGATCCACACCTCGATATCATTGTTTTTCTCGTAGAGTTGCTAGGATTTTAAACGCTCTCCCCACCCATGTATTGTCATCCCCCAGCATCCCTGTCTTCAAGAAGAGATTGATAACTCTAGAATTTGATTTTCGGAAATATATTTTCCAATAGTATTCCCTCCTTCCACTACCTTACCACATTCCTTCATTCTCACCCCCTCCCCCCTTTAGAGATCCCCTGACGCTGGATCTCGGAGCAGAGTCTACCTCGAGTGCCTCCTCCTCGATAAAACTCCCCATCAGAACAGACGAAGACAGATGAGACCAGCCGATTGGATCTTCGCATTTTACGATTGCACCTCCTTCCCCCCCATTCCCCCCTTCCTATCGTATTCGACCTCAGTGTGAGGAGAGTCAACTCTCTTGTATCATAACACATAAGTAATTATTCGTCTTTCGTTGCGCCGCCGAGCGTAGATAAAATAAATAATAATCATGTACCTTACTGTTTCGTCGCGCCTCGGGCGTAGATAAATTATTATAATTATTATTCACTGCGCTAATATACTAATATGTTTTCGGCGCATCTCCTCAGGTCAGTCCGGATAGAGAGCACGCACAATGAGCTTCTTGTCGGTCCTTTAATGGGATGGAAGCTAGGGTTCCAATTTTCAATTCGTTAAGGCTCATTTTAGGATGTTTGAGGCGCTTCGCATAGCACATTAGCATATCAGCTAGCCTGAAACACATCCGAAAGTTACCGAAATAATCTCAAATTTGAAGCCCTAAGCTGAAGCCTAAGCCAACCTTAATTGCCTCGGGGAAGTTTCCGAGTCTCGCGATGATCTGCGACTCCAGACTGCCGTCGGTGACGTCCATCTGTGCTGCGTCAAGCGGGGCGGGAGCCTGAAACTATCGATTGGTGATCAGCCAATCAGAACCATTTCCGGTTATGTTTCAGATGCACTAAATATAGAAACAATCATGAGCTATACGAAGCTCCTGAAACATTCATGAAAGGGCAACGCACTTTTTTCCAATAAGAGAATCGTAATCATGTGTAATGAGTGCACTATAGGCTGTATTTAGTGTTTGGTATTGTCCTCAATTCACAAGATATGCCCACTCACTATAGCGGGAGACTGCTGCAGGTGAATATTGAGCGGAGCCTGCTGCGGCTGCAGGTTCCGATCTTCTGCAAATGCAGCTGCAGCAGCTGGCTGCTGCGGAATTTGCATGCCCAGCTCCCTCAGATGGTTGACGAGACGGGCGAGCAAAGCAGCTTCGGCCTGTAACATGCAATTGTCGCTCGCCCCAATCCCCGAAGCTCGCGGTTATCAAAATCCTGCTCTTCCTACTCTTCAATTATCGCGCCTCAACGGTGACACAGATTTAAGCATAAATGACATTTCGTCGGTTTCTGTTTTTCCTCCATGATTTTCGGCAGCTTATCCCCTCAATGATGGGTGGGGATGGGAAATGAGAAGGGGGGGTCAGAAACTGAAGAAATGTAACGATTAAAGAACGAGACCTCGGGAGTAGCAGCTCGACGATGGAAGCGACGGCGAGAATTCAGACTCGGCTTCGTTTCAAGGATCATAACATCCACATCCTCGTCTACTGGGGGCCGCTGTAAAGATTGCGTTGAAATCAATTTATATGGCAGAATAGATCGATAGCATTATTGAATACTCTATAGGTGTCTGCAGCGTGAATTTGGCGTGCGCCCGATTTTCAGAAATATCATAGAGTTTTAGCAAGGTGCGGGCGTGTAACCAACTGGTATGATAGTAATGTATGCTCACTTTGAGTGCCACGGCAGCTGGAGCTGCTTCAGCAAATGTCTGAGGTGCTGTAGCAGCACTGGAAGAGGCTGCTGATTCTGCTGCATCGACTTGTGCACCTCCACTCTCGTCTGCCTGTGGATGTAAAGCTTGCGTTGAAAATCAAACGGTAAGGAGAGGAATAATATTTCAACTAATATAAAATACATGATTACATCGACATTGACGGGATTTTGAGCCGCCGCCGCTGCCTGAGGTGCTGGTGCTCCATCAGTCGTATCTGTGTGGTGCTGCTGTAAAGATTGAGTTCTCAATCAATCGATAAGGTCGGGAAGGTTGATATCACTTCAAATTGTACACTGACGAGAGCAGGAGCGGCTGCTTCAACTGTTGCTGCAGCTGGCGTAGAAGCAGGATCCGGAATTGCGGGATAACGCGCCGGTTCTTGCTGGAGAAGAAGCGTCTGAAAGGAAAGAAGCCGCAAATGAGCAAACGTTTGAGAATCGGCACCATTCTGATGACTTTCGTTCGAGAAAGTCATCATTTCGTTCACGATTTCTCCATTCCATACACTCTTTCGAAAGGAAACCATTTCATTCCACTAGGTCTGATGAGGACCAAAAAAGTTCCACTCCCCAGAACGTTCACAATTAGTCAAAAATGGATCCTCCTGTAGAACTTTCGCAGAAGCATTTTTGACACAATATCCCCAAAGTGCCAAAAATGATTCTGTGAAAGTTCTACATAAGCATGCATCATCCAGTAGGTTGCAATCCGACCTAGAAGTACCCCTGAGATACTGTACAGATGCATTTTTCATGCAATTCAGAAATCGGCTTCCAATAAAACACTCAATATGCAGAACAGGAGTAAAACAGAAGGGCCCATTTGTTGGTGCACATCCGACGTAGTGCCATTTCGACCTGTCGAGTGGCAACAGTGTGTAAACTGTCAAACTGTCTTATCATTTCTCGGAATCTCCTGATTAACATTAAATTTAAACGACTTTTCCATGTGCCCCTATCCAGTGAATCTCGGCAGAATGCGTGAATTGGCGAATTTGCAAAAGTCAATGCATGATCACCTGGGCAGTAGTAGCTGTGGCAGTCGAAGAGGAAGATGCTGGTGCTCCAAAAACAGCCTCGTTCGCGTGGAGCTGCTGTAAAGCTAGCGTTTACAATCAATCGATGCGGACGGGAAGATTAATAACATTTCAAATAATATATATAATAATACTTGTTCACCTCGACCCTGACGGGTGCTGCATCTGCTGCTGCAGTCGACGGGGCCGCTGCGCCAAACAGCACGGCTGATGGGGTCGGCTGTAAAGATTGTGCTGATAATCAAGGCTTTAGTACAGGAAGATCGATAACATTTCAAATAACCAGAAGACACGGTATCTCCATTCCCTGCACTATTCCGACAGGTCGAAAGGCGAAAGTGTGAATTCAAATTTTCGGAACAATGAGCCTCCATACTGCATATCTATGCCCGTTAGCGAGCTGGTAATACAACAATGTATGATCGCCCACCTGTGCCTGCACTGAGGCGGTTTCTGCTGACTCTCCGATTTAGTGGGAAGTTGAAACACAGCTGCTGCTGCTGCCGGAAGCACGGCTGCTTCGACACTCTCGTCGGAAGGATGCGCCTGCAAAGATTGCGTAAAATACCAAAGGCCGGAAAGATCAAAATCAATATGGATAAAATTAAATACATGGTCACCTTGGCTTGAGTTGGTGCGGCGCTAGCAATCCCATTGTCATGGGTCGGCTGCAAAACCAGTGTTGAAAATCAATCGATAATACCGGAAAGATATCATTTTGCATACGACGGCAATAACGTCGGTGGTAACGATTAAATATTAAAGAACTATACCACGGGGGCAGCGGGCCGACGGCGAACGGACTTCTTGACGTCGCGGAGGACGATGACGTCATCGTCGTCATCTGCTTGGCGCTGGCGCTGTAAAGGATGCGTTGACGATCAATCGATAAGACCGAGATAAATAATATTATACATAATCTGTGTAAACAGTGGCATGACTTGGTCTGATGCTCAACTTGCGAAATAACAGCTTAAACAAGTGCGTTGAATAATTTCCGAAAAGGATTGGCTACATCTAGTGAGCCTCGGTGATAGCCAACATCAATGTATGATCACCTTGACTACGACTTGAGTTGGAGCGGCTGCTTCTAATTTTGTTGCTGCAGCAGTCGGATGGGCTGCTGATTCGCTTGAGATGGGCAGCTGAAAAAAAATTAGTTGAACATCAATCGATAAGACCGGCTATATTTAAATAATATATAATACTTGATCACCTTTGTGTCGGGAGGTACCGCTAATCCAACGAGCCCGCTTGAGGAAGGCTTCTGTAAAAATTAAATATGAAAATCAATTGTAAAGTAGGAGAAGATCAATATCATTGTAGATACCATAATATGTGTGATCACCTCGAAATTGACGGGAACAGCAGTCGGAGGGGCTACATTGGTTGTCGGATGAGTTGCGGATCGGGAGGTTCCTGAAAATGTCGAAGTTGTTGCTGCGGCCGCAGCTGCTGCAGTAGCAGCATCACGGTCTCCTTGATAGAACTGGAAGGAAAGACGTATGTCAGTAAATGTGTAGAGAAGTTTCGACGCCCCACCTGTGGCCCCGACTGTTGCTGCCACTGTGCCTGCGCGGGATCGAACTTTGCGTAACCAGGAAACGCATGAGGCATTGAGCCCTGAATTGAATTGTAAATAGAAAAGAAGATAATCAGGAAATGCACGGAAATGCGAGACTTTGCCCCATTCTGATAGCCCACCTGTTGCGGCGGCCACTGTGGCACTGGCGGGCCTGTGGGATACGGATACGGGGGATATCCCTGAAAGGAAATGCAAATGAATAAGAAGCGGATTAGGGCATATCACCAGGTTTGAGGAGAAATGCTCTGTCTCTCCTCGATTTGCATGCTATCTCGTCTCTCTACCCGATGAGAGAGTGTGCGGTTTGGAGAGAGCGAGACGATTGCTCGGTTTGAAGGTTGTCGCTATTCTGAGAACTCACCATCGGATAATACTGTGGCATATGTAGCGCAGCAGCCGGATCAAAGAATGGAGAAAATGCTGGTGGAACAGGATGAGCCATTGTCACCGACCTAGTAGAAGGTAATGCTAAGAGGGGAGATCAAGAGTATACTGAGAATATAGAGAGAGGGGGGAGTGGGAGAGAGAGGGGAAGATAGGGGGGAGAGAAGGGAGAGAGAAGGGAGATAGAGGGTGAGAGAGAGGGATGGGAGAGGTGTAGAGAGAGAGGGGGCGAGGGGAGAGAGAAGGGATATACAGGGGAAGAGAGAGGAGAGAGAGAGAGGAGGAGAGAGGGGACAGGGGGGCGGGGGGGGGAGTCGGGTTGGGGTCAGCAGTGGAGCTGTCAGAAGATGTGGAATGAACGAGGGGAAGGTAAGCGATAATATCCTATTCAAGAGGAGGCGCCCAAGTTGGAATCAGCTCTGTGTTATCCATTTTTAGAGAATCAATGGAATCATTTTAGAGTAAAATTAGATTGATTCACTTGCCTGCGAAGCCGGATCTAACTCTGCAACCTTCGTGGAAAAACAGAGAGCTTTTCGGCAGAAATTCATGGCGAAGGTTAGAACAAGGAAAAGGAAAGCGCAATTTAAAATGCCACGAGATTCCAAAATGATTCACGAAGCCAGCGCTAACATTTTTTGCTTGGCAATTGTGAGAGAGGAACTTAGTCATTCTCAGAAATATGGCAAAGATAATTTCCGATTTTAACCAACTTGAAATGCTCATAACTCTGTGGAACCCAAAATGTACTTCACATTCAGTTCCGAATCTCAAGTTTAATGCGGTCAACTGCGGGATATCGAATTTGCTAGTGCTTCCGCAACAAAATCTGAAGCTTTGGGACAAACAATTCCAATATCGTCCGGGTTATCAAGCAGGACATCTCCAAGTGTTTTCGGCTTGCTCTCCCTCGCCTCCTGCATCGAATTGATCACGACGAGCATTTAGAGTTCGTAATTCGAGTCACCGTCTCTTCATTTTCCATACTCTCTCTCGTCGCTCGACCGGTCTAGTTAGTATGGGAAATGAAGAGACGGTGACGCGAGTTACGAACTCTACGAGTATTGCTGCGAGGGTATTTAGGTTTCGCTCCCGCTGATTGGGTGTAGGGTAGAAGGTGGGATAGCAGGGACCCTCTGCAGAACTCTCGTAGATGACTTTTTGCCACTATGGAATCCTACTGTAGACATGCTGGGTAAGTGGACAATTTTTGGTGAACACCCGGAAAGATAACATCCTACTGTAATCATCCGACCTAGTGCCTTATGACCAAAGGGAAGAATCTCTCGCATTTATCACAACTTTCACTTTGGTGGTATGATACTAAGGCGACGCGCAAGATTTTTGTCGCGTTTACAGTTTTTGACATACGAGTCAGAGTACTATCGGTTCGCTTGACTTGGTCAATCACTTCCTTATCCTTAGAGTCGATCTGTGCATTAAAAACAATCTTCGGGCTTCCCTCCCAGCAAATGTATCAGTAGTGCGCTGCGTAACGCATGCAACGTGGGGTCGAAGTATTTATTATTGTCAATCGCGAGATGAGTGGAGTCTTCACAGACATCCTCTCTAATATCCGGGCGCGGTTCTTGGCGGAGGGCAGTGGCCGCATCCCCCGCCGTCGCCCTTGCCTCCGGGCTGTCCGGCGCCACCAGGAGCTCCGGGTCCTCCGGGGTGTCCATCTGGTCCCGGGTCTCCGGCGGGTCCGGGTGCACCAGGCGAGCTGGAACCGGAACCTCCCGGGTTTCCAGCGGGGCCGGGAGGACCGGCGGGTCCGGGCGGTCCAGCGGGTCCTGGCGCTCCGGGTGCCTCAATGGTCGATCCGGCGGGTCCGGGACCTCCGGGAGCACCTGCAAGGGGAACGATCAATATTTTCTTTTTTGAGTTTCGAAAATTCACATACCAGCTCCTCCAGGATTTCCAGCGGGTCCTGGTGGTCCTGGCGGTCCAGCGGGTCCGGGTCCACCAGCGGGCGCGTTGGATCCCGGGCCTCCGGGGTTGCCGGGGCTACCAGCAGGTCCGGGGCCTCCGGCCGGTCCGGGTGGTCCAGCCGGGCAGTCGAAGCAGAACTCGGGCGCGGCGGGAGCCGCGGCGGCTGCGTTGGCGCCGGGTGCGCCGGGGCCGCCGGCGTGCCCGTCGTTGCCTGGTGCTCCGTCCTGGCCGGGCGGGCCCGCCGGCCCGGCTGCGCCCATGCCGCACGAGCAGCACGAGCCGCCTCCGGCGACCGCTGGTCCGGTGCTGTAGGAGCCGGCTTGACGAGCGTGCAGGTGCTGCAGAACACAATATAAAGTTCAAATCGCAGATCGAGGTAGTTGAAAATGGCTTAGCAGTAATCTATAGCGAGCCCCGAGGGGATGTTCAGTGCAGCATATGGTTGTGAATGGGTGCAATGTGGTACCCGATATGGAACCAAGAAAGGTTGTGGTACCGTGACTGGCGATCTGCGGACATCTCTCTGCAGCTGACGGCGGTCGCCGAACCACGGGTGCTCGGCGGATCGCTTGGAACGACCATTGACGGCCTCGAACTGGAATAGATTATGAACTAAGTAAATTGGTAGTGACCCCGGTCGCGAAATGTATCGCTCCCTAGAAGCACTTTGGACAGCAGGGATACGTAGTCCACACAGTAGTCGGCCTCACCGCACTACACCACCTAGCGTAATCGTCTCTCGACGACTGTAAAATCGCTTGAAGTGGAAGCAAAAAAAAAATACTTTCGTATTCCGCGTTCTCTTCAAAAAACAAGTTTCAAAAAAGTTTTCGTCAAAAAAGTTGTTTACATGAAGTGTAAGGGCGCACTGAAACTTGAAGAGCGCTGGGGCGATATTCTATAATTCTAAAGTATGAAGTCAGCTCTCTCAACAGCCTAACCGGTCAGAGTGCGTGCAGAATGAAGAGTCGATATGTTGCCAAACCACTGAATGCGAGATCGTCAAGAAGCTTGTGTGCCATTGATACTAGATGAACACCAAAAGATGCACGCACTCTGTAGAACTCCTCGACGAGGGTCGAGGTGCGATGCTTGCAGTAGTCGACTTCGTCTGCGATGTCCGACTGGATGTGCTGGAATCGGGCAATTTTTGTTACCGTTTTGGGTTCACGGTTCACCAGAACCGACATAGCACCGACTGTTCAGGTTCACGCACCTGGATGTAGTTGTAGAGCATGGGCACGGCTATGATGGCAGTAAGAGTGGCCACAGTAGAGACTGCCACGCCGAAGAATGCCAGTCGACGAAGAGCGTCCACCTCGCGGAGGGAGGACTTGTCTGCCATACTGCAATACAGTAATAATTGTCAAAAATAAACATAAACACGATATCAATACTATTGAAATCGGTAAGAATAATGCATGCATAGCTTTCGAACGTTTTTCAATAGCCAGTGACAAAAGAAAACAATAAATATCACAAAAGGATATTTCGATTAAGAAAAATGTTAATACGGGTACTGGCATGATGCCGTGATGATGAACCATCCACCACTGCCATTTATACGTCCCTCAGTGGATACTGCACCAGTTAGCAGTGGTGTAATAACTCTCACTCTCTGCTAGATCTGATCCGTATGGAGATGTAGAACTGAGTAGGATGTGCATACTGAGTGTGATGTGATAAGCATACGGTCAATGCATTGCGCAGTTTCTTTGCGGTTATAATTATTATGGAATCAATTGGCGATAACTATTGTCATTTTCCAAGCCTGGTAAGAGCAGATTTGCAATGCTTTAGATCTCTTCGCTGGTATGCAGTAAAGTAAACTTTCACTTTCCGCTTGATCTGATCCGGTTGTAGATGTAGAACTGTGTGATAAGAGCACGGATTAGGGTGCACGGTCAATTCAGTGGTATTCTTCTCGGATATGATACTGTGATTAGCGGAAAATGTTCAATTAATACTGACTGTTCTCGACTTTCACACTAATGGGTGTTAACTGAATAAAGATCAAAACGCGGCAGAAAAAATAGACAATTCGGACATGACATTCATCGATTCCCATTTTCAATCGATAATTTATTAGCCTTTCCTTTTCTTGTTCCTCGTTCACGCTACTGCTTGGACGTGGGAATGCTGAAACGGAGTGAAACATGCGAAAATAAAGCTAATTTTGAGGTAATTCGTGTATTTTCCCCAGTGAGAATTTGGGGAGGAGAAATTCGTTTGTAGTTGAGTGTTACGCGTGGGAGACATATCGTGAGTAAAATGAGACGTCAATTCACCGACCGTTTCACCTTCGCCAATAGAGCCATTTTTTGAATATCCAGATAGCACACGAAAGTTGTTCTTTCTTTCAACCGACTTAAAAAATACATATATTTCTGCTTATTTTCTCGTTCGCTTCAGGGAAGATGTTCGACTACGAAAGTATCTGCCCAGGATTCTCCATCTTCAACATAACGTACTCAGACGAAGTTTTAGAAGCACTATTGTGGGTTTCAAATTTCACACAATCCTAATACTTGCATCCAAATTCAGCGAATTTGACATTATATCGAATGCTCTTTACAATCGGGTCGTCCTATATTTTTCACCATTCGCGATCTTAGCCAATATTTTCAGTGCTGGCGTGCTATTAACGTATGTTTTTCTCATTCTAAAGTTGAAAGATTCGAAAGCTTTCGAGAATATGACATTTCCCAGGAAGGAGCTTCGTAATCCGTTCAATTTTCTTCTTTCGTTAATGTGTTTCGAAGTGGCCATTCCTATGTTCATCAGGGCATCTATTGAATATCGAAATTATATATCCAAAGAGTGCAGGTAAGTAGACATTAATAGAAGAATGATTTTGTGTTGCCCTTGGATCCTAAAATCAATAACTTCATTCCAGTATACATACGGTGACCTACTCACAAGCAGTTCACTCAATACTAGCGCTGATTACCTGGGAACCCTTTCGTGCCACGTATACGTTCAGTACATGTGTGAATTGTAATAAGGCGAAGATAAATTGACCTTTGCAATATCATTTTCCATATTGTCCCACTAATATAGCGGTCTAAAACGTGTATGTTAATGAGAAGGCGATTGTCCGTTAACAATAATTTTAATTTAGCTAAAACACGAATTGCAGTGATTCTCACTTCGTTGAGACTTTTTGTAATTCGCACAAACGGTGATTTTACGGTAAACACAATTTGCATTGTTTTTGTTTTAATTACTCGAAAATCAAGTAGAAAAGAGAAAATTATAACATTAAATGCAGGCATCATATGGAATGATGATCGGCATATCTGCATTCGTTGCTCTGATGTCTATCGGGGCGAACATACCTTCGTGGTTGGAAACTACGATTGGCTATCAAATCATCGATAAATATTGCAAGAGCCAGTGAGCACGTTTAAACAAACTTTATATAAAAACTTAATAAAATTGTGAAGTCGGAGTGAAAACCACACTTCCCTTTCATATACAAAAATTAGCAAAATGTAAACGTAAAGGTGCAGCCACGTCAAGCGAGATTGTGTTACAGTCATGCGCTTGATAGCTTAGTTCAGTGTGGACTGCTGCAAATGCCTAATTAATTTAATACATGACATGATCTTCCAGAGGACTACCCGTGCACGGGCCTTCTGGTGTGGAAGTACCGGTGCAGATGTGGGCTACGAACATCTACGACAATAATTGTTTGGTTAGTCAATGAAAAAATGCACATACGCTTGAATTGTTGCTTACATCAGATACGGGTCCCTACCAAAACGTCCCCCCTCTCCCCCTGGCAGTCCCCGCCTCTCTAATCAAATTTTGAAGTTTTAATTACATAACTCAATTAATATTGGTTAAAAAGCTTCGCTCTTTTTTGATTATTTGAGAGCTTGAGCTGTTCTATCTTTTGTATGTTGATGCCTAAGAGCTCAGACTCACATGAACATCGCAATATTATCAAATGCGGTAATTATTACATTTGATAGTATAGCGATGTTCATGTGAGTCTGGGCTCTTAGGCATCAACATACAAAAGATAGAACAGCTCAAGCTCTCTAGTAATCTCTCTAATAACTTCGACTGCACCATGTGATGAGTGGAATCATTCACAATTCCATACCAGCATTTCTGCTTCTGCTATCAACGAGTTTGCTCATTTTTGAATTGAACAAAGTAAGTCAGAACTGTTTATGAGACAACAAATATCAATATTTATATCACAGGTTCACAGGTCTCATGTGACTTTGACTGGTAAAAGCCTCAAAACGTATGCACGACAATTTTTTTTTCAAATTGGATTAATTCACTTTCAGGAATCACGAAAATTTGAGAGCTGCTAGAATATTGATTATTATTGCGATTATTACACTTCTAGCGGAATTTCCTCAAGGTACTTAATCGAGTGGGCTTTTTGAGGCAAAACAGTGAATTCCCTTAGTATTATATCTCCCTGGTAGGGTTGGCCATACAATGAAACCCCAGGTCTCGCAAATTTTCTGAGTGCACTTCTCTCTGTCAACTTCCAGATTTACTATATGGATCGATTCAGTAAGACCGATTTATACCAAAAATATGGGGTTGCGATGGTTGATCACTATGAACATCGACACCGAATCGCATGAATTCACCATTTTTAACTGAACTGTGATAGTCTCGGCCAAGATTAGAGAGTAAAATTATGAGAAAAAATTGCAGTTTTCGTGATAAAGCATTACGATTATTATCAAATATAGATTTGTCGAACTTCGAGAATTTGAGGCGCGACATTTAAAATCATTCAAGTTTGTTCAACTGCAAGCAATCTACTAGTACTTCTAATGTCGAGTAATTTCAGAAAGGTCAATTGGAATGTGCTAACTCGATTCAATTTCATCGTTTCAGGCGCTTTCTAAAATTGTCTGCTTTTGTAATAAGAAACAAGCCATCGTCAGACCCATCAGCTCGAATAATTCAACATCGAAAATATAAATCGGAGATATACAATACAAGTTTATTTACGATATGGATATAATTGAGATGTTCGGCTCTTCAATGTTTCACATTGTTTTGGTAAATGTGTTTAATGACGTTGGAATTTGGAGCTAATCATGATAATCGTTTATTCGAGCGTCAAGGCAGAGGCCTGTCGAACAATGCCAGTCTTCCATTCAGTCGGGTTTTCCCTGTATACGCGTTGCCAGTGTAAACCGTGTTCTTTAGTGAGTTCGTCTCTCCATCTGACTCTAGGTCGTCCAACGGGTCTTGTGCAATCCCACGGAATCCACTCGTACACTCTCTTGGACCAACGATCATCGGTTAAGGTGGCTAGTCTCTCCGCCCATCTCCTCTTCCTTATCATTACTCGAACTCGGATATCGGTTAAAGGGACACGTTGAGACAGCGTTGCGTTTGATATTCGGTCCATTCGGGTCACTCCAATCATCTTGCGCATCATGTTTCTTTGAGCAACAATGAGCCGTTTTCTGTCTCTTGCTATGGTGCTCCAAGTTTCACTTCCGTAAGTTAGCGAAGGCTCGACGCACATTCGGAAAAGGCGTACTTTCAGCCCAACGGCGCATCTCCGATTCGTAAAGAAGTTGATGAACTTGTTATAGGCTCTCCAAGATCCTCCTATTCTTCTATTAATTTCAAGAGTGAGAGTTTGATCAAACGATAGACGCGTGCCCAAGTATATGAATGAATCAGCGTAATCTGTTCGATCATTGCCGATGAACATAGGGACTCGTGTTGTATTGGACATTATGACTGTTTTGCCTATGTTGATCTCCAAGCCAACCTCTTTGCTTCTTCTTGATAGTTCTTGCAACATAGTATTGCTTTCGGTTGCACTGTGAGATATGAGAACTACGTCATCGGCGTAGCGAAGGTGGTTCATTCGCTGGCCGTTTACATTCACTCCATAGGCTGACCAATCCATTTTTCGAAATATTCCCTCCAATACTGCATTGAATAAGTGCGGGCTAATCGGATCCCCTTGGCGTACTCCTCTCCGAATGTCGACAGGTACTCGATCACTGCCAACTCTCACCGAGACTTTTGCTTTGGAATAGATTGCACTTAGAGTATTTATGATCTTGCTATGAACGCCTTGATTATTCAGAGCCTCCCAAACATGATGGAATTCTACCGAGTCGAAAGCTTTTCGGTAGTCAATGAATATTAAATATAGAGGAAACTGATACTCATTTGACTTGCTGATTAGCTCCGAGAGAGTGAATATGTGATCAGTGGTTGAATAGTTTCGACGAAATCCTGCTTGCTCACTCGGCTGGTTCTCTGATAGTATCATTTCAATACGATTGTCGATAACTGAGGTGAAGAGCTTGTATGTCAAGTTCATCAGGGCTATTGGGCGGTAATTTCCTATCTCGAGTGGCGATCCTTTTTTGAATATCAATGAAATTGTCGAATCTGAGAGCTCGTCGGGAATCTCCTCCCTTTCGATCCACTCGTTAAACAATACGAGGAAGTGTTTCGTTAGAGTCTCCGCACTTGCCTTTATCATTTCTGCACTTATCTTGTCTTGGCCTGGAGCTTTTCCATTCTTTAATCGAGCTATAGCCAACATAATTTCACTTGAAAGGATCGAAGGAAATGTGTCATCGCTACCGTATTTTGATTGGGCGATTTGAATAGTTGATGAGTATAGGCGGTTATAGTACGATTGAACTGTTTGGGATACTTGGCTTCTATTGGCGGCTACACTTCCATCATCTTTCATTAGTCTACTTAACGTAGTTCTTCCAATTTCTGATTTACGTAGAGCCATTTCGTGCTTCTACCGTACCGTACCGCCTCCTCGACAAACAGCACATGCCGTCGATGTAGATCGTCATTGAGAGAGAACCTTAGAGCTTTGCTAGTCACAGCTAGATTTATCCTATTCAGTGCGGTAGGAGGTTGCTTTCGTAGCATGTTTCTACTTCTCATCAATTGTTCCGTCTTGTAGCTTAATCTCTTGGGTTTCGGATCAGGAATCATGCAAGTTGCCGCTATGTTTTTCATCGAACTCACGATCTCCTGGTAGTTTGATAGATTGGTTTGCTGGCTTGCCATAGATGCTGCGAATGCAGGAATTGACAGTCTCTGATTGTTTCTTGGAGGTCGGTGTCGTGTTCGTTCTTTCTGATTGATTCGTATTCTGGCCATAATAAGGCGATGATCGGACGAGAACGAGTGAGATCCAACTATGGAGACATCAAGAAAAAGTGAAGGATCCTGGCAGAGTATGAAATCGATCAAATTTTTCGTTTTCATATCAGGTGATTGCCATGACCACTTGCGACTCTCTCGCTTGTCAAATCTCGTATTCATGATCTTCAATTTATTAGCACAACAAAAGTCTCCCAGAACTTGTCCTCTTTCATTACGCATTCCGAGTCCGTGTCTCCCTATTCACTCTTCATGTTTGGCCAGCCGTGATCCAACCTTGCAATTGAAATCACCGCAGACAACCACTCGACGTCTCCCAACACCCGGTAGGTGAGCACGACTGGAGGGAGCGTCTAACAGTGTCTGCAGTTCATTCAAAACACCCTCATAGTCAGCATCGGGAGAGGCGCGTGTTGGAAGGTAAATTGATGCGCTCCTCAATCCCATTTTGTCGATATCGAGATATGAGAGGCGGTCGGTCAGATAGTGGAAATCGGCATGAGCTGCCCATTTCGAATGAATTAGAAATCCTGCTCCATATAGTGATCGTAAGCCGTAAGCGTGGAATAGATGGTTGGATTGCGATAGAGTCATAGAAGTAAAGCCAGTTCGGCGAGTCTCTTGAAGGGCGATAACATCGAACGACAATTTACTCACGGACTCCTCAAATTCCACTATTCGATCACTTTTGCATAGGCTTCGACAGTTCAAACTTCCGATCTTGAGCTTGAGTGGCATTGATTGGGCAGATACCTCACCAGGTTGTCCAAGCTGACTGGGAGGGAGACTCCAGAGGGAAGAAGGGGAGAGGGGGCCGAGAGGCGACCGCCCCTCACCGACGATCGAATGGAGAATCGAATATTTGGAGCTAACAATGTGTATACTACTGGTGTTTCGAATACTCATAATCAGCACCTTAGAGTCCCATGTTTGAGAAGCACATAGTCAGAATGTATCGGTCCTTAGAATCGAATATTCGATTTCCAGATTCTTCGATGTTCGACGCTAAATTTAAAATGAAATATCGAAGAATGATATTTCAGGGAAAGACAATAAGCGGTCTAGAAGAAAAAAATTACCAGTCTAGAAATGCTGACTTTACTCCGTTCGGTTCAATCGACTAGAAATTGCTCTCAGATATATGACCATCATAAACTGTTGCTGCCGCTCAGCTATTCCACCGAGACAGTTTTAAAATAGACTACACAATTCTCTTCCCTAGAAAATTATGTTTCGTTTAGGCGTAAAACAAACTATAAAACACAGTAGGTATTTTTTTATAACGGTCCGCAACGTGACGACGATTCAACGTCGTCACGTTCGACGATTCGACGCAACGTGATTGCACTAGGTTTAACCTTAACCGACCATAAGATACTCTCGGACGCATGACCATCGTAAACAGCTGCTGCACCGCTCAGCAATTCCCCTTAGACGACGATTAATCCCTGTAAATCAGTGATAAGCCCTCTATCAGCGGCTATTTCAATGGCAAACTCCTCGACATTGGCGACATTTGGTTCTTCTTTTATCGTTTTTTCCATAATTTTTATAATTTAACAGAGTGAGGATGGACAAATACATCGTCCTGATCATCATCGTCTCTCTCATTAGCAGTGTGATGACATCGCCAACGCACAGAGCGCACAAGCACCGACAGCATGTAAGTCATAGACTGTAACTGGCAAAATCTTCTGGATGGAAATCATTTTACGTGGTCGAAAAGCTGTTCATCTGAGATTTAAATAATTGCCATATGTTTTTCAGCGCAGATCGCTGATGGACGACGCTACTCCGTTGAAGGTGAGCTGCAACTGGAGTAGTGATATCAGAGGAGGCGTTAGGTCGAATTATCCGATGCTGATCGTTTAAGTACTGTACGCTCCTTCCGGCTTTCCCTATTTTGTTTAACGTTATTTATACCATTCATATATCTCTGACTCGTGCTGACGCACTTTTGGTGCCTCGTTCTGAAGAAAAAAATGATGAGAATGCCCTTCCCATTTCGAAACTTGTAACGAAGGACGTGCAATGCTGATAAGCACTTGTCTCGCACTTCATGCGGCGTGTCACCTACCTCAGGGTCTGCGTGATAGGAAGCAAGAGGGTAATAGAGACTGGAAAAAAATCAATCAATGTGCCTATTTGGATTTTTTTCGTTTGTGATACATTTTAATTTTAAAATAAGGATTAAAAATCGCATTCGAGTCACATCACTATAGTGATAAGATTTAGTCGGTCAACACGCAAACTTCAACGCTTATCTATCCATTTACAACTACCTGACCTTTTATCAGTTTCGCGTTATGCGACAAAGCGATAAAATGGAAGATCGATGATTAAACAACTAATCATTCCTTGAATTTATCGTCACGCTCGGGATAAGCCTTCGTATGTTTTAGATAGACCCCTGGACCTAAAATAATGCAGAATTTAACCCATGAAAGCCTGAGCTGTGCAAATTTGCTGCCCCTTAGAATTATGCAATGCTATTTCAGAGATGCGGAGCTGATGTTGGATTACTCCTCAAGGAATTTATGTCAGAACTGCCTTGCATTCCGAAGAAGCTCGTCAGCACGCCGACCATTAGTTAGCTTTCATTTCCTTCCTTCTTTTCTAGTTGGAAATGTCGAAAATATACTAGTTTACTGGATGCACTTGTGCCACACGACCAATAATTTCGGCATTAGGTTTGATGCTAACAGCATGATGTCATAGTTTTCATCCAGCTTAATTCCATAATTTAATTGCAGTCAAGATGTGCTGCATCGACACGTGCTCAAAGAGACAGCTAAAGGTACTAACATAAACAATTTTCAACTAATATATTTTTCAGAATTTGATGTGCCCAGAGTAAGTATCGCGTCGCTGGCACAAGTACTACTGTTATTGGAGCGTAGTCGAGAGTCGGGAGTAGATTGAAGTGTTACATTTTTATTTTGTACACTAGTGAAGATGAACACCTAATTGCATCGTTAACATGATTACTCGTATAATCTCAATGAAAGATACGATTGTAATTCGTATTTTTTTGGTTTTTGCCCCACCATACGGATACATTACTGCAAACGATATGAGGGCAGACTCTTTCGCGCAGCCAACAATAATATCATCGCAAATACTAATATTATTATCGATATTCTCGCAGGAAGAAACCACACAATTGTCCCTACACGTGAATTTCGCAATACATATCCAATCACTGTTATTCCTAAATGGTTGTTTCTGAACTCTAATAAGTCAACCGGATGCCGTATCCACATCACATGTTTGCGCCATAACTACAAAAGAACGCAGCATGTATTCATCAATCGATGCATTCAAGGGAACTATGATCATGGAAGGACTAACCAGCTGGCGGGAAATGTTATTATTATTCAATGAGTCGTATACCATCGAGCTGTTATATCGGTTTCGCACCCTCAAAGATGAATTGTGCGTGAAACCTACTTGACTGCTCCTGGCGTTAAAACCATCTGTTGCCACTAGGGTTTAAATGTTCATGTCATTTAGGTTCCTTTTCGGGTATATTTCAGGCGCGCTACATAGCTCATTGACGCTGAATTGACGCTGGCCTAGCATTGTTCTCCCGCGAGCCCAGTCTCGAAGACGGGATGTACCTTTACCTTTACCTTTACCTTTACCTTTACCTTTACCTTTACCTTTACCTTTACATAGCTCATTATATTATAAGCTATCTAGAACACATGAGATACAACCGAAAATTATCCAAAATTGACTGAAAATTAGAGTTGGAGAATCGATACCACTGTCTCTTCATTTCACACACTCTCTAGCCGCTCGACCGGTATAGAGAGTGTGCAAAATAAAGAGACACGGGCCCGAATTATGAACTCTACTGAAAATTGAAAATTTAATTTACACGATGAAAAGTTGCCATATTGTGATGTGATCGATCCGGAATATGTTTCATTTTGGATCCAAGAACGTGTTCAATCTGCCTCATCAATTATTTTTTCTTTCTATATTTCGAAAACAAAACAAATCCCGCCATCTGGCATGTGCCCACGCAGTTGTCATTCCACGGATGGCAAGACAATCAACATCGCACTTATTCTAGCATTGATCTCTGGCCTCGACAAATGTCGATCGGCGTCCCCAGCAGTCGCATTTTATAAGATATCAGAAAATCTCTCTCTCTTATCTCTCTCAGTTGTACGCAATCCCAGAAATGGACTGCACAGGGAAACAGTTACATAATATTACGAACCATCATATCATCAGATAGGGAATTTTATCGAACGATCAGATCGTATCAGCATGACTATCTTCTCTGGAGGGGATTCTAGGAGCTCCTCCTTCTCTCTATTCATTCACTCCCCCCCCCCAATTGTCTTCTTGTCAGTCACCTCAAAATCCAAGTTCCACTAATATTCCCTTTAGGGTTTCAATTTTTAGGTAATTTACTCTCATTACTTCATATTGTAAGTCTAGTTGGAAGTGAGCAATGTATATTTAATTTGTAAGGGGAATAACTGTGGAACAAATCAAAGATGAGCGACGACATCTTCATATTGTCCCATACAACAATAACGTCGCATCAACGAATAAGATATGTGAAGTAACCGCGAGATGTGGTTAAATAGCAAGTGTCTAATTCAACGATAAAGATTGATATAGTCCAGCAGAATTAGCTCCAAGATCCGATCTTTGAGGCGATTTTTAGAATCACATAAACAACACAAATCGTTCAAGTTTATAATGCAGTTCAAAATTGAACAAACTTTGGTTTAACTGATTATACAAATAAAATTAGAAAGTTTGCTCTACCTGATAGATGTCGATCTCTGCGAGATTTCCATCACTACTGTCGGATTCTTTTGTAATCCGATACATCTTCGCAAACACTCAGAACGATACCGATGAGGTGACGTAGGCGTTCAAGCTGATGAGAGTGGGGAGCACCGAGGCTATAGATTATATGTTTCACATGAACGTATCGCGAGCATATGTTGTTTCCTAAGTAATTGCAAATATTACTCTTGTAAAAGAGGAAGAAGTCTAGAGACAATTATCAATACAATTAGTCTGTGAACATCTTTCATCGTAGAATATATCGAAATCATGAAAGTCCAATGACCTTTTGTATAGACGGTCATATCTCATTCACCCATATGATCGCTATCCGAGTTATGCCCAATAACCGACCTGGAAGAGGCCTAGGAAGGCTCGAGTGAAGGTGACGGGAGTAGGAGGGAAGAGAAGAGAAGAGATGAGTAGGAGGAGAGAAGGGAAAACTGAACAAAATCTGGTCAGAAGCGAGTAGCAAAGTGTTCAAGTGGTACGTTTTCCCCGGGGACAAGAGAAGAACCACTTCGGGAAAATAACGATGGGGCGATAACGAAAGCGTAACGATGAAGATATAATCCGTTATTTCGATATCTTCCATATTCGCTGTATCTTTACCCTGCCTCTTCTCTCAGCCCTTTTTGACACTTTTCCTCCTCAGCACCCATTAGATGTATCGCGTAAATTGTCGCCACTTTCGCGCCTAGGGCGCCATACAAATTGCGTTTTTGTCATTGTTTAAGTGGATTCAAACGCTCCAGCAATGAGCAAGTGCATTTCGTGCTTGGTCACTCTCATTATAACGGTCATCTTCATTATTGTCGTCGGCTGCGTTGTGCTGTAAGTTAGAAATTTCGAAATTCGACTGGCTCGAGTGTTTCTAGAATGAAGATATCGTTTCACCGTTTCACTTAATTAGACAGGGATCATCTCGATTTACAAACTCCACAATCATAGTAAAGAGAGAAAACCAACGAAAAACCCTAGAGAAATGTATCGAAAAAATGCGTTATGAAGTGAACCTTATCCTGCCATCTTAGGTTGACTTTTATATCACTATCCTTCACTCGTCCATTATAATATCCTAATCCAACTCTTTTAGGAATATCTATATGGAGATCAGGGGAAACGTGACGCATACCGTCGCCGGGAAGTGGGTCCCGTAGTGGCCATCAGGTATAGTTATTCGTAATTCGGTCATCCGTTTCTTTATTATATTCTGCTTTCTTCAAACGAGTAGCTAGGCAACTAGGCTGTGCAAAAATATTACGGTCTCTCCATTCCGCACACTCTCTAGCCGGTCAGACAGTGCGAGAGAGCATGCGGACTGAAGAGACCGTAAAATTTTTGCGCAACCCAGCTGGGCAACTGCTCCCCCGGTGGCTTTTGGGCTTCTTTTGCAATCTAAAGCTTGTATGAATTCATGAAAAGGAACCAATTGGTATCTAATTTGGTCCTTTATTGACACTGGCCTAGCAGTGTTCTCCCGCGAGCCCAGTCTCGAAGACGGGATGTACCTTTACCTTTACCTTTTGGTCCTTTCAGAAAACACCCTTCTTCATGTGTACTCATCGGCTTCCCAAATTACTGGATGGAATAATGATATTTCACTGACTTAGTTTCGAAGTATTATCACTCATGATCTCTCTTCCTTTTCAATCAACTCTTATGCGAAATCGTCCATGCGAAATGTTACGTTTTCCACAACTGCAGACGTCCAAATCTTCCCCATTCGTCTAGTACATTTGGTACCAGTTACTCTTCCACATCATCCGATAAAAAATACACTCTCTCACTTTAGTACGAATGAGTAATATAAAACAGACAATTATGATGGCAGCACAGTGGTTGCACGGCCTCAGCAAGCATCTCGTATGAACCATATGCCAATTTTTCAGCAGTATAATATAATCCGACCTACAGTGAAAATTTTAATTAGAGAAAGATAATAGTTTCGGTTCTATCCCGGAAGGATATCATCCGACGGTGATCATTTGGTCAGATACCTTTCACTTTCGGGCCCATTTTAGTTATTAGGATTGGTCAATCGATGCCGCGCTGTGAATCACTACGTCTCCCTCGGATATTGCGAAACCAGTTAAGGGGAAACCAGTTAACGCAGCGAATTGCTATCCGGCATCGTTTCGCCAACCGTAGTCGTTGGTCTAATGATTGTTCATTTTACTTCCCCATCCTTAATTGGTGCAAGGTTGTACACTTTCTATTTCTGTATGAGTCAGGCGATAATCAGCTCGAGTGGTCTGTTATCTTCGGAGAAATGGAGTGTTAATACTTAGGCATACGCGTGGGATTCTCACGTTCATTTTGCTCCACATTTGAAAGGATAACGATGAAGCATTTTCAGCAGCCTAAGTGGTTTACTAATCGCTCGTTCGACTTCCTCATTCGCTTGATTTGGATTGTTATCATCGGGAAAACGGAGAGTTTATACTTAGGGAAAAGCAGGGGTTTCTCACGTCATTTGCGCATTCGAATCACACAATCAAGAATGATCTTCAATCTTGGTTTTATCAATTGAGATAATGTAAGGGAAGAGTTGGCATGTCGCCTGGCTCGAAGAGAGCGAGATGAATGAAATAGTAACTATTTTACGGGCGAAAGGCAAAAAATCTCGTAAAGTGTGATGTGTATAGTTTGGCGATTGAGGGAATTAGGATTTCTTGGAGCAGCAGGTAGGGTTAATGTCGCAAAATTTTGGTATGTGATCACCATTCATCCATCGTTTGATTGTTATCATCAAGGTCTAACGGCCTTGCATCTAATGATCTCTCTTTAAAGATGAACATGTCAATCACCGATATGATCGCAATCTCTGCTCTCATCAGTGAGTCAACGACCTGGAAGAGGAACATAGGAGACGAAGAGATCATATCGACATTAGCAGTAAACGTGGGACCTTTATCACTCGCAACAAACAATCAGATAATAGATCAGCATGGATATAAACCATCCGCTCGTCCTAATTCGTCATTCTGGACTGAGCCCTCGTGGTAACCTCTCTCTGGTATAATCTTATTAGAGTTAGCCGTTGTTTATAAACGATTCCATCTCTCTTTCTCTTTCGTATCTGCATTGTCACAGTAATCATGTCCATAATCATCGTGACCAAAGGAGTATATTATATAGGTCAACCACTTGTTCGCACTTTTCAACATTACAAACAATGTCCACCGTTTACTTTCAGAACTCTACACGTTCTTAATTCCCCTCATCGTCGGTGGACGTTAGAGTTCGTAATTCGGATCACCGTCTCTTCATTTCCCATACTCTCTAGACCGGTCGAGCGGCGAGAGAGTGTGGGAAATGAAGAGACAGTGACCCTAATTACGAACTCTAGTGGACGCTGCTGAGGTATAGGAACACGACCAGTTTATCAAAAGGAAGTAAGTATTGAACCTGTTAGTGCACATTTGGAGAGTCTGAGACAAGTAGCGATATAGTAACTTCAGAATATCGGGTGAAAAAAAATCTAAAGTTAATATTGTGAACCATGGCTGCAAGTTCATACCTTCTTGACTCTCAGTTTATTATTTTTGGATTGATTTGTGAAAAAGAACTTACACAATTATTATGTAGTGTTCTCTAAATACAAGTTGTTTTAAGCTATGCCGCAAATACGAGGGCTTGAAGGAGCTATCCATCACAACTCAGAGATTCTTCGAACCAGCCCCCATTCGATTCATCATGAGGATTTTGTGGGTGGAGATGTTGACATTCTGGAAGTGGCCAGTATCGTCCATATAGCTCTATATCGTCCTTTGAGAATGCAGAAAGAATCATTCCAAAGGAATTTGAGAAATCGATTGAGGAGGAAGAAGATATCGTTTCTCGAATTGTTCTTAGAATTAGTTTGTTTCATTGCAATCGTTGTATTATGGCGAGCTATAAAATGTAGTATTTATAGAGTACTTTACATGGAATGAGTGCTTTTACATCGTACATTTTTTACATGAGAACGAATACGAGAGCCTTTTAGATCTACAGTACATGATATGGTAGCCTGTTGTTTCTGTTGATTGTTTACAAGTTATAGATATTTATTGATAAATGCATGAGATGAAGCACTTCGACGTTAATTTAAATCAGAAAGTTCAAGCTGGTGTGTTCGAGTGACGCGTAGAACTCTGAAGAGCTGATTCGTCTTCAAACTTTCGCAGTTGTAAGAATAACGCGAGATATCGTGTAGAATGAAGAGACTTGACCTGGGGGCAGGTGCGCTAGAGAGTTCTCACACTGTGCTCTCGCTGGTCGATCAGGAGTAGTGGAATGAAGAGAGAAATTTCACGAAGGGTGTGACAGGTGGCTGGTTATTCATTGATACTTTGATCTACCGTGTTCTTGAGGAAGTAGAGTTCGAGAAATGAAACCACGGTCTCTTCATTATACACACTCTCTCGTCGAGCGACCGGTCGAGAGAGTGTGGGAAATGAAGAGACGGTGACCCGAATTACAAATTCTATGAGGAAGCATCGCAGCAGCTAAGAGTGAATCGTGCAAAAACTCTGGTCGTCGTTTGCTTCTCTTCATTCCCTGTTACTCTCCGCCGATCTTACAGGTAAAACACGCAGTTTCGAGGAACCCATTCCTTGCGAAATCATCGGTGTTCCCGCATGGAAACGATGAATATGATTTTGTTGTTTTTCCATAATCGGCGCTGCGACTATTGAAACAGTTCTGAACCAACAGTGTTGAGTTACACGTGAAACATACTTTTCGAATATTCGAAATTTGTTGAAATGTTCAGCACATATTTCTCGCAGGCATTGGATATTGGAGTTACAGAATGGAGGGCAGGGTCGCATGATTGAACTTGGAAGAAAATGGAGGCAGTAATGCAATAATCAATTATTGGAAAGCTATGCTTAATTTGTCTGCTTAATCCTCATGAATGGAACATTGATGCTCAACGATTGATGCTCGATGATCAACGAATGGAACGCAGAACATTCAGTCGCTGCGAACATTGATCATTTCAATATCATTTATATTCCCAAGTCAATCGTGAACAGATATGTACAAGCAACGTTAGTTCTGACTCTTCGGGAGTGAATTCCTTTGAATACGTCTTCATCCTCTGCATCCGCACACTGAGCGACGGGAGAGAACTGGAAATATAGATGCATCGTATGATAAAATATGCAATTTGTGATATGTTTCACTAGCGAGGTAAAAAAACAGTCAACAAGAACCATTTGTTTCGATTCTGAACAAACTTTTCTAATTACAATGATGAAAATAGTTGCAAAATATGCTTCATAACTGAAACAAGTTCGCTGTCATAACAGTGTTTTAGTGCCAGAGTGACGTAAAGGGATAAAAACTATTAAAAAAATCTGTTCATGCGCTGGTTGTTGCACGGCTGGCATCCGCCGATGAAACGAGGAGGAGGATTGGCGAGCATGATCTGAAATATGTACAATTTGTTTTCTTTTTTGAACCCTTGGAAAGCTGGGATTACTAAGACATCATTGATGTATTTCCATCAGAAGCCGTTGTTGCCACTCGCCATAAGAATGTAGAGGCCACTCGCCATAAGAATGTAGAGAGGAACTGACAAATTATGTGTTTAGAGTAAACTCACAGCGGGATTCGGGCACACTCTGGTGCACTGGTTGTTGCACTGCCGTGCGCATATGATCTTCAATTATTTCGTTGTGGGAATACCATGAGCTGATTATACGCCATCCGGTATCGGCATCACAAGTGGACAAATTAGTTAAAAAGTAGAGTTGATGCTGAAACTTTCGCGGATGAAGAAGGCGAGAGAGCGCGTAGAATGGAGAAACGTGATCAGGGGACAAGTGCGCTTCGCTAGAGAGTAGTCGCTTCACATCACACCATACTCAGGCCGATGATAGAGTGAGGAGAGGAAACTCTCCCATGTTTGACATGCCGGGTTCTCTGATTAGTTATCCGCTATTTCCTTGATGTATCGGCTTCTTGAGGAAGCATAACATCACCTGAGAGTGCATGATGCGCAATATCTATTGGTTACAAGAAATGTCTATCTTCATTCCGTGCTACTTCTCGCAGATCCGATCTTACAGGTAAGAGAACACTCAGTTTTGAGGGAGTCATTTCCTGCGAAGTCATCCGTATTGCTCCAGCATGGAAGCGCCCAATATTTTTTTCATCATCACAGCTCAGACGATTGAACCAGTTCTGCACGAACAGTGATGACTTACATGTGAAACTTATTTTTCGAATATTCGGAATTTGCTGAAATGTTCTGCACATATTTCTCGCAATCATTGGGTGTTGGAATGACAGAGTGAAGGGAAAGGTTGCATGTTCTATTTTTATTTTATTTTTGTAGGAAAACATATATGCAGTGTATGTTATACCCCACCGACATCATTGAATCACTATCAAGGGGTCCCTACCAAAATGTCCCCCCTCTCTAAAAGGCACTACCAAAATGTCCCCCCTCACCACTACCAAAATGTCCCCCTACCAAAATGTCCCCCCACTACCAAAATGTCCCCTCTACTAAAATGTCCCCCCACCAAAATGTCCCCCTCCCCTCTCCCTCGCCAGTGGGCATGAGAAGTGACTCATGATCTCGCCTCTGTTTGGATACCTCCAAAGATAAAGGAAGGTGCCGACTCTCCCCCTCCCCTCTCCGCTATGCAATTTTCAGCACTTGGAGCAACACACATCACTTACTGTGGCTTTTTCGCTGCCAACTAACAACGGTGAATAGGAATATTTGTCTTATCTTAACTCTGCCTGGAATATCCAGTATCAACGGATAATTTTGAAACTAATCTTACTCGAGAGGACATGTACGCTTAATCCGAGTTTCGGTTTCCATTAGGCTGGTCAAGATCCTAATATATGGCGTGCTATATATATACCGATGGACATTGAGAATTCAATTATTCGTGAATGTGAACTATCTTTGCACCTTATAAAATCAACATGGCGTGTGAAAATATCACCAATATAGATAATTTAAAAATGAGACAACCGAGTCAACATGACTTCGGAAATCTGCCATCAACTAACGAATTTCACTCATTATATTGCACCCTACCATGGCGGAATAAGAAAGTGCTGCCAAACTTTTGACCGGTACTGTAGGAACTGAGTGGATTGACCTTCTTCTGACCCCCAATAGTGTACATCAACAAATTTAAATCGAAATCTGAGATATAAAATAATTTCTAGTAGCCACAGGGACCCATTTCCCTACACTTTTACAGGAGATCCGTGATATTCCAGGCAGAGTCAAGATAAGACAAATATTCTTATTCACCGTTGTTAGTTGGCAGCGAAAAAGCCACAGTAAGTGATGTGTGTTGCTCCAAGTGCTGAAAATTGCATAGCGGAGAGGGGAGGGGGAGAGTCGGCACCTTCCTTTATCTTTGGAGGTATCCGAACAGAGGCGAGATCATGAGTCACTTCTCATGCCTACTGGCGGGGGAGAGGGGAGGGGACATTTTGGTGGAGGGACATTTTAGTAGAAGGAACATTTTGGTAGTGGTGAGGGGGGACATTTTGGTAGTGCCTTTTAGAGAGGGGGGACATTTTGGTAGGGACCCACTATCAAGCAATGTTGGTGGCAGAGTTCTCTGCGAAAACAGATATATCACAATCATTTATCTTACTAGTTGAGCCAATAATAAACAAGTATTTACAAGCAATGGTGACACCGCATCACCAATAATCACGGAGGAAACAGGAAGGACATCATGTTTATCCCCTGCATCCACACTGGTTCATGCACATTGGGGCGCATTGGGCGACGGGGGAGAACTGGAAAGAGGAAGGTTTCCAATCGCACAAAATCCTCGTGTGTTTAACAATGACAGAACTCGCCAATTTCACTAGTTTCGACTGTGAGATCATTCGATTATGTATCGATACAGAATGTGTTTCACTAGTGACTTAACTCTCTATTCAATCTGAACCTTTGATTGTTTGATGGAGTCGTATGAAAAAAAATACAAATCTCACCATCTGGCATCTGTTCATGCACTGGTTGTTGCACGGCTGGCAGCCTCCGATGAACCGAGGAGGAGGAGCGAACATGATCTGTAGAATGCGAAATTCGAATAATTATCTCTTAATTTTCCACAATATTTCACCGCTCTACCGACTATGAATGGTCGTAATTACCTTTCACTGGAATCTGATCCTTTCAAATGCTGGAGGTTAAACCTTTTTACCACTGGTCATAGAGGTGTCCAGAAAGATTTTATTCGAACTCACAGGGGGTTGAGGGCAGACTCTTGCGCACTGGTTGTTGCACTGCTGGGCGCACATGGGCTGCAATATATATTTTGGCATGATTTGTCAAAACTCAAATAGTAATGGTTCTCGCAATATATTTTGCACATAACATTCCCAATTAGACCTTGCGCTAGAATAATATAACTTTATATCATTTTTTACCGATCAAACCGGCTAAGGGGCCTCCTCTTGGCGCAATACATAGTGATAATACAACTCTACCATGGGTCCGCAGGAAGCGACACATCTCTGCTGGCACATACCGCACGGCTGCTGCATGGGGACGGCCATGAGGAGGGGCGGGGGCTGGCAATGTTGAATTATTTATTGGAATTGTGCAAGAAATCAATCAGAATCTGCTCACACATACTTACAACGGTCTTGAAACTTATTTTTCAGGTTTTCTTGAGATGGAATAAATGTGTAATTTTCGCGCCAACTGCTCATTAATTTATCCTTTCGAAAGTAGCGCTAACGAGTAAGAAGTAAACCTACCGGGCACATCTGTCTGCAGTTGTTCTGGCACTGATTGAAGCACGGCATATTGGAACGGCAGAGTTGAGGACAGGATTGCATGCAGGATGATTGGCAAGGGATGAGGAAGGAGGAGGAGATGGAGATGAGAACAGAAAGGAGGAGGATGGAGCTGTGCATCTGGAAAGAGCAGCTTCAAGGAAACGCCAAGCCAACACGACGCAATTTACAAAATATTCAACGAAAAAATGAACGAGATGTTGCTCAAATGATACCAATATGTGCACGATACGATATAAACAAAATATAGGAGAGCGTCTTGAATGTGGATGCTTACCCCTTCACCAGAGTCAGTTTTATACGCCCTCCGGTGTCGGCATCTCAAGTGGCAGATTAGCTAAAAAGTAGAGCTCATTCTTCCTCAAACTTTAGCGGTTGTAAGAAGAAGATCAGAGAGCATAAGGAATGAAGAGACGTGACCTGGGGGCAAGTGCGCTGGGTGCGAGAGTAAATTATCTCTTGTGTGATATGCCGACTCTACAGAGAGAGCTGACTGGTTATCCGCTGTTCCCATGATCTTGCGGATCCACGGAGAAGCTCAGATGAAACAATGAAGCACCGCTCTTACACAAACTTTGCGCGCAATTTGTGGTCCGAGCACGAATTCTGTGTATAGTGTATAGCCTGAGCTTCGTGTTACAACTTGACAATACCAATCATCAACTAGTCCATTCATCATGTTAACTTATCTCCTGCCAGTTTCAAGGTATTGGTTCTGTATGCATCTTCACTAGGGCTCTCTTATTGGACAATTTTACAATTTTTTGTTGCCTTTTCTGATATGTTTCATGGGCTATATATGAGTAATGAACGTTTCTTTATTTAGCGCACCTGAAACAAACCCGAACAATTAACGAAAATTGTCCAATAAGATAACCCAATCTGCACGCTTGCCTGGTTACTATCAAAGTCTAGTTGTATGATATATGTTGCTTATTCTGCGAATTCGATGAGATGATACTGCTAATTTGCTTGGCACTTGACCTAACCAGCCTTTGAAGATGCGGAACGCTTTGCGTCACTAAGCAAACACGCGGTGCTCGAGGGCTATTTGCATTGTCTCAGGGCAAGATTCGAGATGGAACCTACTCGAGCACACTTTTCACTTACAATTTGAACTATACCGGAGTTCTTAGAATTCGGTATCTATCGATCCCCCGAGGTGTCGTTCCGAAACTCCATATCGATTACAAGGCTCCTCCTTGTTAGTTTAGCTGGCATTGCGTAAACATATAGATACATTCAACTCAAAGAAACATATAACTGAGAACATGTTAGTGTTTTGAGTCAGAGTTCGAAATGCTTACTTCGAAAATTACTGAAATTTTTCGAGACCATGATAATGAATCTAACAAATGCTTCAAGCGGCTTTTTTTCGCACGAATATGCTTCACAGACATTATATATTAGAGCAATTCAACTGAAAGCCGATTTCGATTATTTCGAGTATCAATAAAATATCAATATGAGAAATTTGATTCTCCCTGCCCATTCTCTCTCATTCTTTTCTGTACTTTGAAATTAACCAATCATTCCTTGAGAAAAACGTGAGAGCTCATTGAATCATTGAGCAAATAATGAGTACTCGAGGGCTATTTGCATTGTCTCAAGGCGAGCAATGGCCTGACTCTCTTCGGTTTGCACGCTCTCTCGTCTATCTGACCGGCGAGAGAGCGTGCAAACTGAAGAGAGTCAGACGATTGTTCCTCAAGGCAGGATGTGGAATGGAACCTATTCTAGCACACTTAGATCTATCTTTTGCCTTGTGAGAAAGTGCATAGTTGCAACCGAAAGAACTTTAGCAATATCCATATTGCTAAAGTTCTTTCTTTAATCTTTAATCTTTAATCTTTAATCTTTATCGCCAACGCATGAAGCCGTCAAGGGAAGGACAACTGGGGAGAGTAGGTTGGCCTTTTAGCTCGATCACAGCGAGCTCAGGGGATGGGGGGTGGTGGAATGTGGCAGTTACATGTTACAATCGTATTCGTGAGGATGATAGGATCAGGTCAGAGGAATCTCGGATTTGTTTACGGAAAAATGGACGGGAAGAGAGTACTAATGGGTCAGGGAGGGTATTCCAGAGCGGTAGGACTCTACTAGCACATGTTGAAAACGATGCTGGCACTCTGAATCGGATAGCAATGCACAGACTATTGGAAGATCGTAAGTCACGAGTGAGCGGAGCAATCGTGTACAAGTCAGCAGAGTCGTGGTGCACGTGTTTGTGAATGTAATCGTATACAAAAAACATATCGCGAACTGCACGGCGATACTCAAGGGTTTCAAATTTGAATTTCTTTAGTCGATCAGGATAAGATACAGGGGAAATAGAACAACGTCGGAAAACTCTCCTCGCTGCACAGATTCTAGCTCATTTACTAGACCAACTGATGTGGGATTCCAGATTATAGTGGAAGATTCTAATAGAGGGCGTATGTATATTGAGTATGCTTTTACAAGAAGTTCGGGAGATTTGGAGTGAAACGATCTCAACATGAGGTTACACATTAATCGCGCTTTCCTAGTAATTTGACTAATATGGAACCCGAAGTGTAAGTTTTTTGAAAAGAATACACCCAGGTCTCGAACTTTGTCTTTACTCGATATAATTTGACCATTGAGCATATATCCATATTGCTAAAATTCATTACTCCATTTGAATCGGTCGTGAGAACCAATTGTTTTTCTTGAGTTGAGTATCACACTTCAAAGATGGACTTATTTAATCGATTGATTCCTAAACTAGATAAGCAAAATACAGTAAAACCCGTTTTTCCCCGATTATAATTTGCGAAATATGTGCGTGATTGTAAACATAGTTCTATCAAACGCAATCTAAATCAACGCTAATTGCGTGCAACAGTGGAGTCGTGTCACTCCATTGAGAGAAGTCTGGTGCATCAATGGAATCATCTTCAGTTTCTTCATAGAATGGGCTGAACACGACATCTGATGGAGTTCGGGTCTTTGACATCTCCGAGTCTGTGGCATCTAGGAGAACTTGGGCCTCCTCTTCAGTGAAGGTGTCTCTCTCAGAAAATCTGCAAATGCTGGGTTTTTGAGATGAATGCTTAGTCATCGATTTTCTAGTGAAGCCATCCCAACTTACGAAGTAGGATTAGATACGATGGCAAGGGGAATTTTCAGAGATAGAGAGCTTCCTTTATTTGTTGACATATTAATCTGAAAATTTATGAGTCAATAATTACATAGGCACTAGTTCGCTAAGGCATTAGGCACTAGTTTTGGAACTAGCACACTGGCACTAATTTTTATAAAGGCACTAGTTCGGACGATACCTTCTGAATAATAGCGGACCCTTCTGCAAAACTTTCACCTAAGAATATGAGGAACCCACTGTGAACATGCAGGGGAAGGGTACAATTGGTGGTGATCATCCGGAAGGTTATCATGCGACCTAGTGACAGCTTGGTACAGAACCTTGATGTAGTAGTGAACCTTTTTGTAAGGACATGTGTGACGAAGAGTAATTTGAGGTGTGAAGAGTTGCTTTGCGTACAAATAATTGGTTCCGGCCGCCATTTTAGTCTTCTAAAACACTTTTAAAATTATAATTATTTTCAAATACCCTCACGGCACTCAAAGTCAGCAGTTTGTTCTTCATCACCCAATGTTTAGCGTTGGATTTGTATGAACCGGTTACCACGATTATTTCGCGTAGTCGGACTTGCATCTAAAATGGTGTCATTCATATTGAACTAGCTCGGATTAGTACTATGCCGCCATGCCGAAAGGCGGTATGACGTCAGAATTCTCATCTGACCTAGTGCCAGTTACCTCAGTTATCGTTCTGGGCGATGTGTTTGCTATGGAGACATCGATTAAGAAAGTCTGACTTGGCAAGGCATGCGCTCGACGAAGCGACGCCTGAAAGTGAAAAATTATGCGACGATTTCTGGCTCATAAATGTTTTATAAAACGAGTATTCAAAGTAAATTAAATTGCCTTGATAGGTATCAAATATAAAAAAAGGTTGACACTAACCGTCATAGTTATCGAACCTTTCCGGGGAGAGAAGAACCCAGAGTAAGTATCCAGTGTTTTGGTTACGGAGGAAGGGAAATTCTTCAGATCAAGTATGCCAGCTGGACATTGTACAGTGAATTCCTGAAATGAAAGAGTCACAAGAAGGGTGAAAAGCCTTGAAAAGCACCTCACCTCTTTGATTGTATGGATGAAATGTGGCTTATACAAAAAATAAAAAAAAATAAATCGGTTGTTATAAAAAATCGTGAAAAAACAACCTTCTGCCTAGTTTTGTTTCCTTCAAGAAGCGAGGGTTTTGTCACTTCGACTGTGCAAAAATATTTGATTTCGCATTGCTTGTTAGCGCCGAAATAATATTTCCCTGCCGAGAAGGAGGAGTCGCAGGTGAGAGGAAGGGCAAACCTGAAATTTAACGTTGAATTCACTGAGTTCAAGGGGACGTATTGTTCATTTTTACTTTTTCATGCGTTGACAATATAGTTTTGACAACCATGTTTTAATTCACAAAGTGTTAGACATCGGATTTTATACTGGAAACTGAATAATACTTGTAAAAGTAGGTATGGGTTCCGACAGGGAGTAGAATCGGCTGATTTGTCTCTGGTGCAAATATCAGGAAATGAGACAACGACAGGTATTCATGAGAGGATGTGTACTTGTCGGAATCTTAATTATTTTATTTGAATTTTATAATGGTGTAAGATGAACTGATTGAATGGTCATAAAAATCATACATTTTCATTTCGCATTCTCTCGTTGCTCTCGTTTTTTAAAACCTTTCATATGACTAATGATTGTCCTTGCCATACTCTCTCGAAACGGAACTCGTGCTAATCGTAGCAAATACTAATTGGAAACCCGAATTTCGAAGCTAACATTTCGGATTGCGTTTATTTGGACAGTAAAATTTGATTTTTGCATATCCAACTGCTGATATTTTGATGGAAGAGAGTTTTGCGTGTGCTTTGGCAACGACAACTGAGACTTTAGCGCAAACCTGCAAATTAGATATTTATTTTGGTTAATCATTTACGAAAATACTCAATAACACACACAAATAATAGAATATTATTTACCGTTTCACCAGGAGAATACTGTTCCTTGTCATACTCAATGGAGACTTGAACCATACACTAATGCCGAACTGTAGATTTGCCCACTCCTTTTATAGACCTTGTCTGTTTCACAATTTCCTGTTTGTCGCTATCTCTGTGTCTCCCTCTCCCTCTCCTTGATTTCACTCCTTTCTCCTTATCGGTGCTTTTTTCGATAGCACACTGTCGTCACCAGCACACGATCTCATGACGACAGTCTATGAACGTGTGAATGGTCTGACTCTCCTCATATCACACACTCTCTTGCCGGTAGAGAAAGCGAGAGAACATGCGATTTGGAGAGAGTCAGACAATTACTCATGAACCTCTATTCTGAGGAAGATGAATCACTGAGAGATCTATGGCAACGGACAACGCTATTTCGGAGTGACATTAGTTGAATTCAGAGGTAAGGTGCAGACAAAACACGTAGACGCTTGATGTGCACTTTACTATCTAATTTGTGACGATTTACCAAGACTATATAGCTCAACGTGTACTCTGTCAAATCGGCACAAGACTAAAAATCCTCTTCTGACTCGGGAAAGCACGCGAAAGAGCGTTCCAACTTGGCAAAACTAACGCTAACTAGTTCCTTGCACTGATCACTCCATTTCCGACCAATCATTATAGTGACACGAATTTCACATTTTTCGTTTCACATTTATATTATTTACACTTTGCTAGGTCATCAACCAATCCTTCCGAGTGTTCTTCGATTAAAACAATACTAAACATTTGACAGTTGTACGTTATCTTATCTTGCAGACCATCCAAAGTATTAAATCAACGGAAAAAAAGGTAAGCCAACTATATTTTTCCATTACCACTCGGTATCTTCCGTGAAGAAACATGCTCCGTTGGTATACCTGCGGGTTGTAGACAACTTCGATTATGGAATAGATGCAAGCGACCTCCTCATTTCGTGTGCTCTCTCGTCTATCGATTCTATCTGAAGATAAAACGAAAGAGTACACGAAACGTGAAGAGGACTCGTTGAATTGAAGATCACATATAATACTACTTTTAGCAGCAAATCGTTTCCTAGCACAATGCATTGTGAAATGCATCCATGTCATTCTCGGAATTATTCAGCGGCAAACATTGTTCACTTGCGTTGCTATGAATTTCCACATTCCTGCTGTGCTGACAGTTCACGTGATATTAAGAGAAACAAAGAGTCAGACAGTGCGAGAGAGTATGGCACATGGAGAGAGTAAAACTATCGTTCTTTCTCTTTCTCGCTACAAGCCATTACTAGTCATTTATTTCTTAGTTCGCATCTACGGGGTGCAGACTTCGACTTACTTTTCCATTTTTTTTAAATTTTGTTTTTCGTCTCGTCAACGCTGTTCCATTGATTGAGCAAATCAGTTTCAACTATACAATCCAATAGTGAGGCATATTTAAAACGTAAAAAAACGATCCCATTCATCGCGAAGGAACATTTTTTCAATCCCACTGCGTTTTAGCATTTCTTCATCTTATTGGTATTATATCCTAGACAGTAGGATGGGGGTTGCTTGGACAAAAAATTTTTAAAAACTTCAAATTATTAGTCGACGACAACTCCTTGAAATAGCATTTCCCAGTTATGTTGTTAATCATCCGAGGATAACAATCAGACTTTATTGTTGATGGTTAAAATTTAGATCTCAAATTGTCATATCTCAAAACTTGAAAAAAGTTATAATCCGTAGTTGCTCTTGTGGTACAAGAATTGTTCACAAGCTCTCAATATATTTATGGCCGAGAATACGAGTGAGAAGATGCGAGCAAACTGACAGAGATCCCTTAACGCGGATTCCCTTTACTCCTGTCTTCTCAATACCAAAGGAGATCAGTCGTCGCTGTTTTTCGTCGAAGATCTTGAACTGTTCTCTCCTCTGTCAAGTTCTCAGAATGAAGACGATTCTGTGAAGTTATCACTAGCAGAGGTCGGTGTGTAAGGCATCTCCCAACATCTCGAACAACTCTCTCTTCGGGGCAATTTTCATGGCAGATGTTAGGGATGGATACATTATTCTCGTATAAATAGGTGGCAGAACACGCAGAAAGGAGACGTTTTCTACGAAATAATCTCTAGCAGAGAACGTTGCGAAAGGCATCGTCCATTCTTGGAAGTATTCTTCGGCAAACACAGTTCGCCCCCTCTCAAATGCATCATCCTTTCCATTCGCTCTCGTCGCGGGGCACTATGCCGGATGATAACCTACTGGATGATAACCTACTGGATGATAACCTACTGGATGATAACCTACTGGGTGATAACCTACTGGATGACAACCTAAAATGGACCCATCGCTAGAACTTTCACAGTAGGTTCCCAAAGTGACTAAAATGATTCTCTGACAGTTTTCAGATGGGTTATTTTTTGGTTATCCTCCAGTAGGTTATCATCCGACGGTGATCATTCGGCCTAGTGCCCTTCGTTGCATACAATTGTCAACCTTTAAAACCCGTTCTCCGTAAGACTGCAGTGAACGGGGGTATGGGTGGCACAACTCTGTCCAACTCTGTTACGGAGAATGGGTTTTAAAGAGCGAATACCGGCTCGGCCATCGATTGATCATCTCAGCTTCAAATAATATCCAGTAGAGAAACGTATTTATTACACAGAAAAATTACTCGCGAAGAACATGTTTTTTCCCTGAAATAAATATGTTTCAGAAGATCTTCACCTTGTTGTGGTTATAATCTGTGATATCAGGTTGTCCGGAAAGTCTTTGTGTATGAATTTGTGTTTACACTGCTCGTCGCAAAGTCACTTTGGTGCCCCCTCGTTCTTAGTGAATAACTACCAGTTTATAGTAAACAACTCCCCACCCCTTCCGTTCAGTCAGGCTCTAGTAGAGCAACGATGTACTAGTACCATCCACTTTCGTCATTCTACAGTTTCGCCTAATCCTATCCTACATAATGATGAAGGATTCGGAGACCCTACATACGTATATTTATGATACGCATGCCCCTCACTACAACATAGTCAGGATTGGGTTTCATCGCTTCGAATAAGGCTACTTTTCTAATTTTCTTAATTTTTCGATTTTTTCTTCTTTTTCACGCTCAGGTGGGTTCTACAGGGAGGGGATCCATAGATTCAATTAACATTGGGTATATGTTGTCAGTAATTATGACTCGTATACTTGAACTCGTGTTATTTTTCCTTAAAGAAATAAAGTTTTGAAAAATACACAAAGACTTTCCGGACAACCTAATAGTAGAAGAAGGGCTTATTTAAAAAAATATAAAAACTACAACACAATAGTGGAAGATAACTCCTTGAATTTTCTTGGCTCGATTGTTTTTTTTTATCGGCGGCGACCACCAATCAGACAACCTAGTTTTGCAGCTAAAATGGAACTGTTCTCAAACAAGAAACAAATGTGCATTTACTCGCACTAGTATTTCACAACCTCATTACGGACAAGTCAGGCGATGAGCGAAAACTGAAATAGATCCCTCAGAGTCCTGACTCTACACACTTTCTTTCCCTGACATTTCAATACCAAAATGAGACGAATCACCGCCGTAAACATCACTTTTCATCGAATATTTCGAAATTCTCTCTCCGTTTTCCGAGTTCTTAACTTTCAGAGCAGGGATGGCTTTCCTCAAAATGTCTCTATTAATTCTATGTGTTTTATCGTTTATCAGGCCCGTGATATAGCACTAGAAATGGCAAATCGATTCCTCATCTCGTTTGCTATCACCTATCATACAGAGTGAGTTTGTTTGTGAAACGAGTAGGTTACTCGCTAATTTGTCATGAACATTGAACATGAAGATTGAATACTTTTCTGCAAAGCCATCTCTAGCAGAGGACATTGTGAAAGACACTTTACTAGTCACTTTCTTCTTCTTCGGCTGCGATTTATCTTTTTTTTAAACATTATCTAAAGCTCGACCATTGACAGAGCATATCAGCTTCAAAAAAAATCAGTAGTAAAACACATTTCGAACGAACACAACAAATTCATCGTGAAGGGAAACGTGTCCGGAATCAACTGCGTTTCATCAGCTATTCATCTTGTTGTGATTACAATCTATGATAGTGGGTGTGGGATTTCTCGTCCAAAAAATAAAATACAATTAACAAATGCGTAGTCGACGATCACTCTCGTGTTTTTATCAGACGAGATCAATAATCATACACAACTTGTTATTAGTAACCGCCAATCAAATATAATCGATATGTGAATGAGGAGAAATGGAGTGTTATTCGAAATTATCGTTATTCGAATGACCGGCAAATCGAATATAATTCTAATCGATTGGCCAATCGAATATTCATTCGATTGATCAATCAAATGTTGACTATAACGATGTCAGAGGAGACCGTTCGCTCACGTGAGGGAGAATGAGAAGGAATCGAATACCATTCTGTCCATTGTTCGTGTTTTTTTCCATAGGAGTAGGGATGGATTTACAAAAGTTATATAAATTTTAATTGCTAAAGCTTAAAAGCGTGCTCTCTCGCTTCTCAGACCAGTGATATAATAGATCACTATGGATGGTCAGTAGATAGAGTGGTTCGATAAATTCGATGCAAAGCGATGTTTACGGTCGTAACTCATCTCCTTTAGCATTGGAAGGTCAGAAGGATAATGATGTTTTAGGGATCGTTATTTCTCGTACTACAGGCAGCCGCCCTCCTCATTTCATCTCGTTTATCACAAAGAGCTAGTGAGTATACGGAACGAAGAGGTTATCCGATCATTTGTCATCACTATCGAGCACGCAGAATGAAAACGTTTTCTGCGAAGTCACCCCTAGAAGAGGGAAAGGCGTCTCACATTCTTATTAGGTTGAACAGAAAGTCTTTATAAACTTTTTATTTCCCTTCTTCTGACAATAAAGCACAAGAGCAAAATCAAACGTATGCACCATTGTTATCTACGACAAATCTCCAACGTTCAGGCTACTTATGGATTCCCTCCTTATAGAACCCATCTCGGCGCGAATTAAAATATTGCTTGAGTGCGGCCTCGATCGCCCCACGGGAAGTGAAGGATCTCTGATCGAAATGACGGGTCAGATCTGAGAACAACCAATAATCCGAAGGGGCCAAGTCAGGAGAATACGGTGGATGAGGGAGAATCATCCAGCCATATTTGGACAGCTCCTGCTTGACCTGCCGTGCAACATGGGGTCGGGCGTTATCGTGTTGATAGTACACTTGCTTGCCGTTCAGGGGAGATTATGCGACTTTCTTCTTGAGATTCTGTAGTTGTTTCGTGTAGACGTCTCCAGTAATTGTCCGCCCCTCAGGTTGGAGTTCCCAGTAAATCGGGCCATCCACTCCCCACTAGACAGAGAGCAAGATTTTCTTGGGGTGAAGGTCAGGCTTTGCGACGTCCTGTGGGGTCTCATTGGCATCCACTCACTGTGCCCTCCTATGGTGATTCTCATAGTAGACCCACTTCTCGTCCCCTGTTATGAGACGGTCCAACCATCGATCTCCAGCGTGAAGAGTGAGTAGAGAAAGGGAATCGTCAACACGGTGGTCAAACTGGTCTTGGGTCAATTCGTGGGGTATGAAACGGCCTAGCTTCTTCTTCTTACCAATGGAGACCAAACCATTTACGATGGTGCCTTGCGATATCCCAAGTGTGGCTGCCATGTCGCGGGTGCTTTGGAAGGGATCCGATTCCACTACGATCCGTAGTGCATCCAAATCCAGCTCGGGTGGCCTCCCAGACCGGTCACGATCATCCATGGAAAAGTCCCCCTTCTCGAAGCGCAGGTACCAATTGCGTATGGTCTGGTAGTGAGGGGCATATGACTTGTAGACTTCAGCCAACTGACGTTCCGATTCCTTCATTGTAGTGTGAGAGAGGAATAAGAATAACAGAACGTTGCGGATGCGCAAGGCCGTGGGAACAAACATCGTGGTCTTACTAGTGGCAGAATGAAAAGATTGGAATGAGAGGTTGTTGACCACATAGTCCCTTTGTCATGTGTTATTCACTAGAGGCGAGGGAACACCAAAGGTCTCGTGCACTGAGCAGTGATCGAGCAAAACAGTTTATAAAGACTTTCTGTTCAACCTAATAGAATTCCCTCGTTGGCAAAAACGGTGCACTTACGTAATCTCGTATCTCTCTCTCTATTTCCGTTCTCTTTATTTCCAAGCAATAACTCTCACTTATTAAGCGTGTTCTTTCGCCTATCAGATCGGTGATAGAACCCTCAGGATTAAGGAGTTTCCGTGAAGTGTTCACGGAAACTCTTAATTCGGGCCTTCGTATCTTCATTTTGCACACTCTCTAGACTGGTCGACTGATGAGACAGTGTGAGAAATTAAGAGACTATTACCCGAATAGCGCACTCTAGTTATCACTAACACATGACGTTGCGAATGACATCTCACAACATCTCTTTTCGGGCACTTTTCTGGACAGAGGTGAGGGATGCATAAAACGGTTCTCTCAATTCAGTTTCTCTCTTGTCTCCCAGATCGGTGATAGAGCGCTAAAGATGTCATCCCTTTCGTAGCTTCGAAGCCGTTCCTAGAAGAGGGCATTGTAAAGGGCATCATCCACTCTTGGAAGTATTCTTCCGCAAACACAGTTTACCCCCTCACAAATGCATCATCCTTTCCATTTCGCTCTCTCTATTTCACGCAGTTTCTCTCATGTCAGTTATTACGAGCCTTGCCCATTTCAAATAGTCTCTCAGGCCATACATTGTGAGAGTGCATGCCATATGGAGAGTCGTAGATAATACAAGATGCAACACCCTCTAACTCTCTCCATTTCCCGAGCTCTCCCGCCCTTCCCTTCTCAAATGCAATGGGGAGAACGAGGCTATTATCCACGCTTCTTCTCCAGCCTCTCCCATCCCACTCTCCTCCAACATAAGGCATCGCGAGAAATTACTCACTCTCACAGAATCGCACCTATCTGACCGACGACAGAGTGCACAATATGAAGATACCGTTTTTTGCGATGCCATCCTTGCCGTTCATCCTCCTCTTCATTCTTTTCCTTCTTTTCCTGCTCCTCCTAACGCCTCCCCCGCCCTTCCTGGAGTTGCCCTGTGAGAAGCGGATGAGGATGGTGACTTGGACTCTCTCCAGTCCCCACGATCTCTCATTAGCGTAGAGAGAGGAAAGGGAGAGATAGAGAGGGAGAGAGAGAGGAAGAGAGAGGCGGGCAGGGATGCAGAGGAAGGCAAAGCCTTCCATGGGACCCGTATATCGACTACGGGGCGAGGACGAGAGTGACAGACTGCTAGAGTCCCCTCCCTTCTCGCGGGCATGAAATTACTACTTGCGCTGTCTGTTTTTTATTCATGTTTTTGCGTGTTTTTTCTTTGTTGTACGCATTGTTGGCATTCCTGACCTCCCTCTAATCTATTTTTTCCATTTTTTCCTTTGCTAAATTTTGAATTAGAACTTTATAATACGGTATTCCCCTCGTATTTTCTCCTCTTTTCTTACGTGTTGTTGACAACTGAAAATCCAATTACCGCTGCCTTTCCAGACTTTAGGTACTTCTCTGCAGATATTTCCGAAAATATTTTTCCTTTGGTCCATTCCAAACATCGAAAGTCTTCACTCAAGCAACATCTCGCTTTTCTGAGCGTGAAAAGGCGAGACTCCGGTTCGATGCCGCCCTTTTGTTATTTTGGGCTTTCGGGAAATCGAATGGACTCCGGAGGTTTTCTTCTGCTTTTTCTGGCTTTCTTTATACGAAAAACAGTGCCTAGGGAGTAAAGTATGTTGCTCTCTTATTGCCATGTTCTCTTGCTTTATCTTAACGCTTTCTCTTAAGAGAGAGAGAGAGAGAGTGTGTGGGAAATGAGGAGGTTCAGACCTTTCCTTATGTCTTGGATACCCATGACAGGGAAGCGTCTAGTGGGACGGGGAAGATGCATGTTATTCCTTTCATTGGTGACAGATGCTTTTCCTTTACTCATTCACAAATCTTAATAAATGATACATGGTGGGATGAGGAGAGTCCAAAATGCCTAGGATAGTGTCAGGAGAAGAGAAGGATGCATGTTTTCCCCTTCCCCTCCCCTCGTTGGTGACAGATGCTAAGCGCAATTGTATCTCCCTAATAGCCCGAGCCAATCTCTCGTCGCTCTCTTCATTCCACGCACTCTCTCGCCATACAGACGGAGAGGATTGCTAGTCTAGTCAGCCGTCGCACTCAGCATATGTTTCACAATTTCCTGAAAAGTCAGAGCGTCTTCGTGATTCGTTAATATCCAGCTTCTTCTGTTGAAACAAAAATAAAATCCCGTTAAACAGTCTGCAGCACATCCTATTCGCCATTGATCACATGAAATGCACACTTATTCCGGCGAGGGGATTGGATTTTGGAAATTCTCGGCCTTTCTTCCCGAGCTACTTTAGCTCTTCAGCAGTCCCTCAGCTCATTCCTTTTCTAATCCGGTAGAAGCGAACCTCATCATTCAACGCAGATGCGCAGAGGTCCTCTATTAGCACCTGCCCTTCTGATTATTGCAATTGCACGTTATGTCTAGATGATAAGACAGTGCGAGAGGATTGCTAGTCTAGGCAGTCCCTCTCTGCATATGTAGAGACCACAACGGGTTCTGTCAAAATTGTATCACGAGGCAATTTTTAAGCCTAATGCAACCCTAACGGTCTGAATAAGACAATGCTTTTTGATTTAAGGCGATATCTTCACATATTCTACACCACACCATGGAAGTACGGATTGTATACGTTATCTGTTACTGAAATGAATGATATGGATAGATATAAAGGAAATTGACAATTCTAGACAGACTACGTGCGTAAATGAAGCTCTGATGAGCTACATATTGCGTTATCGTTGTTTAGATAATGTTGGCATACATGTTCGCAGACAACAAATTTAATGGTTATCTATCGTTCGCTGCAGTGCCCAATTCCTCCTCATCTAGTTTTTTTTCTAATCCTCCCATTGCTCCCACTAAAGCTTCCGAATCTAAATCGTGCCCGATCATAATTTAACGCTTGCTACCACACAATCTCCCCACGATTCATCCCTCGTGTTTCCGCTTCCGATCTCACTAATGTCTTATCCAGTCATGTGCGGCGAGGTGTTGATTAAAACATTTCAGATGCACTAACTCCCTCATCTCAATAAAACAAAGACACATGAAGCTCCTTCTTGCCCTCTTCCTGCTCGTCTCTCCCGCATTTTCGCGGGAATGCGACGCTAATGATTTCGTGTATGAGTATACGAGCTGCGGAGAGCATGGGGAGAGGTGAGATTAGTGTTTGAGCTCATTCCTTAATTTTGTTGTGTTGGCAAAATGTTTAGCATTATTTTTTGTGGGTGTCACTTGCCGACCTCGATGTTATTGGTTGGAAAGATATAAGCAGAAGAAGTTATGCTGACACGTATCCAATTTATACGTGATTGAAACATCAAAAATAACACAATTCTACCATCTTAGGATAGCGTTTTTGTTTGTTTAGAATAGGATAATTGTTTGTCGACTAACAACGGAATTTCTTGCAGATGGCGCGTCGCAGTGCCCAAATCGGCCTCGCTCGAGTGCTCCGGCGGAGTGCCCGCGCCGCAGAAGGGAATTAACTGCTGTGAGTGGAGTTTCCATACGAAACCGTATCTATAATGACGTATAGATCAATTATTAGTGAGGGGATAAATAAAAGATCTCATAAGGGATGAGGGATTCAAGAAATAGGTGGTAAATGAGATCAAAGAGCAGCCGACGATCATCGATTTTGTCGGCAATGAACTAAAAACTTTTAGTCCTTTGGGAAATGCGAATTGTCTGATGCATGATAGATGACGAAGGATTTGTTGCACAACGATGGAAAACAATATTGTTTGTGAAATGTGAAAGATTACGTGGCATTTTGCTAAATGAGTTTTAGAATGAAACATGAGCGTGAGCTATAGATGTGGGAAATACTCATGTGAATTCCGCCTCATTGGATTGGCAGAAAGTAGTGTTTCGATGGCCGATGTTAGAAGTTACAGATGCACTGGGTTCTAACTTAGAACCCAGTGCATCTGTATCACACATGTTTTATTGCTTAGAGTGAACACAAACATGCAATAATACACGTAGGAGAACCAATACCGAGATAGTGAAATGTAGAATAACAAAAATAATGACAATAACAATAATATTATTGTGTTTCAGCCTTCTCTTGCGGTGCCGGGAACTATTTAGATATCGCGACTCAGAGCTGCAGGGAGTGCACGGCTGGTGAGAATTTGCAATTCAAGCAAACAACTTTTTTACACACAATTCGAAATTAGTCATTGCGGCATTCTGCAAGAGTATGGCTCTGTTCTTTTCCAACACTCTGATCGTGGTGACGTTATTTCACATTATGTTGCTTTGTGTTTTTCTCGGTACAACAGCTCTCAAAAATGAAATAGTTGTATTCAACATCTCGAAACAATTCGGCTGGAAAATGCTTCAGCTTCAATCCGCAAGCTTGTTCGCATTTGTTATTTTTATTTAGTACCGTCTTCCTCTGCATCAATGCTGTCTAATATTTCTCGGAAATTTGAAATTTCGCTAAAACCTATTCATTTCGTCTCAAATGTGAACAACTAATAATTTTCAACATGAACATTTGAATGCTAGAATATTGATATCTATACTGCTGCAATAGTATCTGCAATATTCCAATAACATTGCAGGTTCGTACTCGCTCGGCGGCGGCATTCGCTTTGACGAGTTCACTCGACTTCCTGCAGGTTAGCGAATTTTTGTTCTCGATTTTTAAAATTTTCAATGCTATGCTTCACATCTTGCCGAAAGCCGCAATTAACTATGGAGTTTAGTTGTTCGGATTTCTTCTGGATAAAACAAGCACAACTATTGATTTCAACACACTGACATGAGACGTGAGAATTATCATAAATTATCATATTCAGGATTCTCCGTTGAAAACATCGACTCGAGTCAGGATATTCTGATGGACTCCTCGCAGACCAACCAAGAGACGAGAGTGAACTGTCCAGCTGAGTAAGTTTGAATCATTAAAATATTTATTTAGGGATGATTTCATACTCGATTATTATCTGAAATGAGAATTATCTCTCGCTCATCAGTTAGATTAACGAGTTAGCGGAAAAAAATCGAAAATATGATTTTTTTTTAAAATTATTAAATTCTAGATGTTTTCCAAAGTGTCTTTGCAAATCTGGGATAGGCTTCAGCTATAATTCTTTAATCGAATAAACTTTTAAATTTAGTTTTTCTCCATTAATTCGTCTAAAAATACACAACTTATAATTCCTAGCAACAAACAAGTGATACTCCTACCGCACGCCTCTCAAATATAGCTGGATTAGAAACGATTGGTAACGCCATGCGTCTCAAAGCACTGCCCAGCGCGTTATTACTCAGAACGAAGTGAGACATTTCGTGCGAATCCATTCCTATTATAATTTCGAAAGCAAAAAGTGATTAAAAATACTATTACATTTCGCTACCGTGATTTGATTTCATTTCCATATTTCTGACAAATGTTCCACGACGAGATATACGTTTCAGCAATTTTTTAAACGTCGAATCAATTTGAGAAAAGTGATATTCGGCTACTTTCGAGTCAACACAAAAAAGTGAAAACATAACTATGAAAGTGTCATGATGAAGCTCGAAAGGCGTGATAGAGTTCGTAATTCCGGAGTTCGTCTCTTTAAAGTGCGTGTAGAATGAGGATAAAATTACCCGAATTACGAACTCTACGAACTCGTACCATTCCGATTTGATCAATCATCATCATCATTTGTATCAAGGTCGAAAAAAGAAAACAGTGGAGGTCGAACAATAAAATAACAAAAAAAAAGAAAGGGAAATTACATTATTCTTAAATTCTTCATCAATCAGCTCTGATCGATCATATTTGCTTGACGGGAAATGTTATCCTCATAAACTCTATTTTCCATATATCCTACGAGAAACATAATGAAGAGAGTTACTTCTCACCTATCCTTCCCTACTCTCAGATCTGGTTGGATCGTCCGCAACACTGAGTTGCTCTACATTCCCTCGCCCTGCGTCTCCAAGCTATCGTTCACTGCGAATCTCGTGCGACCAGGTAATATAGAATTTTTCTCTTTTACGGTTCCTGTTTTCCCATTCGATGGTTCCAACTTTCATATTATACAGCTACGTTTCTCTCCAAGTTTCCCGTTCTTGAAATCCGGCTTTCAGGCTACGTCGAGTACACCTACCGTATGCCGACGAACACGCGCGGAGTCTCGCTCAGTGCAGTGGTGAAGAACGAGCAGTGCCAGAGCTATCGGTAACTGACTATGTCGTTTGCTTCTAAAGGTTAATTTGATGTTTCAATGCTTCTTTTCAGTAATTTAGTATTGCGATGTGCTAATGTGAGACTTGAAGATCTATACGATTGGCTGGCGTGGATTTCGTTCATGTGCTTGATTGCGAAATAATTTCAGTGACGAAGTCCGTAATCTACTCTCCGGTCTGGACAAGTCGCACAAGGAGGAATCGCAGAGCGGCAATGGAGAATGGCAGAAGTGAGTAATGTGCAGGATGCTTTTGTTTTTCTACTGTGTGGAAGAGCCATTAAATTCATCGAAAAATGCAAGATTTGTATACCAAGTGAAGCTCAAATTGATGAGACTAAAATGTGATGCACTCTGGCTTCCGAGCAATTTGAGTTTCACTGTTAATTCAAATATAAGTGATTTCGAGTTGATTCAATCGGGCTCCGTCTCTTCCTTCATAAAAAAGAAACAAACTGTTGAGGAAACGACTGGAACTCCGCACGGGTCCCAACGTGATCTCATGGACTGTTACCAACTCGAGGGAGGCCTCGGGAGGCGGAGTGATTGTAATGTCGAGAATCGATGTTGTCGGTGAGAACCTCATGTTCCAATGAAGTTAAGGTCTGCATCAAAAAAGGGATTCATTCAATAGAACAGTGGTGCTGTTCCAGTGCAGAAAGACCACTATTTTCTGGTCTAAATCGTAAATTGTGTGCCAAAAAATTACTGGGTGCGACAAAAAGGGATTCATTCTTCGCCAGAAAAAAGAGAGAACACAGAATGCAGGTAATCATGTCATGCCAAGCCACATTAGGCATCGCCTTTACCCGACATAGAAACGGAAAACAACAACAAATATGAAAACAGCAGCAAGTCATGCGCAGGCATCGCCTTCACCCGTTCGTGCACTCCCTGTCCGGCGGGCACATACAGCGAGAGAGGCGCTGCCGAGTGCAAACCCTGCCATGCTGGTGAGTGTCGGGCGAATACAGAGATGGGGGGAGGGGTATCTTTTTAGAACTGGTCATATTTTTTGAGCTCAATAATGAATTTCGAACACCATGTTTCACCCTCTGTAGAGTGCTAAAATGATGCACCCCAACAGAGATTCCGTCATTATGCCCTATCTCGAGTAGGAATAGCTTACGAAATGACTCTCTTCATTCTGCACGCTCTCTCACCAATATGGCGAGAGATCACGCAGAATGGAGAGAGTCGTTTCTTGCGAACTTTTTCCAATTCGTGGGCGAAAAATCGGCATGGATTCGTTGTGTTCATCAACTTTACTAAGACATATTGAATTTGTGAATCATGTTTTCGAGATGAATACTCTGAATTATCTTGCAGGCTTCTTCTCCACCAAGGGCAGCCCGGAGTGCGGACAGTGCCCATTATCGCAGTACTCTGGTCAGTTGGAGATCCTAATTGTCTAAGCCTAATCATAAGCTTCAATTATGCATTTTTTTGTAAATTAACAAAACGCATGTTAATAAACAAGAAATAATCGCTATCTTCCACCTTTTAATTTAGAAACAGAGCGAATGAATTTTAGTGGCGAGTTTACTTACCATAGGCAGAAGCTAAATACGTGGTGCAAGGTGCTTATTTTTCCGCAAAAATTGAATTGAACCCATCAGTGTAACTATGACATTTAGCGATCATTTCCGCCAGATCACGCTTTTTCGTTTTCTTCATGACTCACGCGGGGGTCGAACTACCAACCTCATTTTAGCTAGCCCGCGCTCCCTACCACTATACCACGATCTCGTTCTCACGTATGCTAATAACAGTGCGTTCGCGTAAGAATCACATACCCACAGGCACAAACAAATATGCAGTTTGGGATTTTAACAGTTTCTGATACCTGTTGATCCCCTCCTTCGATTTGTATACTTGTCAATGGTTCTAATCAATAATTTGCATAATTACTCATGCTCAAAGTTATGTACCCAAAATTCCTAAAAAAATCGCCACTTGGTGCATAGCTTGTCTAAAATTCCGAAAACTTGGTACTAGGCCTTTTTGATGCGATCTATCCGAATGTGTTGTTTTTCATGCAAAATCGGAAGTTTAAATTTTCATCAGTTTTTCGAAGATTTTTTTCTCGAAAACAAAGCCGAATACATAGCTGGATTTTACATATGTTTTCAACATTGATGAGATCTAACTGCTAAATATTTTGGTCACGAATTAATGGTTGTAATGATAACATTTCAAGTGGCTGAAAACTTTCATCCCAATCGTAGCCTTCGCCGAATTCGAATGCGTTTCAGGATTATTTGATAATGTCGCTCCATCATTGAAGGAGATCCTCAGCCGTCCATATTATGTGGCAATGAAACACATTCGAATCTGATCAATGAGTAGGCCGGGGTGAAAGTTTTCAGTCACATGAAAAACTATCATTACAACCATTAAATCGCTTAAAAATTTTTAGCAGGATTTTTTTAGAAATTTTTAGTATTATCAAGGATGAAAACATATGTAAAATCCAGCTATGTGTTCGGCTTTGTTTTCGAGAAAACAATCTTCGAAAAACTGATGAAAATTTAAACTTCCGATTTTGCATGAAAAACAACACATTCGGATAGATCGCATCAAAATAGGTCTATAGATATTTTTTTCAGAATTTTAAGAAATTTTTTAGCCTAGTTGCGAATCAAAGAAGTTAAAAAGTGTATAAGTTCAAGCGTAATTAATTATGCAAATTACTCCTTCTGAAACATGACAAGTACAGAAATCGAAAGAGGGTGCCTGTGGCAATCAGAAACTCAAAAAATTTCAAAGTGCCTCTTTTTGATGTGCCGGATTTATCGAAAATTGTGCGATTCTTAGGCGAACGCACTGATAAAACTCTGTGAAGTCTTACAATGAGAAGAATGTGTATGAAATATATAAAATTAAGTGAATTCTCGTTCTATCCATTGCAAGTACCGATCTTGGCAGGTCCCAAATCCGAGCGCTGCTTCGATCGTCCGCCTTGCAAGCAGACCGACTTCTACCCGGTGACAGAACCATGTGTGAATGGAAATACGAAGAGAACTTACAAAAAGGTGAAAATATAGTCATATGCTCACGAACACATTGCATTTATTTAATTACGAATTAATTAATTATTTTTCTGTGATTTAGGTGCTGCCCGCAGTCTGCAATGAGAACGCTCCCGGAGCTGCCAAGGTTCACTATCTTATATTTGATTGTTTAATCTTTACTCTTCCAAAATTTGAAAGTCATTACCTTTTGCGTAGTACCAGTGCATAATGGACGAAATAATACTATTGCATTGAATTTATTTTTCTAGCAACCGGCCGACGAGCCCGCGCACGCCTGTCCCGCCTGCAATCCCGGAATGGCTACGAACCCCGCGGGAATCTGCGAATTCTGCCCGCCCGGACAGTGGAGCGACGGGAATGGTATGATATTTTCTCGTTCTTATTTTTTGTGTAATATTTTATGATTGAACAACACAACCCAGCTTTCATAGAATTATTGTATTTTTCGTCAGAAGCCCCACGTGACCAAAGTGTAACCAGTCAACCTCAGTTAAAATTATGATGAAACATTCAAGCATATTTTCAAAACCGCCAACAATTCTCGGAGTATTCAACTTGTAATTCACTCATTAGTCATGTCTAAATCTTCTCTTTACTCAACACACCGTAGTACACATACATTTCGCTATATGTGTACTACGGATTTCGCATACACTTCCCCGTTTCAAGATATTATATATTTCCAATATATCTCCAGTGTAGTAAAAAACCATTCATGGAAATACTACTCCACAATTATTCGAGGTTGCAAGAAGTGCGACTCCAACTCTCAGCCAGTCTATGGGTACCAATTCGTGCAGTGGAATTCACTCCCTCCTCACGTCGAGACGAGATGCGAATTCGTGGCTGATGGTGAGTGGGCTGAGTCTGAATTAGAGTTCGACAAAAGCACTTTCGTTTCTTCATTTATTCACTCTCTAGACGGTGAAAGAGTGTTTTAAGTAAGATACGAAAACAAAAAATAAAGCCCGTTTATTGAACTCTGGCCCGCATTAGTTGTACGTTCGCAAAGGCAGTACTCATAGTTGTCCAATACTTGTGCGCTATTTCGCGCACCACATCACACTACACGTTAGAGAGTACGAATGAATTGAGGTATTCTTAGAGAAGCTATTTCGTGTCAAAGCCCAGGAATGAATGACACGATCAAGGCAAGAAATATGATTAGAAAAGGGTTCTAAAATGGTCTGAACAGCAAGAAGATCTAGGAAACCTGATACAAACCTGATTCTTCGGGTAATTGTACATAAGAATTGGGTTGGATTAGTGGGAAATGGCACCCTCGTTCACACTAAGACTATTCCTCTCATGAAACAACTCTAATTCAGATGGACTAACTGCATGCGACATTGGCCAGTCGTGGATTCCGAATGGGGACTCGCTAGTGAGTGCTCCCTCGCTACAGAGAGGAATCGCATTCGAGATGACTCTGGCGATTGAGCAAGGTGGGATTGTTTGCGATCCTGAACGAAGCATATTTCATCGATAGCTCTTAGCTGGAGAGCTCCAGTTTACAGTCAATGTACCTTTGGCAATTCGTGTTAAACAATAATTATTGGAAAACCAATGATGATGATGAATATGACAGTTTCAAGATCCGAACCATATTTTTGTTTAGCCGTTTTATGATTCCGCTGCAGGTTTCCACAACCCGCTGCTGCCTACGGACCTCGTTGCGTCGCAGCAGAATCCCATTGGTAAGGGTATTTTTATCTCACCACGCGTGTCTAGTTATCGATGTGACTTTAAAAAAACACTCAATAATCTTGCATTTGTCCTAAGATAAACTCGACATACACGGATAAATGGTTTATCGGTGGTTTGGAAAAGACATATATCAGATCCCTGACCAAGATAGAGGTCATTGATCTCCGATCGTCGGTATGGCACTACTTTCCCTTTCAGGAACGATCACGATCGTCTTCGACACTAGATGTGCAGACGAAAGCTGCGCATTCTACTTCATCGAGGTGAAATTAGTTTGTTTTCTTCAAAATTTCGCGCACAGACTGTTCACTGAAAAACTTCACACTGCATTTAAAGTATACATGAAACTTATTTAGCGTTTTACTTGTCATACCGATTTTGCGGGAAAGAAAACCACTTTACGATTTCCTTTTTGCCTAATAAAAAAGCCATCCGAAATCTTACATTTTATCATTGTAGGACGTCGGTGCCGACGCGTCCTCCTCCTTCTATCGCTTCCTCGGCTCATTCAACGGAACTCAGCCCAGACGAGTGCTCACCCATGCGATCACAAGGAAGACCCCGACGAGATTCATGGTGAGCACAAATGTTGTATTCAGGGGCTAATTATTAATTAGCTAATTAGATATTAATTAATATAATTAGCTTAGCTAGGTTTGTCCATACTCTCGCTATCGTCTTTGAAATAAAAAAAAGGTTCATGGTGAGACCTGATCTTGCATTCAAATTATTAGTAGGCTCATATATTGGTTATCTGCCATGACTAGAAATAATGTATGTTCTCTACTAGGAAAGGATTAGATAAGTGATAAATAATTTTTCACAACACGATTCCTAGCAAACTCCTACCCTTGATTGTTTCGTGATTAATTGAATAGTAAACTCAACATTCTTACCGGCGTACAGCGTTATTGTATGATTGCGTCCCTGTCAGGTAACCCGTCCTTAGCAAAACTGAAGTGATTACATTGCAATCGTAACATGTCCAGTTCGTCTTCGTTCGCTCTGGCGCTTCCTCACTCGACGATTCGATCTACGACCAAGCCAGAATCTTTTCCATCAATGTGACAAATGTCGGCAAGGATCGAAATGGAAAGCAGGTATAACATAAAGTTGGGATATCCTTCTAAGTGTGTTATTTCCATCCCGCCCTACCACCATAGCCTTAGGGCTTGGGCAACAAACAAACAATAATGATAACAAATCTAACTCAGGGTGGCGGTGCCGCTCAGTGCACTCCCTGTGCATTCGGTGATGGCGGATGCTCAGCCTGCGACAATGGGCACTACTTGGATGAGATTGTGAGTTGTGGATCTATGGATTCGAAGAACATTTCTTTTTGGTTTTGGCCATCATTTCCACCCCAATAGGAGGTTAATTCAGAAATACTATTTCTAGAGATGAATGGGGGTTGAATGGCCAATTTCCATTACATAACTGTCTCGTTAGGATATCATTATAGGTTGCTCATGTCTAACATTCCGAAATATCCCTGTCATTCAGACCCGCAAGTGTCTCTCGTGCCCTCCTCGTTCCTACTCGAACATATCCTCATCTCGAGTGGGCGTCTCCTCCTGTGTGCAGTGCGGACCAGGATTGGACAGTGATGGAACACAGGTGAGCGAGTTTTGTTGTTCATAATCACGAATCCCACCCTGAGGATCTTGGTTTTTTGGTATTTTTGGCTATTTTTCAGCAGAAAACCGACAGGAAATTGAGCTCCACCACTTCGTTTTTGATATATTGTACTAGTGAAGCATATGGTTTTCAATTTTTAAATTTATTTTTATTTCTTTTTTTTTTTATTTCGCTCAGTGAATTGAATTGAATTCCAGTGCCTGACCAGAGGCAAGATCACCCTTCCGCAGCCTAACAACGGCACGAGAGAATACGATCTCACTTCACTAGCCGACAAGTTTGTGTTTTTGTACAAATTGTTGTTTGTTTTTAAAATACATTAAAAAACAACAACAACAAACTTTGCAGGACCTTCCTGATGCAAGGAGTGCGCGTGTTTGCGAGAGAGGGAACTTCCTATTTCCACCACTTGAACATCTCGCTGGTTGGCGCGCAGAAGGTAAAATCCACTCACTTGCATCCACTTGAATGCTGAATCGTACGAGAAACTCGAAACAATATTATGATAATAGAAATTTGGCTCGTATCCGGTTGGATGACACTCCAGACAATACAAGAATATGTTAATTTCAGGTCGCATGCAGTGAGATCTTCTACGAGAAGCTAGATCGACTGTCCCAGGTGTTATTATATTTTTACTAAAGAAGCCGAACTTATTGCTGCTTTTCACTTTATCAGAAAATTGGCACAACCGTGAAACATAACGAAAACAATCAATAATTCAAATTAATGACTTCGCAAGAAAATACTCTCTACATTTTCGAGTTATGAGCACGCCTGAAGCGATACATGCCTTGTTAATCCATCATTATATATTGAAATTATTCGTTGAACATGTTCTTTCTTTGGTAGCACGATGCTGATACCTCACTTTTCTGGTTATTTCAACATTTATTTGCAGCCCGAAACCGTGGAGGGCCCCGCTTGTCGTCTCACCGCCGTTCCAGTCCAGCTGGCGAATGGAACCCAGAAACTCGCCTTCGTCTCGCCCGTGATGTAAGCTCCGCCCCCATTTGTTACTTCCGCCCTTTTCTTAGCTCTGTCCCATTTCCTAGCTGCTCCCATCGCATATATTTCCTCATCTTATGACGTCGTTGGCAATGATGTAATATTTATAAGCTCCGCCCACAAATCAATATTCCCAGGATCGCCTCACAAATCTGTGCGATCACCGAGGCGCGCGAGTTCAACGGCTGGAAGATCACCGAGAGCAGTCTGGGATACGGTAGGATTTGAAATTTTGAATTTCCCGCCCATGATTTTATAATTTTATTAATTTATGTTAATCTGTGCAGGACCCGCCGACAAGGGTGACCGACCGTTGGACTTGCACATCTTCTTTGAAGGTTTGTAATTTTGATTTTCGAAAATAATTAACTTATAAATTATGCTAATTAAGGAGGTACTACCAGCAGTCACTGTCCCAATGGCACTGCACTGGCGGTGACGCTGAGATGTGATCCGAATGAGAAGAAGATCGAGGTGAGAAAAACGTAAATTTCGGACTAATTTGGAATATCCATTCTTTAGATGAAATTCCCAGCAACGTGTCCGGATGGAACCTGTGATGGATGCCTTTATCAGGTATACTTTGGTTGTATCGGTTCTGCAAGTATACAAACTGAATCTGAGAGAATGTGCCTAAGAATCGTTTTTAGGCAATCCTTGAGTCCTCAATCGCATGCCCTCTGTGCGGCAAGAGCGACTACAAGATCATCAAGTGAGTCGTTGGATACACCCGAATCCTTTCATTTTGACTGCTCGGTCACAGGGGAATATTTGCGAGAGAGCTTGGAGGACTGCAAACTGCAAAACCGTTCCTAAGATGGTGTAACCATATGTAATGGCAATGGTTGCAGGGGTGAGTGCGTCGGCGGCCAGCAAACAATCCACTCAATCCCGCAGAAGCATTGCGTCGTGGCAGGTTGTTTATTGTTTATATTGGAATCTCTTTGCTATGAGCATACTATTGATTTCGAAGTTCATTCTCACACTATGACATTGGTGTGGAACGCATTTGTAATCTATAATATAACTGCGTCATTGTGTGTTTGATATTTTATTGCAGCGAATATTTTTGGAAAGCACGGAAAACTCGAATTGATTTCTTACTTTCATTTGTCTCTTTGGATATTTTGTGAAATACATTTCATACAGATGAAAAATCAACCGTTCAGATTTGTTGTTCGAATGATTTTTTAATTAAAAAACGAATCAAACGCGATCTTGTTGAGTGAGCGATTTATTCCAGAAACCAGATGTCAACGTCGATTGTTCAAAAATATTTTTGTCAATTCAGGCGCAGAAGCAAGTGAGCACACCGCCCACTGCTCTGTCATCTCTGAGAACCTGCGCCTGCTCATCATCTCGGGTACTGTAGTTTATTGATTAAAAGATATTTTATGATCATGCGTTGCGATCATGCGTTGCGGTTTCTTCAATAATAATTACATCTTTCAGGTGGAATGGCGCTCGTTCTGATGCTCATCATCCTGTGCAAGGTCTACCGCAGGAATCAGAGGTATTACTTTTGAATTCTGAATGCTAAAAAACCAGAAATCATAAAGTGTCGCGGGTACGAATCGCGACCTAATGAAAATTCTTGAACGTGTGATTAAAATTACATGAAATAACGTAAAACATATTGAACCTGTAAATAAATTGTGGATGATTTACATACAAATCACTGCAGATTAGTGTACAAATACATGAAGTTGCGTGAATTTGTATTTAAATGTTAGAAATTTTATAGCTTTCGCGTATTGCGATTTAATAAAAGTTCTTTCAGATTGGAGTACAAGTGCATGAAATTGCTCGAAATTGCGCAAACATGAGAAAAAAATATGAAGCGTCGCGGTTTCACACAATGCATTGCAGATTGGAGTACAAGTACATGAAGCTGGCGGAGAGCAAGGGCGGCTACGAACTGGCGGGAGCAGAGAGCTGTGCACTCGATGAGAGCGAGGATGATGAGGAGGAGGTGAGCAAGAAATTCACCGAGCAAGTAATTTTTGACATAAATTTCGTAAATACTCGTTGCGGCGCACTGAAAGAGATCTGCGACTCTTCAGTGTGCGTTATCTTTTTTTTTTATCTTTCAATGTGTTTTTTTTGTATTTTCCTTCTCCATCAAACTCAACAACCAACCGACAAACATATCATCACAGTTAAAATAACTTTGAAACATATCAAATTGAACACGATGTGATGGAGCAATGAAAGAACTTCTCTTTTTTAAAAAATAATCACCTCTTCATAAACGAACGCTTTTGCTTACGTGTAATTTGTGAACTTACATCATTCCAGTTCCAAGACCGAGTGATTTTCTCGAAGGGTCGAGGCAGCAACACTCAGTCGGCTCAGAAGGGAGGATTCTTCGCGAGACTCGCTGGAGGTTGGAAAGAATCCCTTTATAACCTAAGAATTTCTTGATAATGTGATGAGAGATACAAAATTTGAAAGGATTCCATCTTGTTAACACTTGTAAAACTAAATTGATCGGAAGAAAAACAAATGTATCATCAGGCTCCTCTGCCTCCGCTCCCTCCTCCTCCGACCGAACTCACTTTGCCAACGCGATTGAAGAGGATGAGGATTGACTAGCAATACCCCTGGACTGAACAGTTATCTTGGTCGATCCATTTCACGAAATTTCACCTTTTTCAAACTATGACTTCTCATGAAATGAATTTCTTAATTCTGAACCATTTTTTGCACATTTCTTTCAAATATTAACCAGCTCTTTTCTACGAAAGGAAACGTGAAATGGATATGCCAAGACAACTGTTTACTGCATGTCTAAACCCAACAATATTCACTTGATGTGTTAGTTACAATCAAATAGTCCTCAATAGGGATGATTCCAACAGAGAACGCCTCTCCTCCTTTTGCGTAACTTATCAATATTTCAAATGATGAGAGAGCAAGGATTATGTAGAGAGCAATGTCATGTCAATCCATCCCTAGCCCTCACTAAATCCCGGTCCAGGGGTAGCTCATGTTTCTCAGATTACTTTATTTTCACGATTTCCGATCTCTGGTATCTCATTGTAGATCTTTCGTAGTGATCTCATTCAAGTTGAAAACCATTCCACGGATCTATTATTTTATCTCTAGTCTGGCTATCTTCTCCGGTTCTCTCAGTCCCGATCAATGTATTCCATATTTTCGCATTACACATTTCTGGTTGTAAATGGGGGCTTCTATTCGATAATCTTCCCATATCCGATGATCTGAACCTACTGATTTCACATTGATAGTTAGTGGCTAACTCATTGATCCAAATCAGCATTTAATCATTCCATTCCAATGCAAAATACAGATAAAATAATTGCTAAGAATAATTCCTTGCACAAATGAAATACTATGGGTATTCAATTCTAAAAATATACAACCCATATGCCCACAAATCATATGTCAGAGGAAATGCCTATGATATGCGAGGCATTTGGCATTCGTCGGACATTATCAACTGAGATCGAGAAAAAAAATAAAATAAAAAAAGTGCAAATGCAACGCTATTTGTTTTTGACAAAATCCAGTAACGTGAACAAAAAACAGGGGTGAAAATAAAATAATGTATTGATTCACATTTTCGCCTTAGAAAACGAGATACACACGAAACAAATACGAGAGTACAATGGGGAAGGGGAGGTGGAGTCATCCTTATAGCTCCTCAGATCGATCGGAGTCATGTTCCTGTAGAGTTCGAATCTGTGGATGTGGAGTAATTGTCGATATGGAATCTAGTCTCCAAATTCTCTCATTTTAGTTTTCTTTACAAGTTGTTTATGCAAATTCTTGGCATGCATATGCAACTATGTAGTTTTACAAATCTAAGCTACATCACTCGAGTAGATCTTACCTTGGTTTGGAGCTCCAGTCGTGCCTTCTTAACTTTTCTAGCTCCTTTGCGCAATTACTTCCTCAGCTTGGTGTTTTCGTTCTGAAATATGATGGCAAAATATGGCTTTGCAAGAAATGTCCATTCTCATTGTGTATCAGGGTTGGCAAAATGAATATTTCCCGACCGATTTTTCCTGTGAAGAAACATAGAGTGCAATGACTATTTGCGAGAATCTTCAATATAATCCCGATTCGAATGAATCCCGATTCAATTGAATCTTTCGACCGGGCGATTCACCGCGGGAACATGCGAGATTCAATGAACGATTCATTTCGCCAACCCCACTGCTCGCGCTTTCTCGCCGGTCAAGCCGGGAGCAATGGTCTCACCCTCTTCAGTTTACACGCTCTCTCGTCTCTCTGACCGGCGAGATAGCGTGCAAACTGAAGAGAGTCAGAACATTGCTCCAAGCCGGCGAGACTTCTCGCATAATGAAGGGTACCTCGTGCGAAGCAATCTCGTCATCTGCCGGCACTTTTCAGTTTCTGGCCACCCCCTCCTCCCTCATCATGTCCACTCATTTCTAGATTTTCCTCTTTGATTTTCGGCTGCTCAGCCCCTGAATGATGGGTGGGTGTGAGGAAATAGTGAGGGAGGGGGGGGGGGGCGGCCAGAAATCAAAGGAGTGCTCATGCTACTAATTATTGATGCACATGCATGAATCGATAGCCTAAAAAACTCTCCTCACCATTAAATTTTCCTCCTGCGCCCGTCCTTCATTCCTGTACCTCCTGTAGCGGTCATTGTGTCGCTTCCTCATTTTGCGTTTCGCTTCTGGAAAAATTGGTTTCAAGTACCCGCTATTGATAACTTTGATATATTATATTTACCAGCCGATCGCGCGCGCCACGGCGCGCGCAATCGACTGGCGTGTTCTGGGATTTGTTCTAAGTCCTCGTGCAATTTCTTTCGGATGCAAAGTCTAATACTGCCTTACTTTACATATCTCCCTCCCTCTCCCTACCTCTCCTTCGCGCTTTCTCCCTATTTCTCTCATTCTCTCCCTCTCCCTCTCCCTCTCTCTCTCCTTCTCCCTATCTTTCCCTTTCTCTCCCTCCTTCTCTTTCCCTCTCTTTCCCTCTCCCTCTCTCTCCTTATCTTCCCTCTCTCTCTCTCCTTCTCTTTCCCTCTCTGTCCCTCTCCCTCTCTCTCCTTCCCTCTAACTATCTCCCTCTCCCCATCTTTCTCCCTCTCTCTCCTTATCTTTCCCTCTCTCTCTCTCCTTCTCTTTCCCTCTCTGTCCTTCTCCCTCTCTCTCCTTCCCTCTAACTATCTCCCTCTCCCCATCTTTCTCCCTCTCTCTCCTTATCTTTCCCTCTCTCTCTCTCCTTCTCTTTCCCTCTCTGTCCCTCTCCCTCTCTCTCCTTCCCTCTCTCTATCTCCTCTCCCCATCTTTCTCCCTCTCTCTCTCTCTCTCTTCCTCTCTCTCCCTCTCCCTCTCCTTCTCCCTCTCTCTCCCTCTCCTTCTCCTTCCTCTCCTCTCCTTCTCCCTCTCCTTCTCCCTATCTCTCCTCTCTCCCTCTCCCTTCTCTCCCCTCTCTCTTCTCTCTCTCTCTCCCTCTCTCTCCCTCTCTCTCTCTCTCCCTCTCCTCTCTCTCTCTCTCTCTCTCTCTCTCTCTCTCTCTCTCTCTCTCTCTCTCTCTCTCTCTCTCTCTCTCTCTCTCTCTCTCTCTCTCTCTCTCTCTCTCTCTCTCTCTCTCTCTCTCTCTCTCTCTCTCCTCCCCCCTCTCTCTCTCCCCCTCTCTCTCTCTCTCCCTCCCTCTCTTTCCCTCTCTCTCCCTCTCTTTCCCTCTCTCTCTCTCTCTCTCTCCCTCTCTTTCCCTCGCTCCCTCTCTTACCCTCGCTCCCTCTCTTTCCCTCGCTCCATCTCTTTCCCTCGATCCCTCTCTTCCTCTCTTTCCCTCGCTCCCTCTCTTTCCCTCGCTCCATCTCTTTCCCTCGCTCTCTCTCTCCCTCTCTTTCCCTCGCTCCCTCTCTTTCCCTCGCTCCCTCTCCATCTCTCCCTGTCTCCTTCCCCGCCCTCTTTCCTACTCTCCCTCTCGTTTTCGAATTTTCTTTAACACTCTAGAAGCTTTGGAACATTTTCGAACTTTCTGGAACATTCTAGAAGGTTTGGAACATTTTCGAACTTTCTGGAACATTCTAGAAGCTTTGGAACATTTTCGAACTTTCTGGAACATTCTAGAAGCTTTGGAACATTTTCGAACTTTCTGGAACATTCTAGAAGGTTTGGAACATTTTCGAACTTTCTGGAACATTCTAGAAGCTTTGGAACATTTTCGAACTTTCTGGAACATTCTAGAAGCTTTGGAACATTTTCGAAGTTTCTGGAACATTCTAGAAGCTTTGGAACACTTTCTAACTTTCTGGAACATTCTAGAAACTTTGGAACATTTTCGAACTTTCTGGAACATTCTAGAAGCTTCGGAACATTTTCGAACTTTCTGGAACATTCTAGAAGGTTTGGAACATTTTCGAACTTTCTGGAACATTCTAGAAGCTTTGGAACATTTTCGAACTTTCTGGAACATTCTAGAAGGTTTGGAACATTTTCGAACTTTCTGGAACATTCTAGAAGCTTTGGAACATTTTCGAACTTTCTGGAACATTCTAGAAGCTTTGGAACATTTTCGAACTTTCTGGAACATTCTAGAAGCTTTGGAACATTTTCGAACTTTCTGGAACATTCTAGAAGCTTTGGAACATTTTCGAACTTTCTGGAACATTCTAGAAGCTTTGGAACATTTTCAAATGTTCTGGAACATTCTAGAAGCTTTGGAACATTTTCGAACTTTCTGGAACATTCTAGAAGCTTTGGAACATTTTCGAACTTTCTGGAACATTCTAGAAGTTTTCGAACATTTTCGAACTTTCTGGAACATTCTAGAAGCTTTGGAACATTTTCGAACTTTCTGGAACATTCTAGAAGCTTTGGAACATTTTCGAACTTTCTGGAACATTCTAGAAGCTTTGGAACACTTTCTAACTTTCTGGAACATTCTAGAAACTTTGGAACATTTTCGAACTTTCTGGAACATTCTAGAAGCTTCGGAACATTTTCGAACTTTCTGGAACATTCTAGAAGGTTTGGAACATTTTCGAACTTTCTGGAACATTCTAGAAGCTTTGGAACATTTTCGAACTTTCTGGAACATTCTAGAAGTTTTCGAACATTTTCGAACTTTCTGGAACATTCTAGAAGCTTTGGAACATTTTCGAACTTTTTGGAACATTCTAGAAGCTTTGGAACATTTTCGAATGTTCTGGAACATTCTAGAAGCTTTGGAACATTTTCGAACTATCTGGAACATTCTAGAAACTTTGGAACATTTTCGAACTTTCGGGAACATTCTAGAAGCTTTGGAACATTTTCGAACTTTCCGGAACATTCGAGATGCTTTGACCCATGGCTAATTATGGATTGGTATACGGTAGTTGACCCAATGCTAATTATTGATTGGCATACGGTAATTCAAAGATCAAAGGTCAAAATCATAAATCTGACCCACGGAATAAGAGGTGACCCATGGCTAATTATCGATTGGTATACGGTAGTTGACCCAATGCTAATTATCGATTGGCATACGGTAATTCAAAGATCAAAGGTCAAAATCATAAATCTGACCCACGGAATAAGAGGTGACCCATGGTTAATTATCGATTGGTATACGGTAGTTGACCCAATGCTAATTATTGATTGGCATACGGTAATTCAAAGATCAAAGGTCAAAATCATAAATCTGACCCACGGAATAAGAGGTGACCCATGGCTAATTATCGATTGGTATACGGTAGTTGACCCAATGCTAATTATTGATTGGTATACGGTAATTCAAAGATCAAAGGTCAAAATCATAAATCTGACCCACGGAATAAGAGGTGACCCATGGCTAATTATCGATTGGTATACTGTAGTTGTCCAAATGCTAATTATTGATTGGTATACGGTAGTGGACCGAAGCCCTTCTAAGGTCACCCATCCCTCCCCACCCTATTTCGCAATCCGGACACACGGACGGAACCTGCGCTTTATATATAGGTATTGATATTGATATTGATTGATAGATGGTATCCTGGATGTTGTTGTAATTCGGATAATATCTCTTCATATCTCACACTCTTTCCCCGCTCAATCGTTCGAGAGGTTGTTCAGAAAGACCAGAATCAGAACTAGGCTTCTCTTATTGGACAATTGTTGATGAATTTTCGAGTAAGTTTCAGGCGCGCTTCATAAACAAACTATGATCAGCTATAACTTATATAAAACATCTAAAAAGTCATCAACAATTTTCCAATAAGAGAACCCTGATCAGAATTATTGCAGACCGCCGCATCGACTAATGCCGAATTTTGTGTATAAAAGAAAGGATTGCCAGAATTACGAAAAAAATCCTAACATCCCAGCGACTCCAAGTAGAATGGCTAATATGAGCCCAGCAACGAGTAGATATCGGCCAGAGAACATGATTATTTACCTTCAAGTCAGTCTTCCTTTTCTATTTATACTGAATGACAAACACATTTTTCAAAATATATTACCATGATTTGCAAAATGGGTTATTCAAATATGATATTTAATGATACTCAGTTAACGCTAATTCAGTTATTCTTCTCACAGAGTTTCTCATGTCCCTTCTCCGATTTCTCAAATCGTCCGCTCATACTATGTGAGCAGTCTTCGGTCGCTACAATTTAAAGCTGAGACATGTGGTCGAACAAGCATTTTCGTCAGGCTTTACCCAGTTTCTAGTCGTAGTCTATCGGAGGGGAGAGTAGATACACAATCCGAGATTGAGATCAGGTTTTTGTGACCCGCTATTTAACAAAAAGTTCGCGTTTGATTTCGCCCATTTAATGAGTGACACCACTAGAGTTGAACTTCCAGAAAATCACAAATAATCCGGTATTAAATGCGTATGGGAAGCCGAGGATTGCAAACAATGGTGTTTTCGATGGTCAAAATTCAAGATTGGAGTTGAGAAAACTGCAGTTCACGAACGAGTAGCCCCAGTCCTTTCGAAATAAAATGGAATACTAAAAGTCCCGAGTTCTTCACTGCTTACAACAATAGAGCTCATACGGACAATCGCTAATGTTTCGGGACTGAGAATCTGAACCGAAATTCAGCCTGAGCCATTTTATGATCAGACGCCTATCTGAGGTGGTTTTATTGATGCATAGCTATTGAAACGTATACATCAGCATGCCCGATCATCGCACTTTACAACAATGTACTGCATTTGTCCGTAGCTCGCTTCCCCTTTTAAACACGAGCACAGAAATACCTTGGGTTGACTAGCCATCATGATGACTTTGGGAGTCAACTGTGCCGTAAAGACTGATCAGAGAGCCATGTGACAAAGTGCGATAGGAAGAGTAAAAGTCCACTCATTGATTACAGGAAACTGTGCGAAGATTGATTCACATCGAAGTGTAGGGGAAGTCGGAAAGGGTTTGGCGTGAAAAAGGGAGAAACTTTTTCATCAACCTAATATTTGGCAAATTCTATGCCCTGTTGCGCACTTGGGTGAGCCTCTTGGTTCCACGACAGCTCCCACTGAGTAGAGATCAAATGGATTGCCACGGGGAAGGATATGGCTTAGCTGTAAATCTCCTGGGAAGGCCCCTCTCGCCACGGATCCTAATCTGCGCCTTTATTATTTACCACACTAAGCATCACTAACCATAATGCTAATAAGATGATTGATTCGCTCTGACCAAAATTCTACATGAGAATGGGGCGTGGTTCTGCCAGTCCCGCCCCCATTGGACTCAACCCTCTTGGTCTGCTCCCACAACCATGCATTCTATCATCGGATGATGTGGCATTCCAATACATCTCTACTCACTCACTCTAGTTTCTATTGGAGCTTGAAAAATCCATACCACGGTATGTATGAAATGTAGATACCGTGGTATCGTTTCTCGAACTCTAGTTGCGATGTTCTCTTTAATCACTTCCCATGATGTAATTCCGATCAATTTCAAGTCAGTCCTAGCCTTCTTCAAATTTGTTTTATTTATCCAATTTGTATTTGCTAATGACTCCCTTTCGACCTGATATTTCGTGATCCGTGATCATGCTTAATTGCCATCCTCAGTCAATTTCAGGCTCACCTATCTACACTAGGTGACACGTCGCATCTACACTGCGATCAGCCAGTACAAGTACAATAAATATGAGTAAGCATTCAAATAAATGGACAAATGAATTTATTTATGAGTAGGTTACCGAAATTTGATCAAATTCGAAGGTATTAAGCTTGTTTTCAGATTCTCTTCTCCATTCCAATGATGCTACTAGGATGCAACCCGTGCGCCCTTCCCGACGGGGCACTATGTGGGAAGGGTGGCGTATTCGTACAGTGAAGCTGAAGGCACCATTCACCTCATCCCCATCAGCGATCACAGTGGTGAACCTCAGGGTGAGCGAATTTCCAAGCTTACTTCTTTCTTGAGGCTCTAAATCAGAGGGTGTGCGGCAGCCACTGCCGATTGCCGAAATTGCCGGCAATCGCCGCTTGCCGAAAAAGTCCATTGCCGCACAGACCTGATATAAATATTGTTAAGATACTCAGTTATCTAATTACCCTCGAATTTCCCCATCCTTTCATTTTCAGTTTCCGCTGGTCACACATGCTACATCGTCAAGAGCGCGAATTTCCGAAGCATGTGAGAGCACTTTGCGACGACGTACGATGTGGGCAGGATGATGGAATGGTGCAGTGAAGCTGGATGCATCACTCATCTTTTAAACTGCTACTATGTTTATGAATTGTTTTGTTATTTTCGTTTGTCAGATGCGTCCATATTCTATTATGTATGAGGTTGAGGGTATAAATGTAAATCGCACTGTGAGCGCATTTGTTCTGTTCGAATTATATTAGCAGACTGCCAATATGTACAGTATTTCTGAATAGTTATTGGTGTCGTGCTGATATCTACATGTAAAAGCGAATTTGCCATGAAAAAAAACAATGTGGCGATCGAATGTCTCAAATTCTAAATCGGCATGTTCGCATAACAGTGAAGGAATGCTTGACAGAACTGGCATTCTCAGTAATCTCATCCAACTGCGACTATACATATCCTTTCTCTCGTCATGCAGGTCACATGCCCCGCAGAATGAAGGGATTCATTGTTATTTTTTGCAAAATCATCCCTAGTTTGTACCACGGCGACTTGTCTCGTAGTTGTGAGCAATCTTCGGGCATCTTAATTCACAGTTGTTTCTCGAACATAATTAGTTTTCAGAATCAGCGTAGTAATATTCGCGAAGGTATTCTTATGTGTATTCGGACTGGCCATTTCATTAGCCTCACCAATTTCGAAATGTAATTTCTCGGAGGGGGAGCTCAATGCATCATTATCAATTAATCGATGATGGTAGAGTGATCTATCGAGCTGTTTGAAATTATCGAATTTGGTTAAAAAAATGAGTGGGAGGCCCATTTCTAAAAAAGTTTCATTTCAAATAGGAGAATTCTAATAATTATACCTGTTTTGGGAAAATAATACCTGGCCGTCTTGCACTTTTGTATGAGCCTATGCACCTTTGTTTACTCTTCAGACCCCCCCCCCCCCTGAGATGAGATCAAATGGCGTGCCACGGGGAAGAATCAGTCTCAAGCGTAACTCTCCTGGGGAGATCCCTCTCGCCATTGATCACAATCGGCGCCTTTTACTATCTAAGCAGCTCTAACCAGAATGCTGATACGATGATTGATTCGTTGTGACCAAAACTCAACGTGAGAAAGGGGCGTGACCTTGCCAGTCCCTCCCCTTTCTAAAACACCACTTGGTCTACCCTCCATTCATTGTCTCATTTAATATTCAGTCACTCCGGTCCATCTCTATTCTCTAAGTCTAGTTTTTAAACTTAAAAGTTGCAGTTTGAAAAAAAACGATGCCAAGGTCTCTATGCGATGAAGTGACCGTGGTATCTTTCTAGAACTCAAGTTTATATGGCCAATTTTCTCCATCATTTTATTCTGTCCTTTTCGAGCCAATCTCAACCCTAAAAGAGTGTTTTTTTTTCAAATTCGAAATTGCAAATTACTGCCTTTCGAGCTGTAATTGAAAATCAATTTCAGTCTCACCTATCTACACTAGGTGAATCGTTGCAACACTACTGCGACTTATGCGGTCATGCGATAATGTAGTAAGTATTTTTTTGAAATTGAATAATTTAGTTATCAATATCTTATCAAAATTTGAACAAGGTCACCTTCTTTTTTCAGAAAGTCATCTTCTTTCCAAGACATCAATGGTAATACGATCCACTTGAGAGTAACCAGTGCCAGTATGAACAGGACATTAAGGTCGGTAGTTAAATACTGTTTTTTTTAAATTGATAGCCAGCACGTGCTTAATTGTCAAACCGAAAGTGTGCTAACCTCTTTTGTGCTAACCTCTTTTGCAAGAAGTCTCGTATTTATCTCGACTGATTACATCATTTCAGGTGGGCAAAACTAAAGGGTGAAAACGAGCGCTAGTGGTAAATGAGGAGGAGGTGCCAGTGGAGGTATGTCAAAAATAATGAATGTCGTATTAATGAGGTGCTAACTGTTCTAATTTACTTAATAGCGAAGAATAGGGATGAATTCCATTACAGTTTCCGCCAGCGACTCTGTTTCAATAGCCTCCATTCGAATACTTCTTCACTGGACTTTCTGCTGTCGTACCTGACCTCGTTGACATTCCCGAGGCTTACTCTGACCACGTACTTACACCTCTCGTCCCCGCCCTGGGCGATCAGCCGGCATTGAACATCCAATTGCGCCTGATCCCGACTCTCCGTGAGCGCCCAAATCTGGGTGAAAATCGTTTGAAGACTGCCCACCGAATCTGTCATATATATCGTGCCATATTCTTTGAATTTTCTTATTATCAATATGATGGCAATTTCACGCCCAATCTCACAATTACTTGTCAATACGATCTATAAATATACTGTTATTATTATTCAACAAGCGGCAATCGATGAAAATTACTTTCGACTTACTGTATCACTATAACAGTGGACCTCGTTTAGATATTCTTTGTTGTCACCTGTAGGTGCTAGGACTTTACAAACAGTTTTGCGATCAAAAATTTCCTTCGGCATCTCTTGTCCCTCCCACATGAGTAATGATACCATGGTTCATTATACACCCCACTCGACCTGTCAAGGAATGTGCGAAATGCGCATATTGAGGTATCCTTTCTTGAAGTCTCGTTGATTCTATCGTATCATCCCCCTCTCAGGCCAAGACACAGTGCGTTATGCTGGTTTCATAGTCGAAAAAAGCTGAGGGGTCACACTCTTCATTTCCCGAACTCTCTCGACCGGTCGACCGATGAGAGAGTTCGGGAAATGAAGAGAGTGACCCCTCATCTTTTGTCGACTATAAATGGGGCATAATATAGACGGCTTCGTAAGACTTTCTTCATTTGGCGTGCACTCTCACCCATTAGACAGGCGAGAGAGCGGGCAGATTGAAGAGAGTCTTTTCTTGAGAAGTGCGAAGCATGGAGGTTTGTCCCGGAGTTGTAAGCAACAATCTTACGACGCATAACTTCAACATTGAAGCTAGTGTGAAACTTGTTTTCGAAATTAAACTGCTGAAATATCCGTTACGGCATTATTCTCAGTGGTCGAACTGGCACTTTTCCTAGGCTCACTCAATTTCGCATCGCACTCTCTCTCAGAGGATGGTTGGTAATTCAAAGTGAAATGCGTATTCGCAATCGCCCCCTCATCGGATTTTGGAGGTGGGGGGGATTACGAAATCGCAATTCGACTTCAAATTGCCAACCCTCTCTCAGATGATGGCTGAAACTCCGGCGATCCGATAAATGGTTCACAATTGACAAATACGATACATTGTCCCCTTGCACATTTCTCTTAGCCTATGCCCCTTGTTTACACATCAGCGCCCATTATAAAGATATCAAATGAGGTGCCACTGGGAAGGATCAGACTTAGGCATAAATCCCCTGTGAAGATCCCTCTCGCCATGGATCCCAATCGGCTCCTTTGCCACACTGAGCAGCACTAACCAGAATGATAATGCGATGATTGATTCGCTGTGACCAATATTCAGTAGAACGGGGCGTGGCCTTGTCAGTCCCGCCCCCATCTCATTCATATCACTCATCACTGTTTAGGCTCAACATTCATTCATTCATTTATCGGACGATATGGCACTCTAATTCGTCTGTCCTCTCTCACTCTAGCGTCAATGTCCCTATTAATTTTCTTCCATTTTCCGTAGTTTTCCTCATGTAAAACTCGACTTTCAACTAAATGGTTTGATCACTCAATTCCGTGCATTGAACATGACGTTCGATATCGCGTTTAATGTACTCAATCAATTGCAGTTTCACCTACCTACTCTAGGTGACACGTCGATTATATGCAGCGACTAACCAGAACACAGCGAAGGATAATCATTGAAAAGGTGAGGTTCAATGAATATGTGTACATTTACAAATGTATTATATTTACCCGATAAGAACTAATCTTTCTCAACTCATTTTTCGCACAAGAAACATACCATAGTTCTCATCCGACCTAGTGCCGGTAAGTGTGACATCACTGGTATTTCTGGCAGAGTAGGCAGGACAATTAACGAAACTCATTCCTATTCCAGTATGCTTCTCTCGTTGCGATCAAGAACAGGAGAAATGAGAAGTCGATGCGAAGCTGTCTAAAAGTACGGTTGATCTACCAATTATGACTGATCCATTCTCTTGGAGGAAGTTCCATCCATCCAAGAATTCTTGATTGAGAAATAAAGACACACATATATTTTCAGAAAGTGCAACACTCTTGTGGATGATGAAGACTGGAACGAAAATAGTGAGGATGACAGGAATTACCATCCACTTGACAATAGCCCATATCTCGACAATCGCTTCCATGACCACTGTGTGGCGCACTACACTATGATGTTATTTTGTGGTAATTCAGTTTGGATATCGTCCGATGTGTCATTATTTTACTATTTCTTTAGTTTATAACAGTAAAAGAAGTGAAATAATAAATATCCATTAGTGTATTAGGTTGTTGCAAAAGTCCTGTGGGATTTTGATATTTTGCCTTCCATCTTCCTGTTGGATTTATCGATGAACTTCGGGATATTAATTACTAATGAGGCCTTGTATACTCTTTCATAAGCGCACCCTATCATCATTGCCTAATCGGAGAGGCGTGAACAGGATAAAGTTAAAATTACGAAAATTCATCCAAGCAACATTTCTCAATATTCTGTTTCCTCTGAAGCATCAACGCTCAATTCATGGTGGTTATATGAAGCTCCCATCTTTACCCTATACATAATTTTTCTTATGGATGCTGGAAGTTAGATCCTTTCGAGGAATGAGTTGATCTGCAAAATCACTGGATGTTGCATTTCTGTGTTCATTTTGCATATTTCTGAAAATAAGAAATTCAAATTTTCTGAAAGTGAGAACAAGCTGGCCCGAATATTTTTTATGAGAATATAGCCTCTTCGTGGGTGCATACAACGCATACATGACGGAGCCTGTATGCTTGGTCTTCCATTCAGAAAAGCAGGTACAATTCACATGCAGCCTGGATCTGCTCTTATTTTTGTCATCATGTAATTTGGTTCAAACCCACTCACATGGCAGGTCTAACCTATTTTTTGAAAGAGCATCAATGGTACTTCTAACCCAACATTATGAAGTTGTTTCATGAATTTTCCCTGCAAATATCTAGATAAATAAAGTTAAATCTAAATTTTGTGGTTTTTTGCAATTGGGTTAATCATATTTGCATGCGTTGGTTGCACGATCGGTTTGATTGAAATATACGTGAGCAAAGTTCAAGCATATCCCTAAACAAGACCACGTTTGTTGGCAATTGAGATTTGAGACACGCGAGTTATGATCGTTCAAAGTACTGACACAAAAAACCACAGGACTTTTGCAACAACCTAATAAAATTGATTTCTCGTATGATATGTGATACTCAGTGCAATATGCACAGTATTTCTGACCGGTTATTGATGATAATATCATGGGAATAATCGGGTACTAGGAACGAATAGACTATCCCAAAACATTCCTGAAGGGCTTTTATACGCTTTTTTTATGATCAACATTTGCGAAGTAGTTCTTTATTTGAGTGGTTACACGTACTACTTTTCTGTGTCCGAACAGGCCCTTTCAGTAGGCTCATCCACTTCCGAAGAACTTTCCAAAGAAATTCCGAAGAACATATTATTTCTCTGGTCAGACAGGGCACAAAGCTCGCAGAATGAATGGAGTCGTTTATTGAGTCCCTCGTTGGTACCATTGCGATTTCATACAAATATCACTGTTTAAATTGTGAACAAACAAACATATTATCCTTCTCACAGTGGTCAAATTATCGACAACAATTCTAAAATCCTTGTCTCCTTTCACGTTTTATGTCACCTCCCTCCTCCTTCCCTTCTCTCTCTCCCTCACCTACTCTAGGTCTCTAACTAATCCGCCAGTGGGAATATTGCAAGAACGTGGGAGTAAAGATGCCGATTTGGACATGTAATGATTGATTGTGAGAACGATCGCATGGGCAATGTTAGATCTTCTAATTGAACTGACGATGTGTAAGGAGACTTCCCATCAGAGTTATAAAAATATCATAACACAGTTCGTTATTTTCATTATTACATTCGTAGAATGAAGGGACGTGAATGATATCTTCGTTTTGCCATATATGGACGGATCAATATCTCTTTACATCCTATTTTCGAAATTTAAACTAATGATTTATTCGGAAACACTGATCAATAGGTGGGCAATAGCGATGCCAAATCGGCGTACGCTCTGCTCATTTCACACGCTCTCTCACCGCTCAGACAGAGCGAGAGAGCGTGTGAAACGAGGAGAGCGCGCGCCGATTTGGCATCACTAGTGGCCAATTTAGAATGGAGGGCACCGCTTAGGATAGCAATCCATGCGCGACTTCTTCTTCAGCACCACTATGGGCTTGCACTCTCTCGCCTCCTTGAGCGAGTCGATCATGACCTGCATTTGAGTTTTTTTGTACAGAAAATTCGCAATTAGTCGTTGCGGCGTTCGGTAAGAGTTATGTTTTCCTCATTTCCCACTCTCAGTCGAGCAGGTGACCGACGAGAATCGGAAATCTAACAAGTATGGCGAAAAGAACTGTAACTAGGGTTCTCTTATCCGAAAATTTCTGTCGTCATTTCAGGTATGTTTCAGGAAGTCTATAGCGCTTATACGCATTTCTATCTATTGTGAACCTGAAACATGAAAAGGCTACACAATGTTTCCAATAGGAGAAGCCTAACTGTAACCATTACAAATACAACGATTCTAACCAGAATGGCTGACAGCGCGGCGAGGTTTCTGTCTCTCTGGTCAACCGAGGGATAGAATGTGGGCAGGACGTTGAGGAGGGCGGTAGATGTCTGAAATTATGTCTGAAAGAAGCCGTCAAAAGTTGATGCAGTCGGTGGGGATCGAACCAACAACGTTCCGATCACGATGTTGATGCTTTACCCCTGACTCACGCCAGTTCCACCAACCTGATCAGCGTCGGCCTTGCACGCGAAGAAGTCGTCGTGGATTTTCTGAAAGTCGGATGACTGTATAACAAATAATAGTCTAGTTTCAGACACGACATGAGAATATCGAGCCGTCTAGATACGACGGTGGGGTGCATTCCGGTGTTCCGACTGTTGGTAAGACTACGTATCATCTCTGTCAAAAGTGCAGTTAGAGCATACCAAGCTAGAAATGGTAAATTATATTGTGCGATGAACCATATTAAGGTATATTCATTCTACACACTTCTCTCGTTTATGTGAATAATGAAGTTACGATATTATCGTTTAGCCAATTCTATTCCGTACCTTCAGCTGAGGGAAGATCTTGATCTCTCCGAGGAAATCCCAGAGTTCGCTACGGTACTGCTTGCGGACCTTCTGCACGTAGTCGGTGTCCTCCTGAGTGATGAGTGGGGTTCTCTTATTGGCAAATGTTTGCTCCATTTTCGGATATGTTTCAGGAGCGCAACGTAAACAAGATCAAATACGATATGTAATGCAGCTAAAACACATCATAATATGGGGCAATAGTTTTCTCTAGCGGTGTGCTTAGGCTTCAACAAGAGTTGGTTGGGTACTTCTTTTGAAGAATACAGGCCCATATGATTCTGAGCGTCTATCGACTGATTAGATAATGATGCTAGAGTAAGCTTACGATTCTGAGCTTGATCATTAGACTGTGAGAAACGATACCGCGGTCTCTTCATTTCCCACACTATCTCATCGGTCTACCGGTCGAGAGAGTGCGAAGAATGAAGAGACCGTGGTACCGTGGCTATCGAACTCTATATAGTGAGGGGAAAATAACATTTAGAAGTTAAAGATCACCTTGCTAAGGGCATTTGCCATTAGAGGGAGGCACAAGAGGAGGAGAAGAAGTGAGGAGTGCATCGTTGGATGATGGAATGAAGGAAAAGGGCGGCATTTTATATTGATTTTGCTATGTAGTGTGTGCAAAATTGAATGATAACGATGGGAAAAAACAATGGAGTTCGATGTTTAGCTGAATTTCGAAACAGTGGTGCAGATATTGTATGAAAAAAATCATGAAGATTTGAATGATTTGTGTGTCAAAAAATCATTATAGTTAAATATGCATGCATGGATTTGCAAATATTGCATGAATGACTTGAAGTAATAATTGTATCTACTCTTTACAATACACGACGCGAAATACCACGTCGTCTCCCTTCTCCGACGCCTTCAAGGCATAATCTCTGGGGGGGGGGGGGGGGGGGTTACAACTGCTAAAACGACAATTGCTCAACTCGTCGCCGTTCACTTGCAATTTGGCGCATCGACTTGGGAGTGTTTCATTGTAACCAATATGCGCTCCCGAACATTTGCATACATTAGTATTGTTACCAACCGATCATGAGTTTTACACTTCACCAACGAAAATTCAGCTTTTGAGTAGAAAATAATGTCTGGATAAACACTTACTATCGTAAACAATTGGAATTCTAGTGCCCGAGTAACTACTCTACACTAGTAATATGTGTATCGATTGGTTAGGGCATTTGGTGTTTATCTAGCCATGAATGTTGCTAAAATTCTCAATTTTGGACCATGAAGAAAAAAAGGCAAATATTTCGGGATTTTCCATTCAAAGAGTGCTCTGCAATTCCATCGTCTGTGTAGAATGGAAAATTTGTCAGCAAAGTTCGAAATTTAGTAGGTTTCAAAGGAAAGTCAAGATGAGTATCAAATCAGTTTTTCCAATGATTGCTAAAATTCCATCGAAAACAAAACCAATAATCTCACCGTCTGGCACTGGTTCGTGCACTGGTTGCTTTAATACACGAGGAGAAAGAGTGCTGATTCTGCTGAGGAACATCGATCATGATCTGGAATGCAGGTTTATTATTGGGGTGTCCGGAAAGTTCGTATAATGCTTCGGAAAAAAGTCAGTTCGCGATCAAATGCAGTGATTGCGCAACCTGTATGTCAACAATGTATTGCATCATTCTGACGTTGAGTAGTGAGAGGATTTAATCAGTCTCCTAGTTGCTACATTGATTTTTGTGATGGACTCCCATCTCTACCTCCGAGCAGTTTTACTTCATTACTACCGTCTTGGCCCATCCGTGAAGGAGGCCCACTCTGCCCTGGCCCAGTCGGAAGGAGCTGACGCCCCCTACATACCATTCTGCTATAAGTGGTTCTCCCGCTTCAAGAAAGGGGAGTTTGGTCTCGATGATTAACCCCGCTCTGGACGCCTTCCCTCCATCGGTCAGCCTCTCGTTCTCCGCACACTGAAGCGCAAGCCCATGGCCAGTGTGCGTGAGTTGAAGAAGGATACTGGTACTCCCAGATCAACGGTGTCCGATATCCTCCATCGATCTGGGAAGAAGCCGAAACTCCCACAAGTGATTCCCCATGACCTCTCCCCCGAACAGCTGAAAAATCGTGTTCAAGTCTGTCGGGAATTACTCCATCGTAGATCCAATCTTCGATGGGTCAATTCCATCATCGCTACAGATGAGAAGTGGATCACGTACGATAACCCTGTGAGGAGACTGCAATGGGCGGATGCAGATGAGAAGCCCACGCCCGTCCCGAAGAAGGAAGAGCACGGAAAGAAGGAACTCCTCTGCTTCTTTTTCTCAGTGCTCGGTCCCATCTACTGGGAGATCCTCGCCCCTGGCACCAGCATCAATGCCGACCTCTTCTCTGAACAACTGGAAGATGTCGCGATCAGAGTCCCTCCCAGACTCCTGAACCAGGGCAAAATTCTTCTTCTGATGGACAAAGCTCGCCCACATCGAGCGAAGATGACCCAGAAGAAAATAGACGAGCTGAAGATCGAGAGGATTCCCCATCCACCGTATTCCCCGGATATCTCCCCATACGACTACCACTGCTTCCGCTCTCTCTCTGACTTCTGCAAAGGAAAGAAGTTCAAGAATCGAGATGAAGTTGTGAGGGCTTTCGTGAACTGGGCGGTCTCGAAGAAACCCGCATTCTGGAAGAGAGGAATCGAGACCCTGCCCAATCGCTGGAGGGAGGTAGTGAGAAAGAAGGGGGCATACATTGGTCACTGAGAATTGTAAAGCATTGAATAAAAAATAAAAACAAAAAATTATTTCCTGACACCCCAATACCTCAACTAAAGGTTCTAAATTCACAGTTAGCACTAGTTTTTTTTTGCAATAACGGATACGTCGAGCCTGCTTGGATGAGGTTACCATACCGCGTCGCCATTGTTATTTTTAATACCACATATATTTCTGCCGGTATTTTTAAAACCATGTTCGAGTTTTCGAAAGATGATATTTCGTTCATGCATTCGATATTGTCATATTCGAGGACTATTCTCTGCCTACCATCGAATCCGTATGACTATTCTGTGAAATACTGCTGAACAGTTTAGCGACAGTAGAATAGCAAGCGTAATGTTTAGATTGCGCAACAGGAACTGTGTATACGCTAGCAGCTACTTGAAATCCCGATCGTACACTTCATTTTTCAGCAACCTAACTATTGCACGATTCCAGAATTCATTATTATTTTGTCTGTTTTGGAAAAAAACTACGCAACTACAGGTAATGCTCCTCGTTCTCGGTCTTTTCTTCTTACGGAGTACGATTTCTTACGAGTTCTTGCCCGAAGTCAGCGACGAATATTCAACATACGAATTGTATCGTCTCACGTGCTCGGTCACACAGCGCCAGAACAGTGGGGATTCCGTGGAATCATGCTCATGTTTCAACTTGAAGTCGAGCGATACAATTTTTCAGAATCTGCTTACGCAAGTACTTGCCTAGGTTTGTAAGATTAAGACATGTATATATTTTTTAAAATTTTTTTCAGAAGCATATATCGGAGTGAAAATCACGCCTCAGGAGATGAACAATATGTTTCAGGATTTTTGGAATATGATGTATCATCTGGAAAGAAGGAATACCACAGATGGGGTGAGCGAATTTCTTTTTATTCGATACTCATACTAATTTGCATTTAAGCTGCTTAGTTTTCGTACTCATTACAAAACGGAAACAGATGTACTAATTACTTCCATATTGCGATTGATCGATCGACTAAAGGCTGAAGCTCTGCCAGAATCCACAAAGTTTATTTATGAAGTTAAGAATTTTGTGACATGTACAATATGTACATATATGCAGATAGTTAATGAATTCAAACATGTTTGGATAGTATTGCTGAAGCAATCAAAACAATCGTATGCCGAATTTGAAGATACTTTTAAAAGTCGACTGGAAAAAGAAGTGTCAAAGCAAGAGGTAAAATTTCAACAGTCATGCAATAAAGGAGTTCCGTTGTTTTCAGCTTCTGAATAAGTTCACTAATTATTTGTTAAAGTTATTCACAGAGAAATCGATTATTATGGAAACGGCGAAAAGATCGCTGGAAAAGGTTTTCGTTTCGTGTGTTTGTATGTTCTAATCAACCATTTTCAGCTAGCATATCAATACAGAGAGCTGTCGAGCGAAGTCAAAAGGGATCTAGAGAGTTCATTTTGTATTAGAAATACTCTCAGTTGGATCAACAACGATTTTGGAGAAGCTTTCGAAGAATACTTCGATTTCTTCGTTGATAAAGTGGGACTGAATGTGGATGCGCTAATGAAACACAACTACTTCGTATCAAACAACAAAACAACCGATGAAGTAAAGAAGATGATGATACAGAGAGCTAAGACCATTCACATGCCAGCCCAAGAATACATTGACATCTGCTCCAGTGAGTCTTTATTTGCAAATACATTTACTTAAAAATACAATTAATTTAATTACAGAAGTTATCTCCGTAATGAAGCTGGATGAGGAGGAAGTTATTAATTTCAACAATAGCACTGTGAAATTTATGGGAAAAGAATGGGGAAGACAAATGTGTTTCAATTGGGAACAGGCAAGCAATGATCTATACCTATATACAGTAGCGCTCAAAAGTATTGAAACGATTTGAATTTTTCATATAACTTTTTCTACCGTTGACTTAGCAAGTTCGATGTTGGGGCGCTATATACCAAACCAATAGAAGAATACGATGCGAGTATTGCGTCATCACGTGCCTCATAACTAATTGCGTAGTGATGACGCAATCGAATTTCACTTTTTCAAACAGGCTTTATTCTTACATAGATTTTTTCCTACTCGCCACACTTTCTGTGGTTGGAGTCATGCCCGAGGCCTACCCAGAAAAAAATTATGAGGCTGCTGCGCGACCGCACGTTTGCTGCAGCCTTGCTGCAAAAAGGGTCTGAAATTCAGATCTCGGCTTCTAGACCAGCTAGAGACTCGTTCAAAGCACCAAAATGATCCTCATCGCGATAACATGTGATCCTGTTAATATGGAAAGGATATTCCAAAATTTGCCCTCAGGGCATGGAAAATCACTTTTTCACATGACCACTTTTTGGAGATTCATAACTACGTAGGAACTGTATATAAAAATCTGGTTTTTGCTTAGTCATATTTATTATGTTGTATGTATATGGTTCCCTGCTTTTTAGGTTGTTTGAATATCTTTCCTGCCTTCGGCGATCGTTTTTCGGAGGCACTTTCGAGTCCCCGGCCCGCTATTTTCCTCTGCGCTCTATCTCCAACTGTGCTCAGAGTTGTTCAAACATTTAAAAAAAGTTGGGGATCAGTTCCCCAGAACAAGTTGGACTTGTACACACAACAACAAAAGTTTTCCTTAACTCTCCCGCAAACTTGTTATCGAAGGGTCATGCAATCAGGACCACGGTGCACCTCCGATAAACGATCGCCGAAGGCAGGAAAGATATTCAAACAATCTAAACAGCAGGGAACCATATATATACAACATAATGAATATGACTAACCAAAAACCAGATTTTTATATACAGTTCCTACGTAGTTATGAATCTCCAAAAAGTGGTCATTTGAAAAAGTGATTTTGCATGCCCTGAGGGCAAATTTTGGAATATCCTTTCCATATTCACAGGATCACCTGTTATCGCGATGAGGATCATTTTGGTGCTTTGAACGAGTCTCTAGCTGGTCTAGAAGCCGAGATCTTTTGCAATTTCAGACCCCCTTTTTGCAGCAAGGCTGCAGCAAACGTGCGGTCGCGCAGCAACCTCATAATTTTTTTCTGGGTAGGCCTCGGGCATGACTCCAACCACAGAAAGTGTGGTGAGTAGGAAAAAATCTATGTAAGAATAAAGCCTGTTTGAAAAAGTGAAATTCGATTGCGTCATCACAACGCAATTAGTTATGAGGCACGTGATGACGCAATACTCGCATCGTATTTTTCTATTGGTTTGGTATATAGCGCCCCAACATCGAACTTGCTAAGTCAACGGTAGAAAAAGTTATATGAAAAATTCAAATCGTTTCAATACTTTTGAGCGCTACTGTATACAGCGCAGTTCCGTGTGACGTGGCGAAATAGTTACGAAACGATTACGAAATGTTGAGGGAGAGAGATCGCGCGTCAACAAGTTAAACGAGTGATTGTGAACCTACTCCACTAGCATGGTGCCCCCGCCGAAGGGCAGCTGGACTAGTATAATATAATTTAGTATGCGAATAACAACAAATATTTTAGCATGGGAGTGGGGGAAAATCGCATCAGACATTATTCTCGAAAAATCGTGGAACTATTATTTCACGTTCTCCTCCATTTTTTACTGGAATGATTGACCAATTAAATTCTCCCTGGTACTCACATCTAACGCTTTTGTATGATTTCCTCAGCATAATTGTAAATAATTTTCTTATTTAATAATATAATAATTTGCTCTGATCATTAAAAGACAATTCTGCAGTTGCTCGATGCGATGTACAATGAAAGTGCACCTTTCATTAATATCGCATTCAAGCGTTGGAATTTCCTGAAAAGTCTACCAATGACCGACACGATTCGATATGGCTTAAGAAGCGTACGTGTTTTCCAATATTTTATTGCAAAAGAGAAAGCAAAATAACTGCACATACATTCGTTGTCTGATATTTGAACGTATACTTTTACTTGTGAATTGCACCACTATACCAGTATTTGTACTTATGTTACAGGTGGAGAACGCCCTAGTTGGGTCACTTTGTACTGAGAACAATCGTCAAGTGCAATCAAATGGTGGAGTGGAGAAAATAGTTTTGGACAGTGCCTATGTGAGTTCTCATCCAGGGTAATGGAGAGTTCGTAATTCGGGTATCTGTTTCTTCATTCTACATACTCATCGATCGTTGGATAATAGAATAGTATCGGAAGTTGAAATCGCCTGAATTATAAACTCTAGTGTCCGGGCATCTAAAATTTCAGGTGATTGGAGAACTTGAATATCGCTGGACTAGACACGCTGAGGCTGTGTTCTGCGCTCAAACGGCATTTGAGATCATCCTTGAGAAGGATTTGGGCTACATCAAACCTGAGAATCCGATGGAAATCATTGGTTGATGTATATAAATGTACGGCATACAGAATAACCCCAGATGATTTAATAGAATTTTTTTTATAAATACTTTCTTAAAAATTCTACTCACTTGTATTTATATTATTTAATGAAGGCGTGTTAGGACGGGCATGAGTATATCGAGGGACACCTTCATGAAATTCTGAAGCAATGGTCTTGATCTCTCCAAACCGTAAATTATTTGATGTAATGTTAAATTGAGAATATTTTACATTCATTTATCTTACTAATCGAGTAACTCGTGAACAAATATGTACAGGCAGGATTTAAATCTCTCTCATTTCCGGAGAGATTCGAATGTTTCCTCTTCATCCTCTGCAGGTCGATGCGCACTGGTTCTGGCAGGCGGGAGCACATTGGGAGACGGGCGAGAACTGCAATGTGCGTGTCAATTCACTTCTCCAGAAACATAAATGCATATGTTTCACAAATATAATAGATGTGGCCAGGTACCAAAGTGTCTAATCGTTGATTCAGTTCCAGTCAAACATAATATTATTTTGAGTTGTTTTAAAAACAGTCGAATTGTTTGTAAAAGTAATCAATAATCTCACCCTCTGGCACTGGTTCATGCACTGGTTGCTGCACGAGGAGCAACCGCCCTGGTTCTGCTGAGGAACCGCGATCATGATCTGGAATTTATAATACTTTACTCTACTGACCGTTAAAAATGGTAACTACTAGAGTTCGTAAGTCGCTTAATTAAGCTCACACTCTCGCAGCGGTCGTATGGCGGGAAAATGTTTGAAATGAATAAACGCTAGCCAGAATTTCGAACTCTAGGACTACGTTACTCGGCCAAGTCAGCCTATTTATCCAACCTGGCATCCGTTGTTCTGGTTTCCGCAGCTGGACTGGCAGGAAGGCTGACACTGCTGCATACAAGAGTTGGAGCAGCCAGACTGCAATGGCTATTTCATATCGTCATTTTCCCACTTCACTGACTGCATTTTCAAGTGAAAATTTTCAGTAATGTATCATTTCCGGAATGTACAGAAAAGAGTTGATCTTTTTATCTGAATTATTTAACGTTAAAGCTTATTATTGTCGTACCTGTCCTCCGCAAGACGATGAGCACTGCTGCTGGCAGGAGTTGCCGCACGAGGAGGAAGAGGGAGAACGGACGATGATCACTTGCTGCTGCTGGTTGTTGTTGTTGCACGAGGACTGAAAAGGAACGGTACATGGCGTATCCTCGTAGCGGCTGACACGGTGGTGTATCCATTGAATAAATATATCATTGTAAAGGATGCAAAGAAAGAGATATGGATATTTGTTGGTTTTTAGAAGAGTATATCGATTCATTACTATTGGGGTGTCCGGAAAGTTCGTATATTTTTTTGTTTTTATTTTTTATTCAATGCTTTACAATTCTCAGTGACCAATGTATGCCCCCTTCTTTCTCACTACCTCCCTCCAGCGATTGGGCAAGGTCTCGATTCCTCTCTTCCAGAATGCGGGTTTCTTCGAGACCGCCCAGTTCACGAAAGCCCTCACAACTTCATCTCGATTCTTGAACTTCTTTCCTTTGCAGAAGTCAGAGAGAGATCGGAAGCAGTGGTAGTCGCATGGGGAGAGATCCGGGGAATACGGTGGATGGGGAATCCTCTCGATCTTCAGCTCGTCCATTTTCTTCTGGGTCATCTTCGCTCGATGTGGGCGAGCATTGTCCATCAGAAGAAGAATTTTGCCCTGGTTCAGGAGTCTGGGAGGGACTCTGATCGCGACATCTTACAGTTGTTCAGAGAAGAGGTCGGCATTGATGCTGGTGCCAGGGGCGAGGATCTCCCAGTAGATGGGACCGAGCACTGAGAAGAAGAAGCAGAGGAGTTCCTTCTTTCCGTGCTCTTCCTTCTTCGGGACGGGCGTGGGCTTCTCATCTGCATCCACCCATTGCAGTCTCCTCACAGGGTTATCGTACGTGATCCACTTCTCATCTGTAGCGATGATGGAATTGGCCCATCGAAGATTGGATCTACGATGGAGTAATTCCCGACAGACTTGAACACGATTTTTCAGCTGTTCGGGGGAGAGGTCATGGGGAATCACTTGTGGGAGTTTCGGCTTCTTCCCAGATCGATGGAGGATATCGGACACCGTTGATCTGGGAGTACCAGTATCCTTCTTCAACTCACGCACACTGGCCATGGGCTTGCGCTTCAGTGTGCGGAGAACGAGAGGCTGATCGAGGGAGGGAGGGCGTCCAGAGCGGGGTTGATCATCGAGACCAAACTCCCCTTTCTTGAAGCGGGAGAACCATTTATAGCAGAAGGGTATGGAGGGGGCGTCAGCTCCTTCCGACTGGGCCAGGGCAGAGTGGGCCTCCTTCACGGATCGGCCAAGACGGTAGTAATGAAGTAAAACTGCTCGGAGGTAGAGATGGGAGTCCATCACAAGAATCAATGTAGCAACTAGGAGACTGATTAAATCCTCTCACTACTCAACGTCAGAATGATGCAATACATTGTTGACAAACAGATTGCGCAATCACTGCATTTGATCGCGAACTGACTTTTTCCGAAGCATTATACGAACTTTCCGGACACCCCAATATTAATGAATGCAGCGCTGTATTTTAAGTCGAGCTGATGAAACCCATTTGAATCTACTGGGTGAACGTGAAAAACTCACTGGGCAAGACTGCATGCAGGAGGATCTCATGATGGGCGAGGAGCAGGACGAGCAGGAGTTGGAGCACGAGGAGGAGCATTGGTCTGCAGAATTGAAATAAAACTAAGGTGATGATAAATGTATGACTGCATGCAGGAGGATCTCATGATGGGCGAGGAGCCGTCTTTGAGATTAGGCTAGCTGGAGAGCTCTGCGCAATGATATATCATTTGATATTTTGTTCCTATGGTATTGTGCTTCACTAGTCAAGAGCGACTAACACTAGTGTGGGAACGGGACATTCGATCAGCTAGATCGGAGAAGGATAACGCAGTACGAAGAAAGTCAGGTAAACTGTTGATGTGAACAAAATGTCTGCTGCTCTGTCACTCGTTTCCTACAGCAACTCTTGCAGTGCGCCGCAAACGACTAATTGCTGTTTTTCTATAGAATATTTCGAAATCCACTCACTGCTGCTCTGGCACTGATTTCCGCAAGCGGGCATGCACTGCTGCATGCAGCTAGGAGTGCTGCAGGAGGAGGCGCACTGCTGCTGGCACTGCCCACACTGCTGCTGCAGCGGCTGCTGCACCACAATGATGGGCTGCAAAAACCCATGTTTGTTGGGTACTGAATTGGGAAGGCTTTACGAGACATTACTATATTTAATCGATCTGTGATCTGTCAGTACATCTTAATTGGCAACGATAAAGCTGTTTCTGATTGTTTGTGTAATGCAATTGCTAGAATGAAAGCTAACAGCGGACTGCTGGTTGCAAGAGTTGGAGCACTGGTTGTTGCACTGCTGCTGGCACATGGGCTGCAATTTGTATTGTCAATACAATTTTGGATAACCACTTGAAAAATTTGGTGCGATGTACCATATCTGCACAATACCTGGAAGCCGCAAGATGACTGGCACTGCTGCTGGCATTGTCCGCATGATTGAGAGCACGAGTTAGAGCACTGGTTGTTGCATTGCTGAGCGCAGATGGGCTGAAACAGTGATCTTTGCCAACAATCAATTCGCAGATATATTTCAGTTATCGTATTGCTCAGGTGGGATATTATGCAGAACCAAGGAACTTATTTATTGGTATAGATCTAATTGTAAAATGTTGCTCCATTTTCGGATACGTTTCACGCGTGGTACATATCAGATTTTTTTGTTTATGCAGCGCATCTGAAAAAAACCCGAAAATACAACAAAACTTTTCCAATTAATGAACCCTATTTATTGGTCAGTCATATCAATAGCATTAAGATTTCAATTTTCAGGTAATTCACGCTCATTTCCGAGTATGTTTCAGGTGTGTGAAAAGCTCATAAGCGTATCAGCTATATTGGACGCCTGAAACACAATAGAAAATGACCCAGAATTACCTGAAAATTGAAACCATAACTATCATACCTGTCCTCCGCACTGGTTGTTGCACTGCTGCTGGCACTGGCCGCACGACTGCTGCTGCGGCTGCTGCACGATGATGATGGGCTGCGGAAATATAATTATTTTTGTGGTTTCCCTGTTGATTCTCGTAAAATTGTGGGATGGTCTAGTGCATTAGGTTTGCAGCGCACTTGACACGTATTCGAAATCGATCAACAAATAACCAAAAAGAGAAATGCTGAATATTCTCATTTTGTAGGTTGGCAGTGAAGGCGCAACTCACAGCGGTCTGTTGGTTGCAAGAGTTAGAGCACTGGTTGTTGCACTGCTGCGCGCACATGCGCTGAAAGTGGTTGAATTTGGTCGAATAGTTTGTCATTTTTACAGTTCCAATTTCTTCAAATATACGTAAAATTATCATTCGAGCGATGATAAAATGTTAACTGAAAATACCTGTCCACCGCAGGAAGATTGACACTGCTGTTGACAGTTGTTTGAGCACTGGTTATTGCACTGCTGGATACAGATGGGCTGGAATGATTACTGCATTAGAACCATGAGATACAGATTGCTTTGGTGAAGTCGTAGTGATGTGAAATAGAGATGAGATGAACTAGAGAGTCAGCACAGAATCGGACAGTCAACTTCGAAAATTTCGGTTTGAACGTTAATGCCATCTTGAAATGTGGTTTCACATTTCCAATGAAAACGCACACATTACCCATAAGTTCCATAACTTCACTCTTCCGTACCTGTCCTCCGCACTGGTTGCCGCACTGCTGCTGGCACTGACCGCACGACTGCTGCTGCATGGGAACAGCGATAAGGATGGGCTGCGACTGTTGCTAAAATATTATTTTTAATCACTTGCCAGATGACAATCATTCCAAAAAAAAATGAATGTGTTCATGAATGTGTTCGATCGGAAGTCTAGATTACATTAATGATAGTGGAAATGTAAATACGTTTGATGAAACCTAACACCAATAACAATGGGGGCAATGATACATTATGTAAAGCACTTACTCCACACATATTGTTGCACGAGTTCTGGCAGTTGTTGTTGCACTGGGTGTTCATGCGGCAGAGGGGAGGGCAGGCCTGCATGCAGGAGGACTGGCACGAGCTCCCCGAGGAGCAACCGCAGTTGGACTGAAATATGATTGTTTAGTTTAGGCGTAGTATCAGACACTTCCCCCACTATCGGACTGAACCTAAACATGGACACTGTAGTCCGATATTCGGACCATCGCTTTTGCTCTCCCAATACTCGGGCGGATTAGGAAGTGCGTGAAATATAGATACAAAAGCCCGTACATCAAATTGCATTGAAAGCGTTGTGATATGTTTCACGAACTAGTCATTTGCAATTGGTCAAACCTAATTCAGTAATAGCGATTCTGCCTTGGAAAAAATATAAATTATTACCTGTCCGAAGCATCCGCAGGACTGTCTCTTGATCCTCCTCAAGAGCGAAGTATCATCCATGCACAGAGCAGCTCCAGCAACGAGCGCGAGCAAGATAATGGTTCGGCTCATCTAAATTTCGAAATTAGTTACGAAAATACATTTAATATTTCGTTTAATTGATACTAAGGGAGTACTAATAAATGCGAATGAGCAAAAAAAATGAGTATTAAATTGGTAATTTAAGGATCCAGTAACAAGCGCGATAAGGAAATTTTCTTGGCTCATTATAATGACAAAACTCGCAAAATGCATGACACAATCAATAATAATGAAAGGTGTAAAAGTACAGCGGCGTCAAGCGAATGAATTTATAGTAACGGATACGCTAGGTGGTGCTGTTCGTTGGGGCCTACTGATAACGAAGAGTAATGGATAACCAAAATATAATGAACGAAAGCGGATGAATCAAAGTCGAAGCTCGAAAGTGAATGCTCATCCGCCAACTCTTGCCATTATATACCACGCCAGTATCAGATTCCATGGTGGAGAGTGGGGAGAGGAGGAGTGAATCTATCCCATCTGCATAATGTCCCGACGGTCAGAGAGGCGAGATAGCACGGTAGTCTGAGAGAGGCTAGAGAAGAAGATGTCCTGGGGGGAGGAGCGGCCCGCATTCTTTGATTACTTTTGCCTGTCCGCGTTTGCTCGCATTTGCTCAGGGAATGATCTGCCAACAGAGTCGGCATGACAGGTTATCACGCACTAAGTTGGTTAGGTGACAACCGATCATTTGGTCTCTCTTTTTTCTTACCCGCGCGCGAACACGCATGTCTCACTGGTCAAACATTGAGTGCAACGGGCATGCTCTACAGGGTATCGAAGGTAATCTTGAGCCGTTTTTTCGGATGTGTTTCAGGTGATCCAGATAGTTGATAAGCCCATAAGCTCGCAGCTCATAAGCTTGATAAGATCGCACCTGGCACACGTCCAAAAATGACCTGAAAATTGAAACCCTAGCAAACATTGAGTGCGCGACGAGCAAGCTCTATTCCTGCTCACGTAAAATTATTACTTCCGAATGTTCCACTCGTCTGATGTTGATATGCCTTCTCAGGGGCATAAGTGAGGTGTCGACTAAAAACTGAAGAAACTATGAAAACTCATTGCTAACAAGTTAGCTGCTTGTGTGCATGAGTCAGCGCACATCATCGTGAGTCATCAAATATGTTGTAATTGCTGAGTAGATTAGTCATCTTTGAGCTATGAAGATTAGTTGTCTTGCCTCAACAAACGTCAATCCTTGCAGCTAAGCGTGATTGCAAAAAATGACGAACTGAAAGAACATTAATTCAGAACGATTGGCGTTTTTATTTCCCCCCAGTCAGAGCTTTGAGTTTGTGCTCTAGAACGGGTGTTCACTTTCTCATTGCCATTTAGTTACTGGAACTTGATTCTGATGCAATTTCCGCAAAGATTTGTTTAGAGTTTGATCAGTCAGTGCAATCAGCGCTTTTTTCGCTGAACCATTTCATTGCAGATTAAGGCCGAACCAGAATTTAGATCGCTCGGAGGTTCCCTCTCGAGCGTTCGAATGGCGTGTGTCACTGATCAAATAATCGCCTTGCTCAACATGAGTGTTCACTAACTATGGACTTTGGAGTAGATTCGTTAGTAATTTCTTCATTTTTCATGAGCTGTTTCGGTCTGATCAGAAAGATTCATTTTCCATCTCTTTCTCCATCTGTACAATCATAGTATGGATTGACTCTATTGTCACCGCAATTTAGAAACCTTCCCGGACTCCTCATGCTTTCGCACAGGTTTGGGCGACGAGAGTATACATAACGTGGAGTGTGGGGAACTCTTTGCACATTACTGGTGAGCAGCCGTATCCCACTGGAAAACTAACTGGAAGAAATATTATTAGCATTGATCAGTATTCGCGGGGTAAGCACTGACCATGTGCAGAGTTCCTGCCATTCTTCTTTAGTCAGTCTCCACCAGCGGTTTCCCTTTTTTGTCTCTCCATCTTTCGCGCGTCTTTCGAAAACTAACTGGAAAACCAGAAAAGACAGCGATCCAAGATGAATACCGTCTGTCCCTAATCAAACAAAAAATCCCTGCTCGATATGTGCGCTCTCACTGACTACTCCCTTCCCCTCCTCAAATTTCAACTTGATTCGCGTCTAAACACTGGCGGTTTTCCAGTTATCCCTGCTTCGAATTCCACATAGAATCTCTTTATTCATGCGCTAGGGATCACAAGAAATAATTATTCTGGGTGCGCTCTCTCTCTTTAGTACTAAATTCGGAACTCCAGGTACAAAATACCATTCGACTAAGAATACCAATGGTCAGAAGGATACTGCTTTTTAAAATTTTTCAAATGGCCAGTGCCGAATGGGATGCATGATCAGATAAAAGCTGGGATTTATTCCTGCTTCGCATACCAGCTCTTCCTGCACGCGTATCATCGGCGTCATCAAAAAAGTTGTTATATCAGCGGGCACTGATAGCGGTGCCCTGCCCTCTCTGAACAAACATGCCAGGGGGAAGAGGCGGATTTGCAAGAAATGCATCTCTTCGTTCTACGTGCTCTCTCAGCTGCCTAATCGACGAGAGATAACGCAGAAAGAAGAGTCATGCCGTCATCGCTAGCCAGGGGGAAGTAGCACAGGGGGATGATTCCTGTTGATCCCAAGGTGCAAGATACACACGGAGACATGCATAAGCGAGGATGATGAATAGATCAATCAGAAGCGCCCCCGGGGGAGGGCAACGGTGTAGTGAAATAGGGGGAAGTGGAGCGGATCATAAACCAGGGGCGATTCAAGGCGAGCGCGCGGATAGAGAAAAGAGGGAGCGAATAGGGGCTACGTGAAATATTGAGCAATCGTCTGACTTTCTTTAGTTTGCATGCTCTCTCGTCTCTCTTTCCAGTGAGAGAGCGTACAAACCGAAGAGAGTCAGACGATTGCTCGAAATATTGCTAATCGCAATTGGTTGTTTCGGCGAACTTCACGAGTTCGGAAACTCTCATCTTTCGGTATTGCATATCTACAATCACTGGTGCTTGAGCGGAATGAAAATAGTCATTTGTGGCCAAGTCGTGGCCTGGATGAGCAAAGGCGGAAACGTTTGATTGAGCTGGGGGAGAAGTGCAAATATGAGTGATCTGACATTCATATTTGGACGCTCTCCCGCTTTCTTTGACGTGCGAGAGAGTGCACACACTCAGTAGAGTTGCGCTATTGCTCGCAAATATGGTCACGTCCAGGAAATGGACACTTTTTTCGGTGAATGTTTGACAGACGGAGACGAAAAGATCAAATGGAGGCACCGATGCAAGGAAATATAAAAATCGCAGTACTATAATCAGGGAGAAAGGGGAATCAACGCCCAACAAATTAGAGTAGGCAATAATGTTTAGACAGAAAACCTAGTGGTTTCCTCTTGAGATGTCGTAGGTTCTCTGGCATAGGAAATGTCATGTCAGGCATATGACATATCATGACATGTCATAGGTTCTCTTCGGACGGCTCTGGTAGTCTATGTAACAATACTAACTCGCACTTACACCATTCCGAGTTGTATGTTTTCGAAAAACTGAAAAAAATATTGACGCCGTGTCCGATTATCGCGTCAAAACGAACTAATCGAAAATATTGGCGGGAAATCATGAGAGTCACAGCGATCCATTCCAGTCCATTGAATTTCAGCGCTCCGGGGAAATGGTCATGACTTCAACTGGAATCTCCCTACCACCAGATATTATCAGATCCATTTCATCATTAACCGGGGATCGAGTCGGAACTGAGATGAAACTCGTAAGTGTAATATTGTTTTCACACTTTTGCATGTTTCGCCAATTTTTGCTTTTAGATTTCAAAGCAATGGAATGTTGTTACTCTCGATCATCTTGAGAATCTTTACCCGCCGATAGATCGTGTTTATGTCCTGGGGAAAAGAGTAGATGGGAAACGTTGCATATATCTTGCTGTTCAATTGAATGAGCACCATTTGAACCGTTGTGGACTCCAAACATGGGAGAAGACACCGTGGAATAATACACCGGTTGGTGACGATATAAATAGGGTACGCTATATTCGTTGTATTTCAAATTACTTAGCACTCTGTAAACAAAGTTGTGAAAAAAATGCAAAACATATTCAATCATCTTATTTTGTATTGCAGATAATTGAAGTTGCAACAAACATCAACGTTGAAAGGGGTAGCTTTTTGAGCACTATTTCAAATGTATGCTCTCGAATAGGAACAGTGCATTTTTCTTATGTAACGAGTGAGATGATATCGGGTTGAGTAATAAGTTTTGTCCGATTTCGACTAATGTGCATTCTGACCTCTCCCATCGCTCGTTGTAATCCAATCAGCTTGTGTCTTTCAATGATAGATAGGGGCATTTATACTCTCTTTATCGCACACTACCATAGATGTGTCTGAACAATGAAACGGATACAGTCATGTCCTAAACTTAATGTCGTTGACGAACACCCTGACTTTTTGAAGGATCAGCATTTCATTGCGAATAGAGATAGCTCCCAATCTTTACCTCAGTAATGAAGTATGATTGGCATACATCGCGCTGGTGATGTTGATACTGATCAGCCTCGAGAGGCCTATTAAAGATGAGTGCTTAATCCGAGTTTGAGTTGTCATGAGGCTTGTCAAGATATGATTATGGCGTACTGTATCTATACCGATGGGTCTTGTTTTTTTCAATTATTCATGCATGTGAACTACTTTTCTAGTGCACGCCAAAATTGTCTTAAGGAGGGTATTCGGCACTTCATCCATGAACAGTGCTCTTCAGATTAGAAGTGTCCAATTTTGAACATCGAAATTCATCTTTCTGACATTGTTGTGATAGCGCAGTGGTTTGAAGAGCAGTCATTTCGTGTTCAAATTAAAGAACAACCACTACCCTATCGGTCACTAATTAGAAAGCTCTTGGAGATCGGCACTTTTTGTGGGGTAGGCTTTACCTGAAAACCCCCAATATCAGATTTTTCAACATTTCAATCGAAAGATAGTTGATGAACCAACATCACTATTTTAGATGAAAAAGCCAAATAGTCTCTTAACTATCGGCACAATTGAGAGTCCTGCAGGTATTGATAACAGCGCCCCTAGGTAGGTGCCAGTCCAGTCAATCTGCGAAACAGGGAATTTCTTCGAGAAGATTCTTATTTTCAATGGTGTCTCGGATTCGGTGACCTGTAAGAAGGCAATAACGAATCCAGCAACTCTCACTTTTTGCTACTAGGTAGTTCAAGTCTTAGGCTTCTTAGTACACTTGGTGAGCTTAGACCTTAAATTGTATCTTTGAAGTAGCGCAACATTAAAGAAAATCTTAACTTTTGTGAAAAAATCAAAGTTACATTGACCTTCATTTCTCCCATAGTAGGCAACGTTGCCCCATACCAACCATAATGTTCTAAAGATCGAACATGTCCATACATATTGGCATGACGACAACATGTGGCGATTTGAAACAAACAAACAATATAGGCTCAAAGCGGGGATACGAAATCGGACAAAACTTATTACTCAGCCTAATACAATTTATGAGTTACTGCTTGGAAGCAGTTCCAGTTGGCAAAATTGTAGCATATCAACCAAGATGTGATGAGCTCAAGTAAGTTCCGCACGTGCTCCAGAAATTTTATGGCATGACAAATAATTCTGATGAATCCCGTACGGACAAGATTTTGTTTACATCTTACGTTATAGGTGGGATTTCGGAAAGCTGGCAAAGAAGCTCAAATTACGTGACTATACAATCAATGACACAATATACAACACAAGGAAGATGTAACATCTTGCAATCAAATTTTAGGCGCAAGCTGGGGCGAAAATCGCGTTCCCTATCTTTCAAAGAATTCCTTTTCATGTTCATGAATGAATATTTTGCATCATATTGTTCCTCAAGTTTAACAAATCAAGTTATGTTTTTTTGTAGTTGATGTGAGCTTGCATACTCTTTATAGCGAACATTACTTTATTTCATACCGACCAGCAAGTTAGATACCCTTGAACACCAAATTTAGCCGTCTCGGAGAACTTTTCGATTATTTAAATATGCAAAATTCCTTGTAGAATAGTAGCACGTGTAAATTTGACCTTATCACGCGTCTTCTGAGAGATCGCAGGTGAAGTTTGAAAAACTGTTCAAAGTGGTCCAATCTCCATAAAATTTTCAGGGTAGATAAGCCTAAGGCCCAGTAACTTCCAGGAAATTTTGTAGAGCCGGGAATTGAAAAGTGCCTAAAATCCGGCTCCGGCGATAATGAAAATTCAAAAATTCATAAGTTTCTTCAAAGTTGAGTAAAAAAGTCGTTCAAAAAAGTAAATTATTCGGATTGTTAAGATAAACAACTTTTATGTTGAGCACTTTTTGATTGCTTCAAAAGATGCAAGTGAAGATGGCGAAAATTAGTTTTTCACCCTCGAAATTTATGAACTTTTACATGTCGTGAAAAAAATCGTTCCATGTTGTAAAGAGATCTCTACGGAATCGAAATCTACAACCTTTTCTACCCGGGGTCGAATAGTTTTAGTTTCGATTAAGGACCCTATTTTTCTGTAATTTTGCCTCAAAATTGAAAATGACGTTATTTTTTCACAAAATCATATTTTCAGATTTTTGCAGAAATTGAATTTCAGCTTCAGTCGTGCAATATTTCACTTAGAATAGCTAGGAATCATCACTACTTCATTCGCAAGGAGTTTGAAAGGCATCCGAGAAAATTTTATTTTTTCGAAAAAAATTGTCCTGTCTGTCGATGCATGAAAAAATGAGAAAAAAAATTTTCTCGGATGCCCTTCAAACTCCTTGCGAATGAAGTAGTGATGATTCCTAGCTATTCTAAGCGAAATATTGCACGGCTGAAGCTGAAATTCAATGTCTGCAAAAATCTGAAAATATGATTTTGTGAAAAAATTACGTCATTTTCCATGTTTGAGGCAAAATTACAGAGGACATGTAAAAGTTCATAAATTTCGAGGGTGAAAAACGAATTTTCGCCATTTTCACTTGCAACTGTTGAAGCAATCAAAAAGTGCTCAACATAAAAGTTGTTCATCTTAACAATCCGAATAATTTACTTTTTTGAACGACTTTTTTACTCGACTTTGAAGAAACTTATGAATTTTTTAATTTTCATTATCGCCGGAGCCGGATTTTAGGCACTTTTCAATTCCCGGCTCTACAAAATTTCCTGGAAGTTACTGGGCCTTAGGCTTATCTACCCTGAAAATTTTATGGAGATTGGACCACTTCGAACAGTTTGTCAAAGGGGGGTCTCGATTTCATGCAATCTATCAGAAGATACGTGTTATACTCTTCGTAACTTTATAAATATTCATGGACGAGAGGGTGTGATCGTTTCGAATTTAGCCGCGAAAATCACGTCCTCAAGGATTCTCGATGGCGGAGCTCATCATGAAGGAACTCCTCAAGCCGAAACTACTCTAGACGAAGAACAGTAATGAGTGCATGCATAGAAGGAGTTTAGGGAGAGAAGAATGAAAGACGATGGAGAATGAAGATATTTGGTTATTCTTTCTTCCCTTCTCTTGCAGTCCTTTCTTCCTTTTCAAGTTCGATGGCTGATCCCATATCCACTCTCCGTTCCATGATTGTGAGTTCAGTTCTTGCGTTCCACGACATTTTTTTGTTGAAAATCTTCATTCTGATTCGTCGCATGGATTCTTCCATTTGTTGTTCCATTTCAATTGTATTTAATAAAAAATTATATGCTACTATCAGTATTACCTTAATAAACATTTGTTTATGGTTATTGTTCATTACTTTAGCTAATTTGCGCTACTCTGAATATATTTCAGCGTTATTTATTTCCCTTTTGAATGCGCTTTCAAAAGAGTTATCGTATTATTAGGTTGATTCATAAGTTTTGTCGCATTTCGGAGGTTCACAACATTTCCATACATGATACGTCTAAAACATGTCCGTTGCCTGGCCTTCTAGTACATGTTAGGGGTATGTATGCACATTCAAACCATAGGGTATAGCTGAGCTGTCCATTCCGGCTAAGCGAAACATATATACCTATATATAAAGCGCAGTGTCTGTGCGTCTGTCCGCATTGCGAAACTATTGCGAAACATGGAGGGAGAGAGATCGCGCGTCAACAAGTTGCGAAACGAGTCATTGCAAAATCTACTCCGCTAGGACGGGAAGGACCTGGCACAGCGATTTTTCAAAAACTTGCGATAAGGGGTTTTCGAGGGTGCTGATCATCGTGGTCATCTTCATTTTGCACCAACTCGACCGGTTAGGCCAGGCTGCATGTAGGCTGCATCTATATTTCTGTTCATATCTCCGCAACCGATTGAGGGATGGTCTTCAAATTTGAATAGTGGTTGAATGTGATACCTACGACTCTGTCGAAGCTAAATTAGCGTTTTTTTATGTAAAATATAGAAAATTCGGATCTCGAGTCTATCGGCTTGTTTAATCTGTCAGAAATGTGCGAGAAAAGTTGCGTAAAAAGTTGCGTAAAAAGTTCGCGAACTTCTGATTCTCTCCTGTTCGTGTACTCTCTCTCTTTCTCTAACCAGGTCGATGAAAAGTTCGCGAACTTTTCGACGAACTGTGTTCGAAAATCATACTTTTCTTTTGTTTTACTTTTTTTTATAAACTATTTTTGCTGTTAACTTATGACTTCTTATAATGGCAACCTTCCCTTAGCTGGAATAGCTTCAGAATACAGCGTAGTGAAAGTAAACAGGGTTGGAGTATTTTTTTCGAAAATGGGTCACCACTTTCCCCACCCTGTAATGTCAAGCTATTCCATCAGAGGGAAGGTTGTTCTTATAAGCAGTCATAAGTTGAAAGCAAAAATAATTGATAAAAATAAGTAAAACAAAAGAAAAGTACGAATTTCGAACATAGTTCGTCGAAAAGTTCGTGAACTTTTCAAGGAGCTGCGTGAAAAGTTAGAGAAAGGCGAGAGAGCACGCGTTGTCGAGAGAGGGAAAAGGAAGTAAACAATCACTGCTTCCTTTTCCCTCTCTCAAGAATGCGTGCTCTCTCGCCTTTCTCTAACTTTTCACGCAGCTCCTTGAAAAGTTCGTTAAAAACCGGCATTAATTCGTTCGAAATTCGTACTTTTCTTTTGTTTTACTTATTTTTATCAATTATTTTTGCTCTTAACTTATGACTGCGTATAAGAACAACCTTCCCTCTGATGGAATAGCTTGACATTACAGGGTGGGGAAAGTGGTGACCCATTTTCGAAAAAAATACTCCAACCGTGTTTACTTTCAATACGCTGTATTCTGAAGCTATTCCAGCTAAGGGAAGGTTGTCATTATAAGAAATCATAAGTTAAAAGCAAAAATAGTTTATAAAAGTAAGTAAAACAAAAGAAAAGTATGATTTTCGAACACAGTTCGTCGAAAAGTTCGTGAACTTTTCATCGACCTGGTTAGAGAAAGAGAGAGAGCATGCGAAATGGAGAGAATCAGAAGTTCGCGAACTTTTTACGCAACTTTTTCTCGCACATTTCTGACAGATTAAACAGGCCGTATGTTAAAAACTTGTAAAATGAATTATATTGAAAGATGCGCCTTGTCTAGAGATCAAACTCGAGGAGAGCATTACAATTGAGATATTGATTTACACAACCCACATAGGACGAGGTCTGTCTCTGATAAATCACTTTATCATTCAGCTTGAGTGATGAGATTGAGTAAACAATAGTAGAGATAGTACATCACAGGTATTCCGATATTTGAGATCTGGAAAGGAGTGGTCCATCAGAAAAACTCCTGCAAGCGACTCTAACTGTTTAATAAAAAACATTTTCGCAAATGAGAATACTACAAGCTCATTTTCTTTACTCACTATAGCTATTGCCTACTTAAGTTTGTAATTTGAGTTAAAGTATCTTCATTTCAAAGCCTCTACGCCGGTTGATCGACACGAGGAATCAAAAGACGGTGATTTTGGAAAAAATCACTATTACGAAACACTAATTAATTTGTCACTGATTTTTATTGACCACTAGAGATGAAACAAATGTTCACCTTTTCTATGAATGTGTGTTTTCCAGAAGAGTGAAATATCGTCAGTTTCAGCACGAGCGATCGAGTTGGAGTAGGCAACTGAATGAGATAGTATGGCTAGAAATCAGCTAAATCGAATTTGATGAATGAATGAAAGCGATCAGGACTGGGAGGAGAATATAGTTCGAAATTCTGGAAACCGAAACACTCTTTTGGTCGATAGATTGGCGTGGGTGTGTGGGAAATGAAAAGACGGTAACTCGAATTTCGAACCCTAATAGAGAAACCACGCAAAGAAGACGGATCGGCACAGTATGGGAGCTTTCTCTCCTCCCTATCCTTCCCTCTTCCCACTTCCCTCTCATTATTCTCCTCCTCTACCTTCCCTATTGATCACCGACCTGCCTCCTAATCGTTTAGGGCAGGACGAGAGCGTACGTAGAACGAGGAGGGTGCGGTCATTCTATACAAATCACTCCAGGGGACATGGTCACTATTCCCCCGAAGCGAGTATTCTTATTCAAATGAGATGACACACCCGAATTAATCAAGGCGCCTTTCCGGCCTTTCATCACTTTTTTTTGGTAGTGCCCCCCCCCCTTCGACTGTGAACAGTAAGGAAAGAACGTGCAAAGGTGATGTGGACTTAGTTAGGAAGGAATCAATACGTTAAGTGATAAGTAGTCACACTCTCCTCTGAGTGTACATAACTCGTGTGCTCTCATTCATCTTTAGGAAAAGTGCGATACACGGATGAAACAGGATCAACAACTTTATCGATTATCGCAGATTTTTCGAGCGCGTTACCCGCGGTGATGACAAGGGCAGTAACCGCAGTCGAGTAGATATGAGTGACTATCTGAGAGAATTGAGCAATTCAACCTATAAGCTGTACAGTGAAAAATAAAGTGTTGATTTTAAGATCCCTCTAGGGGTATCTTTTCGCGTAGTTCGAAAATCGACCTTAGGAAGCCGTATCTCTGACTCCTCATTTCGTGTATTTCGCCGCACCTGGGTGGTCGGTTTTTGAATCTTTTGAATGGCCCATCCAAACCCCATACATATATAGTATTTCTGAAAGAACTCGACGAGATAAGCATTTTCACTGTTGCAAGTGAAGGGATAGCTCATCTTTGAAAAAAGTTGTGGCCGTTTGAAATAAAAAAATTTGTCTAAAAACTGCCGCCCTGAAAATTTTTTGGGGGCTGTAGTTTTTTTAATTAGGCTCATTAAAATTGCCATGAAAAAGTAGCCTATGGGCCAACTTTTCATAGAAAAAACCTTTCCCCATTGATGTTTCCTGGTTCTCGCAAAATGCCGTTGTGCAGATTTCCCGATCATTCAAATCAACAACGTTCAACAGCAAAACAAGTAATTCACTCTCATACTGTGCCATTGATGTTTTTATCTTATTTTCAATATATTTTGCACATTTTGAACAGCTGAAATCGTAGCTAAGTGAACATCAGGTTGATTGATAGTGTTTTAATTGGATTTGACCCTGTGGTACACTTTGGCCCGTGTTTTGGCAACGAAATCTCTACAACCAAAGGTCCTACAGTTAACAGATCTGAAAAATAAAGTCTATCTGATAGTATAATTAATACTAATGTGTGTTAAAACCATTCCTATGCATTTCAAGTTTCTAGTGGTGCGTAATTTACGAATTCCGTGTTTCTGCCACATCAATTCCTACTCGAAGCGGGCTCAAACTTAATTTTTAAGCGGTCTAATATGAAAATTCGGATTCAACGAGTGAAAATGTACCAGAAAAAATGTTCAAAAGTAAAATTTAAGAAAAAATTTTTTTTTCACATTTTTGCCCTTAGGGTAGTAGGGGGGTGAAAATGTCGAAATTATGGATACATATGAAATCATAATATCTTGGTGTATTTTCACTCGTAGAATCTGAATTTTCACATTAGAGCGCTTAAAAATTAAGTTTGAGCCCGCTTCGAGTAGGAATTGATGAGGCAGCAACTCGGAATTCGTACATTACGCACCAACAGAAACACGGAATGCATAGGAATGGTTCCGACACACATTAGTATTAATTATACTATCACATAGACATTATATTTCAGATCTGTTAACTGTAGGACCTTTGGTTGTAGAGATTTCGTTGTCAAAACACAGGCCTAAGTGTACCACAGGGTCAAATCAAATTCAAACACTGTCAATCAACCTGATGTTCACTTAGAGACGATTTCAGCTTTTCAAAATGTGCAAAATATATTGAAAATAAGATAAAAACATCAATGGCACAGTATGAGAGTGAATTACTTGTTTTGCTGTTAAAGGTTGTTGATTTGAATGATCGGGGGAAATCTGCACTACGGCATTTTGCGAGAACCAGGAAACATCAATGGGGAAAGGTTTTTTTCTATGAAAAGTTGGCACTTGGGGTACTTTTTCATGGCAATTTTAATGAGCCTAATTAAAAAAAAACAGCCCCCAAAAAATTTTTCAGGGCGGCAATTTTTAGACAATTTTTTTATTTCAAACGGCCACAACTTTTTTCAAAGATGAGCTATCCCTTCACTTGCAACAGTGAAAATGCTTATCTCGTCGAGTTCTTTCAGAAATACTATATATGTATGGGTTTGGATGGGCCATTCAAAAGATTCAAAAACCGACCACCCAGGTGCGGCGAAATGCACGAAATGAGGGGTCAGAGATACGGCTTCCTAAGGTCGATTTTCGAACTTTACGCGAAAAGTTACCCCTACGGATCTTATAATCACCTCTTTATTTTTCACTGTACGGCCTATGCTCAGTTCTCTCAGATAGTCACTCATATCGGCCCCCGCATCTCTTTGCCCTCATTCAGCAGCCCGATAGTGAGCTCCTCTTCCGCTTTGTCCTCCTTAACGCGGAGCGGATAGAAATTTACGGATAGAAATCTCAGTCTCTCTCTCTCATACTAGAGAGTAATGCATTGAACATTCTAACTAAAATTCTAATTTGGAATCAGGAATTGAAGAGACGAAATAATAATTTGGAATGAATGGAATATAATTCGAAATTGACTCTTCATTGACCACACTCTATCGCAACTCGAGCGTTGTCAAAGCAAGAGCAGACCCAAAATTAGAACTGCCTTGTAGAATTTGTTATTCGGTATACCGAATCTTTATTCAAATAGTCTCTCGAATCATACGCTAGCAAATTCCTCACCTTTTCTTTGAATTGTTGTAAGTACGATAGATTGGAATATTGTCCGTACATCACGAATGATAGAGTTGGGGTAGGCAACTGAAATAGATAAAACAGCTAGAAATCCACTAAATCGAATACGAAACGAAACACGACTGGATGAAGAATAAAGTTCGAAATTCAGGTCACCATCTCTTTTCGACTCTTATACCGCTCAACTGGCCGATAAATTAATACACTATGACCTGAAACTCGAACTCTAATGGAGACACCAAGGAGAGAAGGTGGATCGGCAATGAATGAGAGCTCTCACGCCTCCTTCCCTCCTCCCTCTCCTTCCTCTCCCCCTCTCCTCCCTCCCTACCCTATTCAGTACCGATCCCCATTTATGCTAGACCGAGAGAGTTCGGAGAACGAAGAGGGTGCGGTCATTCTATTGAAATCCTTGATCCTGTATTATCATGCAAAGTGAGATCTTTATCCTTCTCGACCCCTCATATTTTTAACCGGACTTTGCCGAAATTTATATTCGGGAAACTGGGCGTACGTGGTTCTGGGCCGCTCCTCATTAGTCGACATGCAATTTGTCCACCAAAGTAAGGCGAGCTTATCAATGGCTGCATTAGGCAACCGAGAGTGATCCCATCTACGAGAAAAGCCTACTGCTCCACCTATGCCTGGTACCGGTATGGAAAGGTACTTAGGTACTTAGGTTGGATCCGGTACTAAGGTACTTAGGTGCCCGGTACTTAGCCGGTGTGGAAAGTTATGTTTATGAGCTTTGTTGTGAACGCGCAACATATACAGATTTATAATCAAACTCGCGACGGGCAATACAATTGCGAGACTGTGCACAATTCAAACGTGCTTTTCAAAGTTGAGGAATTTGGTTGGTTCATTGGATTATAATATCATTTTTATTGACTAATAGGATTGTGTAAGAGGAACATAGAGATATGAAGGCACTGTTATTCCGTCACGAAAGATGTCAATCAGCACCAGAAGAAATGCCGTGGCGCCTGTAATCGGCTCTTGCATTTCCGAAAAGTTATCGTAAATGTAAATGCAATATGTTCATGTACATGATATATCTTATGATCTCCTCGTTATAGATGCGGCCTGAACATTCGACATTATGAGTTGAAGAAGTTGATTAGCTACTAGTTATTGTTTGTTCATAATGTTCCAATAACACCGTTACTCCAAAAATGCTCACCTTTCCTATGAATTGTTGTCAGTAGATTAGCATATCATCAGTTTCATCACGAACGATCGAGTTGGAGTAGGCAACTGAATGAGATAAAATGGTTAGAAAACCACTGAATCGAAATAGATGAAAGAGGCGAAACGAAACAAGACTAGATGGAGGCAAGTGATCTAAATTCAAGTCACCGTATCTTTATTTTTAAGCTTTTATGGTCTCTCGAAAGATTATAGGAAATGAAGGTGTGACAGCCCGAATATCAAACTCTAATGGAAGGTGACCAGGCATAGAAGGTGGATCGACAATGAATGAGAGCTGTGACTCCTCCCCCTCTTCCTTCTCTTTCCCTCCTTCCTCTTCTTCCTCCGCCCTCCTCACCCTCACTATTCTCCTCCCCTCTCTGACCTATTGATCACCGACTTGGCTACTCTAATCTTTTATGAAAGGTCTAGGGGGCATGGATAGAGAGGAGAATCCCTCCAGGGTCACAACGCGGTCACGACGCCCCCTAAGCGAGTATTGTTATTCAAATGAGAAGTGCATTGATCAATGCGCGACCTTCCCATTTCAGAATAACTGAACTGTCTATTGCGAACATTAAAATATGATAGATCAAGGTTCGCTGTAGTAAACACACGGAAGAAACAGGATCAACAACTTTATCGATTTTCCGTGCGACGGCAGAAGGGACAAGCGAATGGAGCGCCTTCATCGGATACGTGTCCACAATCGATCGTGCAACGCCCTGAGGCCCGTCATGTCTTCGAGACAGGAGCTGTAGGTCCCCAGCGATCGGCCGAAGCTGCTGCACATTTACGGCGAGGGTGGTCTGCTCTGCCTCGAGGAATGGATATGACCTATGACTCGCTATGCTGCTGTCAGTCTCTGCTCCACTTGTCCTTTTCAACGCGGAGCGTGTCGAGACGGGCGCTCAGAGCGGTAATCTGCAATGCGAGGTTATTTTCAATTCAATTTTCAGGTCATTTTGGCTCATTTTCGGTTAGTTTCCGGTGCTCAAACATACCAGAAAATTACCCAAAACTTAAAAATTGAAACCCGTTCAGCCTGATTCAGGTTGGCTGTTTTGAGTGTACTTTTCCCAATCACCAATTCATTCCTAATAGTATTACGAAGCCGAAATGCACGCTCTTCATTTTATGGATCATAATATTTTCTGTACGTATATTTTTGTTAGCTCAACTAGGGATTTCCACTTTGTTCATTTTAAAAAAAATTGTTCAGTCTACCCTTCCCTACACACAAGTGCATGCGAATGGGCCGTCCACCCTTCGTCATGAGATTTCTATTCGGAACCTTGTGATTGCGTAGTCGCAAGTTGACAGTATGAGCGCTCTGGTATCGCGGAGCGTTGTAAAACGGCATTTGAGACAACCTGAAGTAGTTCTTTCACTGTTTACGGGACACTCGAAATAGGCACTTCCTGCAAACAGCACTAGCTACTTTTTAGATTTATCTTATTAGAACAAGTTGGTATCTTTCTTCGGAATGATTCAGATGCATAACATAGCTGATGAGCGAAAATTTTAAAGTAAAATAACTCGAATCCTTTCCTATCAGCTAGTGATGCCAAAACGGCGCGCACTCTCCGCGTTTAACACCCTCTCGCCGGTCAGGCAGAGCGAGAGAGCGTGTGAAACGAGGAGAGCACGCGCCGATTTGGCATCACTACTATCAGCTGTATCCGTTCATCTTTTCCTTCCGATGTACTCTAACGGTTCGAGAAATCTAGTCTAGAATATCCGAAAGAGAGATCAAGAACAATATTTTCCTCCCACTCCATACTTGGAAAATCGAATGGCTGCCCAAATTCCGGGTCACGAGCAAGCAGTCGAGAATGCATCAGTATGGACCGAAGACAAAAGGGGCGAGGCTGAATATGGGAAGATGAGAAGTTCGTAGTTGTGTGTTTTTTTTCGGATTGCCCTGAGCCTCACGAGCCTCGCGAGCTCGAATCCGAACCACGAGCCTTGCCCTGCGGGAATGAAAGTCGGTTTCAGTTATGAGCAACATAATTTTCGAAAAGTTGCTTCCTAGAAGCCGCTTTGCGAGGGAAAATTATCGCGAGCATAACTATTCCGCGTACTATAATGATGTGTTGCTGAATACAATATCACTAGGGAAAAAGGATCACCACCAACTGTTTCGAAATATAAAGTTAATGTTTATTCCTAGAGTTGCAAATCCATGAACCTTACAACAACTAACTCCTCACCTTCTGTAAATCTTTGTCAGAACAGCGAACTATTATCGGCTTCATTATTGAGTTGGAGTAGGCAACTGAATGAGATAATATGGCAAGGAATCCACTGAATCGAATTCAATGAATGAGCGAAACGAAATAGGAATAGATGGCGACAAGTGTTCGAAATTACAATTGCTATCTCTACATTGTCCACACTTTCTCGCCGGTCGACCTGCCTATATTGTGGGAAATGAAAATACGATGTCCCGAATTTCGGACTCTAATGGAGAAACCACGCAAGGGAGGCTGTTCGGCAATGAATTTGAGATGTCACGGCTCACTCTCGTTCACTCCGCCATCTTCCTTCCCTTTCCTTCTCTACTCCTCCCACTCACCCTCACCTTTTCTCTCACACTCCTCCCACTTCCCATCTTCTCCCTATCCTTCCCTCCTTGCCTCATATGTCTCATTCCTCCGCTCACCCCCCTCTCATTGTTCTCCCTCTCTCACCCTCCCTTCCCTATTGATCACCGACCAGGCTCCTCTAATTTATTATGAAAGGCCTAGGGATCACGGATATCGAGGAGAGCGCGGTCTTTCTATACAAATCCCTCCATGGAGCACAGTCACTACGCCCCCGAAGGGAATATTCGTATTCAAATGAGATGGGTAAGGGCCTTCCCGTTCGCCCTTCAAAGAAAACTGAGCAGAAATTTTCGATTGGGGTAGGCGTTGGCGAGCGAATATTGAAATATGATGTTAAAATTATCAATACAAGAGGCAAACTGTGAGTTGAAGTGTTATCATTTCTCGAACTTTAATTCATTTGATCGAAAACAACTAAATATGTTACTTATTGTCTGATATCTTCACTCCCGGCTCACTTGCGGAAGGACACAAATTAGGGTGTAAATGTATCGCTCTCTTCAATTCATATACTATTTCGTTCACTCTGACCGAACAGATAGTGTGTCAAATGAAGAGCGTCGGACAATTATTCTCAATCGGACAAGGAGGGGAAGGGAGGAGAGAGAGAGTGGATATAGAAGTGCGGGAGGGAGGGAAGGACTAGTGCATGCTTTCATTTGCCGATCGAACTTCCTTGGGTGGTTTCTTTATCCATAATTCTTCATTTTCATCAATTCATCGAATTTATTCACCGAATTTCCAGCCTAATAATCTTGTTCAGTTGCCTACGCCAGCTCGATATATCATGATGCTGACGATATTTGATTTGCAAAGGAATCGGAAAAGCGAAAGGATAGAATTGCTGATCATGAGGGGGGATGCTAATATAGGGATGTATTGGCAGATTTCCTTCTGCGTACTATCACTCAGACAGATGAAATACCACGAAAAATGAAGAGGGTCGTTTCTTGACAAGTCATTCCTAGCCGAATGACTGCGACAAAATTGTTTATTTTTGTTTGCATAGTGTTGGCTCTCGATAGGTGTTCTCACACACTGTACATGCAGAAATGGTCAATCAATACATGTTCCTCAGTAGTGTTTGCGACATGAATCATCAACATTATCTTAAAGAACATAGATAAAAAAGAACAGTGTGGATGAGGAGGATGGACCGTTGAAGCTGATCAGGAACAAGTGTTTGGAAGATTAGCTAATGTGTAAAAGACAATTATTCATTACCCCTCGAGATGGCCATAGATGACCTGAAAATACAAAATACTTTCAAAACATAGTATTAACTATTACCACGTTGCGGAGTCTCATGATTGAGAATATTGTCACTATTCCAATCAACAACACGCAGATAAGAAGTATACATATGAGTATTTCCGAAATTGTTGGGTGGAAAGTAGATGAGATGTTAATAAAGAATCGATTGTCGGAGTCTTGAGTAACATCGGTCGAATTCTCCTGTAGAAAGTCTGATTTTTGTTAAGGTGATTCGCACCTCAGTGTTTGCGATGTCCGGAAAACCATCGCCAACATTGACCTCAGGCAAATTATCGGTCGCCAAGGATTTCTGAAATTTAGCCATTCATTTCTTCCAAAAATCCAACTCGATCGTTGCAGATTTTTGTAATCCGATCAACTAAATGTTTTGAATTGAGAACGGTGCAATAGGAGTGCAATAATCGATGCTCACCTCTTGCTTATGACCACAATTCAGAGATTCTGTTCGCAATAGCTCTGTGAAGTTCATCCGACTCATGATTTCTTTCAGCTTTCTCATCTCTTCATGGTCCATCGAGGTCAGTTGAGCTTCCTGTTAACACACCATTACACGTAAGAGACCAATCTCAGTTGCAAGTACACTTCGAAATGCGGGCATCGCTTTCTCTTTACTTTACATCAGAGCTTAGAATGAAAAGACAGTGTCTAACTCTAAGTTACAATTAATTGTTTATTGTTGAAACTCACTTGCGCGGGCGTGAGAGATGCAATCAATGACCAGCTGATCGCATGGTCTGAATTCATTGTATTTTCCCAATTATGGTATGTATTATTCACCTGTCTTCGCGCCATTATAATTATTTCCAGATACCATTGCGATCGAAATCTTAGTGATTGCAGCATTATGAGGCATATTGCAAATCTGTAATTCAACATTTTATCCATACAAATTTCATTGGAAGTAGTTAGTTAGCACTAACCTCGAAGTAGTTAGCACTAAAACTGTCCGTGTGATTACTGTTGGAGTATCTGAAAATTGAAGGTTCATTTTTCCTTTTGTAATAGTTTTGCCTTACGTCGAAACGAGTCCCTTGTAATGTTTACGTATGTTTACTCCGGTTGATGACTTCCCGGAATGAAACTTTTGTTGGTTCATAATCTCGATTTCACGCGATTCCCTAAACAATTTCTTGGAAATTAATGAATCACCAAACATAATATACCAATCTCGTATTTGCACTACGATTTCGCATTTTACCACATTTTCATTCTGAGAACGACCATTGCTGAGAACAATCATTTTATCGCCAGGGTTTACAATTAATCCTGAAACTGAATTTAAAATAAAATCAGACTGTGTAACCTGAATCAAGGTCGACGAAGTTTGCGTGGATAACAGTTAGCCTCACGTCTCTTTCGACACGGATTGTAAGCACATCGTCGAATGAGACTATCCAAGCAGGGACCGTATCGCAACTGTGAAAAACGTTCAAATTAGTCCTAATTCCCAACTTCCTGACTCTGTACTAATTGGAAAGTGAGAGGGACTCTACTCGTTTTTCACGCTCTATCACTTTACTATGACCGGAATTTAGTATAGATCAATTGCCGACATTCTCACCTCCGTGATCTATGAAGGAAGCGTTCCCTCTCGTTTCCGTCTCGAGTCCCCGAGAAGGCAACAATGTTGCCCTTGCCCGTACATTGGTCTATGTGCTACCACATAGGTGACCCGTGGGAAACAAATACCGATTCTATTGAAGGAACTATCCAATGTGAATGAACTAACTACTTAAGCCTACCTTGCGTAGCGGCCCTACGATTGTTGCAGACTGATTCGTGAAAATGAGTGTTAATTCCTGGCTGCAATCGAGGTCCTCTGAGCAATCCGAGACGATATCCCATCCTTTACTGCTGGATACGCAATGGGTTCTGGAGTTATTGTAAATGCTGGCCAGGCTGAAATTAAAAATAAATGAGCTAATACGCAGAATAAGTACCAATCAATTTAAATTACCTCGCGGAATATCGTTCCACTTGAGCATGCACCATGTCGAGAACAAAGTTCCCAGCCAAGAGCTGTGCAGTTAATTTGGTTTTTATGAAACAGAAACAAAGCTCACATTAGTACGGACATCGTTGCATGCAAACTCCATCGTCGAAACCACCAAAGCAAGTATTGCGAATATCAGAAAATGGAACAGAGATGTTTCCATCCTGTGAGTAGAGAAGCTTCGAATAGAAAAAATGGTATGGATAATATGTCAGCTATTGTTATTTTAAATGGATATATTTGCGCATTTCATTCGCTTATCAATCTCGGTAACACCCCTAAAGCGAGCAATCGTCTGACTCTCTTCAGTTTGCAAGTTTGCACGCTCTCTCGTCTCTCGGATTGGCGAGAGAGCGTGCAAACTGAAGAGAGTCAGACCATAGCACCCCTCAAGCACCCCTTCGCATTCTTCTAGCAGTGATTCCGCGCAGTCGATTAATCCACACCTTCGCGCCTCCTCGCCCGTAAAGATAGCAAACGGGCACTACTGATAATTCCATTAGCCTTCTTCCACTCTTCTTAACTTTTCTACCTGATTTTATCTTAACTTCAGAATGATCACTATTGGGTCGCGGTTGCTACTATGCATCCATTTGGTGTCTTGTACCACTGTTCAGATTTACACCTGTGAGGATTTGGCGAATATCGTGAGTCAAAATATTAATGGTCAAATTTGCCCTTATTTTCTTTCCAGCTCCCGGAGACAAACATCACTTCTAGCTCCAAGTACTTATGTGTTGAGCTCGGGGATGAAGTAAACGAAATTTAGATAAATATGCATTAGAATACTTGATGTAGAAATATCCGATAACAATTGGTTGTCTGAAAATAAAAAGACTTAAATTTTGAAATGTTTCAATTCAGTTTTCGAACTGGGAGACTCTCGATGTCATTTATGCAAGCTCCGAGTCAGACAACGAAACGAGGTATGGTATTAGACTCATTTTCACAAATTCCTCGTCTCGTTTAAGCTTCACCAGTATGTTCAAGAACACCACAACAAAGTGCGTCTCAAGTACCGCAGGATGGACAATTACCTCAAATTCGTCAGACAGTTTCGATTGTAGCCAAGACTTCACTACGACACTATCCGACGCTCCGGTTGCAAACGATAAGGTGTGCTCTAGAGTTCAAAATTCGGATTCACCATTCTGCACACTTTCTCGCTTATCTAAAGTCCTACATCGAATGAAGCATCCGTGACCCGAATTAAGCACCATAGTTTGCTAAATTGCAAAATGAAATCACGGTACATTTTTCAGGTCTATCAGGCTCTTTCGATCTCACCCATGACTACTCTGAACATTCTGGCTGTACTAAACTGTGCTTTCCTCGTCTGTCTTGTGTTCATTGGCCTCGCAACTGTGAAAGCTGTCAAGAGACTTCGCATAGCGGTTTGGATGTTTTGAGCTATGATCTCGCTCTCTCCATACCCTACTCTCGCTCGCTCACTCTGATCGACGAGAGAGCATGTGGTTTGGAGAGAGTCAGACGATTCCTCGATGTTTTACGTTTTCGAAATAATCCGTGTATTCAGGTCTTTGATGTGCGGAGAACCGCAGGAAATGGTACATCGAAGAAGGAACATGCCATTGAGAAAAAGCGACCTCTTATCTCTCTTGAATAACTACGTAATCATGCAGTAACAGTACAAGCTCCGTATCGTCACTATGTGTACTATGACACTAAGTCGCATGATCACCGTCGGATGGTAACCTACTGGATGATAACCAAAAATTGGAACCTTCTGCAGAACTTTCACAGTAGGTTCCCAAAGTCTAAAAAATGATTCCGTGAAAGTTCTACAGAAGGATCCATTTTTGGTTATCATCCAGTAGGTTACCATCCGACGGTGATCATCCGACCTAGTGCCCGAACTATTGTCCAGTCATTGCGAACAATCAAAGCACCCTTTTTTCGAAATGTATATTTCGAGCAATGGATATTGAAATAAAAATTCGAAGTTCGAACTGAACTGAAACTGAAATTCGTCGGTTTATATCGATCAATACTGATGAAAACAACCATAAAATAAGTTAACTTTAAATATACGAACTGAATTCTTTCGGAAGAGCTCGCTCAAAGTTACGTTTCTTGAAGGCAAAAGTGGGTACATTACCATATTCGGATTAGAAAACACATATCACAACTCTTTATTTATCTGGATTGTGAATGGAGAGGGTAGATAATCGAAAGGTAATACATGAAATAATTAGCTTATGGCTTGATATTTTTGGTATTACTTCCATTTGAATCATCAGTAGCTGCAGCTCGATCACTTTCGAGTTCGCAGTCAAACCCTGTAAAGTCATGAATGATACTCATCATCATCGAAAATCTGCCATCAACTTTCGAAGATCCACTTTTTCTATTGCGCCCTATTATGGCGGATGAAGAAAATAATTTAATTGAATACTAAAAACATCAACGAAATTACCGAAACTGACGACTCTCTTCAGCTTTCTCAACGCATTCACTGTTATAGCACCGATGACGATTAGAGAGAGCAGAGAGATGCAATTGAGAAGTGCAACAATGTTGAGCACTTGGATAGTTGATGAGGTAAAGATTGATTGATCCTGGAACATGTGCATTCATTCATTTACAGTATCGGGCATTCAGTATTTACCTGTGCGTCGCATGTGCTACTCTCCGCGTGAATAGTGACGACAATAATAGTGATCATGGCGATGAACACTCTGAAGGCCATTCTAAACGATGCTATTTCTGAACCAACGACCTTACAATAGCATAAAAAAGCGAGAACAGACATGATTTGAATTAAATTTGGTCGATTATTTCCAATGACTGTGGGAAAAGGATGAAATGATTAGGGGGTGGGCTGTAAACTGATAAAAATACCCAAATGAGCATCGCAGAGGGGTGCATCACATTATCAAATCAAGGTGTGCTTCCAATTAATAGAGAGTGCACAAATGTGGTGAGGAATATTGACTCACCATTGATTAAAACGGACAGCGAATTAGCGAAATTAGAAATTAGAAATGGCGCAATTGCGCAAAAAAATAAAAATCTTTTCGCGAAACATTTTTAGTTGAACACGAAGTCGTCAAATTAATGATTACAATTCAAAAACAACAACAAATATTTATCCTCTTCAGACGTTCATTACTGTTTTTTTAAGGTCCTGCATACTCAACGTTGAATGGAGTTATTTATGTTTGCATTTGCTTAAGTATGAAATTTCAAAAGTGAGCTCTGTGATGTTCTGATTCCCTCCAGATATGATTTTGAACAATTTCAAATACGAACTTCATTCACACATGAACGAATTCCACGAACATTTTATTGAGAGAAATATATACTAAACAAAATGATTTGCTCGATAAGAGTGTAAAGAAAGTGTGGTTATTTTGAACGACTAAATGTTATTGTTAAGTCCAGATAGTGATAGCTCTTTGCATTAAAGTTCGGTAACAGGCAAAAGCACGTCGGGTTCTGGAATATTGAAGTTTGTGGCGGGCTTGTTGGCTGTACGGATCAAGTGAGCATTATCCTGTTTGAGCGGGAGCTGCTCAATTGATTGTTCTGGAAAAGGATAATATTTCATGCATAATACGATCATAAATCACAATTGGTTTTCGGTAGAAATGAGTGCATATTCCAATGTCACCCAGCAGCACTCCGAAGGAAATAATTATATTAATTATCCACACGGGTAGCAGAATGCGATCGATGCAGCACACATCAGTAACTTGACCATACAAAATGATATAGATCAATTACAAAACAATTAGAAAGTAGCAAAAAATTGGTACTTTCGATTTTTCCAGTTGCATACGGAGTATTCACTTCTTTGTTACCCATATAAATTTCAACGATGGCAGTTTCATTGATCATGTACATCAACGGATCATTCCTTCTGACGGTACAATTGCTCTGGAATTGGAACATTACTAAATCCTGATGGAACATTACTAATTTATCAGTTACCGTAAAGGTGCTGTCGAAGACCAATTCAGTGTGAAGGTGAATATGGAACCTAAGATAAACTTTTGTCCAGCTTGAAATATTTTGGAAATATCTCACATGGATGGTTGATCCTGTCTGTGAACTGTGGTTACTTGGCTTTCTTCAGTACTTGCGTTGAAAGCCACACCCATTTTAACGCTTCGATCTTGCTGTTTTGCATTCCTAGACAAACATGTTACTTGTGTATTGATTTTCCAAACCTTTCAAAAATATGAATGTCCACTTTGTTGCCGTACACATTCCGTTCCTGAGCATTGTTGCTTCGACTACTTTCGAAAAACGCTATTGAATAGCCTTTCTGGGCAATAAATACTGCAATATTGTATACAACCGTTTTTATATTCTGAGATAGAGCAGTAGCTCACTTATTGCATCATCAAAAGTCCGTGGGAAGTGACTTTCGAAAGTTAAATGTCCCGCCACCTCATCTGCCTGAACAGTCAATACTTGATCATGTGAGAATATCCATTCAGGAACAGACGTGCACCTCAAAGTGTTTTCGGTATATCATGATTTCTGTATCTGTATCTTAGAATAAATTAATCCGAAAACAAAAATCGTACGGCCATGAGCCGAGTTTGAAGCAGTCATCAATACGATCGCCGGTGTAGAAACTGATGGTACCATCTGCGTTGGATATATCTTATCTTATAATCACCCTCACTCGCTCTCTCTGCGTCCCCCCGCGATCGATGCCATTCTCATTTTATGTATGAACAACCTCTGGTAAATAAAATAAGTATCAAATTGTAATCCTTGTCTCATTTCGCTCCATTTGGGGAGTGCCGTATATTTTCGTTCGCCCATCCCTCTTATTTATTATGTTTCTCATCTTTTCACATTTCTATGACATCAGCAAGGATCCTGACTTTGCATCTTGGTCACCTAAATTCATCTAAATTACTGTACAAGCGTTCTCTTCAAGCCCCATCATACTCACGCATGCAGCGAAATATGCACAAGATCTTAGCGTGTCTAAAATATGTACGCACCTCATAAGACGGGCCGACAACCTCTGCTGTTGTATTAGTGAGAATGAGTGTAAATTTGAATTTGCATGAGAATTCGTCGGTCACTTTCTTCCCATATTTATAAAATATATCCCACGGCTTGCCATCATTTCTTTCAAGACAATGGCTGCTTGAATTCCCAATTGTACCAAAGCTAGAAAAAATTTTACAAAATGTAAATACATGTGAAGTGCAACCTTATCCAGTAGTTCGAAGATGTGCGAACTTGCAGTCCGTCGCTAAATTCCCTCCACTCTTGCCACTCAAACTGAAACGGATTTTACTCAATAATTGGTGCCAACTCGACATATAATAATACAAACTTCCACGCATATATATATATTTTTTGTAAAGGGAAGTCAATACCGTATTGTCAGGAACGATACAGAGACAGTCAGCATATGCTTTGAAACCCGATTCGATTAGCTAAAAAAAACGAGATTGAAAGATGAAAAGTTTAAAAATACCGAAAATGTGAAAAAATAAATACAATCAAACACACTTCTTTCACTTGATCACAAGAGTAGACGTAAGCTCTGGCTTGATGAACTAGTAAGAGCAAAATAAATGGCAGAATTGATAGTTCCATCTTGACGCGAATGCTTCTGTTGCGGCCCATATCGGTTGACTAGTGTGACCTTTATAGCAAATTTGTATCAGTAGGTTCTTGCCTGTATGAAGAATTTAGAGAAAGTGATCACACTGTCATCATGTGGTGATAAGACATTATCTCATTACAATGAGTCAGTGTCGCGGAGGGGTGCATCTCATTATCAAATCAAGGGGTGCATCAAACTAGTGAAGGGGTGCAAGACGTAAGGTGCGGAATATTTTTATGCCGACAGACAATTGATAAAATCGTGAAATCGAAATTCGCTATTCCATTGATTTTTTGCTCAAAAAAACCTGGTTTAGTGAAACATTTTATTAGTTGTCAAGAGTTCAACAGTTCCATGATAGAATCTCGCATAATTTCTACGCAGCTTGTGCACATTGCAACAAAAACTCGACGCAGCGTTTGTTTTTCAGAATACACATTTATAGGGGATATTACAAACGCATGAAGACAAGCGATCGATCAATAACTAATTCAGGAGAAAATCAGAGGTAAAAAAACGTGTATTGCATCATGTTACATGATGATGATGTAATACCAAATTTTGAAAGTACCCGTCAGGGGGGTTCTAATGGTCAAGGTCCGAGGTCTGGGTGATGCCTGGGAGCCGATATATTGTATTATTTCATCATCATTACGTAATGATGCTGCTGCTAATAAGAATAGGCTCAACATATATGTATTGGATTAAATGATGTTGATATGTGTATGAACAACAATATTCGATCATCAACTACGAAAATGAGGTAAGCCATGGATAAAAGACAATTTGTCTAAAAGACAATTTGAGTATCTCTAATCTCTGCGATGGCAGAATCCATCCCTTGCTTGACGTGATCCTTGACCAATTCGTGCATTATCTGAAATGTGCACAAAGGATGTTGATTGTGTTCTAGAGTAGTATGTTAAACATTTCTGTGCATTTACGGTTATTAACCTGAAAACTTTCGTGATCCATCTTTTCCGCTTTTCGAATAATCTGAAATTCGGAGATTTTTTTGCATTTAACTGCATGATAATTCGATGATTAAGTGACGAGAAAATGATTTTAAAAACAACAACATACTCACAGCTTTGCGGAATTTGAAATGAACGATAGCCATAGCGCAGATGAAGAGAAGACAAATGAGAAGAACAGCAAGCAACAAAATGGTAGACGAACTGAGCCCGAGTGGCGGGTAGACTTCTACAGGCCTCTGAGCGATGAAATATATATATATTTTTTTATTGAATAGTTATGACTAACTACCTCAACTCCCGTCTCCGAATGAATCCTCTGGCGACCAATACGTACTGACTGTTTTGGGAATGCCGATTGATCAACTTCTGTATTCAATAATTTGTATGATGATATAGGAAGCCCAAGGAAACTATCATACAACAATTGAAAAGTACCTTTGTCGTCGACAAAAATTTTCACAATGATATGATCATGCCTGTCGCTGAAATCCAAAGGAGTTTTTCCGGATGGATTATATCCAATCTGCAATATTATTTTTTCATGTCGAGATATAATTTACGGGGACGTATCACTTTAGAACTGGTTATTTTATAACTCTTTCTTTTGAATTCATTGATGCATTTGGAGTACTTTCTTTTTTTCACTCTCTTTAGCGTTTTAAATAACCAGTTCTAGGACGATTCATCCCTCCCTTAATTTACTACCTCAATGTGATTTGAAATAAACGAGGTTATGTAACTTCCACTGCGATATCTAAAAAGGCGGAATCTATTAATGGCTGGATTGCTCAAATTATATAGTGAGAGTGCTTGAAAAAATTTAAATTCCTGAGAAAACCCATCAAATATTTACGAAATAGCCGTAACGGGTTTTAAAGATTTCGTAATATTGAAATATTTTTCTCGATTTTGTTATATTGAAAGCACTATTTGAAACCTCGAGTTTTATTGTCGATAATAAATGCATAATACTCACTGAAACCTCGTCCCATCGTAAAAATTATCAATGAACGCCTCGCTATTGTTAAATTTCCAGTCAAATGCAAGCTGCATATCGACGTTTATTTTCCGTTGTTCCCTTAAAAGTATTTTTTTCAACAATTGAAAAAGGCAAAAGTGTTACGGTAGTGTGAACGGTAGCGTTTACCGCCGACCACATTCTCTAAACTGGAAATGATGAACTTGCATATTATCCACTATACATGATGCTCGGTGATAAGTGCCTTTTAGGTACTGAAGCTGGTTCTTCCGAGCACTAGCGAATACCAGAATCTCATGGCCAGCATCCACTTGAAGTTCTACAATATTCCGATAAAAAGTTATACAAACATAAAACGTACTTGAATACACCGAGCTCGAATGTTGAACGTCCAATTCAATTGGATCATCTACTTGAACAGTAATTACGTCATCGAATGAGACTATCCAATCGGGGACCAAGTTGCATCTAAAGCCATACATACTGCCATAAATAAATATTTTTTAAATTACTTTCGTTAACACGAGTTTCCCTAAACATAATATGTTTTAACGGATGAATACGTACGGCATAGAGATGATCTTGTTGTCTTTGGCTCCCGAAAAGAACTTTACATTTCCTTCCCCCAAGCAATTAATTTTGCGCAGCCACATGCCAGTACGAGGCGAGACGAAGACGGAAATTTTTGTAGAGTTTATCGTATGATGTACAGCCTGAATATCGACTGATTATCAAGTTATGAGCATTCATAGTCCCGTGATCACGTTTCCCACATACCTTCCTCAGCGGTTTCACGATATCTATCTCCATACTTGTCCCGATTACGGTAAATTGGTCTTTATCACAGTCCATACGGCTAATGCCAATCGCATTAATGGGAAGGGATCCGTTGTTCGAGATGCAGTTGAAAGTCTCATTTGCAATGCGCGAAAAGCTGAGGAAAACAGCTGTGATCAGATAGTCGTATACACTAATAGAAATTCGACTCATCAAACAATCAAAGAACAAAGTCATAAATTCCAGTGCTAAAAAGCTCTGCATACCTCTTAGAGCCGGCATACATACTGTCGATCGCTTTCCAATTCGTGAACTGCAAAACGTTTAGAGAGTGATGAAATGAATATTTTAAACTAACATTCTCCCGTTGAACCACGCATACGTACTTCTCCTGCGTATTGAGATAGGCGTACTGCAGTTGATGATCATTCACGAAATAATGATTGTATCTCACCTTGTATTTGAGCTTATGACACGATGAGATCCAAGCGCCCACATTACTGATGAAAAGCAGTATTAGAAGTAAAAGCATACCTGCAACAACTCCACTTGCACTAATTCGTTCGCAAAGTGATAAGTGCGCTGATTTGAGGTCTTATTTTATCACACATAAGCACCCCGTTATGGAGCGATTGTAGGGGCGCGGTTAGCAGGGTGCGTTTCAAAGTGATAACACCTATAAGAAAGTGATACGGTACTTAGCTTAGTGGCGGTCACTTACTAAGGAATATATGACTCTCTATTTCAATATTTTTTTGGTGACAATACCTTTGATAGCCAATTTGTAGTGTCATTTTTTCCAGAAAATTATCTATATCAGTAGTCCACCGATAAGAGCAATCAATTTGCTCAGCTTGTAAATCCAGCACCCCCAGATAAATGAGGCACCCCTCCTCCACTACGCACCCCTTGCTTGTGACTAATGAACGATAAAGAATGGCATTATAACCGCTCAAATCTCCCCAGTCATCCAATTCCTGGCTCCCCTTTCATGTCTGATCCCATTTACAGATGCGGCTTCAGTTGATCTTAGTAGCAGTCTCGCACTTCTTTGCAGGTGTGGAGACAAATGTTTTCAATTGTGACCAAGTGAAGTACAAGGTGAACAATCAATTTACAACCCAATGGCTAGTGATTTTCTTATTTGAAAATGCATCTCTCTGTTTTCTAACTCCAATATGAGAATTCTAATAACAACACTTTTGTATACTTTTCAGCTTATCAACTCACATGCGACTGTCAACGGCACTTCTCTGTGCGTCATACCCGACGAAGGAGTACTTTTTTGTCGTATTCATTCAATCAGAATCTCAAAATATCCATCTTAAACTTGCAGTTCAAAAATTGGGTCCTGCTCAACGAAGTCTACGCGATCACTGACAAAATTCAGATGAGGTGAGCCGAACTTCCAATGGAACCCTATGCATAGTTGATACCTTTTCAGCTTTGTATCGCGAATACAACTACAAAATGTCTAGAATCAGTTCATCCCGTTGAATGGAGCTTTACCTCAAAATCACTCAAGAAGCGAGAGTGTGAACATCAATTCACTTTGATTGTCTCTGATGCTAAAATTCCATCCCTTATTCAGCCGCGTCGGATTGTGAGCTGTTTCCATGTGTTATTCGCTATTTATGAATTGCATTGTATTATAGGCTAGTGTATATTCGAAAAATGCATTTCTTGCATTGCCTGATACGACTGTATTTGTGTCTCCAAGCTCGGGAATATGGGTCAAACACGCCGCGTGCAAGGTATGCCTTCATTGAGGTAATTTTTAATAAATTTATATGAGCTCTTTCGAATTAAGTGTGCATTGCAGGGTTCTGGCAATATTTCATTGTTTTCGGGACTATCGGTCGACAGCGATAAACAGCATCAGCCAATCCGCACATGGACGTATGTACATTCCTCTACTGATCAAAGGTGTGAATATTTTTGCAGATGCCAACAGCTCCCGGAAAGGATAATCTCATTCGATGACGTCATAACAATCAAGCGCGACATGGTCATCGAAGATTACGCATTCACAACTTTCACCAATCCCAGTCTCATCATTCCTATGAGTGGTAAGCAATAATCGATATAATTATTGATTAGGATTCGCTGTGACACCTGGAGCAAGATTGTTCATATTTTCTGCGGGTCGAAGTAACATCATTCGTTCTCAAACGAAATTATTTGCAGAAGGCCGAATTGGAAATTGGTTGGTTGTGTGCAAAATAGAAAGCTATACGTCGTTTTAGGGATGTGCGCGAAGTTGAGCTCATGATGGATCTATCATTCCATCAAAACAACTCCAGAAGTGGACTGAAGATGCGAAAAAATATCGGAGGAGAGATGGAAAAGTATGTTTACACTATCAACCTAAATATCATTCTTCGAAAAAAATACACTGTTTCCAGATTCAACTCAGGAAATTACAGCCAGAAGTTTCTGGCAAACTACATAAAGGTTTTTCGTTGAAATTAAAATTGGAATAATGCAATCATTGTAAGTTCGAGTACGAGCCACATGATGCCAGTCCCGAAGATGTGTCTTCACGGTATGCATGGAACAATGATACAATACTCATCGATATTTTCGTGAAATCTGAAGGTGAGCATTTAGAATAAAACAAGACGAAATTCTGAAATTATTGAAGAACCCGCTCCACGAGCTTTCCCGACAGTCCCAATGGTGTCCAGCTCCATGACCCCACTTACCCAGGTCACAAAATATCATCAAATATGAGTTTGACAAAAACGAGATGTACTAAAATTAATTCTCAGGATATCAGAGAGGGTATATCGGACTCTCGACCTTCAGTTACAAGTAGCTCATCCAATACTCTCAATTATCTCCCCGCCATTACCGTCCACGTCTTCCTTCTCTTGATTCTTCTCCTCTGCATAACGATGGTATACTACATAGTCCATCTAAACAGCCGTTCGAAACTTCCTCATGTTTCGTATGGATGAACCGCCCATGATTATGAAGGCAACGCCGAGTTCCTACATCTCAAATGTGGTACGTCGGAATTCATATCCAATTGAACTGAGTTTTTAGGTCATCGATGATATCATCAAGTCCGAGGAGTGAATTTGATTTTATTGCGAATGATAAACGCTTGATAAATATATTTGTTCGCATGCTATCAACATTTGAACTAATTCACAGCAAACGTTTACAACTCATGCCTTCATTCGTGCAGGTTCCGTGAAAATCCGTGAAAATCGTTTGTTTACGCTACACCCAGTAATAAACATTTCGTATTTGCATACTAATCTCGTTCAATCAATTTCATTTTCCAAAGATCACGTGCACTTCCGCACGTACCCCCCTCTCATTTTCCACTCACTCTTCACCCTTTCACTCGCGCGGCGCGGTCCACTCCTCCTCTCCCCTCTCCTCTCCCCTCCCCCCTCCTCTCCTCTCGCGATGTCTAGCAGCGACTCGAGGTTTGAATTTTTACCTAAGCTTCTTTAAGAGTTGTTAGTAACTATTGCGTGAATATACCCACTAAGCTTAAGAACAGGAATACGAAAAAATGTAATATTTTATTCTAAGGGAGGCCATGGCGAAGAGTCGCGAGAAGAGCTCATCGAAGAGTCGCAAGGTAATGTTTTACCATTTTTATTCTTGAAAATGACGTCATAATTTTTAAAAAAATAAAATGAATTAAATTTCAGCTCGATCGCATCAAGAATTTCGCCTCTCGCTGCAAGCAGAAGGCAATTTTTTTGCAAATAAATCTGAATTTTTAATTAATTAACTACAAATATTTAGTTTATGATACGGTGTTTCATGAAAGTACGGAATGTAGAGTGGCTTAGCTGTAATTAATGATTATTATAATTAATAGTTAATTAAGGTGTCAAGGTCGCGAAGCACCTCGAAGTGCACGGACTCGACGGCATCGGACAGCGATAGGTGATTAACAAATATGCTAATTTGAACAAATTTCGAAACCCGCAATGCGCCTCTCGAATGCGTTGCGGTTGCCGGCAAGTTGAAATTGAGTATTCCGATACTTCAGCGATTTGCGTACTGCTGTCGAGGACGTGGATCCGAAGGCGGCGGAGAAGTTCAAGTGCCGCCCCGACATCTGCCACCGACCGATTAAGGGTGGGTTACTGTCGGGTTGCGGTATCTAGAGTTTTTGTAAATATTAGGTTGAGCCTAAAGTTTTGCGCGATTTTGGCTCCCCACTTTGAGTTCGTGCAGTTTCTTTTGATAAAATAACCATCTGTTGTCCTGATGTCGATATATAGGGACATGTTCAACCTTTAGAATAATGTATTTTAACTACAGCAAATAACTCTACTGTGCGAGAAATCAAGTCTGCGTAGCTTTGTATTTTTCAGAAAAATATTGATTTTCTTTTAAATTGCTGTACTTTGCCGAGAAATTTTTAGATAGAAGCTCATAAACTTTATTCATAAGCCCGAAGCTGGCACTACCTAGTACCAAAAAGAGAGAGCTGTGTAATTCAGCATTCGCTTCGCATAGGTCAATGAATCACGAGTACTTAAAAAAATCAGAGTTCTCTCGAACAAATCACCTGTTTTGCGGATCAACGAGACTGACAGCTACCTATGGGCGGTGTTATCATTACTTACATGGTTCTCTATTGCAATGATATTTAAGAGCCCACTTGGCTTTCTCATTAAAAAAATGAAATTTGCACCTGAATTATTTTTCAATGAAAATGTCGAAAACGCTGATATAGAGGGCCTTCAGGCACGGTTCACCCTAGAAAAAGTAGCGACCTCCACAATATTCCTAATTAGAGAGTGATAGGGTAAGGTTTGTTCGTTAATTTTAGCACGAAAGAACCGCCCTTCGAACCACGTGGCTAGCACAAAAAAGGCAAAAGTGTGTATTTCGATGTTCTACATTGCACACCTAAAATCTGCAAAACCCTGTTCATGAATGGAGATCTGCATTCTCTCCCAAATGGAATTTTGACTTGTACTAGAAAGGTAGTTCACATTCATAAATAATTGAAATCTCAAGAACTATCGGTATAGATAGACACCACGAACTCCGCCCACTCGGCGAGGACAGTTTCGCTCGAGAAAGTGAGATCGGCGGAGCACAGTCTTCATTCTCAACCAAATCACTCGCTCAAAAATGATTTCAGAAGCTCTTTTCATCCTCTTTCGATTGAGCGTCCGTGCTCTTGCACACCTCTTCTCTGAGTAGGTCAAAATAATAGTTTTATAGTGCGCATTGCCGTCTTTCACTACAAAACTTGTATGCTGACCTACTCAGAGAAGGATTTTCCAAGGTCACGGAGGCTTAATCGAAAGAGGATGGAAAGAGCTTCTAAATTCGACTTTAAGCGAGTGATTTGATTGAGAATGAAGAGTGTGCTTCCTTTCTGAGTAGAATTTTCTAATAGAGAGGACGCGCGGAAAAGAGTTGCAAGAGGGCGGAGTCCGAGCGCGTTCTTAGCCCATCTCTCTCACCCGGCGCGTGTAGAGAGCTCCTGCCCATACGAAAGGGCGCGAGTGCGTCATTCTGACGCTTCACCTTGCTAGGGTGAGGCACAACCGGGGAAGGGCGAAGCTATGCCCAAATTTTTGGCGATTTGACTGTGGATGGGTCGGAATTGGCTCCGCCCCTCTCTCTCTCGTCTCGATTTTCGGCCGCTCTACGTTGACACCTTTTCAAGTACTTTATGAGCCCTAGTGCGATTCTGAGAAAAGATATCGACAAACGGCCAAAAGCATGATCTTATTTGGACACCAGCGGGCAGTTTGAGCATAGTTAGGATGGAATAGTTTCATTTTGGCTACACCCCTTGTGGTCCCTAGGTATAGATACAGTACCCCTAAAACTTCTCTTGACATTCGTCAAGAAAACTCAAATTCTTATTCCGCGCATATTTCTAATAGCCCCTTAAAGGCTGATCAGTCTCAACATTACCAGTACAATATAGGCCAGTCACGCTTTACTACAGTCGTTAGCATAAGGTCCTATCTCCGTTCTAAAATAAATTATAATACTTTGAAAAGTAATGCCGTTGGTTAGAAAGATGAAGTTTGCCACATCGCTGTTTTATTTCCCTTGGTCGGACAGATCTATTATAGTGTGCGCTAAAGAGTGTATAAATGCCCCTATCTAGCACTAAAAGATCTGAGTTGATTGGACAACAACGAACGATGTTAGATATCAGGATGCACTTTAGTCAAAATCGCGCAAAACTTTAGGCTCAACCTAATATAAATCTAAACTGCTGAAAATCTTATGAGCAGTGGCGAAATGGCACCCGAGTATCGTAAAGTGTAATCGTACCGTGTCCTACCGTATCCTACACTAACATACCGTAACCTCTTAGACCAAGCGGACCTCGGCATCACATTCGCCGGCTGCGGCTTCCTCTGCACCTACCACTTCGGCGTTATCAAGTGCTTGATGCGCAACGGAAAGGTATACGGTAGAATATCGATTTTGTGTCAGGATACGGTATCGATTTTCGAAAATACGATAATTATCGATTTTTTCAGACGCTGACCAGTCGGATTCGTCGTGTGAGCGGCGCCTCGGCTGGATCCCTCGTCGCCGCGATGACCGTACTCTCGCCGGATGTAAGGCAACAGAGGATTACTGTAGCATCTGGGGGTACTGTAGAATACGGGAATTACTGTATTTACTGAAGGGATTCTCTAATCACTGTGGGCACTGCCTTACGCGAGGGTTTTATGTATGATTGTATTGGGGTGTCCGGAAAGTTCGTATAATGCTTCGGAAAAAGTCAGTTCGCGATCAAATGCAGTGATTGCGCAATCTGTTTGTCAACAATGTATTGCATCATTCTGACGTTGAGTAGTGAGAGGATTTAATCAGTCTCCTAGTTGCTACATTGATTCTTGTGATGGACTCCCATCTCTACCTCCGAGCAGTTTTACTTCATTACTACCGTCTTGGCCGATCCGTGAAGGAGGCCCACTCTGCCCTGGCCCAGTCGGAAGGAGCTGACGCCCCCTCCATACCCTTCTGCTATAAGTGGTTCTCCCGCTTCAAGAAAGGGGAGTTTGGTCTCGATGATCAACCCCGCTCTGGACGCCCTCCCTCCCTCGATCAGCCTCTCGTTCTCCGCACACTGAAGCGCAAGCCCATGGCCAGTGTGCGTGAGTTGAAGAAGGATACTGGTACTCCCAGATCAACGGTGTCCGATATCCTCCATCTGGGAAGAAGCCTAAACTCCCACAAGTGATTCCCCATGACCTCTCCCACGAACAGCTGAAAAATCGTGTTCAAGTCTGTCGGGAATAACTCCATCGTAGATCCAATCTTCGATGGGTCAATTCCATCATCGCTACAGATGAGAAGTGGATCACGTACGATAACCCTGTGAGGAGACTGCAATGGGTGGATGCAGATGAGAAGCCCACGCCCGTCCCGAAGAAGGAAGAGCACGGAAAGAAGGAACTCCTCTGCTTCTTCTTCAGTGCTCGGTCCCATCTACTGGGAGATCCTCGCCCCTGGCACCAGCATCAATGCCGACCTCTTCTCTGAACAACTGGAAGATGTCGCGATCAGAGTCCCTCCCAGACTCCTGAACCAGGGCAAAATTATTCTTCTGATGGACAATGCTCGCCCACATCGAGTGAAGATGACCCAGAAGAAAATGGACGAGCTGAAGATCGAGAGGATTCCTCATCCACCGTATTCCCCGGATCTCTCCACATGCGACTACCACTGCTTCCGCTCTCTCTCTCTGACTTCTGCAAAGGAAAGAAGTTCAAGAATCGAGATGAAGTTGTGAGGGCTTTCGTGAACTGGGCGGTCTCGAAGAAACCCGCATTCTGGAAGAGAGGAATCGAGACCCTGCCCAATCGCTGGAGGGAGGTAGTGAGAAAGAAGGGGGCATACATTGGTCACTGAGAATTGTAAAGCATTGAATAAAAAATAAAAACAAAAAAATATACGAACTTTCCGGACACCCCAATATGTTCAATGTATCATAATAGTAAACGATATTTTTAACGTACGGTATTCGTGATAAATCAGTTCGTGATAATATCGTAATTTCGAAAAGATTACTGTAGTCAGTTTGCAGAAGCTCGACGAGAGCATGGAGGTGATCATGGCGATGGCGGACAAGATTCACTCGCTGCCCTTCGGCGCCCTCACGCCCGGATTTAATCTGGGAGAGCAGCTTGTAGAGGTACGGTACCGGAAACCAGGATCCAGGAGTTGGTACCGGAAGTTCCGTACTAGAGTTCGGTGCCAGGTTCGGTGCCAGGTTCGGTACCTGCAAGTGGGAACACTCCCTGATATTGCAGGTACTGGGCAAGTTCTTCCCGCAGGACATCTCCGTGGCCGACCATCGTCTGTTCATCTCCCTCACGCAGCACAAGGTACACGGTAGGGATACTGTACCTGGTTCCTTAAATCGATAATGTGACAAGGTATACGGTAGTTGAGTGGGTACTGTACCTGGTTCCGTACAGTAGTCGAGTGGGGGCATCAAACTTACAGACGTGATTGAACGACAAAACAAGAAACAATAACAACAACAACATGCAAACAACAATAACAAATAACAGCAACACTTCAGACGCGCGTGAACTGCCTGGTGTCCACGTATCCCGATCGTGCCTATCTCATCACCTGCCTCAGCGCATCCTGCTACATTCCCATGTACACGAGCGGGCTCACGGCGCCCGTACCAGTGATTGATGGAGAGGTGAGAAGGTTGCGCAACATGGAAATGATTCATCAGTAGGGTTCTCTTATTGGAAAATTTTTTTGACGTATTTTCGGTTAAGTTTCTAGGGTCCTACATTAAGAAACGCTCATCAGCTATATTGATCCCTTGAAACGTATTTGAAAAGGTAGCAAAACTGTTCCAATAAGAGAACTCTATTCATCAGAGAATGCAGAGGATAGCTGAACGAATATAGACACTTCATGCAGGGACAGATCAAAAATTTTTGAAACCTACGCTCGAAATTTTGCTTAACAAGGAGATGCCTAGGAATTAGTGGGACAGGGGGGGCAGATAGCAAATAAGTGATGGCATTTCATCACCTCCATTGCAGCCGTGGGTCGACGGCGGCTACACGAACAACCTGCCCGACTACTCGGATCTGCGCACGATCACGGTACGAATTAGGGATGACTTTGTCAAAAAAACTGACTCGTCATGCCGGATTCACAGTTGAATATCACTGGTTGATGCCAGCTTCGAGTCAACTCAATCCCCATGAATAGACAAATTAACAAATTAGAGTAAATGCGAACGAAAGTATTGAAATCGCATTCTTTTTTATTTTATTTTGAAATCGTGAAATCGCAGGTTTCGCCGCTGTGCATGGTTTGCGACATCACGCCACCACACGACGCCTTCTTCGACTGGACGATTGGCATGGCTAACATGCACTTGAAGGTACAGTCATGGTTTAGGACTGTTATCGATAGAAATGGGTACCACTTGGTACCGGGACCGAGTGGTACCCTTACCATGTGGAATGACTAGAAGATGAATATGCGGCACATTTTACGTATGTTTTTATAAACACTGGACGATTGGCATGGCTAATATGCACTTGAAGGTAGGTATGTAGTTGGTAGGGGATGGCACCGATGGATCGGGTACCATTGAATTCCGGTGCAGAGTGGTACCGAGTGTGAAGTGAACTCACTTCACGTTTCGATGCACTACGCGCGCACATGGAGGGTGTTTGGTGGATGGTTTCAAATCTCGGGACGATCGGCGGTTAACATGCATTTGAAGGTACGGTAGGTGGTAGTGGGTACGGACAGGGACAAATTATATTGTGGAACCAGCATTGTGCTGTGGTTTAGTTTGATTCAGTATCATGCACATGAGGGCACGGTAGTGGGTGCGGAGTGAGTCCGATGCCCTTTGGCCTTATGTTGATCATTTAACAAAATTGACGGAGTTGTCTAAAAAAATTCTGAATGTTGAAAATTAACAAAAAAGGAAATATTTGCAAAAGGATTTCCGCGTAGAAGTGATGATAATATGAAATTGATTCAGGTGAAGTTCCGCAACATCTTGCGTGGCGCGCAGACTCTCTTCCCGCCGTCTCGCAGGAGACTCAGGCAGTTCTACGAACAGGTTTATTTTTGTAGTTTTGTTTGCCAGACCGTTTTGATACATTTCCTAAATTGCTTACAATCTCTCAAGAGACTCAGACAGATGCAAAAGATGTGAATTTTTATAGAAATTTGCATAGATGAGTTTCCCCAGGCATATCATTATATTACAGGGCTACCGTGACGCCTTCAAGTTCCTGCTGGACAACGACATGCTGGAGCGAGACACCGGATCGTCCGTCTGACCCGCGGAACTACCGCAATCGAAGCGCCCTACAGTACCCGCTTCCCCCTCCCCGAGAGGGATTTTCAATGATTGTATCCTCAAGAATATCGTATAGTAGTGTGATAAAATGATTCATGAATCTTAAGGCCAGAAAATCATATTATTTTTCCTGTGATAGTCCATGAAATTCAAATTGGAATATTCAATAACATCTCGGAATACCACACAAAGATTTTGAGAAGGCCATGATATAATTCTGTAAAATCTCATCATCACTCTAAGATATCATACAACTGTTATTGTGAATACTTGCCCGATAAAAAATGTTTATTGTTATGATGATGGTGAATAATATACCGAATAATGTTCTCACCTTTCCCAATATTATCGCTTTGCTAATGATGCTATAGCTGTGCCACAGGCGATGATTTTGTACAATAAATCAAAATGTGCTAATCTCTAACTCCCCATTCCTATACAATGTAAATTATTTTCCATATGATTGTTCGCTTGCCTTTTTCTCCGCCAGTTTCAGTTTGTATAGCGTTTCGGTTGCGTATTCCTTTATCAACAAGAAGTTTGTCCATTCCATCTTCCCGACTTCGAAAATGCAATCGAGTGGGGCGATCTCGAGGGAACCTTCAACTGAGCAGGTGAGCATATTTGCTTTCATGCATTTACGATTTTTCCCTCTAAACTATGTACATTAAAATATATTTAAAAACCATACGCGTCGAATTAGAAGTTGCGACATCTCCGGAATGTATTGTGGGGATGCATCGAAATAAATATGTGCAATTACAGACATCACTTGATGACCTACCAGACGAACTTCTCGCCAAACTCTTCAAGCTGGCCCGCATGCCGATACTGAAGCTGAGACTGAATAAGCGAATGGAGAAGTGGGTTCACAAGAACCTCCAACTGCAGGAAATCAATTTCACGGTATCTATACTTTATATTTACAAAGAATACAAATTACAATATTTACAAAAAATACAAATTACAAAAATTACATTACAAAAAAATGAGAAACCCTAAAATTCTTTAAATCATTGCAGGTTTACGAAAACGCCGTTTACCTGATTACTGACAAAACAACGGAATTCAAGAAGGATGAAGGTGTTGAATATGTGTGGGACATGTGCCAATTGGCTAAGGTAGAAATAGCAAAAACAACAACAATACCAATAGCATTTAAAACATTGGTTAAGGGAATGGATAGATGGTCAATCGATCTCGCCACTTACGTTCCCAGGATTGAAATAAATGTGCAAGGGCAAGTTGATGAGGTTTGGTAATCTTTTTGAAGAGGGAACTCACCGAATCGTAGTAGAAAACTATGTTATCCGAGTTGGTGAACACTAGAGTTCGAGAAATGCCACCACGCTCACTTCATTCTACACACTCTCTAGACCGGCCGATCGGCGAAAGAGTGTGTAGAATGAAGAGATATCATTTCTGTGGTATCATTTCTCGAACTCTAGTGAACACGAGTTCGTAGTTCGTCTTGTTATTGCTCGTTCATCTAAATTAGTCGGCTAGTACTTGAGAGAAGAATAAAGACAGCAAACGCCGACAAAGATACTAGCACATGCTCCGATGATTGACAAATATTATACGCAATCGAAACTATGTGTACTCTGACTTTTATATTTTTTTAACATGATATGGTTAAACAATACAAATTTCAGAATCAGGGCGAAGTGATCTCAAAGTTCTTCCAGTTCAACTCTGACAAGATGCTAGTTCGTGGTGTGAGTTCCACTTTTTGAAAACTCAAAACATCTCCGAGTATCAAAAGCCGAATTTACCCTTACATTTGCCCTCACCAATCATTTTCAGGACAAATCATTCGAGTTTCCTACTCTTAGCCTTTCATCTCTCCTAATTTAACATCAGAGTGGCCGTGTTTAATGTCATCTGTCCATCACTTGATGCGACCGACCTGCACCTACTGTGGAAGGTGTTGATTTATCTTTAAAAATCGAAATCACTAAAGTAACAACGAGTGAAATGAACATTATGACTTCATAGGAATAGGCTGAAAATCAATCAAATTGCATTGGAATTTGATAAGTAAAATTTAAAAGAAATATTTTTTTAATATTAACTGAAATATTTTTTTAATATTAACTGAAATATTTTTTTAATATTAACAAATTATTCAATTTCAGGCGATGGCAGCTGGGGAAAACAATTGGAGCAGTTCCATGTAATCGCGAGTAATGGAAGGGGCAAGGTATGGTAATTTTGACATTCCGACATAGATACCTCATTGTAACAAGCTACTCTATCTATTGCACAGAGTCACAATTCCGGAGCAATCGTCTGACTCTCTTCAGTTTGCACGCTCTCTCGTCTGTCTGACCGGTGAGAGAGCGTGCAAACTGAAGAGAGTCAGACCATTGCTCCAATTGCGAAACCCTATACGTTAATTAAGGAATTCTTAAAAGCGTGTTTCAAAGTCGTAGTGGAGGATAAAATAGCTCCTCAGCGTACGGTTGAGTTCAAGCCCGACTCAGTATTTCATCCTCCCAGGGTAAGCCAATGGGTTACAGTTCAAAGGATGATGTCAACGCATCTTCCATTTGCACACTCTCTCTCTGTCGAAAGGACGAGACGGTGTAAAAAATATGATCGTTTCTCAAACTCAAAAACGTATAGAATTAGTGAAATACAATGCTAAAACATGTTTTTTCAGCTCTTCGCAACTAACGCTATATTCCCTGATAACGTTGTCCATTTTACACGCAATATGAAGACTGAAGTGAATCGTGACGTCATCGAAATCAGCAAAGTAACTACTGCTGAGAGAAATGAGCAGATTGGAGGACTTCGTGAGATCGAAATGAATCGTGTCTACGGAACCTACACCAGTTACGTGCCTTTCAAGACATAAAATACATCTTCCGTCTTTTGTGCTGAAATACTCCCTTCTTTCCCGATTTTTCCTAAATTGTATGCTATGCGTAATTTGGAATAAATTTTGTAACAATTAGGGTTGCCCAGACGAAATCGAAATCGAAAATTTCTAATCGCTGGCCGTTTGGCATCAATTTCGAAACGAGAGTCGAACAAATGACGCTCGTTCCTTATCTCACAAGGGAAGGCCTTGCGATGTCTTTGGACTTTCGGAACGCGACCTAGTGGGATGGGTAGGTACATGAATTCTAAGAACTCCTGTAAAGTTCAATTTTGCTGAACGCCCTCAGGGCACATAAAAAATCGATATTTGTGCCGGCGTTGCGGGTATGTAAAGCCTTCCAGGAGGCCTTGCCAGCAAGCATCGGTGGTTGAGTGGTAGCGAGTCAAGTCAGTAATCCTATGGACGTAGGTTCGGCACCTCTCCGGGGAAAACTTTTTTGCATTATTTTTGCATAATAAGCCGATACTCTGGTAGCTAAAGTGAAAGCCCGTTTTCACGTCTTCCCCATCTCATATGTTGTATCAAAGTGGTGTAATCAAGGAACTCTACAAAAAATCAAACCATTGCCATCAAAGGATCCAAGATTTGTACAGCCCAGAGTAAGACATCCCTTACCCATAGCTTCATGATGCCCACTTATTTCGCTGACGGACATTTGGGAACTCATCTTTACGTGGTATTGCCGGAGGCGAATGGGTCGTTCCCTGCCAAACGACATATTCAAATCGACAATCTCGTGGTCGAAGCCAATAAGGGGGTAAGTACTTGATGGTGGATTGGCTCAAGACGTGTGTCTTCACGAACGACTGCCCGAAGGATCTTCTACTTTTGGTAGACTCGTGGAGTTCCTTCAAGGATCATGCGACGATGATCACGGATGGTAAAATGCGGAATTTGTCGATAGCAGACCCAATGTCGCCTTCGTTACCCCTAACCAATTCTGTTTCAATGCGCAACTCACCATAAAATGTGAAATTTCTGGCTGCGAGAACGACCACCTCTTAAAGTGCCTTATTGGCTCTGACCACGAGATTGTCGACTTGAATATGTCGTTTGGCAGGGAACGACCCCTTCGCCTCCGGCAATACCACGTAAATATGAGTCCCCAAATGCCCGTCAGCGAAATAAGGGGTCATCATGGTGAAGCTATGGGTAAGGGATGTCTTCCTCTGGGTTGTACAAATCAGTTTCTTGGATCCTTTGATGGCGATGGTTCGATTTTTGTAGAGTTCCTTGACTACACCACTCTGATACAACATATGAGAGTGGGAAGACGGGAAAACGGGCTTTCACTTTAGCTACCAGATTATCGGCTTATCACGCAAAAATAATGCAAAAAAGTTTTCCCCCGGAGAGATGCCGAACCTACGTCCATAGGATTACTGACCTGACTCGCTACCACTCAACTACCGATGCTTGCTGGCAAGATCTCAAGCATCGACTTTACATACCCGCAACGCGGGTACAAATATCGATTTTTTTACGTGCCCTGAGGGTGTTCAGCAAAATTGAACTTTACAGAAGTTCTTAGAATTCATGTACCTATCCATCCTACTAGGTCGCATTCCGAAAGTCCAAAGACATCGCAAGGCCTTCCCTTGTCAGTCAATTTCGTAACAATTTCGAAATGAGTCATTTCTCGAATTGACGAGAAAAAGACCGGATTTGATGATGTTTGCAATCGTTGTGTTTCAACTAAGGGAGAAGTGGGCGCTCTTTAACAATGGACATTTCTAATATGTGTCAAACTCGATTTCGAGCCTTTCCGAACGAGAGGCGAATTTGCCTACGTTTCTAAACGAGATACGAGTCAATATGAAAACAATTCGAATCGTTCTTTGTTCGACTTTCGTTTCGGAACGAGCGAGGAGCTAACAAAAAATTAATACGAAATTTGTCTGTCTTTTTTTTTGAAAAGTTCGCATTGCGTTTCGCTTTTCGGCTCGTTGTCCCTAGTAACAATGCATTCACGAACAGAAATGTGACCAAGCCGGAAATACAGTAGTGCAAGTTATTTTGAATTACGTAATGCTCTGCGTCTCCCGCGCATCATTTACTGACTTTCCGTTTTTTTGCCCTTTCCATATTTTACAATTTTCCATATTTCAAAATGTAGTGGCGTTATCAGTTTGCAGGTTGCAGATTGTATCTTATCACTCGTTCATTTCTCACTCTACTCTTGGTTAGGGTTTCAATTTTTAAGTAATTGCGGGTCATTTTAGGATATGTTTCATGTGCTCTAGATAGGTGACAATCACTTACTCTATGTAGAACGCCTGAAACATACCCGAAAGTGAGCCTAAATTACCAGAAAATTGAAACCCTACTTTTGGTCCACTCGGGTCAATACTGATTAAGATGGTGCTTTGTCGCCATTAGATTACCCTCATACAGTGGAACGTTAAGGCTTTTCCTTAGCCAACAGTTCCTCATTTGCTAAATAGTTCATGCTTGTGTAGGCTTTCAAAATGCTAGTAAAGATGCAATTTTTACTTTCTACGTTTTACTTTCAGGACAAATATGCAATCGGATATCGAGCTCTCAACGACTACAACGAAGGTATAATTCATGAATTATTTACTTTCTCAGATATACGTAAATAAATCAATATGCCTAATCCTCAGATGGAGGAACATGGTGAATTTGTTAGAACGGTTGAATGCGTTTAGCCGATCGAAAGATAATGAATACTACAAAGGCTTGTGGAACCAAAACACCGAACCGATAGTCTAACTAAAGTATCCTAAAGTATCAACTATACTGTTCATCGACACACATTAAATCTTCGTAGGTGTCTCTAGCTGACATTCCGGACGATATAATGTTAAGAATCTCCAAAATGGCCAATCTTCGTAATGGTTTGAAGCTGGATAAACGAATGGAAGAAAGAGTTTACACCCTTTTCCCCACAATCGTTCATCAGATGATTGTATTCATGGTAATATTAATATTTTTCTCAATTTATGTATCATTCCTTCCATATGCTGGCTCGGATGAGAACAATTTTGAAATGTGCCTTTGATATGTCAAAATCGACATGAAGTTAGTCATCATCCGACCTGGTCCTTCGGTAGATCATCATTTATAAATAACTAAATTAAAAGAAAATAATAATAGTATTTGCAGATTGCTGATTACCGATGCTACCTGACCATAGATGGGAAAACAACAACGTTTATGAAGAGCGATGCTCGCGACATCGAGTGTCTATCGAGAGGACTAGAGAGGTGGTCTATTAACCAGACCACCCCCATTTGTAGCATCAATATTAACGTCAATGATGTAATTGATGAGGTAGGATTGAATACGATTTCATTCTAAAGTTCTAAATTCGAGACATAAACTCTACTTTCTCACATGTATTGACCGGGCAATTAGCGATCGATAAATTTCTCAATTTGTAAAATACTATTTCCTGCTATAGTTCGTAAATAGAGTGTTCAAAATTTCAACCTGGCACGTTGCGAGTGAATGGGGTGGAATGGTTTCCCGACCTCTAGTATCCCTTACCAAACGGCTTCCCGTTACAGCCTTTACAGAATATTGGAAAATTTCGAAAAAAAAAGCCATTTCGAAATTGTTCCAATTCAACGCTGGGAAACTTTCTATACATGGAGTAAGCATATTTTCTCAAGAATTACTGAATTATACGTCTGAGTGTTTGCCGTCATTTATAACTACTCATTCAGCAAAAACAACTCCACTCAATTTCTCGTCTCTTCTGATTTTGGCCGAGAAATTTAGAGAAGTTTCGATCGATCTTACTTGTTCCTCACTTGAAGCAACGGATTTGCATTTCCTTTGGAAGGTGATTTTCAAAATTCGTTATCATGAAAATTAAACAATCATCACTTGAATGTTAGGAAAAATGATTTCACATTATTTCATAACTAACTCAGTGATAATGGTGTGTACAATATGAAAATGTATATACCCGATCTTTATTAATTATTTTCAGACTCTAAAAGATGGCGATTGCAAACTAGAATCATTTTCTATCCCAATGAACGAAGAACTGGCCAAAGGCTTTCTCAAAGTGTGCTTTGATGTCACTATGGAGTCCACATACCATCCAGAGCTCACAATTCAGTACAAACATGAGCCAACCGTCTATCCCATAAGAGAGCCTCCCAGGGTAAATAATGACGAATATTTTACTTTTACTCTTGGATATTTCGAAATATTTCCATTTTCAGCTGTTTTCAAATTTCGCAAGATTTCCGGACAATCCTGTTCATTTTACGCGTAATCTGAAAAGTGAGATCAATCTGGAAACAATTCGATTTAGTAAGGTCACAGTTAGCGAGAGGAATGAACAAATAGCAGGACTTCATGAGATTCAGCTTAATCATTTTTACCATGTTAACAATCGCTATCCTGATAATTAATTAATAAAGACACTTTTGGCTAAACCTTTCGTACTGTCCTCTTATGGATTTATTTGAAATTGACCTTTTTTATTCTGGACGATAAATCTTGTGTGAGAATGAGTATGTCCGGAGGCATAATGTTCTAATTTAAAGGCACTGTAATTGTGAGAGCGAGTCGCTGGTAAAGGTAAAGGTACATCCCGTTTTCGAGAGAGAACACTGCTAGGCCAGTGCCAATATGGGCGAATTCAGTCTGGAGTGTCCTGTGTGATCTAGTCACGACTGCCAATTCCCCATCCCCAATGGTAGCCGAATTGGTGAGGCGGGACGGTGTCACGTCCGAGAGTCGAGTGGGATAGAATAGGAAGGTGCGCCATAGACCACTACACCAGTCCGCTGGTATGTATTCTCAATATGTATGAGTGACGATACGGGGTTGCGTGACGCTTCCAACGTAGCCAAATAAAGACCACTCTCACTTTAGTCAAACCTCTTATCCATTATTTTTTATTTAAATTTGCATATATACTTCTCCTCCCAATCTCACTCACGTTTAACTAACTTTTTTTGTGTAACACATTGCATAAGTGAGAATTGTATGGCCCACGAACTTAAAATGCCAACTGGAGGGTTTATCTTGATGAACTCATTAATTCATTTTTATAATTAAGCTTTTTTTGTATTTTTAAAATTTTCCCACTCAAATCGTAATTGCGTTTCACATCTAATTTGGTATAAATTGAGTTATTCGATGTTCGGAAACATAATTGTGCTTCAGCCGGAACTACAGTAGTAGGAATAGCTTCGAATTAATATTCAGCGTCTCTCACGCATCATATACTCCCTTTTCGTTTGTTTATTCGTCTATTTGTGCCATTCAAAATGCCTGTGGATTGCGTCATCAGTTCATAGCCACGCTGTAAAAAAAACCTTTCCTTTCGATCTGGCAGGCGCAGATACACATGATGACCAGCCGGGTTGGCTAGTCGCAATCAATTTCGATTTCGCAATTCTCTCCCTCTCGCAAATAGCGAAATCCAAGGAGGGAGAGGAATTGAGATATCGCAATTTCGAATAGTCAACCCTAATATAAAGTCGTCATTAGATCACCTTCGCATGTGGTGTATCTCTAATAATTGGTTTCCGAAATTTCCAATGTATACACAATACTTTCATGACAAATATGCAATCAGATCGCGGGCTCTCAGCGACCACAACTAATGTAAAATAATGAATTGTTTATTTTCATGGATGCGCTATATACTCATAAGCTCAAGCCTAAGTTGATGTCTACGTATTCTCAGGTGTCTCTAGTCGACATTCCGGACGCTATAATGCTAAGAATCGCAAAGATGGCTTCGAGTGGATAAACATATGGAACAGAGGGTTTACGCGCTATTCCCTTCAATCGCAAACCAACTCATAGAATTCGTGGTAATATTATATCTTTGCATATTTCACGTATCATTCCTCCGTATGCTTGCTCGGATGAGAACTATTTGAAAATTACACTTTTTACAAATTCTTCATGAAAAAAGTTCTCATCCGACCTTATGCATTTGCTCCATATAGAATCACTGGATTTCCGTATAACGTGAAAAATACTTGTAATATTTGCAATAATTGCTAGTTGCCGATCACCTGTGTGATCTGAAAATTGATGGGAAAATAACAACTTTCAAGAGGAGTGATACGCGCGGGATTGAGCGTCTAGCGGTAGGATTGGACAGGTGGTCAAAGAATTAGACAACCCCCATTCGTAGCATCAACATTACCGTCTATGGTGCAATTGACGAGGTCGGATTTTAAGTTAAAGATGACCGCAAATTAGAGTTCGAAATTCGAGTATCTAGTTCACATGACTCGACAGAGCAAGTAACGATATATTTCTCGAACTTTATTATTTACGCATCATTTAGGAAACCTTTTAAATTAATTGAGAATCGATTTGCGATTAGGTTGATCAATTCAAACTACAGTACTTTTTAGCGTATTTCTGGCTAAAACTTTAATTCTAAAGAAGCAATCGAGCTGAAATTTGTAGGACAGCATATGTAGGGTGTACCCATGTGCAAGTTTGGATTTGTCTGACTTCGATAACTCCGAAATTCTCATTTTCGGTATGCCTTCCGTTGACGAATTGTAAGTCCTTGCTAGATTTTTTCGGCACTCAGAAAGTGAATTGGAGATTCTACAATGAATGCCGAACAGATCAGTGAAAATAGATATCGATTGGTCGTATTTCCGTATAGATATGATACTTTGAATCTTGTAAAATTCGTCAAAAACTGGCCATTTTGGACGAAAATGACCTGTTTTTAACGAATTTTACAAACTTCAAAGTATCATAACTATAAGGTGACCAATAAATACCAAATTTCACAGATATGATCGGCATTCATTGTAGAATCTGCAAATTACTTTCTGAGTGCCGAAAAAAATCTAGCAAGGACTTACAATTCGTAAACGGAAGGCATACCGAAAATGAGGATTTTGGAGATAGCGAAGCCAGACAAATCCAAAATTGCACATGAGTATGGATACACCCTACGTATGGTGTCCCACAAATTTCAGATCGATTGCTTCTTTAAAATTAAAGTTATAGCCAGAAATGTAGTAAACAATTACTGTAGTTTGAATTGATCTACCTCATCGCAAAAATCGATTCTCAATTAATTCAAAAGGTGCATTCGAAAGCCCGAAAGATGCGCTTTCGAACCAGCTGATTTATATTTGGATATAATTATTTCTCGAATTTTGGCACACATTTTACCGAAAAATACCATTTTGAGCGAAATATCGATTTCTCAGTGGCCTACCGTACACTGCCCTGTTGATCCCATCGGATAGATGATTCGATTGGTAATGATAAAATATTAGTGCACCCGAAAAGTTGAGAAGGTCGAATAAGGTTGACGGAAGTTATGTTCGAAAAAAAAAACACCAATGTGATAGAATTATGCTCGCTACTGTATCACAATGAATTGACTCGAAATCCGAATTTCGAAAACAAAATTTCGTACGAAATTACATATTTTCAGAATCTGCAAGAAGGCGCTAACAAACTCGAATCATTTTCAATTCCAGTGAAAGAAGGAGTGGTCAAGGATTTTCTCAAAATATGTTTTGATGTCACTATGGAGTCCACACAGCGTACAATTCGGTACAAGCATGCACCAACATTATATCCCATTAGGGAACCTCCCAGGGTAAATAATGCTGAATGTTATACTATTGTGGTTATTGTTGTATTATTTTGTATAAAATAGATCACAAATATAACTGAAATTAAAGTGAAATCGAAAGGACATGATAAAATACTGCCTTAGCAAAGGACATATAAATACTTAACAACGAGCGGGTGTGTGTTTAGGATCTAGGGTCGCATACACCCGAAACGTCCCGCGATAAATGTTTCGAAATGTTTCAATTTCCAGCTGTTCTCAAACGCCTACGCACTTCCGGAGAATCCTATTCATTTTACATGATATCTGAAGACGGATATCAATAAGGATTCAATCCGATTCAGTAAGGTCACAGTTAACGAAAGGAATGAGCAAATCGCCAGACTTCATGCGATTCAGTTGAATCACATTTACCACTTGGATACTCGCGTAGGCTGGTGGCTTACAACGACCGAAGAATAAGACTCCTTCCTCATCTGGTGAAAGTCGCCAGACGCAATACAATTGATTGAATTTGATACTGACAATCGCTATCCTGATGATTAATGAATACAAACATTGCTAATTGGCTAATTGCATTAATAAACCACCTCTCATTTTTATTCCTAATGAATTTAATGATATTCTGAACGATAAATGTTGTGTGATAAAGAATTTTGGTGCATTGAAACTATAGTATTCTATTTAAGCATATATATCTAAAGAGAGTGAAAAATTGTATTTATCAATTGTTATCATAACTGGTCAATTTCCAAGTGACGTTAAAAATAAAAATAAATAAAATCCTGCCAATTTCGGATGAGTAGTATTACATTGTATCATATCCAGTCCAATGTTATTTTAATATTGACCTTAATCTGGCGTCCTTTTAGCCGTCCTTCTATAAAACGCCTAAACATGTAAGTTAACGATGCTAACATTTTTGAGAACGTTTTCTCGTTATCGTATTCTAACGTTTCTTCTGGAACATTTCTTCACTTACACATAATACGAACGCTAAGCCAGGAGGCATATCAACGTTCTCGTCTAAATAGCAGATATCGGCTGAGGTTGTGCTAGCGTCCCCGCTGGCATGTATCTATACCTATATATAAAGCGGTGTGTGTGTTAATCCGTCTGACCGGATTGCGAAATAGGGAGGGGAGGGACTGATGGCGTAAAGAAGGAATAGGTCCATTACCGTATACCAATCAATAATTAGCATTGGGTCAACTACCGTATAGCAATCGATAATTAGCCATGCGTCAACTATTATTCCGTAGGTCAGATTTATGACTTTGATCTTTGATCTTTGAATTACAGTATAACAATCAATAGTTAGCACTGGGCCACATACCGTATACCAATCAATAATTAGCCTTGGGTCAACTATTATTCCGTGGGTCAGATATATTATTTCAATTTTTTACCTCCGCTAGGACGGGAAATTTGGGTCATCCGGACTAGTTATCAATATGAGAGAAGGGGAACCAACTTATCAGAGGAAATCTGATAGAATTTAGATTCTCCCTGTAGTGTCCGTACAAGGAAAAACTAACCCATGCTCAAAATTTGATCCTAGGGGTACTTTTTCACGTAGATCATGAAAATCGACCTTAGGAAGCCGTATCTCTGACCCCTCATTTCCTGTGGCGCACCTCAACGGCAAGGTCGGTTTTTGCAAATCGTGAACGGCTGCTCCAAACCCCGTACATATATAGAAATTCTAAAAGATCTCGACGAGATAAACATTTTTCAAAAGTTATGGTCATTTAAACTTAAAAAATTGAGATCCTGAGAATATGGTACTCGATAACAATCCAATTTTGTTTTCATTCGATTCCTCGTGCAATTTTACCCTGCCTGCAAATTTATAGGGAAATCGAAAAGGACGTATTCGACGAAATTTTCAAAAGAATATAGCGAAGTCGACATTAATTGGCCAAAAATTACGATTTTTTACGCCTACAAATTTTCTTTCACGTTTTGGTGAGGAGATATGTACAAAATTCGTTTTCTACGGGTCGAAATACGTCAGAAAAATTAAACCCGACTTATTCTGAGATTTTCGATTTTTGGCCTCAAAACCACCCAAAAATCTGTCTTTGTTCTTAGTGAATAACAGCCAGTGAAGGGCCTTTATAGTAAACAACTCCCCACCCCTTCTATTCAGTCAGGCTCTAGTAGAGTAACGATGTATGTCACTAGTACCATCCACTTTCGTCATTCTACAGTTTCGCCTCATCCTATCCTACATAACGATGAAGGATTCGGAGACCATACATACGTATATTTATGATACGCATGCCCCTCTCTACAACACAGTCAGGATTTGGTTTCATCGGTTCGAATAAGGCGACTTTTCTAATTTTCTTAATTTTTCGATTTTTTCTTCTTTTTCACGCTCAGGTGGGTTCTACAGGGAGGGGATCCATAGATTCAATAAACATTGGGTATATGTTGTCAGTAATGATGACTCGTATACTTGAACTCGTGTTATTGTTTCCTCAAAGAAATAACGTTTTGAAAAATACACAAAGACTTTCCGGACAACCTAATATAACCATTTAGGAGTTCATGAAATCCTGCTTTCAAATCACAATCGATGCCAAAACTGCCCCTCAACGTACCATCGAGTACAAGGCAGATTTAACTCGTGAACCTCCCAGGGTTTGTATATTTTTTATCCAATTTGTTAATTTTTATCCAAATCAAAAACCCGATTCAAAAAATAGACTGTTTTGTAATTTGTATTTTATCATTCTTTAAATATTTCAATGAAAAAAAAATTATTGCTTTCAGATCTTCTCAAAAAAATAATAAATTTCCGAAAAATCCTGTTCATTTCACGCGGAATCTCAAAACAGAGATGTATGGTGATGTCATCGAATTCAGCAAAGTCACAGTGGCTGAGAGGAATAGTGAAATCGCTAACCTCCATGAGATCATGTTGAATCATCAGTATTCAAGGGGCATGACATGGGAGTATTCAGGACCCTGTTTAAAATGGGGACTTTCCACGTCCTGATCTCACTGTTTTTAATGTATTTTTATCCTCAAAATGCCTTTCCTCTTCTCCTTGAATTTTTCAACGTCATTATGCACAAAAGTATTCTCCTGTCCATAAAATTATTAGTTTTTGTTGGACATTTTTTTTCTATTTTCTTAGTGTGATAGTTTCTAATTCATGTGATAGTTTCTAATTGAGCTGAATGCTTGAAAAGTCTCAACGATTCGATAAAAGTATCGTGCAACTTCTATTGTCGTTCCTTCTGGATACACCATGATTCGAAGCAGTTCGTCTAAACCATGACAAAAATCACGGATGGATTGTGGAAAGCAAATGACTAAATGATCAGATAGAATGAAAGCATGAGGAAAAGCCGAGAGGAAATCAATTAGTCGGAATAACTCATTATCGTCAAGTCGATAGCCGATCATTAGTCGTTTTCGATACTCGAATCATCGAGCATATTGTATTTTGTCAGTAGTAAACTTGCATTAATATGCGCTTCTTCTCATCAATTTAGTGCTAATAGCGAAACCGATCCAATAGCTCTCCATTGACTTCGAGATACTGATCCCACTGGCACAGTTTCACCATACTCTTTCTCTTTCGCTCTCTTTCTCTATCGCTTTTCTCTCTCTCTCTCTCTCTCTCTCTCTCTCGCTGTATGAGAGAAGAGGCGTGGTTGTGTGACTTACTCAGCAACGTCAAATCAATATCTTTCCAACTTGAGCAATTTCACTACGCGTCTCTCTCCTCGGATTGCAAAATCAGGCGAGATAGAGCCATTGGTACCCCGCAACGAAAGATCCCTAGTATTCCCTAGTATTCGATAGGGTGCTCGATGGGGGCGGGAAATCACTGTTGAGTTTCAAAAGAACATAAATTACCCTTTCTTCTATAGTTTTTTGAAGGAATCATTCGTGTATGCGTTTCTGCAATACTGCTGGAGAAAGACCTTTTTGGTTCGAATTAGATGGTTTTGCATCCGATCGAGTACCGTCATTAGTGAAAATTCTTATCCGTTGCGCGTTCGTTCTTGTTGCATTCCGAGTCTGTTTATTTTGACAATTTGCCGAATATAGTTCCAGATATTGTCTGGATCCGAATCGAGTAATCGGGGAAAAGCTATTATTTCAAAAATATGGTTCGTATCTCATATTTGTTTTTAATCTAATATTTATATATCCGTCTCTTCAGGTGACTTTTGACGATCTTCCAGGCGAGATTTTAATGAAAATAATCACGTTTTCAAATCTAAGGACATCATTCAAACTACGATTGAACAAACGACTGGACCAGATTGTACTTGCGACGGTCGGATTGGATACGATTAAGTTGAAGGTATTTCATAGGAATAGGAAGTGCTCAACTTGTGAGCACGACAGTGAATGAGTGGTGAGAGCTACTGTGGCCTAAGTTCGATTATCGAACACCACGCGAGAAGTTATTCCTAGTGCCATTTTTGATGAAAAACAAAGATTGCGAAGGAAATGAAGGCTTTCATTACGAGTGCTTGCTATGAGTGTAAAGGGGATAATTCGAAGTATTTTCCAATTATGACACTAATCAAACACCAAATATATTCTTACATATCTCCGAAAAAGAAATCAAACTGGAAGTTAATTCTAAATCTTCAATGATTGCCAAGAACGATTTGTTGCAACTCTGCCAACTATCCACTGCAGTGGACAGATGGTCCCATTTCTTCACTCCCATCAAAGGTGTTTTCGTTAACGCCTGTTGGAACACGAACAAGGACATTGAAGAGGTTTGAAATTTTCGATTTTTTTGGTCATAGGCTATTTTTTTCCAGAATATTGGTGCTGTTATTTTGAAGATGTTTCAATTGAACACACAGAAGCTTATTATATCACAGGTATCACGAGTCGATGGAGGAAGCCATGAACGATTTTTTTCAAAGATTTTCAAAATTAGTCATATATTGATGGTATAAGGTACCAAGGACAAGAAATCGAAGGAACCAGGTTATTTGTCCCAGAGCCGGCTTTTAGGCATTTTCTGGTTTTACTACTGGCTATACTGTATATCAGTCCGCAGAAGAGCTACAGATATGCCGGAGGTCTTAAAAAATCGGGAAAAATATGACAAATAACTTTACTGTTGACAACTTTCTGATGGGACCAAAACTCATAATTCTGAGATCGAAAAACCACATTTTGAATTTAAAAATAAATATTTTCCCCATCACGCAGTAGAAACGCAGAGGTTTTTATTGCGGAATATGAAAGACCAATCTCTCAAGTGTCTTAGAAAAAAATATGAAGGAAAAATTTTATACCGTATTTTTTGATAATCGCGGTTAAAGGTGAGGTCCCGAGGTGACGAATTGGAAATAATCGAAATCTTCTACATTGTACGTTGAACTTCGGCCAGCATTATACTGTTTTATTTTGTACAACACCGTATACATCGAAAAATGTTCAAAGGAGATCGGATTTAGTGGTTCGCAAAAAATCGATTTTCAACACTCGGATTGTGGCATGTTTAGGGGCATGTAAAGTATCATTATCAAAGTGAACTTCCATTGGTCATATGCTGATGTTCAAGTACAGTAGGCAGTCTATCAACATTCACAGAACTCGGCCCTTGCAATTACTCAAAACATCTAGATATTCGCAATCGAATTTACGAAAATGAAAGAGTCGAAAAACAAAATAAATCGGTTCCACCCAGATTTTGCGAAAATCGATCAGATTTGAACATCTAAATTCAGTGTATGATCATAAAAGTATGAATTCCCAGTGAATACAATTATACTGCTTGTTTCTGGAAAAAAATTATTTCCACCTCTTCGAAACAAAAAAAAAATATCAAATGGTGCGCGTTGTACCAATCAGTGTGCTTGATGACTTATATGGTATGAAAATGAATTTTGATGTTCAAATCTGATCGATTTTCGCAAAATCTGGGTAGAACCGATTTGTTTTGTTTTTCGAATCTTTCATTTTCGTAAATTCGATTGCGAATATCTAGATGTTTTGAGTAATTGCAAGGGCCGAGTTCTGTGAATGTTGATAGACTGCCTACTGTACTTGAACATCAGCATATGACCAATGGACGTTCACTTTGATAATGATACTTTACATGCCCCTAAACATGCCACAATCCGAGTGTTGAAAATCAATTTTTTGCGAACCACTAAATCCGATCTCCTTTGAACATTTTTCGATGTATACTGTGTTGTACAAAATAAAACAGCATAATTCTGGCCGAAGTTCAACGTACAATGTAGAAGATTTCGATTATTTCCAATTCATCTCCTCGGGACCTCACCTTTAACCGCGATTATCAAAAAATACGGTATACAATTTTTCATTCATATTTTTTTCTAAGACACTTGACAGATTGGTCTTTCATATTCCGCAATAAAAACCTCTGCGTTTCTACTGCGTGATAGGGAAAATATTTATTTTTAAATTCAAAATGTGGTTTTTCGATCCCAGAATTTTGGTCCAATCCGAAAGTTGTCAACAGTAAAATTATTTGTCATATTTTTCCCGATTTTTTAAGACCTATGGCATATCTGTAGCTCTTCTGCGGACTGATATACAGTATAGCCGGTAGTAAAACCGGAAAATGTCTAAAAGCCGGATCTGGGACAAATAACATGGTTCCCTCGATTTCTTGTCCTTAGTACCTTCTACCATCAATATATGGCTAATTTTAAAAATCTTTGAAAAAAATCGTTCACGAAGGGGCTAGTTTTGCTTCACTGACTCGTGATACATGTGATATATGGAGTGAGGCTTTGCTACATGATCACATTAGTTCATATTCCGCTACTTTCAGAATATAAGTTGCAAATTTCCCCAACTTGACTTCCCATCGCTTCTTATTATGGCTGCTAACATTACCGAAGTAATTATAAAGGTGTCCTGCACATCTATCGGACCAATTGACCTGCACCTATTATGGAAGGTAATGAGCATCATCGATTGTTTGAGTTGTGAACTAAAAAAATCTCAATTATGCAGCATGTAAGACGTAAAAAAGCAGAAAAACATCAATTCAGCGAGCAAATATAATTTGCAACTGATCGTATCACAATTTCTGATCGATATTCGATATTTAATTGCGATATGTTCTAGCACAGTCCCCGGATTTCGTGCTCATACAAATTAAATATGCAAAACTGCTGAGTTCCCATACAATATTTCAGGCAATGAGGACAATAATTGCAAATTGGAATATTTTTATGCTGTTTTGAACAATGGAGCAAACCTGGTACTGTCTTTTGGGTACTAGGCCTGATGGTCAAATTTTGAACGATCACTAAAATACAATACCCTTCCATAGGGTTGCCTCATTATGCACACTATATACGCACACACTGTCAATAAGTCTTAACAGACTGCAGAATGGCACAGTTTTTGGGGGTCGTCATTTGCCATTTATCTTAGCCATTTGGTTTGTTAATTGTTTTTCATGGCACTTGCTGTCTGTTATTGCATTGCATAAGAAATGCATATTAAGGAGTTCGTCAGATCCTGCTTTCAAATAACTATCGACGAAAAATATGCCCCTGAACACTCCATCGTTTTCAGGGCTGATTTAACTCGTGGCTCTCCCAGGGTATGTCCTTCATTAATTAAATTTTAAAGTCAATACAATAGATAATTGTAAAATATTGTTACACTAGATTTAATGTAGTAGCATTATTTAATAATATTTTAGTGCAAATTGAACGCTTTCAGGTTTTCTCAGACACAAAATTTCCTCGTTATCCGATTCATTTCACGCGTAATCTCAAAACTAAGATCTATGGTGACATTGTCGAATTCACTAAAATAACAGTTGCTCAGAGGAATATGCAGATCGCTGAGCTCCATGAGATTGACCTGAACCATCATTATGTAAGGGGAAATGATCGTTGAGAGGGCATTTGATTGTATTTAAATATTTTCCTTCCGACTTTTTAATTTTTACTACGCTGCCAATTTTTATCGATTGTTATCCTCAACGTGCGCTTCTCCTTCTCATTGACTATTCAATACCATTAAATCAAAGGAGCTGTCCATTACGCCCAACATAATATTATTTATAATTTCATGTGATTTGTTTTCTGACTGATTCTGATTTGTACTCTTGAAACGTATCAACGCTTGCGGTAAAATTATTATGCATCTTATATTACCATTCCTTCACTATTGACCATTGAAATATTTAATGTCAAATGGTAGTAGAGGAAGGGTTGCTTGTTCATATGAACACAATAGGTCCAACATTTAAGTTGGCTAAGAGCAATAATTTTGCCAAATAAGGTAGTTTTCGTCATTCAAATTTGAGGATCTTTGAAAGAAGTATTTTGTTGGGGAGATATTCCACCCATGCTAAACTGAAATAGTAAGTAAATCACCTCACCCTATACGTATTTCAGAATAATAGAGGTTCCCAGATCCATCGGCACGAAAATGAGTCGATAAATCATGTTTTTACAACTTCACGTCCAAGCTTGATTCCGAAATACATACAATTTTCAAGAAAGACATTTATGAGTGACTATCTGAGAGAACCGAACAATATCACCTATAGGCCGTACAGCGAAAAAATAAGTGCTGATTTTAAGATGCCCCTGGGTGTAACTTTTCACGTAGAGTTCGAAAATCGACCTTAGGAAGCCGTATCTGTGACCCCTCATTTAGTGTATCGCGCTGAATTTGGGTGGTCGGTTTTTGTATTTTTTGAACGGCTCATCCAAACCTCATGAATGCATAGTAATTCTGAAATATCTCGACGAGATAAGCATTTTTATTGTTGGAAGTGAAAAGCTAGCTCGTCTGGGGAAAAACTTATCGCCATTCCAATTATCAAAATGGTAGCCCTAAAAAGGTTACATTCGAGGCGTAGTTTTAAGTATGTTCATTAAATTCCCCGAGAAAAGTTCCCCTACGAGCCAACTTTTCGTGAAAAAAATCATGTCTCAAAGGGGTCTCCTGAATCCCAGAAGAGGAAAGGCTTTGCTTTTTTGCAAATATGTCTATTTTTAAGACGATCCACTGTGAACTCCGATTAATTCTAGTCAGTTTATAGCTACACTTTGATAGGGCAAAAATATAACGTACAAAAAACGGACATTATCTCAATTCGAAAAAAATCGGTTTTCATCATCTCTATTTTTCTCATGTTTAGTCGCATGCTACTTTTCCTTTACGAACCGAATTCCGAATTTTCTGGGCAAATCTAGTAGAAGGTAGTAATAAACCTATAAACGAGAATATCGGTGACCTCATCCGGGAGGATTTCGTCTAACACTGTCAATTTCTAAATAATTCTTCAGCTGTGGAGTAAAGTGCGCTAGAAAGGTCATTGATTACCTCATAAATTGTAATTAGTTAGATGATATCAAAAGTTAAAGTAAGGACTGTAGGCGCATTAACGTCCATGCGATATTACGCGACAATACTTTCGCAACAACTTGATATATTGGCCATTATCTGCCGCCTTTTTAGCACCCATAAATCATTATTGTCAACGACGTTAGAACGTTCAATTACATTTAAGAGGCCGGATCGGTAAGAGTCGACCACCCCCCGGACATGCGGCCTCCCGGAATGGGAACGGGGCGTCCATGCATCCACCATGGATACCCCTTGGCCCCATGATACACCACATATACGCTATTACTCGATTCCGCTTTTCAATGAGTAATTATAAGGTGCCACAGTTGAAAAATCGGATTTTCATATTTTTCGAACGCGATGCGATAGACTCAAAATCTCTTTTGCGTTGTATTAGGGGTGACAAATAACTAAAAATGAACCACCCTGATCGAATTGGTCAGTTTTTCCTGGCTGAAAATTCAACACGACAGGAGGGAGTATCTCACTATGTTTATAACGTAGCCCGATGAATTCTACATCGACCTGTTTAAAAGTGAAAAGAAATGAGCGTTTCCGTTTTCTTCATATCGAGGTCCGAACATGCCTGGGCATTTAAAAATTCTGCGAAATCACTATGATATCCTTCAAATGAACTGTTAAAAGTGCTAATTTGGTGGAAAACGAATCTGTAATAATATTAACTAATAATTATGCCCTGAAAATGTAACTTTCGTTCATTCTGGAAAAGTCGATTTTCTCAATTTCGATTTTCTCTAAATTTGAGCTATCTAAACTCAGTATTTCCAAGCATAACGCGACGACCACTGAGTACATCATAAAGTACGTTTCCATATGAGTAATAAATTCGCAAAATATGACTTTTTTCAAAACTGTAGGACTGTCTTTTATTCTGTCCAAAACGCGAAATCGCGGGTGTCGAACAACATTTTTGGACTGAAATTTGAAGAAATCGAAGGGTTTCAGTCACTTTGAATTATTTTACATTTAGAATTGGGAAAATCTGATTTAAAAAATTAAACACTCCAAAGTTCATCAAAAATGTCTACTAAACTTCGATTTTCCCATGTTTGATCTTCTACAACTCAACATTTCATAAACATCATCCCAGTTATTGGCTATTAATCGGTAGTATAGAGACTGTTTACTAAATTCTTATTTCAAAAAGTCCCATCAATTCATTCGTTTTCATGATATTCCTTCCCAAATCTACGTAAAAACGGGGGCGAGATGAGATGATTCGACTCAAATTTCCGCCATGAGAGAATATGTTTAAGCTAACACAACTATTTTTGGAAAGAATAGATAAAGTGCAATTAATTGCGGGTTTTACATGTAAAGTTTCGGAAATTTGTGTAGAATCATCTCATCTCGCCCACGTTTTTAGAAATAATATTTTAATAAACAGTTTCTATACTACCGATTGGTAGTCAATAACGGGGCTGAAGTTTGTAAAATTTTGAGATGAAGACGGTCAAACATGGCAAGAATAGAAGTCCAGTAGACATCTTTGATGAACTTTGGAGTGTTTAAATTTTGTAATCAGATTTTCACAATTCTAAATGTAAAATAATTCAAACTGACGGAAACCCATCGATTTCTTCAAATGACAGTCCAAAAATGTTGTTCGACACCCGCGATTTCGCGTTTTGGACAGAATAAAAGTCAGTCCTACAGTTTGAAAAAAGCTACAGTCGCGCCGGAAAGTCACCGTACACTTTTTGAATTTGTTATATCTTTTTGCCCAGGAAATGGATCATTCTGAAACTTACGTATGATGTACCAAATCCATCGGAGATTATGATCATGGTATTTCGATATGACGTCATTGCATACTTATTGCGTAGTGATGACGCAATCAATCGGCACTTTTTCAAAACGGCATTACTCTTACATAGATTTTTTCCTGTTCGCCATACTTTCTATGATTGGAGATATGACCGAGGCCTACCCAGAATAAATTTTTGAAGGTGCTGTTCGGTCGCACATTTGCTGCAGCTAAGCTGCAAAAACAGGATCTGAAATTGGGAACTCGGCTTCTAGAGTAGCTAGAGACCCGTTCAAAGCATCAAAATGATCGCCATCATGAGTACACACGATCCTCAGAATATGAATATGATATCTCATAATTTGCCATCAGGGCATGAACAAATCACTTATTATTACAGATTCGTTTTCCACCAAATTAGCACTTTTAACAGTTCATTTGAAGGATATCATAGTGATTTCGCAGAATTTTTAAATGCCCAGGCATGTTCGGACCTCGATATGAAGAAAACGGAAACGTTCATTTCTTTTCACTTTTAAACAGGTCGATGTAGAATTCATCGGGCTACGTTATAAACATAGTGAGATACTCCCTCCTGTCGTGTTGAATTTTCAGCCAGGAAAAACTGACCAATTCGATCAGGGTGGTTCATTTTTGGTTATTTGTCACCCCTAATACAACGCAAAAGAGATTTTGAGTCTATCTCATCGCGTTCGAAAAATATGAAAATCCGATTTTTAAACTTTGGCACCTTATAATTACTCATTGAAAAGCGGAATCGAGTAATGGCCTATATGTGGTGTATCATGGGGCCAAGGGGTATCCATGGTTGAAGCATGGACGCCCAGTTCCCATTCCGGCAGGCCGAATGTCCGGGGGGTGACCATTATGGTCGATTCTTACCGATCCGGTCTCTTAATTCATCTCATTAAAACATTGTTTTCCCGTTTATTTCGGAGCATTTTCTCGATGCGCAATAAGTGTCACTCCCGTTCACGCTAATTACGGAAAAAAGAAACTAAGCCAGGAGCTAAAACAATTTTCTCGTCTAAATAGCAGATGTTGAAGTTGTGCTAGCGACCCCGGTGGAATGCATTATCGATATGAGATGAGAGGCGCATCTAAGAGGCATATTAATTTGCGTTCTAATAATATCTAGGAAGTCAATGCTATAGCAACTCCGGTGGCACATACATGTTTATATTAATTAATATATTAATAATCCGAGAGAAGAGGCCTTCTTTTCTAATGTTCTTATTTCCGGATGTATCATGATTTCACGCAGTTCATGTAAATCATGACAAAAATCACGGATTCATTGTGGAAAACAAACAACTATTCGATTAGTTGGAATGATAGTGCGAGAAATACTCGAGGGATATACGATTAGAAAATAACCTCGGCAAGTCGAAAGTCGTAGTCGCACACTAAAATCACCACGCATTCTATTTTTCTGCAATTAAATCGCATTAATAAGCGCTTTATTAAAGAAGGAGTAACACGAAAAATAGATTGTACATGTGGCATAATGATTGTCGAAGAGGACAGAAATCCGATTGAGAAATCACTTTATCCGAAGTGATACAGATGACTCTATCTTGAGATATGAGCATGTGAAGATCGGGCCTCAGCGCAGGCGAAGCGCGCGCATTTGAAATGAATGGGAAAAACAGCAACAACGAATGCGCCTATCTGGATTCGAACCCACGTAGATTGCGCTTGGCGCGCAGGAGTTACCCACTGCGCTATGATCACATTTGGTTTGGGCTGAGGTGAAACATTATATCTACCATACACGCTCATCAGAATGCATTACCTTCTCATATCTTATTCGTGTTACACCTTCTTTAACACCACTTTAGTGATTACATTCAAACCGATCCAGGAGGCATATCAATTCTCGCCTTATTAGAAGATTTCTGCTGATGTTGTGATTTCGAACTCACTGGCACATTTTCACCATATACGACAAGATGCGTGTTTTGTGACTTACTCACCAATGCCAAATCTATATATTTCTTCCAATTTATGAAACCTAACTCAGCCACCAGCTCGGAACGCACGTGATATTCGTGTCTTGAGAAGCCTTCTTCACTTCCATAATTTGTTTCGTCCTCCATATCACTGCTGCATAACACTGACTAAATGCTTACTAACTTTCGCTGACTAACACTGCTGACTAACTGTCGTGTAACACATTATATTTCGTCGCGTGCTGGAACGTGCAGTTCTCTTATTGAAACATTTTTGCTCCATTTTCTGTTTCAGGTGCGTTAAATATTGTGTTTGCATTTGCTAATACAACAATTAAAAAACAAACATATTTTCCAATTAGGGAATTGTAGTGCAGATACAATATCAAGTGGATGATACACCTTAATAGACTCTGAATTGTCTTCATTCGATTAATCACTTTTTTAGATTTTTTTTTAGATATTTTCAACTCAATTGTATTTCATACAAGATTGGATTAATTTTTATACCTTTGGGTTCGGAAAAATAATTGCCGGAAATGCATTAGCACGAGTAGTTTGGAAATATTCTGCGTCTCTCACGCATCAGATACTCCCTGTCTTTTTCGTTTCCCCCCTTTGTCTATAGCTCAAAACGTCGTGGAGTCGTAGTGTAGTCATTATGAATCTTGTAGAGTGTGTATTATCACTCGTTCATAGATCATTCCTTTACTCCTCGCTGACAAAACTACTCTTACTTTCGATATGGATCGGCACTGAGATTATGCTTAGCCTCCATTAAAACACTCTCATACGTCACGGCTTTTCCATTTTTTTTAAATTTTTGATCCATATTTCATCACTTGCTAAATAAATAAAGTATAAAAACAGTTTTCTACATCGCAGTTATCCATTCATAATAATGTTTATCTTCAGGGAAAATATGCAATCAGATATCGTGCTCGCAACGACCACAACCAAGGTATAATTAATGAATGATTTACTTTCTTTGGTATGCAAATAGTCTAAGCCTAACTCGAGGAATGTCGCAGCGAGGATTCACAGGTTTCCCTATCCGACATTCCGGACGAACTTATGCTAAGAATAGCCAAGATGGCCAAGCTTGGCAATGGCCTGAAACTACGAGTGGATAAAAGAATGGAACAGAGAGTTTATACACTCTTCCCCGCAATCGTTCATCAGATGATTGTATTCATGGTAATTTTTTTATTTTTGGTCAATTCACATTTCATGCCCTCTTTCATTCCCATATATTTTCAGATATCTCATTATGATTGAGCGTATTTTAATTAGTATTATCGTAAATGAAATAGTTATATTTTTGTTCAATTCACGTTTCATTCCATCCAGATGCTAGCTCGGGAACGATAGCTAATTCACAAGGCCGCCTTTGATATACAAAAGGTGGCTTGAAGTTAGTTCAGAATCCGCCTAGTACCTTCCTTCCCAAAAGTATCATTGTTCTCCCTGATAAATAGGTTGCAATACTATTTAATATTTGAAATGTTATAAATAATAGTATTATTCTAAATAATAATAAATAATAATATTTTCAGATAGCTGAGGATATGTGCAATCTGACAATTGATGGTAAAACAACGACGTTCAAGAAGGAAGATACCCGCGAGTTTGAGTGTCTAGCGATAGGATTGGACAGGTGGTCAATTAATCAGACCACCCCCATTCGTAGCATTAATATCAACGTCAATGGCGCATTTGACGAGGTGGGATTTGAAGTAAAATAAGACTGCATACTAGAGTTCAAAGTTCGAGCCTACGTCTCTATGTCACGTATCGGTCGGGCAAGTTTCGAGAGATTGTGCCTTTTCACTAATTCTATTGTGTGTATATCCCTCAGAAAACGTCCTTTTACAGACTATTGGAGAAGTCATTTCTAAATTATTCCAATTCAGCACAGGGAAACTTTCTGTGCTAGGAGTAAGCGTATTTTTTTCAAGAATTTCTGAATTGTACATCATAATTTTTGGTGTCAAGTCACTAGAAAGATATTCAGAAAAAGCAACATCATCTCACCCCACTCAATTTCTCGTGTATTCTGATTTTGGCCGCGAAGTTTAGAGAAGTTTCGATCGATCTTACTTGTTCCTCACTTGAAGCAACGGATTTACATTTCCTTTGGAAGGTGATTTGCACCATTCATGATCATTCACATTAATTAATTATCACTAAAAAATCATCAAAAATGATTCCATGTTACATTATGTACATTGTTACATAACTAAGCTAGTCGGTGTGCACAAATATAAAAAAAATATTGACCCGAATGTATAATTTAATTAATAATTTTAAGACTCTCCAGCAAGGCGATATTAAACTCGAATCATTTTATATTCTAATGAAAGAAGGAGTGGCGATCAAATTTCTCAAACTGTGTTTTGATGTAACTATAGAAACCAATTACCATCCAGAGCTGGCAATTCAGTACAAGTATAAGCCAACCGTCTATCCGATAAGGGATCCTCCCAGGGTAACTACAATTGAATGTTTAACCTTTTGGGTAATTTTTTTTGTTAAAAAAAATCTCAAAGTATGTTTCGAAATATTTCCATTTTCAGCTGTTCTCAAATTTCGCAAGATTTCCGGAGAATCCTGTTCATTTTACACGTAATCTCAAAACCGAGATCAATCTGGATACAATTCGATTCAGTAAGGTCGCAGTTAACGACAGGAATGAGCAAATCACCGGACTTCATGAGATTCAGCTGAATCATATTTACCATTTTGACGCTGAAAATCGCTTTCCTGATAATTAATTAACACAAACACCATTGACCATTTGCATTTTAAAAAAACCTCACATATTGAATCCACTCTGCTGAACTTATTTGAATAAACATATCAGTGTTACTATGATCGATACATGTTTACATGGACAACCCGGGGTTTGGGTGGAGAAATGAGATTTGAATCGCATATTTTAGGCGGTACTCAAATACTCATTTGCCTACACAAGTATTTTGTCTTTGTCATTTGTCTACTCAAATCCCGGGTTGTCCGCCAAATTTGTCCCCCGAAATCGCATTTTCGCGCCCAATCGGTACAGAGCCATAATTTCTCTCTTTCCAATGTAACACGGACTGCCACGTTGTCCCCCCTCGCCCGAGCCCAAAATACTACCTGATATTCCATTTCCATTGCCTGCCTTCAAGGCCTGATCCCTCCTTATCCTGCTGGTCAAGTCTCCGTAAAGGATTCAAATTTCGTCTGAACAAGAAATTGGAACAAATAATTGAATCTCTGGTTCGCTTCGATGCAATTAATCTCAAGGTATTTCGTAAGGAAAGCTTCACGTGAATGAGGAAGCTTCAACTGCAAATTATTATCAAAACGGTTATCAAAACAGCGACTATATATTCCCAGATTACCAAAGAAGAAATTATACTGAGCATTGATTCTATCTACAACTAATGTAAATAATGATGTGTGGCAACATTATCAACTCGCCAAGGCAATGGACAGATCCAATTTCTCCATTCCCATTAAAAGTAATATCGTTGACACCTGTTGGAATATTTGCAATGCAATTGCTGAAGATGATGCGATTGACGAGGTTGGGAAGTTTTTTTTAAGACTACCACATATTTTTTTTAGAATATGGCTGCTTTCCTCTCAAAGATCTTTGAATCTAATGCGCAGAAGGTTCGTCTGACTCTGGTATGGCATATTTTTATATTATCATATACTGTATTGTTATATTTTAAATTATTTTCGTACTTCTCAGCCCACAGAATACACATTGCCCCAACTTGATTGCTCATCGTTTCTTATCACTGCTAGCATTACCGAAGTAATTATAAGCGTGTCATGCTCATCTATCAGCCCAACTGATGCAACCTTTTATGGAAGGCAAGTGTATACTTTGTTTCTGCGGCTATCAATTTAATTGCGATATGACAATCCCACCCTCCTCATATATTTCGCAATGCTTAAGGGGGTCAAATAGTGATATCTCAATTCAGCATCGAATATAGCACTATGCCGGATGTGAACCGTAGGATGCGAACCCACCGGATGAGAACCAAAATGTGGACCCTTATGTAGGACTTTCAGTATTTTTGATACTTTGCTAACGTACTGTTCTAGACAAGGGGACCTGTTTTGGTTCTCATCCGACCAAGCGCCTCGAATACCCATTCCAACTGAACACCCTTACAATAATTCGGACAATGACAGCAGATGATTGCAAACTGAAACATGTCAAAGTCTTGCTGGGAAGTGAGCAATCGTCTGACTCTCTTCAGTTTGCACGCTCTCTCGTCTCTCTGACCGGCGAGAGAGCGTGCAAACTGAAGAGAGTCAGACCATTGCTCTTGGAAGTGGAGTGAACAAGGTATTATTATTTGCATTGTCACTTGCCCTTGTCATTTAGTTATGTGACTGTATTTAACTTATTGCTTACATAATGTATTGTTATTTTGGAGTTCGTGAAATCCTGCTGTCAAATCACAATCGTTGCTAAAGATGCCCCTCAACGGTCCATCGAGTACAATTCTGATTTAACTCGGGATCATCCCATTGTATGACTGTTATTTTGTTAACGAAATCCAGTGTGTGTTTTTATGATTTGGAAGTAATTAAATATTTTATTGCAAAATAATTGCCTTCAGATCTTCTCAAAAAATAAGCAATTTCCGAAAAATCCGGTTCATCTCACTCGTAATCTCAAAACAGAGATCTACGGTGATGTCATCGAATTTACTAAAGTCACAGTGGCCGAGAGGAATAATCAACTCGCTAAACTCCATGAGATGAATCATCAGTATGCAAGGGGCATGGTATGCCAGTCTTGAGGATCCTCACTTTCTATGTCCCTATCGTATCTTTTCCAATATTCATTTCATGTTCACCTTGATTTTGTATAAAAGTAATTATTTTGTCCATTTCGATTAGTTATTGGACATTTATGTTAATTGTTTTTCTAGTGACATTTGTTTACGGTAATCACCGAACATAATTTGTTTTATCTGTAGTATAAACATGCGCTTTGTTCAAATCACTGCAGTAAATATGTCCCGTCCAACCCAGAGGCATGCCAATTCTCGCCTTGTTTGTAGAGCTCAACTAGTGTGGTAATAGCGATCCCGCTGGCACAATTCACAATACGAATAAACAAGACAGTGCGCATCGTTCAGCCAAGCCAAATGAATACCAAATGAATACTCGATTTTTCGTCACCATAGAATTCGGGCGTGAAAACACGGAGGAGAACCAAGACCAGTTTTTTTCTAGTGTTTTGATAGACTCATTTTTTGTATGCGAGCGCATTCTACCAATACTGGAGAAAGGTCCTTATTGGTTCTCATTTGATGAGTTCTCTTCCCACCCATCACTAGTGAAGGCTATTATCCATTGCGAATTAGCACTCCTTTACTGCATTCCAAGTCTACGTATCGCGCCCATTATAGTTTCAGATAATATTTGGTTGTCTGGATCCAATAATCGGAAATTGCAGTGGATCAGAGATATGGTCTGTATGCCATATGTGTTTTTAAATTATACAAATTATCCGCAGGTTACATTTGACGACCTACCTAACGAAATTTTGTTAAACATAATCAAGCTTTCAAATCTAAAGACAGTATTTAAATTACGATTAAACAAGAGATTGGAACAGATAATACTTTCGATGGTTGGATTGGATACGATAAATCTGAAGGTATTTTATTTAAAAAGTGATTGGTGTCCCTAAAAAAACGGGAACGGTCGACTGTTAGGTGTGTTGGGCCTTTTCGGAAGAACTTCTGCCATCAGATATAATCGTGGCCCCTTGGGCAACAATATAAATGAGCGAGGGCCGTTGGGTCGAAAAACCATCATTAAGATAAAAGGCCAGCATATTGCAGGCCAGTATAAGTATAATCATAATACAGACAACAGCGAAATATTTCCAGAACTCCGAAAAAGAAATTGAACTAATCGTCAATTCTAAATCTTCAAAGATTGTCAAGAGCGATATGTGGCAACTCTGTCAACTAGCCCAGGCAATGGATATATGGTCCCATTTCTCCAAGCCCATTAAAACTATTTTCGTTAACGCATGTTGGTGCATCTGCAATGACATTGAAGAGGTTCTGATTTTTTTTTTGATTTAATAAGGGCAATATTTTTTTCGGAATATTGGCGCTATCATTTTGAAAATGTTTCAGTTCAACGCCCAGAAACTTCATATATATGGGGTGAGACTTTGATAAATGATCACAATGGTTCATAGTTCGCTTCTTTCAGAGTATATGCTGCAAATTTTCCCAGCTTGACTTCCCATCGCTTCTTATTATGGCTGCTAACATAACCGAAGTGATAATACACGTGTCATGTACATCTATCGGGCCCACTGATTTGCACTTTTTATGGAAGGTAATTTAAATGTCAAAAACAATTTTAAAAAGTTGCCAAAACTACTGATCACCAAGATAATATTTCAGGCAATGACAACAAATGATTGCAAAATGGAACATCTTCATGTTGTTTTGAGGAATGGAGTAAACAAGGTATTATAATTTTTGCATTAGGCCATTTTTGCATTGCATTTTTGCATTTGCATTAGGTTTTTGCATTTTTTGCAAGTTGCAAGTCTTTAGCTCCACTGAGAACGGAGATTCGTAATTGGGGAATTCAAATATTTATCTCTTCCATTTTCATTTCCTGAGAACTAACGCGACATGACTCCCATGAAAATAATACAGAATGGTACAATTATTGATTACCATCCGGAAGGTTGTCATTCTATTCAGTTTCATAATTTGCTATTTATCATTCCCAATTGATATTACAATGGTATGCCGTGTCAATTGCTTTCTCATCACCAGGGATTGCATAATAAATCATTGTTAAGGAGTTCTTTAAATCCTGCTTTCAAATCACAATCGATGACAAATATGCACCTGGACGCACAGTCGAGTACAAGGCTGATGTTCGACGTGATCCTCCCAGGGTTTGTGTTCATTAAATACATTTACTAACAGGTATATTCGATGATTGTAAAATATCATTAAAACTAGACAGCCGACTAATAGTATACTATATAGTCGACTGTCAGGGAATATACGTTCTAAGACACTTTCTTCGTCGTTCTTGTATTTGCTTGTACGAACTTCTTGCAATATTGGTGAGCCCGTAAGGAAGAACTAGAGAAGTTGTATACTTTTATCGAACACGTTGATATGTTTCGAACAGAAAGCTCTTCATCAGGTTTCCTCAGACACAATTTTTTCTTTTCTTCATCAGGTTTTCTTAGACACAAAATTTCCGCGTTCTCCTATTCATTTCACGCGTAATCTCAAAACAGAGATCTATGGCGATATTGTCGAACTCACTAAAGTGCTCAGAGGAATATCCAGATCGCGAAGCTCCATGAGATTGAGCTGAACCATCGTTATGTAAGGTGCTAGGTCCCTGATCATTGAAGACATTGTAAAGTATTTTTTATGTATAACTGCCCACTTCTAACTCTAAATTTGTAACAATATCCTCATTTATGCAAAAGAGTGCGATTCCGTCCATTACGACCTACACAATGTTGTTTTTGTCATTGGACAATTGTCTAGATGTTTCTCTTTTCGTATGAATTTTCCTCACTGATGAAGAGCTTTCTGTTCGAAACATATCAACGTGTTCGATAAAAGTATACAACTTCTCTAGTTCTTCCTTACGGGCTCACCAATATTGCAAGAAGTTCGTACAAGCAAATACAAGAACGACGAAGAAAGTGTCTTAGAACGTATATTCCCTGACAGTCGACTATATAGTATACTATTAGTCGGCTGTCTAGTCAATTGGTCAATTGACTATTTGATGTACGTTCATTTTCTAACGATGTTGGGTGAATGAGCGGTCGTTGGATAAAGGATGGCTGTTTGTATCTGCAGAAAAAAGCACTAAATTTTTATCACGAACAACTGTTTATGATCATATAGGCAATATAGAGTCCACATTTACTTTAACTGCTTTGAAATTATCTTTACAGTCGTCTTTTTCACAATACTTTTTGATTATCTTCAAACCAATCCAGTAGGAATACTATATTCTTCGTACCACCAGCTCTACTGGGCTGTGATAGTAAACACGCTTGAATGGGCTCACAATATGTGAGAAGTTGCATCAGTGGGCGCCATATTCTGCCAAACAGTAAGTGTCGCCCATTTCACGTCACACTTACTGAATATAAAAAAAAACTAAGCCAGGAGGAATATCTAGTATCCCGCTAAATCTCTACTTATTAGCAAAATCTTTGGTGACTTACCAGGAAAGGCCGCGATGGTAAGGTAGACATAGGGTCAAATTCCGAGAATGCTCATAAAAACTCCGATAGTGTTTAATACACTTAAGAAAGTTCCACTGGAATTTCTAAACGCTGGATTCCAAATCACTGCCAATATCAATTATTTTCCCAACAAAATAATCAAGTGCAATTCTCAATCATAATTGTCATCAACAAAGGTACAGTTCATGCTCAATATTTCTCATTTTTGTTAATTCATTTTCCAGATTTATTACAAAAAACACAGGATTTCTTTTGAATCAGCTGATCATCCACTTTGCTGACGAATTTTTGAAGACTGAAATTGATCTTCGCTCTATAAAATTAGAAAATATCACCGTTGACGAGAAACATGAGCATATTAATGATCAGCAAGAGATCAAAATGAATGGCATATACGAGTTCTAAAGGATTTAACAATATTGAGATCAATCTTTCCATAGCTTATCTCCGATCGGAAACCATATCCAGTATTTATTTAATTGTTTTTTTACTTAAATTTTTTTGTAATTATTTTATTTTTATTTCAAACAACTTTTTGATAACCATAAACATACAATTTTCGTAAGAACTGACACTTCAATTCTACTGGCTATCTCAAAGAGCAGAACGAAGTGTCTCACTTTTCCCAATCCTCCTTTTCCGCCGCCTTTTTCACATCACTTTTTTGATAATATTCAAACCGACACAGAATGTATATTAACTCTCACATTATTAGCAGTTCTCTATTGAAGTTGTGATAGTGACCCCCCTGGCACAGTTTCAGCATATCAAGTAATAGGCGTGGTAGGACGAAGTGTTCAGCTAGGTCAATCGCATCAATAGCGTTCTTTCTTGCGCCATCTAGTAGTTACTTGAAGAAGCCTTTGACCAGTAGACGAATGTGATACTGGGGAAAGTACTTGGGATGGTCATTTGATCCGAGTCGAGTAAGCGATTCCCCTATTCGCATTCGACCGAATACTATCAATAATCAAAGTTCTTCTCCATTGCGTATTCGTGCGTAATTATTGTGTGTCGTGTCTATAGAATGTAGCAATGTACCGCCAAAAGTTGATTTCAGATTAAAGTACAATAGCGTATTCGATCAGAACAATAGAGAAACAATCTAGTGATGGAATATATGGTCGTGACATCTTTTGCCGATTTTCCGGATGATATATTGAAGAAAGTCTGCAAGCTTTCAAATCTACGGAAAGGTTTCAAACTACGATTGTCCAAGAGACTCGAACAGAGAATACATGCGATGGTCGGATTGGATAGGATTTATCTGAAGGTATGTAATAGGGAGATTTACCTTAGACCTTAGACATTACTTAGACCTTAGACCTTAGACCTTAGATCCTTACACATCAGATCCTATGGGCCTTTGATCAGTGTAGTATATAATCAGTAACATGTTTAATATTCTCTTAGGGGCTGATAGTCGAGCCACATATCTGAAAGCATATTGTGTCTGTTAGTATTTTATCGTTTGTTCACGAAAAGCTGAACAGTGAGATCCTAAAATGTTATCAAATTTAGAATAATGCCAAAGGAAACAAATTTAAGATTTCCGATCAAGAAACCGAAGTAAACTTATTCGATTCTAAATCTACACATATTGCGAACAATGATGCTTGGCAACTCTGCCAACTAGCCCAGGCACTGGATAGATGGTCCAATTTCCACTATCCCATTAGAAGGTAGAGTTCAAGAAACGATATGAAGGTATCTTAATATCATAATGAAGAGTGCATACCACTTGCAAAACGCTGCTACGGTTATTTTCTAATTTTGTATTTAAAAAAAAGGTTGCGCTAATCACGAATTCTAGCATTATCGTTGACGCATGCTGGAACACACACAATGTCATCGACAAGGTTGGGAACTTTTCGGGAGCATCACATAGATGATTTGTTTCCAGAATATTTCCTGTGTCATCTTGAAGATTTTCCAATTCAACGCTCATACGGTTCATCTGAATGGGGTGAGGCATTATTAAATACGTGAAATATTTATTCTATATTTTTCAGCCAAATTCCCTCAACTCAACTTGCCAACGCTTCTCATTATGGCTGCTAGCATTACGGAAGTAATTATAAATGTGTCATGCACATCAATCGGACCGAGTGATCTACACTTCTTGTGGAAGGTGAATTAGCTCGTTTTGACTTTTCTGATGACGATGACCTTCGAATGTATAACACGTGTCTTTTGAGAGATTGCATGAAAACGAACCCCCTGAGGAACCAGTTGCAAAAGTTTGAGCAATCTGGCGATGAAAATTATGACAGAGTCTAGTGTCAGTGAGAAAACTTTTGTACCAGTGATTTTCCCTGGAACCGGCTTCTAGGCGTTTTCCGGATGTGGTTCCGGCTCTGACGTACATTTGTTCATTTTTGAGCTAAAATAACCGAATGGTGCTCAAAATGTGCGGAAAATTATTTTAAGAAACTTTTATGTTTTCACCGAAGCTCTACTACCACGATATCATGATGAAAATATCGAAAAACTCAGTCGAGATTCATAAAATAATTCATATCTCGCCCGGGACCCACCTTGCACAGTGTTTTCTTTGCAGATTCTGAATCTACGTACTCACATTAGTCTAACAAAAATCAGTTGGAGAGTCGGCAGGTGTTAGAACAGGTCTCACTAATCTAAAATTTGCGACCAAGTCGCAAAGTCGAAAATTAATAATTCTCAATTTTACGTCGAAATTGCTTAGATCTATCTATTATTTCATATTTCTGCGCTTACTAGTCTAGTTGTACCAATTTCCACAGTAAAATCGGAAGATTTCCATACTTTGAAAATGTCAAGTTTTTCACATCGAATTTCTGAAATTTGAAGGTGTCTAGTTCAACATTTCGGGATTGTACCAAGTGCTCACTATTTACATTTTAAAGTATGCCTAAGATATTGTAAAAATTTGCAGTTCGCGGTTCTTCCATGAATTCAGAGATCCAGTTTTCTACCCTTCAATATGGCTCGAGCGAATGTTCGGAAATAATCAAAATTTGTTTTTGAAGTTGATTTTGCGAACTGCGGTTGGCCATATGTTGGACAAATGTTTTCATATCCAATTGAAACTAAAATCAATGAAAACTCCTTAAAATTTCAGGTTTCTAAATTTGCAATTTTTTTGAGATTTGCGGATTCACATTTCTGAAAATCGTAAAAACGGCCTCTTGTTCATGCGAATCAAACTTCGAAAATTACAAAAACATCTTTAAAATTATGGATAATACGAATTCGCAAAATCAACTTGAAAAACGAATTTTGATTATTTCCTAACTTTCGCTCGAGCCATATTGAAGGGTCTAAAACTGGATCTCTGAATTGATGGAAGAACCATAAACTGCAAATGTTTACACTATCTTAGACATACTTTAAAATGTAAATAGTGAGCACTTGGTACAATCCCGAAATGTTGAACTGGACACCTTCAAATTTCAGAAATTCGATGTGAAAAACATGACATTTTCAAAGTATGGAAATCTTCCGATTTTACTGTGGAAATTGGTACAACTAGACTAGTAAGCGCAGAAATATGAAACAATAGATAGATCTGAGCAATTTCGACGTAAAATTGAGAATTATTAATTTTCGACTTTGTCGCAAATTTTGGATTAGTGAGACCTGTTCTAACACCTGCCGACTCTCCAACTGATTTTTGTTAGACTAATGTGAGTACGTAGATTCAGAATCTGCAAAGAAAACACTGTGCAAGGTGGGTCCCGGGCGAGATATGAATTATTTTATAAATCTCGACTGAGTTTTTCGATATTTTCATCATGATATCGTGGTACTAGAGCTTCGGTGAAAACATAAAAGTTTCTTAAAATAATTTTCCGCACATTTTGAGCACCATTCGGTTATTGTAGCTCAAAAATGAACAAATTTACGTCAGAGCCGGAACCACATCCGGAAAACGCCTAAAAGCCGGTTCCAGGGAAAATCACTGGTACAAAAGTTTTCTCACTGCCACTATACTCTGTAATAATTTTCTTTGCCAGATTGCTCAAACTTTTGCACCTGGTTCCTCATGGTCATTCTATCTCTCAGAAGACGCGTGATAAATCTTAACCGATGGAATTTACTGTCTAGAGGTTTTCAAATTTTGAATTGTGGATTTAAAGTTCTGAGTACACTGTAAAACCGTCCACATTTAGGTCACATTAATTCTATAACACTGTAAACTTCTAGAATGTATATTAGAAGTGAAATTTGTTTCTAAAATTAACGCAACTTCAGATCTTGGGCAAAGACGACACCAAGCTCAGATCGTGCTCGATAAACCTGACTGATGATGTATCACTTGAATTTCTAAAAATTACATTCGATATCATGGTCGATATCAAGTATTTACCCAAAAGAACAATTATTTACCAGGCTTTTTCACCCTTGGCTGCCAAGGTAAATTTATATAATAATTTTTTTTATTTTCAAAAGGTTTCATTTCGTAGATTTCAGATTTACTGCAAGAAAAACTTTATGCAATTTCGCGCAACACCGTTGGTCTTCACAGAAAATTTTAAAATTGACATTGACGATCGTTCCATCAAATTTGAAACGATCACTTTTGCTGAAAAACATGCTGCGATTAGCCAACTTCTTGAGCTCGAAATGAATCATGTTATGAGTTCTAAATTCCGAGGCAAAAAAATGAGTTCGATATTGTACTTTTCAATTGAAGTCGGAATTATCATTCAAATTTGCACTTTGATCTTAATTTAATAATTATCTTATGTTTGATGGTGATAAACTGTGTTCATAAGAGAGGAGTTGGGAAAGACTCCACATAGGCCGGGACATTTTTTTTAAAATTTATTTTATAACGGCTACAAATTAGTTTAAAATGATTCGAGACGAGCTGTTTGAACGGTGTGTAAAAACCGCCGTAATATGCTCCGGAAGTGGCCGGAAACTAGATTATTTGAAAAAAAGTCGATATTTGATGCCGACTTTTGGTTGAGCAAATGAACATGCAATCAGTGAAAGAAATGAAATAGCGTGATTTGCGGTTAGCGAAGGTCAGCACATGCTTTGTATATTTAAACAATACCTTAGGTGAACATACAGATAGGCAAATCAATTCCAGTTAAAATATGTTTATTGTTCATTGGTGAAAAGTATCATAATGTTGCATGTTCATGTTGAGACGAAAACAAATTTAGCAAAAAAATTGAAAGTTAATGTGGCAGTTATTTACCTATTGGCGTGGCATTACGTTTGGGCATTGTCATCACATACATGCAAATGTATCCGCTAAAGACTTCAAACGTATCGCCGTATTTGGAACCGAATTTGCGATCACCATATCCATTTCTCACAAATTGATTCAGATCCAGATATTTCAAGCATTTTTTGACTTCAGATGAAGGTGCGAATATTTCGATCGTTTTCTCGATTGGAGAGTAGCAAATATTCTAAAAATGAAAACTTCGTTGCGATAAATAGGGGAAAGTATAAAACATGAACTGTGACACAATCTAATCAGAGAAACTACGATTTCTTGTTGGAAGGGTGCGCACGGTAGTACCCCAAATTATGACTTTAGATACAATGTTCTGGTTTTGGTAGAAATTTTCCACAATACATATAACCTTTATCAAATTTTTAATTCAGAAAAAATATCAATAAAAATAGCATATCAATCGAAAAGCCAAGTGAATTGAAGGAGTGTCAATTATCATAATGCACCGTACGTTAGCATGCCTTGCTAGTAACAACCTGCAAAATTCAATTTTCCAGCATATTGTACAGGAAATTTTATGTGCAAAATTTAATTTTACAAAAATAGGTTATATACTCACTCGATCCACAAAGAATGCAACGACGAACACAGCCGCAGCAGCAGCAAGGGTGACCGGATAAAGGGACGGAAAGAGGACTGCCACTCCAACTGCAATGCCGTAGAGAACTGCTGCGCCGACCAATAGGCTGAGCTGGAAATTAGTCATTACTCTAATTACGATAATTATTAGGTTGTTGCATAAATCCTGTGGAATTTTGAAATTTTGCCTTCCATCTTCTTGTTGGATTGATAAATGAACTTCGGGATATTGATTACTAATGAGGCCTTGCATACTCTTTCATATGCGCACCCTATCAGCATTGCCCAATCAGAGAGGCGAGAACAGGATCCAGTTAAAATTACGAAAATTCATCCATCGAAAACGCAACATTTCTCAATTTTCCGTTTTCTCTGAAGCATGAATGCTCAAACTATGGTGGTTATATGAAGCCCCAACCTTTACCCTATAAACACTTTTTCTCATGGATGCTGGAAGTTACACCCTTTCGAGGAATGCATTGATCTAGACATGACTACATTGTTGCATTTCGGTGTTGATTTTGCATATTTCTGAAAAACAAGAAATTCAAATTTTCTGAAACGGAGAAGAAGCAAGCTCCAATATTTTTTATGAGAATATAGCCTCTTCTCGGTTGCATACAGCGCACACATGACGGAGCCTGTATGCTTGGTCTTCCATTCAGAAAAGAAGGTACAAGTCACATGCAGCCGAGGTCTGCTCATATTTTTGCAATCATGTAATTTGGTTCAAACCCACTCACATGGCAGGTCTAACCTATTTTTTGAAAGAATATCAATGCTACTTCTCAGCTAACAATATCAAGTTGTTTCTTGGATTTTCCTTCCAAATATCTAGAGAAATAAATTTAAAGCAAAATTTGGTCAACTGTTTGCATTTGGGTAAATCATAATTTCTTGCGTTGGTGGCAAGATCGGTTTGATTGAAATATGTGTGAACAAAGTTCAAGCATACCCCTAAACAATGTTATGTTTGTTGGCGATTAAGATTTGAGACACGCGAGTTATGATTGTTCAAAGTGCGGACACAAAAACCACAGGACTTTTGCAACAACCTAATAAATTTGCAAGGGACACTGTCCTTTTCAATTGATACATAAATTAATACGACGGTGTACAGCTCATGTTATAAAGGGAGAGATCGAGACGAATTGAAATTGCAAACATATCTCACCATTGCTTCCAGTTTTACCTTCCGTTGAAACCCCGCGCCAGTTCTCGGCTTTTCGTCGACTTAGTAATAATTCATAAGAGTGCGTAAACTGGTACTACAGATTAGATGAACAAGATATATTGGATGTTGTCTACTCCTGTCATTTCGGGAGGCACCGTATTCATGACTCATTCATGTTAGGGTTGGCAATTCGAAGCCGGATTGCGAATTTGCATTCGCCCCCCCCCCCTCGAATATTGCGGAATTCGAGGAGGGGGAGGGGCGTTGCGAATTCGCAATCCGGCTTCGAATTGCCAACCCTTATAAATTTTATCAGATTATATTTGGAGCTCACAACGCAGTTATTTGGTAATCCTAACAAAACAATTTTTTTCAGTTTGTTTCAGATACTCCAAACGTCAGTACTTTTTCACGAGGCGACACGAGTCTACAGTATGAAGAATTATGCCAATGTACATAGGAAAGGACATGAGTATTATAATATTTACTAGTTTGCATTCGATTCGTAGAAACGGGGGGATTGACGGGAAATGATACGCAACCACAAACAACCATTCCCTTCTCTGGGGAGGTACAGGTCAATAGAAGAGGAGGGCAATATTTGCGTATGATAACGATACTCGGTTAACGTGACCTGAAATATCAAGAGGTGAAAGGAAAGGATTGTCCGAGGAGATATGAAACTATTTATAATTTGATATTCCGACATGAATATCAACATTACGTAAAGAGGAAAGGGAGCACTCAACGATTAATTGGCTATACTCCGATGATAGACAATGTGCGAAGGGTTTGAAAAATATTGGTAATGTGGCAAAGGTGATTGTGATATTATTAGAGCTCAACTATAATTCTTGGAGATATTTCGTCAAAGCGTCATAAAATGGAATGATGCTCATCTATGATAAACTTGGTGAACCGGGAATTGCTAATATTTTTCCCTTACAACGATTTTTTTGGTTTTATTAGGCTGTTGCAAAAGTCTTGTGGTTTTTTGTGCCATTACTTTGAACGATGATAACTCGCGTGTCTCAAATCTCAATGGCCAACAAACGTGGTGTTGTTTAGGGATATGCTTGAACTTTTCTCACGTATATTTCAATCAGACCGATCATGCAACCAACGCAAGCACTTATGATTAACCCAATTTTAAAAAAAACGCAAAATTTAGATTTAAATTTATTTATCTAGATATTTGAAGGGAAAATTCATGAAACAACTTTATAATGTTGGGTGAGAAGTATCATTAATATTCTTTCAAAAAATAGGTTAGACCGGTCATGTGATTGGGTTTGAACCAAATTAGATGATCTCAAAAATATGAGCAGACCCCGGCTACATGTGACTTGTACCTGCTTTTCTGAATGGAAGACCAATCGTACAGGCTCCGTCATGTGTGCGCTGTATGCATCCACGAAGAGGCTATATTCTCATAAGAAATATTGGCGCCTGCTTGTTTCCCCTTATGCAAAAAAGAAATATGAAAAATGAACACAGAAATGCAACATGCAGTCATTTTGCAGACCAACTCATTCCTCGAAAGGATCTAACTTCCAGCATCCATAAGAAAAATTATGTATAGGGTAAAGATGGGAGCTTCATATAACCACCATGAAGTGAACGTTCATGCTTCAGAGGAAACAGAATAATGAAAAATGTTGCGTTTTCGATGGATAAATTTTAGTGATTTCAACTGGATCATGTTCTCGCCTCCCTGATTGGGCAATGCTGATAGGGTGCGCATATGAAAGAGTATGCAAGGCCTCATTAGTAATCAATATCCCGAAGTTCATCTATCAATCCAACAGGAAGATGGAAGGCTACAGGACTTTTGCAACAACCTAATAGAACACGATGACGTACAATTGAATTTCATTTGTTATCGATCCAGCATATGCAATACTGTTGAACATATGGTATGGAGGAATTGTCAAATTTGAGTAGAGTTTATTTTAACTATAATATATTGACGGTATAATCGAGGCATTCTCCATTCTCCATTCTAGCGCTCGTGATGGGCGGTCGTCCCTGACCCCGCTCTTTTCCGACCTAGTTTGGGGAATCCTCTCCCGTCAGCTTGGGCAACCCGGAGAGTATCGCCTACTTGGTACACTTCAAGAGGAGGAGCACGGACGGATTCCCATCGTCTCGAGTGATCTACCGTCAAGAAAGCCCCGCTGTCTGCGTTGTGAGTTCCTAACCGGCGCAAGTCAGGTGTTCGGCGGCAGGATGATCTACTTCGATGCTCAACGGAGATTCGTCACGATCGTCCCTACAGTTGACCAGAGAAGCCAAAGAAGATCCCATCCCTTGACCTAACGACGCTCTGAGACCGAAGATCCCCATTCCCTCCACACTGAAGTCACCCTCCTGCAGGACCATTGTGCCTGACGTCAGGATAAATATGATGAAATATGATGATAATCGAGGCAACAAGTGGGTAAATATCAGGTTGGTGCAAAAGTTTCGCTTCAAAATTAAATCCGGAGTCTATATCTTGCGGTCGGTCGTGAGCAATCCTGATATGAGGGTTTCTTATTATATTAGTGGATGTATACTGTGCATATCGCCTCTTATATTAAAGATTCACTATTCCTCTCAGAGCTAAACTTTAAAAAGTTCTGCTCCCGAAATTTGATCGACGAAATCGGTCTTTTCATCCTCATAAGTTTTCCGCGAGATTACAAAACTACCATTTCAAGCGTTCAGTAGAAGCGCCAACCGCTATTTATTAGTTTTTCAAAAGATCTAAAGTGGTTTGCCTTTAAATTTTATGAGAGTTTTTGTCGAATACCCAAAAAACGCTAATTGTGCAAATTTTCGGTTAGCATTATTTTTTCCGACGATCGACGTTCGGTCAATCAATCAATCAATCAATATTTATCACTTCAAGCGTTAACGCTAGGTGAGGATAGGTCGGAATTCGTCGGTCGTTGCAGACCACCAGTGGGGGCCAATTGTTCTTCTGAGGTCATCTCGCCAACGCGTTCTCGGCTGACCCTGGGGACGGCTCCTGTTGTAGGGGATCCATACCGTAGTCGCTCTGGTCCACTCATCTAGCTCCATTCTCCTAATCTTCAACGCCCACTGAGCTTTCCTTTTCAGCGCTTCTTTGTTCCAATCCCGCACTTTCGTCGCATTGCGCACGTTCTCGTTTCTCCATCGATCCATCAGAGTTATGCCCAACATTTTTCGCTCCATTTTTCTTTGAGTCACACTAAGCCGTTCCTTTTCACTGGCTCGCAGCGCCCAGACTTCTGACCCGTAAAGCACTGTTGAAGAGATACAACTTTCGAAGAGTCTCCTCTTAGTCTTCATAGGAAGCAGGCGAGAAGAGAGCAGAGTAGAGAGCTTGGACCAAGCGAGCCATCCCAGGCGTATCCGGTGCTCAATTTCATCCGAGTGATCGAGGGGGAGCGAGATTCTCCCACCAAGATATGTAGTGGAAGGGACAAAGTTGAATGTCAGATTGTCAATTGTAATGGGTGCTCGAGTGGTGCTACACGATGTGAGAAGAACGGTTTTGGAAGCATTTACTTCTAGACCGACGCGTGAGCATGCCTCCATTAGCTTCCTCAACATTCGCTTCAGTTCAGGCCTTGATTTTGCAATTAGGACGATGTCATCCGCGTACTCAAGGTGGCTTAGGTTTCTCCCATCAATCTTGAGTCCATCATTCTCCCAATCGATGTCATTCATTGCTGAGCGAAGGACTACGTTGAACAAGCGAGGGGAAAGGGTGTCGCCTTGACGAACTCCTCTTCTGATTCTGACTGGGACGAGATCCTCGTTGACTCGGATGAGGGTTGTCGAGGACTCGTAGAGGCGGCGGAGGAGGTGGATGAGGGTAGGATGGACCCCAGATATCCACAGGGATTGCCATACCGCACTCCACTCCACACAATCGAATGCCTTACGGAAGTCCACGAAACCGAGATACAACGGAATACCGTATTCGTGGGCACGCTCTGCTACTTGCTTTACAGCGTGTAGGTTATTGAGGGTACTGCGCCCTTTCCGAAAGCCAGTTTGGGTGGAGGACTCAGTCTCTTCAAGCGATTTCTCCATTCTTCTCAAGATCACACGGGTTGCAGCCTTCAGGGTTACGGTAAGCAGCGAGATAGGTCTGAAGTTGCTGATGTTTGTAGGGTCACCTTTCTTGTGGATAAGAGACACGACAGCTTCGACTAAATCTTGGGGCACTGAGTCACCGGCTGTTAGGTGGTTGAGCAAGTCCGCGAGCACTGGGGCGAGGTGATCTCGAGAGAGGTACAGCATATCGGGCAGAATTGAATCGGAACCGGGCGAATGTCCGCATTTGAGGCGAGAAAGCGCATCTCCTGTCTCATCGATTTGGAAGGGTGGAAGAGGGAAAGGCGGATGAGGAGGGATCGTCAGTGGCATTTCAACTGTAGCATTGTAGAGTTCCTCGAAGAAAGTACGGACGGCGAGCTTTGTTGCTTCTTGTGAGAGAGCACCAGTAACTGCGTCGGGGACTAGTAGTCTCTTTCGGGATGATTGCAAGTTGAGCATTGACTTGACAATGCTTCTACCCATTATTGCAGCTTGCCTTGCTTGTGATTCTTTTCTCCTTCTGATGTCGTTCGAGAGACTCATTCGGGCAGCTCGGCATGTGACGGAGTGGGCTACGTTGGATTGCGGATTGGATCGGAGAAGGTGTCGCTGGGCCAGAAGATTTCGGGTTTTGCGAGATATCCATGGAGGGGAGTGCCGATCTCGCCAACAGTTGCTTGCCGCAGTCTTCGTAAACGCTTGAATCTTGTGATAGGCGTCAATGGCTGAGGTTGGACGGGCAAGGGGCAGGGAAGCAAGGAGATTTGCATTTGCAGTGAAGGCGGTTTTATCGAATTCCAACCGCTTCTTGCATCGTTGCTTCCGCATCTTGTTGGGGAGGGAGAGGCATAGTCGGACAAGGCGATGATCGGAGTCAAACTCAAAGCGACCAACAACACCACAGTTGCTTGTCTTGCCAAAGCTGCTGGGAGAGGGAGACTGGCCGAGGGAGAGGGAGACGGGGGGACGGAGGGCGCACCCCACCGCTCGCGACTAGCGTTACTTTTTCTTTTGTTTGTAAACTTCGGGCATAGAGTAAACTTTGGGAATAGAGTAAACTTCGGGCATAGAGTAAACTTCGGGCATAGAGTAAACTTCGGGCATAGAGTAAACTTCGGGCATACAGTAAACTTCGGGCATAGAGTAAACTTCGGGCAGAGAGTAAACTTCGGGCATAGCGTAAACTTCGGGCATAGAGTAAAATTCGGGCATAGCGTAAACTTCGGGCATAAAGTAAACTTCGGGCATAGAGTAAACTTCGGGCAGAGAGTAAACTTCGGGCATATGGGTAAATTTCGGGCATATGGGTAAATTTCGGGCATAGAGTAAGCTTCGGGCATAGAGTAAACTTCGGGCATAGAGTAAACTTCGGGCAGAGAGTAAACTTCGGGGATATGGGTAAACTTCGGGGATAGAGTAAACTTCGGGGATATGGATAAACTTCGGGGATAGAGTAAACTTCGGGGATAGAGTAAACTTCGGGCATAGAGTAAACTTCGGGCATAGAGTAAACTTCGGGCATAGAGTAAACTTCGGGCATAGAGTAAACTTCGGGCATACAGTAAACTTCGGGCATAGAGTAAACTTCGGGCATAGAGTAAACTTCGGGCATATGGGTAAATGTCGGGCATAGAGTAAACTTCGGGCATAGAGTAAACTTCGGGCATACAGTAAACTTCGGGCATACAGTAAACTTCGGGCATAGAGTAAACTTCGGGCATAGAGTAAGCTTCGGGCATAGAGTAAACTTCGGGCATAGAGTAAACTTCGGGCATAGAGTAAACTTCGGGCATACAGTAAACTTCGGGCATACAGTAAACTTCGGGCATAGAGTAAACTTCGGGCAGAGAGTAAACTTCGGGCATATGGGTAAATTTCGGGCATATGGGTAAATTTCGGGCATATGGGTAAATTTCGGGCATAGCGTAAACTTCGGGCATATAGTAAAATTCGGGCATAGCGTAAACTTCGGGCATAGAGTAAACTTCGGGGATATGGGTAAACTTCGGGGATAGAGTAAACTTCGGGGATATGGGTAAACTTCGGGGATAGCTAATTCTCTTCCGATGGTTCTAGGTAAATGTTGTCGTCGAGTCATCATCGATGTGTATTACGAAAAGACCGATGAACAGAAAACGAGTAGAAATGGGCACTTCTTCGGCTTCTGGTCACCCCCTCTCATTTCCCATCCCCGTATATCATTGATGGAATGAGCGGCCGAAATTCAGGGATGAAAACCTAGAAATGAGTGGGCTAGATCAGGGATGGAAGGGGGTGGCCATAAACCGCAGAATTGCCTAGAAATGTATATGAAGTGAGTTTGAAAATTGTAATAGCTAACAATCAACACGCCAATAGAAAAACAAAACATTGTGGATGGCTAAGATCGCCTCTGAGGTGAGGAGGAGGGGAAGGTGACAATTGCAAAAACGACAATTGCACAACTCGTCGCCGTTCGATTGAGAGTGGACATAGGAACTTGGGGGTTGTTTCATTGTAACCAGTATGCGCTCCCCTACACTTGCATGCCTATGTCTTGTTACCAATCAATCATGAGTTTAACACTTCTCCAACGACCAGGGATTCATGTCCCAAAATTGAGAATTTTAGTAGAAAATCATTGCTAGATAAATACCAAATGATGTAACCAACCGATGCCTAGGTTAGTGTGATGCAGTAGTTATTGAAGTACTGCAATATCAATATATTGGTCGGTTTGAGTTTGACTCCGACCATCGCCTTGTTCGGATGTGCCTCTCCCTCCCTGGCAAGGCGAGGCAGAAAAGATGCAGGGAGCGGCTAGATTTCGATCGAACCGCTTTTACTGTCAACGCAAACCTTCTCGCGTCACTGCCCCTTGCCCGCCCCAGTTCTGCCGCCGACGCCTATACTACGGTAAAGGCTTTCACGGAGACCGCGGCAACGAACTGCTGGAGGAAGCGCCAATCCCCTTTTTGGATCTCGAGTGGAACGCGGAAGCTCCTAGCGATGCGCCATGAATTGCAATCCATCTCCCAACAAGCTGTCGCCTACTCAGCTGCCTGCAAAGCTGCCCGGACGAGTTTCGTCGATGACATCAGGAAGCGAAAGGAGGCGCAAGCACGGCAAGCAGCAACCATGGGAAGGAGCATCGTGAAGAGCATGCTGAGTCTGCAAACCTCAAAGAAGCGCCTTCTAGTTCCCGACCCTGTAACTGATGCTCTCTCTCAAGCAGCTACCAAGACAGTGGTCCAGAGCTTCTTTGACGGTCTCTACACCCCTGCAGTTCCGTGTCCACTCCCAGTCCCTCCTCAGCCTCTGGATCCCCTTCCTCCCTTCCTACCCGATGAGGTCAGCAAAGCGATGTCCCAACTCAAGTGTGGTCACTCACCCGGTTCGGATGGCATTCTCCCTGATATGCTATACCACTCTCGAAACCACCTTGCTCCCGTTATCGCTGATCTACTCAACTATCTGGTAGATGGAGAGGCTGTTCCAAGCGACCTGACCGAAGCAATTGCCACTCTTCTGCACAAGAAAGGAGACCCTACCAACATTGGGAACTTCCGTCCCATCTCCCTCCTCACCGTTTCCCTGAAGACAATGACCAAAGTCATTCTTCAGAGACTCGAAACTGTGCTTGAAGAAACAGAGTCATCGACCCAAACCGGCTTCCGGCGCGGCTACAGTACTCTCGACAACCTGCATGCCATCAAGCAGGTCGCTGAAAGAACCTCCGAGTACGGTATCCCAATCTAATTGGCGTTCGTCGACTTCAAGAAGGCGTTCGACTGTGTGGAGTGGAATGCCTGCTGGCAAGCCCTCTTCTCGTTCGGAGCCCATCCCTCCCTCGTCCACGTGTTGCGCCGTCTCTACGAGTCCACCTCTACACTCATTCGAGTTAATGAGGAGCTCGTTCCTGTGACTGTGCGTCGAGGTGTCCGCCAAGGGGATACCCTCTCCCCTCGTCTCTTCAACGCAGTGCTACGATCAGCCATGGACAACATTGACTGGGAGTCAGATGGAATTAGAATCGACGGAAGGAACCTTTGCGACTTGGAGTATGCCGATGACGTGGCTCTCGTTGCCAAATCTCGACCCGAGCTGGAACGAATGCTGAAGAAGCTGATGGACGCGTGCAGCCGAGTTGGTCTCGAAGTGAATGCAAGCAAGACCAACCTCCTCACCTCCTGCACCTCTACCCGCAATCCAATAATCATCGGCAATCTGCGATTCGAATTCGTCGATAGCGCCACCTATCTCGGAGGAAGAATAGCTTTTCCCTTGGATCATTCCGACGAAATAGAACACCGGATTCGATTAGGGTGGCTGGCCTGGAGTAAGCTCTCGCACCTCCTATCTTCTCGAATTCTGTCCATCAAGATCAGGAGGAGAGTCTTCGAGAGCTGCATCACGGCTACAGTTCTCTATGGGTGTGAAGTATGGGCTCTGAGATCTAGCGAGAAGGAGAGGCTGAGAGTCACCCAGAGGAAGATGGAAAGAAAGATGCTTGGAGTCACGCTGAGGGATAGATGGAGGAATGACCGCGTGAGAGGGATTACCAAGCTGAGAGACTGGAATGAGGAAGGATTGAAACGGAAAGCGCGCTGGGCCCTCAAGATCAGAAGAATGGGAGTGGAACAGTGGAGCCGTGCAACAACTATCTGGACTCCATGCAATAGGACTCGTCCCCCCGGAAAGCCTCGCGCGCGATGGAGAGACGACCTATCCCGAGCTATTGGCAGCCATTGGTGGAGTGCAACTTATGAAGACTACCGACCTATCATCTTCTGAGCGTTTCCGCCTGATAAGATAAATTGATTGATTGATTGCAATATCGATTGGTTACGGTACTCTTTGTTTATCTAGACATGATTTTCTACTAAAATTGTCAACTTTGGACCATGAACCCCTGGTCGTTGGAGAAGTGTTAAACTCATGATTGCTTGGTTACAAGACTTATGCATGCAAGTGTAGGGGAGCACATACTGATTACAACGATATAACTCCCAAGTTCATATGTCTACTCTCAAACGAACGACGACGAGTTGTGCAATTGTCGTTTTTGCAATTGTCACCCCCCGAGGAGGAGACAGTGAAATAGGGTGAATAATATTTGTGATTACGATGATTTGTGTGTGATAACGATAAGCGCTGAGTGTGACCGGAAATGTTAAGGATACGGATATCGAGATATACCATTGGAGAGACGAGGCGATAACAAATATCCGCCGCAAAGAAGAGGCCTTATCACGGCGATATTTCAGCGGGGATTATTCATAATACGAAAACACTGTTTTTGTTGACGTAAATAATTAATTCAGAGTGAATTAATGGGGCATATGAGACGAAGGTGTGAACACGGAAAAGGTAAAGATAAAGATATATCAAGCGATTTTACAGCCGTAAATTCTATGATATTGTGGAGTTGAAATTATGGTAATTGTCACATTTCCCCGAAATGCGAACTGTACTTTCCGGTTAGGAAAAGTACTGCAGATTCTGGATTAACAATATGCAGATTCTTCACTCCTCCTTCCCTTTCGCATTCTTCCTCAGTGTGAGGAGAGTCCTATCATAACACGTAAGTAATTATTCGTCTTTAGTTGCGCCGCCGAGCGTAGATAAAATATAACACGCGTATCACGAGCCAGTGGAGGAGTGCGGGAACAATTCCAAACTTTTTTTGCCTGATATCCGTTATATTTTTTGTGGGAGCATACCCAGGACGGATGAAGTCGAAAAATATAGGTGATTGGTCCCGGAGCCGGCTTTTAGGGATTTTCCGGTTTTGCACCTGGCTATACTGTATATCAGCTCCCAGATGAGCTAGAAAGGTATTTTTGGTCTCAAAATGTGCGGAAAATTATTTCCAACAACTTTTATGTTGGAAGCTTTTTGCGAGAAAATAAAAATGAGAAAATAATTGTTTTCACCATCACGCAGGAAACTTGCAATGGATTTTTATTTCATAATATAAAAGAATAATCATTCATATGTTAAGGAAAAATATTGATGAAGGGAATTTCTTACCCCTATTTATCGATAAACGATGTCGAACATGGTGGTGTGATGCAAAATCATAAATTATTCACCCCATTGTGCCTAAATTTAAATTTTAATAATAAATGAACGTGATTTTATATGTTTCTGGTAGAGTTGATTACGTTTATGTTGGAAAAACCTGAACTCGACTAAGCTGAAAAAATCGATTTTCACGACCTCAATTTCCCCCAAGTTTGTGCTTGTATAAGTTCGCACATTAACAAATACTTCCATAAAAAGCAGGTGCAATTCTTAGTAGATGCCGACTACAGCAGATTTATACCAAAATTAATGGACCCATGGCTTCGAATCTTTTGTATTCTTCGCTCAAACATGCTACCACGAGATGAGTAAAATATATCAAAATTGGTTTTCAGCCGAAATTTTGAGGTTCCAGACATGATTTGTGCATCTAAAATTAAAACATGGATGTGTAAGTTGGAAAACTCCGCCAAAAAATAGTTAACCTAGGTTGAAAAACAATGGATTTTATTTTTATTTTGAAATTTTAGATATATTGATATATGCATTTATTTGCTTATTTCTTGAGATATTCTAATTAAGGAGTTATTATCTTAATTTTAGATGTACAAATCCAGTTCGCAACCAAAACTTTTCGGCTGAAAACCAATTTTCATAAATTTTATCTATATCGTGGTAGCATGTTTGAGCGAAGAATACAAGAGATTCGAAGCCATGAATCCACCAATTTTGGTATATATCTACTGTATTCGGCATATAATAAGAAATAAACCTGCTTTTCACGGAAGTATTTGTTCACGTGCGAACTTATAAAAGCATAAACTAGGGGGAAATTGAGGCTGTGAAAATCGATTTTTTCAGCTTAGTCGAATTTTGGATTTTTCAGCAGAACCTTAATCAATTCTCCCAGAAACTTATAAAATCACGCTAATTTATCATGAAAATGTAAATTTAGGCACAATGGGATGAATAATTTATGATTTTGCATCACACCACCATGTTCCACATCGATTATCGATAAATAGGAGTAAGAAATTCCCTTCATCAATATTTTTCCTTAACATATGAATAATAATTCTTTCATATTATCAAAGAAAAATCCATTGCAAGTTTCCTGCGTGATGGTGAAAACAATTATTTTCTCATTTTTATTTTCTCGCAAAAAGTTTCCAACATAAAAGTTGTTGGAAATAATTTTCCGCACATTTTGAGACCAAAACGACCTTTCTAGCTCATCTGGGAGCTGATATACAGTATAGCCAGGTGAAAAACCGGAAAATCCCTAAAATCCGGCTCCGGGACCAATCACCTATATTTTTCGACTTCATCCGTCCTGGGTATGCTCCCACAAAATATAACGGATATCAGGCAAAACAAGTTTGGAATTGTTTCCGAGGGGTTGGATTTTCATCCACTGACTCGTGATACACGTGATAATGTATATCCATGTAGTAGGTGTACAACTAATAAACATGCTAATGTATAACTATAACTAGAGGTCAATATGCTTAATTTCACAGCGTTGGCTGGTTGTGAGCATTTTCACTTTGTAGAAGCCCACTTGAACCTTGATTTCTTCGGTGATAGTAACACTCGTCACTAAAATGTGGACTTTCGAGTCCGTACGATGAAATTCCTAAACGAGAACATATATGCAACTTCATGATGCAATGATATAGTTTTATTGTAGCAAATACAAAATGTTTATGATCATTCCATTTAAACTTACCTTGAACATATCTTCCAAGTCAGATATCGTAAACGTAGTGAACGGAGTTCCGTCATTTTCATACACATGGACGACGACTTTAGCTGCCATCTGAATGCGATCGAAATATTAACATTGCCATTATTCCTTTTACTTTATGCACAAAGAATTTATAAAAAAAGATGAAAAAATATAGAAAACAAATAATTAGTAAATTGCATTGCCTTGTGTTATCTTTCTAATAGTATATTCGATCTGACTCGGCAATTTTGGCGGGGAAACGAGAAATTACCACGGCCGGAAAGGCTCCTGAGAGGGTAGGGTATCGACAACCGTTCAAACTAAAATTTAAGTATCCAGCTTTTGGGGATCTTAGTTGGGAACCTAGGGGATGCTAAATCCGAAATTTCAAGTCTCTATCACAACCGGAAGTGCCTCAGGCTGACTCCGATTTTTGTCGGTTTCGTGGCGTCCCGGATTTTTGAGTTGGTGGCGCGAGTATCGTAGAGAGACGTGCTATAGCTCATTCGATAGAGCGTACACGGTTGCCCGCCCTGGACTTTTCAGAATTGTGAAATTCCTTCTCGAAAGGTGCGAAAATCGCCTTCAAAGTTCGAAATTTTGAGCCCTCTTGCAGTTCAGCCAAATTTTCGGCTATCCAAGCGCTCAATGGAAAATCCAAGTTCCTACCGACCTACTGTAGACTAATGTTGACACGGCGAATCCAATGAGCCTAATTTCAAAAAGATTGGTTTCCATCTGTAGGTGCTGACGCCTTTCAAACATTTTCCCGCGTGATGTATCCCTCTGCCTCCTCTTCCTCTCTCCCTCCACCGCGCCTCCCTCTCAGGTCAGGTCAAAGGTCGTAAATAAAGGTGAGTCGTCTCAAGTTGTAAACAACCCTCCTACAACGGAATACAAAGTTGGAAAACGTGCAAAACAGGTTCCATATTCGAAATCAACGTCTTAAATTACCTATTACTGCATGGTTTTCTGGGGTCGAATGGGCACTTTCACCGATGTACCCTCTGGGAGTGGGAAGGGAGGAGGGAGTTTAGCCCCGGCGCGAGGCGCCCGGGCAATTTTGGCCGTGAAACGAGAAATTCGCACGGCCGGAAAGGTTCCTGAGAGGGTAGGGTATCGACTACCGTCCAAACTCAAATCCAAGTATCCATCTTTATCGGGAACATAGGAGATGCTAAATCCGAAATTTCAAGTCTGTATCACAACCGGAAGTGCCTCAGGCTGAGTCCGATTTTTGTCGATTTCGTGGCGTCAACTTTTTTGAGTTGGTGGCGCGAGCATCGTAGAGAGACGTACTATAGCTCATTCGATAGAGCGTAGACGGTTGCCCTCCTAGAGACCTTTCCGAATTGTGAAATTCATACTGCAAAGGCGCGAAAATGTGCACTAAAGTTCGAAATTTTGAGCCCTCTGGCAGTTCAGCCAAATTTTCGGCTATCCAAGCTCTCAATGGAAAATCCAAGTTCCTACCGACCTACTGTAGACTAATGTTGACACGGCGAATCCAATGAGCTTATTTTCGAAAAGATCTGTAGGTGCTAGCACCTTTCAAACATTTACCCGCACGAATTTATCCATTTACCCCCCCCCCCCCCCTTCTCTCTCCCTCCCTCCCCGCGCCTTTCTCTCTCGGCCTGGTCAAAGGTCGTAAACGCGGCAAGTCGTCTCAAGTTGTCAACACTCTGCCTACAATGAAATACAAAGTTGAATTTAATATAAACAAGTATCATTTTCGGAATCAGCGGGTGGAATTACCCCTGGTGGAATCATTGGTTGGGGACGAAAGGGCACTGCCACTGTTGTACCCTCTGGGAGAGGAGGGGGAGGAGGAGGGAGTGGAAAGCATCCGACTTCAGCCTCTTTATATGGCTACTATATGCCCCTGGATATAAGCCCTGACTTCTCCTTGCCTTTTCATTCTTTGAAATTTTCAAAGATCCATTGGGTATTCCGATGTTGGATAGTCGATTTACTCGATTTACTCTCCCTTACTCATTCACCTGTGAAGTACCAGTGCGCGGTATGGTTCGATCGACGAAGAATGAAGGGGGGAAAAGATATTTCAATTATCTCACCAGATTCTGACCACGAGAAATAGCAGAAAACCCTAGTTTTGCCTATGCCTTCCCATATCTAACCTCTCAAAGCACTAGCTAGGAAACGCCCATCACGAAGACAAATAAATCGTTCCGCGTCAATAAAAGTCCCGAGATCCACCTTCCATGGGAAGCTGGCGTATCCTGGCTTTGCAAGCAAAGTCAACAGATGAGTGAATTTTGGCAAAATCTCAATTCAATGAAAGGAGTGAGACCCTACTATTCAAAACAATCAGTTCAATAAAAGCCCCGGGATCAACAGCCAAAATTCGCTCTATATTTTCATGCCTAAATATTTTAAATTTCACACCTTAAATGCTCAGATTTCCTCGCGAGACCTCAGAAAATAAAGAGCGAATTTTGGCTGTTGATCTCGGGGCTTTCATTGAACTGAGTTTTGAATAGTACGGTCTCACTCCTTTCATTGAATTAAGATTTTGCCAAAATTCACTCAGCTGTTGACTTTGCTTGCAAAGCCATGATACGTCAGTTTCCTATGGAAGGTGGATTAATATTGTTTTGGCAATTTTTTGATGTTATGGTTTCGGCTCTGTGGTAGTAGAGGGGTCCCATGGTGGTACCCCGGAAAATCTGTGGTCTTAATTTTTTCTGGGACCCCGATATTTCAGGAACCCAAAAAGATCGGATTCCCAATTTTTTCTGGGACCCCGATATTTCAGGGACCCAAAAAGATCGGGTCCCAACTTTTTTTCCGGAACCCCGATATTTCAGGGACCCAAAAAGATCGGGTTCCCAACTTTTTTCAGGGACTCAAAAAGTCATCGAAAAATAGGGGTCCCTTCAAGAACGGGGTCCCACATTTTTAGGGACCCCGATTTTTTTAGTATTTCAGATTCCCTAAACATTTTGCACAGTCGAAAAATCGGGGTCCCTAAATAATCAGGATTCTTAAGGCCCTGAGAAATTTCGGAATATCCGGAAAGATTGTAGACGGCTCTCAGAAATTTCGGATGACCGTTAGAAAGTTCATCCGGCTCTTACTGATCGACGCTGACCTTCAGAACCTCTTACGCATCTGATAGGCGACCCTCATGAAATTGAAACATCATCTACAAATCCAACGGCACTCAGAAAAATTTGAAAGCTCTAACAGCCGCTGTACCAATTGGGGTTCATAGTAAAATGATAGAGCGTGGAGAATGAGGAGGGTCCCTCTTTCATTCCCACACTCTCTCATTTTACTATGAACTCCAATTAGTATGGTGATAGATGTCAAAGATCTTCAGGAAAATCCAGCTTCCTTGAGAAAATCTGTTGTCCCTCAAACAGTTCTGAATGTTGATATGAGATTCTGAGATCCCTTAGAAAATCCAACAGGTCCTGCTAAAATTCTGACGTCGCTCGGAAAACATAAACAGCTCTCAGAAATTCGATCCATGAATAAATGTCATGTTCCTTAAATATTCCGACGTTTCTCATTCCAAATTTTTGAAATCTGATTCCGATATTTGGCGAATAAAAACATTATGGTCTGTGTTATAAATCACCCGTTGGCGCAAAGTTGGGCTACAATGGTCGCTCCAATCCCCACACTGTCGCCATTAGATCGGTCTAGAGTAAAGTTATCTTATTGAAAAATGATTGCTCAATTTTCGGGTATGTTTCAGGTGCGCTAAAAACAAATTCGCTATGCAAACGTATCCGTAAGCAAAAATTTTCCAGTAAAATAACTCTAATCTATAGAGTACGCCAAATGAAGGTTACTTTTCATCTTACCCGATTCACAAGAAATGCTCCGACAAAAGCAGCAGCCACAGCCACAAGAGTGATTGTGTAAATTGAGGGAAATAGAGCAGCCACTCCGACACCAAGCGCGTACACAACAACAAATCCGAGAACGAGACTTAGCTTAAAATATATGATGTATTGATATATTTGCCATAAAGAGTTCCATTGAGCTGAAAGCATCAGAATTCGTCCATTCATTAGGTATTATAGTTCGAGAAACAATACCAGTGACATCTTCATCCTAAACTCGCTAAGCGCTCAACCTTCTTAAGGAAATACAAAAACTTTTGTTTATAATTTCTGGAACTATGTTTTTTACGATGTATCATGTGTGATTATTTGTGGAGAAGGAAAGCGAAAAGAAATGAAATTTGAAAAACAAATCTTACCATTTCTTCTTTGGCTTGAGACGAGAACACACAACTCCTTTCCTCTCGAGTGCTGAATGAGTGAGAATTCAGAAAAGATAACGGTGTATTATTACCCGGACAAGGCGCGCGATTATGTTATCATAGAGAGTGGTACCGTTTTGATGACTCGTTGTTGGGGCTCATGCTATGACAGTCATTCAATTGTTGAGGCGAAGAAGTCTAATACAATAAAATACGATAATAATTATCTAACAGCTAATGTACTACCGTTGATACTAGGTGAATATTTTCGACGCGTCATCATCGGTGTTAGAAAATGGCAATGACTAGCGATCAACACGTCAATAGAAAAACAAAACATTGTGGGTAGCTAAAATCGTCTCTGAAGAGATTATATGACAGTGGACGAGGAGAACAATATTTGCGTCTGATAACGATAAGCGTGACCGGATATGTCTAGAGGTGATAAAGAGCAAGATAGTTTTGGATGGACGAGTTGAAAATAAATATTTACAGAAGATAAGAAAATTGCTCGATACGGCGATATTTCAGCGGGGTTTATGCATAATACGAATACACTGTTTTAGTTGACGTAAAGTATCAATTCAAAGGAAGTTACTGGGAAATCATTAGGACATATGCGCGACTAATCATTAGGACATAACAGATATTACTGAGATTGCTGGTGAACTAACAACATGTGTTTACATTTCTATTCATTTCAGCAATGGCAAGGAGAAGTATAGACGAGAGTAAGGAGTGAACACGGAAAGGGTAACGATCATCAAACAATTTTACAGCCGCAAAGAGTACGATATGGTAGAGTTGAAATTATGGTAATTGCCACATTTCCCCGAAATGCGAACTGTACTTTCCGGTTAGGAAGAGCACTGCAGATTCTGGAATAACAATATGCATATTCATTAAGTTTGTTGTACAACAAATAAACATGCTAATGTATACCTATAACTAGAGATCAATGTGCTTAATTTCACAGCGTTGGCTGGTTGTGAGCATTTTCACTTTGTAGAAGCCCAGTGGAGACTTGATTTGGTCGGTGATAGTAATTCTCGTCACTAAAATGTGCACTTTCGAGTCCGCACGATGGAATTCCTAAACGAGAACAGAGATTTTATGATGCAATAATAAAGTTTTAGCGTAGCGAATACATAGTGTTTACGATAATTCCATTTACAACCTACTTTGACCATATTTTCCACGTCAGATTTCGTGAACGGAGTTAACGGGTTTCCGCCGTATTCATACACATGGACGACGACTTTAGCTACCATCTTTACCAGTTGACTTATGAATGGGATAGAGTCTGAAATGTTAACATTGTCATTATTCCTTTTAGTTTATGCACTTCTCGTAAAAGAATTTATAAACTTATGAAGAAAAGAAAAAAATATAGTAAATTGCATTGCCTTGTGATATCTTTCTAATAGTGTAGTCGATCTGACTCGGTTTAGCTTCTCTGATCAATTCCAGCGACTTTGTCCTAGAGAGCATATTGTTTGTAAAAGCTAAGATGAACCTTGCTAATTTCGCAGAGCTAAGACATTTTTTTAAAAATTAATTTTGTTCGGGACATTTGCATGCTAAGCTGAAGACTAAACAACCCGCATTCCGCAATAACGATGCGTCATATGCACAATGAATTTAGACTATAATAAAGTTAAAAAATAAAAAAATACCTTCCAAAACTCACAACAGTTTCGTCTTCATGAACAAATTATGAATAGTTATGAGTTGAACATGCTTCCCTTTCAAAAAATCGCCCAAATTCGTAAATATTCTGGAACGTCACGCTCAAAACAGATGAAAAAAAACATACGTCATGCTCTGAAACTCTGTCCTTGGAATGACTTCATTCATGAATTCTAGAAACTTCTTCAATATGTGCAATGGTATTATTATTACCTGCAATACAACTTTGCAAGTAAAATGTGTTGCAACTCATTATGCTATTGTGCGTAAATATAGTTTTACATACACGGCTAGATTTTAGTTTAGGAATTCTGAATTTCGCCATAGCACGGAGTGTGAAGTATTCAAATATCGGTGAAAACGATGACATAAAAGCTTGCGACGCCCTTTATTTCCTAAATAATAGTAAAACCTTAAATCTCGAAATGTAAGATACTAGGCCGGATGATCACCGTCGGATGATTTCCTTCCAAATAATATCCAAAAATAGTAGCTCTATGGTACCAGGTTCGCATAGTGCAAACATAATGATTTTGAAAAAGTTATTTTTTGTTAACATTCGCCGGAGGTCATCCGACAGAGTTGCAAATAAACGACAATATTATACAAATACCGTACATCGATGTACGATGGTAGGTAGGTAATGTGTACTGTCCGATATCTGATTACATACTCGAATATGTCTTTCGTAAGGCGCGATGCCTGCATATGGTTCAACTGATTACATACTCGAATATGTCTTTCGTAAGGCGCGATGCCTGCATATGGTTCAACTATGGCAAGTAAAAGTGAGGTAAAGCCAAATGTGGGGTAAAGCCAAATTATTAACTTACTCTTCCGTGCTCTTTTATTATTTGGTGTTTCTGATAAATATTAGAAAATAAATATTAAATATTGGACCTTTCTGAGTTGTACCAACTGCTTCTCATCCATTAACTTGCTGATGTTAATAGTTGAAGTCTGCGTAAGATTTGGAAAATGACACGACATTATAGTAGGTGCTCGGGAAGATTCGGAAATTTGGTGTCGGGATTCTTGCATTGACGTATACACTAATACATACGGCAAGGAAACATGTGTAAATATATTTTTCCGTTTGTGTGCACGTTAAGAAAACGTTGATGCGCATTCTATTCTCACAATACATTGTGCTCCATATCACGCCTCTCACGAGAGAATCGAGCTGAATTTGCCATTCATGGGAATGGAGGAAAATCGTGATTTGAGTTCTAACCGGTTTTGGCCATCCTAAGGCATGCCCCAAAGTTTTTTGTGCAGACTTCATTTTGGAGCTTCCTACACCGGGTCGCAATTCGGCACAACTCACTTCAAAGGCCGATTTCTCGAATACAGTGAACGATTGAGCAAACGTGACCTCTGAGTGACCCCGACTCATTTTTTGAGCTCTATCGATCTATCTAAACCAATTTTCTGAATCCGATTTTGAAAGGCAGTACGTTCCATGTCAATTTTCTCAAAAATGTAGATACAGAAGCAGCTCAAATTTTAAAAGTGAATGCTGCTCAGTGAGCGCTTTCAATTGAGATGTTTACCAACAAAATACGGACACGGTGGTGAGACTTTTTACGCTTTTCGATAATTTGAAGGCACTAATTCTTCGCAACACCGCGCAATTTTGAGAGTGCAGAGTGAAAATATCCCTTTTACCTCACTCCCCCATTGTTCTCACTCTTCCCTCATTCCCAAAAAAAACGCGCGGTGTGCGAGAAATGAGCATTTAAATTATCGAAAAAAGTATAAGGGGTGAAACTCTCACCACCGGGTCCGTATTTTGTTGGAAAACCACTCATTTGAAAGCTATCTCTGAACTGCATTCACTTAGACAATTTGAGCTGCTTCTTCACCTACATTTTTGTGAAAATTGACCCACAACGTGCTGCCATTCAAAATCGGATTCAGAGAATTTGGTTTGGATAGATCGATAGAGCTCAAAAAATGAGTCCGGGTCACTCAGAGGTCACTTTTGCTCAATCTTCACCGTATTCGAGAAATCGGCCTTTGAAGTGAGTGATGCCGAATTGCGACCCGGTCTAGAAAGCTCCAAAATGAAGTCTGCACACAAAGAATTTAGGGGTCACTCAGGCATGCCTAAGGATGGCCAAAACCGGAAAGAACCAATTTCACCATTCCCACGCTCAGCTCGATTCTCTCATGAGAGGCGTGATATACTTTTCGGAAACACGATTAACACACGGATAATAACGACACAACATTTGTATTCGAAAAGAAACTGGGATGATATCAAATTGTAAGATTAAACAATACAAATGTCCGAATAGCGCCCTCAACTCCATTTCGCGCCAAATTAGTAATAATCTACCGAAAAAAAATAATAAAGTATGATGTGTCTATGGTTTCGTTTTGAGCCACCCAGCTGATGTATTATAGAATGCGACTTTTCAAGTTGGATAAACAAAAACGGAAGCTTATGTATTGGGCATGCATTATCAAACACCTTGAACTCGCACAAATATCGATTTTGTACGTGCCCTGAGGGCGTTCAGCAAAATTGAACTTTAGAGAAGCTCTTTGAATTCAAGTATCTACCTAACCCACTATGTCGGTATGATGCATTGTATTCTTTTATTCACAATTGCAAAATGATTTTGCATAAGTATCCATGCGAATATCAAATCAGAAATTGCGTGATGTTACGTCGAATGATCACGGCGGAGGCTGATTTCCTGCTTTGTCGGCCTGCAAAATGCATAATTGCTATGAATTTTCCTTTTCACCAGAGTTGGTTGTAAAACCACCTAATATCGTTTAAATTATCGCGCATTTCTTACCCGGTACACAAGAAAGGCTCCGACTAGTGCACCCGCAACGGCAACAAGGGCGATTGTATAGACGGAAGGAAACAGGGCCGCCAATCCGACTCCGATTGCGTAAGCAACTGCAGCGCCGACAATCATAGCAAGCTAAAAAATATCATCTATAGTCATTAGGTCAGTTGAGAACTATGACGTTATAACGAAACAGTTGTCATAATTGTTACATAAACGTAAATTTCGCCTTTGATATATCAAAGGAGTCATAGCGTCATAGTTCTCATCCGACCTAGTGCCCATCTACAATCCGGTGATTCGTGTATTCGTTCGTTTCGGATGGAGTTTAAATTAGAAAATAATATCAATGATAACACACGAATCAACAATGGCAGGGAGTTTTTTTTTAAAACTAAAACATACCATTTCTTCTTGAGCTCGAAGGCGTACTGCCTCCTTGCTTGTCGATTGCTGAATGAGTGAGCATTTAAAAGAAGCACGTAAAAATAAAGGATACATACGGTGGACAACGCGAATTACGTTATCATGCAAAACGGCGCTTTTTTAAGGAGCACAGTTAATATCGGCTTATGGATGTATGGAGCATTCAATATAATAGGTTGGTGCAAAAGTTTCTTTCTTTTTTCATGCATCAACATTCTGACCTCCCCAGCTAGTCGCAATGAGCCAATCAAACAATTGATTTTGGTGTTGCTACGGGCATGGGTACACACTATAGCAAATACTATATTGGGTTGATTCGATCAATTAGAATAGAGGATTTTAGTTCGAAATTAATCGGACTAGGTCGAGCAATCCGACTTTTCAATTGCTCTAGGCTCCGAGGGGAATTGCACAAAGACTACATTTAGCACATTATTTTAAAGTTCTTTGACTGGGTATGTCATGCGACATATCCCAATAAATATTCCATGAAAACCCTACTAGAAATGTTGGCCCAATTACAGAACTACTGTTTTTGAAAATCATAGATCACAAATTGCTGAGCGCAGGTTCCTTACACAACATTGATGAATGCTCAATGTCGATGGGTTGTGAAATACTTTCCCATGTAGGTATGCTAACAAATTTAGGAAAGGATATGACTTCCCGTTCAAGAACTGCAGACTTCGAAATAATCATGTTCAGATTCATCCGCTGAAATCAACACTTTTTGGATTCGCCTGTCTCACACACACGTTCGAATCCGGATTTGTTGTGCTTGCTAGAACAAATAACTCCTGCCCAAGTATTACTCAATGGGGCTGCTGTACCACTGGCTATCAACCGATGGTTGCCTACCCTACTAGATCGCGCAATGATCTTTGGAGGATGGGCTAGGTCATGGTTGTGACATCGTCAAAAATTTAACTTTGCTGACAATCCTTCTTTAAGCATTCATTATTCTGGATACCGCATTTTTCCCTCTACGCACTGTCTAGAGTGGTCGAATGGAGAGAGTGCATAAAATGAAGAGACCACGAGTATTACGATTCAAATTGAAAATGAAAGACAACGCGAATTGCGTACGAAAATAAATCAATTATATTAAATTAGTGAAAGAGGAGAAAATGGAGACCGATAAGTCAGTCACTCATTTAGGAACTGAGCAATAGGAGATGAGAACAATATTTGCACCAGATAACGATACTCTTTTAGCGTGAACGGAAAGGTTAAGATATGATAAGAACGGCGGGGAAAACAGTGGAGATATGAACCGAAAACAAACACTTGATGTGAAGAAGAAAATGATTCGATACGGTGGCGATTCGTAAGAAAAATATAGTTTATTGTTTTATTCTTTATTTTTTGTTGAGTAATTTAATTAGTCAAACGTGGTAATTGGAAACTATTGCATAATTACACAACATAGAATCAACAATATGCGATGATAGTTAGTACGATTAATTGAACGGCGTTTCTGAACTAACACGAGTGCGTAAACATTGGCATTATCTGTCGCAATGAATAGTACAGGTAGGAGCGGTAAGCGTAAACAAGTAAATGTCAAGTGCATTACCAGTGCAAAAAGTTATATATTACATTCAAAAACATATTTACAAAGATTCTTAGAAATCGTTCCTGTGGAGGCAAAAAAAACAACTGTTGACGTTACATGAATGATCACCGCGGAGATTGTTTTCGTGACTTGCCAAACTGCAATAATATTCGTAAGATACACTATCGGTCATTTTCTGTCACCAGTATAGAGTTCGCGCATTTGTCATTACTTTACACAGTCTATATGGTTCACTTGATGGAATTCAAATGCGATCAAATACGAAATCAATTCCATCAAGATATCTCTGACAGTCGTTTCACCTATAGATCGGCGAAAGAGTGTGCGAAAAAAGTGCTAACGCATTGAAAGGCGAAATAAATGAATAAATATATTGAACTTCAAACTCTACTACCCCGTCACAGAGGAGAGCACACATACTTCTGGAAGGCAGTGTTTTCGAATTCACATTTCCACATAATGGTCGATATAAGTCAATCACATATTTCCGAAAAAAATATTCTCACAGATTTGGTAATACTATTATTTAGAAGTATTCTTCTCACCCGATTCACCAGGAATACTCCGGCGAATGCAGCAGCAACAGCAGCAAGCGTGACCGGATAGAGTGGCGGGAACAAGACGGCCACGCCAACCCCGACTCCATAGAGAGCAGCTGCGCCGGCTATGAGACTCAACTGAAATCATGTTGTTTTCGTTGGGTTCAGATTAAAAGATGCTAATACTAAAGGAAATGAACCAAAAATGACAGGGAGGGGATAAGAAGATGCATTCAAAAAAATGTTACCATTTCTTCTTTCGCTTGACGAGTATCAACGCCTTTCGTCTCGAGTGCTGAATGAGTGAGTATTCACAAGAGATAGCGATAGATTAGAGAAGCGAGAGGGATGCAGAAACGATACAACATTCTCTTCATTCTATGCATTATCTTGTCACTCGACCGGTTGAGAGAGTGTTTAGAGTGAAGAGACCGATCGTTTTTAGAACCCTAATACCGATAGATTAGCCGGAGCCGCGCGCCTTTTATCAGCTTTTGTTATCATACAGAGCGGTGCTGTTTGGATGACTCACAAGTGAATTGGATGGGCCCTCTATTAGTGAGAAGCATACATAGAGCGGTGTGATCACAACCACCCAAAATAGAGCGTGTTCACTAACGCATTCCCTGACCCCATTATGTGATATTATTAGTTAATTAAATAATAAGTAAATCATGCACAGAGGCGCTGCTTTGATGACTCACAAGTCTACGAGGTTTAGTTGGAGCCTTATGTGACTCATATGCACATTATTTGGAGGAGTAAACAAGTCTAAGAAAAAATGAAGAACGGGAAGGACTGTCTAAGCGCTAACTTACTCATGATCGTTTAAGATGGCGCTAAGCACTTTTATCGCTCCCTCTCACAGTGTAAATTCCGAACAAAAAACGAGAAGTAAAGATATCAGAAATACATGCAAATGATAATGAAGTAATGCAAGTAATCAATGGGTAGAGGTCTCCACGTAAATGGGGAAAATTAATAGTATATAGATATATTCTCGTAGGAGGGACAGGGCAAAGAGATAGGGGCACAATTTGAGCGTCTGATAACGATAATCGTGGAGCGTGACCGGAAATGTCAAGAGATGATCAGAATAGCGTGAAAACTGTGGAGCGACGAGTCGAAAACAAGGATATAGCAGTGAAAGCGAGGCTATTGTTGAACCGCTTTGAACACTTTGTCAATCAGGGGCTGGGATTTATCCAATCTCACAGAATACCTGTGAAATCTTGTTAAAAATGTTCTGTACCTGGAAGAAAAAATAAGTCCGGATATCAAGGATATCTGTGAATGTCAGACATGATATAAATGAGCGATATTATTCCTCAATTTCTGCGCCGCTCTCTCATCTCTGCAAATGTTAGACAATTGATTGATATTTTCCCGCCTTTGATATGATACGAAGCGCAGATCGCCATAATATGCGTAATTTTCCGTCCCTCTCCCCGTTTACTCCATTCCTTTCCCTTCTCCTTGCCTAAGTGCCTTTGTGTTTACGCCAATGTCTCATATTGCAAGTGTGTACCGTCTTTGTCCCGGCATCTCTCTTCTCCGATCTATACCCGCTCCTCCCCCATACTCGTTGTCTTTTCTGACCCCTACTTCCCTTCTACCACCATCATTCAATATGCTTCTCTTCTCTACACTCTCCTCGCTCCCCACAGTTGTTATCCTTATGCATCTTACTGTATCCTTACTCGCTGAGTAGTACTAAAGGAGATGGACCCTCTTTTTTAGAATATAATTTAAGTCCACAATTGCAGTTCCATTTGAAAATTAATCAATTTTCACAATTGTAAATCATGAGTATAATATAAATTTGGATTCGAATATGAACAATTAATGGGCAGTGAGCCAGATTATTACTTATTTCATTTATAGTTCGTGTTTTCCCCTCCACGATTCTTGGTGTACTGTAGAGAACCTGGCGTCGCGCCAATATTTAAACCTAAAAACATTCAACATATTTTTATAGTTGTAATCAGTCCGTCACTGTTTTTCGATATTGGCTCGTCGATCTTGGAACCATTATCCTTGTCTCGCGATCGAGTCAGGCCGCACTCATCTCGCTCATACCAACCTCTCCCCTTCCTTCCCTCCCCCTTTTAAATATGTGCACTCATTTGTGTTTTTATAATTGTTGTTTCGTTGATTTTTTATAATATAATTAAAATTAATTAAGATGCATAAACCATCTCTTCGTTACTACCTGCGCTGAAAGAGCCCACCAATCATCAATAGATCAACAAAAAGCGCACGTTTCCTTATATTTTTGAGAATGTGTTCGAGGATTTAGTGAAGAAGCTCATGGAATAGGTATAATTTGAAATAATTGTGCATAAAATCATCGAATATAAAAAAAATATTAAAAATCGTATTTGTTTCGAATCAGAATTCAATACGTTGCAGAAATGATCATAGACAAATTAGACATGCAAGGCAAGGACAAACGTGGAGGGAAAAATTGTGCACAATTGGCTACAGACACGAAGAAGTCGAGTACACTATGAATGAGTCTAAGAACTCGAAGCATGCATGGAAGAACGAGCACTCAGAATGGCTATCGAGTAAGTGCATTACTCACATTTCATCATATGATTTTTAAACATTTTTATCAAATTGGTCACTATTGAACTGAACGAAAAAATCACGGTCTTTGTCCATCCAGGCTCGTCCGCAGGGAGATTAAGGACACAACCTCAGGAACCAAGTTCGTCGGACGGCTGTACTATTATGATTGCATAAATGATAAATCTGTATGTGATTGGATCGTTCAAATCGACAGAAAATAAGAAAGATACTCAAATAAAAGAATACCTTCATCCCTACGCTAAGGGATATGCAATTATTTATATGTAATGCTGAAGGATTGCCGAGGGAGCATGGCCTGGATACAGTGTTGATTTAATTTACGCATTGCATCGAATGCCTTCCGCAGGGTATGCCACGCTCAAGCTATTAGAGCGATTTGATAAAAAGTGTGGCAGACCAAAAAAACAACAAAAAACTCAAACACAGCGACAGACAGACAAACGCTATGTTATTTATTAGTCATATAGGTATAGGAGCAATCGTCTGACTCTCTTCAGTTTGCACGCTCTCTCGTCTCTCTGACCGGAGAGAGAGCGTGCAAACCGAAGAGAGTCAGACGATTGCTCAGGAACAGATGCACGAATTTCAAACTCTACTGAGTCGTGTTTGTTTAAGATGTTTGTGAACATAAATTAGTTTGCCTCTACATTGTTATTAACTTCCTCAATGAGACGATAAGACAGAGATGAGGAGAGGGTTAAAATGTAAAGAGCTTAAACGCGGCATACACGTCAAACAATGGAACAATCGTCAAAGCTGCGATTGGCCAACTGCTGCCGACTTCGCGTTATAATAATATTAATAATTATAATTTATATCTGCGCCCGAGGCGCGACGGTACCATGAATTACATATGTTATAAATGATTGCAGGTTGGGGACTCTCCTGAGTTATTGGGTAGTTATGGGTGATAGAGATAATAATTATAAAATAGGGATATGTCATCCGATTTACAACTATACAGTTTATTGATAAACAACATAAACATGAATATTCAACAGCTAGGAGTCGATATGCTTGATCACACACATCCGGTTCATTATGTCCACTTTGTAGAATCCCAATTGAGACTCAAACTCCTCGATGTCGGTAATGTTCGACACAAACATGTGTATTTTCAAGTCCGCACGATGAAACTCCTAAATGAAAACATGCGCGATTTCATTAACAATAAGTTGCAAATACCGAGTGTTTGCGATCATTGAATAAACTTACCTTGACAATTTCTTCTGCGTCAGATTGTGTGAACTTCGGAGCTTTTTCATGTATAAACAGGACAAGTTTAGCGTCCATCTTTGCAAGTTTATGTATGAATGTGATCGAGTCTGAAACTTGTTTACGTTTCACCGTATAATAAATCAATATATTGAAGTTCTAACGCCTCCCGATCGGGTAATTTCAATAGAGGGACCGCGCGTCGCCTCAACTTCAAAGTGAGTCACTCTGTGTCAAAAATGCAAATACATACTCAATATTTTTGCTGTAGGTTTATCTCATAACTGAACTATTGTTGACATATCGACCTAGCGGTCCTTATTCGAATTAACATTATTCCCCTCTCCTCATTTCCAATATTGCTTCATTCTGAATCTGCATTTAACGAAAGAGCGTGGTAAGGAAAATATGAGTGGAGAATATGAGGACTCGATTAAGGATTTTCGAAAATAGACTTTACATGTTGTAGATGAGTGATAAGAAAAACCGAATACAAAAATAGCCTCAAAATGTTCTAGGGGTTTGGACCACTTAGATGTTTAGGAGACGTGAGGCGATGATCCGATACTAACTCCAGCTCGATTGAACGGCTGTGTAATATCATATAAGAAATATTTAATGTCGCTACCTTGCGTGATCTTTCCAATAGTGTAATCGATCTGAGTCGGCTTAGCTTCTCTGATGAATTCCAGTGAAGCTGTGCTAAAGACTATATTTATGAATTCGATTGACAGTTTGCAATAATGTATAGACAACTTAGTATTATTGTAATTTTTACACACTAATTTAGCTAGTCTATCGTATTTTGATGACTGTACAGTCCCTTACAATTTTGAAATAATGATTAACACAACTCAAACAAACATACAACTCCTCCGTCTTCGTGTTCTGAGTACGAATATCAGTGCATTCAATACGTTTTCCTTACAAAAATATTGAGCAAATTCGCAAAAATTCTGGGACTTCATGCTCAAAATAGACACTCATAAACTGTGTCCTGGCAATGACTTCGTTCATAATTCTGGAAACTTCTCCAAAATTTGCAATGGCATTCTGAGTATCTGACATGCAACTATAAGTGTAGACAATTTTCGTGTCTTTGTGGTGTGAGGCAAAGGCAAAAGGGGTGATAATAAAATATATTTATTTACTTTAATTCACAAGGAAAACACGAAGTAAATGGTAGATCACAAGAAAGGAATGGGGTTGTTTACGTGACTATTGATTGGTTGGAAAAAGATTGAGAAAGATTGAAGTACCTTTATGAGTCGTCAGTGAGTGGATGGGAGGAGTGCTGTTGATGATACCCGAACGACTCGCGGAATCGTCCTGAGTGATGAAATGATGATAATGGGAAAAGGTGGATGGAACGAGTGAAAGGTGTGACCGCACGCAAGTAAAGCAATGCAATGATGATGAGAATTAGGCAAGTGAGCCTAGTGAATGGTTGAAGAAGAACAAGAAAGCGACGTAAAAGCGACGTGAGCTTCGCCGAGATTCGTTCACCAGAAAAAGAAAATCATCGCGAGTCGCGGCCGTTTTTATGACGCTCATGAAGGCGGAACATATTGGAATGGCTTCGAGGAACGCGGGAAAGTTCAAATAAATAGAAGGGAAGAAAAAAAAGGCGCCGAGAGGCCGCGGCGAACTTGGCTACAGTATGACTGCGTTATAGAGAGTGAATCGTAAAATGAATATATTATTTTTTTTTGGAATGATTATTTATTTTGATTATTTTATGAATGAATTGTAGTAGCGAAGTGACATTTCGCTATACTGGGAGGGAGGCGAAAGAGAAAGAAGGAAAGTGTTCTGATTGTTGTGTGATGAATGAATGAGACTAATTGGTCGAGCTTTATGAAGCTAGAGTAGCAAAGTGGAAAACGTAAAACAGTCAACGAACTAGAACAAGTTAGCACGAAAAACGATGAGGTGACAACAGGTGGTACAAGCATATGCCAATATGGCCGAAATACTAATAGGGGTAACTCCAGGCACCAATCGGGGTGGTCGATTTCTTCATTGCCTGTTAGGGCTGGAGGTCGGGGTTGCGAGGGCAGAAGAACTGCATGTGGCGGAGACCACGACCGAGCTCGTCCGAGCATTCGCGTGTGCAGATTTCGGGTTCGCATGAGGCGCTATGGGTGGGACCGATGTGACGGAAACATGTATGGCACTGGATGGGTGACATGAGGGAGAGACGGGGGGAGACACTGGGGACAATTGTGCAATTGCGAGAGAGATGACAGACAGAGGAACAGAAAGTGCATTTGACGGTCTGAGAATTGTGGGACGTCTTGAAATTGGGAGTAGTGCGAGGAGCAATTGGAGATCGACTACGATCTCTTGTGTGACTGGGACGGTCAATTGAATTGGGGGTACGATACTGAGAGCGAGGGGCAATGATAACTCGGGGAGTTCTGGGGGTAGATACCGACTGGGTAATGGGAGAAGGCTGGGAGATCTTGGTCAGAATGGCAGATAGAGTGAGCGTCATGGATCCAAGGTCGTCTTTGATAGCCTTGAGCTCATTGGAGACGAGTGCTCTGAGATCACTGACGTCCTCCTTGACATCGTTGACCTCTTGAGTGAGGTGAGTGTACATCGACTCGATGTAATCCTGAGGATAAATGATAAGTGATTTGATATGAAATTGAGATACTATTGATTCGTCATAAGATTTTGAGAATCGCAGTGATTATGAAAGGATGACTAGATTGGTTTGGAGAATATGAAAAATCATGTGCAATGATTACCCTAGTGGTGAAGTCATCCTGGTAGGAAACGGCGAGAAGCTCGGCTTCCTCGTCCATCTTGCTTTTCTCTGCGTTCGCGAGAGGCTGAATGGGATTGATGAAATGAGAGAATGATTGAAAGATAAATGATTTGATAATTACAGTGTGAATTCACAGTGGAAACCTCGGGGGGGGGGGGGGAATGGGAAATGGGAAAGGGAGATGAATCCTAGTGATTTCGGCGTGCGTTCTTTGATCGAGTGACCATTGGATGAGATGTTTGTGCTACAGGGCCCACCGGGTGTGACTCTTCAGATGAATGAATTTCAAGTGGAATAAGGAAGTTGAGTGGTCTCTCAATGATTCTGCCAGCAAGTGAGCGCAGGGTCGCAGAGGAATCTGTGAGAGTGAGGATTTTTGCCATTTTCCACGCTGATCTCGGGGTGTTACCACTCTCATCCATGACTAAGACAATGGAGCCGATTTTGGGGGTGGAACTGGATGATCGGTTTGACTGGAGAGTGTCTGAAGACTTATTGAACGAATCTCTGAGGGTAGCGAGGTACTCAGTATGCCACTTTTGCCAGAATGAATCAACGATATTGATTGATCTTTTCAGCAATTTGACTGCATTCTCCCTACTCGAATTCTCTTCTTCTGGAGGGATGTAGTCCTCCTTATTAGTGAGGGAGAGTGAGCATCCTAGGAATGACTGGGGCATAATGAGATCAATTGGTCTTAGACTAGGTCCATGGAATGAATGAATATCGTCTGATGAAACGTAAGTGAGGGGTCGAGAATTGAGAAGTGCCTCGATTTCACAAGTGATGGTTTCGAATTCGTCCCTATCAAGTTTCCTCTTTCCGATAGATCGAGAGAAAGAATCCTTGATTATTTTAATGAGTCTCTCATAGATGCCACCCTTCCATGGAGAATGTGCTGTGGTGAAAGACCAGGTGATTCCTAGAGATGAGAAGAGAGTATTGATGTCGGGGCTGATCTCTGATTTGCACAGTAGTGTACTGGCTAGTCTGAAAGTCGTGGCCTTATCAGAGGTGACTCTCTGGGGTGTGCCTCTACGTGAACAGAATCGACGGAATGCTAGAATGAATGCAGACGGAAGTAGTGAATCGACAACTTCCAAGTGGGTAAGTCTGGTGGAAAAACAAGTGATAATTACTATCCAGACTTTTGAATCGCCTTTCAAGTGGAATGGGCCTGCATAATCGATTCCGCAATGTGCGAATGGGAGACTTTGAGTGACTCTATCAGTTGGGAGTGGTGGAGTCTGAGGGTAAGTGAATGGCAGGTTGTTCGTTCTCCTGCATGGGACACATTGTCTGAGAGTTGATTTGGCGAGTGGTCTGGCTCGAGGAATCAAGAACTTACTCTTGAGTGTATTGAGGACTACGTCTACACCAGCATGGGTGGAAGAGTGAATGTCCCTAATGAGAAGTCGAGCCAGAGTGCTATCAGGAGAAGTGGGGATGAAGATGGGGGATTTGAATTCCTCATGTTGATTCGAGTTAGCAACTCGAGTGCTGACTCTTAACAATCCAGTGGATGGATCATTGATTAGAGACATCTTCTTGATGACTGAGTCACTGAGCGATTGCTGACTGAAAAAAATGAGGCGATTGAAGGCGAATCTCTTCTCCCGTGCATCCAGAGTAGATGCAGTGGGTTGGGGGAGGTGACTCAGTTTCTCGAGAATGTTTGCATTACTGGTCTTATGTGCGCATCGGGCGATGAATCTATAAATTAGCGCTGTCACATTGATAGCCCTTTTGAGGCTCGAATGGCGAGGGAGATTGATGGGAGACTCTGGTGGTGTCTCAATCACCTGAGCGCTGATCACTACTGGGAATGGATCGATATCCGGGTACTGAAGTTCGGATAGATTCGTGTCAGGCCATTCAGAAGGATTGGATGATAACCACGGAGGGCCAATCCACCATTGATGCGAAGGATCGTTCATGTCTGATGAGGAAAGGCCACGAGTTGCATGGTCGGCAGGGTTCTCTTCGCCTCTGACATGTCTCGGTGAGTGGTAAGAGAGAAGATTATCAGACGTAAGGGCGTCTCTGATCGAATGAATGAGCTTGACTCTATTGGAAACGAATACACCGACTGGCTTGTTGAACCCAGGTCTACACCAGTGAAGTGTCACAGCTGAATCCGAGAAAGAGTATACATGGATTTGCTTTGTGGGAAACTCTTTTCGGATAGTCTCCACCGTGAACTGAAGCAAATTGTGTGCCATGGCAAGTGAATCAAGTTCCATCTTGGGTATGGTGGACTTGGAGTTGATGGGGGCTAGCCTAGTTTTGGAAATGATAATTGTAGGTTTTTGACCAGACACGTAACTATAGACCGAGGCTGCCATTGCTGATTTTGAAGCATCACAGAATGCAACTAGAGTGATGTCATTTGATTCAGAGATATGCGTAAATCGATCAATTGGGAGTGAGAACTGTTCGAGGTCTGAAATCTGATTGTGGAAGGATTCCCTAGTGCTCTCGTCGACTGGTTCATCCCACTTGATTGGACTGTTCCATAGACCTTGGACTGTGAGGGAGAAGGAGTGGGTTGAGAAGCCCGAGTGGATCGTATGAACTCGATACGGTACTGAGCATGGATCTCTTCGACTCTTTTTCTCTCTTGGTAGAGACGGGAATATTGATAGAGAGAGAATCTTCCTCAGTGTTCCAAATGAGACCGAGAAGTTTCTGGTTACTATCCTTTGATTGATCGGAATCTGGCACACACGACATGAATGAGGATGAATTGGATGAGTAATCTCTAAGGTTCATGGACATCGATTGGAACAGGTGTTTCGACTGTGTGTACATGAGGGAAGATGGGTTGTCAGCAGTGATGATGATGTTGTCTACGTAAAGATTGGAAACAAGTTGATGGACTAAGTGGGGGTCGCATTTCTTGCCCTCGTGCTGGATGTGATGGTTGATTACCTTGTTAAGAAGGCACGGGCTCTGGTTGACACCGAAAGGCGTTACGCAAAAGCGTAGGACAAGAATGTTGTTGGGGGAGACAGGCTTGTCGATGTCTTTCAGCCATAGGAATCTGAGCATATTTCTCTGTGAAGGACACAGTTTCACTTGCAGGAATGCTTTCTCAACGTCGGCAACGATGAGAAATGGCCTGAATCTGGCACGAATGATGAGGGACGGGATCATTTTCAGGTCACTTGGTCCAGGGTAGATCATGTCGTTGAGTGATGGTTTGTTTTTGAGATGGGCTGAAGCATCATAGACTATGCGCAGTGGAGTGGTTGGTTTGTCTGGTCGAAGGACTGCTTGATGAGCAAGATAGTGTATGATACCACTAGTGTCAGATGGGTCGACTGCTTCTACTTGCCCTAATGAAATCTGGTCTTGGATTACAGAATCGTAAAAGAGCAGCAGGTTTCTGTCAGTGGACAGATTGCGCTGTGTGGAGGAAAGACGGGAGACTGCCAGATTGTAATTATGTGGCAATGTATCCTTGGCATCAGGCTTCATGGCATACTGAACATAGTATCCGTCATCGTGAGACTGGACGGTGTCGTTGAAATGTTTCGTCACTAATTCGTCAGCCAGTTTTCGCTCCTCCTTCTCTGTGGTCTCGTATATGCGCGAGATCGGATCCACAGAAAGGAAACGCTCAGCTAATTGATCTACTGAATGATTGACCGTGGTGACTGAGGCGACTGTGAGTGAAGGAGTGACTTGGTGATCAGAGGGGTTTGTTGGGGGAAGACCCTGACTCTGATTTGTAGGAGCTGCCTTATTCTTCTTGGTCGGAAGTGGTGGCGTCAGGTTCTCGGAACCGGCGACGAGAGGACCGATTACAGATTGGATCAAGCGGTATCCTCCAGGAAGTGTCGTCGATGTTGAGTTCTCCAGTAACTTGAGTGTGTCTCCGACACTGAGAAGTAAATCGGGACTAACAGTCGATTGAGTGAAATGAACTGGGATGGTAGTGAGAGTTGTCCTGATTACATCTAAATCAGCTTCAGACAATGGCTGATGATGTATCGAGTGAGTGATGGTGTCAGTATCATGAACAATAGCTTTGATGACTTCCCTACCATGGTCAGTGATGAGCTCAAATTGTACTATTTCGTGGCTAGAGGGAAGGAAATTCTGATCCGCAATCATTACTCCTGTGATGGAAGCATGTAACTGGTCGATTGGTTTGAGGTGAAGCTGATTGACTAGTCTTCGAGAGATGAGAGATACTTGTGCACCAGCATCTAGTAGTGCGTTCGCGTAAGAACTTCTGAGCGCGATCGTGTTTGCTAGCATGACGGGTGCTGTGAGTCTAGTGTTGAGCTGAATGCATGGACTAGTAGCTAATGAATGGACGCCAGACTGGTTAGGAGTAGATTGCTTTGTACACAGGGACTTGTGATGCTTTGCCTTGCACTGTGGACACGATTTGTAGCAGGCATCAGAAGAGTGGTTGGGAGAGAAGCAAGAAAAGCAGAGTGATTTGTTCTTGAGAATCTCTTTCTTCTCCCTGATTGAAGTGACACGAGCGCATTCTCCACTGTACTGATGTGTGCCACAGAAAACACACAGTGGAATCTTCCTAGAGTGGTTGGGTGTAGATGAGGAGTGGGAGGCTGAGGAGTGGGACGACTTAGTGTGAGGCGTTGTCGACGCGTGCGCCTTGGAAGGCAGCGAGCCATTATTGTATTGTGAGTTGACAACAGAGTTTGAACGCTGAGAAGTGAAAGCGCTGATCATGACTGAATCTTCTCGCTCTTCGCGCAATTTATCCTCAATTAGTTCGAGAGCGGACACAAGTGAATCAGGTTTTTTACGAGTGACAAGTGTAATAAACTTGGGGTGGATGCTTTCGGCAAGTTGTTGTTGCATACAAAGAGCATTGATTCCCGAGTCTCCATGAATGGAGTGAGCTATGTTGATCATGGCACGGACAGCTGACAGTTGGTCGTCTACTCGGGATGATTTGGCTCGAATGGAACGAAGTGATTGCATTAGACGAGCTTGAGTGAGGTCGTATCGATCGTATTCTGATTCTAGTCTAGTGAGCATTTTGGTGAGGAAGCTAGGCTGAACGGGAAGTGATGCGATTAGAGAGTGCGCTTCTCCTTTCAGATTAGAGCGAATGTGGAAAATCTTTTCTACTTCTGACAAGTGTGGCTGGTTGATAATGAGGGACTCAATCTGATACTTGAAGGCGGACCATCGAGTAATATCACTGCCGTCGAAAGTCTCGAGTCTGATGGGTGGAAGTGAGAGGCTAGGCCTATGCGACACTGAATCGAGTGGGGGAGGTGATTCCGTCGATGACGAAATAATTGCATTGGGTGATGAAATATGAGTGAGAGTTGATTCCCGAGTGCCGGTTGCTGGCGGGAAGGGAACAGCAGTAAGTGAACGGCTGTCGATGATACTACTATTTCCCCCCTGGCTGACATGCGCGTTATGAGACTGAGTGACAGGGGAGGGAGGGGATGATTGCTCGGTGAATGCGTTTTGATTGGGCGTAGGTGCGAAAGACTGAGGGGAAGGCTGATTGAGAGATGCGCCCTGGTCAACGAAATTTCCTAGCATCGACACTGCGCGAACGCGTCGTATCGATCTAGTGAGGGTATTTTCGTATTTCGACTCTTTACTTTTGAGAAGAGAAGCCAAACTGACTGCGCCCATCGGAAGACCGCTCGATCCATGCTCGGCCTTCTTTACTTGGTCGTAATGGTTCTTCTCTTTTCCAGCTTTCTCATTGTCCTCGATCTTCTTGGCCATTTCTTCGATTCTCGCTTCGATCGACTCGGCGATTCCTGCATAACTGGTGATGATTTCTTCGGCGTCACCAATGGTAGTGACCATGTGGGAGCTCAGTGACTGGATATCGTTTAGACTCGAAATCTGGGGCAGTCTCGATGTTTCGAGATTGATTTTGTCGAAAAGTGGCTTGAGCTCATCGAGAAGGGAATAGAGTTTGTCGTAGTCATTAGTGAAATCTGACACGAAAACGTCACCCATTTTGCGAGAGCGGCGGGTGCTGACAGAGGAAGGGATTGCAAAATCAATTGTGATTGGTTTGGGAATGCTTCTGAGCGAAAATGGAGTGACTGGTGGTAGAATGCTTTTGGGCCACGCGGGACTTGATAATTATGGCTAGGATTGTTTAAAAAAGCCGATGCACCATGTAGACAATTTTCGTGTCTTTGTGGTGTGAGGCAAAGGCAAAAGGGGTGATAATAAAATATATTTATTTACTTTAATTCACAAGGAAAACACGAAGTAAATGGTAGATCACAAGAAAGGAATGGGGTTGTTTACGTGACTATTGATTGGTTGGAAAAAGATTGAGAAAGATTGAAGTACCTTTATGAGTCGTCAGTGAGTGGATGGGAGGAGTGCTGTTGATGATACCCGAACGACTCGCGGAATCGTCCTGAGTGATGAAATGATGATAATGGGAAAAGGTGGATGGAACGAGTGAAAGGTGTGACCGCACGCAAGTAAAGCAATGCAATGATGATGAGAATTAGGCAAGTGAGCCTAGTGAATGGTTGAAGAAGAACAAGAAAGCGACGTAAAAGCGACGTGAGCTTCGCCGAGATTCGTTCACCAGAAAAAGAAAATCATCGCGAGTCGCGGCCGTTTTTATGACGCTCATGAAGGCGGAACATATTGGAATGGCTTCGAGGAACGCGGGAAAGTTCAAATAAATAGAAGGGAAGAAAAAAAAGGCGCCGAGAGGCCGCGGCGAACTTGGCTACAGTATGACTGCGTTATGGAGAGTGAATCGTAAAATGAATATATTATTTTTTTTTTGGAATGATTATTTATTTTGATTATTTTATGAATGAATTGTAGTAGCGAAGTGACATTTCGCTATAATAAGAGTACAATACGTTACAACCTAGCTCATTTCATAATGTACAACTGTACCCGTGAAATTAGAAATATTGCATCACCCGAAAAGAAATTTTTAATTAACCCGTTCAATTATCACGCACTTATATATTTATCTTTTGGTTTCTGAATTCCGAATTTCGCATTAGCTAGGACTGTGAAGTAATTAAATATCGGAGAGTCTGACACCAACACAGCTTGGGGATCGTTGGTCATTTCCTAAATAATAATTAGACGAGGTGTGATTCATTTTAAAACTGGTCATTTTAGTACTGTTACTAAAATGAAAAAAAACACGCGCCAAATTAAGTAATGAGTCCCAAAAAATAATTCTAAACTCTGGTTATTTCAAATAAGTAGGAACAAACTAGAAAGTATAAACTATAAAATATATACTGTAGTGTGTAACGAAGATACGGTGTCACTAATGACGAACTTTAAACTCTTTAGACAACTTATCGCATACATCTTCATCCGATCCCAGTACGTTAATGAGCACTTTTCGAAATCTGATTAAATTTTCGAATATACTTTTAGTTAGCAGGGAGACCTGAGTATGGGGTAATTGGTACGGTAGCGGTGATAATAATATGAGAGGTCGAGAATCGATTCCACTGTATTTTCTCTCTACTCTTTCCAAGTACGCACAGTCGAAGGAGAGTGAAAATCAAAATGCGATTGCCCGCATTTTCAACTCCTCACAAAATCAGCCTATTCTACGTTTTTAAAATGGCGCGTGAAGAGTCGATAAAGGTAATGAAATATACATAGATTAAACATATTTTTACCTCTCTCAGTTGTACAAAAGGTTGATCATTCATTAGCAAGCAGATATTCATCGTTGCATTTTGCGTCAGATGAATATGGTGCGACATCGTTCAAGGAGCACCTATTCTTTTCGGAATAAAATGGCACGAATCAGGTGTAATAACAAGGATATTCGAAATTGATAAAATTTTGGGAATATGCTTGCGAGCTTGATAAAGATGTTGTGAGCAAAAACGCGGATCACGTCCTCCAGCAAAATTCGCGCCAAATTAGTATTAATCTACCTAAATTTACACCAGTACTCCAGCCACGCCATTCTAACAAAGCTATATCGTGTCTCTCTCTCTCTCTGTATGGTGTGAATGCATATTATTATCATTGTTCAATATTTAATCGACCGTTCCAGGCAAGTTATCTGGATGGAGTCCGTCGAAGGTATTGCAAAGCTCTCGTTGGAAGCTAAGGTGTGATGCCTTATTAATTGTATTAAAAAGCGTTCTCTGTAAGACTCGGGCGGCCCTCTGCAGGGGGTGGCACAAGGCTTCAAAATGATCGAATCGACTTGCAACTTTGGGGGTGTGATACCTATTGGTAGGGTATGCTCCCATATGATTTTTGTGACCCTAGCTCAACATTTTGACCTACCAAATTTGAAAAATGAAACTCAATATCCAAGGGCATGTTATATACCATTCGAAAGAGCATGAAAAGTTATGCCTAATTCTATGTTTTCGTGAAAATTGCTGCATGTTCTCACGAGATATTGCATGAAACATGCATTTTCAAACAGTTTTCGGGATGGGAAGCAGTGAAGGGATAGTTTCTGCAAAACGATTTTTTTACTGTCGATGCAGAATTCAATTTTCTATCGATCTGTTTATTTCATTTTATAAACAAACACCCAGAAATTGCGATACAGCGAGTTTTGCATGATGCATTCGCCGCTCAGGTTCGAATCCTGCCCGATGCATTTATGTTTTGCGAACTTGAACATTACTCCAAACCTATGTGTTCAAAGTCAGTGACTATACCTAATGAAATTTTGCTTGTTCAACATCCGTTACTGATAAGAAACACTACCCCGACTGCATTAATCTTCTTCAATTGTACAATAACAATCAAATTCTGACAACTAACATTTATCGGACAAAAAACAAGCGAAGCAATGAACCGAAATCAACTTGATGTGTCGCCTCTTTCTTGGTGCATCTCATTCGAGGGGAAGATAGCGCTATCCTGAAAGAAGATACCTTTGTATTACCAAGATAAGAACAAACACAAAGATTCAATGTGATTTCAAATAACTCACGAGGTCCTGCATCTCGATGTTGATGAGTCGTTCCCTCGTCGGTCGGCTTCCTCCTCGTCTCTTCCTCCAGCAGACGAAGGCGAGAATCGCAAGAAGCAGCAGCAGGCTGCCGATGATGACGGGGATCCACAGCCAGGATCCTGTCAAAGGAAATAGCATTAATGAACTACGATGCATAACGTGATAATAGACTGAAGGAGGAACGTACCTTCTTCGACGCAGTTTCCTCCCTCGGGGACGAATCCCGGCTTGCAGTGGCATTTGATAGCCTCTCCCTTGAGTACGCAGGAGGAATGAGCAGGGCATCCACACAAAACGGGAAGTGGAATGATGTAACGAGTGTGAAAGAAAGTGCGCTAGACACTTGAACGAGCCCATGTAAATCGCTTAGTACAATGTAAATGGCTCAGTATGCGCCCTTCCCCTGGAACAATTTACATGAACGTTGCGTAGTATGAACATGTGTACTTTGGTTTTTCGAAGATCATCATTTTTTTTTCATTTTTCAAAGAAAAATTTATTCATAGCGCAATCAAATTCATTGCAAAAAAACGAGCGAAAAAATGGCCTTTTAGAACAATTCATCCCCATCATGGTAGTCCTCTCCTGTTTCACAAACGTCTCCAGAATCAGCAACGACCCACTTGCCATCATTTTCCTGTTTGGGATCGTAGAACTCAAAATCAGGGTCGTTCTGAAGGGGGTTTGGTTGAGAGATCTCTTCTGGAAATATCTCAAATGGGACATCGAGATCAAACAAGTCGTGAAGAGACTCGTTTACTGTCTTGGCGATGAGATCTCCATCCGAGAGATATCCAGCATCCGAAAAAATGAGGTTCTCATCAACCTCTTCTATCTCGTCCACAACGTCCTACGCCTCTCGTTTGTCTCTTCCTCCCTTCCCCTTCTTACAATTCTTCTTCCCTCCCGCTGCTGCGACATTCGATGTGGAACCAGGAGATGAGGTATCTGTCGTGGTCTTCGGGCAAATTGTAGAAGCTCCCTGGTTCTCCTTCCTATCACTAGTGATTCTACTATAGAAAGACGCGATTTGTCGGCTGTTTAGACGCTCGTCTGCGCTGAAACGCTTTGGACTTTCTCTCCGAGAACATGCGTTTCTCAGCAACCTCGGGGGTGATTTTCGTTCCAGTTCTTTTTCCCTCATCGAAAAGCTCGCAAATGAACTCTTTTGCACTCTCCTTGTACCTGACGGCCGTCTTCTTCTTGAGCGCGTATCCCTTCTCCACCTTCGGAAGACCATCCTCGTCCGAGTACTCCAGTTCGCGGACGACGTCATCGACTTCCGGAATCTGCATACGGCTCGCAGCTATGCTCGCAGCTCGCAGCTATTGAGGAGCTATGGATTGAGATGTAGTCGTGTCGAAGAAGAAGAAGAAGAAGAAGATGGACAATACTCTGCTCAGGCTATGTTACGATAAATGACTATTATGTGCTTAGATTGCCTCCGGTGGACTTACAATCACTTACTCACATAGAACACACGATGTAAGCAGAAATGCAAATCTAAAAATAATTGGCAAAACATAACTGCATCGGGCAGGATTCGAACCTGAGCGGCGAATGCATCATGCAAAACTCGCTGTATCGCAATTTCGGGGTGTTTGTTTATAAAATGAAATAAACAGATCGATAGAGAATTGAATTCTGCATCGACAGTAACAAAATCTTTTTGCAAAAACTATCCCTTCACTGCTTCCCATCCCGAAAACTGTTTGAAAATGCATGTTTCATGCAATATCTCGTGCGAACATGTACCAATTTTCACGAAAACATAGAATTAGGCATAACTTTTCATGCTCTTTCGAATGATATATAACATGCCCTTGGATATTGAGTTTCATTTTTCAAATTTGGTAGGTCAAAATGTTGAGCTAGGGTCACAAAAATCATATGGGAGCATACCCTACCCATAGGTATGACACCCCCAAAGTTGCAATTCGATTCGATCATTTTGAAATCCTTGTGCCACCCCTCTCCGAATCTTACAGAGAACGCGTTTTAAAATCAGTTTGAAAATGTGATATTCAATGTATTTTTAATATTGTATATTAAGGTTTCCCTAGCCGATCTTCCTGACGAGATTCTTTCGAAAATTTTCGCCTTTGCTGGATTTCGCACTTTATTCAGACTGCGACTGAATAAGGCACTATACCGAAGAGTGCTTTCAATTATTCCATCCAAGATTGAGTACAAGGTATGCCGAACATGGTGTTTGTTGTGAAGGGTCTGTATTCTAAACAAATCCGAGTGTGCGTGAAATTTTGTTTCTCCATGTTTAGCATGTCAAATAACCAGCGAAAAATGGCGGCGGGGGGGGGGGTGTGCAAGGCATCTATAGGGGGTCATGGAAAAATCGATTTGTAAGTCATGGTAGGTCAAGACTAAGTACCGTACCCAATCGATAGTACAGCACCAGTAGATACCGTATTCCACTATCGTAACCTGCTATTATCGGAAACTAACTTTATTTGCAAAAAAATTAAAGTACCGTAACCAATCGACTCTACAGTACTCCCCGATACCGTATATCATTACCGTAATCCACGACTATCGCAAACTTTTATTTTTAAAAAGCCCTGGCACCGTGCCTAATCGATTCTACAGTACCCATGTTCCTTGGGTCAAACAAACATTTTTCTAAAAAAAACAAAACAGAGCATTAAATTATTTTAAAGTATCCTAACGTATATTTCATTACTCTAGAATCATTTTATGATCGATTTTGGATTTTTAGAAAAACGTTTTTTTAGAAAAATGGTTCATCCAAGGAACTGGATCTGACCCAAGGAACTGGGTTACGGTAGTTACTTGGGTACTGTAGAATTACTGTAGACACTGTGCCAGGGCTTTTAAAAAATAAAGTTAGTTTGCGATAATCGTGGATTACGGTAGTGGTATACGGTATCAAGTGGTACTGTACTATCGATTGGGTACGGTACTTAGTCTTGTCCTACCATGACTTACAAATCGATTTTTCCATGACCGCAAAATTGTACACACGCCGCAGGCGTGGACACCTATGAACCAGCGTCTATAATTACGATTAATTTGCAGGTCTTTGAGAATGGATCGACGATGATTCTGGATTCTGATTCGAAGTATATACTATTTGGCAAGGATGACGCATGGGAAATCTGTCAATTGGCCCAGGTAGATCGACAATCGCGCCATCCTCTCTTTTTATGCAAACAATTAGCAATTAGTCGTTGCGGTCGCTCTGCAAGAGTTATGATCTCTTATAGACCGTGGTATCCTTTCTCGGAAATAGGTCGGATGTTCACCGTCGGATGATAACCTTCAGAATGATAACCAAAAAAAATTGTCACTTCTGCAGAATTTTAAAAGACGACTATTTGACACTTTGTGAATCTACTGTGAACAGAATTGTACAATTTTCGAACGGTATCATCCGACGGTGATCATCCGACCTAGTACCTAGAAATGATACCGTATGAGTAGATAGCTCAGGTCTAACTCAGATAACTCATATCAGATCAGATATGATCTCAACATGATAACTTAAATCCAAATCCAGTGCCTATTTCTCAAACTCTAATTGCGGTGTTACGTCGGTTGAGAACTATGACGTCATACCGCGTTTGCTATATCAACGGCGCCATGACGTCATAGTTCTCATACAACCTAATCCCCTAATCGCAGGCACTGGAGCGATGGTCTTCTATTTGTACTCGCGTTAAGATGATCGATATAGACATACAAGCCGATATCGATCAGGTGGGTAGGAATTAGGGCTTCAATTTTCAGGCAATTTTAGTTAATTTTCGGATGGGTTTCAAGTGCGCTAGATAGCATATGAGAGGAATCGCGCTATAAATACAAGTATATGTCCTATGTTGCAATCCAAAATTCGCTATTTTTAGTTTTTTTTACATTTCTGACACGATAGCAATTTTGCAAAATGTATTAGCCATGCAGCAAATAGTGTTTTTTTCCATTCTAAATTATTGTTCCCCTAACATGTGTTTGAATACTATTAAAAATATTATACCTGTTACAGATATGCGTCTTATACTCGTGTGTCTACTAGCAATTGTGAATCTCAATTCGGCGAACATTCACTGTTATGTGGATGAGGAAGGCGATGAATATCCTCCTGGAAAGGTTTTGTTATTATTTTTATTTTTTATGCGTTGTAATGTTGTTTTCTCCTCCAATAACTCGTGATACTCACTTTTTCAATATTATACGAGTGTCCGAAACACTTTTTCGTACACTTACTATGCCCAGCGCGGGTTATGGTCAATACTGTCTGATTATTCTAAGTTGGTTCGTGCAGTTCCCTTGCTACGGGTTTTCCGACGAATTCTGCGTTATAGACTGGCGTGGAAAGAAAGTTGGACATAAAAGGTGGAGTGGCTGTGCTGAACGCCACGAATGTCAATCTGTAAGTTCTGGAATAGGATGGATATCTGACCAATATGAATTGCGCGTAATGAATAGTGAGAGGAATTATATATTTCGAGTCTATCCCATAGAGAGTGCAACGAATAATAAACAACTCTGTACGGTGGGCTTGTTACAGGAAGGATGCCTTCTGCACGGGGGTGGAAGTCGAAACAATAGGATCAGAGGCATTCAATGCTGCTGCAAGGGTGACTACTGTAATACACTGACTGTGATGCCCAACGTAACACATATTATGGATGATGAATACCGTTTCCCTTATACACCCTGAATCCGGGTCCTTTATACAATTATTGTTTTGCTCTCCATTAACTGTACAACAGTTTGGCACGCAATTCATAAACGATTGCAATATTTGATTCGCTTGCTCAATTTGAACTTTTATACCAAATGACAAATATTCAATAATTTTCGAGTCGTAATATGTCTCCACATAGAATAAACGATGTGGCTCTATAATGTATTTCACCATAAATGTATGCCTTTGTGATCTTTTGTTTAAACATATGATCTTTTCCTTTTTCGTAATTCTAACTCCAGGAGTTTTTGAATTATTCATCTCTCAAATAAACAAGACGTCGACTCATTGCGTTATGCTTAATGATGACTGATGTACAGAAAAATGCGGTGTAGATATTCCCAATGGGATTTTCACATGAATAGCGCAATTAACGAATGCGTTAGACAATATAATCATACCGTTTGTAAAGACACGCCTATCTATACATGTTCACATTTGGCTGATTTTGCATGATTTTGATTAATATTATGCAAAATTTCCTAATGTTGCTCATTCCATCGCTATATATGTATTGTATCGCATTCCTGTTAACCATTGCGTATGAGATTCTGTAACAGCCAATACAAAATGTAGCTCACAATCAGCTTGTTTACGATATCGTTTAAATACAGTGTCAGTGATAGTGAACAAAATCACTTTGCGTCACCTCGAATTGTTGTGCTTGCTAGACGCTCTATACTACTTGGCCTTTTGCAGAATCGAGCACTGATGACAACAATCCAATTGAAAATTCTTATATAATTTCCATTTCCGGTAAAAAAAATATGCCTATGATCGCGCAGATTCGCAACAACTTCCTCCTCGACGCTCAGGACTACTACAACTGCAGGTAAATACTAGAGTTCGTAACTCGGGTCACCGTCTCTTCAATTTACACAATCTATCGCCATTCCACTGGTCGAGAGTGTAACATGAAGAGACGGTGGCCAGAATTGCGAACTCAAGTAAATATGCATAGATTGTAATGAAACAAATCGAAATATATGAAAGCAACAATAAAAACAACTAAAGGTGTCGACGAAAAAGCTTACAAAACACATTTGTAGCCTCTCCAATCTGTCCCATCCGATCGACTGGTCCACCCGGGGCACTCCTCGCCCAGTATTCGGCGCAATCTGTGCTGCAGTATGCACAACCGGATTGATACCTTACCTACTCTGTCTTCCAGCAATTTGGGAAATGCGGAGACATCCGTGCTACAAGGTATACCTGATTTTTTAAATTTTATTTTTTTTTTTAAATATGAATATTTTGCGTTAAAAAATAGCAGGAAATTGGTATTTCTAAAGTGTATGAGTGTGATGCAATTACAAGTAAGAATATTGCAGATGATGTTTTACCTTGCGATCGCCGACATTGGTGCTCGGCTCGGAAATATCTACGCTGGAGCGGCTTTCGGGTATCTGCACTTCGATTCTTTTTCTTTCTAGCAGTTCACTTAAGCCATGTTTAGAATCGCGAAAAATTTTGTCTACTTGGTTCTCTCGCATATGTGTGCCACAAAAAGGAAATAAACGTGAATTCAGTGCACTTTTCAGCTGGGGCGAGATGTATTGTCATCATCCCAAGCTAAATTTCATAAGCAATGCAATGTCCGTCGGTGAGTATGTGGTATGACGGCACAAGGTCGAATGAGAACTATGACTTCATACCGACTTTGATACATAAAATGGGGTATGGCGTCATTGTTCTACACAATGGAAACAAGCTCGAGCACAATTTACTTAGTAATGAATTCAAAATCCATCCAGGTTCGCAACTGCAAAATAACCGTTCAAAAAATCATCACCAATGCAGGTTTCTTCTACGCCTCATGCGCTGCTTGCCTGATGATCGCGATTAACCGAGTTGCCGAACTCATGGAAATCCGGCCACTACTGCCACTCTATAAGGTATACCTTGCATACTTTATTTACTCCAATCCCGGTGTCATCTACCATCTACTAATTAACAATAATATTCAATTCCTATTTATCATCTCTAAAAGGCGACATTTTCAGGACGTCCGCACATGGTATATGATGGTCATCCCGACAACGTATTCCCTCCTTCTCGTCGCCTTTACTCCGATAACAATGCTGAATTCGGAAGCACACGTCCTCTCGATTGACCTCGGATTCAATAATGGCATCGAAGTAATCCCTATAAATATTAGCAGTGGGAGGCAATGACTCTCTTAATTCCGCGTGCTCTTTCGCCAGCGAGACCTGTGAGAGCACAGGTAGAATGGAAATGGTAATTTTAAGCGGTGGCATTTGTTGCGTACATGATATATTGTGTCTAACTCGTTGCCTCAGGTTTGCAGATTACTGTGCATTTCCAAATATCCTAAGTTCCACGATTCCACGTGAAACTTTTTTTGCAGTACACCAGCTCCTTCTTGATTGCAAACAACGTGTTTTGCCCGTTGCTTTCGTCTGTGCTATACGTCATCATGATCAGCAGCGTGCTGATTAAGAGGAAGCAGGTGATTTGTTGATGCAGATGTTATTATTGTGCATGCTCGACGAAGAAAATAGGTACGATGACTGATAGGGATGAAAAGATATTATGGAACAGGTATCAATTGATATGAACAAAAAATAATATGGACTAACGCATACGTTTCCTAAGGATCAAATTAGTTTATCGAGCCACAATTCCCTTTTCAGCCTGCATTCGAGCTGGCGCAAGATTCGATGTATCGTGCTGCTCTAAGGGTAAAATATACAATATTTTCGAATTCTAAAGGAATTGATTCTTCAGCTGTCCGCGCAGTGTGGCGTAATAGTGATCGTTCACATGACAACATGTGTCGGTAGGTCGGCCCTTGCTTTGTTCATATCTCTGATGATTTCTTCTTCAGACTTCAGATTTGCATATGGTATAAATGACATAAAGAGATCGACTTATCCGTTTTTTGTCGACTTTGAATTGATCATTACTTACTTTCCTCCAGGTTATGCGATCCTTCAATTCGCTGAGGCCTCGGACGGTCTAAGATATGCCCTTCATTTCGGCTGGATTCTAATACATGGTACAGTTTTCGGTCCATTTTGTTGTACCGATTCCATTTCCTCGATCAGCATTTCGTGTTTTTGTATATTTCTATGCCTTTATAGGCACTCCTCCATACTTGTACTTGATTTTCAATCCGTCCATTCGGAGAGGCGTCCTGAAAAGAGCGTTGCCTCCAACCTTCTCCATAGCTCAGACGTCCGTATGGAAAACGCAGGTATAGGAATAGTTGTTTCCCCATTTTACGTTATGTTGTCATATTTTCGGGTGTTGTATTGAAATTTAAAAAAAACACTATATAACATTTGCGAAATTCCGAAGAGGGATGGTGTTTATTTTTCATATCTGCGATGGGTGCACAAGCGGCACAAAGATACTTCTACACCAGCACATGTCGACCACTCGATTGCGCACTCTGACCCTGAAAACAACACATTTTCGTAGTTTGCAGTGGAGTGTACTCTATATCACATTGTATAAAAGTGATCAGAGGAGCATGAAATGTTAGACGTGACCGTTCTAACTTCCTCTTATTTCAGGTTCCTCACAGTTAGCATTATTAATTTACATGGGTGCACGCCAATGTACAACAGTTAGTTACGCATTTACTGTGTATTTCCCCAGGTCGAATATTCAATCATATTCAGTTTACTGTCCAGAATGGTCTACAAATCTCCCTTCCCTGCCGTTCCCATCTGCAATGAAAGCCTTCACAAGAAGCTGCTCACGGCAATCTGGAACCACGGCAATCTGCATCCGACGAAACTAGCGATGGTTGGTCAGCATTTGGGTTCGCAATTTGGGTTCGCAATTTGAGTTGCTAGAAAATACAGAAAAAAAAACTTGAGTTTGGAATTGTTTCACGAACTCAGATCATAATCTACATTGATATCGAAGTTCTCGTGAAAATTGGTGATTACCTATAGTTCTGTGTGACTCTGTCATAGATTCCGAAGAATTTGCTCTCAATTCAACGTTCAACTAGGGAGTTAAATAAATATGGAGTAATGGTCTCGCTCTCTCCATATCACATACTCTCTCCCTCACTCTTATCGACGAGAGAGCGTATGGTTTGGAGATAGTCAGACGATTCCCCTAAATATGGAGCGAAACGTGGAATGACACACCTGCAATTTGAGGTAGACTGTCCCCACACAGATCTCGAACATATTTGATCACATAACTGTCTCTTCCTCTTATCGCCGCCGCTCTTCAATGTTTGTTGTTGCGCACTTAGTCACGAGTGAGATAATTACATCGCCACGATACGCTACGCACCCGTCAGGTGTGCAACTTTTACGCTCTCTTCATTCCGCATACTGTCTCGCCATTCAGACAGTGTTAGAGAGTATGCATAATAAAGAGATCGTAAACGTTTTTGCACACCCCAGCTACACACTGATTACGTAGCGTATTGGAAATTGGGGGGAAGATCCTAGAGATAGACGACTGGGGGAGCATAAACAAATTGCCACCTCCATTTTGACGGATAATAATGACTAAACGAACAACAAGGAGAACAAGGTGATTGAATCGAAACAATGTATCTGACTTTAAATTTTAATTTTGAGATGTGTATTTTCAGGTATCCGCTGATGACGAAACCAAAAGTCTCACATTCCACGAGTTGCACGCAATGGTACGTATGACACACCATACATATGGAAGATGTTTTAAACTGGATATATTAGAGTGCGATTTTTTATCTACAAAATCTGCATCCTTATTGACAATCGTACCAATCAGGCACCTCTTGTCAGGCTCACCGGGTCCGCGGCTTTCTTCGAAGTCGTAACTTCAAAGAGGGAGATGTTGCTTGTCTTGTGCTCTCAAATTCCATAGAGTGAACCTTTTCATTCCCTTATTAATTATTTTTTTCATTAATGCAGCATTATTTTGTTTGTTTAATAAGGGTTGCAATCGTTTTGCTTTTAGATGGGCAGTGTTCCAGTTGGGGGCCATGGCTGCGGGAGGCGTTGTTTCGGGAGCCAGTGCCCTATTCACTGACTGTGAGTTCGCAAAATGTTTTTTTTCTAAAATTTTGGATTATCTTCGTTGTTGTTCACGTGCATTGTGCTTCTCTTTCCCACCTCGAACATAAATGATTGTTCAGATGAGCTAGAGCGGCAATTTCTCGACTCTGGCTGTTGCCTCATTCTCACTGATGAGGATAACCTTGAGAAAGTGATGGAGGCGACGAAAAAGCGCAGGAATGTAAAGGTGAACCGTCTCTACTGGGTCATGAAATGCATACCTCAAAAATATGCCGCATTGGTATATTTTGATATCGTGAAATGAAAGACCACTGTGTTTAATTTAAAGTTGGAAGAGTCATGTGAAAGTATGCATTTCAGACCATAATCTGTCTGCGAAGTTGCTACTCCGATGGCGAGCCTCTACCCGCCGGAATCATTGAGTGGAAGGATGTGATATCCTGCAAGCCAGATTACGACGTTCCTGAAGGTTACTGAGAGCCTCTCCATTTGTATTGCGTTTTTGCGAACAACATGTCATGCATCAAGTTACAAAATGTATGTTAGATGTGAGACATACAACTAAGGAAATGAATGATATGTTCCAACTTAGTAAGAGTGATTATTACTTTGCAGTTGATCCCGGTAGTATGGCCGCGCTTCCCTACTCCTCTGGAACCACCGGGCCACCCAAAGGAGTGATGTTGTCCCACCGTAGCATCGGCACGCAAATTGACATGTTTATCGAGTGAGTTGACAAATTCTTGAAGGCTTTGATATTTCATAACCGTTCCCCGATCTATTTTCACCGCTAAGGTAATTAATAGAAAGAGAGTGGCGCTACAATCTAGATGTAAGAATACATACATTTCCACTTGACATTTTTAATCAATTCAGCCACATCAACCGAGAGTTCATCAGCGTTATGGGCGCTAGGCTAAACGGATTTTATGACGTTAGTTTTTATATTTTTAAATATAATTATATAAAAATCGCAGGAAACAGTCCTCGTCCATCTTCCGATGTACCACATGTTTGGTTTTGGCATCATTAACATTTCATTTGCGTCCGGATCAAAAGCAGTAATCATGGAGAGATTCGACCCGGAAGTTTTTCTGTCTGCAATTCAGAAGCACCGGGTTAGTATGCCTGAGATCTTGTTTCACAAACATTCGCTCTTTGCGTGAATGAACACACAAAATGTGGAAGCATGTGGAGTGTTGGATACATATTACGTATGAATCGAATCCGTTTTTTAAAGGAAATATATTTACTCTGTTTCAGCCCCGCGTGTTGATAACCGTTCCCCCAGTACTCTTGTTTCTTTCAAAATTTCCTATCGTGAAGGAGTTCGACTTGTCGTCGATTGAGGTCAGTTACTGTGATGCAAAACAAGTGAAATATCATTCAATGACTGTTATCAAAATTTATTTCCACTTAATTCTCAAAAAAATTTGTAGGTTGTGATGTGCGGAGCTGCGCCGCTCGGCAAAGATGCGTGCAGGGAATTCCGCTCGCAGCATGCGAATGTGAAATACCTCTGTCAAGGCAATGTTCTCTAGCTCAAACACCTTGAATGGTCTTCAAGTCGGAGCTGGGCATTTCGATTCATGTATATTTGAGTATTTTCAACTTTTCGCATTTCAGGTTACGGTATGACCGAGGTTACGATAGGATCGCATCTTCCTGTGCTTGATGTCCCAGATACGCATTTGACTGTAGGAAAAGCAGCTGCAAACGTCGAGATGAAGGTGAAATAAAGTCATTATTCGATAAACGCCCATCCTCAATTAACTGGTAACATCAAATAAAGTCACTTATCGATGGCCCAATAATTTCAGATTATGGACGTGAAAACAGGCAAGGAATGCGCAACGGGAGAGCAAGGAGAGGTGTGATGAAAATAATAAAATCAAACAATCCTCAATTGCAGCTGTGGGTACGAACGCCTACTGTAATGATGGGATATCTGAATCGGCCTAAGGAAACTGCGGAAACATTGGATACGGAGGGATGGCTACACACAGGTAATACCGGGATTACAATATTGACAGCTAACTTTCCTCGTCTTTTTAAGAAAATAATTCATTTATTTATCGGGAAACATAAACAAAATAATATCGAACATCGATATCCAGGAGACATTGGATTAATGTCTATGGATGGTCGAACCTACATTGTCGATAGGCTGAAGGAACTCATCAAGGTGAAAGGACTACAGGTACAGCTATCATTATTTTCTATTCGACAAAAGGTGAATTTTTGTGATTTTTCAGAGAATAATGTAGAAATCAAGGAGTTATGTAAAAACTAGTTTTTAGGTTCCTCCTGCTGAACTCGAGGACCTTCTGCTCTCCCTTCCTGGTGTCAACGATGCCGCAGTGATCGGCATACCGGATGCGAGGGTCGGTGAATTCCAATAATAAAGCAATATCCTAACATATTGTATATTTTTCAATCACGTATTGAATAGTTAGACTCATTTTGACCACAAAATAAACAAGTATTGATTATAGATGGGAGAGCTGGTCCGGGCCTACATCGTCCGCTTAGATGAATCTCTGACAGAGGATAAAGTTGTGCAATTTGTAGCAAGTGAATACATTTTAATTTTTGCAAAGAAATTGAATTTTCAGGCAAAGTCTCAAAGTACAAGCACATCACTGGTGGAGTCAAGTTTGTGGATGAGATTCCCAAGTGAGTTGTTGCCCTATCGACTTAATTCCTTTGACAAAGCTAATGTTCCAAGTGTGACAACAGGAAAGGGCGACTCTAGCAGCCATCCTCGACTATTTTTTGGTTTTGGAAACTACTCTTCTCGAAAAAATATCACATTTACAGTTATACAATTTAAATTACAGGGCACCTTCTGGAAAGATTCTGAGAAGAATTTTGAGAGACGAAGTCGCGAAAGAGATGAAGGCGAAGATGTGATCGACATCTAAATATTACAAAATTGCTCAATATAAAAATGTTTCGACACTTCTTCGGTTTCTGGCCACCCCTCCCCTCTTATTTCACATTGAGGGGTTGAGTGGCCGAAAATCAGAAGGAACAAACAAGAAATGAGTGGGATAGTTGAGAGAGACTGGAGGGTGACCAAAAACCGAAGAAGTGTCAATGTTTATATCCCTAAACTGTTCACATATGATATTGTAACAAACGGTGACAAATGAACTTTACATGTGAATCACAATATGCTCCATCAAAATATTATGATATAACTTGAAAATATCTAATGTGCAGATATTTTAGCACAAATTTGTCGAAAAATGAAGGCGATGATGATGAAAAACAAGAATGACTTAAAATCGATCCATTTTAGGCAATTTTCAATTCCGATTCTCTATAATAGGTCCTTTAAATGGAGATTAGTCCAGCTGGTGGATCTTGGCGATGGAAAACAATGGTTAATATATTCAATGCTCGAGCTTACATCCGTCACCCTACATTCTTGACAAAACAACTTTTATAAGCAGATTGAAGTAGAGAGTGGGGTAAATATTTGCATATCAAAGTATACACTACTAATTCCCCAAAATAGCCGTCGATCAAATGTTCAAGTGCGAGTTAGAGTAGTAACCATTTCGGAATTCCTTATATTCATTCTACCCACTCTCTTGAAGATCGTCTTTTTGTAGAGGTGTGGGAAATGTGTAATGCATACTTTGATAACGAATATCTACTCTACTCCGCACGCACTCCAAACTTCCGCCATCGTATCTCTGCTCCTCCCGATCTCCCCTGCTATTTTCTTATTCATTCACCCTATATAACCTCAGCGGATCAAGGGGATGAGCACATTGTATCTGTGTTAGCTTGGCGCGTGGAACCATGCAATGGGGCTTGTGTCCGCGGGCGGTCTCCCCATTGAATGTTTTCGCTATGCGATACGAAACGGTAAATCGATTTTTTCAAGAATCATGATTTCCGTTCGTCAGTTTATCCTATTCATACTATTCGTAATTCTTCTCAACAATACTACGAATAGTACAACGCGCGCAGGAGGATACGTTCGTTTTTATTGCATCAAATGTTAATTATGACATATTAGTTCGGTCATTTTTTTCAGAAGGTCGGAATCGCATTGGATCTCGAGCCTTGAAAACATCGCCCCCCATCATGGTATTACTCAATTTATTGGGGTGTCCGGAAAGTTCGTATAATTTTTTGTTTTTTTTTTATTCAATGCTTTACAATTCTCAGTGACCAATGTATGCCCCCTTCTTTCTCACTACCTCCCTCCAGCGATTGGGCAGGGTCTCGATTCCTCTCTTCCAGAATGCGGGTTTCTTCGAGACCGCCCAGTTCACGAAAGCCCTCACAACTTCATCTCGATTCTTGAACTTCTTTCCTTTGCAGAAGTCAGAGAGAGAGCGGAGGCAGTGGTAGTCGCATGGGGAGAGATCCGGGGAATACGGTGGATGGGGAATCCTCTCGATCTTCAGCTCGTCCATTTTCTTCTGGGTCATCTTCACTCGATGTGGGCGAGCATTGTCCATCAGAAGAAGAATTTTGCCCTGGTTCAGGAGTCTGGGAGGGACTCTGATCGCGACATCTTGCAGTTGTTCAGAGAAGAGGTCGGCATTGATGCTGGTGCCAGGGGCGAGGATCTCCCAGTAGATGGGACCGAGCACTGAGAAGAAGAAGCAGAGGAGTTCCTTCTTTCCGTGCTCTTCCTTCTTCGGGACGGGCGTGGGCTTCTCATCTGCATCCACCCATTGCAGTCTCCTCACAGGGTTATCGTACGTGATCCACTTCTCATCTGTAGCGATAATGGAATTGACCCATCGAAGATTGGATCTACGATGGAGTAATTCCCGACAGACTTGAACACGATTTTTCAGCGGTTCGGGGGAGAGGTCATGGGGAATCACTTGTGGGAGTTTCGGCTTCTTCCCAGATGGTGGAGGACATCGGACACCGTTGATCTGGGAGTACCAGTATCCTTCTTCAACTCACGCACACTGGCCATGGGCTTGCGCTTCAGTGTGCGGAGAACGAGAGGTTGATCGAGGGAGGGAGGGCGTCCAGAGCGGGGTTGATCATCGAGACCAAACTTCCCTTTCTTGATGCGGGAGAACCACTTATAGCAGAAGGGTATGGAGGGGGCGTCAGCTCCTTCCGACTGGGCCAGGGCAGAGTGGGCCTCCTTCACGGATCGGCCAAGACGGTAGTAATGAAGTAAAACTGCTCGGAGGCAGAGATGGGAGTCCATCACAAGAATCAATGTAGCAACTAGGAGACTGATTAAATCCTCGCACTACTCAACGTCAGAATGATGCAATACATTGTTGACAAACAGATTGCGCAATCACTGCATTTGATCGCGAACTGACTTTTTTCCGAAGCATTATACGAACTTTCCGGACAACCCAATATCTTTAAAAAAATGAGATCTAATTTATTATAATAAAGATCGAAATTTCAGAATAATTCCGACAAGTAAAAACCACGTTTATGATCAACGAACTCGATTTCACTTGTGTATCTTCTTCTATTTCATAATATTATCATTAAACAATGTATTATCACCACCTGATAAAAGTTGCACTTAGACCCGTGCCTCTGAAATATACGAGGGATGGCTTGGTTAATAACCTTTTGGGAGACTGTATTCACACGTGTTATATGTGCTATGGCTTCTCGAAATACGACTCACTTCATTTAGCATGCTCTATAAGGTTCGCCTATTGGAAACATTTTGTAACATTTTCAGATATGTTTCATGTGCGCTATATATGTCATATATAGTGCACGTGAAGCATATCTGAAAATGATGTAAACATTTTCCAATAAGATAACCCTAGTGCTATCTCATCTGTCTCATCGGCAAATTTTACAACAAATATATCGAGTATAAATGAACACGTTTATACAGTCGCGCCAGAAAGTGAGTAGACGATTTATATTTTTGATATAACTTTTGTTGTAGCTGATTTTGTAATTTGGTTGTTGTGGTACTATATACTAGGGTGGCGAAAACGGATCAACAGGTCACTATTTAGAGAGCCTTGACAGATCAGAAACGGATGAGACGGTTAACCGTCCCCCCTGGCAGTCCTTCCCTCCCTCTCACGGTTAACCGTCTCTTGGCGGGTCATCCGGTTAGAGAGGAGAGGGAGGGGAAAGGAGAGGAGAGGAGAGGAGAGGAGATGAGCCATTTTGAGGTTGACAAAACGCACAGAATTAACCGGGAAAGAGACAAATTATGAATTTTTAGGTTATAATATTAGAAATTATGCCTCTATGAATTATAAACAACCAACTAAACCAAAAAAATGCTTCAAAAGCCTATAACACGAATATTTTAGAAGCAAAACATCTCTATGATTTGAACCTTTTTTCAATTCTCATCAACAATATTTCGTTGATATCAATTGTTTTGCCAATATTTATTTGAATTGTCGGCATCCTTTGTGGGAGAAGCCGCCATTGTAAATTGTAACTTGTAATTGAGTTTATGATATCACGTTCAGAAGCCGCCGCCTTTGATACCCATCGTTTACAATTATTAACCCCGCCGATCAGTTGAGTGATTCCGATCACCTCGTATATCCTCGTATATAAGAGGCAGGAGATGGATAATTCCTCATTCACTCATAGCAAGTCTTCTTCAAGACAGCTCTGCGAAAATGGTTTCCTGCGTCTGGGATCACTTCACCAAGGACGAAACTACCGATAAGGTTTCACGCAGTCACTGCACGACCACATACGTCTTCAAGAAAGGTTCGTATTCGATCAGCTCCCTTGAAGACATTGAAATTGCATTTGTCATCTCATCATATTTTCCTTTTATAGGCGGATCCACTGGCAACTTATGGCGTCACATGGAGAAAGAGCACTCCGAATAAAGCCTCACCGGTAAAAGAGTTACTCTTTGCGTCGACCAGTGGACAGCCAGGGGTGGAAGAATTACTCTCAGTTGCTTCAATGCCCACTACATCAATGAGGAAGGACAACTGAGGAGATATGCATTCTTGCTTCGTCTAACACGTATAGTTAGTTAAAGCGAATACAATGTATTTTAGTCTCGTCATCTCCGTGCCTATGATTCTGATGAGAGTGATATTGAGGAGATTGCATCTGATGATGAAGAAGAAGAATTATAATTGAATAATTTCACTATTATTGTGATATTTGTGCCGAATTTAATAAATTTTCTAAACGAAAATAATTTCTTACGTAGTTGAAAGAGCTCAAAGAGCCATTTTCAAAATGGTATAGAAAATCTAATTTGAACAATTCTGAGCCGAGTTATCCCTCTCTATCCGTCTCTGACCCGCCAAGAGACGGATCAGAGACGGATAGAGCTGTAAAAACGGATGACCCGTGGAGAGTGAGGTTGTAAACCCTCTCCTCACGGATGACCCGCGCGAGAGAGTAAACAAGACGGATATCTTTGATCCATTTTCGCCACCCTACTATATACCAAATCCATCGAGGAATACGATGCGTGCATTGCCTCATCAATTGCATCATCGCTGATTGCGTAGTGATGACGCAATCAAAGAGTACTTTTTCAAAACGGCATTATTCTTACACAGTTTTTTCCTACTCGCCAAACTTTCTGAGGTTGGAGATATGGCAGAGAACTACCCAGAAAATTTGTTTGAAGTTGCTGCGCGACCGCACATAAAGGGTCGCAAATTCAGAATTCGGCTTCTAGATGAGCTAGACACTCGTCCAAAGCATCAAAATGATCGCCATCATGAGTGCACATGATCCTGAAAATGAGAAAGCTATATCTCGAAATTTGCCCTCAGGGCATGAAAAAATCACTTTTTTGCATGACCATTATTTGGACATTCATAACTTTACGGAAAATTTATTTAAAAATCTGATTTTCGCTTAGGAATGTTCACGATGTATTACAGATATGATTCCCAACTTTTTAGAGTGACTGGATTCATTTCCTGCCCGCGGCGTTCGTTTTTTTCCAAATTGCTAAACCAGCTACAGCAAAAGTTATATCAAAAATAAAAATCGTCTACTCACTTTCTGGCGCGACTGTATATATTTATCGTTTCAGTTAGTCTAGAATCAAAGTGTCCATTCAAGAAGAAAATGATAAAAATGAGAAAATAAATTGCATATTAAAAATATGCGAGTGAAATAGATATCAGTACATTTTGAATCGATTTACTATGAAGTTACTTCTGACACCCGTTTCTCGAATTCGATTTCCTAAAATCAAGTGTTCTAATATTCAATGAGTAATACAAATGCATACCTGATTTTCCTGCGTTTCAACATGGTTTATCACTTGGCGGTAGAGAATATCTGAAACCGAGCAATTAAAAAAAATAACACTCTATATTCTCCGAGATTTTGGAAATTTTGATTGGAACACATCGGTCGCACGTATTTCATAAACCTAAATGATCAAACCTGATGATATTCCTAATACAGTCATCATAGCGAAATATATATGCACGGAGATCAGTAGGGAGAGGAACATGACGAAAGAACCGATCAGGGACTGCAAACAATTTTAGGATTTGCGAAATTTGAGATTGTATCATCAGTTTAGTCTATTGACATTATAACCACGGGCGACTTGGCAATACATGGCTTTCTTTATTGTATGTGCCTTCTCACCGACAAGGCAAGCGAAAAAGCACACTGATTGGAATTGGAAAACAATGTTTAGCATTTTCCCGTATTTTTCAGGTGCTCCACATAAAGAAATGGGTATCTATAACTATACAGCGCTCCTGAAACGTACCTAAAAACTCTTCAAAATCTTTTCAATAAGACTACCCCTGTGACATGTCTTGCCAAGCCATTCCTAGACGAACCTGGTGGAACTTGGAGATGGAGAATACTTGTGCTCGTTTCTCGGGAAGAATCAGGGCGCATATCACCTGAATGTGAGTTTCTCCTTATTGTGACCTGCCTATTTAACCAAGGAGATATGGCAAGCTTACAGTTCGTGAAGTGTTCAGGCAATTGTCACCAACCCCGAAGAGGAAGGCAATGATTAGGGGTTGGTTGAACTTTAAGAAAATCGTTTTATTATTCAATCAGGTAGAATGATGTTTTTAAAAAATATTTGCCATCGATAACGGGCACTTCATTGAAATGCAACATATCATTGAGATTCTATCAACGCGATGAAACTCAATCGATTTCGAATTTGAAAATTCCATATTGTCAAGCTCAGAAATGACCGGAAGAATTGACAAGAGATATTGCTTTTACTTTTTTACGATAATTACATGATAGTCAATCACTTTTCCATATTTTTCCCAGTTTGTAGTTTCCTAGTTCATAATTCGTGCCGCTCTTAGCTGAGATCCTCACTTCGGTTCGATCATCAGCGTCTCATCATCGGTTGGATTCGCCGTCGCCCACTTAGGTGTATAGAGCAACATGATGAGCAATGCGATGGTGAAACTGACGCAGTCTGATTGTGAGGAAGATAATACGATGACTAGTGACCCTCAAGCTGGTTGTTAGATAGTTGTATTTTTGTCACTGAAGGAGCAGTAAACGCATGATGTCTATTTTTAAGGGTCGGGCAAATTAGATCAAGGCTTAGGCGTGTACCAGTGCAACCTCACCATGCTCATCATGCTGCAATCGACCACTTCGGCGTGGAGAGCAGCATGATGAGCATGGCTAGGGTGAAACTCACGCAGCCTGAGAGGGAAAGCGTATGCATTAACACGCGACACTCAATGAACTGCTTAGATTTGTTTTTCTCGCATGCAACTGTACTGTACAATGAAAGAAAACGAAGCAATTACATTTTGATTAAATTATGAAACATAACATCGTGCAATTTTTCACAAACTGCCAGCTATGGATGTTGTATGGAACCCCATTTGTTTAATATTCTGATAATTGCATGGATCTACTTACAGATTGTAAGTGTTGGAAGCTTTGAAAAGTTGAGCACTCGCTTGCAGATCGCGCCAATCGCGAAGCCCACTAAATCAATGACAGTTATAAATACACCTTTAGAGTTTGTGAAGCGACGCTATAGCAACTGTAATCTCTAGTTTCTTTCGTTGTGTTCTGTAATAGATTTATGAATATTCTTACTCAGAATGTCACTCAACCCGAAAACAATCGAGTAGTAAGCAGGCAGGTAGACATTGGCGGACAGTTTCTTCGTAAACAGTATCGTCGTAGGGAACACCGAGCACCTGAGACCTGAGATAACTCGAATTCACAAACCCTGAGAGACTCAAGTTCTCAGCTTTTCACATCAAATGTAGCTGGCGTCTAAATATTGAATCAATTACTTTCCTATAAAAAGGTTATCAAACGAAAGTGCGAACATGATCGACATTTCAGTTTTTTTACGTTTTGTCCCTAGGCTGAAACTCAATATTTTCAATATGAAACATACGATGTAGAGAAAAGCTCGCTAGCTGCAATACAAAATAGAGTAACAAAAAATGGCAATCTTCGATTTTCATCACCTAGTATATGAACGAACTGATGCACTTGCATGCAGTCAGTCCAATGTAGACGTAGAGCGGAACCAGCTGGATCATGTACTTCTCGCCCATTGTGGAGAAGGTTATCTCTAAACTATACACATGTACTCTCAAGCTTCCCGTTTGACATTTCATTTTTTGAGTTCCGGGTGCATTAAATATCAAAATATCGATTTGACAAAGACGCGATACAAATCAAGAACCTGACTGAAAATACCGATAAATTGAACTCAATTTTATATTTTGGCGACAATTTAGCATTTTTCTGAATTTTTGTGGCAATGAAGAACTATATGTTCCACGAATCCAATCCTGTTCTTGCTGCCTTCGAGTGTTGCAATGGAATCATGAGAAGGGCTTCCTCTTTGGGTGATTATGTATTATTTTCGGATATTCGAATTTGAACGTCTTTCGAAACCACTATGTTGCGTTCAAAAACGTCCTCAGCTTACCTCCCGGGCTTTCTTTTTTTAAAGAAATATCAGAAAAGTTACTAATAAAAACGAACGAATACCTTAACAGCTCTCGTCGGAATCAGCGCGAAAATGATGTTGGATACGATGGTGGCGAGCAGAAAGGCGCCGTACATCAACCTGATTAATAAATATTATAATTATTATTTTTAAAATTCAGTTTAAGAATTTTCAATTCAATCGAATCACATTGAAAGTTTCCGCTTGGGGTGCAAATTAGGATTGGCCAAATGAATCTTTGCCGACCGATTTTTCCCGTGAAACATAGAGTGAAATGAATCTTTGTGCGAGAGGCAATAACAGAGAGAGATTCAATTGAATCTTTCAAAGATTCAATTGAATCTCTCTCTGTTATTGCCTCTCGCTTTATTAATTTGCTTTTCCCCAAGTGAAACATATTTGAATTACGTTCAATCGAATTTTATCGAGATCATAGTCTGGTCAATACTGACGACCAACACTTATTTCAGTTTTTTCTTCTTAGAATCCAGTGCCTCGGATCCAATGTTGACCTTTCTCTTCGAATGAGATTTGGCTGTTGTTGTGGTGGTCTTGTCAGCAATTCTAAGGTTCTCTTCTAGTTCCTTATCTGCCCACATCTTCTTCATCTCTCGTTCAATTTCTTCCAATTCTTCTTCCTCATCTTCATCAGTGTCCCCATCTTCATTATCACTTTCCGGTTGAATTTTGAGAAGTTTAACTTTGACTGGTTTTACTCTCGATTCTCTGTAATTATGTATTTAACGATTTATTGTCAAAATTTAGCATTACCGATACCTTTTTTTCTGAAAGGGCATTCATGTGGTAGATCAAGCTAAGCTCCCACAATTCGACACTGAGTTTGTTTCCTATTATATTGCGGCTCATCGCTATAGCTCGTGAGAAGATTCGATCAGAAATAACAGATGTAGCCGGGATATACATAACTTTTCTTGCGATAGAAGACAGGGAAGGGAGTTCCTTTTCATGTCTTTTCCAGAATTTCAAGTGGCCATTCGGCGAATTTTCTCTGGATCTTTCGAGTAGGGTAGGGACTTGTAAAGTGTGATCTCGTCCTGTTATGTTTTTTTTGTTTACACCTTATTATATACAGAACAAACATCGCGTGATTTAGATCGTTCGTGCACTTCTGGTGTATTCAAATCATCAAGGAGACAACCTATATGAAAGTTGAACTACAATTCTCATTTTGAACAAACACACCCGTGAATGTGCGCCAGCCATGGACACCAGGGGAAAAAGCTCAGAGAACAATCGAGAGAGCGCACTAGGTGAGAGAGTAACGCTCTCGTTTCTCTCACCACTCACTACGCGCGGTTGCTGAGACTCCTCCTACAATTAGATACGAAACGCTGTCAACAGCATTTCAAAAAGGAAAATCAATAAATACAATTTCCACATATCTTTTTGTTGAAACATTGTTGAATTTCTAAATTCAAGATCCAATTTATCAAAAATATCAATTCGAAGTTTTATTGACTGCTGAAACATAACACTATTTTTGTTCAACACCATCATTATTAATATTAAAAATATTAGAAACATTAAAATACATTTGAGGAGCTTACTTCAGCAGAGAGCTTGGCAAAATACTTTTTTATTGAGCGAAAATCACATTTTTAAGAGAGATTCTAGAGCAAAGATTCAATTGAATCTCGATTCAAACGAATCGATTCAATTGAATCTTTCGATCGGGAGATTCAATTAGGAAAGATTCGAGATTCAATGAAAGATTCATTTTTCCAACCCTAGTGCAAATCCCTCGTTAAAATCGTTGGAATTGTTCTGATTTGTATATTTTAAATAATCGAACGATACGTGACTATTCGAAATTTAAATTTAATTACTATTTTCTTTCACTCTCACTCCATTCATTTCTGCTCCTTTCCCTCTCACCGAGTGGTCCCCACTCCGCAATGGATAAAGACACTGTGAGTTTCCATCTCATTTATCATCATTAAGTTTTATTTTATTTTATTGTAAATGATGATTTAATTTGATGAATTGTAGAACATGATACTGCTATTCACCACAAATTCTGGAAACTATAATTTGATCATTGTTTCGAAAAAAAGAACAAAATAGAACGGAATTATTAAAAATATCTTCGGATTGCAGGTCCAAATCCTCTCTATAGTGGGCAGCCTCATCATTTTTGGGCTCTTCCTCGTAGGCATATACATTTGCGGTACCCAATTTAACAAGTGGTACTATCGGAGGAAAGCAAGGCGAGTAGAAGAACAGCAGTGTGCCAACGACATCCCGAGGTGATTCTGGCTATTTCTTTAGCACTTCTTTATTTCACGTTACGAGTCCATAATAATCGAAAATGATGAATGGAACGACTATGTTTAGTGTAATTATGTAAGAATTTTCAATGTAATAGTTCCATCATTCTCAATTATTATGATCCCGCGAAGTAAAGAAGTGCCTTTTTTCAATTAACCTTCTGATGGGCGACCACTGCTACAAGGCTCACTGTTACGCTTAGCCATGTGCTTTTTATTTTTTTCTTTCTCTATCACGCGAATTTGAAATTGCATAGCGCATAACAAATCTAAAATTTTGCAACTTTTTTTGGCCTGATTGTCTGTCATATTTCAGAGTCGCGATGACCGCACAACAGCAGCAGTTTCATCAGGGCAACAACAACGACATCCCGCCGTTTGTTTGCATAACCTTACAGTATTATTGTACTAATGCATTTATCATATTATTTTGGAATTATGAACAAAATAGTATGATGGACAAATGCCCAAAATAATGAGTTTTTTGCCACCGTTAAGAGGTCCAAAATAACTAATATTTTAGAGCCGCGATTGCCGCGCAACAGCAGCAGTTCCGTCAGGGCAACAACAACGACATCCCGCCGTTTGTATTGTTTCCTTAGAATAATAATATTTATTTTAAATATACCAATAATAAATTTATTGAATAATTCTGCAATTATGAATCTTCTCATGGGCACATACCAAAAATAGTGACATTTTTTGGCACCGATAAGATTGTTATTGTATGCTCACTATTCAGAGCCGCGATTGCCGCGCAACAGCAGCAGTTCCGTCGGGGCAACAACAACGACATCCCGCCGTTTGTATTGTTCCTTAAAAACAACGACAACAATACTAATAATTCTAATTTGTCAAAATATTGGGGTTTCGAGCGTGTACCAGGAATCCACCATTAGTATTGTTACAATTCAATACAATAAAAAAATACCAGCATATTGTTGAAATCTTGTTAAAGCCCCACAATGAATCATGCTAACCAAAATTCAGAGCCGCAATGCCTCCGGCCCTGAATATGATTTGAACCAATCGACACACCACGGTCGCGGCCGCATCCCTAAAGCATATCATATTTCAGAGCCGCGATTGCCGCGCAACAGCAGCAGTTCTGTCATTGCGCCAACAACGCCGTCCCTCCGAATCCGACTGGTCCCAACCAGCCCACCATTATGGCCAAGGCACAGAAGGACGAGAATGAAAAGATCAAGAACTCGATGGTGAGAGAATTTACTATTTTTTCAAAATTATTCGAAAATAAAATAAAATATTACTTTCAGGTTCCTGTGATTAATCAGTCAGCTAATCTAAGCCGAACAAACTCGACAAGAAGTCCAGCCAGTAATGTGAAACGAAGAGTAGAATTAACACTGAAGATATCGAAAGTGAAAACTAATCCGATAAAACGGTTATATTCAAAATATGATTCGGTAGATGTAGATTCATATCATTAGCTTAATTTCAGGATGTGTTGAGGCATACTTCCAATGATACTTCTTTTACTACTTAGCATACTTCAGTTTTAAACCTTTCATCGCGTTCCATAGAAATGATTAAATCGATTTACGTTGAAAAGGTGAAGGCACGTTTTGGAACCTCCATTTTGAAACTTTTGGAGAAGCCCATTTTGGAACCCTCCTTCAGAGCGAGGTACCATTTTGGAACCCTTTTTTGAAAGTGAAGTACCGTTTTGGAACTCGCCTGTATTTCAAGAGGTACCATTTTGGAACCTTCCCGTATGCACTCAGGTACCATTTTGGAACCTTCCTGGGATCAATCAGGCACCACTTTGGAGCCTTCCGTGGACAGAATATATGTAATACAACAAGGTTCTAAAATGGCACTTGATCGATTCCAGGAGGGTTCCAAAATGGCACCTTATCTATTCCAACAAGGTTCCAAAATGGTACCTCATCGAACCCGGGAAGGTTCCAAAATGGTACCTGATTAACCCCTGGAAGGCTCCAAAATGGAACCTGATCGATCGCAGGTGGGTTACAAAATGGTACCTCTTGAAAGACAGGTGAGTTCCAAAACGGTACTTCATTTTCAAAAAAAGGGTTCCAAAATGGTACCTTGTTCTGAAGGAGGGTTCCAAAATGGGCTTCTCCAAAAGTTCCAAAATTGAGGTTCCAAAACGTGCCTTCACCGTTGAAAATCTCCGCGTGGGATGCAAATCTATCTTTATAATCATTGGAAATATTCTTTCTTTTTTTATAAAATTGAACGATACGTGCCTATTCGAAATTGTAATTTAATTAATCGTTTTTCCTTCACTCTCCCCCCATTCATTCCCTCTCATTTCCCTCTCAACGAGTGGTCACCACTACGCAATGCAAGATCATGTGAGTTCACATTTTATTGATAAACTTTAGAATATACAATGGGTTTTCACTGTAAGGAAGCTACAATAAGTAGATCGCTGTTTTGAATTAAGTACAAATAAATTCGTATTATTCAGGAGAGAATCATCTTTGTCGTGTGCATTATGGCACTATTGTTGCTCTTCATGGGATTCTTAGTCTTGTGCATCAAGAAAGGGAACCAGTTGGTCTATAATTGGCAATCAAAACGACAAGAACAGCGGCTTCAAGAGCAGCAGGGTGGGAACGACATACCGAGGTGATTCTGATATTTTTTTCTCCAGACCGCTGATTTTTTTCACCTTAGGAAATGTGTTTAAGCTCACAGTCGCTCTATTTCACTCTTTGTTTAAAATTGATTAGTTTTTCTTTCATTTAAGCCGGATATTGTCTCGAGTGGCTATCGAGTGGTTATTTCAGAGCCGCGATGGTCGCGCAACAGCAGCAGTTCCGTCAGGGCAACAACAACGACATCCCGCCGTTTGTATTATTTAAATTGACGTTGGATTTTCGGTTAGGTTTCAAGCATGCTAAATTTCTGAAGAGGGTTTGGATATTCAGCATGCAAGAAACCAAAAAAATGGGGAACTCTAATTATTGATTCAACAATAACGACAACATTAATATAAAATACTAATTATATAGTACTAATACAATCCAGAGCCGCACTGGCTCCGCAAGCAAATCCGACCGGCCCCAACCAGCCCACCATGATGGCCAAGGCAGAGAAGGACAAGAATGGAAAGATCAAGTATGTGCTCGTGAGTGATTTCACTATTTTTCCAAATTATTCGAAAAAATGAAGAAAATAAAATATTATTTTCAGGTTCCGGTAATGAATCAGACAGCCAATCAACAGCCGAGCAAACAAGTCTGGTAGTCCAAGGAGTGTGAAACGAAGAAATTAAAACTGAAGATGTCGAAAGTGAAAACTAAACCGATAAAGCGGTTGTATTCAGTAATATAATATATATTTCGTGTCATTCATAATCCTTTCACCTGGTAACCAGACAAAGTGCTGAAACACTTACTCGGAAAAAAGAAATAAAAATTATGTTTTAAAAATTAGAAATGTACACCCTGATATGTGTTCTCATCATGCGTCCTTCTGCCCCATCCAACTTCGTCCTCTTTGACCTATTTTACATGTCAACGTATACATGCCCATGTGTACCTTTAGTGAATCTAGTTTCCTGAGCATTTGTCGAATCGCATAACGCGCATATCTCAACTTATTGTCAGCATATATATTTTAAAATTTATGATAGTCTTCGTTTACAGGGTGTCTCAAAAGTATTGACCCACATGTTACCTCGAATATCTCCCTAGCATTTTAGAGTCAGTATCTCTGCTCAAGCACGCCTACTTCTCTATGCCATACCTGCATAATACTTGCCTTGCGTTCAAATCTATTGATTTTAAATGCTGATGCGTAGTCAAATTTATGTCGGTTGTGAGTCACCTTGACCCGCTACTGATTTGCGCGAAACCTTCGTCGTAAAAGAATACCAGTAAAGCAATCTCTTTTTAATCAACCTTTTAATGGAGAGTAACCATTCTACATTAAGGTACTTTTGTCGAAATGGATCCGTGGATTCTAGAGCCAGAGAAATAGCAATTTGACAAGGTGTACTTTTGGCGGGATAAAATTCGCATTTTTGGATTTTTGCTCAAAATGGCGAGAACTGGCTGGAAATTTGTATGGCTATTAACAGTGTCTTAGTATGAATTTTATAATAATAAAAATGAATGAAAACGGTGATTTAATAGTCCAAAGACGCAGTCCAAATACGCGGAAAAAGTCACCCATAGCGGCAGTTAGAATCATTTTGGCAATTATTCTGATCCACGATGAGTATACAGCTGGGCAGAAATCATATATTTACAAACCTTAATGTTAGTGTATCACGACTCTACTTGCATGCATCGCGATAATTATTAGTTAGGCAGTTACATATCATTGAATCTAAAACCGTACATTGGGGGCCGTTCCTACGAAAATCATTCAAAATTCATTATGGACGTAAATACGAGCATCTGAATCAAATTAATAGCATATTTATGAACACTAATATTTGCTCTATCTAGCATAAATCGGATGACTATTACATCCTTATTCTTGTATGAATGTGACTGAGAATAATAAAGGCACATTTCATGTGAAAAACTAGCCAAACTCACACAATAAAGTTTTCAAGAGCTAAAACTCATGAACTATTGGGAATAAATCTGTGACGTTTAAACTAACATTTGATTAGTAACTTAGTTGCCAATTGTTAAAAGATGGGGCTGAATGGACCTGTGTGCTTGAAGTGGGATCAAATTGAAAAGTTGATCAATACTTTTGCGACACCCGGTAATATGTTGTCAGCTTGGTTTGAAAGGGATTGTCATCACATGAATAAATATTCTAACTTCATTAATGTGTTTACCGAATCTCTCTGTCGGAGTAGTTGCGATAGCTGCGAGTAGCGGATACTGTCGTGTTCACAATTGGCTCGATACGATTGCTCTCCAATTGCGATGTTTCTGATTTATGCAGTTGTGTTTCTCAAATATAGAACCACCAAAAGTTTTGAATCCATTATTTGATGGTTTTTGCAACTTCCTGTCCAGGGTCCACATTTTAAGCTAATGAACCCTTGAAATGGTAAGCGTCTAAAGTTCGGCCATTTGAAAAAGTGACTTTTTCGTGCCCTGAAGGCAAACGAAAACCGATCAATACCAAACCTTCAGGATCATCTAGGATCTGCTTTGCACGAGAAGCGAAGTTCTCTAGAAGCGGAGTTATAAGTTTTTCGTCTCAAATTTACATCAGCTGCAGCGACGAGGTGCGGTTTCGCAGCAACTTGAAAATTGTTTTCTGGGTAGTCCTACGACATGTCTCAATACCCAAGAAATTTGAGCTGTAGGAATTTTTCTTCTAAGAAATAGAATTTTTCGAAAAAGTGGTGTATGATTGCGTCATCGCTACGCAAGAATGAAAAAGTTCTCAATACCAACAGATTATTCCCCATTAGATTTGCTATTCCTACTTAAATTTTTTAGCTTAATACATGGAGTGGCTCGGAAACTATGACTAAACGAAAAAGCTGTCCAATACTTGCTGGCGATATTGTATTCTAAAAATGAAAAGAGTCAGATCGTATTTTTGTGCGCGATAGTGTCATATTGGGAAAAGGATCGAGTTCAATATTTTTAAAAGAACGTCTGGCTCAAGTCTCATTATTGGTGCAGTAGCAATGTGTGTACATACAGTTTGAGAGCTAAATTTGATCAGTGAAATATGAGAGTAGATTTGTCAGTGTTTTGAGCGACAATGCCGAAGATGGAGACTACAAATCTGCTTATTTGTACCCTAGTTGTCATGACAAATTTATGCAGAGGAAACAACAATTGCATTTGGAAAGCATTGTATGGAGAACGCAACAATGCATCAACTAGCTTCCTGAACCATATTTGCTACTTGTGCAAATGAAGAAGCAGCATGAAATTATGTCGCTTCTGTCGGCACTAGGTCGGATGATAACTATGACGTTATACCGCATTTGATATGTGAAATGCGGCATGACGTCATAGTTCTCATCCGACATAGACCCCGCTCCACAAATCATCTTGCTGGCAAACGATTACCCTGTACACTGGTTTTCGATTGAAATCTATGAATTCGGAATTTGCAACTTGATCTTTGAATAACGGCTCGAATGTGCAGAATTAAAAGTCTTGTTTTCATTTCGCTATCAAGTGCAATGGGGACATTCCGTACTGATCGTTCTGAATATGACATAAGTGTTCGACTGTAAAAATTAGTATCTGTGCAATAGAAATGATTCAGATATTGCTCAAAAGAGATACAATTCAATTGACAATAGATACAATATTTTTTTGGAAAACTTGATCTTTCTATTCTTGTCCTTCTCTGCCTTGACAACCATGGTGGGCTGGTTGGGGTCAGTCGGAGTCTGGGCCGGAGCCATTGCGCCTCTTAAATAAATTAACTTAGATTGGCATGAATCGTTTTGAGGGATTTTGGTTTTTACACCTTCAGTGATCTCTCGCACGAAAGATACAATTCAATTGACATTCAATCATCACGAAAGATACAATTCAATTGACATTCAATCATTTGTTGAGTTTTTTTATTGGCTTATTTCGATTCATACATGCAATGCAAATGTCAAAGCATTTTTTTCCTGTCCCGCATAAAAACGTTTCACGAGCTTATTCCACAATAAAACACATCACTGACCAAAACGTGGCAAGTGCCATTGTAAGCGCTTAATTTATCTCAATCGTCCTCTTAGTCGAGTGTTCGGCAGTGTAGCTGTGCAGCTGCCATTCAACTATAAAATGACCTTGATTTGGCATAAATTTCTCGAAAATGTTCACGAGGGGTTCATTTTTCATCCACTCACTACATGTGATAAAGTTATTTTCATCATATGGATCCAAATTGAGAAAGTGCGGGAAGTGATTTACTGAAAAAATCATAATAAAATAATGTTTTCCCTGTTTTGAGCGGCGATATCGATAGTAAAGTTCACATCTGCTTATTTGTCCCCGCTTAGTGCCCGGCCTCGATAAAAATGTATGCAAGAGAAACAACATTGAATTTGGAAGACATGGTTATGAGCAACGACTAGGGTTTCAACATTCATTGTTGAAAGGTGTGTTACCGGTTTTGTATGTGTGTCTTTGGGGAAGACACACGCAATGCCATTGCTTCTCTGTTTAGTTCCCCTGTCATCAGATCACAGCGTCATCATATGCAGAATGGTGATGAATGTATATCGTGCACCGGAATTGGCACTTGACCAATAAATGATAACAGCAGATCTGTCAGCATTTTAGAACCATTGAAGACAAAGAATCGCTTCATTATTCCGCGTGTTTTGATATAATTACTCTTTAGCTTGCTATAAATTTTATTTGTATGAGTTCGGAATTTGCGACACAATATTTGCTCGAATCTGCAAATTTGAATAACAAGTCTTGTTTTTACTTCGTTATCAAGTGCAAAGGTGAAATTCCGTGCACATAGGTGGCTATAAAATCAACAAGAATTCACAACGGTTCGCGTTGCAAATGTTGCCTGGGTACTAGGCCAGATGACAACCAAAAAAGTGTTCATCACTTTGGCTGAATCATTGTTGGAAGTGCGCGAACGTATTCTGAAAATATATTAGATCAGTATGTCGTGCATGGAGCATGGAGATCTTATAACAAGTTCTACACTTTTTTCACGAATCGAAGATGCGCCATTGGTTTAAAAGTAAGGCTGTTCCGAATGTGCGTCGAGCCGTCGCTAACCTATGGAAGCGAAACGTGGAGTACCACATCAAAGGACAGGAAACGGCTTATTGTTGCTCAAAGAAGCATGATGCTGAAGATGATCGGAGTTACAAGAATGGACCGAATTTCGAATGTTTCCCTTGCCAATCGCATCCCTCTAACTGATATCCGAGTCAGAGTCATGATAAGAAAGAGGAGATGGGCAGAGAGACTATCTATGTTCACCGACGACAGGTGGTCCAAAAGAGTTCTTGAGTGGACACCGTGGGATAGAACAAGACCTGTTGGACGCCCGAGAGTCAGATGGAGAGACGAACTCATTAAAGAACACGGAGTGCAATGGCAGCGAGTATACAGGGAAAACGCGATCGAATGGAAGAACGGCATTGTTCGACAGGCCTCTGCCTTGATGCTCGAATAAATGATTATGATTATGATTATTATGTCGTGTTGGTCATCCGATTCGAATTTGTAAATTCAGGATGATTTCAATCGTTCGCACTCGCTTAGTGTTCATCGTCATCCTCGCTACTCTCGTAATCGCCTCTCCTAACCGAGATGTTGGTCAGCTTCCCCATCGAAAAGCAAGCGTCGACGTGTATCACTTTAGAACGCGGAATTTTAGAAATATCTATTTATTATTTTTGAACCCGTTGATGAATTTGGAACACTATATTGTTCAACCTCTGTGGAGTTCTAAAATTATCAATTCTAAAATGATCTCCGTAAAACGTATCTTGGCGACTGTAAAATCTCCAGATATTTCTGTACCTTCACCTTTATCTTCAAACATCAGCTTGAGATCAATCTCCATAACTGATGAGGGGTTATTATTTTATAACTGTATTGGTGTGAAAATCAATGAAGAATTGATCATTTACAGAATAACGATGCCTCAATTACACACGACTCGGCAGAAAGTAAATGATTTATGAAAATATTTCAAAAACCTTTGTGTTCTAGGTGCCGGAGTCTCCGTACAAAATGTGGAAAACAAGAGAGATGTTCTCGATTCAAAGCTCCCGGTTCTTTTCAGTTTCATTCCCATTTTTTTAACAAAAAAATCAGAACTCCTTTGCGTCCGAGTTTCTCGGCAAGCATAGGAAGCACAACGCGACTATCCAATCCGTGTTCGCAGCATTCGGGAAAGCTTACGAAGAAATGACCGACCTGGTGAATACTTTCTTAGATATTCTTGAAGCATCTGCATGTACTGTATTTTGAATAGCTAGAAATGAATAAATTCACGCTGCGTGATATATCCATCTGATCTGTGAGTGAGCATTCATACAATCATTTACAGATGATTCAATTGATGGAGAACCCGGAATTCAAAATATGGAGCAAGCAGGTTATGGAACAACCAATTATGAAGTGGTGGACTCAATTCTTCAAGCCATTTGATATGGTAAAATATTTACATTTTTGGTAAACAATGTACGTTGTTCCAGGGACACTAATTGTGTTGTTCAAATAACACCACATCCTCCGCTTCCACCGTGATATTAATAACGTATCTAATAACTCTCAATAAGCTCGAATTATGCCGATTTACTGATGTGGTAGGTTTATCATGTACGTATAGAATGTATGATTGTATTCAAATGTGATTGAACACTAATATTTCCATCCTGCGATTTTTTATCGCTTAAAATCGTCGAATATGTGCATCTAATTCCTGCTGAACCAATTCACTAACAAATTTTATTCGCCTGAATTTTCATTAGAAAACCGTACGATAAATTCAATATTTTCAGATTTTCAGTATAAGAAGTGGTATTGCAAAAAATATAGCGTGACGTTGTGTCGATTTGAGGGTGAACTATTTATCGAACAGTTTCAAGTGCACCACTGAGACATACAATTACCGTACGATCGGAATGTATTCACCCCTCATTCTCCAAAAAGCGAAAGGGCTATTGATAAGATGCACTATTCACTGAATAGTGGTACTATCAGGATTGAAGAGAAAACTTGGCATCTATCGGTGAAAACACGAATGAATCACAAATGTAACTGAATAAGCAATGGTACATCCCATTGCAATTAGAGAGCGTGTGGTACTCGTGCATGACAATTGCTTTTTGCTATCGGCCCATGTAGTATAGTGGTTAGTACTCCACGTTGTGGCCGTGGCGATGCTGGTTCGATTCCAGCCATGGGCAACTCTTTTTGCCTTTTTGAGGTCGTTTTGACGTTTAATTCAGCATACTGTTTTGTACAGATGAGCTTTGAAGTATGGCATGATTTATCTTATAATCGTAAAAAACGTCAGAACAAATGTTGTCAAAAAATCCAATTTAAACACAAAGCGAATCAATAGTTTGATTAATAAAAGCCTGTCTTTCCTCTCCTCCTCATTCTGCATTCATTCTCATTCTCTTCTCGCGCTCTAAGCGGTCGCTATGGTTCGTTTTCTTCTATTTTGTCTCAGTTATACCCGAATTTCATGATTTTAGCGAATCAAAGTCCTCTCGCTTCTCATAATCGGCTACGTGATCATGTGCATGGTGATTAACTACAAAGGCATGCTAATTTAAAATTTCAACATGCCGCTCAAATTTCTGCATGTTTGAAAGTCTCTACACGAAATGTCCGAATTTTCGATTTTCGGATTTTCGGCGCGAAATTCAAATTTCAAATTTCGCAGTCGAGAATGAGAACCCGGGGATCCTGCTCTATCCGCTGGTCGTCGGCTTCTACGGATGGACGGGCGTGGCGATCAGGGAGAAGTGGGCGTTCCTGCCGCTGTTCATGTCCTTGGTGAGATCAAAGATCTGGTTGATGTACAATTGTGCATTCATCGAATTCATAAGCCAATTCAATGGGCATTAGACCCCCAGAAGTGCTTTGTTTGTGTAATTAGTAAATATATTAGGTGAGATTTTGAGCTTTCCTGCCACTGGTCATGTCCTTGGTGAGCCTAACATACCCTAATTTGGCTCATTGAAAACATCATTAGAGCTTTACAATCAAGTCCTCGTAATTAATTTCATGATATGATTATGGGAAAATTGATAAATAACGCTACTGAATCGCGATTGCGTGAAATTCAGCTTCACATATCTAAATTTCATGTTAAGTGTTCCACATTTTAATTATTTGTTTAGTTAGGCGTGATACACAAATACAACTTTACAAAACATATTTTTCCAGGCCTTCGAAGTGCTCATGGCAGTGTCTCGACTACCTGGACATTCTCGAGAACAAGCACCGCCCACTCGACCCCAACGATCCGAGTCAGTTGCCCTATACTATTTGATGTATCGTGGTGAAGAAATTGATAAAGTTTGCTATGAGTTTGTGCAAGCTGTTAGAATTGAACCATTTCTTGATTTCAGCAATAAAGTTAAAATTTCAGCAATAAAGTTCATCAACGATTTCTACGCGGGATTCTCTGCTGATGTCAACGGACACAGGCACACGAAAACTTTCTTCCGGACGAGGTTCGATTAGCAGTTTGGGTTGGGTTTTATTCGATTCTCAAGCTCAGTCAGATTTTATGATCGTTATAAACATGGTAGAAGCGTGTGAGACTAAAAATTATTATCTATGCATTCAAAATCACCCAGATATTGCTCACAAGAGTGTTTCTTCAAAGAAACAGTTCACTTGCAACTCAAGCCGATTAGAATTAATTAAATTAAAGTTTTCGGTTCAGTTTTTCTTCTTTCTGTACTGTGCCGCAGTCGGCTACTTCGCAATAGTTGAGATCGGTCTGATCAACCGGGAGAGGCAGGATGTACGATATATATTGGAATAAAATCATTATTCGATTGCCTTCAGGGAGCCTACCGTAACTGGGTGGCCGAAAACTTCGTTCCGGCTCTCGACAACGTTGAGATTGTCGGCGCGGCGCCTCCACATGTGCCTCCGCCCAGCTATGAGGTACAGTAATCTTCGTAGTCAGGTCGTGATCCGCCATACCGTATGATTGTATGCCTACCGTAATCCCTGCTCATTCAGGGATACGCCGTCTGCTCGATCCTTCCCTCTCCATCCACTACCTCGTGTCACTCCGAACTGCCGCCCTCCTATGGGGAAGTGATGAAGATGAGAGAGGAGGGAGGAGAGCATCATCATGAGCATCAGCAGGAGGATCATCATCATCACCATCATCACGAGCAGATCCGCGTCCAGATGTACGTAATCTTTGAACTATCCTGAACTATTAGATAATAATGATGCAATGTTTTTAATTCCTGACAGTAGGGTAGCACTAACTCAAATTTCCACTTTTTTCATCATCATTCAAGACGAAAATGAGCGGGGAAACTCATGAATAATGTTGCAGCACTCGCAGCAGCCTGTCGCTCTGCAGCACGGCCACGTCCTTGCCTACTGCACCATTCGTCTCCTCCAGCTGCAGCAGTCTGAGAGAGATGCACAGCTGTGCGACCCCGATCAGCAGTGAGATCGCACCGCCGACTCCACTGACCGAGTAGTGATCAGAGACGAAAGATCAAACATCAAAGTTACTAGGGGAGCTGAAGTCACGGGCGAAACGATAAAGATACTTAATGTGTGATTGACTCAGAAATGGTTGACTATATTATCTTTCCATACTCTTAATTCATTCATGTAACTAACTATTATTATCATTAGCAATTTAATTATTCTGAAGATGGGCTTGATAATCGGTTAAATCAATATTTATGTCGTTGTAAGGGTAGAATTAGTATGTAAAATGAAAGGCCAATACTTTTTCAAGCCAATAAATCACAAAATACTAATTGTGAAAGATTGAGACTGCCTGAATGCCATATTTACCACAATACTCAAATATTATGCGAAAATGACTTTGTCCGAATATGAACCCGTTTGCAAGAGACCAGCAAACCGCTGCACCCCGAAAATCTCATTTCTCCGTTATTCTGCTTTATTCTGCTCTATTCCAGATGCTAGAAACGGTGATGACATTCAATTTGTCCCCAGAGCCACCGTTCGCTCCAGACGATGTCACTTCGAAAACACATCCCTCTCTCTCTCCCCCTCTCAGACAATAGCCATTATTTCCAATCTCGCCAAATCAATTATCTCTCTCCTCCCATTTTCCATTCATTTCTCTCCTTTCCACTCGTCGCGAGTGGTTCACTCCGCTTCTCTCCCATCGAATCAGAGGTATTGTTTTATAGTCGTGCGCTAATAAATATAGCACCACCCTCTTTCCCTCTCGATATCCTGCATGCATCTCTCTTATGGAAATGTATCCCACATTGGCACCAAGATATTCTTCCCGATGCAAATTGCACAATATGATTATTGATTTTCAGAGTGGCACCTGTCAAAATGCGGTTGTGCACTATTATGCTGCTGCTGTGTGTCCAAGAATACTACCGTAATCGAGAACTAATGTCTAACAACGATTGAGGTTATTTTCAGAATTATACGTGCATGCAGAAGCATGCCCGAAGCCGATTATCTCTGGGCCAGGGGAATTTGGGGAATTTGAAAGGGTGAGTCAATGCATTTATTCACAAAAAAATACTGACACCTCAGCATCTACAAAGGGGCCATAAAAATCATTGGTTTTCTCGGATAGTCTGTTATCTATGGTTTCTCTGTTGCATTGCATTAATACATTAATTAGAAGTAACAGTTTGGAACTTGTATGAAATAGCAAATGCATTTATGATTTGTGTTGCAATATAAATGATTGACTTGCAGAGCTTTGTATCAAAGCGTCAAGGCATCACGACTGGGGGATCCTATCAATGCAAAGGAATGTTTGACTACTATAGAACCAGCCGATGCGGCATTGTGTGAGTCGCAATTATGAATTATGGACATTATGCAGAATATGTTGACGATTTCATATCACGCAAATAGTTTAGTTTTGCACTCCTTAAAACACTCCATTAAGTTCGTTCCGCTGTTCAGACTTTGGGGAGGCCCTCACCATGTCGGATGTCTGCAGCTCACTCTTTGAGAGATCGATATTTCAGGTACAACTCGAAGCTGTACGCGTGCATCAAATGTGATGAGAAGAACGGAAGGACGGGAGTGGAAATGACCACTCCGGACAATCGCTTGGCATCCTCTTGGAAACCAACGAAAGCCGCTCCATCGGTCGAATTAAAATTAGCTGGAACAGAGGAGAAGCTAACAGTCACAATTAAAACGTGTAATTTTTAAATACTAATTATTTTATATGTTTTTAAAATATTTCCTCTAATACAAATGTATTTTGTTGTATACATGCATTAAATTTTAATATTTGTGCAGACTGTGAAGTAACAGGGATCGGAATTAATTCATTCTTCTCTGATACTGCTATAAAACAATTTGTGGGAGGAATAGATGTAATCTGCAAAGATTTCAACCACGACCTTTTGTGAGTTGTTTTTGAATCCACCTCTCATATTCCTAAAATACAAAAAAAATTGAATAATTCTTACTCCCTCAAGTTGACAAATAATTGCGAAACTAGGTCATGAACCCATTTTTTTCCGGAGATTTTCATATTTTAAAATTGGTCATGTCGAACCTGAAAAATATTGTTTGTAAATGCACATTATTACTATCTATATCACCTAAAATGACCGATATTCCAGTTCCGCTGGAGTACGTGTGCCCTACCATGAGGCGGTGTGTGATATGAACGGGTGGAATTCGGTGGCAATGAATGGCTTTAAAAGTGCGCCCGCTTTTGAAGGAGTGCCTTTTGAGTGCAAACCAAGTGATACATTAAATTAATACTAATAACATATTATATATCAAGAGTCAGTGAGGGTGTGCCAGAAAACAATAGCAAACCCTCACTTTTCGGGCCCTGTATAATTCCCAGAAAATCTATGGATCGAACAAAGCTGAATTGCATTTTATTATATCGCTGAAGAATAGTTATCTCAGACAGTCACTCTTAAGCACATCTGAAAGCAATGATCTACTTTCGACAGAGCGGCAATGCATTCCTCACTGACTCATGATACCTGTAGTATTAATAATGTTATAAAAAAATAAAATCAAACTATCTCAGGCCCTGCTCGGTGCACGCATCACGATGCAAAAGGGGTGAACAATATAATTTCAAATCAAACTAGAAAATATCAATTCAGCTTAAAGCCGAAAGAGTTAGCCATAAATATACGAGAAAGATGCTACTAACCTGTGCAAGCGATCTGAAAAAGAAAACTCTGAATGCGATTGAGTATGTTTTGCGAAATATTTGTTTGAGTTATTAAGAATCTGGTTCGGCAAAAATCTAGGGTTCGCCTGTTATGGCCGTCATTGCTGATCTTCATCGTGTTACTATCGTACGCAACGAATAGGAATGGGTACCATGCATATACTAAAATATTACGTTTCGAGAACTTTTTAAAATTTTAAATTTGCACGGTCATTTCGGGTACTGCTGTGACCGGAGAAAACAATGAAAGAGGCCGTGATATTAGCTTTATTTTGGCAAATAAATTTGGAATTTTGAATATGGAAGTGTCACCAACATCATTCAAAGCAATCACATTGAAATTTTGTTCAGACAGGATAAATGTTATTTTTACCACCCTGTCGAGCTCGATTATCTCGCGATTCCTCAGTTATATATTTACAGATTCAACGGACAATTTTATGGTTCCCTAAAGTGTGATGAGGATAGGCACTCGCATACCTGGAAATCAAATAAAGTAAGAGTCGTTGAGGGATATGAGCGGCTATTGGTGTCTTGTGTTGAAAGTGAGCTTATTACATTTTCTTTCTCAAAATATCAAGGTTTTAAAAGAATCTATGCATTTCGGAGTCGGAGTGTAAATAGTTCATTGTTCGAAGAATATTTTGTGGCTTTAATAATATGTGCATATATATTAAAGATTGATACTGAATGTGAGAAGATAAAGTTGATTTGCATTTTTGATTTGCAGTTTGTGAAGCTGATGGAGATAGAATTAGTGTTCCAAAGAAGGACCACGCTGTGGAAGTGAGCTGCGCTGATTCAGAACAAAATTTGTTGTGAGTTTGCTCATCAATTTCCATTTACACATTTATGAAATGTTAAATAAATATAAACAAATGATGGCACTTCTTCGGTTTCTGGCCACCCCCTCCCAATTTCCCATTCCATCCCATCATTGAGGGGTGAGCGGCCGAAAATCAGGGAGGAATACCTAGAAATGAGTGGGCTAGATGAGGGAGAGGAGGGGGGGTGGCCAGAAACCGAAGATGTGCCCAAATGATGTATTTTCAGCTATTTGAATCAACATGTAACGAATGATAAAGCCGTATGCGGAGTCAATGGATGGATTGGTTCTGAATTGCTTAAGAATGGCGACAAGAAAACGAGAATACAATTTGAATGCATTAAAAGTACCCTAAATTTTTCTCATTTTCAGAATTCATCCCTTAAACACATTTAAATAAACATGATAATCTTTCCTACAGTTTGTGAATCAAATGGTCCAGTCAGCCGCGTCTCAATTAGTAATGGGGTTCAAGTAACTTGTAATGATCCAGAACTATATTTACAGTAAGTATCCTATGCATAACGATGTTAAATGTTAAAAAACTATTCCAAAGGAAAAAACAACAGTATTTTTTTCAGTTATGCGAATAAACCAGTGAAGAGAAGCAAAGCAACGTGCAATCATGATAACGGATGGAGTGGTTCTAATTTGTTGAAGGCGGCAGATTATAAGAATCACGCGCAGTTTGAGTGCAAGAAACGTGAGTGCCATGAATAATTATGATTTAAAAACATTATTACAGCTTCCGCAGACTTATGCAAATACAAGACAAAAATTGGAGAGGTACGAATCGACCAATATTTTTCCATTAATATTAAATACAGTATACGAGTAAATTTAGCACAACTTTGACAGCGCTAGTAGGACGCTGACTTGCACTGAACACAATGACAAACTTACGGCTATAAAGTTTGTTAATTTAGCTATCCAGAGTAAAACTTCACTAACTGACGGTCAGCGTCAACTCCAATCGATACTATTCGATACAGTGTGATCCATATTTCGGTTGGTTCGTTGGTGATCAGGAAATTGCTGAGGGCCTCCAAGGAATTGGCTGCACCCTGCATAGAATGTAAGAAATCGATAAATTCGAAAGGCTTGGGAATTCGGCACATTCATATTGCCTCTCCCCGTGCGCGAATCAGAGTTCTGCTGCCATCATCATAAGAGGCCGGTTGTGTAAGAATCGGACAATGTTTAATAGAGTCTGGAACAGCAAAATTTCGAAAATTTGGGAAAAGGGTTCTCGAGGAAGCTGATCATCGTGGTCTACTTCATTTTGCACCATCTCGATCGGTTGAACCAGGCTGCAAGGGTGCACTACCTCCTTTTCAAGTCATATCTCGGGAACCGATAACTGAAAATACTTCAAAATTGCCCAGTCGCCAGATAATAGTAATATGAATCTGACGCAAGATAAATTTCCAATTGTGAAATTTTATGCAAATCCAATTTTTTTCGATCTCGAATATAATGTTAGGGAGAAAAAAGCGAACTATACCGGCAGATGCACCTTGTTCTGGGGATCATTTTTCGGGTACATAGTGGAGTATAATAAATAGGGTTGAATGCGCTACAATTTATTTTATGTTGCGTTTTACCCCTCAGCTTGGTTAATTTCATGAAGTTTAAGTGAGTTTCATTCATTCTATACTATTAAATTTTGAAGGGAACTCAAAATATTTAATTATGTCATCAATCTTGTTGAAACTCATCTCATTTTCCATTTTCCACTCAAAGAGATCAGCAACCAATAGCATCAGCAAATAAATTGTAGCGCATTCAACCCTAGTTATTTTACCCCACTATGTATCCGAAAAAATGATCCCCAGAACAAGGTGCATCTGCCGGTATAGTTCGTTTTTTCCCCCGAACCTTATATTCGAGATCGAAAAAAATTGGATTTGCATAAAATTTCAAAATTCGAAATTTATCTTGCTTCAGATTCATATTACTATTATCTGGCGACTGGGCAATTTTGAAGTATTTTCAGTTATCGGTTCCCGAGATATGACTTGAAAAGGAGGTAGTGCACCCTTGCAGCCTGGTTCAACCGATCGAGATGGTGCAAAATGAAGCTGACCACGATGATCAGCACCCTCGAGAACCCCTTTTCCCAAATTTTCGAAATTTTGCTGTGCCGGACATTGTCCGACTCTTAGGCAACTGGGCTCATAATAATATTGTTACTAAGTTGTGTCCATATTTTGCAGATTGTAAAGCAGAAGGAATTCGCATATCGAAGAAACAAAACGACAATATCGAGACACAATCATGCAGTGGTCAGGATATACTATTGTGAGTTTGGAACGATTGCATTTACTTTTTAACGATAGGTAAATCCTCATAACGTCAAGGGATGCCTTAACAATAAATAACTATCTTCAATGTGCACATCAGGCCTCTCACGAAAGAATCAGGACAAATCGCCGTTTTCAGTTGACAATTTTAGAATATCTTATTTCATACTAGTCCCGCTGCCCCGCCTTCGGCGGGGGCCCCGTCCTAGCGGGGTATCTAGGTTTCGCAACATGTTGACGCGATCTCTCTCCCTCCCATTTCGTAATCGTTTCGCAACTGTTTCGCAATCCGGTCAAACGGACAGACGGACACTGCGCTTTATCGTGCACCGAGTCCACATTGAAGAAACATGTTCCATAATGTTCCATAGTGGAACATTTTTTTCCATGTTTTTCCATTTTCGAAAATCTATATTAAAATGGATGAACTGATGGCTGTATTTGTGTGCGGAGCTTCAATACTTTATTTTTAATCGATTTGTGTGAAAAAAGAAGAGAAAATATTCATTAATTTATTATTTGAGCTATTTCAGCAAAAAATCCTATAATTGGCATTTTGCGATCGCTAAAAGTTTACTACAGAGCAGGTTACGGTACTCACTGGTCTTTCGTGAGTTGTTCTCTTTTATCTTTGCCTATTCCCGCATTCACTTTTTTCGGAGTTTCTAATCAATAATTCACTGCTTTCTATTGATTATTTGCTGCAATTCCATGTCCTCATATCACCACCAGAGTATCCGCCTCTGTTCAATGCCCTGTTCGCTTTCAAAAACCGCGTCATTTAGCTAACTTCATTGTTTAATTGCAATTGCTCTGTTTTTGTGTTCATATATTGGACGCCCATGCATGTTTCACTGCCCACTACTCTTACTTAGCATGCGCCGTGTTCGTGTTTAGTCGATATTCAAACTTTGACTCTGGGAAAATCGATTTATAGTATGTTTTTTTGAGGCCACTTTTCACGCGTGGTTTGCTTGCTCTTCGCCAAGTTGTTTTCCCCTGTATTGTTCGATTTTCGTGCTGTTTAAATTTAAATATTCTAGTATGAACCGCACTCTTGGATTCCGTCGCCTCGCTGTCCGCGCCACCCAGCAGACGCGCACCTCCTCTGGCAGTTCACGCCCGCCGACAGCACCATGACCACCTGGAGAAAGGTACGCCTCCTTGACGTTACACTATTAGTCCATTCCATCCCTGGTCAATCAACGTATTTATTCATTTCGCTTGGTTATGTATAATAGCTTGATTAATTGACTGGAACCGTAAAATTATCACTATTAGTAAGGGAACGCCGTCAAGAAGTCGCAGTTTTTAAATAAATGCTCGAATTTAATGGAATTCCGTTCCAGATCTTCTACGTCGCTTCTCTCCCGTGCCTCGCCCTCACCATGTACGCCGCCTTCACGGTATGCTTTATTTTATTTGATTTTTTATAAAAGTTGTTTTTATATTGGGTGAAACCACCTTTATGTTGTTGTTATCCTCAAATTTTTTAATGCCCTCTTGCACTTCTTACGGAGACAGCTTCAAAATAATGTTGTTACACTGCTGCATTTTGCAATATAGGTGATTCTATCATATTCCTCTTTTCCAGGACCACGCGAAGCACGGGAGTCAGCTAGCCCTACCTCAACGTGCGCAACAAGGTTATTTTTCATTTATTTATTTAAATTTGTGCGGTTTGCTCACTTTCGAGAAACGATTATGCACGTTCGTAACCTTATTTTTATGAGAGAACTTGAAACGTCCTTGTTATTGTCCGTTGGTGTGCACAAGCTGTTGATAGAGAAATAAGTTGCAAGCAACCATAGTCATAGTTACTGCATTTTGTTTGAATCTTTATCTAATCTGCATTAATCCTACTCCGTTTGAAGCATTTCCCTTGGGGCGACGGCAACCACTCCCTCGTCCACAACAAGAGCGAGCAGTGCGTGCCCGGAGTGGGCTTTGAGGAGGACCGCAAGCACCACTAGAGGAGCAACGAGTAGATGGAGGTGAGTTGCTTATCGTCTTCCAGTAACGCGTGACCCTACTCGCATTGCTGTTCTACTTTCTTTGGAGCATAAATCTAATTAGTGAAACATTAAAATTACTGGGACTTGACATCGTATTGTATTTAGTCCATTATTGAATCAAGAATCTTGATGCGATTATATTTTCGATTGTAAAGGTGTGATAAGCTGAACACGATTGTGACTACTACCTAACAATTTCCCTCATTAGAAAAATTCATGCAATCCAAACAATATTTGTTCCAGGCAGTCTCGGATCACTCGACGAGGATAAAGGAATCCCCCCCCTCCCCTCCCCTCCCTCCAATTAGTGACCCCCCAATGTGATTAGGAGAACATCCGATTATTTTGGACTGATTTATTGCCCCCATTCCCTCTCTTGTTGTTTAGTATGATAACTAGGTTATTATATGTTATCAAATCACTGTTATTGCTTCGGCAATTTCATTGTATTTGTAAATTAGTAAATTCTTTACGCTATTTTTTTAGTTTGAGCCTCGGGGACACAAGTACGGATTCCAGTTAGACTACACATTGTGCAATAGGCAAATTAGGCGATCGTGTACATCCCATCTATTTAACGTTTCTCAGAACCTTGGAAGACATTGGGATCATTACGATGGAAAAAAAGACGATACAGTAACATAATTCACAGAATTAACAGCGACGACCTTACTATGGGAACATCTATAATGGAGAGTAGGGCTTAGAGTTGCAAATATTCTCTGCTACCCTTTCTCTGGATAGGGGGATTCTCTACCGGGTATCCTCCCATGTTCTCTCCCGTGTGATCTCCTTCGTCAGCCACATTGTCCACTCCTTCTGGACCTTCTTCCTCATCCTCGTCCATACCATTCTCCCCTCCTATCTCCTCAATCCCCTCTCCCTCCACTTCGTCCATCCCAATCCCATTCTTTTCGAACTGTATTCTTCTTAGTGAAGCGTATGAATTGAGTCGCTTCCTCACTGCTCCAATGGCGATCATCTCTCCGTCCTTTCCCCTCAGTCCAATTCCGAATCTACGGAGGTGGAGAAGACACTGCAAGGAGAATGGTATGTAAAAGGTGAGCCATTTTTTTAAAAAAATAACTTAACGTCTTACATTCTTCAGCCAGTTCCATTTGACTTGATCTCTGTCTTTTATAGAGAGTCTTCGCTCTTTGAGAGTGAACAAGCTCTTGTCGAGCGCGTTCGCAAACGACAAGAGTTCTTTGTTGTTCTCATCCATCACAGCCACCTCTTCCATCGACAGGTACTTGTAGACAAAGTCTGTAGGATACTTTTGACTTACAATAATACTAAGTAGAGAACCTTTTGGTGGGGCAGGCATCATATCCTTGATTGTCCCCCGTGCCTTGCGCGGCCTTCTGAGCATTTGCTACTATGGAGGGAGTAGCAGATGCCACTTGGCGAACCTAGATGTACAGAGTAATGATATTATAACGAATTCATTTGCATTCTCTGCTATTCTGGATTCCAGTGTGTGCTACAGTACTGACCATAGCTCGCTGTCCCTCAACTGCATCGGCGATCTCATCAGCTTGACCCTCCAGGCGGTCGATTCTGGCATTGACTTTTCTCATGCCGTCGTCGAATTTCTTCTCGAGTGCCTTCATCTGCTTCCCGAAAGTGCTCCCCATCGCCTGCACTGCTGCGAGCACTGAAGAAAAGGTTTGACTTCTCCCTTTATCTCTCTCCCTGAATCGGCTATTGCCCAGCATGTAGGTAGATCACTTATAAATGAAACGCTCCATATCATAAACAAAGGAATTCTTACAGATTGCTCCATCCCCGCTCAGTCCTGATAGATCGGGTGCAGCTCCCTCCTCCTCCTCCGAATCGTCCTCCAGCACAGGGGTCGGGCTCCGGTTCGATGCCCTCTCCACACTCCGACCCACTTTCCGAGATTTGGACGAATCTATGTCTTGTATTGAGATAAATTATCATTTCATTTAACCTGGTCGTCCATCTCCTGTGGATTCCCCACTATTCAATCTGACCATCATCTGGGAAAGACCACTGAGATCATCACCAGTTCCATCTCCTGAATACTACCTCTCCAGAAACCGTGCAATATTCGAAAATCTAACCTCCTGCAGATCGGGAAGGCCTCACATTCTCTCCTTTCATTGTCCCTGCTCCCCCTGAATTCACAGTTCTAGCACAAAACGAGAGTGAAAACTTACCTTTAACAACCTTGACCTTCTTCTCCACTGCTACTAGATCATCATCTGATATTTCACGTGCGATTTGTGATGGAAGGAACGACCTACCTGATCCCTTCTTCCTCTTCTCTCTCACCGCCACTTCCACCGACTTTCCCCGAACGATGACAGTTCGCTTCTGCGAACCGTTCATTCAATATCACTTTGTAATTGGCTAACCAGATCTTTCTTCTTCCGTTGATTGTCGATCGTTTTTATCCCATCTCTCCAGTTTCCCAGTTCCTTCTCCATTGCCTTATGGAAACCTCCCTGGCAGAATATGCCCTCCTTTCTCACACCGTGATACTCGAAGTAGCATTTCTCGCCCAGACCCTCGACACTTCCTTTCTTGAGAGAACTGCGGTCGACTAGTTCGAAATCCCCATCGATAAGCATAATAACCGACATCTATGAAACAATGCAATGCATACTCATCTCTATGTACACATTCCAGGTACTCTCCATTCTTCGTTGGAAACGAGTTCATCTTACAATGGCGCAATCCCTGGCAAGCATTGTGCGTATTTAGCATCGATATTTTATCATCTCCTTTCACACGTGAACATTAATAACTTGAACAGAACGTGGACAAGACATGGAAGGACTGCTTAGTGGGATGGGATGATCAAGGAATCCCTTATACGGAAATCCCTTATAGGCGCCTTCTTGCCATGGGCCATGTGGTCTCCCCGCGACCATTCAGCGTCTTCTTGCCCTCCCACCCAAGCTGGAGAAGGACTACTGTCCTCGACCTGAGACCATCCCTCCCGATCTGTACCCTGCCGTTCGGTCTCACATCGCGAAGATGTACGAGGACGACGACGAGATTACTCTCTCGTCTCTTCTCCAATCCATCGAGACAGAATTCGGCCTGCAGGTACACACAATCACTTGTTTTCCCAATTATTTCTATTTCAGCTATCCGAGTACCCAGTGGAAAGGATCAGGAAGGAGATTGGCTATGTCAATCTGGACGTGAGATATGGTCACTCAGTCCGTCTGGCGAATCGCCAACCTCGAGTCGACTGGTGCAAGGCACGAATCGAGGAGAACTGTACCTTCCGGAAGCACATCTTCACGGATGATTCAACTCGATTCCAACTCAAGGAAGGTCTGGGTGTTGTCTACGGCAAGGGATATACGCATCAAAAGTACCTTCAAGCACCCTCAGAAGGTTGGAGTATATCTCAATTGTGAATTAAATGTGTCTGATTGAGGTGCTTGTGTGGGGTGGGATCTCTTGGAAAGGCCCGACCAACCTGGTTGTCCTTGATGGTTCATGCCGAGTCGATGCAGTCGAGTACTGCAAGATCCTCAGGGACGGATACGTGGAGTGGGAAAGGTGTGTAAGTATCGTATAAATACTCATAATAGTCTGAATTATCGGAAATACTAAAACAAAATGTAACTACATCCGAAGAAAAGACTCACGTTTTAGGGAGAACTTCGGAGGGAAGTCATTGCTGGTGCAGGACAATGCGCCCTGTCATAAAGCAAACATAACCAAGGAGTTCCTCAAAAGGGAGGAGATCGAGGTACTATTTCTGATCTGCATGATAAAGGGCACTCGGTAGAGAACTTGAAGAAAGTAAACATTGTGATTCTAGTTGAGAGATATAAAAATAACCCTAATCATTGAAGACAGAGGACTGGCCTGCAGAATCCCCAGACCTCAATCCTGTGGAGTTGGTCTGGGGAGAAATGAAGCGATATCTCAAGACGACTTGGAAGCCCACTAACGTGCCCCACCTAGTAGAGGGAATCAACGAGTTCTGGACGAACGTGCTCACTGCCGATAAATGCCAAAATTACATTCGACATGTGCACACCCAAATGAGAAGAGTCATTGAAGTAGATGGAAAGCCCGTTAAAGACTAGTTTACATTCTATCTACTGTTTTCACGATGAATATATCAATTGTTATATCGTCGAATCTCTATCGTAATCGTTTGTCGCCGATGTGTCAAAAAATTGCAATAAAGATGTTTCTACGATGTGACCTAATGTACACGATCGCCTAAGTTGCACAATGTGTAGTCTAACTGGAATCCGTACTTGTGTCCCCGGGGCTCAAACTAAAAAAATAGCGTAAAGAATTTACTAATTTACAAATACAATGAAATTGCCGAAGCAATAACAGTGATTTGATAACATATAATAACCTAGTTATCATACTAAACAACAAGAGAGGGAATGGGGGCAATAAATCAGTCCAAAATAATCGGATGTTCTCCTAATCACATTGGGGGGTCACTAATTGGAGGGAGGGGAGGGGAGGGGGGGGATTCCTTTATCCTCGTCGAGTGATCCGAGACTGCCTGGAACAAATATTGTTTGGATTGCATGAATTTTTCTAATGAGGGAAATTGTTAGGTAGTAGTCACAATCGTGTTCAGCTTATCACACCTTTACAATCGAAAATATAATCGCATCAAGATTCTTGATTCAATAATGGACTAAATACAATACGATGTCAAGTCCCAGTAATTTTAATGTTTCACTAATTAGATTTATGCTCCAAAGAAAGTAGAACAGCAATGCGAGTAGGGTCACGCGTTACTGGAAGACGATAAGCAACTCACCTCCATCTACTCGTTGCTCCTCTAGTGGTGCTTGCGGTCCTCCTCAAAGCCCACTCCGGGCACGCACTGCTCGCTCTTGTTGTGGACGAGGGAGTGGTTGCCGTCGCCCCAAGGGAAATGCTTCAAACGGAGTAGGATTAATGCAGATTAGATAAAGATTCAAACAAAATGCAGTAACTATGACTATGGTTGCTTGCAACTTATTTCTCTATCAACAGCTTGTGCACACCAACGGACAATAACAAGGACGTTTCAAGTTCTCTCATAAAAATAAGGTTACGAACGTGCATAATCGTTTCTCGAAAGTGAGCAAACCGCACAAATTTAAATAAATAAATGAAAAATAACCTTGTTGCGCACGTTGAGGTAGGGCTAGCTGACTCCCGTGCTTCGCGTGGTCCTGGAAAAGAGGAATATGATAGAATCACCTATATTGCAAAATGCAGCAGTGTAACAACATTATTTTGAAGCTGTCTCCGTAAGAAGTGCAAGAGGGCATTAAAAAATTTGAGGATAACAACAACATAAAGGTGGTTTCACCCAATATAAAAACAACTTTTATAAAAAATCAAATAAAATAAAGCATACCGTGAAGGCGGCGTACATGGTGAGGGCGAGGCACGGGAGAGAAGCGACGTAGAAGATCTGGAACGGAATTCCATTAAATTCGAGCATTTATTTAAAAACTGCGACTTCTTGACGGCGTTCCCTTACTAATAGTGATAATTTTACAGTTCCAGTCAATTAATCAAGCTATTATACATAACCAAGCGAAATGAATAAATACGTTGATTGACCAGGGATGGAATGGACTAATAGTGTAACGTCAAGGAGGCGTACCTTTCTCCAGGTGGTCATGGTGCTGTCGGCGGGCGTGAACTGCCAGAGGAGGCGCGCGTCTGCTGGGTGGCGCGGACAGCGAGGCGACGGAATCCAAGAGTGCGGTTCATACTAGAATATTTAAATTTAAACAGCACGAAAATCGAACAATACAGGGGAAAACAACTTGGCGAAGAGCAAGCAAACCACGCGTGAAAAGTGGCCTCAAAAAAACATACTATAAATCGATTTTCCCAGAGTCAAAGTTTGAATATCGACTAAACACGAACACGGCGCATGCTAAGTAAGAGTAGTGGGCAGTGAAACATGCATGGGCGTCCAATATATGAACACAAAAACAGAGCAATTGCAATTAAACAATGAAGTTAGCTAAATGACGCGGTTTTTGAAAGCGAACAGGGCATTGAACAGAGGCGGATACTCTGGTGGTGATATGAGGACATGGAATTGCAGCAAATAATCAATAGAAAGCAGTGAATTATTGATTAGAAACTCCGAAAAAAGTGAATGCGGGAATAGGCAAAGATAAAAGAGAACAACTCACGAAAGACCAGTGAGTACCGTAACCTGCTCTGTAGTAAACTTTTAGCGATCGCAAAATGCCAATTATAGGATTTTTTGCTGAAATAGCTCAAATAATAAATTAATGAATATTTTCTCTTCTTTTTTCACACAAATCGATTAAAAATAAAGTATTGAAGCTCCGCACACAAATACAGCCATCAGTTCATCCATTTTAATATAGAATTTCGAAAATGGAAAAACATGGAAAAAAATGTTCCACTATGGAACATTATGGAACATGTTTCTTCAATGTGGACTCGGTGCACGATATATATCAGAGGTCTTCTGATTGATTGCATGAAATCGAGACTCCTATTTGACAAACTGTTCGAAGTGCTTCAATCTGAATACCCTTTTGGTGGTTAGTGTACCTGAGGCCTAGTAACTTTCAGTTAACTCGGTGGGGCCGTAAATTCAAAACTGCCTAAAATCCGGCCCTGGTAATTTCGAAATTTCAAAGCATCATATATTCCTTCAAAGTTGTGTAAAAAAGTAGATCAAAACAGCAAAATGACCGCCTCGTCGGGTAGAATAATTTCGATGTTTACAATAAATCTATTGAACAACAATGAAATGCCGAAATTTTCAAAAATTTGTTTATTTGAATTCGCAAAAATGCATAAAAATGCATGTCCTGAAAAATATTATCTCTTTTACCTGAGAGATTATTTCAGATTCGAATTCATCGTCCTTTTTTACCCCGGGAAAACTTTTTTGGTTAAATTTGAGAACGTGCTTTTTTTGCTATTTTCCTGTTTTCATGTCAGATCGCGTGTTTTTTGATACATCTTTATGATATTTTTGATTGTATCAGGTTGATGCATAAGTTTTGTCGCGTCCTATTTCTTATGCATTCTAACCTCCGAAATTCTTTGAATTAGTTCCAACTAAATTTCGATATTCTTATTCATTGAGGGCCTTCATACCTTTTCTTACGCACCTTGCTTCATTCCTGTCAAGACAGTTTGCGAGGCACAGTAGGCATACAAAGTTGTAGTGAGATCAGGATTACATCTCAATTTAATGCACCAGTGTTTCTTGAAAAAAGAGGAATTGTGTCGATTTATTGTGAAATGCGTAACATACTATATATGGGAATCATTTTGAACCACTCATGGAAAATGGCAAACGAAATGCGTTCTAGAAATTTAGACGAGTTTGAATAATGTTTGTGATAGGGAAGGTCGGAAAAAGTTTTGTAATCCGAATTTTCTTCTCAATTGATATCGAGATCCAAATAGTTGTGGAATATAATTCACCAAAAGTGTTCAGTATACAGTTAAAGTTTGGAGTCGATTGGGTACTGTTGATATAAATGGCTTCATACAGAACGATGGAATGTAAGTCAAACTGCTCAAATTTCCACTTTGTTCAAATTCCTACCTCACACACATGTTCAATATCTCATTTATTGTGACCATTCGAACCATCAACCCTTCCCTTACCAATATCTGTTTATGATAATTTTACAAATCAATAGCTTTTGAATGACAATTTTGAATTCGAAACACCTAAACTTGCATTTTTGGCACAATTGTGCCGGAATTAAATTTATGCAAAATTCAAATTTCCCGAAAGAAGAGTGTTATCTACCTCACGTGTTAAATGTTAAAGTAGACCCCCCATGAGTGGTAATTGGAACGCACTTATGGTAGGCCCAGTTGTTATAATTCTAGATTCAGGAGAGTTGGTCAAGTTGACTGTGAATCAGCGCCTAACCTTAGATTCAGTGAACTTTGGTTCCGCTCAACATAGCACCATATCTGACATATATTTAGAAAGAGCATTCACGGGGTATATCACCATGCTACAGGAGCTGGGTTCATTACATCTCTGCGAACTAGCACCCGGTCAAACAAATTAATACAATTTGCTAGAAATTCAAATCACTTCATCTTAGTATGTTTCGCATAGCCGGCGTTGACAGATCAGCTGTACCCTATGGTTTGAATGAGCATGCATACCCCTAACATATACTAGAAGGGCAGGCAACTGAAATATTTGAGACGTATCCTTTATGAAAATATTGCGGACCTCCGAAATGCGACAAAACTTATGCATCAACCTAATAGATATTGTTTACTGGTCAAAAAAAAATGGCTGAAAAAATCGAAATTTCAAAAATTTTGCAATTGTGCAGATTTTGAAATTGGACATGTTTATATGCTAGAGAGATACTTCTGTGCCAAATTTGAAGGCAATTGGAGGCAGTAAACAATATCTACAATCAAAAATATTAGGTTGGTGCGAAAGTTTCTGACTATTTTCATGTTCGGACATTTTGACCTACCCCGTCCATCTCATTCAGACAATCAACGAACTCCCTCCATTCTAGTTGAACTTTGATCTTTCGCTACCCGACGTCACTTTTTACGGAGCCAACGCACTCTTTTTCGGATCATACGGTAGCGGTGCAGGAAACTTTCGAACCCTAGTGACCTGCTCCTCCCTCCATTCTAGTTGAACTTTGATCTTTCGCTTTCCGACATCATTTGGCACTGAGCCAACGCACTCTTTTTCCAATCATACGGTAGCGGTGCAGGAAACTTTCGAACCCTAGTGACCTACTCCTCCCTCCATTCTAGTTGAACTTCGATCTTTCGCTTTCCAACATCATTTGGCCCTGAGCCAACGCACGCTTTTTCGAATCATACGGTAGCGGTGCAGGAAACTTTCGAACCCTAGTGACCTACTCCTCCCTCCATTCTAGTTGAACTTTGGTCTTTCGCTTTCCGACATCATTTGGCACTGAGCCAACGCCCTCTTTTTCTAATCATACGGTAGCGGTGCAGGAAACTTTCGAACCCTAGTGACCCACTCCTCCCTCCATTCTAGTTGAACTTCGATCTTTCGCTTTCCGACACCATTTGACACTGAGCCAACGCACTCTTTTTCTAATCATACGGTAGCGGTGCAGGAAACTTTCGAACCCTAGTGACCTACTCCTCCCTCCATTCTAGTTGAACTTCGATCTTTCGCTTTCCAACATCATTTGTCACTGAGCCAACGCACGCTTTTTCGAATCATACGGTAGCGGTGCAGGAAACTTTCGAACCCTAGTGACCTACTCCTCCCTCCATTCTAGTTGAACTTTGGTCTTTCGCTTTCCGACATCATTTGGCACTGAGCCAACGCACGCTTTTTCTAATCATACGGTAGCGGTGCAGGAAACTTTCGAACCCTAGTGACCTACTCTTCCCTCCATTCTAGTTGAACTTTGATCTTTCGCTACCCGACGTCACTTTTTACGGAGCCAACGCACTCTTTTTCGGATCATACGGTAGCGGTGCAGGAAACTTTCGAACCCTAGTGACCTACTCCTCCCTCCATTCTAGTTGAACTTTGATCTTTCGCTTTCCGACATCATTTGGCACTGAGCCAACGCACTCTTTTTCTAATCATACGGTAGCGGTGCAGGAAACTTTCGAACCCTAGTGACCTACTCCTCCCTCCATTCTAGTTGAACTTTGATCTTTCGCTACCCGACGTCACTTTTTACGGAGCCAACGCACTCTTTTTCAGATCATACGGTAGCGGTGCAGGAAACTTTCGAACCCTAGTGACCTGCTCCTCCCTCCATTCTAGTTGAACTTTGATCTTTCGCTTTCCGACATCATTTGGCACTGAGCCAACGCACTCTTTTTCTAATCATACGGTAGCGGTGCAGGAAACTTTCGAACCCTAGTGACCTACTCCTCCCTCCATTCTAGTTGAACTTCGATCTTTCGCTTTCCAACATCATTTGGCACTGAGCCAACGCACTCTTTTTCTAATCATACGGTAGCGGTGCAGGAAACTTTCGAACCCTAGTGACCCACTCCTCCCTCCATTCTAGTTGAACTTTGATCTTTCGCTACCCGACGTCACTTTTTACGGAGCCAACGCACTCTTTTTCGGATCATACGGTAGCGGTGCAGGAAACTTTCGAACCCTAGTGACCCACTCCTCCCTCCATTTTAGTTGAACTTCGATCTTTCGCTTTCCGACATCATTTGACACTGAGCCAACGCACGCTTTTTCGAATCATACGGTAGCGGTGCAGGAAACTTTCGAACCCTAGTGACCTACTCCTCCCTCCATTCTAGTTGAACTTCGATCTTTCGCTTTCCAACATCATTTGGCACTGAGCCAACGCACGCTTTTTCTAATCATACGGTAGCGGTGCAGGAAACTTTCGAACCCTAGTGACCTACTCCTCCCTCCATTCTAGTTGAACTTTGATCTTTCGCTTTCCGACATCATTTGGCACTGAGCCAACGCACTCTTTTTCTAATCATACGGTAGCGGTGCAGGAAACTTTCGAACCCTAGTGACCCACTCCTCCCTCCATTCTAGTTGAACTTCGATCTTTCGCTTTCCGACATCATTTGACACTGAGCCAACGCACTCTTTTTCTAATCATACGGTAGCGGTGCAGGAAACTTTCGAACCCTAGTGACCCACTCCTCCCTCCATTTTAGTTGAACTTCGATCTTTCGCTTTCCGACATCATTTGACACTGAGCCAACGCACGCTTTTTCGAACCATACGGTAGCGATGCAGGAAACTTTCGAACCCTAGTGACCCACTCCTCCCTCCATTCTAGTTGAACTTTGATCTTTCGCTTTCCGACATCATTTGGCACTGAGCCAACGCACGCTTTTTCTAATCATACGGTAGCGGTGCAGGAAACTTTCGAACCCTAGTGACCTACTCCTCCCTCCATTCTAGTTGAACTTTGATCTTTCGCTTCCGACATCATTTGGCACTGAGCCAACGCACGCTTTTTCTAATCATACGGTAGCGGTGCAGGAAACTTTCGAACCCTAGTGACCCACTCCTCCCTCCATTCTAGTTGAACTTTGATCTTTCGCTTTCCGACATCATTTGGCACTGAGCCAACGCACTCTTTTTCTAATCATACGGTAGCGGTGCAGGAAACTTTCGAACCCTAGTGACCTACTCCTCCCTCCATTCTAGTTGAACTTTGATCTTTCGCTTTCCGACATCATTTGGCACTGAGCCAACGCACTCTTTTTCGGATCATACGGTAGCGGTGCAGGAAACTTTCGAACCCTAGTGACCTGCTCCTCCCTCCATTCTAGTTGAACTTTGATCTTTCGCTTTCCGACATCATTTGGCACTGAGCCAACGCACTCTTTTTCTAATCATACGGTAGCGGTGCAGGAAACTTTCGAACCCTAGTGACCCATTCCTCCCTCCATTCTAGTTGAACTTTGATCTTTCGCTTTCCGACATCATTTGGCACTGAGCCAACGCACGCTTTTTCTAATCATACGGTAGCGGTGCAGGAAACTTTCGAACCCTAGTGACCTACTCCTCCCTCCATTCTAGTTGAACTTCGATCTTTCGCTTTCCAACATCATTTGGCACTGAGCCAACGCACGCTTTTTCGAATCATACGGTAGCGGTGCAGGAAACTTTCGAACCCTAGTGACCTACTCCTCCCTCCATTCTAGTTGAACTTTGATCTTTCGCTTTCCGACATCATTTGGCACTGAGCCAACGCACTCTTTTTCTAATCATACGGTAGCGGTGCAGGAAACTTTCGAACCCTAGTGACCTACTCCTCCCTCCATTCTAGTTGAACTTTGATCTTTCGCTTTCCGACATCATTTGGCACTGAGCCAACGCACGCTTTTTCTAATCATACGGTAGCGGTGCAGGAAACTTTCGAACCCTAGTGACCTACTCCTCCCTCCATTCTAGTTGAACTTTGATCTTTCGCTACCCGACGTCACTTTTTACGGAGCCAACGCACTCTTTTTCGGATCATACGGTAGCGGTGCAGGAAACTTTCGAACCCTAGTGACCTACTCCTCCCTCCATTCTAGTTGAACTTTGATCTTTCGCTTCCGACATCATTTGGCACTGAGCCAACGCACGCTTTTTCTAATCATACGGTAGCGGTGCAGGAAACTTTCGAACCCTAGTGACCTACTCCTCCCTCCATTCTAGTTGAACTTTGATCTTTCGCTACCCGACGTCACCTTTTACGGAGCCAACGCACTCTTTTTCGGATCATACGGTAGCGGTGCAGGAAACTTTCGAACCCTAGTGACCCACTCCTCCCTCCATTCTAGTTGAACTTCGATCTTTCGCTTTCCAACATCATTTGGCACTGAGCCAACGCACGCTTTTTCGAATCATACGGTAGCGGTGCAGGAAACTTTCGAACCCTAGTGACCCACTCCTCCCTCCATTCTAGTTGAACTTTGATCTTTCGCTTTCCAACATCATTTGGCACTGAGCCAACGCACTCTTTTTCTAATCATACGGTAGCGGTGCAGGAAACTTTCGAACCCTAGTGACCTACTCCTCCCTCCATTCTAGTTGAACTTCGATCTTTCGCTTTCCAACATCATTTGGCACTGAGCCAACGCACGCTTTTTCGAATCATACGGTAGCGGTGCAGGAAACTTTCGAACCCTAGTGACCCACTCCTCCCTCCATTCTAGTTGAACTTTGATCTTTCGCTACCCGACGTCACTTTTTACGGAGCCAACGCACTCTTTTTCGGATCATACGGTAGCGGTGCAGGAAACTTTCGAACCCTAGTGACCCACTCCTCCCTCCATTCTAGTTGAACTTTGATCTTTCGCTACCCGACGTCACTTTTTACGGAGCCAACGCACTCTTTTTCGGATCATACGGTAGCGGTGCAGGAAACTTTCGAACCCTAGTGACCTACTCCTCCCTCCATTCTAGTTGAACTTTGATCTTTCGCTTTCCGACATCACTTTTTACGGAGCCAACGCACTCTTTTTCGGATCATACGGTAGCGGTGCAGGAAACTTTCGAACTCTAGTGACCTACTCCTCCCTCCATTCTAGTTGAACTTTGATCTTTCGCTTTCCGACATCATTTGGCACTGAGCCAACGCACGCTTTTTCTAATCATACGGTAGCGGTGCAGGAAACTTTCGAACCCTAGTGACCTACTCCTCCCTCCATTCTAGTTGAACTTTGATCTTTCGCTACCCGACGTCACTTTTTACGGAGCCAACGCACTCTTTTTCGGATCATACGGTAGCGGTGCAGGAAACTTTCGAACCCTAGTGACCTACTCCTTCCTCCATTCTAGTTGAACTTTGATCTTCCGCTTTCCGACATCATTTGGCACTGAGCCAACGCACTCTTTTTCTAATCATACGGTAGCGGTGCAGGAAACTTTCGAACCCTAGTGACCTACTCCTCCCTCCATTCTAGTTGAACTTTGATCTTTCGCTTTCCGACATCCTTTGGCACTGAGCCAACGCACGCTTTTTCTAATCATACGGTAGCGGTGCAGGAAACTTTCGAACCCTAGTGACCTACTCCTCCCTCCATTCTAGTTGAACTTCGATCTTTCGCTTTCCAACATCATTTGGCACTGAGCCAACGCACTCTTTTTCTAATCATACGGTAGCGGTGCAGGAAACTTTCGAACCCTAGTGACCTACTCCTCCCTCCATTCTAGTTGAACTTTGATCTTTCGCTACCCGACGTCACTTTTTACGGAGCCAACGCACTCTTTTTCGGATCATACGGTAGCGGTGCAGGAAACTTTCGAACCCTAGTGACCTACTCCTCCCTCCATTCTAGTTGAACTTTGATCTTTCGCTTCCGACATCATTTGGCACTGAGCCAACGCACGCTTTTTCTAATCATACGGTAGCGGTGCAGGAAACTTTCGAACCCTAGTGACCTACTCCTCCCTCCATTCTAGTTGAACTTTGATCTTTCGCTACCCGACGTCACCTTTTACGGAGCCAACGCACTCTTTTTCGGATCATACGGTAGCGGTGCAGGAAACTTTCGAACCCTAGTGACCCACTCCTCCCTCCATTCTAGTTGAACTTCGATCTTTCGCTTTCCAACATCATTTGGCACTGAGCCAACGCACGCTTTTTCGAATCATACGGTAGCGGTGCAGGAAACTTTCGAACCCTAGTGACCCACTCCTCCCTCCATTCTAGTTGAACTTTGATCTTTCGCTTTCCAACATCATTTGGCACTGAGCCAACGCACTCTTTTTCTAATCATACGGTAGCGGTGCAGGAAACTTTCGAACCCTAGTGACCTACTCCTCCCTCCATTCTAGTTGAACTTCGATCTTTCGCTTTCCAACATCATTTGGCACTGAGCCAACGCACGCTTTTTCGAATCATACGGTAGCGGTGCAGGAAACTTTCGAACCCTAGTGACCCACTCCTCCCTCCATTCTAGTTGAACTTTGATCTTTCGCTACCCGACGTCACTTTTTACGGAGCCAACGCACTCTTTTTCGGATCATACGGTAGCGGTGCAGGAAACTTTCGAACCCTAGTGACCCACTCCTCCCTCCATTCTAGTTGAACTTTGATCTTTCGCTACCCGACGTCACTTTTTACGGAGCCAACGCACTCTTTTTCGGATCATACGGTAGCGGTGCAGGAAACTTTCGAACCCTAGTGACCTACTCCTCCCTCCATTCTAGTTGAACTTTGATCTTTCGCTTTCCGACATCACTTTTTACGGAGCCAACGCACTCTTTTTCGGATCATACGGTAGCGGTGCAGGAAACTTTCGAACTCTAGTGACCTACTCCTCCCTCCATTCTAGTTGAACTTTGATCTTTCGCTTTCCGACATCATTTGGCACTGAGCCAACGCACGCTTTTTCTAATCATACGGTAGCGGTGCAGGAAACTTTCGAACCCTAGTGACCTACTCCTCCCTCCATTCTAGTTGAACTTTGATCTTTCGCTACCCGACGTCACTTTTTACGGAGCCAACGCACTCTTTTTCGGATCATACGGTAGCGGTGCAGGAAACTTTCGAACCCTAGTGACCTACTCCTTCCTCCATTCTAGTTGAACTTTGATCTTCCGCTTTCCGACATCATTTGGCACTGAGCCAACGCACTCTTTTTCTAATCATACGGTAGCGGTGCAGGAAACTTTCGAACCCTAGTGACCTACTCCTCCCTCCATTCTAGTTGAACTTTGATCTTTCGCTTTCCGACATCATTTGGCACTGAGCCAACGCACGCTTTTTCTAATCATACGGTAGCGGTGCAGGAAACTTTCGAACCCTAGTGACCTACTCCTCCCTCCATTCTAGTTGAACTTTGATCTTTCGCTTTCCGACATCATTTGGCACTGTGCCAACGCACTCTTTTTCTAATCATACGGTAGCGGTGCAGGAAACTTTCGAACCCTAGTGACCTACTCCTCCCTCCATTCTAGTTGAACTTCGATCTTTCGCTTTCCAACATCATTTGGCACTGAGCCAACGCACTCTTTTTCTAATCATACGGTAGCGGTGCAGGAAACTTTCGAACCCTAGTGACCTACTCCTCCCTCCATTCTAGTTGAACTTTGATCTTTCGCTACCCGACGTCACTTTTTACGGAGCCAACGCACTCTTTTTCGGATCATACGGTAGCGGTGCAGGAAACTTTCGAACCCTAGTGACCCACTCCTCCCTCCATTCTAGTTGAACTTTGATCTTTCGCTTTCCAACATCATTTGGCACTGAGCCAACGCACGCTTTTTCGAATCATACGGTAGCGGTGCAGGAAACTTTCGAACCCTAGTGACCCACTCCTCCCTCCATTCTAGTTGAACTTTGATCTTTCGCTTTCCAACATCATTTGGCACTGAGCCAACGCACTCTTTTCTAATCATACGGTAGCGGTGCAGGAAACTTTCGAACCCTAGTGACCCACTCCTCCCTCCATTCTAGTTGAACTTTGATCTTTCGCTACCCGACGTCACTTTTTACGGAGCCAACGCACTCTTTTTCGGATCATACGGTAGCGGTGTAGGAAACTTTCGAACCCTAGTGACCTACTCCTCCCTCCATTCTAGTTGAACTTTGATCTTTCGCTTTCCGACATCATTTGGCACTGAGCCAACGCACGCTTTTTCTAATCATACGGTAGCGGTGCAGGAAACTTTCGAACCCTAGTGACCTACTCCTCCCTCCATTCTAGTTGAACTTTGATCTTTCGCTTTCCGACATCATTTGGCACTGAGCCAACGCACTCTTTTTCTAATCATACGGTAGCGGTGCAGGAAACTTTCGAACCCTAGTGACCTACTCCTCCCTCCATTCTAGTTGAACTTTGATCTTTCGCTACCCGACGTCACTTTTTACGGAGCCAACGCACGCTTTTTCTAATCATACGGTAGCGGTGCAGGAAACTTTCGAACCCTAGTGACCTACTCCTCCCTCCATTCTAGTTGAACTTTGATCTTTCGCTTTCCGACATCATTTGGCACTGAGCCAACGCACGCTTTTTTTAATCATACGGTAGCGGTGCAGGAAACTTTCGAACACTAGTGACCTACTCCTCCCTCCATTCTAGTTGAACTTTGATCTTTCGCTTTCCGACATCATTTGGCACTGAACCAACGCACGCTTTTTCTAATCATACGGTAGCGGTGCAGGAAACTTTCGAATCCTAGTGACCTACTCCTCCCTCCATTCTAGTTGAACTTTGATCTTTCGCTTTCCGACATCATTTGACACTGAGCCAACGCACTCTTTTTCTAATCATACGGTAGCGGTGCAGGAAACTTTCGAACCCTAGTGACCTACTCCTCCCTCCATTCTAGTTGAACTTTGATCTTTCGCTTTCCGACATCATTTGGCACTGAGCCAACGCACTCTTTTTCTAATCATACGGTAGCGGTGCAGGAAACTTTCGAACCCTAGTGACCTACTCCTCCCTCCATTCTAGTTGAACTTCGATCTTTCGCTTTCCAACATCATTTGGCACTGAGCCAACGCACTCTTTTTCTAATCATACGGTAGCGGTGCAGGAAACTTTCGAACCCTAGTGACCTACTCCTCCCTCCATTCTAGTTGAACTTTGATCTTTCGCTACCCGACGTCACTTTTTACGGAGCCAACGCACTCTTTTTCGGATCATACGGTAGCGGTGCAGGAAACTTTCGAACCCTAGTGACCCACTCCTCCCTCCATTCTAGTTGAACTTTGATCTTTCGCTTTCCAACATCATTTGGCACTGAGCCAACGCACGCTTTTTCGAATCATACGGTAGCGGTGCAGGAAACTTTCGAACCCTAGTGACCCACTCCTCCCTCCATTCTAGTTGAACTTTGATCTTTCGCTTTCCAACATCATTTGGCACTGAGCCAACGCACTCTTTTCTAATCATACGGTAGCGGTGCAGGAAACTTTCGAACCCTAGTGACCTACTCCTCCCTCCATTCTAGTTGAACTTCGATCTTTCGCTTTCCGACATCATTTGACACTGAGCCAACGCACTCTTTTTCGGATCATACGGTAGCGGTGCAGGAAACTTTCGAACCCTAGTGACCCACTCCTCCCTCCATTCTAGTTGAACTTTGATCTTTCGCTTTCCAACATCATTTGGCACTGAGCCAACGCACGCTTTTTCGAATCATACGGTAGCGGTGCAGGAAACTTTCGAACCCTAGTGACCCACTCCTCCCTCCATTCTAGTTGAACTTTGATCTTTCGCTTTCCAACATCATTTGGCACTGAGCCAACGCACTCTTTTCTAATCATACGGTAGCGGTGCAGGAAACTTTCGAACCCTAGTGACCCACTCCTCCCTCCATTCTAGTTGAACTTTGATCTTTCGCTACCCGACGTCACTTTTTACGGAGCCAACGCACTCTTTTTCGGATCATACGGTAGCGGTGTAGGAAACTTTCGAACCCTAGTGACCTACTCCTCCCTCCATTCTAGTTGAACTTTGATCTTTCGCTTTCCGACATCATTTGGCACTGAGCCAACGCACGCTTTTTCTAATCATACGGTAGCGGTGCAGGAAACTTTCGAACCCTAGTGACCTACTCCTCCCTCCATTCTAGTTGAACTTTGATCTTTCGCTTTCCGACATCATTTGGCACTGAGCCAACGCACTCTTTTTCTAATCATACGGTAGCGGTGCAGGAAACTTTCGAACCCTAGTGACCTACTCCTCCCTCCATTCTAGTTGAACTTTGATCTTTCGCTACCCGACGTCACTTTTTACGGAGCCAACGCACGCTTTTTCTAATCATACGGTAGCGGTGCAGGAAACTTTCGAACCCTAGTGACCTACTCCTCCCTCCATTCTAGTTGAACTTTGATCTTTCGCTTTCCGACATCATTTGGCACTGAGCCAACGCACTCTTTTTCTAATCATACGGTAGCGGTGCAGGAAACTTTCGAACCCTAGTGACCTACTCCTCCCTCCATTCTAGTTGAACTTTGATCTTTCGCTACCCGACGTCACTTTTTACGGAGCCAACGCACGCTTTTTCTAATCATACGGTAGCGGTGCAGGAAACTTTCGAACCCTAGTGACCTACTCCTCCCTCCATTCTAGTTGAACTTTGATCTTTCGCTTTCCGACATCATTTGGCACTGAGCCAACGCACGCTTTTTCTAATCATACGGTAGCGGTGCAGGAAACTTTCGAACCCTAGTGACCTACTCCTCCCTCCATTCTAGTTGAACTTTGATCTTTCGCTACCCGACGTCACTTTTTACGGAGCCAACGCACGCTTTTTTTAATCATACGGTAGCGGTGCAGGAAACTTTCGAACACTAGTGACCTACTCCTCCCTCCATTCTAGTTGAACTTTGATCTTTCGCTTTCCGACATCATTTGGCACTGAGCCAACGCACGCTTTTTCTAATCATACGGTAGCGGTGCAGGAAACTTTCGAATCCTAGTGACCTACTCCTCCCTCCATTCTAGTTGAACTTTGATCTTTCGCTTTCCGACATCATTTGACACTGAGCCAACGCACTCTTTTTCTAATCATACGGTAGCGGTGCAGGAAACTTTCGAACCCTAGTGACCTACTCCTCCCTCCATTCTAGTTGAACTTTGGTCTTTCGCTTTCCGACATCATTTGGCACTGAGCCAACGCACTCTTTTTCTAATCATACGGTAGCGGTGCAGGAAACTTTCGAACCCTAGTGACCTACTCCTCCCTCCATTCTAGTTGAACTTTGATCTTACGCTTTCCGACATCATTTGGCACTGAGCCAACGCACGCCTTTTCTAATCATACGGTAGCGGTGCAGGAAACTTTCGAACCCTAGTGACCTACTCCTCCCTCCATTCTAGTTGAACTTTGATCTTTCGCTACCCGACGTCACTTTTTACGGAGCCAACGCACGCTTTTTCTAATCATACGGTAGCGGTGCAGGAAACTTTCGAACCCTAGTGACCTACTCCTCCCTCCATTCTAGTTGAACTTTGATCTTTCGCTTTCCGACATCATTTGGCACTGAGCCAACGCACGCTTTTTTTAATCATACGGTAGCGGTGCAGGAAACTTTCGAACACTAGTGACCTACTCCTCCCTCCATTCTAGTTGAACTTTGATCTTTCGCTTTCCGACATCATTTGGCACTGAACCAACGCACGCTTTTTCTAATCATACGGTAGCGGTGCAGGAAACTTTCGAATCCTAGTGACCTACTCCTCCCTCCATTCTAGTTGAACTTTGATCTTTCGCTTTCCGACATCATTTGACACTGAGCCAACGCACTCTTTTTCTAATCATACGGTAGCGGTGCAGGAAACTTTCGAACCCTAGTGACCTACTCCTCCCTCCATTCTAGTTGAACTTTGATCTTTCGCTACCCGACGTCACTTTTTACGGAGCCAACGCACGCTTTTTCTAATCATACGGTAGCGGTGCAGGAAACTTTCGAACCCTAGTGACCTACTCCTCCCTCCATTCTAGTTGAACTTTGATCTTTCGCTTTCCGACATCATTTGGCACTGAGCCAACGCACTCTTTTTCTAATCATACGGTAGCGGTGCAGGAAACTTTCGAACCCTAGTGACCTACTCCTCCCTCCATTCTAGTTGAACTTTGATCTTTCGCTACCCGACGTCACTTTTTACGGAGCCAACGCACGCTTTTTCTAATCATACGGTAGCGGTGCAGGAAACTTTCGAACCCTAGTGACCTACTCCTCCCTCCATTCTAGTTGAACTTTGATCTTTCGCTTTCCGACATCATTTGGCACTGAGCCAACGCACGCTTTTTCTAATCATACGGTAGCGGTGCAGGAAACTTTCGAACCCTAGTGACCTACTCCTCCCTCCATTCTAGTTGAACTTTGATCTTTCGCTACCCGACGTCACTTTTTACGGAGCCAACGCACGCTTTTTTTAATCATACGGTAGCGGTGCAGGAAACTTTCGAACACTAGTGACCTACTCCTCCCTCCATTCTAGTTGAACTTTGATCTTTCGCTTTCCGACATCATTTGGCACTGAGCCAACGCACGCTTTTTCTAATCATACGGTAGCGGTGCAGGAAACTTTCGAATCCTAGTGACCTACTCCTCCCTCCATTCTAGTTGAACTTTGATCTTTCGCTTTCCGACATCATTTGACACTGAGCCAACGCACTCTTTTTCTAATCATACGGTAGCGGTGCAGGAAACTTTCGAACCCTAGTGACCTACTCCTCCCTCCATTCTAGTTGAACTTTGGTCTTTCGCTTTCCGACATCATTTGGCACTGAGCCAACGCACTCTTTTTCTAATCATACGGTAGCGGTGCAGGAAACTTTCGAACCCTAGTGACCTACTCCTCCCTCCATTCTAGTTGAACTTTGATCTTTCGCTTTCCGACATCATTTGGTACTGAGCCAACGCACGCCTTTTCTAATCATACGGTAGCGGTGCAGGAAACTTTCGAACCCTAGTGACCTACTCCTCCCTCTATTCTAGTTGAACTTTGATCTTTCGCTACCCGACGTCACTTTTTACGGAGCCAACGCACGCTTTTTCTAATCATACGGTAGCGGTGCAGGAAACTTTCGAACCCTAGTGACCTACTCCTCCCTCCATTCTAGTTGAACTTTGATCTTTCGCTTTCCGACATCATTTGGCACTGAGCCAACGCACGCTTTTTTTAATCATACGGTAGCGGTGCAGGAAACTTTCGAACACTAGTGACCTACTCCTCCCTCCATTCTAGTTGAACTTTGATCTTTCGCTTTCCGACATCATTTGGCACTGAACCAACGCACGCTTTTTCTAATCATACGGTAGCGGTGCAGGAAACTTTCGAATCCTAGTGACCTACTCCTCCCTCCATTCTAGTTGAACTTTGATCTTTCGCTTTCCGACATCATTTGACACTGAGCCAACGCACTCTTTTTCTAATCATACGGTAGCGGTGCAGGAAACTTTCGAACCCTAGTGACCTACTCCTCCCTCCATTCTAGTTGAACTTTGATCTTTCGCTTTCCGACATCATTTGGCACTGAGCCAACGCACTCTTTTTCTAATCATACGGTAGCGGTGCAGGAAACTTTCGAACCCTAGTGACCTACTCCTCCCTCCATTCTAGTTGAACTTCGATCTTTCGCTTTCCAACATCATTTGGCACTGAGCCAACGCACTCTTTTTCTAATCATACGGTAGCGGTGCAGGAAACTTTCGAACCATAGTGACCTACTCCTCCCTCCATTCTAGTTGAACTTTGATCTTTCGCTACCCGACGTCACTTTTTACGGAGCCAACGCACTCTTTTTCGGATCATACGGTAGCGGTGCAGGAAACTTTCGAACCCTAGTGACCCACTCCTCCCTCCATTCTAGTTGAACTTTGATCTTTCGCTTTCCAACATCATTTGGCACTGAGCCAACGCACGCTTTTTCGAATCATACGGTAGCGGTGCAGGAAACTTTCGAACCCTAGTGACCCACTCCTCCCTCCATTCTAGTTGAACTTTGATCTTTCGCTTTCCGACATCATTTGGCACTGAGCCAACGCACTCTTTTTCTAATCATACGGTAGCGGTGCAGGAAACTTTCGAACCCTAGTGACCTACTCCTCCCTCCATTCTAGTTGAACTTTGATCTTTCGCTTTCCGACATCATTTGGCACTGAGCCAACGCACGCTTTTTCTAATCATACGGTAGCGGTGCAGGAAACTTTCGAACCCTAGTGACCCACTCCTCCCTCCATTCTAGTTGAACTTTGATCTTTCGCTTTCCAACATCATTTGGCACTGAGCCAACGCACTCTTTTTCTAATCATACGGTAGCGGTGCAGGAAACTTTCGAACCCTAGTGACCTACTCCTCCCTCCATTCTAGTTGAACTTTGATCTTTCGCTACCCGACGTCACTTTTTACGGAGCCAACGCACTCTTTTTCTAATCATACGGTAGCGGTGCAGGAAACTTTCGAACCCTAGTGACCTACTCCTCCCTCCATTCTAGTTGAACTTTGATCTTTCGCTTTCCGACATCATTTGGCACTGAGCCAACGCACGCTTTTTCTAATCATACGGTAGCGGTGCAGGAAACTTTCGAACCCTAGTGACCTACTCCTCCCTCCATTCTAGTTGAACTTTGATCTTTCGCTACCCGACGTCACTTTTTACGGAGCCAACGCACTCTTTTTCGGATCATACGGTAGCGGTGCAGGAAACTTTCGAACCCTAGTGACCTACTCCTCCCTCCATTCTAGTTGAACTTTGATCTTTCGCTTTCCGACATCATTTGGCACTGAGCCAACGCACGCTTTTTCTAATCATACGGTAGCGGTGCAGGAAACTTTCGAACCCTAGTGACCTACTCCTCCCTCCATTCTAGTTGAACTTTGATCTTTCGCTTTCCGACATCATTTGGCACTGAGCCAACGCACGCTTTTTCTAATCATACGGTAGCGGTGCAGGAAACTTTCGAACCCTGGTGACCTACTCCTCCCTCCATTCTAGTTGAACTTTGATCTTTCGCTTTCCGACATCATTTGGCACTGAGCCAACGCACGCTTTTTTTAATCATACGGTAGCGGTGCAGGAAACTTTCGAACACTAGTGACCTACTCCTCCCTCCATTCTAGTTGAACTTTGATCTTTCGCTTTCCGACATCATTTGGCACTGAGCCAACGCACGCTTTTTCTAATCATACGGTAGCGGTGCAGGAAACTTTCGAACCCTAGTGACCTACTCCTCCCTCCATTCTAGTTGAACTTCGATCTTTCGCTTTCCAACATCATTTGGCACTGAGCCAACGCACGCTTTTTCTAATCATACGGTAGCGGTGCAGGAAACTTTCGAACCCTAGTGACCCACTCCTCCCTCCATTCTAGTTGAACTTTGACCTTTCGCTTTCCGACATCATTTGGCACTGAGCCAACGCACGCTTTTTCTAATCATACGGTAGCGGTGCAGGAAACTTTCGAAACCTAGTGACCTACTCCTCCCTCCATTCTAGTTGAACTTCGATCTTTCGCTATCCGACGTACCAAGTGACGTCGGATAGCGAAAGATCGAAGTTCAACTAGAATGGAGGGAGGAGTAGGTCACTAGGGTTCGAAAGTTTCCTGCACCGCTACCTTATGATTCGACAAACAGTGCGTTACAATCATAGGTGTCCAGAAATGGCGGCGAGGGGGTGCTGCGCACCGCCTCACATGTGAGGCGGTGCGCACGCCGCCGGCGTGGACACCTATGGTTACAATATTCCTTTCCCCGCTATGAGCATCTTCCGGGGCACATCATGCCATAGTAATGGCCTATAAATGGGGGGAAGCTACACCTCACAGACAACCTCGAGCAAATATTTTGAGTAGGCCTCCTTCAATTAAGACATTTAATTTCGATCATTGAAATGAGCCCTAATTAATCGCAATTCTTTTAGTCGTACTCCCGTTCACTGAGTCGAAAAGAATGGGAGTGAGTCAAGGTGCTCTCCTAACTCTCACACTCATCTCCATCTCTTTCGCACACAAGTGCTATTCGGGATTCAGTTCTGGACCAGGCGATCCAAAGTTTACTAAGGTTAGGAAACATTCGTTTTGATATATCTTTATAAATTTTTTTGACTAACACACATCAATGGTTAGTCACAGATAGTATTTGTCCATTTAAATTTGTTTATTTGAATTTGTTTAATCCTTTCCTAGCTCAATTCTAGCAGATTATACAGGTACATTGTTGGATTTGCAGTAGAGTTCGATATGAGATGGTCGTCTCTTCATTTCGTGCACTCTCTCACCGCTCGACCGGTCTAGAGAGTGTGCGAAATGAAGAGACGAGTATCTCATATTGAGAACTCTACTGCAAATCCAACAAAGTACCTGTACCTGCATAGTCAAACAAATAATTTGCTTTTTTTAAATTACGTCATCAAACAAAATAATTAACTCTAATTTACAGACGGTGGTCGATTGCTCCTATTCGTGGTCCGGTAATAGTACTGATCCCGGAGACTCTGAATTCTGTATCACAGATGTCCTCACTAATAAATCCAGAACGCTAAGATGCCCACACCCTATGGAGTGTGATGTGAGTTAAAATGCGTCATTAATCAAATTTATGCAGTCGAATAATTCGATGGCCGAAATTGTGTGAAATGGATTTTGGACAAACAATTTGTCATTTCTTTGGAAAGTGTGTAGCAGAAAAAGAAAATTAACACAATTACAAAATAATTTCAAAGAAAATATTAGGTTGATTCATAAGTTTCGCTCGAACTTAATTTTCATAGTTAAGAGTACATGAATCTTGTTGAATTTGTTTCTCTGAACTGCGCATTTCTGATGAACGAGCTAATGGTCTCTAATTTATCAGAAGTGGATGATCATGATGATGATACCATTGAATAATTGTAGAGATTCAGCATGCAAGTCAAAACCACATTTGGAAGAATCGAAAATTCTAAATTTGATGGCAGGTTTCGCTCATTTTGACTACGCAAGCTCTTGGAGAGAGTCTGAAATTCCGTTTGTAAGTGTTTAAAACCATGACTCTCATTAAAATACTTCACAAAAATACAGCAGTTGTATCGCATTCGTTTTGTTTAAGAAGCTGATTGAACACACCACTCAAAAACCGGTCAAATTATCACTTTTTTCGAAACATTTTTTTCTTACTGCGGAATGAAGTGGAATTTATTCATATAATTAGATAAACAAACTGGTTCTGAACACAAGTGAACCACAAGCAAGTAAACTATAAAAGCCTTGGAGCGAAATTTATGAATCAACCTAATATGAGGCTGGTTGCCTAAGAATCGAACAATCATGTGTTAGGCTTGGCACAGTGAAAATTTCAAAACTTGTGGAGAGAGGTTATCGAGGATGCTGATCATTATGGTACACTTCATTTTGCACCAATTCGACCGGTGCAGCCGGGCTGCATGTCGGCTGTTTTTCACAGAAATGTCATATCTCAAAAAGTAAACAAGCTATTGACACGACATCTGAAAATGTAAAAATGCTAATCAATTTCCATGTTCTAGAAAAATAAATGTTATGTTCTCGAATAAAAGGCGAATGCGGCACTAGCTTTTTATACCACTAGATGCTCCGTGCTCGTACGATAATTTTTCGTATGCTATGTTTGAAGTTCTGAGGTGACTATTTTTTGCTACATGTCGTTTTCCATCTTCGTTTCGTTCTCCTCTTCCTCTCAACATCACGCAGCCGCACGCAATGAATGGCAAATGAAATGACCAGTTGAGTTTCAATTCGAAAATAAGAAAGATTTACATTGTATCACATTTATCCTTTTTGAGAACAAAGTGAAACTCAATTGGTTGCGTTCATCGTGTGCGGCTGTACGGTGTTGAGAGGAAGAGGAGAACGAAACGAAGATGGAAAACGACATGTGGCAAAAAATAGTCACCTCAGAACTTCACACATAGCATACGAAAAATTATCGTACGAGCACGGCGCATCTAGTGGTATAAAAAGCTAGTGCCGCATTCGGCTGGTATTCGAGAACATACCCTTTATTTTTCTCGAACATGGAAATTGATTAACATTTTTACATTTGCAGAATCAGCGTCATCAAATTAACGTAGTATAAAAATTGCGTGTCAATAGCTTGTTTACTTCTTGAGATATGACATTCTGTGAAAAACAGCCGACATGCAGCCCGGCTGCACCGGTCGAATTGGTGCAAAATGAAGTGTACCATCATGATCAGCATCCTCGATAACCCCTCTCCACAAGTTTTCAAAATTTCAGTGTGCCAGACATTTTCTGATTCTTAGGCAACCAGCCTCATATATATGTGGGAAGCAATATCTAATGGGAAGAGTAAATTTATAATCTTTTAGCTCGGGGTTGGATGCCTTTTGGTGGAATGGGGTGATAAATGCTGCTGCTTTTCACAGCTATGCAACGACGATCCTGAAGCGCGTCTCAGTGGTAATAATCTGATCAATTATTAGAAAAATGGTGTAACCTCCTTTTAACTCTATACAATCTCCTGCCGGTAGAACAGTCGATAGAATACATATAATACAAATGACACTGTCGTTTCTCGAAATCTGAAACGAACCAGATCAATGAAATTTTTCCAGCGACTACAGCTCCGTCCACTTCGACAACAACCGAGGAACAGCGTGCTGAGCCCACTACAGCAACTGAACATCGTAGTACCGAGGATACACCTCTTTCCACTACTACTGCGTCGCCTGCTAGTAGGGAAATGACTGAGCATTCCCACGGAGATACAGTTACTGAGACCTCCAAAGGGGTGACAGTCCCTGATGCCTCGAATGGGAAGACAGTCCCTAAAGCTTCCAATACAGTCACGGAGACACCAACCCGGAGTGCACCAGCGCATTCCACTACCACCAAACCCGATGCAGTTGGTGCAGTCTCCTTCATTATGGCACTTGCTGTGATTGCTTCGACTATGATTGTTGTCTATTGAGCAGCTGATGGATAAATATCATACATCTCATTTCGTTCTGTTTATTAATTACGTCATCAAACACAATAATTACCACGCCTTTGCTTCGACTCTGAGATATTCACTTTTCGGATCAATCGATAGTGCTTCGATGCACAGTCTCGTGTGTAAATATGGGATAGTGTTTCTATAGAAATCGATTTAAAAATTTGACAAGCTATGGTATTTCCTATCGCTTCTTCCCTGCTGCCAACTCTTCACTTCATTTCTCACATCATTTCTTTAACTTCGTTTCCCCCCTTCGCCCCGTCATGGATGCTCATCGTATTGGAATTAAACAAAACATTGAAGATATGAATGGATTTTAAGAATCGACCGCTCACCCTCTGAACATGCGTTTTCTTCACTCCCATATTCTTAACATTTGCTAAACTATTCACACAGAATGACCCACGGAACAATAGGTGACCCAATTGAACTGGTCTTCCAAAGTGTGATTTCATGATCCAGAAATCGCAAACATAAAATATTAACATAAAAGTTGTAGTACATGATGGTAGCCTTCGATGTAAAAAAGTGCGACCTTCTATCTTTATTTTAAAGTGATTTATGATCATTTAAGTGAGCGCGATTTGACTGTTGAAATGTGACAGTACCAAATTTGGCCTTCTGAATATCGAAGATGAGGATAGCTATCAAAATTCTGACGACGCGGTTTGAAAGAGCATCATTTGAATTACTTTGTGCCAAAATCTCAGTAGGATAGGTTGATCTTTAATTTCACTGCCGCTCAACCCCTAAAATGGTCGATTCTCTCGCGATTCGTCTCATATACACATTCTTACTTTCTGCACTCTTCCTTCTGAACCACTTCTTGAATGCTTCGTTCTTTTCTTCGCCACTCGCGCATTTTCATCTTTCCAAAACCACGATTTATGGTTCTCTCTTCTTATCCCTTTTGTGGAACCAAGTATCTCTGCACATTTTATAACACATTACTTCGTCTCTCCCCATACTTCGTCAACGCTCATCTCGTGATTCATTAGCCCCAGTGCTCCCGTGACAATAATCTCTCTCTCGAGCTGATCTCTGATCTCTCTATCTTTCAGTTTCCACCATTGCACCTTACGTTCCATTTGTCATTCCTCTATTCAACTTCTCCACCTTCCCTTTCAAACGCACATCACATCACCGGTTTGTGCTGGGGCCACTTGTCTTCAGAAGGGATCACCTTTATATCTCTCACTCTCCATCTATCTTCCTTCCTCATCAAACTGTCGTATCGTCGAGATTCAGAAGGCTATCACTGGTACTATCACTTTTCAACTGTAAAATCGCGCCCATTAAAATGATCATATCTCCGTTTAAAATAAAGATAGAAGGCCGTTCTTTTCATACAATGAAAGCTACCATCATGGGCTAAACCTTTTATGTTGACTTCATCATTCATGTTCTTCATCCTCGTGCGGGGCGGTCGAGTGGACCAAAAGTTACACAACTTTGCAAATCGGAAAAACTATCTGGGTTTTCACGCTTAAGTTTTAGTACCTGTTGTAGTACCTGCATGTGCTTCATTTCTCGCCACTCGCCAGGAAAATCTGAGTACAGTCCAAAAAAGGGCCGACTTTAGTGCCGCGTCCCGAAAATGAGTTCTGGACATGAGTAATTCCTTATCTTCAATTGGCCTCCTTTGGGCTCGAAATTGTTCAAATGCTTCCAAAACAACATTCATATTAGGTTGTTGCAAAAGTCTTGCAGTTTTTTGTGTCCGTACTTTGAACTATCATAATTCTTTTGTCACAAATCACAATGACTAACAAACATAGCAGTGTTTAGAGGTATGCTTTACTTTACATGCATACATTTCAATCAATCCGATATCGCGATCAACGCGATAAATTATGATGAACACAATTGCCATTGATTCTCAAAATTTTACATTAAATGTATCTTACTGGATATTTAACGGCAAAATTCACGAAACCTGCCCATACTGATGTCTGGGAAGTATCACGTATACCCTTTTAGAAAATATGTTTCAACTGTGTCTCGATTAAGATTGGACCGGCATCGATAAACTTGATCATTTTGTGAAGAACGAGTAGTAGACAACACTTTCAAAATTTTGTCGACGACCGAAGTTCGCTGACTGGGACCCATTAAAAAGAAGAGATGATAAACAGGCTGTGCTGATCATTTCCCCGTATATAATACAGCTCTATTTCAAAGAATACGGCTTGCTAGCATCGAGAAAGTCGATCACTTTGTGAAGAACGAGCAGTATACAACACTTTCAAAAATTTGTCAACGACCGAAGTTCGCTGACTGGGACCCAGTAAAAAGAAGAGGATAAACATGCTCTGCTGATCATTTCCCCGTAGAGAATTAAGCTCTATTTCAAAGAATACGGCTTGCTACCATCGAGAAAGTCGATCACTTTGTCTAGAACGAGCAGTAGACAACACTTTCCAAAATTTGTCAACGACCGATTTTCGTTGACTGGGACCCAGTAAAAAGAAGAGGATAAACATGCTCTGCTGATCATTTCCCCGTAGAGAATTAAGCTCTATTTCAAAGAATACGGCTTGCTACCATCGAGAAAGTCGATCACTTTGTCTAGAACGAGCAGTAGACAACACTTTCAAAAATTTGTCAACGACCGAAATTCGCTGACTGGGACCCATTAAAAAGAAGAGATGATAAACAGGCTGTGCTGATCATTTCCCCGTATATAATACAGCTCTATTTCAAAGAATACGGCTTGCTAGCATCGAGAAAGTCGATCACTTTGTGAAGAACGAGCAGTATACAACACTTTCAAAAATTTGTCAACGACCGAAGTTCGGCGACTGGGACCCATTAAAAAGAAGAGATGATAAACAGGCTGTACTGATCATTTCCCCGTATATAATACAGCTCTATTTCAAAGAATACGGCTTGCTACCATCGAGAAAGTCGATCACTTTGTCTAGAACGAGCAGTAGACAACACTTTCCAAAATTTGTCAACGACCGATTTTCGTTGACTGGGACCCAGTAAAAAGAAGAGGATAAACATGCTCTGCTGATCATTTCCCCGTAGAGAATTAAGCTCTATTTCAAAGAATACGGCTTGCTACCATCGAGAAAGTCGATCACTTTGTCTAGAACGAGCAGTAGACAACACTTTCAAAAATTTGTCAACGACCGAAATTCGCTGACTGGGACCCATTAAAAAGAAGAGATGATAAACAGGCTGTGCTGATCATTTCCCCGTATATAATACAGCTCTATTTCAAAGAATACGGCTTGCTAGCATCGAGAAAGTCGATCACTTTGTGAAGAACGAGCAGTATACAACACTTTCAAAAATTTGTCAACGACCGAAGTTCGGCGACTGGGACCCATTAAAAAGAAGAGATGATAAACAGGCTGTACTGATCATTTCCCCGTATATAATACAGCTCTATTTCAAAGAATACGGCTTGCTACCATCGAGAAAGTCGATCACTTTGTCTAGAACGAGCAGTAGACAACACTTTCCAAAATTTGTCAACGACTGATTTTCGTTGGCTCGGACCCATTAAAAAGAAGAGGATAAACAGGCTCTGTTGATCATTTCTCCGTTGAGAATGAAGCTCTATTTCAAAGAATACGGCTTGCTACCATCGAGAAAGTCGATCACTTTGTCTAGAACGAGCAGTAGACAACACTTTCCAAAATTTGTCAACGACCGATTTTCGTTGACTGGGACCCAGTAAAAAGAAGAGGATAAACATGCTCTGCTGATCATTTCCCCGTAGAGAATTAAGCTCTATTTCAAAGAATACGGCTTGCTACCATCGAGAAAGTCGATCACTTTGTCTAGAACGAGCAGTAGACAACACTTTCAAAAATTTGTCAACGACCGATTTTCGTTGACTGGGACCCAGTAAAAAGAAGAGGATAAACAGGCTCTGCTGATCATTTCCCCGTAGAGAATGAAGCTCTATTTCAAAGAATACGGCTTGCTACCATCGAGAAAGTCGATCACTTTGTCTAGAACGAGCAGTAGACAACACTTTCCAAAATTTGTCAACGACTGATTTTCGTTGGCTCGGACCCATTAAAAAGAAGAGGATAAACAGGCTCTGTTGATCATTTCTCCGTTGAGAATGAAGCTCTATTTCAAAGAATACGGCTTGCTACCATCGAGAAAGTCGATCACTTTGTCTAGAACGAGCAGTAGACAACACTTTCCAAAATTTGTCAACGACCGATTTTCGTTGACTGGGACCCAGTAAAAAGAAGAGGATAAACAGGCTCTGCTGATCATTTCCCCGTAGAGAATGAAGCTCTATTTCAAAGAATACGGCTTGCTAGCATCGAGAAAGTCGATCACTTTGTGAAGAACGAGCAGTATACAACACTTTCAAAAATTTGTCAACGACCGAATTTCGCTGACTGGGACCCAGTAAAAAGAAGAGGATAAACATGCTCTGCTGATCATTTCCCCGTAGAGCATTAAGCTCTATTTCAAAGAATACGGCTTGCTACCATCGAGAGAGTCGATCACTTTGTCTAGAACGAGCAGTAGACAACACTTTCCAAAATTTGTCAACGACCGAATTTCGCTGACTGGGACCCAGTAAAAAGAAGAGGATAAACAGGCTCTGCTGATCATTTCCCCGTAGAGAATGAAGCTCTATTTCAAAGAATACGGCTTGCTAGCATCGAGAAAGTCGATCACTTTGTGAAGAATGAGCAGTATACAACACTTTCAAAAATTTGTCAACGACCGAAGTTCGCTGACTGGGACCCATTAAAAAGAAGAGATGATAAACAGGCTGTACTGATCATTTCCCCGTATATAATACAGCTCTATTTCAAAGAATACGGCTTGGTAGCATCGAGAAAGTCGATCACTTTGTGAAGAACGAGCAGTATACAACACTTTCAAAAATTTGTCAACGACCGAAGTTCGCTGACTGGGACCCATTAAAAAGAAGAGATGATAAACAGGCTGTACTGATCATTTCCCCGTATATAATACAGCTCTATTTCAAAGAATACGGCTTGCTAGCATCGAGAAAGTCGATCACTTTGTGAAGAACGAGCAGTATACAACACTTTCAAAAATTTGTCAACGACCGAATTTCGCTGACTGGGACCCAGTAAAAAGAAGAGATGATAAACAGGCTGTGCTGATCATTTCCCCGTATATAATACAGCTCTATTTCAAAGAATACGGCTTGCTACCATCGAGAAAGTCGATCACTTTGTGAAGAACGAGCAGTATACAACACTTTCAAAAATTTGTCAACGACCGAATTTCGCTGACTGGAATACAGAATACAGAATACAGAATATTTATCAGGAGTCGCAAAGTTGCGCTGATCAGGCTTTAGGTGGTCCATTCTTCATCAGTTAAGCTCCACCATTTCCTGCCCTTCCCTCTTGCTATCTCGTTTCTCCATCTCTCCCGAGGTCTTCCCTGTCCTCTGCTGTTAGCTGTGGTGTAAGGGATCCATGTTGTTAACCTCCTTGTCCACCGTTCGTCCATTCTTCGGATCTTATTTGCCCAGTTCATCTTTCGTCTAGTTGCTTCCTCTACCCAGTCAACGACTCCTGTTTCCATTCGCACTCGTTCGTTACTCCATCGATCCATCCATGTTACTCCAATCATGCGCCTCTCCATTTTTCTCTGCGCAACTCGCAGCACTTGTTTGTCTGACTCTCTCATTGTCCAAGCTTCGCAGCCATAAAGCACGGTCGACATGAGACAAGCGTTGAAGGCGCGTTTCCTTATCTCTCTGTTGACAGTCGCGTGTTTGAGTAAATGGCCAATGTTTCTCCAAGCGAGCCAAGCACACTGGATCCGGCGTTTGACTTCAATTGAGGGGTCCAAAGGGAGGGAGATCCAACTTCCTAGATATTTTGCACCATCTTTGTACTCAAAGATTCCTCCATCGACTTCGATCTGTTCTCTATTTGTTGCACTCGAAGTCAGCAAGATGGATTTTCGTGGGTAAACTTCGAGTCCAACTCTTCCAGCCGCATGAATAACTTTTGTCAACATTCTCCTCAGTTCAACTCTGTTTTTCGCTACAATAATGACATCGTCTGCGTATGATAAGGTGGTCAGCTGCTTTCCATCAATAGTCATCCCATCTCCATCCCAATCAACGCTGTCGAGAGCCATACGTAAGACGCAGTTGAAAAGTTTCGGAGATATTGTGTCGCCCTGTTTCACTCCTCTCTTCACTCTCACTTCGACCGCACGTTCGTTTACTTGAATTCGGGTATTTGTTCCTTCATAGAATCTTCGAAGCACACCGATCAAACGTGAATGGATTCCTTGAATTTGGAGAGCTTGCCAAACGGCTGGCCATTCAACGCTATCAAACGCTTTCTTGAAATCTATCAGTGCCAGGTGAATGGGTATTTTGTACTCGGTGGTTCTCTCGATAAGTTGATTGATGGAGTGAATGTGATCAACAGTCGAGTATCCAGGTCTGAACCCTGCTTGGCTGGTATCTTCTGCCTGTTCTAGCAGTGGGAGGATTCGATTGAGAATAGCTTTTGTCGCGACTTTGCATATAACACTCAGTAGGCTGATCGGACGATAGTTGCTGATATCTGATGAGTCTCCGCCTTTGTGCAAGAGGGTTACTCTCGAAGTCAGGAATTTCGGAGGAATTTCTTCTCCTGAGAGAATCCCATTGAGCATCCGCGTGATCAATGGAGTAACTGCGGCTTCAGACAGAATGAGCATGTCAGGCTTCACTTTATCATCACCAGCAGCGTGCCCGATTCGGAGACTTTGTATCGCATACGAGATTTCTTCTCTCAAGAAAGGCAGGATAGGCTCTGTTGACGGCGTGATAGCGAATGGAAGAGGCACTTTTGGAGTATATAGACTCTCGAAGAATTGTGTGACCGTACGTTCAGTGTATTCTTGAGAAGCTGTGCCTGTATTTGGGTCTTTGAAGAACATTCGTTTCCTTGTTAGTTCATTCTCTTTCGTCAATCTTACAATACTCCTCCCACTTCTGATCGCCTCTAACAATTGCGTTTCTTTTCTACTCCGAATGTCCTCTATTAACATTGCCCTGGCAGCTTTACAACATTGTACGTAATCCACTGCTAATTTTGGATCGCCTTTCAATAAGTGCCGCTTTTCCAGTAAACTTCGTGTGCCTTTTGATATCTTGTGTCGATTTGTTTTCTCTTTTCAGCAATCAATTGATGTAGTCTCCGTGAGTGCTATAATTGAATTGTAAGCTGCAGCCGCGTCTTGAGGTTCGCATATTTTCAGATCGCTCAGGATATGTGCATTCCTTCTGTATGCTTCCCTATCGAATTCCTATTTCTTCTTTCTGTCTTTCTGCCACCTCCGCATCCCTCCGAGATCCAATTGAATCCGTATCATTCGATGGTCGCTATCAAATTCGAACTTGTTGACAATTTGGCAGTTTGAGACAGGAGCTGATTGTGGTCCTAGTATAAAGTCTATTTGATGTTTGGTTGATCCGTTCGGACTGCGCCAGCTCCACCTTCTCGCCTTTCTCGATTTGAACCACGAGTTCCAAACTTTCATTCGATTCCGTATACATAATTCGACTATTCTCCTTCCTCTATCATTCATCTCTGCGTACGTGTAGTGTCCGACGATCATCTCCACTCCTGCTTCTCTCTTGACACGAGCGTTGAGGTCACCGATGATGAAAGGACGGAATCCTTGCGGGCACGCTCTTATTGAGTTTTCTACTTGGTCGATGATCTGGTCGTATTGCTCATCAGTAGAAGCGGAAGTGGGGGCATAAACGACGACAAGATACAGTTTCAGTGTGGGCAGAGTGAGCAGCGCCACCCTGTCACTTACACCTGTAAACTTGATCGAACTAGCCAGTCTATCTCTGACCACGAAAGCGACACCTTTATGAGACTGGGTGCCACCACTATGGTACAGAGTTGAAGAAGAGAGGGGTAAGCATACCGTCCCTTCGCCCACGATTCTTGCCTCGGTGACACAGACGACGTCGTAGCGGAGTTTGGCCAGAGCTCGATCGAACTCCTCTTGACGTGTCTCGAAGAGAGTGAGCGGGCATTGATGTTGCCGATGACGAATGGTTGCCGGCAGCCCATAGCGGTGTTACGACCCCTGCCGCACCACTGGCACTTGGGGAAGGACCTCCAGGTGGAGGGGACGGAGGAGGAAAGGCGAGCTCAGCCTCTCGTCGCCCGCGCAGAGACCAGGAATGATGAAGGGACCCAGTAAAAAGAAGAGGATAAACAGGCTCTGCTGATCATTTCCCCGTAGAGAATGAAGCTTTATTTCAAAGAATACGGCTTGCTAGCATCGAGAAAGTCGATCACTTTGTGAAGAACGAGCAGTATACAACACTTTCAAAAATTTGTCAACGACCGAAGTTCGCTGACTGGGACCCATTAAAAAGAAGAGATGATAAACAGGCTGTACTGATCATTTCCCCGTATATAATACAGCTCTATTTCAAAGAATACGGCTTGCTACCATCGAGAAAGTCGATCACTTTGTGAAGAACGAGCAGTATACAACACTTTCAAAAATTTGTCACCGACTGATTTTCGTTGACTCGGACTCAGTAAAAAGAAGAGGATAAACAGGCTCTGTTGATCATTTCCCCGTAGAGAATGAAGCTCTATTTCAAAGAATACGGCTTGCTAGCATCGAGAAAGTCGATCACTTTGTCTAGAACGAGCAGTAGACAACACTTTCCAAAATTTGTCAACGACCGATTTTCGCTGACTGGGACCCATTAAAAAGAAGAGATGATAAACAGGCTGTACTGATCATTTCCCCGTATATAATACAGCTCTATTTCAAAGAATACGGCTTGCTAGCATCGAGAAAGTCGATCACTTTGTGAAGAACGAGCAGTATACAACACTTTCCAAAATTTGTCAACGACCGATTTTCGTTGACTGGGACCCAGTAAAAAGAAGAGGATAAACAGGCTCTGCTGATCATTTCCCCGTAGAGAATGAAGCTTTATTTCAAAGAATACGGCTTTCTGGCATAGATAAATTTGATCATTTTGTGAAGAACGAGTAGTAGACAACACTTTCAAAAATTTGTCACCGACTGATTTTCGTTGACTCGGACCCAGTAAAAAGAAGAGGATAAACAGGCTCTGTTGATCATTTCCCCGTAGAGAATGAAGCTTTATTTCAAAGAATACGGCTTTCTGGCATCGATAAATTTGATCATTTTGTGAAGAACGAGTAGTAGACAACACTTTCAAAATTTTGTCGACGACCGAAGTTCGCTGACTAGGACCCAGTAAAAAGAAGAGATGATAAACAGGCTGTGCTGATCATTTCCCCGTAGAGAATGAAGCTCTATTTCAAAGAATACGGCTTGCTACCATCGAGAAAGTCGATCACTTTGTGAAGAACGAGCAGTAAACAACACTTTCAAAAATTTGTCAACGACCGAAGTTCGTTGACTGGGACCCAGTAAAAAGAAGAGGATAAACAGGCTCTGCTGATCATTTCCCCGTAGAGAATGAAGCTCTATTTCAAAGAATACGGCTTGCTACCATCGAGAAAGTCGATCACTTTGTGAAGAACGAGCAGTAAACAACACTTTCAAAAATTTGTCAACGACCGAAGTTCGCTGACTGGGACCCATTAAAAAGAAGAGATGATAAACAGGCTGTGCTGATCATTTCCCCGTATATAATACAGCTCTATTTCAAAGAATACGGCTTGCTACCATCGAGAAAGTCGATCACTTTGTGAAGAACGAGCAGTATACAACACTTTCAAAAATTTGTCAACGACCGAATTTCGCTGACTGGGACCCAGTAAAAAGAAGAAAATAAACAGGCTCTGCTGATCATTTCCCCGTAGAGAATGAAGCTCTATTTCAAAGAATACGGCTTGCTAGCATCGAGAAAGTCGATCACTTTGTGAAGAACGAGCAGTATACAACACTTTCAAAAATTTGTCAACGACCGAAGTTCGCTGACTGGGACCCATTAAAAAGAAGAGATGATAAACAGGCTGTGCTGATCATTTCCCCGTATATAATACAGCTCTATTTCAAAGAATACGGCTTGCTACCATCGAGAAAGTCGATCACTTTGTGAAGAACGAGCAGTATACAACACTTTCAAAAATTTGTCAACGACCGAATTTCGCTGACTGGGACCCAGTAAAAAGAAGAAAATAAACAGGCTCTGCTGATCATTTCCCCGTAGAGAATGAAGCTTTATTTCAAAGAATACGGCTTTCTGGCATCGATAAATTTGATCATTTTGTGAAGAACGAGTAGTAGACAACACTTTCAAAATTTTGTCGACGACCGAAGTTCGCTGACTGGGACTCATTAAAAAGAAGAGATGATAAACAGGCTGTGCTGATCATTTCCCCGTATATAATACAGCTCTATTTCAAAGAATACGGCTTGCTAGCATCGAGAAAGTCGATCACTTTGTGAAGAACGAGCAGTATACAACACTTTCAAAAATTTGTCACCGACTGATTTTCGTTGACTCGGACCCAGTAAAAAGAAGAGGATAAACAGGCTCTGTTGATCATTTCCCCGTAGAGAATGAAGCTCTATTTCAAAGAATACGGCTTGCTAGCATCGAGAAAGTCGATCACTTTGTCTAGAACGAGCAGTAGACAACACTTTCCAAAATTTGTCAACGACCGATTTTCGTTGACTGGGACCCAGTAAAAAGAAGGGGATTAACAGGCTCTGCTGATCATTTCCCCGTAGAGAATGAAGCTTTATTTCAAACATACGGCTTTCTGGCATCGATAAATTTGATCATTTTGTGAAGAACGAGTAGTAGACAACACATTCAAAATTTTGTCGACGACCGAAGTTCGCTGACTAGGACCCAGTAAAAAGAAGAGATGATACACAGGCTGTGCTGATCATTTCCCCGTAGAGAATGAATCTCTATTTCAAAGAATACGGCTTGCTACCATCGAGAAAGTCGATCACTTTGTCTAGAACGAGCAGTAGACAACACTTTCCAAAATTTGTCAACGACCGATTTTCGTTGACTGGGACCCAGTAAAAAGAAGAGGATAAACAGGCTCTGCTGATCATTTCCCCGTAGAGAATGAAGCTCTATTTCAAAGAATACGGCTTGCTACCATCGAGAAAGTCGATCACTTTGTCTAGAACGAGCAGTAGACAACACTTTCCAAAATTTGTCAACGACTGATTTTCGTTGGCTCGGACCCATTAAAAAGAAGAGGATAAACAGGCTCTGTTGATCATTTCTCCGTTGAGAATGAAGCTCTATTTCAAAGAATACGGCTTGCTACCATCGAGAAAGTCGATCACTTTGTCTAGAACGAGCAGTAGACAACACTTTCCAAAATTTGTCAACGACCGATTTTCGTTGACTGGGACCCAGTAAAAAGAAGAGGATAAACAGGCTCTGCTGATCATTTCCCCGTAGAGAATGAAGCTCTATTTCAAAGAATACGGCTTGCTACCATCGAGAAAGTCGATCACTTTGTGAAGAACGAGCAGTATACAACACTTTCAAAAATTTGTCAACGACCGAATTTCGCTGACTGGGACCCAGTAAAAAGAAGAAAATAAACAGGCTGTGCTGATCATTTCCCCGTAGAGAATGAATCTCTATTTCAAAGAATACGGCTTGCTACCATCGAGAAAGTCGATCACTTTGTCTAGAACGAGCAGTAGACAACACTTTCCAAAATTTGTCAACGACCGATTTTCGTTGACTGGGACCCAGTAAAAAGAAGAGGATAAACAGGCTCTGCTGATCATTTCCCCGTAGAGAATGAAGCTCTATTTCAAAGAATACGGCTTGCTACCATCGAGAAAGTCGATCACTTTGTGAAGAACGAGCAGTATACAACACTTTCAAAAATTTGTCAACGACCGAATTTCGCTGACTGGGACCCAGTAAAAAGAAGAAAATAAACAGGCTCTGCTGATCATTTCCCCGTAGAGAATGAAGCTTTATTTCAAAGAATACGGCTTTCTGGCATCGATAAATTTGATCATTTTGTGAAGAACGAGTAGTAGACAACACTTTCAAAATTTTGTCGACGACCGAAGTTCGCTGACTGGGACTCATTAAAAAGAAGAGATGATAAACAGGCTGTGCTGATCATTTCCCCGTATATAATACAGCTCTATTTCAAAGAATACGGCTTGCTAGCATCGAGAAAGTCGATCACTTTGTGAAGAACGAGCAGTATACAACACTTTCAAAAATTTGTCACCGACTGATTTTCGTTGACTCGGACCCAGTAAAAAGAAGAGGATAAACAGGCTCTGTTGATCATTTCCCCGTAGAGAATGAAGCTCTATTTCAAAGAATACGGCTTGCTAGCATCGAGAAAGTCGATCACTTTGTCTAGAACGAGCAGTAGACAACACTTTCCACAATTTGTCAACGACCGATTTTCGTTGACTGGGACCCAGTAAAAAGAAGGGGATTAACAGGCTCTGCTGATCATTTCCCCGTAGAGAATGAAGCTTTATTTCAAACATACGGCTTTCTGGCATCGATAAATTTGATCATTTTGTGAAGAACGAGTAGTAGACAACACATTCAAAATTTTGTCGACGACCGAAGTTCGCTGACTAGGACCCAGTAAAAAGAAGAGATGATACACAGGCTGTGCTGATCATTTCCCCGTAGAGAATGAATCTTTATTTCAAAGAATACGGCTTGCTACCATCGAGAAAGTCGATCACTTTGTCTAGAACGAGCAGTAGACAACACTTTCCAAAATTTGTCAACGACCGATTTTCGTTGACTGGGACCCAGTAAAAAGAAGAGGATAAACAGGCTCTGCTGATCATTTCCCCGTAGAGAATGAAGCTCTATTTCAAAGAATACGGCTTGCTACCATCGAGAAAGTCGATCACTTTGTCTAGAACGAGCAGTAGACAACACTTTCCAAAATTTGTCAACGACTGATTTTCGTTGGCTCGGACCCATTAAAAAGAAGAGGATAAACAGGCTCTGTTGATCATTTCTCCGTTGAGAATGAAGCTCTATTTCAAAGAATACGGCTTGCTACCATCGAGAAAGTCGATCACTTTGTCTAGAACGAGCAGTAGACAACACTTTCCAAAATTTTGTCGACAACCGAAGTTCGCTGACTGGGACCCATTAAAAAGAAGAGGATAAACAGGCTCTGTTGATCATTTCTCCGTTGAGAATGAAGCTCTATTTCAAAGAATACGACTTGCTAAAAATGGGTTTTAGAGAAATTGGTTTGTATAGATCGATAGAGCTCAAACAATGATTGGGGGTCACTCAAAGGTTAATTTTGCTCTATCTTACACCGTATCCAGGAAAAGTGTCCTCAAAGTGGGTGATCCCGATATCCGACCCTACATAAGGAGCTGCAAAATGAAGTATGTACAAAAAGATTTCGGGGGTCACTCAGACATGCCTCAGGGTGCCCAAAACCGGTTAGAACCCATTTCACGATTTCAGCTCCATTCCCAGGAATGGCTATAATATCGTGATTTCTGGAATGGAAAGACGAATCTTCAACATGGCTATGGCAATCGAATGCAACATCAAGAGGCAAACTGGGCGATATATGGCAACTGAATGATTTTTTAAATCTTTATATGAGAAGGAAATATTCGAGTTTCCATCGGCGTATGACAATTCATTTTTTAAATGGCGAATTTCTCGACCTCCTTTGGTAGATCCTGTAATATACACGTATTCTTATACCCATTCTCTGACCAACTGACATCACTACGTTGCTTGTATATTCCGATCTCTTCTCAACACAGTTTCCATCTTCTATCCCCAGACTACCTAGGGTATAGTCACACAAGTTCAGAACAAGTATGTTTATATAATAAGTTGTGTACCTCCCCCTACGCTCCAGTCGATTTACACCTCGTAAACAAGTTTGATTGACTAGTTATAAGTTGTAAATCAAGTTTAGCGTATCGGGGGCTTATAAACAAACTTGTTCTAAACTTGCGGTTATATCCGAGACTCCCCCACTCTCCCTCCCCTCACATCACTAGGTCGGATGAGAACTGTGACGTCATGCCGTCTTCGATATACCTTTGATATATTTGACGTGGCGTCATCGTTCTCATCCATGGTAGTGCCCTCCTCACCTGGTGTGTTTCTCGCTGCACTCCTCTTGGCTGGTTCATCTTCGCTCTCTGGGCGATCGTAGAGAAGACAGTGGGTGACCACGATTTGAGAGACACGAATCGGCCAGAACCAGTCACCGACTTCAGCTGGCGATTCTCCCATACGATCTCAATCAAATATCGTGATGGAAAGGACTTTCAATTACAGTATTCAATATCATAGTCCCGTATAATATAGTATTTCCTCATTTCAGAACAATCACAATGAGGTATGTTCCACCATGTATCAAATGTAATGTATTGGGGTGTCCGGAAAGTTCGTATAATTTTTTGTTTTTATTTTTTATTCAATGCTTTACAATTCTCAATGGCCAATGTATGCCCCCTTCTTTCTCACTACCTCCCTCCAGCGATTGGGCAGGGTCTCGATTCCTCTCTTTCAGAATGCGGGTTTCTTCGAGACCGCCCAGTTCACGAAAGCCCTCACAACTTCTTCTCGATTCTTGAACTTCTTTCCTTTGCAGAAGTCAGAGAGAGAGCGGAAGCAGTGGTAGTCGCATGGGGAGAGATCCGGGGAATACGGTGGATGGGGAATCCTCTCGATCTTCAGCTCGTCCATTTTCTTCTGGGTCATCTTCGCTCGATGTGGGCGAGCATTGTCCATCAGAAGAAGAATTTTGCCCTGGTTCAGGAGTCTGGGAGGGACTCTGATCGCGACATCTTGCATTTGTTCAGAGAAGAGGTCGGCATTGATGCTGGTGCCAGGGGCGAGGATCTCCCAGTAGATGGGACAAGAGCACTGAGAAGAAGAAGCAGAGGAGTTCCTTCTTTCCGTGCTCTTCCTTCTTCGGGACGGGCGTGGGCTTCTCATTTGCATCCACCCATTGCAGTCTCCTCACAGGGTTATCGTACGTGATCCACTTCTCATTTGTAGCGTTGATGGAATTGACCCATCGAAGATTGGATCTACGATGGAGTAATTCCCGACAGACTTGAACACGATTTTTCAGCTGTTCGGGGGACAGGTCATGGGGAATCACTTGTGGGAGTTTCGGCTTCTTCCCAGATCGATGGAGGATATCGGACACATTTGATCTGGGAGTACCAGTATCCTTCTTCAACTCACGCACTCTGGCCATGGGCTTGCGCTTCATTGTGCGGAGAACGAGAGGCTGATCGAGGGAGGGAGGGCGTCCAGAGCGGGGTTGATCATCGAGACCAAACTCCCCCTTTCTTGAAGCTGGAGAACCACTTATAGCAGAAGGGTATGGAGGGGGCGTCAGCTCCTTCCGATTGGGCCAGGGCAGAGTGGGCCTCCTTCACGGATCGGCCAAGACGGTAGTAATGAAGTAAAACTGCTTGGAGGTAGAGATGGGAGTCCATCACAAGAATCAATGTAGCAACTAGGAAACTGATTAAATCCTCTCACTACTCAACGTCAGAATGATGCAATACATTGTTGACAAACAGATTGCGCAATCACTGCATTTGATCGCGAACTGACTTTTTTCCGAAGCATTATACGAACTTTCCGGACACCCCAATAGTTGCTGCTCTCATTGCAAAACGAAAAAAATCAGAAAAAGAAACGATTACTCTGTAAGCTTAGTTCTTATTTCGCTTTGCCTACTTTTAGATTTTAGCTTAGATTTTAGCAGGCTTATTCTTAGACATACGTTTCTTAGTTTAAGGTTGCTTAGGCTAAGGCTTGCTTAAGGTTTTTCTGAGTTGTCCTGTATGCCTCACCTTTCCTCTGGAGATGGTCACATCGGCTACCCCATGCACTTCCATGCCCTCGAAGATGTTGTAGTCGACCTAAGCGAAGATATCGATCATCAACAGTCGGATGGATAATGTCTATGAATCACAAGTATTCAACGTGTATCCCGTACCGCGTGATGATGAGTGTCCTTGGAGATTGTCCTCGACGCATCGGGATTCCACACGACCACGTCAGCATCTGATCCCACCGCGATCCTACCCTGAAGGAGACGGTAGTCAGGCTGAACTCGCGTTTCTCCAGTGAACCTCACTAGAGTTCGTTTTTCGGACCTTCCTCTCTTCATTTCTCACTCTCCCCCGACCGGAGGGGAGAGAGTGTGGTCAATGAAGAGTATCGTTTCTAGAACTCTAATTATCACCTTTCTCGGGTAGCAGTTGAATATCTTGGCAGCAACGGACGAAGTGATGGCAACGAATCGCATGGGGTCGATCTTGCCCGAGTGAACGCCCTACAGTTGCATCATCACTACTCAAGTGGATCTGACTAGCGTTTCAATTTTCAGGTAATTTAGGCTCATTTTCGGATGTTTCAGGTGCGCTGCATAGCGTATAAGCTTCTCAACTATCTAGCAAAATCTGAAACACATCCGAGAAGGTTCCAAAATTACCTGAAAATTGAAACCCTAATCATCACTACTCAAGGGGAGGGCACTCACCTTCTCCCATACTACACTCATTCTGTCTTTAACTCCATTCACTCCATTGGGAATCTTCGTGAAATCGTCCCTTCCTAGCAGTTTCTGCCTGCAGTTGAACGTGCAGTTGTCGGTGGCTGTGAGATGAAGCTCGCCCCTGAATGAGATTAATATTTCATTATTTAGTGGTGAGAAGGGTTCTCTTATTGGAAAATCATAACTCCATTTTCTGATATGTTTCAACTTCTTTATATAGCGCATTTGCTTTTGTTTATGTAGCGCACCTGAAACATATCCGGAAATGGAGCAAACATTTTCCAATGTGATAACTTAAAAACTAGTGTCCTTGTGTAAGGGAATCGGCCTATGAACGAGAGAAGGAAGATATGAAAGGAAGAAATAATTAATCGTATCATAATTAAACTGTAAAATTATCGTAAATTAAAGTCAATTCTTGATTGTACTTTTTCCATATGTTTAGCGTCCAAGTAGTACTTTTGTAGTTATTTCTCGTTCCGCCTATTTGACTTTCCTCTGCCCCATTTTCTCCTATTTTCTCCTATTTTTTACGTTTCCTTTTCGTCCTATATTTTAGTGCGTTTATCAATGTCTAATTTACCTCGTTTAGAACGTAATAAAGAACGGCTCATCCTATAAACTTGCGAGTTTGTTCACAAGGGAGGACCGGGATTTACTACACTCAATTGGGAAACCGATTGACAGCACGGCTCTGGAGGAAGGAACTTTGTGTTTCACCACTTTGCTGGGCTTTCACTTGCACGATCAAAGACAGCTATGTGACCACGGCACATGGCCGCATAGCGCAAAGCATAACGCGTCTGCCTGCGGAGCCGAAGATTGTAGGTTCGATCCCTACCTTGGTCGCAAATGTTTGCAAACTTACGCTGCCAAAAGATCCATGAGCGCACTTGGTGTGGAGCTGTCGCGAGAGAGGGGCGGAGACATCACATAGCGGGCAGCGTGCAACCAGTCCTGCGGGGAAGACGGTATTACGGTAGGAAATGCGGATTACGGTAGGAAGACTACGGTAGCCATTTCACACTATAGATTACCTTGTCGTAGTAGTGCGAGCCGTCTGTGGCCAGACCAGCAGCGATGGGCTCTCCGAAGATGACGGATCCTGAAACGATTATCGATTGGTGTACCGTACTTCTCGAGAGATGTTAGGCTTTTAGGTAATTTTGAGTCATTTTCGGATATGTTTCAGGTGCTCTGGATAGATGATACGCTCATAAGCTATGTAACGCACCTGAAACATATCCGATAATGAGCCTAAATGACTTTAAATTTGAAACCCAATACCGTACCTTTCTGTCTGTGATGGGCGATGGCTCTGGCCGCTCCCTTGCTCATTACATGCACTACGTAGAGGGGACAATTCGCCTGGGAAGCCAGAACGCATGCACGATTCGTTGCCTCAGCTTCCAACTTAGAAGAGGGTTACGGGAGTAGATGAGGATTACGGTAGGAGAAACTGAAGGGAACTGTATACCATGCCCATCGTACCTCCTCCGGCCTGCTTTGGGTGTGTCCCTCGGGACCAGTGATTCCCTTGACCAGCAGTTCGTTCGCTTTTTCAGCGATTATTGATCCATTCTCTGCATGAACTCGAGCGAGGGCTCCCACCTGGAAAGATACAGCGCTCCGAGAGTACTGTTTCTCCCCTTTACAGTACTCTACAGTACTTTTAAGGGATACTGTACTCCGAAAAGGGAGATACAGTATTCCGAGTGGTCGATGGCCCCGACAGATTACGATACTAGGGTTTCAAATAATTTTCAGGAAATTGTGGGTCATTTTCGCGTGTGTTTCAGGTGCGGTAGATAGGTGATAAGCTCATGAACTATGTAGCGCACCTGAAACATAATCGAAAGTGAGCCTAAATTACTGATAATTGAAACTCTATGGGATACCTTGGCTCACTGGATCATTCCCTGATAGAACTCTTCGTCTCGCACCATGAACACTCCCTTGTAGGCGAGGAAGAATTTGAACGAGTTGATTCCTGCACACACATAATCGAGACATGATCTTAGATTCCCACTTTGAATCCTACCGTAATCCTACCGTATACCCTTTGAATCATACCGTATTCGTATACCGTATCCTACCGTATTCGTCTCCAGTGACAATCTCCATTTCCTTCGCGACATCCTCGTTCCACGTCGTTACAGCCATCGAGAGTGCGTAGTCACAACACACCTGGCAAATTAGTACGTCTTGTAGGAGTTTAGTCCATAGCCGCGTGGCGCAATGGATAACGCGTCTGCCTACGGAGCAGAAGATTGTAGGTTCGATCCCTACCGTGGTGGTAACTTTTTGCAGGTTCTCACCTTGGGATCGGCCCATTCCCTCCACTGTTTGTACGCCTTGATCGGGCTAGAATCCTTGCTCGGAATGACGAAATCGATGATCTGTGAAGTGAGTATCTTGATTACTTCCCTTCCCTCATTGCGCATCACTCGAGTTCGCAATTCGGGTAATCGTCTCTTAATTTTCCATACTCTCTCGGGAAGACCAAATACGAGATTTCAAATCGGGACTACAACCTCTCTCCCTCTCCTCCTCATTTAGTCATCGTGATTCCATTGACGGACAGCATACGATCGTCGTGATCGAGTGCTTTTTTCTGTCTCACATTTCGTAGTTACTTACTCATTAGAGTGCGCTATTGGGGTAATCGTTTCTTCAATTCGCGGACTCACTCGACCGGTCGAGCAGTGAGAGAGCTTTGGAAATGGAGATACAATTGCCCGAATTGCGAACTCTACTCCTCACCATGGTGGTTCCTCCAGCGAGCGCAGCTTGCGTGCCCTTCTCGAAGTCATCGACTGCGACCTCCAATCATCAATTGAATTCTACCGGACTCTTCTGTTGTTTACAGTAGAGTTTCAATTTTCATGTAATTTTGGGTAATTTTCGGATGTGTCTCAGGTGCGCTAGATAACGTTCATGAGCAATCTAGCGCACACGAAATACAAAATGATCCTAAATGAGATGGAAATAGAAACCCAACTTCGTCGGTTACAGTACCTCTCCCATGAAGGGCAGTTGCATGTGAGTGTGGGGATCGATTCCGCCGGGAATGACAAACTTGCCCGTTGAATCAACTATCTGCACCACAGATGAAGCCTCCAGATTGGGACCTACCGCCCTGAAATCACACCTTTCAGTTAGGTTACATTATTCGTCGGCCGATCGGTGACTACCGTACTTCATTTTGGTTACGGTATTCATCGGCCGACCGATAACTAACTACCGAACTCATTTGATGATTCCGTTCTCAATGAGGACGTCAGCCTTGAACATTTCATCGTCGTTGACGACAGTTCCTCCTCGGATTAGAAGGGGCAGAGAGGGGGAGGAGGACATCTGCATGAGAGGTACGGTAGACATCGTACAGTTGACGCGAGATCAGTCAATGACGTCGATTGCTCAGCTCAAGTAGGATTGAGGGGATAAGCGGGACTGACTCGATATTGAGTACGATTGAAAGGAGGAATGTGAGAGAAGAGGAGAATCGGGCACTCGAGAATGAGAGACACATAATTGTACGCCTATCTGATGGTATTGGTCGATCAAGGAATGAATGCACAAGAAGAAAGTGGTTTTGCACTCTGCCAACCCTAGAATGGAGGTGTGATGCTATAAAATATGCTTGCTAGGAATAGAGCTATGGTTTATATACGATGAAGTCGCTGCATGGGGTGATGCTGCGCTATCAATGTGCTGTCGCTGAGGGATTGAGCAAAATGAAGAGAGGATTGAGCAAATTTGCAAGATGCAAAAAATCGAAGATGTGGGAACTATGAATAATGTGAGCGCGGATATATGCAAAGAATTCGAAATATGCTCTGCAATGAGTTGTGATAGTTGCAAAAATAAATAAATATTAGGCTGTCAGGAAAGTAATTGTAGATTTGGATCTTGATGTTTGAACCATCCGAAAATCTTTTTCGTTAAAGATCTCAAGATAGCTCTTTAGTGCATATTAGGGGTTGACTTGGGCAGTATATGCATGTGTTCAAATCGCTTCATGCTTTTTGGGTTTCCGAAAAATTCAAGTTTTACCATATGTGACATTTTCTCTATTTTCTGAAAATATTTTTCGCCTCTCGTATTTTGGGGGGAATAAGGGCTGTAACTGTTCATATAGTGTAGTGAGAAGCCCTTTCGCAGTTCTTTCGAAAATTAGGTCTAAGGCCGTTCTTGCCTCAACATGACATGATTTACATACCATGTAATTCAACTCCTACCGATTTAACACTTCTCAAGCGATATTGTTTCCTGCATCGATGAGTATTCAGACTGTCTTATCCATAAGTGCGCTGCCATGGTACACTATGGAGCTACTTATTGCTGAGAAACATTTCAACTGTCGCCTTTTCTACTTTTAGAAAACATGGATTTTCAGGATTGTTGAATAAAGGTCAACATAGCCAAAATTTCGACTTTTGGTGTACGGTGAATGAATACATTTCCTCAAAAGTAAGCTATCCCCTGACTTAGCCCAGCCGAATACTGGTATGCAAAGAGTAGCTCTAACATGTAACCGCAAAAGTTAGGACTTTTCACCAGTGCTGGAATCAGGAAGTTGGCATATTGTCGAATTTCGACGTTCAAATTTCAGTTTCAGGGTAGTGAAAGCTGCATGTCTTGATAGAAGTATTGCAAACACATACAAATACAATTTTAAGCTGAGCACGAAAGGTGCTTTTAGTTTTACTGCATTTGGTTTCCATAAGTTTATTGTTACGGGTACAAGCGCAGTTCAAACATTTATGATGACGTACCGTAAGGGGCAATGTCACTAATGACTGAATTTTCAGACAGGCCTTTCGTTACAGATCAGAGTGCTATGTTGTATTGTGAAGTGCGTATGTCGCACTTTTCGCATATGCCATAAAATTTGCCATATCTTACTTCTCCATGGATTGCTGGGCCAAAATGATATCAGTGCAACTCTGCATTGATATACTTTTGACTTCAACCTGTATCCTCAATACCAAATGGACAGGCTTGAACAAATGTGCGATGGAAAGAGTATCCAAGGACTCAACGAGTATAAACATCAATATGATAATCATGAGGAAACAAAGAACGGGGTTTCTCAAGATCGAAAATTCGAAAATCTACAATTACTTTCCTGACAACCTGATACATACATGCCAAAAAGATATCGAATTTAAAAAAAGGCATTCCCGAATACTCATTTCGTGAATGAAACATATAAATAGTCTGCATCGTTTAGCTTATAAATCGTCTCTAAGAAATTTAAAAAAATACTTCCACGTTGTTCATGTCCCTCATGCCCCCCTGAAAGGAACATTACATCCGAGTATGCTCTGAAATCAATCAATCATACTAATCAGATTACTCGTTTCAGAGACCACGACGAGACCGTTCGACCTCCCCATGATTCCGCTTTTAGCCAACAATTCTCCTCCCTGTATCTGAGAATATAAATTCATCTTCGTTCAGCGTAGTACCTTTCTGTACACCCCTTCATCACAATGTAAATGAATTCTTCGTTTGTTATTCGAATGGAAGTAGAGTTCGTAAGTCGGTTACCGTCTCTTCATTTCCCATACTCTCTCGTCGCTCGTCGAGAGAGTGTGGGAAATGATGAGACGGTGACGCGAATTACGAACTCTAAATGGAAGCCTACTGATATGATTTCATGTATTGTTTTCATGAAACAGTCACACCTTCTCGTTTCACAATGGCCAATTTGGATCAGTAGGCCGACTTAGGCGCTTTGACATGACATCATATGTCATTCTTGGATAGGTAGTTTCCATTTCAACGTAGCCTGGAAATTAAAAAAAAAAATATATGGATGTGTCCGAAAATAAAAGGAAGCACTGAATACGCCAAAGCATTGGTGTCGGCATCGAAAATTAGTTCGAGAAACGATACCACGCTCTCTTCATTCTACACACTCTCTTGACCGATCTAGATTTTCAAAATTCCGTGTCTTTTGCGTATTTTTTATCAAAATATTGTGCATGGAATGCGGAATCTTAAGGAAGTACGTAAGAAGATAACGATACCATAAAATCAACACGTCACACCAGCGTCACCATGTCCTCTTTTCATGCGATTTCTCACTCGTCAGACATATCGAGATAGTGTGTGAATCTAGGAGTGCACAAGGCGATTCGTCATCCCTACCTCACACCTCCGCTCCCCTTTTACTCACGCATTAGTCACTTTTCAAACCGTGTTTCTTGTTCGGATGCTATAAAACGCGCTTGAATCGAAATATTCCATTCGAATTCGTGTCACGAGTCCTTTATGGCTTACCAGTACGATATTTCTCCCTCTCTCGTAGTTCCGATTCCTTACCACAATACCAAAGCTCGCTTTCACATTATTTCTCTTGCGTATGCCATAGATTAACTCAAATCTGCAAATGTTTCGTATGATTGTAGCAAAATTCGGATACATTCGTAAATTTCCTATTAGCCTCTTTTTTTCTGGCAACTCCCAATTGACAATTGAGGATTCTGGCAATTTACAGTTCTGACATTGCAGTTGCAATGATGCACGATCTTCTCATCTTCTTGACATTCCCGGCTGCAATCTCTGCGATTCGGTGCTACGATGGTCTGTTGTCCAGTGAATCTGACTTGCCACTCAGTAAAATGTGCACGTCTGACTTCTGTTCCTCGGTGAGTTTTACATCGTGACAATTATTGTGCACAGATTTATCCTGACATCTAGAATGCAGGAGGTAAACGGTCGGGGATTAGACAGACAACTTTTTGCAGAAAGTCGATGAGACACGGTAAATAATCTAAAAAAATGACAATGGAATCGCGCGATCGTCTAAACTAAAAACGATTCAATGTGTAATATTTGCAATCATTCTTGCAGATGGAAGGTTCAGTCGGTAACAAGAAGCGAGTGGTTATGAGCTGCGGCAGAGCTTGCACGGTAAACTTTGTGACTAAATTATATTTTCACTAGTGTTGACAATAAGTACTTATTCCTCCTCATTTCGTGTGCGTTCGGGCGGCATGATGCCGAATGAGCACATTAGATGATAACCAAAAATATTACACTTTCTCAGCATGTTCACTTTAGGTGCCAATAATACTTCTGTGAAAGTTGTAAAGAAGGACACTTTTTCGTTATCATCCGGAAGCGATCATTCGACCACCTACATTTCAGACAGAGCTATAGAGTTTGCGAAAAGATGTACGCGCCGATTTCTTATCACACCTCTGTGATTCATGTATCCGCAAATATTACATATCTCCCAAAACCAGGGAATGTTAGTATCATTCTAAAAGTGAAGAGGGTGCTCTGTATACTCGAGAACGAAAATCAAATGAATATTTTTTTCGTTTCAGAGTGAGGGCATTGATCCGGCTACGGGACTGTTCTGCTGCAAGGTATTCGTATCTTCGTATATTTTAAACATTATGTCGACCCGTGACAGAGTATGGGAAACAAGACAATTGACAATTGCCTAATTACGAATTACACGTCAAGTTTGACTTCTGTAATGGAGCCGACGGCGCGAATCAGTGCTACGTGGGCAGTGGAATGGATGACGTGAATGTGCTCTACAAGCCTCTTCCTTGTCCCTCTGGTTTCTGTTACAAGGTGAGTAGATGCAAATGGTTGGCTATTTGAGCATTGCAATGTACCATCCATCCCTTTTAGATATCGCAATAAGGAAAGTTATAGGCATGGCAATATTAGAACGCGTATTCAAATAGTCAAGTAACTGTCTGACCAGAAATATTCAAATATTCGTGAATAATATTGTCATGTTATTAATTTCGATTAATACATTTAAAAAAATCATTTCAGACGCCCGTCGTGCTCGGCACCAAGAGTGGAGAAGCCAAGGACTGCGCACATCCATCAGTGTGCTCGGTATGATTCTCTAATTCTCACACATATTTAATATACTGGTGCTAATGAATAATTCTGCCGGATAGTATGTCCGATACAATCACCATATTCCAAATTTTCGTGAACTGTGAACCGTCATGTCGTGAATTTACATGAGGTATCGATGGAAATCCATAGCATTTCAGTCGACCGGAAAAGAGGATAATGGTGGCTACTGCTGTAACGGAAATCTCTGCAATGCTGCATCCGGCAGCTCGCTCCTGATGACGATTATGGCTGTGATTGGCACATTCTGGATGATTGGATTCCTCTAGAATTATAGAATATCTCACTTAAATTGCATTAATAAAACTTGATCAGGATAGAGTTACGAAATAACTGTTATCAAATATTATGTTTTTCTTCAGTTTTACATATTTTCATCATCCTCTTCCTCTTCGGTTTGGGTTTTTTTAGTTATTATTGTGATATTGTCAATTTATTTATAAAACATTATCGACACGTCATAGTGATAACAAAGAAATATTTCCTAGAAAACAGCGAAATTGAGACTTTTCTTCATGCTAGAGACGCTTCGAACTCTCCCTTTTGAATGAGACCGTCCGCGTTCTGGTCCATTTTGGAGAACCTGAAAAATACAAATAAAAATCGAATTTAAGCATAGCTTATTTCAAAGTAATTTTCGTTATTCTGCGTACTATCTCTGAAGGCATGTTGGTGAGAGATTCCAAATTGAGCTCAAAAATAAAAGAAACTGGCCATTTCCCATTTTCGAGTGATTTCTTGACGTCGCTTGTTGGATTTCCCTTCAAGATGAATGTCTTTGCCTCTTCCTCCGAGATAACTCCATCCTTGTTTGCATCGAAGGTGCTGAAACGACTTCGAGCATCAGGGCCTGCAATCAGAACATGTTTCTGTGCATCCAACTCTCAGTTTCGGTCTAAAATATGTTAAAAATTATGGCAAACACCGAATATTTGCATAGTTTTCCAGAAGAATCTTCAACTAAAATGTTCGAAAATTGTTGGTATATTTCTGCCTATAAATATTAGATTGTAACTAGCCCCTCTCGTCGTCGTCTGCGATGAGGCGTCTGCGAGGGTCGTTGCTGCAGTTATTATCGCAATTGCAGCAGAAGAAATTGCAATTGGCGTTGAAGCACTAAACAACATTCCATGCACGCTATGCTTTCTCATTTATATATCATATAAGAATGAGAGCGAAAAAGTTGGAAAAAAATAAATCACTCACGGGACCAAGAGGACCCCAACCGCAACAGTGCTGTACAGAGAGCGCGATCATAGAGAGTAGAAAGACGACCAGAAAGATTCGCATTGTCGATTATGTTGTTGGGCAAGATAAGGAAGGAAGCTTTGAAGATGTATTCCATGAGCATGGTTATGGTTTATATACAGTGCCGTGGTCACTATTTCCTTGCTATATGTTTTGCAAAGATGCACACACACTCGCATTATTCAATCGCTTCCACGCTTGCAATCACGTACCAGGGGACGGTTTTGCAGGAAAGGTGTGGGGATTTCGCACTCTCTGATCGACGAGAGATATCCCATAGTAAAGAGAGTCGTTTCCTGCAAAGACATCCCCTGGTACAGGAAGTATGGAAGCGATGAATCTGGGCAATAAAAGTGCAACTAAAAAGTACGATCTCTTCATTCCGCACACTATCTCGAACTGTCTGACCGGCGAGAGAGTATGTGGAATCAGGAGACCGCCCAAGTTCGATTCCTTTCCCGTTGACTGAAATAAGACAAATTTGGAGCTTTTTCCGAGACAAAAAACTACTTAACATACTTAACATTACTACTTAACATTGCAAATCTAAATTTAGGAACAACTATTTTGAGTAAATTAACTAGGAAATTGCCATCATCATGATTAGCTTTCTGAATTACTATTGTATTATATAGAATGTCTCTCGAGAATATTAGTGTTAGCTGTCCAGTTTTGAAACGCACTTCTTTTTAGCAACATTTCAACAGTTTGCTTTTCTCGAAATTCTTTCCCTGCACAATTGGGAAGATAACGTTAAAAGATGGAAAGGTTGCAGTCAACTAAAATCGAATCTTGCCTTCTTTGAAGCTTATTGATACCGAGGGAATGCAATGGAAGCGAGAATTGGGATGGCTCTCTTCGTTCTGCGTACTCTCTCACCGCTAAGATCGATAAGAGAGCATGCATAATGAAAAGAGCCCTGAAGGCATCTCTTCAACCGGGGTGTGATAACGATAGTATAACGAAAAGTGAGCCAAGGTGTGCCCACACCACTCTTCTTTCTTACTCACTCCTCATAATCATCATTTTATTGCTTTAGGTGCTTTAAAGAGCGCTTGAAACAGTGTATGCCAACTCTGAGTCGTGTCATGTTGTTTGTTTCTCTCAACACCATTACATTTTATGTGTATTCGGCTGTCCTAATTTCAATCGGCTTCTTCCAGCCGAAATGCGATCCGTCCTAGTCCTGCTCATTGCGGTTCCGCTGGCAATCAGGGCAACAAAGTGCTACTCCGGTACGGACCTAACCGAGACCTAACCGAACTACCGTACCCTAGAGCTGACTGCAAATCTGACTACTGTTACTCGGTGAGTTAATCTATCAGTATTCGACAATTATCTTGTGCAATTATGTTTTGCAAAGTACAAACTATATTTCTCCAACTTTTGACGAGACATCAATATTAGTGCCTGTTTTTCTAAAGCATGTTGACTTAAAACAAAACAAAAACAAAAACAACAAAAACAACAACAAAAAACTAATTGTAAAATATTGAAGGTGGAACACAAATTGGGCGACAAGAAAGGAGTGGTTATGGATTGTGGCACCGATGTTTGCACGGTATGATGCTTGGTTACTGATTGGAGTGCTCTTATTGAAAAATATTTGCTCCATTTACGGACATGTTTCAGATGCGTCATATAGAGGATTTGATTTTGTTTATGTACCGCACCTGAAACACTCGAAAATCCAAATTTTCCAATAAGATAAATCTATTACTGATTATTTCATGATTTGGATTCCTCGATCGAGCATATACCGTGCCAAGCCGGCTTTCCTGAAACAGACAATGATACCAAAGAGAATGTGTAATTTCTCGAATTCTTATCAGGGCGTGGGCAAAAACGCGACAACGGGCGTAAATTGCTGCAAGGTAAGTTCGTAGTACAATACCATGGTACTATTATATTGGGGTGTCCGGAAAGTTCGCATAATTTTTTATTTTATTTTTATTCAATGCTTTACAATTCTCAGTGACCAATGTATGCCCCCTTCTTTCTCACTACCTCCCTCCAGCGATTGGGCAGGGTCTCGATTCCTCTTCTTCATCTCGATTCTTGAACTTCTTTCCTTTGCAGAAGTCAGAGAGAGAGCGGAAGCAGTGGTAGTCGCATGGGGAGAGATCCGGGGAATACGGTGGATGGGGAATCCTCTCGATCTTCAGCTCGTCCATTTTTTCTGGGTCATCTTCGCTCGATGTGGGCGAGCATTGTCCATCAGAAGAAGAATTTTGCCCTGGTTCAGGAGTCTGGGAGGGACTCTGATCGCGACATCTTCCAGTTGTTCAGAGAAGAGGTCGGCATTGATGCTGGTGCCAGGGGCGAGGATCTCCCAGTAAATGGGACCGAGCACTGAGAAGAAGAATCGGAGGAGTTCCTTCTTTCCGTGCTCTTCCTTCTTCGGGACGGGCGTGGGCTTCTCATCTGCATCCACCCATTGCAGTCTCCTCACAGGGTTATCGTACGTGATCCACTTCTCATCTGTAGCGATGATGGAATTGACCCACCGTTGATCTGGGAGTACCAGTATCCTTCTTCAACTCACGCACACTGGCCATGGGCTTGCGCTTCAGTGTGCGGAGAACGAGAGGCTGATCGAGGGAGGGAGGGCGTCCAGAGCGGGGTTGATCATCGAGACCAAACTCCCCTTTCTTGAAGCGGGAGAACCATTTATAGCAGAAGGGTATGGAGGGGGCGTCAGCTCCTTCCGACTGGGCCAGGTCAGAGTGGGCCTTCTTCACGAATCGGCCAAGACGGTAGTAATGAAGTAAAACTGCTCGGAGGTAGAGATGGGAGTCCATCACAAGAATCAATGTAGAAACTAGGAGACTGATTAAATCCTCTCACTACTCAACGTCAGAATGATGCAATACATTGTTGACAAACAGATTGCGCAATCACTGCATTCGATCGCGAACTGACTTTTTTCCGAAGCATTATACGAACTTTCCGGACACCCCAATATGTATTATGTTAGTATTATGTTAGTATTCAATCCATACCCTCTCTCGTATCTCAAAAGGTCGAGAAAGTGTGAGAAATGAAGAGTAGCTGATCCGTATTTCAAACCCGCTGTCATGTCAGGGTGATTACTGTAATGGCGCTGCCGGCACGGACCAGTGCTGGTCTGGTGCGCGTGAATCAGATGATTCAGACCAATTCGAAAAGAGGAACTGCGCGTCTGGCTACTGTTACAAAGTGTGTTTCCCCCTGTTTTTCAAAACTTCATTACACTTTTTCCAGATTATGACTAGAATATTGTTGAAATTGAGCCGTTATTGAAATTCTATTATGAACGGATAAAAACACCTGCAGTTATGAGCTCTTCCAATATGAGAGCTATTGAGACGTATTGAAGTATTTCAGATTCTCAATGAGCACGGAACCACGACAGAAGTAGTCAAGAGCTGTGCTGGTCCCGCACTTTGTCCGGTATGTCTTTCGATCACACGTCTACCTCTTATTTTAGGCCATAATTGGCAAGAACATGATTTGTAATGTCCGAAAGTACAATTACTTAATATAGCTAAACGTAAGCATATTAGATTTTGATGATTTTAGGCTGATCAAAGACGGGATGTTTACCATCTTGTTTTCGAATTGTCTTTGATGACTTATTCCAGTCGACGGGGAAAGAAAAGAACTTGGGCGGGTACTGCTCCAAGGGAAACCTCTGCAATGCTGCATCCGGTAGCTCGCTTCTGGTGACGATGATGCTTGCAGCTGGCTCGATGGCGATGCGAGGATGAACTCATAATTTTCACAACCATATCCTCTGAAGGTCAATATGCTTATCCTCGCACCCGGAACAACATGAGGTCCAAAACTGGAATTGCTTTATCGATTGTATTCACCATGCTTATTTTACCTCTATGTGTAACATGTTCAGCTCTTACAATGTCTAAACCTACGAATAAATAGCTAAATGTTACCTAAAACTGTTCATTAAAATTTGGTTTTCACAAACGTCGTGAACAATATCAGTTTTTTCTAATGAAGCACGTATGAAGCGCGTCCGGCAAATTACTCATCGCTGTTATAACAAAATTTCGAAATTTGCATCCCTATGAAATTTTTTTTCCTCTAAAAATGAAATTATGGAAAGCACACACAAAGATCCACCACTGATTTGTTCTCACTCCTTCCTTGCTCCATTTTATCCCTTTCGGGGCTTTAAATAGCGCATGAATCAGCGCATTACCACTATGTTATGTGGAAAGCAACAACAATTGGACGAATAAGGCTAAAAATGCGCTAGTTCTAGCGCAGCAAGGGAGGAGTGAGTAAGAAGGGTGGGGGAGAGTGGTGAAGGCGCACATTTGTTCACTTTCTGTTATGCTATCGTTATCATTCACTCGTATAGCTTCGGGGCTCGGTTCACTCCGCGTGCTCTTTCTCTCACTCGGCAATGTGAGATAATATGCAGAGAGAAGAGAGCCATCCATTCCTATTCTTGCGTGCTTGGGATTCCTTCGGTTTACTTGCGGTAAGCTTCAAAGATGACAAGATTCGATATTATCGAGTCAGAACGATTGGGACTCTAAGAGTCTAAGACTGTCAGAGTCCGAACATTGTCCGCACATATTATGTCGCATTGCTTGATGAAAGTTCCATTTTAAATTTGGGACGCTCAGGTTGCAGATGTATGTTATATCCTTTAGCTTATTCGTTACCGTTCGGTAAAATCGTAGATTGTTGCATATGAATATCAAATACAATCGATACGCTGAGCAAATTGTTAAACGAGGCAATTGTTTAAAAGATTCCCAAAAAAATATGTAACACAAACACCAACAATGAGCTCCATTAAAAATTTTTTTTTTAAATTAGCACATTATTGTATTCACTCTCTTTTAATATATTAATTCAAATATATTCAAATGGTGTAGTATGCGACGAAATATTTGCATATTTTGGAAACTTATTTTGTTTATTGTGACACTGTGAACCATTCGAAAACAATATAATTGTTGTGTGTTTGTGTTGGGCGTTTGCATAAGGTAAATTGACATCAAATTAGCCTTAATCGTAACAAAATTTGGAATCGTAAAAGGGTTCGTCATCTCGTTCAAAGTGCTTGATAGAGATTGATGTTACCGTTGCTGAAATGTAACTTATTGCTGTGTTTCTTCGAATTGATTACCTTTTATTGTATGATTTGGCAGAATGCTATCAATTTTATTTTGTCCTCCATCTTGAACGGATACGAACCAAATTTTTTTCTCAAGTTTTGCCAAGCGCTGAAATCGAAAATCTGTATAAATCTTAGCTGAACAGGGCACAATAATTATATGTGTAGTCCATACCTCGCAAAGATCTTTGAGGTGCTGCTGTGTTAAGCGAAAGGACAGGAAAGTGCAAATTAGCAGTTTGTCCAGTTTTCTGGAAAACATTTCGGATAAAATCCATGCCCAATCTCCATTATGAATGCCAAAGAAGTCAACTACAGTTGAATGCTCGATCTCGAGTCCGCACACTCGATTTGACAATTCAAGCAGAGTTTGCACTGAAAATTTGCAATCACCAAGTTGCGGAAATGTCATTTTTAAATTTTTAAATTTTTTTTCATTTTTAAAAATAAATAATTAATGAAGTTTACATTCACCTGGTTCGGACAAACGCACATTGCTGGCAATTAGATGTAAGTTTCGAATTTTCTGCGGTTCGTCGATTATTCTTACGATTTGGGCCCTGTGAAATATCATTTGAGTTGTATTGAAATTTTGATCCATCTCGAAAAAAAAAAAAAAAAAAATTTTGCCAGATAGCTCCCAAACCAACTGGAAATCATTATATGGGCTAGATTTAGTAATTCTGAACGAAATATCATGTATTTGAACTTCAAATAGCAATCTGAGAGTGTCTCAAACTCTAGAAATTTCCAAAATTTCGAAAAAAATCCCATTTTCTCGGGTTTTCAAGTCATTAACATGTTCACTTGGGCGTGAAATGCACAAGCACGATGTAAATATGCATTAGAAATAAGTATCCGGTAAAATTAGGCATATCCGATGATTGCAAACATGATTTTGACGAAAGAATATCGATCTTTGTGAAACGTGCGAAATTAGTTTTTTTCCAAAAATCAAAATTTCAAAATGAAGACCTCACAATGTCTGACTATGGTCTCAAATCGTTTGATTCGATGCTCAAAAGAGCCCATTCGTCTTGATTTGGAGAAAGTGTGATGGTTTTGCTCCAAGAGCTTACCCTAAGTGAGCCTTCTTCTGGAAACCATAACTTCAGAGCACATGGTAGAAATTCCATGAAATTCTGATAAGTAGTTTTACACGAGGAATCCGAAAATGTAATTAGTTTTGGTACGCTGGTTGGAAAAATTTTCAGGACGGGCAAAAATCTTCAAAAATCGACGTTTTCGACTCTTTATCGACATCTGATCGCATTCAAAGTATGTTTTTCGTTATTTTCATTGAAAAATAGTCCTGAAAAACCTATAATATCTTACTTTTCAGAAAATTGAAATTTTCGATTTTTTTTGGGCCTAGTCTGGCATTTTTCGGAAAGTGCACCAGAGCCCTTCATATTGGGCCAAATATCAGCACTTGGTATGGGGACTTCATCAGCAAAATATTGAGGGGGGTTGCAAAAAAGCCATCCGTCGACACTTCCCATAAGGTACGTTTTCTCGTGGAATGTCTCTTAATTATTATTTAACAAGAAGCAATATGAACATATTTTAGAAAACATGCATTTGCTTAACCAATTTGTGCAGAAACATTAACAGCGTATCGTGAATTCGTTTTTTCGTTTCTTCCGAATAGCCAACTCTGCTACCTAGTGACGTAATTACTTACTCATCTGAATCTATAAGTGATTCCACATGCAGCTTCAAGAATTCAAATTGTATTCCATTGATCAATTTGTCAATAACTGTCCAGTTAATTGTTCCTCCAGTTTGGTTAGCCACTTCAACCAGTGCAACTAGTACCCCAAGGAAGTACTGAATATACTCGAATATCTGACTATCAGATTCATTGTTGATTTTCACCTCGTAAATCTGAAATTTATTGACGTAAATATATACAATTTGGAGCGCGGTGCCATTGGCTGCGACTGCGCCTTCATATCACTGCGTATCATTGCCGCTTGCAGCCATTGCAGTAGCAAGAGTCAAGAGGGTGATGAGAACGAATCGCATTTCTGCTTTCAAGACTGAAGATAAACGAGGTTTTTAAAATAATAACCTATAATATTGCTGAATATTGAAGTAGTGTGAGAATATACCGATTCACGCGCTTTTTATAGTGAGTAGCACACGATAGTATGAAGCATGGGCAAAAACAGGAATTAGGGGAAAGGAGGTGCTGGCTTCTGTTACGATATCAGTAAAATTCAGCGTTCGAAAAAACTTTTCCACACCCTCTTTATTCTCTACACTCTTTCCCCGCTCGAAATGTTTAGAGAGTATGTGATATGAAGTCAGGTAATAGTGTAGTCATGATAAGACTACTTCCGTAATACCGGTGCTGGCTATAAATCATGCTATCAATAATATTGACGTTCTTATCCAGATTCTCATGAATCATAGTTCAGATTGCTCATTGTATTCTTTCAATCCATTGTCTTCGGTCGTCACTTTAACACTGTCCCTTAAGTTCAGATTTATTTTATTCGGCTCTGTCTGGTTTGGGGGGACAGTGTTGGTTTCGGGGGGCATATTTCCCCCCGAACCGACGATATGTCCCCCAAAACCGACGATATGTCCCCCCCAAATCTACAATATGTCCCCCCAAATCTAACACCCCTAAAATTGCAAAAGGCTCAACAATTGCTTTAAAATGAATTTTACTGATTTTGAAGTTCATCCGTCGTTTACATTGTGTCAAGTGGGTGTGTTGAATCGAATACGATTATTTTGGTAGCCGATCGGGGATTATATTTGTGGTTGTGGAAGTCGAGGAAGGGACCGAATCAGTTGTGATAACCGAGGGGGAATAGTAGTTGTGATGAGGACAGTATCAGAAGCTTCATTCATTCCTTCTCTGCGCCCTTTACCGAGATTGACAACACGCAAAAGTTCAAATGCTTGGGGAGAACACTATCCGTGATAGTCTGTGCATATTGCTCGACCATGGATTAATATCCTAACGATTCATCATCGACGTTTTAGGCCCAGAGCCTTTTATTCGCTATGATTACTGCTTTTATCTTACTTTTATGAATAGGTGAATACTAACTCGTATTTGCCCAGAAATAAAACAACATTTTAGTAATATTTCACAAGGCCTAGTTGCAATCATTTACATTATTTACCTTTTCAATATTATTCTAGTATGCACATATCGCATGAGTATTATTTTATCATTGATCGAAAGATAACACTCGAGTGAAGTATAATAAACAATCAATCAGTGACATGACGAGGCTTGTGAAAAGTCTAAGCTTTACAAAAATAAGTAGCGCTATTCTTAACTGCGTGTGTTCTTGGTAAAGCCGAAGGGAGGACAAGGGGGGTTCTCATCAATCTTTATGGAGACGCGAGACGTTTCGGGCAACAGCCCATATATCAGTCGGTTAATTCACATGAAAGAGAACTATTAGGGATAGACAAAACAATCGACGGAACATCATAAATCAATAAAACAGAAAGCGGTGTGAGTGACTATAAGAGGAAAGTGCGAAGGAAAGCGTGTAAGCGTGAGTGGGAAGGGCAAAGGGTGAAGAGGAAGGGAGGGGAGAGAGAGCATGAGAAAAGAGGAGGGTGGAGAGAGAAAAAGGGGGGAAGAGAGAGATAGGGGGGAAAAGGAAGAGAGCAGACAGTGAAAGGGGAGAGAGAAAACAAGGGGAGGGAGTGAGTGAATAGAGTTAGATATTTAGAGTTTGAAGGGTAATTGGGGCACTCTCTTTGGAGAGTTCGACTCTATTATTCAAAGCGAGATCTAATTTGACAATATACATAGCCTCAGCAATCTTACGACGACAAGTGTTGGACTCATGATGGAGAATGGAACCAGTAAGGGATATGGGAGCACTATTATGATCACTCTTGGAATGAATGGCGAATGCATTGTGCTTATAGCTATTACAAGTGGGGTTGCGAGCTGACTTAAGATGGTCATAAGCTCTGAGATGGAGGGGTCTACCGGTCTCACCAACATAGGATTGTGAACAGAGAGAACACTTAATAAGATAGAAAACACCAACAATCTGACAGCAACCAAATCCACCAGTAGGGCAGAAGAAACAACGATCGCGCAAAGGACAAACGGGAGGATCCAGATATCGATTTCTCGACAGCAGATTGAGGAGGTTGGGGCCAGGCTTCTCAACAATACGAACCTCAAGATCAACCTTAGACAAAGCATCTCTAACGTCGCGTGTGAACTCATCACTGATAAAAGGAATGGTGAATACAGGGAGAGGCTTGACATCACGAGGTGAGACGCGAGTAGAAGGGAAGGGAGAGGAACGACTTGGAGGGTTATAGCCATTACTACCAACGATTTGCAGTGCGAGGGAATGAGACTGGTTACGGTATTCCTGAGAGGACGGTACCACTTAGTGCTTACGGTACCACTTAGTGCAGAAAATACCTGATGGAGTAAGAGAGAGTTGGAAGTTAAGGAAGGGGAGCCAATTATTGGAAGGAGATTCCCTAGTGAGCTTGATATTGGGAGCACCCAGGCTATTGAGAGAAGCAAATAGTCTGTCTAGGTGGTTTTGGAAGATAGCAATGACGATAAAATCGTCAATGTACCTTCCTAGCCAGCCTATGCCCTCGCGAATAGTCTGGCATTCGAGGAAATGCATGTAGGCGATTGCCCATTGCGAGGCCACGAACTTGAGAGTAAAGGAGACCATCAAATGAAAACACAGAACAGTCGAGGCAAGAAGAGAGGAGGGCTTCGACATCGGAGATGGAGAGACCGCGAAGGCTGAGAGAGAGCGAGTGAGTAGACATTAGAGTGAGAGTAGCCCTAACAGCTTCTCTGTTGCTAACATTAGTGTAAAGGGCGGTAACATCAAAACTCTCAAAACACAAATCGGGGTCGGGATCGACGGAGGAGAGGGCAGAGAGTGCATCCCTAGTGTTAGTCAGATGAGTGGGGATGTGCTGGAGGAGGGGAGAGAGAAGTTGAGACAAGAACCAAGAGACGCGATCAGTAGGACCGCCGCAACCACCAATGATGGGACGAATAGGGAAGGAGGAAGGGTCGTCACTAACAGAAAACATATCAATCTTGTGAATCTTATACAAAAATAGAGCACAGGGACACGAGGGGTACCACTCAAAAGACAATCTACAGTGCGTTTGGGAAGGGAGATCTTAGTAGAGAGTGCACGGAACTCCTTATGCATACTATCACAAGAATTCTTAACATTGCGACAACATACATTTTTACAACAATGGTTCAGCAAAAAATACAAGAGCTTCGCGTGATCGATAAAATATTGAGTGAGCCGTCAGCATTCATCTCCTCATCGCGATCGCTGCGAGCATCATCGTCAACAGCAGCGTTCTGCCGGATGCAGCATTGCAGAGGTCTCCCTTGCAGCAGTAGCCTCCGGTTTCCTTGTTCTTTCCTTCGGACTGAATGAGAAATGTAAAAAGGACCGATCAAAATTATGCGTGACAAACTACGGGTTCGTTTCATATAACAACATTCCTCTCATCACCATTAGATACTACGACCTATAGGTTTTATACATTTCGAAAAAAGCATGCTGAATACATAGATCCATTTATTGTCAAATCATTCATTTAAGCAAAAAACGACCCCCACCCTTAGTTATTGCGGCCGTCAGTCAGCACTCGTGACTTACACTTCAGAAAAAATATGGGAATTATCGTTTTTTGGCCATTCATGGACCCCTGCACAGTATTTTCGTTCTCTGGGGGAGGGTGTCTTAATTCATACCGAGCACTGGTCTGCCGTAGCGCAGCCCTTCTTCGATCCCTCCTGGGTGCCGACGTCGACGTGAACCTTAAAAATGTATCGTTTCTAAACAAATCATTACATACGCCAATATAATGGCGATCTTTCGATAAATATATGGAATATATCTAGCAAATTAATATACAAAAAATCACAAAAAAACGAAAATTTAGGAATTTCTGAAAATAACATCGAATATTGCAGATGATGTTAGGACCAAAATGATTGTTTGTAGAAAACCCCATCTGTGTGGTAGTACTACATTGACGGGCCGCTGTCTTTGAGATTGAACAAATTATTGATTGTTTCCATGCAATAATGAAAAACATACCTTGTAGCAGAATCCGGATGGACAGTTTACCGTGTTTTTTGCTTCCGAATCCTAAATTTCTAGATATTTAAAAATTTAGTTAATATTATAAATTGATATTTTGAAAAAAAATATGTTTTACCTCCTCTTGCTGATAGGTTGAGCAAAAATCAATATGAGAGTTCGAGGAACTATACTACAGTACCTTCATTCCGTACCCTATTCACCACTCGCTATTCACCACTTTAGAATGCGTAGAATAAAGGGTCCATGTAATCGTTTCTCGATCTCTTATGCATACCTTCTTAAAAATGCCGTCATAGCATTTGACAGCGCCGGCAGCACCATTGCATAAGTCGCCCCTGCAGCACGTGTATCCCTGATCGTTCAGGCCCTCGCTCTGAAATAAAAAAAATTTAGATATATGGAAATGTTTTTTATATGTATATTTGTATATATTTTATATGTATATTTTTTATATGTATATTTACATGTATGTATTTAACGCACACCACCAGAGCAATATAGAGAGGCGAATTTCTAATTGTCCTGGAAATAATACAGCATGAACATTCGCTATTAATCTGTAAAGACGGTAAGAGAAAGTGGTGTCGTTGTGAGCGAGTCGGCCTATCAGAAAACGCCGGTGCATATTTTTTTAGAACTGATCATTTTAGGACTCGTTGTTGTTGAACTAAGTGATGAATTTGAAACACTTTATCTCCCTCCCCTCAGTAGAGTTCTAAAATAACACACTCCCCATAAAACATACTGTGCACTTATCATCAGTTCCGCAACCCATATCCAATCCATTCGCGCTGCCGTATACAAACGGGATCTGCAATAAATGTGTCTGCTTTTTTTACATTTTAAAATATAATCTTGTTCTATGTTTGCCAAACACTTAAAAAAAACACTAAAAAACAGACAAGGGAGTATCGTGGACGGGGCTAAATTAATTCCAACTTAATTACTATGTTCAAAAGAGAGTTCGTAATTCGGGTCGCACCCTTTTTACACACTTTTTCGTCTCGAGTGTGTCTAGAATGAATAGATTGTGTCAAATTTCGAACTCGTGATACCTACCGAGAAACAATAGTCTTTGCAAGTTGGATCAATGCCTGGCTGCGGATTTCCTGGGGCCAGTCTGCCCGAATAGCACTGAAGTGCATCGATGGCAGCAGGTAGAGCGAATAGGAAGAGAACGGAGAACCGCATTCTTCCTACAACGAAGATCACTAAATGCGGGGGGGTGACAAAACGGCAACGACATAACGGCAAGCGACAAAACGGCAACGGATCATAACTCAATGGGGAGTTGTCCTAGAACATCGGGAGTGGTCTGTATCTTATCAGTGTATTTTCCCCGTTATTATCAATAACATGATCTTTGATCTTTTGGGAGTCGACGACAAAACGGCAACGAGCCATAACATCACTCAGAATCATCCCACAGCTCTCGGATCGGTATCAATCGATTGCTAATGATCTGATCTATCCATTCTACATCTGATCTTTGATCTTTGGTCAACTGACGACAAAACGGCAACGAGCCATAACATCACTCAAAATCATCCCACATCTCTCGGATCGGTATCAATCGATTGCTAATGATCTGATCTACCCATTCTACATCTGATCTTTGATCTTTGGTCAACTGACGACAAAACGGCAACGAGCCATAACATCACTCAAAATCATCCCACAGCTCTCGGATCGGCACCAATCGATAGCTAATGATCTGATCTATCCATTCTACATCTGATCTTTGATCTTTGGTCAACTGACGACAAAACGGCAACGAGCCATAACATCACTCAAAATCATCCCACAGCTCTCGGATCGGTATCAATCGATTGCTAATGATCTGATCTACCCATTCAACATCTGATCTTTGATCTTTGGTCAACTGACGACAAAACGGCAACGAGCCATAACATCACTCAAAATCATCCCACAGCTCTCGGATCGGTACCAATCGATAGCTAATGATCTGATCTATCCATTCTACATCTGATCTTTGATCTTTGGTCAACTGACGACAAAACGGCAACGAGCCATAACATCACTCAAAATCATCCCACAGCTCTCGGATCGGTATCAATCGATTGCTAATGATCTGATCTACCCATTCAACATCTGATCTTTGATCTTTGGTCAACTGACGACAAAACGAGTAATATGCAAGCTTGCACATGAGCGTGCTTTTCACTCTTCCCCCTTTTCGAGTTGTTTTTTGATCTCTATACACAGCATTCTGACTCGACAGAAAAGGGAGCTGAGTCGAACTGCAATGAGTATACTTGAAATCCTTCTGAAACATAAAATCTCCCTCCGTGAATCGCCCTCTCGGTGAACGGAACAGACTAGGCTGATTTGTGTTTCACTCCAACTATGAGACGCAAAAGTGTTCAGAGTGATCAAATTGGGGGCATTGTTTTATGTTTCAGAGGATTCCCAAATATTGAAGATCTTTCAAACAGCCTATTTGCAGTTCGGGTTTTCGCGGGAAAATTCAAAATATTAATCCCTTTGTCTACCCTTATCTGGAGAGAACAATGGGGGTCAGAACGCTGTGTATATGTTCGTAGAATATTTTGCTTAAAACAATTACACATTTCCTGGTCTTAATTTATTTGTATAACACTTCTCGGATTATCAAAGAGTAAATGGGATGAAAATGATGCATTAGTTCTTCTGATTCAACATCAAAACAATATAAATTTCGAACATAATTTCACAAAATATCTTCCTATTTACTCTAGTATATGCGCAACTTCAAAATTATGAATAATGTGGAAATGACTTCAGAATGGAGTGCAAATATGGGTTGACAATGCAATAATATGGTCTACGATGGATTGACCCATGTGGCCATTTGAGACAGCGTTGTATCTACGCGTATGGCGTCTAGCCACCTGGCCACTTTGCGGGTATGCCTGAGCAATTGTGAGCTGCTGCAGCCTGGCCGTTTCATGCTTGGCATGCTTATATAAAGAAACATTTTCTTGCAGTTTTTTTTAAATTTGAGCACATTTGTTGAGGTTACGGTGTAGCCAAGTGCATATCGATCGACTCGATCGATTCCAAAACACGTTTTAACTTGTTTCACATTGAACATATGTCGAATTTAGTTGTATTTGTGTTTGCTATTTTTTTTATACTTTTAATTATTCATATTTAATTTAAAGGTAATCGCGATGGCTACTGCTTCTGTTAGCAACAAGGGCAAATTGATCGTTTATGACGATGGAGGATTCGAATATCGAAAATATCATGTCGATAAAAGCGGGCAGCAGCTGTACCGGTAATTATTTACCTTCTATTTTTGTCCGTGTCTTAAGAATGGTTCAGAGTATTCTTTTAACGAAAGATTTAAGATGCTTGACGTACAAATGCGCCGGCAAGGCAAAGATGATCAACGGGAAATTGACAATCTACAATGACCATAAGCCGGTTCATCTTCCGCCAGATCACGGAGACGAGGTAATATTTATTTTAATTTACATATTTCTTTGCGGAAATACTCGTTTTCAGATTCGCAATGTACGCAAGAAGGCACAAGACGACAGAAAAATCGGAATATCTACTGCCGATGTGATCAAAAGCAATGTCATCAATGCGCCGCCGCACCTGAAGCCCCATTTAAATGCACCGGCAATTATCAGATCGGTACAGAGAAGTGTGGAAGTCCGGGGGATCAAAGTCTGGCCTGCTACATTAGACGCATCCAAATTCGGTAGGTTGATCATCTCATAAGCCTTACCTTTTTAATAACTCGAGCAAGGAAATTCAATTGCTGTGATTCATTAAACTCTTACAGATATTACATTCCTTCGAGAAGATAATTGTCATCTATTTCGCAAAGGGGATGCGGGAGCGCACAAAATTCTACTCAGTGATGCAAGTAGTTTTTTGCTTCCCCATAATATATTCTTTGAAAATAATATTATTATGAAATTTATTTAATCTTTTGATAGGCCTGAGACTGCTTCGCACAGTGCCCGATTGGAGCGCTGACGGCACCTTCTTCGCAGCTCCACACGATTTTGCACAGATCCTCATTGTGGGAGTACAGGTTGCATTTTGAAATATTTATTTTGAACTAATTAGGAAGATCACCTTCTCACTCCTTGCCTGTATGCCTTTCTTTCCTCGAAGACAACAGCGACATATGAGAATGTATTTGCATGGTTGAATGCACAAGGCGTTCCCTCGCCGTTGACTCTTTCTTGTGGTTAGTATATGCTTATTTGGCAGCTAATTTGAGTGCTTGCTTTAGATTTTGAGAATGCATTGTCGAGTGGATTCCTTAACGTTTTCCCCACCACTGCAATTTCTCGTTGTGCATTTCATCTCTACCAGGCAGTTTTCCGCAAAATTCAAGTTAGAACTATTAGTTGAACATGAACGTTATCGAATTTATTTCAGTCTTTGAAACTGACCGATTTCTATAGTGCGCCCAGGACAAAGCGATACTTCAAAGGCCTCATGGCGTTGAGCCTTGTCCATGCGAACGATATTCCTTCGTACTTCGAAGAATTGAAAAATGAAGCGCTAGATTATTTTTATCCTATAATTTCGGCTGCTAGATATGTCAAGGTCGAGGGTAAGTAGGGAACGTATTGTGGGGTTTTTTTTGAATTTTTGCAGATCTGTACGAATATTTCGAAAGAACCTATGTTGGGGTGAAGGCTCCCAATGGTGTACGGGTTTCTCCGATGTATCCCCCCCAAACATGGTCAATTCATGATCGAGTTCTTGCGAAAATGCAGATTGGAAACTCTACAATTGAGTCATTCAACAGTAAGCTGCAGGTAAGGCATAGTCATGGATTTTTTAACATTTTTTTCTTGTAGTCTGCCCCAGCGGATTCAGCTGCTCAAAAAGTGGCGGCAATTCTACTCGAACATGATAAAGTATACATTGCCAAGCATGAAACGGCCAGGCTGCAGCAGCTCACAATTGCTCAGGCATACCCGCAAAGTGACCAGGTGGCTAGACGCCATACGCGTAGATACAACGCTGTCTCAAATGGCCACATGGGTCAATCCATCGTAGACCATATTATTGCATTGTCAACCCATATTTGCACTCCATTCTGAAGTCATTTCCACATTATTCATAATTTTGAAGTTGCGCATATACTAGAGTAAATAGGAAGATATTTTGTGAAATTATGTTCGAAATTTATATTGTTTTAATGTTGAATCAGAAGAACTAATGCATCATTTTCATCCCATTTACTCTTTGATAATCCGAGAAGTGTTATACAAATAAATTAAGACCAGGAAATGTGTAATTGTTTTAAGCAAAATATTCTACGAACATATACACAGCGTTCTGACCCCCATTGTTCTCTCCAGATAAGGGTAGACAAAGGGATTAATATTTTGAATTTTCCCGCGAAAACCCGAACTGCAAATAGGCTGTTTGAAAGATCTTCAATATTTGGGAATCCTCTGAAACATAAAACAATGCCCCCAATTTGATCACTCTGAACACTTTTGCGTCTCATAGTTGGAGTGAAACACAAATCAGCCTAGTCTGTTCCGTTCACCGAGAGGGCGATTCACGGAGGGAGATTTTATGTTTCAGAAGGATTTCAAGTATACTCATTGCAGTTCGACTCAGCTCCCTTTTCTGTCGAGTCAGAATGCTGTGTATAGAGATCAAAAAACAACTCGAAAAGGGGGAAGAGTAAAAAGCACGCTCATGTGCAAGCTTGCATATTACTCGGAATTATTGCCGTTTTGTCGTCAGTTGACCAAAGATCAAAGATCAGATGTAGAATGGATAGATCAGATCATTAGCAATCGATTGGTACCGATCCGAGAGCTGTGGGATGATTTTGAATGATGTTATGGCTCGTTGCCGTTTTGTCGTCAGTTGACCAAATATCAAAGATCAGATGTAGAATGGATAGATCAGATCATTAGCAATCGATTGGTACCGATCCGAGAGCTGTGGGATGATTCTGAGTGATGTTATGGCTCGTTGCCGTTTTGTCGTCAGTTGACCAAAGATCAAAGATAAGATGTAGAATGGGTAGATCAGATCATTAGCAATCGATTGGTACCGATCCGAGAGCTGTGGGATGATTCTGAGTGATGTTATGGCTCGTTGCCGTTTTGTCGTCAGTTGACCAAAGATCAAAGATAAGATGTAGAATGGGTAGATCAGATCATTAGCAATCGATTGATACCGATCCGAGAGCTGTGGGATGATTTTGAGTGATGTTATGGCTCGTTGCCGTTTTGTCGTCAGTTGACCAAAGATCAAAGATCAGATGTAGAATGGATAGATCAGATCATTAGCTATCGATTGGTACCGATCCGAGAGCTGTGGGATGATTCTGAGTGATGTTATGGCTCGTTGCCGTTTTGTCGTCAGTTGACCAAAGATCAAAGATAAGATGTAGAATGGGTAGATCAGATCATTAGCAATCGATTGGTACCGATCCGAGAGCTGTGGGATGATTCTGAGTGATGTTATGGCTCGTTGCCGTTTTGTCGTCAGTTGACCAAAGATCAAAGATAAGATGTAGAATGGGTAGATCAGATCATTAGCAATCGATTGATACCGATCCGAGAGCTGTGGGATGATTTTGAGTGATGTTATGGCTCGTTGCCGTTTTGTCGTCAGTTGACCAAAGATCAAAGATCAAATGTAGAATGGATAGATCAGATCATTAGCTATCGATTGGTACCGATCCGAGAGCTGTGGGATGATTTTGAGTGATGTTATGGCTCGTTGCCGTTTTGTCGTCAGTTGACCAAAGATCAAAGATCAGATGTAGAATGGATAGATCAGATCATTAGCTATCGATTGGTACCGATCCGAGAGCTGTGGGATGATTCTGAGTGATGTTATGGCTCGTTGCCGTTTTGTCGTCAGTTGACCAAAGATCAAAGATAAGATGTAGAATGGGTAGATCAGATCATTAGCAATCGATTGGTACCGATCCGAGAGCTGTGGGATGATTCTGAGTGATGTTATGGCTCGTTGCCGTTTTGTCGTCAGTTGACCAAAGATCAAAGATAAGATGTAGAATGGGTAGATCAGATCATTAGCAATCGATTGATACCGATCCGAGAGCTGTGGGATGATTTTGAGTGATGTTATGGCTCGTTGCCGTTTTGTCGTCAGTTGACCAAAGATCAAAGATCAGATGTAGAATGGATAGATCAGATCATTAGCTATCGATTGGTACCGATCCGAGAGCTGTGGGATGATTTTGAGTGATGTTATGGCTCGTTGCCGTTTTGTCGTCAGTTGACCAAAGATCAAAGATCAGATGTAGAATGGATAGATCAGATCATTAGCTATCGATTGGTACCGATCCGAGAGCTGTGGGATGATTTTGAGTGATGTTATGGCTCGTTGCCGTTTTGTCGTCGACTCCCAAAAGATCAAAGATCATGTTATTGATAATAACGGGGAAAATACACTGATAAGATACAGACCACTCCCGATGTTCTAGGACAACTCCCCATTGAGTTATGTTCCGTTGCCGTTTTGTCGCTTGCCGTTATGTCGTTGCCGTTTTGTCGTAAATAAGCCGTGTTGCCGTTTTGTCGTTGCCGTTTTGTCACCCCCCCCCTAAATGCGTGTCACATCAACTCCATTTCCCAAATTCTTTGAGATTATTATTAGGTTGTAACATAAGTTTTGTCGCATTTCGGAGGTTCACAATATTTCCATGAAGGATACTTCTCAAACATTATCAATGCCTGACCTCCTAGTATATGTTTGGGGTGTTCATGCACATTCAAACCATAGGGTAGAGCTGAACTGCGCACGCTGGCTATGCGAAAAATATTAATATGAACTGATTTAAATTTGGTGCAGATTTTATTAATTCGTTTGATCGGGTGCTAGTTCGCAGAGATGAATAATGAACCAAACTTCTACAGCATGGTGATATACCCCGTCAATGCTCTTTCTAAATATACGCCAGATATGGTGCTATGTTGAGCGGAACCAAAGATATACTTCACTGAGTGTAAGGTTAGCCGCTGATTCGTAGCCAACTTGACCAACTCTTCTGAATCCAGAATTGCAACAACAGTGACTAACATAAGTGCGTTCAATTACCACTCATGGAGGTATAATTTATCATTAAACAAGTGAGAGAAAGAACACTCCACTTGTGGGAAATTTGAATTTTTATTAATTCAATTCGCGCACAATTTTACCAAAATTTGCAAGTTTAGGTGTTTCGAATTAAAGATTGTCATTCAAAAGCTATTTATTTCCAAACTTATCCCAAGTAGATACTAGTAAGGGAAGGGTTTATGGTTCGGATGGACACAACAAATCAGATATTGAACATGTGTGCGAGGTAGGAATATGAACAAAGTGCCGATTTCAGTAGTTTAATTTACATACCATCGTTCTGAATGGAGCCACTTATCTCAACAGAACCCAATCTACCCCAAACTTTGTCTGCATACTGACCACTTTGGGTGAACTATATTCCACCACTATGTGGATCTGGATATCTACTGAGAAGAAAATTCAGCTTGCGAAAGTTTTCGCGACCGTCACCAACCATCCACATTATACAAACTCGTCTACATTTCTAGAACGATTTTCGTTTGTCATTATCCGTGAGTGGTTCAAAATTATGCACATATGTAGTACTTTACGCAAATCAAACAAAATCGGCATAATTTATCCTTTTCAAGAAGAGCTGATGCGTGAAAATGATTTCTAATCCTTATCTCAGTACATCTTTGTCTGACTAATGTGCCTCCTCAACTGCCTTGACAGGACTGAAGTAAAGCGCGTAAGAAAGAGTACGAAGGCCCTCACTGATGATGAATAACGAAATTGAGATTAAATTAATTCGAAGAATTTCTGAGGTTAAAATGCATAAGAGATTGGACGCGACAAAACTTATGTTACAACCTGATATATAAGTGCCGAAATTATGAGTAAGCAAGCCGCGCAGGTGCAATCACATGACGTCGCATGGTCATTAAGAAATGGCGAGTCGTGAAACGGCAAAATCGAGCGCTCGGTCTCCCTACATATCACTGAAGCACGCAGGCATAGCAAAGAGGAGGAGAGCGGAGACATGCATTCTTGCTGAAAGGTGGAAGCTGAAGTTTGAGAGGCAGAATAATTAATTCAAATGGAATTTACACGATTACGTATTTGAGGTGAAATGAGTATTACTGAGATAAATATTGATTTTACAGCATGCTCCATACGCTAAAGCAATCATTAATGTGCGAATCAGAGTGAAAACATCGAAGCTTGGCCATGGATGGTTTCGCAAAAACTGACACCTCATTAAAAACTGAGTTCCCTATCAGACGTTTGAATGAAGCTATAACGCTCACAATGAAGAGAGTGAATTTTCTTTAAGCCATCCTCGGTTCCAATCAGTGTCAAACATGCCATCTCAAACCGTCGTTATCGAGCGAAAGGCAGATAACATGACGTCGGGAGAAGAGGCAGGAATGAAGAGTGATTCACAAAAGCATTGACTTTCCATTATTCTATCGTTATCTCGACCACTTCGAATCCACTATGCCCGCATTAGTGATGGAAAATCGGCGCTGGCTCTCGTCGTTAATCACGCTCTCTCGCTCTGTCTTACCAGTGTGAGCCGAAAAGATTACGCCGATTTGACATCAATAGCTTGCATGCATTTCAGCCTGATAAGATCAGGAACCAGAAGACTTTCGACACTCACCTAGGTAGGAATGGACTGACAAGGAGCAATCGTCTGACTCTCTTCAGTTTGCACGCTCTCGTCTCTCTGAGCGTGCAAACTGGAGAGAGTCAGACCATTGCTCCTGACAAGACATAACGCTATTCATTATGCGATTTCGGTATTGTCGTCGAGAGATTATTCAGTATGAAGACGGTAATTTCTAGAGTAGACTTGCATACACCTTTGTACCTAAAATGTGCGATGAATAGAAAGTAGCATCGTCTGTATGGATTCGCAATACAAGCCTTCGGTGTGCGTTCATTCTGCGATCGTTCACAAAGCACGCGGAGATATGTCTTGCGAAACCATTCCATTTATCTACGAATTTCCGGCGCTCAAACCTGATAGGGCGTCACTCTGTTGTTGCGCAAGACAAATCATAAGATATGGCAACTATCGAATGTATTACCTGCAATCATGACATACGGGCCAGCTCTGTTGCGAACGCCCTCAGGGAACTGAACCGTTCAGGAATCCAGCGAACGCGAATTTTGTATACATGTGGCAATAAATAAATAAATATCTCTATTCGGTTTTTTTTTATTACTTGCTGTTGATCCGTACGCCCGGCTGCTCTTATTCTAATTCTCTTAGCCGCCTTCGCCCTTCTCTTGCTCTCCTTCTCCGACCGTCCTCTTTCACTACACTTTCAGCACACCTAAGGCACATCGTCAAGTATTCGCGCGCTTTCTTCCCTTTTCTCCTTCCGTTACTCACTCCCATTCTTTTCACTATCCTCCATTGACGATTGCTCCAAGAAATGCTTGAAACGTACCGCGATGATGTGATTCGACTCATTGCTGCGGCGGGATTCGAGCTTGCCGCTCCTGTGAGTCGTTTTGTCATATTTTGACCATTTCTGCCACCAATTCACGAAGAGTCATCGGGTTTACTCAAAACGTTGAAGTATGTGTTCAGAATTTGCTCGAGCTAAAGAAAATCGGCGCAGGTTGCGTTTCGTCCATTTTTCGAGTGAAGCTGAAGAATGATGGCACTATTGTCGTCAAAATAACAGGTTTGTGGAATTTTGATACCATTTTCTTATTGAATCTGCATTTTTGTTGTTATATTTTGAGCATTATTTATGTGTGTGATCTTGGTATTTTAAGAGAAGGATGACCTCTTGATTCGCTGTGATTTGCACAATCGGGAGCTGGAGTTGTATCAATGGATTAGTGAACTGAGAAATGAGAAAGATGAGGTCAAATGTCCGAACTTTTATGGAGGGCAAGGTTGCAACGAGGAAATGGTGAGTTCACTATTTGCTAAATCGTACAATTATACTCGTCTAATTATCCGCATGCCGCATACACACCTTTTTCTCAGACAGACTAGAGAGAATGGACAAGGGAAAGCGTTAATGTATTATAATATTTCAGGGAATAATTCTCATGGAAGATCTATCTCCCCGCATCTCCAACAGTTTCTCCTTTACTACTGGATTCTGCGCTGATGGCGTAAGCGTAGTCATTATTTCGTAGATTACTCGCCTCGAATATGCTTCAAATATTTGTATGGACACACAAAACCATGAAAGATTTTAGGTCCTGAAGATAGTGAGAGAACTAGCCGCTATCCAAAGCACATATCTTTCTACATTACACGACTTGGAGAACAGTTTCAGTAGCACTTACGGCGCTCCGATGATTTCACACGAACTTCCGTTAGAGGTTAGTTCCATAGATTAGATGTCAAAACAAATTCAATTAGTTTCAATTAGTTTTCAATTAGTTTTTTTTTTGATATTTAAAAAATGCCATTCAATGATAATGAGGTGAGCATATAAAAGCGATGCTAAACTTCTTTTTTGAGGGAATGCGATTCGATTTCACATCGTTTGAGCTCAACTGCTTGCCCAAGATTGAGCAGATCGATGGACTTACTAGCGAGATGCAAAGGCGCGCGTGTTAAAAGTATTGATATAAGATCACAAATAAAAAGTATCCTTTTTAACTCTGGTCAAACTATGTTCGCATTCAAATATTTGATGTAGCTTCATATAACTGTAATATATGTATTGTTTCAGCAAACTTCGCGAGTGGATAGTACCAGTGCCACTCTTCAAAATGCAAACCGAAATGCCTACTAAAACTATTGATGTCTCGCCAACCCTGATTCACTGTGACTTGTGGCCTGAGAACATCATGTTCGATCGGAGCGAAAATGTGCTCTCAATTATCGACTGGCAATGCTTCAAGATCGGTTAGTTTACTATTTGAGAGTCTGCTTCTATGTGTTTTTGGCGGAGCAATGCAACTAATTTGCACGTCCTATTTTTCTAGTGGTACACTCATGCGAAAAAGAAGTAGAAATACAATTGTAACGTAAAAATTCACCAATCTAGGCAATCCCCTACTCGATATTGCTTCGGTGCTCGGAATTGGAATGCAACCAGCTGATAGAAGAGCATGCACGGATGCCGTTGTTAAATGTTATGTGAAGGAGATGGACAAGAGGAAAGGCGACTTCAAACGACCGTTCGAAATCAACATTGGAAAGGTTTTATGAATTGTATGGTATTTCAATATCGCAGAGCTGTAATTCCGCCTCTTTGTTAATATCGCATATATTAAATTAAATTAAATGTATATTAAATTAAATTAAATATATTATATTAAATGTATGTTTCAAGAATTCATTCAGGCTCATCGATTCCTGGCTCTCTCCCTCCGATACGCATGCGTACAATTGATGGCCGCAATTGTAACGCTCACCGATGGTAAATGCGGTTTTACCAAATTATTTTTAAAATCATTTTCATCTTTAAATTAAATACTTTTTACTAATTAAGAGGACCTGGTTGAACATCCTGCAGAATGTCAAGCGATGGCCGAAAGATTAGCAGAGCTAATGAAAGATGTGATGAAAAAGTGAACTGTTGGATCAGTGAGAAACATCGTTTATATGGAATCGGACTTTGATACGCACATCATAATAAACAGTAGTGAATGCAACAATGATATGTTAGCACTAAACACACGATATAAATAATATATGACCCTGTTCGCTGTAAAATCACTGTGCAACAAAAACACAAACTTCCAAACTACGTGTGCGATATGCTTTGGGGGAAATATATATACCTTCTCAATCACCGACCTACTTAACTTCCAGTACAATTATATCGTGATAATTACCTATATTGCGAATGATTAATGTTGATAGATAAAAACACTCAATAAATATTCAGCCGAAAATAACTCAACAGATATTAAAGTTCTCAAGACAGACGCTAATGTAACACGCGACGCATACGTTGTTTGTTAAGCAAAGCCAATTCCCGCCATTCTCGCGTCGATCGCATCCGCATCTTGCCTCCTCTACAATGTATATTTTAGTTTTTTTTAAAATTCTACGTCTATAAAATTATGCCGAACGTTAGGTATTGATTTAAACCTAATACTTTTCAACCTAATAAGTATCACTATACCGAATACAAAAAAAAATCGATCTGTTATGTTACAATTTATTTAAGACTACTGATAAAGGAAATCGAAAGGATAATGGTTGCAGGAATGAGATCGAAACCGAGCTAGCTATGCCAAGGAACCAAGGGGTACACTTTTCCCGATCCCGTTTTCTTTCAATTGCTGTAAACACTCAACAACACAAGCCCGTTGATGCTAGATTCTGCATGGCAGCGTCCTCTTTGATCCGCTTCTATAACCAATATTTTCAAATAGTATTTTCAAAATAGTTATTTTTCCGAGCCGTATTCTAACAGTTAAACCAGGTTCTTTCACTTGAAATTCGAAAAAAAAATAGATTATCCAAATTAGAGTTCGAAAGTCGGGATAACGAATATTCAATTTACACACTCGCCCAATCACTACTGCCCAAATTACGATATCTAATCACCAGCTCACCCTTTCCTGCTTTGTCTCAGCTAGCTCCGGAGGAAGCACCTTCCTATGCTTCCTGTCAAGCTTCGGCCTCTTCCTCTTCTCCGCCCTCTTCGTGTCCCTCTTCGCACCCTTTTCCATCTGCTTCTCTTCCTTCTTCGACCTCTTCCTCGTCTTCCCGGTTGTCTTTCCGGCGGAGGAATCGGCAGCCTGAAATGGATATCGTCGATGCGAAGATGTGAAGAGGGTTTCTGTAGAAGAAGATACAATTCCCCGAATTGCTCGCAATACTGCATAGCCTATCAGAGTTTCTCATTGTGGATCATTATGCATATTTTTATCTGCAGTAAAAAGTATTTTGAGACTTTTCTGGCTCGCCTATGCTGTCCTAGCTACTTTCACGCTACAATTACAACTGACAGAGGTAGAAGTGGATGCTTTATCGGGGGTTGTTTCCTGATCCTTCCCTTCCGTTACCGTGGAGGAAGCATTGTACTATAATTGTGTAAATACGCATTTAATGATCAAATGTGAATTGATGTATGCTAAGTATAGGAGAGGTAACTTACCGAGGCTGAGGTGGAGGGCTGATCCTCTTCTCTCTGCAGCTCGGATGAAGCATATCGCTATAATTAATTAATAAGTGCCATTTTTAAGTTCTTGTCCGCCAAGATACGCATAATTTAAAACTAACCGCAAATGAAGTAGAAAGCTGTTCTTCTACGTTTTTATCTTTATCAATGATCTCTTTCGATGCTCTTTCCCGAGCGTACTGCAATGAAAATGATTATTGATTACAAGAATTTCAAATACTTTATAAGCACCACGATAAATCGATGACAACATTACATACCGGATCGGTATATATTCGGATCATTATTTTTTACTAGCCGATTTTTGATTGCATACCCAAATTAGAGAATGATGGCGGCTAACCGATGCAGAGGTAGTTGGCAAATCGTCCGTCTTCTCACTCTTATCTCGCATTGACCGAGTGTTGGCATGCCCCTATAAAAACTTATTGCCTTACTAAAGACTCAATGTCAATGTGTAAATTGAATGATAATTCGTATATCCATCGATGAACTAATCGATAATCATTAATATCATCAAAAGAACCTCCTCAGGTCGGTTGCACTCATCGACAGGTCTGCCACCGGCATTCGGTTGTGTTCTGGGTTTAACCATAATAGTCCTTGTCGACGAGGTTTCACTGCCTGCTCCAGAATTCGCCTAAAATTTATGGACATTTCCCGTCCGGTTGTGAATTATTCTCCACTCGAAAATTAAGCAAAGACAAATATGCTACCTCGACTACAGCTGATCCATCCGCAATTCGAACATCGCTGAGGGGACCCGCAGGACCTCGACGAGGCTGAACCATGATTGTTCGGATGTTGTCAGTCGGCGTTGGGGCAGCAGGAGGAGACAACTGAAAAATATTAGTGGTTTTCAGAAGTTTGTAAAAGGTATGTAATAAGATACAAAAATATGAAATTAAAGATACAATTTCCATTGTGAATTGTAGCGTAATTATAACAATCAAATATGCGATCGCACCTCGTCAAGTATATGCTTCTCTTCAGTCATGGGCACTTCGGGTTCTCGTGTGGAATGCATTTCTCGTGTCTGTAATATCATAGATACCATCATTCACACAGGAAGAAATGGCAAAATGATGCGAATTTCTACCTCATCTGGTCGGCTGATATTGACATTCTCTTCAACATCGGAAAGAGAATAAGCTAAATGAGCCTCCACCTGCAAATTTTACAAATAATGTTCGCTAAATTTCATTGATAAGCCGGATTGGTTAAGTGAATATAGTTCGTTACCTCTCCATCATTCGGGGTTTCATTCTCTGTCAATGTACTCGTACGATTGCGCTCTACCTGTAATTGGCAATATGTTGTAAAAAAGCAAACAAAAAATCAAATAATTTCATAATTGGACCACTAGTGAAAATCATAATATTTACCACGACCTCAGCATCGCCAGAATGGACGTTCTCCGTCGCTGTATTCGGGTTCTGAGCTGACATCTGCTAAAATACGGCACAAGGTCATTAGGAACGACGATAGTCACTTGAAAAAATAGGGAAAATATTTAAACCTCATCGCGATGCGCAGGACGGACACTCTCAATCACCGCAGAAGGATGCGCTTCGCCTTGGAGTTGTGCAGTTCCCTGCTAAGATGATTGCATATATTATTATTTATTTTTGGAATACATTTAAATGTATTCCGAAAGAAAAAAAATGACAAAGATTTCAGAACAACGTTTCGATGCTCCGTAATCTATGAAAAATATAAGATATATGACATTAGTTCTGATTTTGGAACGTCCACAATCTGCAAAGGTTTGGGTATACCTCAACAAGATCTGAAGGGCTGGCATTGTCCCTCTCTGAAGGAGGATGATCGTCGACATTGAGATGCACATCGATCTGCAATATGAAGTTCGCTGTATAAAACTGTAAAGAAAAAACATTGTTCCGTTGAAAGGCAACTGTACAGATATGCATCCCGTCTTCAAGGCTGGGCGCTTCGTATAGGTTCGAAGAAACTATTTACCTCGACATGAGACCTGTACTGGCTATGATTCGCATCGGCAAATGCCACCTCTTCACGATTCTGCAATAAACAGTGTTATATGACCGATGGCAATGCTCCCTTTTCTTTCTCGACCAAATTCGAAAAGGCATTGGTTGAGATAGGAAAGCATTGTAATAGCCACCATGCACTGATAACACAATTCATTGGACGCCTTACCTGGCTAGGTTGAGGCACTGCCGCCTCCTCTGGCCTCATCTCAAACGCCTCGTTTACATTCTGTAATGAATTTTTAATCCATAACCACTTTATGCGTATCCAATCACTACAAGTATGCTAAACTTTCTGAACTCATTCCATCATAAAGTATTATTGAAAAGAACAATAACTAACACAGTGCTGCGTTGCTGCTGCAGCAACCGCCTGCTTCCCCGTGAGCACTCTGACTGCTGCGGCTGCTACCTTTCGATGGTAGCATTTTTGAAGGAACAACACATTCGAGCAGATGACGTAAACGAGGGCAAAGAGGGTTGCTTGCTGAAAGAAATGGATGCAACCTTTCATTCACGCCTTTGTTGGACTATCTGTATGTTTAATAGTTTTTTTTTAGGAATATTCAGGAATCACACCTTTGCCACTCCTAGTATCGGCTTATCCAGGACATGCATCCGTACTGCTGCTGCAGTTGCTGTAATTTTGAAAGGTTGAATTGTTACGAAAAGTTCATATGCACAACTAGAGGCTATCCCCGATAAGAACAGTGAACGAGCGCGAAGAGCGCGAATTTAGGGTAATAGGAGCAACTCTCTTCAGTTTGCACGCTCTCACGCCAGTCAAGGAGACGAGAGAGCGTGCAAATTGAAGAGAGTCAGACGACTGCTCGATAATAGTCTCTTCGTTTCACACTTTCTCTTTGGGTCGAGACTATATGAAGAGACGGTAGCCATGGTTATGAACTCGGCACTCACCAGGCACTATGTCGGATGAGAACAAGGATGTCATGCGGCCTTTGATAAATCAATGGTGGCATGACGTTTGCTTCATCCGACCTAGTGTCGCTCACCAAGGCTTGAGCAGAAGAAGATGCAGAAGAGTAGGGAGAGCCAGCGGTGGGAGATGAGCACAAGCCACGTGTAGTGCACCTTAGAGTAAAAACTTTAAATATAATATTGATCAATCACATTACTAGTAAATCGCATTTTCATAAAATTATTGTCCTATTTTCCCTTTGTCATCAAGTCATGACATCGTAATATTATGTCCCTTTTTCCCTGTATTAACATATCACTATTATATTATACTGTACCTTCACATGATAAAGTATTATTACCTTGGCGCGCTTGCGGGCATCTCTATTGGTGATTCTGCAAAAATAACAGGATTTGACCGTTCATTTTTGATTCGCCGTTCACTTTTGATTGGAAGAATGTAAAAGAAAAAAATATATGTGCAATCAGGGCGTTGAAAGAGTAATTTGTGTAGATATCTCTCGTTTTGTTGTAGAAAGATAAGTTCTCACCTTGTCCTCTTCTTGACATAGCCTCGAGCATTCCATTGTGAATGGAATTCGAAAAAGAGAGCGCATGCTCCGAGAAAGAAGAGGATTAAGGGCGCAGTCCATCTTTTCCGACATTCCTGTATTTAAGGTTGAATGATGTAGTTTTTAGGCATAGATTAACATTACAGATATGATTACTATTACATATGAATAATATTGTCACCGTATTGTCCAGTTTTGTCTCGAAGCAGGCGTCGGTCATCGACGTGAAACCCTCGATCTCGACATAAATGAAAAACACCTGAAAAAAATTGCTCCCTCTGTCAAACACTGATTTTTTTTCACGGTTTTGTGATCATGCTAAAAATGAACAATCGATATAGACATACAAAGAGCCAGGAAAAAAACAGTTTAAATAAACAACAAGCAATAATAATTTTAAAAAAAACAAATCCTCACATACAACAGCACCGTCGCTGCCGTGACAAGCCAGGCCTTGAGGTATATGCATACTACTCGCTCCGGAGTTTCGCCCGGCATCAGCAGTCGCCTCGATCTCATCACGCGACGGAGCTTCAGCAGGACCATACGAAGCAGAGTGGAGGCTGGAATTCGATAATTATTGATTACAGAATTACAATTTTAACAATCTACGTATTTTATGTTAAATGAAACAACGTTGTAGTTTATATTACACGGAGTAGCGAGAAGGCTTCGAATATTACAATTTATGAATCGATTAAATGAGGAATCATATGTAAAAGTACTTAAGAAATATTGATATGTTTCTAACTGTAGCTGAATCACAATATATTACGAAATACAAACCCAGTTGCGTGAGAGACATAAGCGGAAGGAAGAGGAGGACGGCGACTTTCTCGGTGCATAAATACTGAAAAAAATCACTGTTAGGGTAAAAATTTCAATCGGTCGTACCGCTGCATCCACGAAATTCGGCAACAGATTTGCCAAGACGAGAGGTGGATCCTAAATATTAGGGTTTGTCTCAGACTGTCTCAGACTCTGAGAGTCCGAATGATTGGGACTATGAGAGTCCGAGGGGACTATCAGATACGCATATTTTAATTTTGGGACTCCCCAGAGTTCCAGAAAGCGAGAGAGCATTTTCATTCCGAATCATTGCGCGCGATGAACCGGTCTGTTCAGACCATTTTACCAACCCTACTGAATATGTTGTCATTGTATCTGCTATTTACTGGTGGACACGTGACTTAATATATCACATGTTTTGTTTGAGGGGATAGATCGATAGTCAGCACCTCAAGACTATATAACACGTATTCAGAGAAGCAGGTAAAAATGATAATTCCGGCGCCATCTTCGGATTGCTTTAAGCGAACAGAGTCATGTTCAGAATGATAATATCTTGCAAAGCCAGCCCCGCTAGTCATTTGTCGGTATGGTCAGTAAACGAGGGATTTAATGGAGCGTCCCATTATCACGGATCTCCTGTAAAAATGCAGGAGCCCGAGCGACAGAAAAAAAACATGTTGCCTCAAATTCAGCTGGAACTGTTAGGATAGGGTATATTGAGGCAGAAGAGAACGAATATTCCCTTCGTTTTGCGAAATTTGTATGTTTATGGGTAGCAATGACCTACCACTAAAAATTACTGTAATTCCGTCAGTTTTTGACGTACAGCGAGCTAATTTTTTCCAATCGATGCATAATCGAGTGATCTACAAATAACTCAATTAAGGGTATGGTCTAGAACATCATCTTCCATGCGTAATTGTCAAAAATCACTTGTAATTAGAATTTTTTCTCATCACGATTTTTCACTACGCTCGATTATATTATTTTTTGCCCGTTTTCTCAAACCCGGTTAACTTTGACGCCTTCGACCCCTAAGTCGACCCCTTTTCAAGAGCTATTTGAAAGTGGTCTCATTTTGAACATTTGCATATGTGTCGAAAGAGATACGCCCCAAAGAGTGTTTTTATCAAAAAAATGGTAATGTTTGGGTTATCCTACTGAGAATCGGTATTGGGGGACATAGTTGTGGCCAATTAACTACATCAGTACCCTAATTCGACCATGGAGAATCAGATTCTATAATAAAATTCGTACCCTTTAGGGGAAAGTTTTGAGATATTTCTAATTAACAGTGATTTTCGACAATTAAGCTAGACCATACCCTTAGTTGAGTTATTTGTAGATCATTCGATTACGCATCGATTGGAAAAAAATAGCTCGGTGTACGTCAAAAACTGACGGAAATACAGTGATTTTTAATGGTAGGTCATTGCTACCCATAAACATGCAAATTTCGCAAAACGAAGTCAATATTCGTTCTCTTCTGTCTCAATATACCCTATCCTTACAGTTCCAGCTGAATCTGAAGCAACAATTTTTTCTATCATAAAATGGTACATTTTTCCTACATTTTCGAGGGGAAATGTGTCAGAGGAAAGTGGGCGGCGCTTGGGGAGTCTAATCATAGTGATATTGAGAGAAATGATCCACCAGAATTGATGAGAAGGATGATAATTTATCCTTCATAGGAGGAACAATATATCATTCATCCATCACATACCTGGAGGACGACTGCTCCACAGTAGGAGATGATCGTGATGATGGAGATTATGTGGAGAATCTGAACGGGAACATGATAAACTAAATTGTATTCCCTTCCCCAGTGTTTCCACATTGTACTTCTTCAAAGAAATATTTTTGCGAAACCACTGGAGCAAGATGTATACAGGTGCCTAATTTAAATAATATCAACACTGACTTTGTGGGGCCAACAAAGCGGAGACAGCAGTGCCAATATTAGAGCGGGGATCGAAGCTATGATAGTAGCGAACGAGCACCACATCTGAAATGATTGTTTTAACCTATTGTTTTTTTTGTTTTTTTTTATTAGTTTTGTTGTACTCATTTTAAGCCTAGTGTTTTGAAAGACGATCCATACTATATTTCAAATGCTGTGTGATCGCGTCGATCGGGAGGGGACAGAAAAATCGTATAAATTACCTGGATGTTGTCAGCAACTGAATGCGATTCGAAGACTGTGAAGTTCGCCGACATTTCTGAAAATAAGGGATATTTGTAAATTGCTGTTTGGTTATTGGATAAAAGAGGTCGATAACTATCTTGTGACATTGTTGGAACACAGTGCATTTTAAAAAAAAGGTTATGAATCATACATATCGAATAAAGTTATATCACGTGATGTCATACGATAAACGAAAATATGGAAGAGTCATGTCATCGAATTCCCAGAATTAATTCAAGTATTAGGGTGTCCGGAAAGTTCGTTCACTTGGTCATCTAAAATGAATGCGTGATTCAATTCCCCATTTCTGCAGTGTTATTTGTGAGCAAAGTATGGTGCTGTAGCACTGAATTAAAAGATGATTGGATTAGTATGACCGTTTCTACATTGATTTTAGTGATTTGATTTTATCACGACCTAGCGAAATTTTCATACATCGTGTTAGCGTGCATCTACTGAAGTATTCGCTTTAACTTGTCATACGTGATCCACTAGTAATTGGGCACCGATTACCTAGTTATTTTGCCTCAGCCCCTTCTTATGGCCGAAAAATCGTTAGGTATTCAAACTGACAGGTCACAAAAAATGAAGTTGAAAAATGAGTAAGTACACTAGGGAGTCTCAGCGTTTTGCTAGACAGGTGAGATATGCGTCGTATAGTGGACAATGGAGTACCCGATACTACCTTTTAATTGAGCTAATTAACATTAGTCTGGCTCTTTTACATTATGAGAACAAGACGACTATGCTACAAAAAATGGGGTTTTCAGCGTGAAACAGAGTAACAAGACCGTAATCTCAATTCTTGAAGCGGGAGTACCATGTTTTACAAAAGCTAAGAGTAAGGGGAGCCACCCAACATCAAATGGAATAATTTAGCTTTGCGGAACGGCCGAGGATATAAAAATGGAAAACCAAGTTTTCACTAGGCCGTGTAAAGTCACCACCACTAAAATAATTCTAAAATATTTCGTAGTGATGCAATATTCTTCCAATTCAAAACAAAAATTGCACGATACATTGCTCACGAATAGAACTGCAGAAATTGGGAATTGAATCACGCGTTCATTTTTGATGACCAAATGAACGAACTTTCCGGACACCCTAATATTAACGAGATCAAACCCATAATCCGCGCAATCCGCGCGTGATACTGGTGACGAATTCTAAACAAATTCCCTATGATTCGAGGCATTTGGATAAATGATTCCAAGAATATATTGATGATTACAACTTGTATCGTAGTCATAGCTGTCCAGCACTGGCGACGACCCTCAGGGGGGGGGGGGGGGGGGGTGCGCAAGCATGAACCCCGGGTCATGGTCAAAAATCGATTGGTAGGTCATGACTAGGCACCGTACCCAATCGATAGTACAGTACTTCCTGATACCGTATATAGCTACCGTAACCCCGACTACCGGAAACTGATTTTTTTCAAAAATTGAAAATACCGTACCCTAATTTAAAAGTCAAAGTACCGTATCCAATCGATAGTACAGTACCTTCAAATACCGTATCCCACTACCGTAACCCCGACTATCGCGAACTAATTTTATTTTTAAGATGTCCTGGTGACGTGCACTATCGGTCTGGTGTCGTGAACGATCGATTGTACAGTACCCAACTGACTACCGTAACCCAGTTCCTTGGGTCAGATCTAGTTCCTTGGGTCAAACATTTTTCTAAAAATCCAAAATCATTTTATAAAAATCCTAAATAGATCATAAATTGGTTCTACACTAATTAGAGTTACGGTAGGATACTTCAAAATAATTTTATTCTCGATTTATGATTTTTAGAAAAATGTTTGACCCAAGGAACTAGATCTGACCCAAGGAACTGGGTTACGGTAGTCGGTTGGGTACTGTACAATCGATCGTTCACAACACCAGACCGATTCTGTACGTAACCAGGACATCTTAAAAATAAAGTTAGTTCGTGATTGTCGGGGTTACGGTAGTGGGATACGGTATATGGTGTTACTGTACTATCGATTGGATACGGTACTTTGACTTTTTAATTAGGGTGCGGTATTTTCAATTTTTGAAAAAAATCAGTTGCGGTAATCGGGGTTACGGTAGCTATATACGGTATCAGGAAGTACTGTATTATCGATTGGCACAGTACTTAGTCTTGACCTACCCATGACCTACCATCGATTTTTGACCATGACCCGGGGTTCATGCTTGCTTCAGGGGGGGGGGGGGGTGCGCAAGCATGAATAGGGGTTCATGGGGGTAACCGGCGGCGTGGACACCTATGATCGTAGTAGATAAATAAAATAAGCCTAGCATATGAACTCAAACAAACCGTGATATTGAACTCAAACAATTACGTTTAGTTCTAAGATTCTGGCTGCCTGTGCATTTCGATGTGAATTTGAGGAATACAATCATAGTAAATTTGCGCCGCGCTTAAGAGTCCGGATCTGAGGAAATTCACCGCTACCCGGACATTGAGCCCGGACTTCGATTTCAGCCAGGGTCGCACATAGGACCTATAGTGCTTAGAGTCTTCATTTGAAATTTTATAGCTATATCCTCTTTATCACACAAAGTGGCGTGCCAGGTACGGGTACAATGAGAAATGATAAAAATTCATATTTTCTCAGCCGATCAAGTTAGACTCAAAATTCCTTTTGCGTTATGTTTGGCTACCCCAAAGTGCTCTGGGGCATTATTGAAATCGAATTCGGTCCAATTCTGAATGTGCCGTTTCTAGAGCTAGTTTCACTTTTACCGAGCTCGTTCCACATTACATACGTTTCCGCACATATTTACATATATCACTGTATACTCCATTCACCTATTCATACACTCGACCTATCAAACATTCGAAATCGTAATTAACTTCCAGCGAAAATGCGATTTATATTGGACGATGTCGGAAACAGATCATACGAATTCAACATTCCAGGCTACAAGTCTCGAAATCTGCTCCCAAATTTGAATTGAAAAACGACCTGGAAAGTAGAATTCGTACGGTCAGTTTCCGACATAATCCGCTATAAATCGCATTTTCAATGGAAGTTAATGACGATTTAGAATTTGTGATTGGTCGAGTGTATGCATATGCGGATGGAGTACCATGTGATATGTGAAAATATGTGCGGAAACGTGTGCAATGTAGGACGAACCCGAAAAATGTGAAAATTGCACTAAAAATTTTACATTCAGAATTGGACCGAATTCGATTTCAATAGTGGCCCAGAACACTTTGGGGTAGTCGAACATAATACAAAAGTAATTTTGAGTCTAGCTTGATCGGCTGAGAAAATATGAATTTTCACCCTTGTGACTTGGCATGATTTATCAATATTGGGCGATAATTTAAAGAACTGAAAGAAAAAGCATCGTAATTACGCCTTGTTTGGTGCTATTCTATTCAGGGTAGTAAGTACTTTAAATTTTGCCTATTTACCAATATGGCAGAATTTTGGATACTCAGTTAGGCACGCAGAAATTAGGGAAAAATCGAGGTTTTGGAAATTCGATTTTCTGAAAAGTTTTGAAATCACTGTTTTTTTAGCATAATATTGTTTACACATTGCTAAGTACTCAAATGCACACAAAACTAGGTTCTAATATAGCCTGGAATGTTGAATTCGTACGATCTGTTTCCGACATCGTCCGATATAAATCGCATTTTCGCTGGAAGTTAATTACGATTTTGAATGTTTGATAGGTCGAGTGTATGAATAGGTGAATGGAGTATACAGTGATATATGTAAATATGTGCAGAAACGTATGTAATGTGGAACGAGCACGCTAAAAGTGAAACTTGCTCTAGAAACGGCACATTCAGAATTGGACCGAATTCGCTTTCAATAGTGCCCCAGAGCACTTTGGGGTAGCCAAACATAACGCAAAAGGTATTTTGAGTCTAAGTAGATCGGCTGAGAAAATATGAATTTTCATCATTTTTCACTGTACCCGTACCTGGCGCGCCACTTTGTGTGATAAAAAGGATATCGCTATGAAATTTCAAATGAAGACTCTAAGCACTATAGGTCCTATGTGCGAACCTGGTTGAAATCGAAGTCCTGGCTCAATGTCCGGGAAATGGCCGAAATGGTAACTCTCCTCAGATCCGGACTCTTAACTACTGTCGATGAATGATAGCACGGCAGATAACATATCTATAGTTGGAAAATATAGTGCTATAGAACAGGGGCGATATTCCGGAAATGATGATTGCGTGAAAAATGTTGTTCTTGATATAGTAAAGCGGTGGAAAACTTTGCGGAAAGATTATCAACGCATCAGAGTTTTGAAGATTTTGCAAAAAAAATGAGTAAAGAAATATATGCACCGAGCATTGCAAGTGTCTGTAGAAACCATTGCATAATTATTGTTTCTACGCCAGTGCATTGCACCAGTTCTCACCAGGTCTTTTTAGTTAACAAAACAACTGCAAGTGATGTATCCCTTGTCCTCTACACCGCACGAAGGAAGGGGGAATTCACAAACACGAAGCTCTCCTCAAGATTCGTCCATATCACGGCTTTGGTTTGACGTATTTTGAGAGTATCAATGCGAAAATATCGGCAATAACATGTTTGCTTCAAATTTTCCCGATTGTTGCTTCATATTTTGCACGAAATATAGATGAGAGGATGCAGTTGTGAGTTGAGTAAAAACGAGTGATACGGACGAGTGATAGACTGACCTGATGAGTTCTGCAGCAACTGCTGATGAATTTCGATTCAGAATCTGATGTCTGGGAAGAGGTGAGATGGGAGAGAAGAGAGCGCAAGGATATTGATTGAGAGGAGTCGAAGAATCTCAGCAACGTCTGCAGAAAGGTAGCATTAAAATTATATCAGACTGATACCTCGAATGTTAATGGGAGGGATATCACATTGCGAATGAGAGCGCGAATTAGTTTATTTCCTTTTCAATATACATACTCAAAAACCGAGAAAATATCAATCTAAGGGTGATATTTTTCAACCGTAGCGCCCTTTTAAACACGGACAATGAGCTATATAAAATTATTGAAATACACTGGAGCATTCGAATAGGGAAGGCTGAAAAGAATGGAAGGAGGAGCAATGAAGAACCATTGAATGAGATGGGGATGAGGGAAAGTGGGAGGAGCTATTGATTGAGGGACGAAGGAGTTTCGAAACAGGCCCGTTCTCTTATCTTTAACTTTATGAAGACAAGCATATTAATTTGAAGAATGCTTGCAAAATACAACATAGCAAATGAGCAATACTTGAGATACATTGTTTGTTCGCGTCACACAAACAGCTTTGCAGCACTAATATATCACGCATCATGGCAAGTGAATGGAAACAAATGGACGAGTTCTTGCCTCTTGTTTATGATGATGATGCGTGGTTCGATCAATCAATATTTATCACGTCATGCGTTAACGCAAGATGAGGAAGGGTCGGTATTCTTCAGCAGTTGCGTTCCACCATCTCGCTCCAATAGTTCTTCTGAGATCATCTCTCCATCGGGGTTTAGGCTGACCCGGTGAGCGCGTCCTGTTGTAAGGTATCCACATAGTAGTCGCTCTGCTCCATTCTTCCATATCCATTCGTCGCAGTTTCAACGCCCAAATTGCCTTCCTTCTCATAGCCTCCTGATTCCAGTCACGGACTCCTGTTGCGTTGCGGATGTTCACGTTCCTCCATCGATCTCGCAAGCTGATTCCGAGCATTTTCCGCTCCATCTTACGCTGAGTCACACTTAGTCGCTCCTTGTCACTTGCTCGTAGGGCCCATAGCTCGCTGCCATAGAGGATCGTAGACATCATGCAAAAAAAATGCGAAAACAAGAAATATCAGGTAGGTATTACGAAGCGAGACATGGACAGGTGAGGAAAATTTCAAGGCGAGGTATGTTAATTGTAATGATGGAACAATGAAAAAAATGTTCGAGTAGAGTGCTTGCAAAAAAAAAATTGCTACATAAGTGATGGAAGTGGGCGCGGCTGTAGCAGTAAAGAAGGACTTTGTCGATTCCCATCGATCAGATCGATTAATATATTATTCTGTAATGATTTATTCTCTCGTACCCCTGAAATGGGTAGTACTGCATAATGATGGCAAAAGGTCACTTTTTCTAACCAATTTGAATGCTTCAAATCGGAGTTTTTGCCTTCTTGGAGGCCCACCAAAGCCTATTTGCCAAGTTAATTTTGACACCACCAGTGGGCACCACCTTAATTTTAAACAATGTTGAGCTTAAAGACCAGAACAACATTTAGGACTTTGTTTTCGTTTCTTTTTCGTATACACTTTAGAGTTAGAAAGACTACCACTGTCACTGCATTCAAGACACTCTTTCGATTGGTCTATTGGTGACGCAATATGTAGAATTAAAATACAACGGCATCGTTTTTCGCACGGTAATACACACACCTGCGTGCTGCCAGCCTACAGAATCGTCTGGAGATGGAGTGCTGAAGAAGGCGGAGATTACGCGCTTCAATGTACACGAGTCAAACGGAACATTTCATGAGTGTTGAAATTTGATAAACGCACCCAAGCAGTACGGTTGGCTATTCGATTGTGAGTTGCGTCATCTCACTCACATTTTCGAGATCCGCAGACGAAATTCAATATCGAATGATCAATCATACTAAACACGAGATACCCTTCCTGGTGGACGTGCATCTACTCAAATTGTCAACCGAATTCAGGTTCACGGCTTAGCACCTTAATGCCATGTGTTCCACTGTTGTATGTGATGTAAACCCATGCCAATAGTATCATCATTCCCCATTCATTTCATAGTTTGTCTTCCCTTTCCTATTACGTTGTTGCGAAAGTCTTGTCGCGTACGTAAATACACCTATTTCGCTTCTTTGGAATTTATGTTGTCTGACCTCATAATATGTGTCAGGTGCATGAATGCGCACAATAGCCATGTAGTTACCCCTAGTGAAGCTCCTATAGAAAACCGGAATTTTTACGAATTTGGTTTTGAGTGAAAACGAGATAAAATTATGTTCCAAATTTGTTATAGCCTTAAAACAACTAGCAACTTCTGTAATAATTCTTGTGAAATAATAATAGAAGAAAGGTTGATTGTTCAGATAAACACAATAGGTCCATCATTTCAATCGGCTGCGATCAATAATTTTGCCAAATAATGCTGTTTTCGTCATTCAAATTTGAGGATCTCTATTTTGAAAGTCTAATTTTGTCTGGAAAATATTCGACAAATCCCATACGTGAATAGTAACTCAATCACCTCACGCTATATGTATTTCAAAATAATATAGATTCCCAGAGCCATGGGCAGGAAAAAGAGACGATAAAACATCAATTCGATAATTACCGTCCATGCTTGATTCCGAAATATTTAAAATTTTCCAGAAAGGCATTTATGTCTGGCTATCCTTGATTGTGTCTTGGTGATGCATGACTAATACTGTTTACGAACATGATATAAGTTTGGCCATGCCACTCTTCTCCGAGTATTAGTGAACGTAGAAATGTTCATATCGGTGACCTCAGTAGGCAGGGTTTAGACTTACACTGTGAATTGGTAAATGAATCATCAGGTGTGGAGTAAAGTGCGCAAGAAAGAACATTGATTACCTCATCAACTATAATTAGTTACATGATATTGAATTATGGTGTAAGGGTAATAGGGGCAACAATGTTCAAGAGCAAGGACGCGACAAGACTTTCGCAACAACCTGATAGCTTCATAGTGTGTCTCTTATCTTGCAATGTATCATGTAATTGCTCCCTATTTAACCGCCCATGCCTTCCTATCGAGGTCAGTCAGTTAGATAAAGTCTTATCTAGTCGACTCTTCCTAGTACCGTTACACCACAGAGCAGCCATTGGACATGCGTCCAACCCAATGGTTGAGACCACCTTGCCAAAGACTTCATCATTCCCCTTTGGTAATACGAAACATTCCTATTACGATATTGCAGGTCACAAGACGAACTAAAAATTTGGAACGACAAAAAATGACACAAAAATGACCACTCACCTTTGAAAGGGACTATAACATTGATGGCGCGCCGTAGATTCTAATGAGAAGAGAGATAGATATCGAAAAGGCTGGACATTTCAGAAATTTCACGTTACTAAGGGATCTTAATGCTACCATTAAGGAAGTACCTTGCGATTTTTTATGTGCTCGAATCATAGTTTGCTCCTCTCACCACCTTTGCCTGAAATGTGCGATCAAGATCATATTATACCGAAACACATACAGGACTACTCAGAAAAACTACTACTCAGAAAAGCCTTATCTTAGCCCTTAAAAGGCCTAAGCCTGAGCCTAAGCAGCCTAAGATTAAGCCTAAGTCGAATCTAATCTAAACTAAATCTAATCAAACCTAAATACGCCATCGCGGAGCAAATCTAAAAGAAACCTAAGACTACGCAGCCTAAGCAGAATAAGGACTAAGGTTAATGCTTTTTTGAGTCTTTTTTCTGAGTTGTCCGTTACGCACTAGTCGTTTTTCTGAGTTGTCCGTTACGCACCGAAACAAGGGATGCAAGATAAGATAATGTCCTTAAAAAATCAATATTTTCACCAGATTCTAATACGAGGAGACGAAATTGTATTGAACTCTAATTTTAATGATTCGATGTTTCGATTCCCCAAGCTTGGGCTCCCTCAGTCTTCACACGTCAGAACATCTCGATACTCGGAAGAGTCATCTCTCTTCTCGCGATTATCTCGCTTGATTGAATATCAGTTGATACCTTGAATCTCATTGACGTACGAACGAGGCTCGAGAATCATTGACGTAAGTTTGAGAAGCAGTCGAAAACACCGGCCATAACATGTTTTCGAGGATGCGATAGCACTATTCGTGACGCTCTCCTAACGTTTGGGGCACAGTTGAAACAGTGTTTGATAAACGCTTGTCATAGCTTGCATGTTTTCATACAATACACTGGTGGGGATGAACGAAATAACTGTGAATTGTTATTCCTCGGTTTGTCTTTATTATTCTGCGGTGTACAGTTCATGTGGGCGGAGACAGCGGAACAGGTGCACAGGGAGCGACATAACGAGTGGAAAGTGAATACCAAGAGGAGATACTGTACAGCGAAGTGGCGAATTGAACAATTATTTAGACGTATACTTAAGCGTTTATAGATTTGAGTAGTGCTACGCAAAAATGTGTTTTCGACGTGTGGGAAATGACGACTCCGTTTGCAAAATGGGTTAGCATATCGATTCGAGGGTATACTGTAAAAATAAGAGGTAAAATGAATAATGGAATCAATCCTGATGGCCGCGGTTAGCGGCCATCTCCTGAAATAAAATTCAATCCAAAAGACCTGGGAAATCAATTATTAGGTTGGTGCATAAGTTTTTCCAATTTTGGAGGTGAAGTTCAAAGCGACCTATGAAGCGCCCCTCAAATCGTACAAATCCGTAGCATAATGTAGGGGCATAGTTCACCCTTATTATGATATGTCCGAATTGTGTCGTGCTTTTAAATCATATTAGAAATGGAACGTTAACCAAGAGTGAATTTCTCAAATAAATATTGAAAAACTTGGGCTCGCTATTGTTTTGCAGGGAAAATTGGCTGGACATCTTCACATACATTATTGAGAAGGCCCTTGAATGTGCTTTCAAATAATAGGTTGAAATCGGTGCTAGCCTAATTAATCACAGAATTAGGGAGTGGCTAATCACACAAGCTGGAAAGAAATCACATGTGAGATCTCATTTTCCTGCCTTATGTGCTATAGAGAATGGCTTCTATATAGGGGCGCTTAAATCTTGCTCTATGGGGCTACTTTACCGTCAGTGAAATTTAAGACATCGCTTCATCCCCTTTTCAAAAAAGAGATTTTTCCAAAATCTGATTATGGGACTATCCGTTCAAAATTTTGACTTTTGTTGATTATTTCTAGAGTCCATTTTCTGAATGCACAGGAATGCCGCCACTATGTGAAGCTATTGAGTGATAGGTCACGGGTAGCTGATGCTAACGAACACAAAAACGTGGGACCTCTATGTATCATCTAATCAGGAAGCTGTGAAATTCACTGATTTCGATGTGCAAATTTCGTCATAAAAATGTTGACGACTGTAGCTTTTGGTTGCAATGATGAATGCCGACAACAACGTATCAATATACTCCTCATGGGAGCATATTTATGCTGAGATTGGTTTTGTTTCGATAAGGCAATGTAAACGGAAGGGCGGTGAAATAAACAGAATTTGGTCACGATTGACTGAACCCAACCGTGAAATAAGCACCTATAATTAGCAGTTCTTTTGCGCCAAACCCTATTCACGTATATATTTGTGATGTACGTTCATCACACTTCACGAATGTGTTGATGAATTCACCCAATCACTACACACTAGAAAGCTCTGATCGGTTAAAATCATACCGAAATTCGTGGTCGAGCCTACTTTGACCTCACCCTATGGCCACAAGGCGATCTCAATAGCTCTGGGCTAAAGTGCGCTAGAGATCCATGTACTCATAATATGTGAGGATCAAAATGAAAATCAATTAGAGCCCAAGACCGGAATATGTGAAAACCTTCACAAGTTGAAATTGGAAAAAACTTATGCACCAGCCTGATATATTACTGTATATATTTAACTTCAATGATATTACTGTATACATTGAACAATATAACACAGTTTTCACGAGTCAGTGGAGGAAGCCGCGAACAATTTTTTTTAAAATCTATCATACTATAGCTGTATGTTGACCCATAGACACGATTACGAAATAACTGGACCATTTGTCCCAGATCCGGCTTTTAGGAATTTTCCGGTTCTTGATCCGGCTTTACCTTATTTCAACTCCCAGTTGAGCTACAGAGATGGCACACACATCAAAATGTTGGGAAAATTATTCTGAGCAACTTTTATGTTGACAACTTCCTACGAAAATGAAAACTAAGAAAGTGGTGTTCGAAAATTCGACGCCCGCATGAGATTATAAATCATTTCACTATCAAGCAGGTGCGTTGCAGTGAATTTTATTGCGGAATAGAATATTAGCATCTTTCGAGTCAGTCAAAAATCGATTGCTACCTAATAGGTTCCTGAACTTAAGAGAATATGTTCAACTCGATGTGCTTGAACTTTTGCTTCACAGAATACAGCTATATTTGAAATAATACACAAGGCATAGCCTAAACCGTAATAGTGAGGATATATATTTCTTTCTATAAGTGCGCACAAAGTATATTCGCTGTGTCTTCTAGTAATTGTATGGTATCGATTTGGTGACTTAGTTTCAATACCAACTCGACCTGAATATACTTTCCCACTGCGCGTCTATCACTTGGGTGAGAAGGGCTTGACATATGGCAATATGAAAAAAAGGCGCCCAAAACTAAGCGTTAAGGAGAGTTGAGCAGTGCACTATCCCCATTCAAAATCGTAGTATTTTGCGATGGTTAAACCTTCTCTAAACGATAATAGTGAAATTTCCCTCACCAAACTTCCCGGAGACATAATCAGAATGATTATTCCTTTGACTGGAAACAGAAATGGAATAGAGATGAAACTGGTAAATTTAATTATCCATCTCAATCGTTTTTTTATCATAAACGTTAATTATTTCATTACTATTGCAATTCTTTAGATATCTCGAACTGATCTCACGTTCGAGTACGCTAATAGATTTCGTCCAATTAAAAGTGTCAGCGTATTCATTTACGATTTTCAAGTGAACTTCGAGATAGACAGGAAGTGTTTGAGTCATTTTGGAGGCACTGTGTATGCTTGCGGAAATAAAGGGGTGAGTAGTAGTTTGAATTATAGCACTTATATCACTTTATGTGCGATATAGCGCTATGTTAAACTGTATGTTGCATGTTACAACTCGTGGGGGCGGATGAAACGTAAACGGAGCACAGTTTGCTTGGACTCCGACGTAGGAACTTGAGATTTGTTGCATTGTTACCAGCATGCGCTCAAGTATAACACTATGTTTAGGTCCTATTACCAGACCATCTTGAGTTCACTACTCATCCAAAAATTGAGAATCTCTGTAACCAATCAAAGCATGTATTACTTCGTTACATTATGTACCGGGTTACTGGAATATTTATTGGTTACGGAATTTTGTGAATATCATTTTCTACTCAAATTCTCAAGTTTTGACCATGAACGCTGATTAGTAGTGACACTCAAGACGTTCATGTAAGTGGATCTAAACATCTTGTTACAGTTGAGCACATGATGGCAACAGTGCAACCAACTCCCAAGTTCCATCGTCGAATTTCCATCGAACTGTGTTCGAACTGTTTGAACTGTTTGCGTTTTTTTCCGCTCCCAAAACTCGTGAAAATGCACGGAAAACAAATTCCAAATTTTAAAAAAAATGATCGGAAAGATACAAACTCAACAGCTTTTAGTAGTCATGGGTAGCAAGGCGCAGTTGCACTTTTTTCTAAGCTATAAATAATGGTTGAAGCGAGTTGTGATATGTTACCCAGATGTCGTTTCCCAGTTAGCATATCCCATCTTTATGAAACAATGCTTGCAGGAAGTTTGTGCTACATTTCAAGGCAAAGACATCAATGATACCGTTACCTCACTAAAGCAATTATTAAATAGGAGCTCTCGAGTAAAGTACATGTCAATCTTTGATGAGGGCTCCTTGATAAGTCGAATTTGTGGATGTCTTGGATCGATTCATGTCGAAAAACTTTTCATATATCACAAATTTATCAGAACGAAAATAGTCATGAGCAAGTGAGATTTTTTATAGCGATATACGCGAGAATGTTTAGCAGCATTGTCGCGTATATTGCTATACATTGTTGAACCTCTTTTTGTAGATCTGATATATCAAAAATTGCGAAAATGAGCAGCGTTAATACTCTATACATTGATGGTATAAAGATAACTGAGAAGCAGCGGGCAAATGTAATGCACAATATATTATTCTTTCATCGCCTCATGTTCGCTGCATGCCTTGTTGGCCTGTGTTCAAATAAAAATGTGTGCATGTAATGTTTTGGTTTCGTGGAAAATGATCTGCGCCTTCTGCGCACTCTCTCAGGGCACTACATCGGATTGGAATTATGACGCCATGCCGCCTTTGATAGATCAAAGGCGGCACGATGTCATAGTTTCCATCCGACGTAGTGCCCTCTCTCGCCCCCCCCCCCCCCCCAAAGCCATATATAATACCTCTTCGAAATAAATGTTGCATAAAAATATCGTATGTATCAAATACGTTGATATGATGTTGCAATGTAATATTGATTCACATGACATGAGAAATTCTTTCCCATGGTTGAATCAGCATCACTTGATATACTTCAATTTCATTAACTGTCCGGTTCAGATCATGATTTGAGTTCACCACCTTGATGTGTTTTCGAAAATATATAGTAGATTCGCTCACCCCATTATTTCTTAAGCACCTCTCCATAGGTGAGAAGGGACGCGCAATAGGTAGCGTAATTGGACAGTAATCGCATTAACCTCCGAAAAGTGGTTGGCGATGAATTCGATTAGGCTGGATGACCTCTCCCTTTCAAACCTTCCCGGAGACGTAATTAGAACGAGTATAAATTTTTAATTAGAACTTTGACGGGATATCGCTTCGACAGAACGGAAATGCACCTGGAATGAATACTATGTTATTATTCAACTACTCTTGAATCACTTTCGATAATCCCCGAGTTCGGAATAACAGAAATGCAACTGGTTCGCTTGTTTGTACTTCTTCTGACCGTGAAATATAATTGTTGTTTAATATTTAACTTATGTAGATATGAATTCCCTCATTCCCTTTATTGATAACTTAATTGGGATCAAAGAGTACGTAACCCTTTTCACTAATGATCTTTTTTAGTTTCTATTTCACAAAAAAAACACTTTTCGCTTCCCCCACTTTATTTGATTTCAAATTCTCGATTGATATACCAAATACAGCCAACAATATCGCAATCTTATAACTCATAATTTAGCAATCTCATAATAATTCAATCTCGGTCATTCAAGGGTGAAAAGAGCGCGACATTCGAAATCTTTCGAAATGCGCGCGAAAATGTGTGTTGTAGAGTGAGAAGTAACTCAACTCATTCGTATTAGTGACGTGAGATGGCTGAATCTTCAATTTCAAATGGAATCTCGCTTGCCAACCTTCCTGGTGACGTAGTCAGAATGATCGTTTCATTGGCCCAAGACGAGATCTGGAATGGACTTGAAATTGGTTTTTTTCACATTCATCATTGTATATTTTGTTCAATGTTATCATAACCGTTTCTTGGCCAATTTGATTAATATAACACGTTTTTAGATATCTCGAAATTGGAACGTTCTCTCACTTGACGTTCTCACAAGGGGGGACCGTTCCGTCGATATGGACTTTCGGAACGAGACATATATGGTTGGATAGAGAATCAAATTCTAAGAAGTTTCGCTTCTTTTATTTTTGCGGAATGGCCTCGGTGTACCCAAAATAATCGATAATCCGCCGAGCACTGTCAACGCAATGCACAAGAGCGATTCTAACAGAGCTGAGCGACAAACATCGGTGGTGTAGTGGCAAGCAGCAGGGGTTGGAACCGGAAGGTCGCCGGTTCTATTCCCACTCTACGCAATATTTTTGCAACTTGTCTCTCTTTTTCTTCTATTTTCCAAAATTTGATTCTACAGCTTTTTCAATGCGTTTTATTGAAAATTTCACCCAATCCAATAGTGCTCTAGTCATGTCGGGGTAGAATCGCTTGAAAATAGGGGGTCCCATAAAACGCAAGATTATTATAAATTTAAACAATAAGGCGAAGAAAGTTTGAAATATTTTTAAAATATGTGATTTAATTATTGTAGAAGCAAATTTTGGAACATAGAAGAAAAAGAGAGACAAGTTGCAAAAATATTGCACAAAGCGGGAATCGAACCGGCGACCTTCCGGTTCCAACCCCTGCTGCTTGCCACTACACCACCGATGCTTGTCACTCAGGGCTGTTAGAATCGCTCTTGTGCATTGCGTTGAGAGTGCTCGGCGGATTATCGATTATTTTGAGTGACCCGAGGCCATTCCGCAAAAATAAAAGAAGCGAAACTTCTTAGAATTTGATTCTCTATCCAACCATATATGCCTCGTTCCGAAAGTCCATATCGACGGATCGGTCCCCCCTTGTCAGACAGTATCGGCCAATCTATTGGGTCAGGGTTTTCTCAATAACTATTATTCTTTCCTCGACATCGAACTAGGAACGCATGACTTGAGTCATTTTGGGCTTGAATAATACTTGGAATTTCGCAGTACGAAGCATGGTGTGAGTTTCATTTTTTTGCGTTTTTATGATGTTTTCAACAACAACAAAATACATTTTCAGGCAGTCAGTAGATCAAAAATTTATTGTGAATCATTCAGTAAAATGATATCTTCGCTTACGTCACTATTTGCTGCTAGCTCAAGAATAGAAAACCTTGTAATATTCGGAAATGTCAGTTCATCGATGAGCAACATTAACGAATTTATTGGAACAGTTCGCGTTGATCGAATGAGCATACATCAAAATGAAATATACATGTGAGTTGTTTCTTATAATAAATACTACTAGCCGTATTTCTAGAATTATTTGATTAACTCATATCACCTCTGTTACAGGGACGACGGCACTAACTTTGCGAAAGTTCACGGCATGAAAGTTCTATGCATCAATGGTGTCAATGTCAACATGTGAAAATTTGGATGCCTCAGACTATTCCTCCCAAATAAAGGGATTACAATCGTCTCCAACTTCCTCTCTAGGCGCAGTTTCACGACCTATCCAACTTCATCAACTATTATTTGCCCAATGAATAAACATATCAAACTGTATTATGATCGAAACTCAACAATCAAATTCAATGATAAAATATGTGCTTTTATGAATGAATCACTGAATATCGCAAGTCACTGAAAAACAAAGTTTATCAGAGAGATAACGCGTAATTTCTCATTGATCGCGACGCGATGAGCTGTCCATGAGAAGAGGGAAATGAATTATTACCTTTACCTAGTGCTATGGAATTACCAAAAATTCAAAAGTTGTGTTTGTAATTGCCAACACACCAATTTCGACTATTTCAATGTATCAGGCTGATGCAAAAGTTTCTGACTATTTTCATAGTCGGGCATAACAACGCACCCCTTTCTTAGGAATCGATCAACCAACTAACGGTTTTCAACAGCTGATGTGGCCTTGGGAACACTTTATCACGTGTATCACAAGTCAATGGATGAAAAATCACCTCGGGAACATTTTCAAAAAAGTTGTCACTAATTTAGCCCATAGTATTGTGGTGCAATACCCTAGGTGTAAGATTTCGAAAAATATTGGTCATTGGTCTCAGAGCCGTCAAATATGAATTATCCGGTTTTGCACCTGGTCACATTGTAAATCAGCTCAGACGACCTTGCAAGCTGGTGCGGAAAAATATTTCCAGTAACTTTTATGTTGAAACCTAATTTGAACGGATGCAATTTAAGATGTTGCGAAAATAAATATCGTTTTTGAAGCAATAAAAAAATGTTTTGACCATCAAGGAGTGCAAAACTACAATATTATTTTACTGATTAATATAGAAGATATCGTATATTATCTAAGAAAAATGGGGTTGAAGAGCTCAGCCTACCCTTCAAGTTCCAAAACTTCGGTCAAATGCGACTTCGTGCTCGACCTCATTGATTATTCATTTATAATATCCTTCGAATGGAATGTTAAATAAAGCGGTTAGTAATTTTAGTTGTTTTGGGGCAAGGGAAGATAGATGATGTTGCAACATAAGGGAATCGACGCATTTTGAAAAATGGATTTTCAATGTTTGAAGATATGTAAACAAACGATTTTGAAGTTTCTTAAAGTCTGCGGTGCATACTTCAAATTTAACAAAGAGTTCGCCGATATTGGGCAAGATTGGCCAGTGAGGAATGAGCAAACTTGGAAAATATCGAGGTCCGCAAAATCCATTTTTCAAAATGCGTCGATTCCCTTATGTTGCAACATCATCTATCTTCCCTTGCCCCAAAACAACTAAAATTACTAACCGCTTTATTTAACATTCCATTCGAAGGATATTATAAATGAATAATCAATGAGGTCGAGCACGAAGTCGCATTTGACCGAAGTTTTGGAACTTGAAGGGTAGGCCGAGCTCTTCAACCCCATTTTTCTTAGATAATATACGATATAATATTGTAGTTTTGCACTCCTTGATGGTCAAAACATTTTTTTATTGCTTCAAAAACGATATTTATTTTCGCAACATCTTAAATTGCATCCGTCCAAATTAGGTTTCAACATAAAAGTTACTGGAAATATTTTTCCGCGCATTTTAAGCCCTTTGCCAGCTTTCTAGGTCGTCTGTGAGCTGATATACAGTGTGACCAGGTGCAAAACCGGATAATTCCTATTTGACGGCTCTGAGACCAATGACCAATATTTTTCGAAATCTTACACCTAGGGTATTGCGCCACAATACTATGGGGCTAAATTAGTGACAACTTTTTTGAAAATGTTCCCGCACACATCCACTGACTCGTGATACACGTGTTATAACTAGCGCTATACTGGGCCAATTCAATCAATAGGGATAGTACTGTTCACAATCAAAGTCTACACAGTGCGCGATTATTCCGAATTTTGAATTTATTATATTTCTTGTGATTACCGCGACAAAAAAACTAATGCATTATTTTTAAGGTCAGTTATTTGGAATATTAAAGGACTTAGCAAAAGAGTGCTGGCCGCAAACGTCCCCTTGAACACGGCTCTCAAGCCAAGTTCGGCACTAGTTAAAATTCTGCGAATATATATTTGCTGTGATTTTACAAGTGTGGATCGATGAATAAACATAAATTGTTGAACATTATGAAGTACCCCTCCGAACTAGTATGCAGTTACATTTTGGTAATTATTCATCTACCTGTTTAGTAATACGATGTTTCGAAATCGTGATGTAGAGATTTGAACGCCGAAAACGACACTTTTAACTGTTTCAGTTCCCCCAAGAGCGTTGTAGTCCTATCTTTTCAACGTTATCTGAACAAGCATCTCTTCCCCTACCACTGATATAGTGGGCTACTTCGGTAGGGCACAGATATGCGAGGGAGAGGGTTCAGTCGAAAACACTAAAAATTCTCAATTTTTGCATGTTTTGATGCGGAAGCGGAGCTATATTCGATGTAAACATACTATTGTTGTATAGATATGAGCCCTTTACTAAAACCTGAAGAAATGGCATGTAGTCGAAATACGCCGAAAAAAACTTCGAAAATGGAATAGTCAGAAACTTTTGCATCAACCTAATACTAGTTAATATTGGAACCTTTTGAAATACTTGTTGATCGTCTTAATCTATACAAATTAGGGATATTAAAAAAGGAGGGAGATACGCTTGTTGCTTACATATCGGTCTATTCAAAGGGTGGGAAGTGGCGTGGATTGGGACAGTTCAGAAAAGCGCGCCAAAATTCTGCACGGTTGAGACCGGAGAAGGCTACTCTTCTCATTCGAACTCCGATTAGTGGTGTGGGATGGCGGAGCCTTCTCATGCATCGAATGAACTCTCTCTCTCTCGGCAATCTTCCTGGAGACATAATTATAATGATTATACCATTAACCGGAGACCGTATTGGAGCAGAGATGAAATGGGTAAGATTGTTTCCACATTTTAGCATTCTACGCTTTATCATTAAATTCTTTAGATATCTCGAACATGGAACGAACTCACGTTAGAGTACGTTACTAGATTTCGTCCAATTAAATATGCCAGAATATCTACGGACGATTGTCACATTGCAAATATTGAGATTGATAAGAAGTATTTGAGCCATTTTGGCTTTACGGAATATTGTCCTGTATTTACGGGGGTGCGTTGAATTGTGAGTACATTTATCTGCAATGTAACTCTTACAGGGAGTTTTGGCTAAATTTACTTTCCAAAATATCAATGACAGTCTCACTTCAGTAAAGAAAATATTCAATGCTAGCTCTCGAGTTAATTGTCTTATAGTTACCGATAGCGGCTCGTTGATGAGTCGTATTGGCGGATTTATTGGATCGGTTCATGTTGATGAACTGATTTTATGTCATACGAAAATTGGAATGAGAACGCGAGTATTTGTAGTACTCTATAGGGTTACTTAGTAGGTCATAGCAAATCATTTTCAGGACCGGTACATCTCCCATTTTAAATATGAACAACATTAAAACTCTAAAAATTGATGGTAAAAAGATACGCTGAATAGAAACATTAGGTGTTTCAAGCAATACCTCATATTTTTATAACCGAATTTTCAAGGCTTGTGCCGCATTACATATTCAATTACTGTTAGTTGTCGATTCGCGAAAACTGGTCTCCTCAGAATGTAACCTATTTCGATTATCTAGCCAATGGGCCAATCGTTCTGCAACGACCGACGGTTCTATAAACGTCCCACAAAGAGCACGTCCCAAAAAGAGCACTCATCAATAAATTGACTTACTATCTAACAACAAATTATGGAGCACAACTTTTTTTTCAAAATTAACAAAAAAATGAACAGTGAACAGGAGTCACGTGTATTTGTATTCGTGAACTGTATGGAATAGTTGATTTATCACAATCGAATGTGCATCTCTCGTTTAGAGATGCACATTCGAATTCGAACGAATATCTATTGTATGTGTTCGAAAAACGTTCGCTGAAGCACGTCACATTGATTTGTTGACTTCGCCAGGCTAAACAGATGTATTTTCGAGAATATATTACCCCACGCCATCACTTATTGCCCGCCTCTTTATTGTATGGGAAAATTGCGTCCTGTGAGGTTACGAATATCGCGCGCCAAAATGGCGTATTGTTGAGGGGCAGCGTTCTCATTCCTCCGATTGATTGTGCGATATGACGGATCCTTCCAACCCGAATGAACTCTCCCTCAGAAATCTTCCTGGAGTCATAATTAGAATGATTTTGCCATTAACCGGAGACCGGATTGGAACACAGATGAAATGGGTTACCACATTTTATCATTCAACTAATCTTGATCTGTAAATTCTTTAGATATCTCGAATTTGGAACAATCTAACGTTGGAGTACGCTAGTAGATTTCGCCCTATTGAATATCTCGGACTACTTACGGACACACGTTTTGTGCGCATTGAGATAAACAAGAAATATGTTTCCCTTTTTGACCTTAATGACTATCGTCGTGTATCTGATGGGGTGCGTAGTGTTTTGAACGATTTATCAATAATATCATTTTTGCAGGGAATTTTGGCTCGATTTAATGGCCGAAATATCACTGATAGTGTCACTTCAGTAAAAAAATTAATCAATGCTTGCTCTCGAGTTAAGCATCTTGTAATAATTGATAACGGTTCGTCGGTAAGCCGCATTTGCGAAAGTCTTGGATCGGTTCAGGTTAATGAACTCGCTTTATGCCATGCGGAGATAGGCAAGAAAATTGACATGATAAAGTGAGTACTTATTTTGCAGTAACATTTTGCAACATTTTCAGGACCGATAAATCTAATATTGCAAAAATGGGCAGCATTAAAACTCTAATTATTGATCGTGAAAAGATAACGATGGGAAGCAATGGGGAATTTTAATGCGCAGTTGAATATCTGCAGAAGAATTTAGTTATTCCAATATCAGGTTGGAAAGAAAGTAATTGTAGATTTTCGATTTTTCGATTCTGAGAAACCCCGTCCTTTGTCACCTCCTGATTATCATATTGATGCTTATACTCGTTGAGTGCTTGGATACTCTTTCAATCGCACATTGGTTCAAGCCTTTCCATTTGGTATTGAAGATACAGATTGAAGTCAAAAATGGGTCAAAGCAGAATTGAACTCATTACATTTTGGCCCATCAATGCATCAAGAGTTATGGCATGGTAAATATTATGTTATATGTGAAAAGCACTACATACATATATCACAATACAACATGTGAATCAGGTCCGCTCCGAATGACCCGTCAGAAAAATTCTCATTTTTGAACTTGACCGAATCTGAAATTTAACAGAAATATTTGTCTTGACCGTGTATCCATATCACCAGATGTGCCGATCTCAAATGTATTAAAACGAAAAGTACTTTGTATTATTTACTTAAAATCATATTTGTGTTAGCATGCTATTATTCTATCAAAACATGTAGCATTCATTATCATGACAATCAAATTTGACCATCGAAATTCGAATATTGCACATATTCCTGTTTCCAGCATTGGTGCAAAGCCCTAACTTTTGTGGTTATTTGTTAAAGCAACTCTTTATCTATTAGTATTCGGCTGGGCTAAGTCAGGGGATAGCTCCCTTTTGAGGAAATGTATTCATTCACCGAACACCAAAAATCGAAATTTTGGCTATATTGGCCCTTATTCAACAGCACTTAAAATCAATTGTTAGCAGAAAATTGGTAAGTTCAAATGTTTCTCAATAATATGTAGCTCCATAGTGTAACATTTAAGCGCACTTATTTAGAAGACAGTATTAATGATCTTCGATGCTGGAAACATTATCGCTTGAGAAGTGTTAACTCGGAAATAGTTGAATTCTATTATGTGTAAATCGTGTTATGTTCAGGCAGGAACGATCTGTGACCTATTTTTCGAAACAACTGTAAATGGGGTTCTCACTACGCTACATGAGAATGAACAGTCATTTTTCCCCACAAAATACGAGAAGCGAAAAATATTTTTCGAAAATAGTGAAAATGTCAGAAATGGGTAACCTTAATTTTTTCGTATACCCAAAAATGCATGAAGCGATTTGAACATATGATTATATTTGCCAAGTCAATCCCTAATATGCACCCTTGAGCTAGCTTGAAGTCGTTAACGAAACGGATTTTAGGAGGAGTCAAACATCGTGGTCCAAATCTACAATTACTTTCTTTCCAGCCTAATATATACATTCTTTGATCATCCTTTTTTTTCATGGCATGTGTGGCTTCACTTGATCAATTGTTTTCATCAAATAACTTGCTTGAAATTTTAACAACAAAAATAATGTAACAATCCTTTTTTTAAATCATAAAAAGCTTGAATAGTTGCTGTAAAATAACATGCATTCACTCATTCCGATCACGCGACAGCTGCTCTATCATTGAGCTATAGCTACCGATGGACCTCTACCTCCTAGCTCGCGTAATGATCTTTGGATGGTGGAAGATCCCATATACTTTGTCCTATCAATGTGGCTACTTTGAGTTTAGTACACCTTTAAAAACAAAACTGAACAGTTGGTGTAATATTGAGTTGTGTTTATGTGTAATCGTGAATTGTATCTTATCCAGAATAGTTGGTTTATCACAATTGTATATGTTCGAAAATCGTTCACTGATGCACGTGCCATTGATTTGGCAACATCGCCAGGCTAGATACATTTTCGAGAATATATTTAGAGACCGCAAGCTCCGCCCACTTTGAAGGAGAAAGAGTGCCCCAAAATCTGACACTCCAAACGACTAAGCGAATTGGTAACAAAATTCTTAGTGCAAGCCCTTATTTTGTAAGTCTCATCAGTCTTTACAATCTGTGCAGTGACCATCATGACTTTTATTTTTTGAATATACAAAAAATCGATTGGCAGGTCATGTATTCTCCAATTTCTGTACTTCCAATGCATATTCGTCTTTCGGAGAAGTCCGACATGGTTTCCCAGATTTATGTTATCACGTCTGTGCAAATAAAAAATAAAATAGTCTTAATTTTGAATAGTCGATTGAAAAAAACGATCGGAGAGTACGCGTATTTATTAGAATACGACTTTTGTAGGAAAATCTATTGCTAGATTTCCTTTTTATGGTATGCAATGGACAAGGTGTGATAATAAAAGCAATTTATTTACTTTGATTTACACGGGAAACACGAAAGGAATGGGTAGATCACGAGAAGGGAATAGGGTTGTTTTGATGCTATTGATTTGCTAGGAAGTGATGAAAGGGAAGTGCCTTCAGTTGAAGCTACTTGAGTCCCTGGACGGATGAGTGGGCTGGTCTGAGTCCCAGGATGGAGTAGTGGTAATACTTGAGTCCCTGGATGGATGAGTGGGCTGGGATGAGTCCCTGTATCCTGAGTGAGGGAATGATGAAATGATGACAAAGTGAAAGGTGACGGAAAGTGAGAGAAAACGCGATGAAATAGCTCGCAAATCGATGTGCTCAGCTATTAGGATGAATACTAGACAAGTGGGCCTAGTAATGTGATGAATGAATAAAGAAAAAGTGGATGGAAAAGCGACGTGAACGTGGAGAAGCTTCTTCAACGTTAAAAAGCATCCGCGGCTCGGAAAAAATAGGCGACGGCCGGCTGACCGTACTCCCCATTTTCCATATGAGACCTGCTATAACGGAGGGAGATTTAAATGACGATACGGTAGAAGGAAGCGAAGGGAAATTGATTGATGACTGATTTTATTTATAATTAAATTATTAAAATTGATTTGATTATTGATTATTGAATATAATTGAATGAATTGATAGTAGCGAAGATATTTCGCTACAACTTCCGCTGTTTATCTCTACTATCTGCGGCTTGCAAGAGACGGGGAACGAACACACTGTTCCCTGACACAAGGTCAAGGAGCTTCACCACTACACCATGCGGACAGATGCTAGAGCCGTTCCTCTGACGATAGTTGATTACTAGGAATCGGAATATGCTCCGCCCACATGCTTTGTGTACGGGTACCCGTTGAACTACTCGAAAACACTTTTCGAACCATAGTACCAGTTAGAGATGAGATATCGAGAAATGGTCAAAAGTATCATCTTATTAGGTCATTTTACTTCCTCATGGTCATTTTACGCAATGTTTCCCGTTAACAGCGACAGTTCGGCAACATGCGTTGTGGTCCCTAATTGTATTGGAGACTTCCCCACTCGATCACTTATTGCCCGCCTCTTTATTCAGTGAGAAATCAGCGTCATATGAGGACACGAATATCGCGCGCCAAAATGACATATTGTTGAGGGGAAGTAGGACAGTCTTCTCACTCCTCCGATTATTGGTGCGTATGGTGGAACCTTCCACAATATTCCTTTCGTCGGGGAAAAGTGATAAAGCGAAATGTAATTAAATTTGACCTGGCAAGATGCCAGATTTTCTCTCGACGGGAAAATCAGGGGAAAGTAAGCTTCGATATTTGAAACGGTTCTGAAACCTATCGCGATTCTCAAATTCGATCACAATTGAAAATATTTGCGTTTCATAGACAGACTGAAACACAAGTTATTAAGCTCAGGTTCCCAACATCGTTTGCAAAATTGCAATATGTTTCAGATGCACATCAAGTTTCGACTTTGTAATTTGATTTCGAAAAGAACTCCCCGCTTTCTATCGTTATGGAATGCTGTGCTTCAAGCAGGAAAGAACTGTCCCTCGCTGATCTTGACGCGGACGTAATCAGAAAGATCTTTCCCTTGACTGAGGATCCAATCGGAACTACGCTGAAACTGGTAAATTTAGTATTTCGTATTTCCCTATCTTATCTGCTATTAAATGATGATATGCTGAGACTGTCAAATATCGGGGCATTTCAGATATCTCGGAATCGGAACACCATCTCGATCGAATACTTCAACAAATATCGGCCTATCACCGGTGTCAAAGTATTTAGCAAGCGAAAAGCGTTCCTCCTAAATACTTTGAATAAGCGTGATTTAAGCCATTTTGACCTTACTCATTGCGTGCAAGTTGATAATACCAATGGTGTAAGTATCATTGTAATTATTATTACTGATATTTTCATATACAGAGCACTAATAGTGTTTCAAGTTTCATGTAATTTTCAGCCATTTTCGGATTTTTTTCATGTGCTTTTGATAGCTGATATATTCATGAGCTATTAGCGCACCTGAAATATACCCGAATATGGACCTAACTAACCTGGAATTGAAAACCTAATCAATAGTTTCAGACCATGGCTAATGCTAAAATCTTATGCCGATCTGGCGACGAAATAATCTCGTCGCTTAAAGCATTATTTGAAGCATGCTCAAGAATAGAAAACTTCGAAGTAGTCGGAAACGTGACTTCTTGGAATAGCGGTATTGAAAGTCTTGGAAGAGTTCGTATCGGCAGAATTTGCTTAAGCGGCAAAGGATTTTGCGAGTGAGAAATTCATTAGTTTGTTTTTGCAAGTTCATTAGCTCCTTTTGAAAGTCTACTCATGACTAGGGTTCCCTTATTGGACATTTTTTTGTTGACCTTTCAGATATGTTTCAGAAACGCTGTATAACAGGTTTGTTTATGTAGCGCACCTGAAACGTATCCGAAAATGCGTCAACAATTTTTCCAATAAGAAAACTCTACTCATGACGCTACTAGTCCGGTTGACGATCGTCGGATGAGAACTAGGGATGACAAAGTGCTCCTCCACTTTGGATGAGTCATAGCGTGCTCGCTACCATACGTCGTGTCAAAATGAGCAATGATCAGACTCTCTTCAGTTTGCACGCTCTCTCGTCTCTCTGATCGGCGAGAGAGAGCGTGCAAACTGAAGAGAGTCAGGCGATTGCTCGTCAAAATATAAGTAATTTATCGAAAATTAATTTTCAATTGATTGACATGACATTTCAGAACCAAAGTTATTGCATTTGCTAAAATGCACAATGCGAAAAGTCTATCAATCAATGACGAAAACATGTGAGGATAAACAAGTATATGTGAACATCAAGAATTATATGATAATGGCCACTAATTTCGTTTATAATCGCAGTTTCTTTAATAAGTATAATAAGTATTAATAAGTATTTGTTCAAACACTAAATGAATAAATCAGTGTTGAAAATACAATAAATCCGTTGATAAAATCTTTCTGATAAAATATTCTTGTTTATTATCATAAATATTTATGAAATATTACTGTTATTGTATTTGTAAACATGCAAACATTTAAAATTTACCGTTTAATGGAGGAGTAAACTCAAAATTCAATTTTTGATGCTATCATATGCACTGCCTAGAGCTCTGCAACGATAAGAAGCTCCGAAATTTTCACATTGATATCTCCATTCCGAACAGAGCTATCGGTAGTTGGCTGTGAGCCAAGTCAAGGAAAGCTCAGGCAACGATGGAGAGAGCACGCGACTTGACGAGAGTTCTCCTCTAATTCAAATATATTTTAACCGGGTGCGCGTTTGACCTTCCTCCTTCTTTAATTTCCATTCAAATCTAATTCATCCTCGTCGTAAACAACCTATCTTTCTTCTTCTCCGCTCCTCGAAGCACCTTTGTTTGCCTTTTTACAAACGATCAAGCACTTGGAAAATGGTAACTGGAACACAAATAATTGTCGTTAAATTTGCGTAACTCATCCAATATTTATCGATAATTTGCATTTTATTTCTTCATTTCAATGTATTTGCATTCAAATTACTTTATTCTAATATCTTCCTCGTGACTAACAACCTCTTTCTTTCTCTTCCCTCCCCCCCCCCTCTCTCATCCTCCTCCTCTCATTCCATTCCTTCTCTCCTCTCCCAGTCGGTCGAATGGTCTCTCTCCTCCTCCTTTTCCTCCTCCCTCTCCTCTCTCACGCCACAACACTCGAGTGCCACGTCTCCACTGTCATCAACGAAGTCACCACCTTCAGGTACCTGTCGACTACCGTAGTCTAAGGGGTTAGTGGGTCAAATTCTAGGTCAGACTTTAACTTACATCTGTGCATGGACTTTCACAGAGCGAAAAAAAAAATCTCGATTTATAAAAATAATAATTATATTGCAGTGGTTCAGTGCTCTGCGATGAGCGCTCGACTCTCTGCATCAGGGTACGAACTCTTCCAAAATATAATTATACAAATATTTTTTAAAACTTTAATCCAGATCAATAAATTCAAAAAAAAATATTTTTTTCAGACAAAGAACAAGGACTTCGAGATTGCATCGTGCGCCAGTTCGACGCATACTGAATGCGTCAGTTTTTATTTTTATTATTGTTTTTGTTTTTGTTGTGATTACATTTTTTTCCAGAACAACATAATCGTGCCCAAATGCCCGCCTCCTCCAAAGGGTGAGAAGTCTCACGTGTGTTGCTGCAAGGAGGATGGCTGCAACAAAGGCGCAGCCGGGGTGAGTGCGTGGTGTGAGGTACGGCATGCAGTGTGCAGTGTTCGACGACGTTTCCGAAACCTCTACTTTCAGATTTCGATGGCAATCGCGTTCGTATTGAACTACCTGATTTTATGATGACGTGTAACAACGAAGATCTACGTGATTTTCTCAAAAACAACTCGTAACTCAATTATCTTGTTGATCACTTTCTCCCCTCCTCCTGTCACTCTCGTCCCTTTCCTCCATTGCGTGCGGTCCTTTCTGTATTGTCCTGATGACATCACGCGCCCTCGTCGTGTTGTGCACTACTGTATTCGTCGTCGCACACTCGCTACAGTGCCAGATCGAGACCAAATTCAACAAGCATTCAACAAGCATTTTTCATGTTTTTTTTTTCTGTATCCCGAGTATAGATCGACTGTTTAGATGATTCTAGAGGAGAAAGAGAAAACGAAGTAGCATCGTGCGCTGGCTTGGAATACAATTGTGTTAGTATTTTTATATTTTCCGGTCCTTCAAATCCGTATTTCAGCCCAATCCTTCTTCTCGTTGCAACGGATTTAAGGAGAACGATCCTGCTTCATGTTGCTGCAGCAGCGACAACTGCAACAACGGCGGTGGTGTGGTGAGTGCGAGTGCAATTAGGAAGACGACGTTTCTCAAATGGCAGATCTTCCGCTACACCCTTGCTGCACTCGTGGTTTTTGCTGTGGTTCTCGCGAGATCAGAAAGGAATAAAAGTCGAGATTCGAATACTAATCAGTGTACTGAATGAGAATAAAGAAAAATCATTGGAACATATTTGTGGGATCAAACACGGAGTTTGTAAAGGTAAAGGTAAAGGTAAAAGGTAAAGGTGCAGCCACGTCAAGCGATTTTACAACTTTGTAATATTGGATAAAATTTATTTCTGCTTACCACGAACAAGTTTCAAGGAAATTGGGAAAAAAAGAAGAAGTTGTGGGAAGGTTCTTTAGAGTTGCAAAAGAGTTTCGCAGCGAGCAGGATTCGAACCTACGCGGGCAGAGCCCAATTGATTTCTAGTCAATCTCCTTAACCACTCGGACATCGCTGCACACTGTCGCTCACCCGTTCAAATACTTGATTGGAATTCGGATAATAAACCAGCAGGTGTCTCTCTAATCTAGTGTTTGATCAGCTCTGCACTTTCGGTGATAAGTGAGCCGTCAATCACCTAAATAGTTTGCTTGAACGGCCTCACAGATGTGTGCAGCGATGTCCGAGTGGTTAAGGAGATTTTCTAGAAATCAATTGGGCTCTGCCCGCGTATGTTCGAATCCTGCTCGCTGCGAAATACTTTTGCGCATCGAGACATCAATAGTCAACTTTTTCGTAATTTCATAGCGGTGAAAATACAACAATATATTGGTGCAAATGCTATGTCTTGTGCACACGGTTGTGTAATCGTATTGTGCAGGATAAAAAAGGTAGCTACTTGAGTGAAACGGGACGCTAAATGTCATCTTCGTGATTAAACTTTATTATCGTTGGTTATGTTGCCTATATAATGCGAAGAGTCATAAATTCGCACTACTTTTTTCCGGATGGCATATATATTTTATATATTTTATCTACGCTCATAACTTCGCAACCGATAATGACATAGTTCGTGCCTACAGTGTCAATAGTGCAGAGGACTACCGCATGCGATAGTTCGGATATGTTGCTCGATACATTTTGGTATTGTCGCTTCATCCTCACTTATATTATTCAGACTCTGCACATTATGCTCAGTACATGTACCAACATCACATTAATTAAAATAAAAAAAAGAAGAACAACATATTGAAGATAAAACTCACGATCTATCTAGTGTTTGATCAGCTCTGCACTTTCGGTGATAAGCGAGCGTCAATCACCTAAATAGTTGACTTGAACGGCTCAGCGGATATGCGCAGCGATGTCCGAGTGGTTAAGGAGATTGACTAGAAATCAATTGGGCTCTGCCCGCGTAGGTTCGAATCCTGCTCGCTGCGAAATACTTTTGCGCATCGAGAACATCAATAGTCAACTTTTTCGTAATGTCATAGCAGTGAATATACAACTATTGATTGGTGACTATACAAATGTATCCTGAGCGCCCTTCTGGCATTGTCGCTACATCCTCACTTGTAATATTTGTACTCTACGAGATATGCAATATATTCACCAACATTGGATTGATCAATAGACCTATTTTCGAATATGAATGAGATGCACGCATATAAGTATGTGTGAGAAGGCGTGGTGCAGAAAATCATGCAAAAGAGCGCCAAAGTTGAGCAAATTTTGGCTAAACAGGATAATTTTTTCACTCTGGCAAGTTGCGTGAAATGGATTCTCTAACGACGAATGCAATATCCCTTGCTCACCTTCCTCAAGACATAATCAGAAAGATAATTCCATTGACCGAAAATCGGATTGTGACAAACATGAAGCTGGTGATATATTTATTTTTTTCATTTTTTTCGAAATTCTACTTTTTGAAAATGTAATACTCTTGTTTTGCACCCTTTAGATATCTCGGAATTGGAATGCTCTTGAATTCGACGACATTCATCGATTTCGTCCAATTGAATGTGTGAGAGTGGTTAGTCGCAACCAAGTGCTTGTCGAATTGAAGCAGAGATATGTGGACCATTTTGGGCTTTCTCAATACGTCGACTTTGTGTATTCAAACAAGGTTTCAACAATCTTCGTAAACATTTAAAAATAGACATTTATAGTGTTAGGACAACACTTCCCGGAAAAACAGAAAGTGACGTTGTTTCTTCACTTGGGTCATTATTCGCGGCAACCTCTCGTGTTAAAAAATGTGTAATATTCGATGTAAACAACTCCTTAATAAGCAACATCGATACTTGTCTTGGACCACTTCATGTTGAATACCTAAGCGTCTATTATCCCAAAGTCATAGACAGATCATCATTGCTGGATTATGCTTTCTTATGATTATGCGTTGAATCATCAGCTATTTGGTATCAATTATAATGTAGCACTTCATCGGTTATTGACCAGCCCCTCCTCTTGCTCATCTAGACCACTTATTTCATGGGACTTTTAACTAATTTTGTTCCGCTCATCCCGCCAATGACGGAAAGGGATTGAGGGGAGACGCCAATATATTTTTTCATATTTAAATTTAAAAATTACAGTACATTCATTGCAGATGTGAAATCGTTAACTTTGCAAGAAATTATCAATCGAAGAATCTATATCTGGATGGAACAAAAGTCGAGATTTAGAAATTTACCGAAAGCGATGAACCAAATAAAATTTAAACAAACTTATACGTTCCCGCGCTCTGCGGAATCTTTATGTCGACAAATATTAAAGAAGGAGTGTCAGCAAAGTTAAATTTTTGACGCTGTCATAACCATGACCTAGACAATTACCCAACGATCATAGCGCGAGCTAAGAGAATAGGCAAAGGCCAATCGCATAGCTCAGTGGTAAAGCAGTCGCCGCGTAATCGGAAGGTTGCGGGTTCGAATCCCACCAGTTTTTGAAAAACCTTCTAGATATTTGAATTCCCGCACGTCCCTTCCCTTCAAGCCCTTTTTGGCATTCCGCCAACTAATGATAACTTGGTTCAAAATAGAGATATGCTTTTGAAACTTTCAGAATCTCTTATGGTTGTACAAAGGTCGGTCATGGTTATGACAACTTCAAAATTTCAACTTTGCTGATAGTCCTTCTTTAAATGAATATCATAATTTTAACAAAAACAATGCACATAAGACGATTTTTAAAATAAAAGTGTATGAGATTGCTATTATAAATCATACTTTGTGTTTCCACATGTGTTACTGCTCATAAATTGTATACGCTGATTTAAAAAAAAACACATTATACGCTGATTTATCGATCATATTCAAACAAAAGGTTATACGCTGTGTATGGCAAGGAAACTAGCAAGCTACATAATAATATAACTTATTCTTCATGCAACTGCTGTCCGGCTTATGGAGACGCACATCAGTTGGGAGCATGTGCTAATTCGGATAAGTTTCTTCGCAAATTGGTCGATATATGTGCCATCGCCTACTACTTCTTCGGAGTGCCTTCAGAAATGTTGATGGATTGGCAGGGTGTTTTGCCCTTGAATGCCTAGAAAACACCATACTCACGATCAAGATACAATGAGGAACCTAGAAATGACGGATGATACGTTTATTTCTGATTTGACTGTTTGTTTCGACGTATTGCCATCAACCTTATCTTTAAATATTTAAATTTTTTTTCAAAGTTATGAAGTGTTTAAATAATTTAAATTGTTATTCAATATGTTGGCGAACAGGCGGTTTGTCTCTCACTTTGCAGTTAAACCAGCCGAGGACGAAATTTACCCTCCAATGATAATTTACACAGCCTGTCAGGATGGATGAAAAAGTCCATCTTCGTGGCGGACGAGGGCCTTCTTTGTTCGTTCTCTCAATCACTTCCGAGGCATTTCTCTCTCACAGTTCCCCCCGAACGGTCAGGCGAAGGATGTAAAGACTCAAATTTCATTGATGAAACATAATAATTTTTCAGTTTTAACGATATTCAAAAACTCGAAAATCAAATATAAATTGAGAAACATATCCAATTTGCATTCGAAAATTGCTATTTTCGACCTTAAAATTGTAACTAGTCTCGTAAGGTCAATCTGAAAAACCAATGAAATACAAGAGTCGATAGCCAATGCATCGATTAATAAGTTATAGTAGCGGATTTTTAAATTTCGACCTAGGTTTCGCGTAGCATCAATTTTTGTAGCGCTCTAGGAAGAAAAACTGACCACAAAACCTCAAAAATGGGGTGAAATGATCGGTCTCTCCCCTTCTCTCATTAGAATACGTCCGCCGCGATATTGGCCATTCTCATCCAATCTGACAGGCTGTGATTTACCATCGAATAGAAGATTCGCGTACAATCTCGGGATCATAATTCGTCCTCGGCTGGTAACTTTATTAAATGTGTGCGAAGGGACGCGCCAACAAAAATGAGCGCCAAAATAATATATAAACGACGAGTAATAATATAATGAATTAGAGATTATTTAACATAAGGATATTTTTTGTGATATGGTGGATCAAATATTCCTTTCCGACCTGCCTAGAGAATGATAATATCATCAGAATGATAATTCCATTAACTGAAGATCGGATCGGGACAAAGATGAAGCTGGTGATATTTTGACTATCTAAATGTAGTTACTATACTTTAGTGACGTAATCATAAATCCCTGATTGTGAATTCTTTAGATATCGCGAAATTGGAATGGAATTACCCTCGAGTGCCTCGACAAATATCGACCCATCTGTTCAATAACTAGTTTCCAAAGAAGCGCCAACAACGACTTTCCAATTTTAATTTTCGTTGATATTGATCATCGTTATGTTAGCAATTTTGACATTACTAAATACTTTGTAAGCGATAGTTCGTTCGGGTGAGCTTAATATTTATATCATATTTCAGCAGCAAGTTCTAATTCGTTGTCAAACAAACAGCGAATTGGTTTATTCGTTGAAGTCGCTATGCGATGCTTGCTCAGTAATTCAAAACCTTGAAATAACCGGACCCTCTATTTTGACTCGCATCAGCGGATGTCTCCGATCAGTGCATATTGATCGTTTCACCCTAGATCATGACCACATTACCAGCAAGTGAGGAGTCGTTAGAGCTGGTAATTAGGCACTTGGTCGGATGATAACTATTACGTCATACCGCTCATGACGCCATTGTTCTCATCTGAACCAGCGCTGATTGTTGTCTGAAAAATAAAATGTGTCTTTATCCTTTGCACTTTCTCGTGGATCGATAGAGTGAGAGAGTGCGTAGAATGAGGAGGGCGTTTGCCGACCCTTATTTAATAATCATATTACATGCCCTAAATGCACATCTACAATCCACTCATTTTTAGACTGTTTTCATTATATTATCTTCCTTTATTTCAGGACAGAAATCGATACCTTTGCGAAACTGCACGATATTAAACGTTTAGACATCAACGTCAAGAAGACAATCATCTACCGACCCGGGAAAGACTACGAGGAAGATCAATGAGATTAATTCACATACTTATACTAATAAATAATAACAATTTCAATTACCTAGCAGACAGTGGTTGCAAAGTAATTAGTCTGCATGTCGTATATCCTTAATAACTGATCGTTTATAATTTTCCATATCTGTAAAATGTCTTAATTAAGTGAATTTATCACGTAGATTCAATTGATAAATTGTACACGATAGAACAACAATTCATTGTCTCAGGGGGCGGACAAAACCGCAACGGATTGCCGTTCGCTGGAGATTTGATCTAGCAACTTAGGAGTTGTTGAATTGTTATCAGTGTACCATCCACTACATCACCCTGATTAGATGCTATAATTATGTGATCTTGAGTTTCACTCCCTATCACCGTATAGGGGTTCAAGGTCCAAAAATGAGAATTTGAGTGGAAAATCTTGGTTAGATAAACAACAAATACCGTAACAAAATGATATTCTAGTACCTCAGAATCTACTGGATCCCAGTAACATGGATATCGTTTGGTTGAGACATTTGGTCTTCATCTAACCATGATTTTACACTCAAATTCTCAATTTTGGACCATGAACCCCTATCTGATATTTTAGTACCAAGTATTTCAAATGATGCTCTTTCAAACTGCGTCGTCAGAATTTTGATATCTCTCGTCATCGTCGAGATTCAGAAGGTCAAACATGGTACTATCACTTTTCTACAGTCAAATCGCGCTCACTTAAATGATCATAAGATTGTTTAAATTGAGCTAGAGCGCCGTTCTTTTTTCCAAAGAAAGCTACCATCATGCGCTACAACTTTCATGTTGACGATGTCATTCGATGTGAACGTCCTGGTTCGGGGTGGTTGGGTTTACTAAAAATGACTTTTCTCAAAAATCGGAAAAAAAACTACTGGGATTTGGTGCTCAATTGATAGTTCCTATGGGTGCCTATCTAATCAGCCAAATCGAGAGGGGGAAACAAAAAGTGGGCTCACTTTTGTACGGTGACCCCAAAATTGGTTCCGGACACCAATACTTCCAAAGCTCCAATTGACTCCTATTGGGTGCGAATACATACAAAAACATCACAAACAACATTTTAAATTGTTTCCCCAATAGGTATACCACTTCCATTGCTCAAAAATTACTGTATGACCTCAAATTCAAAAATCGATATGTTGACCCTCGTCAACTAAAGTGATGGGTCCTATTGCACTAAATCGGTTTCACATAATGAAGGAACATCCCTAGAAACGTCTTACAAAAAGTGGGCACCTGTAAATGCGATATTTCATCTCATCATTTTCAGGAAAGACGCAAAAGTGCACATCCGTTCAAAATTGACACTCGGACCTGAACCTAGGCTACAATTGTAGAGAACAACGAGCTAAACATTTTATCTGTTGAAAGTGAGTCTCTATCTTTTCGTTGACGCGCGCTATAGAGCCTAGAAGTTGCCAACAAATAGGCTAGAATCCCCCGAGAGCGCGTGCTCTAACCGTCTGGCGCTCTCGCGCCTGACCTCTCTCTCTCTCTCCTCCATTTAGCGCACCCTTGCGCGCCTCCGCAGTTGTTTTCTACCACTTCTAGGCTCTATAGCGCGCGTCAACGAAAAGATAGAGACTCACTTTCAACAGATAAAATGTTTAGCTCATTGTTCTCTACAATTCTAGCCTAGGTTCAGGTCCGAGTGCCAATTTTGAACGGATGTGCACTTTTGTACCTTTCCTGAAAATGATGAGATGAAATATCGCATTTACAGGCGCCCACTTTTTGTAAGACGTTTCTAGGGATGTTCCTTCATTATGTGAAACCGATTTAGTGCAATAGGACCCATCCCTTTAGTTGACGAGGGTCAACATATCGATTTTTGAATTTGAGGTCATACAGTAATTTTTGAGCAATGGAAGTGGTATACCTATTGGGGAAACAATTTAAAATGTTGTTTGTGATGTTTTTGTATGTATTCGCACCCAATAGGAGTCAATTGGAGCTTTGGAAGTATTGGTGTCCGGAACCAATTTTGGGGTCACCGTACAAAAGTGAGCCCACGTTTTGTTCCCCCTCTCGATTTGGCTGATTTTCGGACACAAGATAGCCACCCATAGGAACTATCAATTGAGCACCAAATGCCAGAAGTTTTTTCCGATTTTTAGAGAAAAGTCATTTTTAGTAAACCCAACCACCCCGAACCAGGACGTTCACATCGAATGACATCGTCAACATAAAAGTTGTAGCGCATGATGGTAGCTTTCTTTGGAAAAAAAGAACGGCGCTCTAGCTCAATTTAAACAATCTTATGATCATTTAAGTGAGCGCGATTTGACTGTAGAAAAGTGATAGTACCATGTTTGACCTTCTGAATCTCGACGATGACGAGAGATATCAAAATTCTGACGACGCAGTTTGAAAGAGCATCATTCATAGTATCTTTCACAAAATTATAGCTAGATAGGGCAATTTTGAAATTCTCCGCCGCTAACCCCCCTAAAATGCTCGATTCTCTCGCGATTCCTCTCATACGGTGATAGAGAGTGAAATTTAAGATCGCCTAATTAGAGGATCTAATCAGGGTGATGTAGTAGAGGGTACACTGATAACAATGTAAGAGCTCCCGATATGCTACTTCAAATCTCCAGCGAACGGCGATTCGTTGCGGTTTTGTCCGCCCCCCATTATCTCGTATGCTATGACTTCTTCCTTCCATCTCCTTCTCCCACTATGCTTTGCACTTTCATTTTGTTCTTACTTGCTCTGAGAATAAATCACTTTAGACTTATCGAGAGCTTTCAGAATTTGTTTTAGCGGAACCATTTATGCAGCCAATCGTTTTGCACGGAACAGGTCATCAGGGGCCACAGATAAGGTTTTCTAAAGTCGCTTTTCGAACTCCACGTGAAAAGGTTCCAGGTAGAGCTAACTATTGCTCTGATATTGCGCGGTTATACATTTGTTAATTCACTCAATGCTAAATATTATTTTTTTTCGAAAATGTTCATTATGTATCGTATTCACTTGCTATATGCAATAGACTTTTTCACAACCTCTTTCTCAGCTGGTCAATGGGCGAGAGAGCGAGGGAAAATAAAGTGGTGACCTGAAATACGGACTCTACTATTCAACCTTTATGCCCTATGGAGTTGCTTGACCAACCTCGCTTTCATGACGACATCGTGGCTTTTCGAGAGTGAGTGAGAAACCTTTCCATATGACGCTTCTTATGCGTATTATGAATAGGTGAGATGGGGCGTGGCTTAACTATTTTCGAAAATCGCGCCAACTTTGGGTATAAAAGACTGATTCGCAGGCCAGTCGCCCTTTTCCTGCAAATTCAGCGGTCGCTATTATCAATCGCCTCTTCCTCCATATTTTATAGTTTTGTCTTCGCTCTGGCTGAGATATCTTATCTTTTTCGTTATTAATTGGCATCTAAAAAAATCCTGACCACTCTGCTCCACTCATCCTTCCTCATCCATTTGAAAGAGCCTATCTAAGCTCCTCACCATGTCCTACATATAAACTTCCGCGCCCTCATGGGAATGCAGAATTATTTGAGATACAAGTGTATTAGAGTAGCTCTAATATATACTTACATTCTTCATCCTTCCCCTACCTGTCTTTTCGAAAGTAAGTGAGAGATGCATTCCATGAAAAAGTGGCCCGAATTACGGACACTACTATTCAACCTTTGCTCAAAATGCCCTATGGAGTTGATTGGCCTACCTCGCTTTGATGATGGCATGGTGATTTTTCGGTAACAAGTGAGAGATGCAATCCATATGACACTTCTTATGCCCGTTATGAATGGCTGAGAAGAGGCGTGGCTTAAATATTTTCGAAAATCCCGCGCCAACTTTGTTCCGAACATCATCCCTCCCTCTTTTCTCCTTCTGCCCTTCTTCTCCTTCTTCACTTTTCTATCATGTTTCTAATACCTCTCCGGTGACCCCCTAATTTTCCCATCGTACCCTCCCTCGCTATCATTGCCATTACATTGCTCATACCGGTACCACGCGATCTAGCTCATTCCTAGCAGTCTTGTAGTCAGCAGTAGTTATTTCTAGCAGTATTAATGTCTATTCAAATATTTGCATCAAGTGTGTAGTACTATGTAACACTAACTCACTCCTCAATTGTCCAGTTTTCACTCTACCATGACTCCCCTCGTCAAGCTACAGTCTTCGGACGGTGGCGAGTTCTCCGTCGAGCCCAAGCTAGCCCGCATGTCTGCCACGGTTGCCGGATTGATGGATGTACGGTATCCTAAAAATACATGCAATCAAGGGGCTATTGTAGAAAGTAATGACTAGCAGTACGCTATAGTGTGCATTTGCCTGAAACGTTTACTGCATTTATAGATGTACGGTATGTTATGACACCCGTGATTTTGTACCGAAACTGCCTTAGCGGAGTCACCATTTCTGTGGAAACTCTGACAGTAGGTTATCATGAGTAGCCACGGTAGATAATCAACCTACAGTAGCACAACCTATTGTTCCATTCTACAGGCTATGGGCATGACCGAGGGAGAGGACGAGGAGGTGTACGGCAAGCACGTCGTTCCACTGCCTAATGTCACCAAAGACGTCCTGCAGAAGGTTGGCTTGGAATAGAGCACGATTATCGATACCATAGTTTCTCCACTTTTCGCACTCACTCGGCAGGACGAGAGAGGATAGAGCTTGGGAATGGAGAGATTATGGTTTGCATTCTTCTGAAAACTGGCCACGACAAAAGCTGTTCATGATAGTATGCTTAGGGTAGGGGCGCTTCAGGTCTACAAGGCTTTAGGATCACAAAAGGCTGCAAAGGTTGCATCATCGGAGACTCGTAAATGATTATGATTTGTTTTCTAGGTGATCGAGTGGTGCGATTACAACTAAGAATACTACATGCATCTCCACTATATAGGCAATTTGGAGAACTTTCGAAGTCCAATACGTTGCTAACCCTTAGAATATCAATTTTGATTAATCGGGGAACGCAAATGTGTCTCAATTAATAAATTTACATGATTTCTAGGTGATAGAGTGGTGCGAGTACCACAAGGACGACGAGCCCTTCGTCGAGCAGCCTGATGACGGCAGGGAGAAGGACACGACCGTGCCTGAGTGGGACAAGAACTTCTTTGAGGTACGGTAGGCTCAGTTTATGATATGATAGCTTTGTCAGGGTTACTGTAGGATACAGTAGATCCACTAGGCTACTCGGGGTAGATAAGCATTCCTTGAGGTACGGTAGGCTCAGTTTACGATAGGTATTTATGGTTACAGACCGCTGTCCCATTCGGTAACTAGAATAGGCCAGAATCTAGTCCACCCATCGTCTAACAGTGAAATGTTTAGAGTGAGGGTACAATGGTGAAAAAAGATGTTTCATCTTTCAGATCGACTTCAAGCTCCTCACTGAGGTTATGAAGGCTGCGAACTACCTCGACATCCGAAAACTATTCATCGAGATCTCCAAGACGATCGCCAACATGATTAAGGTGCGGCTTTGTTTAATTAGAACAACATGGTAGAAGACAAATTACTGTGTATTCGATTATGTTCTTTATTGATTCCACATTCCTTTTAACTTATAATCAAGGGGTAAATATAACGAGCAAAATCGATAAATCACAACAACTCCTAGCATGCGCACTCATTGTAGGCGTGCAAGACCGCACAGGCGATTCGGGACAAGTTTAACATCTACTGTGATCTCACGAAGGAAGAGGAGGAGAAGATCAGAAAGGAGAACTCCTGGTGCGATGAATAGACTTGCAATGATCGTGTTGTTGAATATGCGAATATGATCGTATATATGTGTTCGCCTGAACTTGTGTTTGAACAATGAGTTATAATAAAATATTGTCTGAATTTGATTATTTTTTAATGTGCTATTTTGTCACTATTCTTCACTAAAGTCCTCGTTAGTCGAACATTCCATTAAACTCCTTGTTAGTAGTCGCGAGCGGTCCCTCTCTAATTTATCTTTAATTTGGAGTGATTTCCCAAAATACCCCTCGCTTCCGCCTTTGAGTCATCAAGAAAGGAATCCCCATCCAAGCCGGAGTGGTAACCGTGTGCTGGGCATGGCCTACGAAGATGTTTGGTTCTTCAGAATCTAGGCTCGATGATCTCGTTGAAAGAATGATCATCGAGCCTGGAGGATTCGAGCAGAGAAGATTCTAGAACACGCAAGGCTTCGTTTACGACCTATAGTGAGATTCTACCTATGCAATGCAATCCAACATGCTCTCGCAAGCACACCGCAAATGACCACCTTGAAATGAGAAGAACAACATTTTCTGACCCCACAGGAAGCTACAACAGATACATATTGTAAATATTGTATATTATTCTATTCAGTTTTTCAGCGAGAAAAAATATAAATTTGTATTTCTGAATTCAAGCTGAATTTCTCTAGAAGAAAAATTGTTCGCAGCGAGCAGGATTCGAACCTACGCGGGCAGAGCCCAATTGATTTCTAGTCAATCTCCTTAACCACTCGGACATCGCTGCACATTCGCACTTATCCGTTCAAACACTTGACAGGAGTGATTGACGTTTGGATAATAAGCAGGTGGGTGTATCTCTCATCTACTGTTTGATCAGCTCAGCACTTTCGGTGATAAGTGAGCCGTCAATCACGTAAATAGTTTGCTTGAACAAAAAATCCTGACCACTCTGCTCCACTCATCCTTCCTCATCCATTTGAAAGAGCCTATCTAAGCTCCTCACCATGTCCTACATATAAACTTCCGCGCCCTCATGGGAATGCAGAATTATTTGAGATACAAGTGTATTTTTCAATTGGGCTCTGCCCGCGTAGGTTCGAATCCTGCTCGCTGCGAAGATCTTTTTGCAACTATATCGAACCAGCCCACCCACTTTATTCATTTTTTCCAAACTTTTTTCCTTGAAACCAGTGTAACAAGTAGAAATATATTTCATATAAACTCAGTTTTCCGAAGTTTACCCAGTGCAAATGTTCAAATGATCTTTCTTTATTCTCATTCAGTACACTGATTAGCATTCGAATCTCGACTTCTTCTTCTTTTCTCATCTCGCGAGAACCACAGCAAAAACTAGTGCAGCAAGGGTGTAGCGGAAGATCTGCCATTTGAGAAACGTCGTCTCCCAATTTCCACTCGCGCACACTCACCGCACCACCGCCGTTGTTGCAGTTATCGCTGCTACAGCAACACTTTCCGTCGTTTCCATTACACTTGCCATTGCTATGTTCGCTGGACTAAAATGCGGATTTGGAGGACCGGAAAATAGGAAGAGACAAACACAGGTGAAATCCTTGTCAGCACAGGATGCCACTTCGTACTCTACGCTTGCCTTTCCTTCTTTTTTTATTTCGGCGATCATCTAAACGGTCGATCAATACTCCGAAAATTCGGTGATATCTACCGTACCCTGACACTGTACTTGATTCCCGCAGGGCACTCCATATCTTCGACCCTGAAAATCAAGTAGTCACCAAAAATAATAGAATAAGCACCTGAACGTCGAATGGCGATTAAATTTGGTCTCGATCTGGCACTGTAGCGAATGTGCGACGACGAATACGGTAGTGCACAACACGATGAGGGCGCGTGGTGTCATCGGGAAATGGCAGAAAGGACCGCACGCAATGGAGGAAAGGGACGAGAGTGACCGAAGGATAGTAAAAAGTGATCAACAAGATAATTGAATTACAAGTTGTTTTTGATAAAGTCACGTAGATCTTCCTTGAAACACGTCATCATTAAAATATCTCACTTTTTACACGTTTTTGTTTACAAAATGCTGATAACATACTAATAATGTTTTGATAAAACCACGTAGTCACTCCATATTACAAATCGTAGAATTTTGAGGATCTTGATGCGCAAAAGTGTTTCGCAGCGAGCAGGATTCGAACCTACGCGGGCAGAGCCCAATTTATTTCTAGTCAATCTCCTTAACCACTCGGACATCGCTGCACATGAGCCGTTCAAGTCAACTATTTGCGTGATTGACGGCTCATTTCTCACCTAAAGTGCTAACCTGATCAAACATTAGATGAGAGGGACACCTGCTATTTTAATGTCGAACGGCTGAGTGAGACTGTGCAGCGATGTCCGAGTGGTTAAGGAAATTGACTAGAAATCAATTGTGCTCTGCCCGTGTAGGTTCGAATCCTGCTCGCTGCGAATATCTTTTGCAACTCAATCAAACTGGCCTATCAACTTTTTTATGTTCCTATTAATTTATTTTCCTATTAATTTCCTTGAAAATTGTGTGTGGTAGGTCGCTTTTGTGAAAATGTTTCAGCCCACACAACTGCTCCAATGATCTTTCTTTATTCTCATCAGTATACAGATTAGCATTATAAATCTCGACTTCTTCTTCATCTCTCATCTCGCGAGAACCACAGCAAAAATCACGAGTGCAGCAAGGGTGTAGCGGAAGATCTGCCATTTGAGAAACGTCGTCTCCCAATTTCCACTCGCGCACACTCACCGCACCACCGCCGTTGTTGTAGTTTTCGCTGCTGCAGCAACACTTGCCCGCTGTGCCATCAAATCCACTGCACGTGTTATTAGACTTCTCCTAAAGCACGGATGCTGATAAGTTATCAATGATAACCGGTGAATAGGAAGATACGAAAGCTCTGTTTTCGAATAGGAGTCCCAATAAATTCGCGGTGTACCTTTTGCAAATCCGGGCCCAATAGGTCGTCAAAGGACCCCGAAAATGTTTTAGGACCCCGATTCGAAAACCGAGTCGTGACAAGCGCATTGGTAGTCCATGTCAGCGCACGCGGTAACTTGGTTGGCTGCGTTGTCACTTCCTACGGCAATCTGAGACGAGTCACTGTAGCGAGTGCGCGACGATGAATACGGTAGTGCACAACACGACAAGGGCGCGTGGTTTCATCGTGAAACGGCAGAAAGGACCGCACGCAATGAAGGAAAGAGACGAGAGTGACTGGAGCAGATGACGACGAGATCAATAAATGAATTACGAGTTGCTGTTAAGCAAGTCACATATCATTTCGTTGCAATACGTCATCATTAAATGATATCACTTTCATCACGTTTCTGTTTTACAAAATTAAATACAATTATTGATCAAATCTCACGTAGCCATATAACACATCATCATTGGCTTGTATATTTTTCACTTATTTGTTTTCGAAAATAACAACTCAGATAAGATTTGCTTTATCTCGCATAGAGTGGGGGTTACGGTGTCCGACTACACCAACAGGTAGATCAACACGAACACGATTGTCATCGAAATCTGAGCAACCGAGGTTTGGGAAATGTCGTTGCACACCGCACTGCATACCGTTCATCACACCACACACTCACCCCGGCTGCGCCTTTGTTGCAGTTATCCTCCTTGCAGCAACACACGTGAGGCCCATCCTTCGGAAGAGGTGGGCATTTGTTATTATGTTTTTCTTTCTGCAAATTTGTTTTATTTTCTTTCTGATCAAAACAAAATATAAATACAAATACAAACTGACGCATTCAAGCGGCGTTGAACTGGCGCACGATGCCATCTCGAATTTCTCATTCCGGGTCTGATATTAAATTAATATATTTTATCTTTTATTTTTGTTAATACAATATTGTTAGAGTCCAAGGAAAAATATTCCGTACCCTGATGCAGAGAGTCGTGCGCTCGTCGCATAGCACTGAACCACTGTAATTTAATTTTATATATTTCTTTAAATTTTACATATTATATATTCCGAGATTATTATTTTAACATTTTTTGGCCTTCACTCAGTGAAAGTCCAGGCTCAGATGTAAAGTTAAAGTCTGACCTAGAACCTGCCACACCAACCCTTTAAACTACGGTAGTCGACTAGTACCTGAAGGTGGTCACGTCGTTGATAACAGTGGAGACGTGGCACTCGAGTGTTTTGGCGTGAGAGAGGAGAGGGAGGAGGAAAAGGAGGAGGAGAGAGACCATTCGACCGACTGGGAGGGGAGAGTAGGAAGGAAATGAGGGGAGGAGGGAGGGGGAGAGAGGTTGTTTATGACGAGGAGGAGATTAGAATAAATTAGATTTAAATGCAAGTGATGAAATTCAAATGCACAAATACGAAATGTGAAATTTGTTTTCATGAGATATGCTTTGTTAGTTTACGACCTATCATCCATAATTTCAATAATAAAAAAACATTTTTATATTTTTAAATATTTTTAAAAAAATATTTTTAAAAACATGGAAATCGACTTTTGTGAATTAGAGATGAAACAACTATAACTTGAAATACATTTGAGAAAAAATGGAACGTGATACTCATTTTCGAAATATGTTTCTACCATTAAACTCCATGTGAAGTACCTGAAAAGATTTCGTTTACCCATTTTAATTTCAAAATATCTAAAATTGTTCTCACTCTTCCAAATCTTCTCCAACGTTTTCAATCCTCAGATCATAGATTTTAAGAGATCCAATGCAATGGAGAATAAAATCAAACTTGGCTCGGCACACATTACTGATCACCATCACATATATCGTGTCGCAAGAGTCGAACAGCCTCTTCAATCTGATTCGCACCAGTTCCTCAACGTCGCTCAGAAATTGGCCAGTATAACGAATTGAGCTAATTTTCTGAGCAGGAGAGACAGTCTTAACTGACTGAAAGAAGAATGAATTGAAACACAATCGTTAGAAGTGTTAAATTAAGGTCTTTAAACCGATCGAATTGCGATATTACATGAGAGTAATAATAATGAGTTCAATCCCTGGATAATCAGGCACCTTAACACGCCATTTCCAAATCTCGCTCCACCCCGTCTCACTCCAATGCTCGAGTCCCAATTGAAGCTGCGATTCCTTTTCTATCAATGAGACAGTAATGATCATATTTCCATCATCATTTATGCTAAGATCCAGGAAATACGCTTCAATCATTTTCGTTCTCCTTTTGCCTTCTATGTGCTGAAGGACAAGAGAATTCCACATCGGAGATATCTGAAGGAGTAGTGGACGAGAAGTAGAGTATGGGCAAATGTGCTATCTTACGAAGCGATCCTCGGAAGGGGTATCATCCGACTCTAATCATTCTACCTAGTACCCTTCAGAACAGATATAGCCAATACAATTCAACTCACTATTCTCAGTGGAAAAGGCGCAGCGGCCATTGGAAGGATGAGTCGGATGATGTCGGGAGGGATTTCGGAGAGGCTGATTCCATCGATGTTTTCTGCATGTCCCTTCATGTATGTCTACCACTGAAGTTCGACTTCATAAAATGTAAAATGCAACAATTATTGTATAAACAAACGATATATCCGAATAGGATAGTTCACTAAGTATCAGGTTGTAACATAAGTTTTGTCGCGTCCAATCTCTTATGCATTTTAACCTCAGAAATTCTTCGAATTAATTTAATCTCAATTTCGTTATTCATCATCAGTGAGGGCCTTCGTTCTCTTTCTTACGCGCTTTACTTCAGTCCTGTCAAGGCAGTTGAGGAGGCACATTAGTCAGACAAAGTTGTACTGAGATAAGGATTACAAATCATTTTCACGCATCAGCTCTTCTTGAAAAGGATAAATTATGCCGATTTTGTGTGATTTGCGTAAAGTACTACATATGTGCATAATTTTGAACCACTCACGGATAATGACAAACGAAAATCGTTCTAGAAATGTAGACGAGTTTGTATAATGTGGATGGTTGGTGACGGTCGCGAAAACTTTCGCAAGCCGAATTTTCTTCTCAATAGATATCCAGATCCAAATAGTGGTGGAATATAGTTCACCCAAAGTGGTCAGTATGCAGACAAAGTTTGGGGTAGATTGGGTTCTGTTGAGATAAGTGGCTCCATTCAGAACGATGGTATGTAAATTAAACTAATGAAATCGGCACTTTGTTCATATTCCTACCTCGCACACATGTTCAATATCTGATTTGTTGTGTCCATCCTAACCATAAACCCTTCCCTTGCTAGTATCTACTTGGGATAAGTTTGAAAATAAATAGCTTTTGAATGACAATCTTTAATTCGAAACACCTAAACTTGCATATTTTGGTAAAATTGTGCGCGAATTGAATTAATAAAAATTCAAATTTCCCACAAGTGGAGTGTTCTTTCTCTCACTTGTTTAATGATAAATTATACCTCCATGAGTGGTAATTGGAACGCACTTATGTTAGTCACTGTTGTTGCAATTCTGGATTCAGAAGAGTTGGTGAAGTTGGCTACGAATCAGCGGCTAACCTTACACTCAGTGAAGTATATCTTTGATTCCGCTCAACATAGCACCATATTTGGCGTATATTTTGAAAGAGCATTGACGGGGTATATCACCATGCTGTAGAAGTTTGGTTCATTATTCATCTCTTCGAACTAGCACCTGATCAAACGAATTAAAAAAATCTGCACCAAATTTAAATCAGTTCATATTAATATTTTTCGCATAGCCAGCGTGCGCAGTTCAGCTCTACCCTATGGTTTGAATGTGCATGAACACCCCAAACATATACTAGGAGGTCAGGCATTAATAATGTTTGAGAAGTATCCTTCATGGAAATATTGTGAACCTCCGAAATGCGACAAAACTTATGTTACAACCTAATAGCATAAAAAGAGTGGATAGGAAAGCGCGCAAAAAAAGGTGTGAAGAGAGTGAGAGACTGAGGGAAGAGACGCGGTCTAGAGGGAGGTGAAGGAAAAGAGCGATCATAGATCACGCCGAGATACTAACACTTATATAAGATAGAAAAGGTGTCAAATCGATCGAAAGTTGAGAGTGTGAATAAACATGACAGACCGTGGGAGCCAGCTTGATGCATGAATGGAGAGGTCAATAATGAGAACCGATGAAAGTATGAAGTCACTAAAATTTTGGAGCCAATTTATGCTGCACAAATAGTAGTCCCCGCACATGTTATGTGATTATTTTCAAATAAACTGTCACTTTATTTCGTTCTGCTGATTATTTTAAGCATGTAATACATAATAAAGGAATTTAGAGACCAGCCTAGAAAGCAAGGTGAATATCATAATATAGTTTTGGGCTTCTAGATATTTAGATGAGTTAACGCTGTCATAGGACGAAAAAAATCGATTTATCAAGTTGCTTACATTTACTAGATGACAATTATGGTATGAGACCTATATACACAACTACTTGAAAATACGAATAATTTGATTAATATTATTTTTAAAACATAAAGCTGTAAGATCATGAATAGAAGATGGCGTGCAAATAATATTTACATTTTTGTGATTGCAACGCGTTTCCCATTTAATATAATATTGTATACGTAATGCTTATTTGTCACGTTGATTATTTCGTCCCTGAAAGCATATATTAATAGAAACTTGTCATGCTAATGTAATAGAAAGTTCAAATCACTTTTGTCTTTGAAATTTGTAAATTATTAAAATTGCCTACAAAGTAAATTTATCTCTAAAAACTATATGAACTAACTTATTTATCATAGTCCTGTTCATGATGAGTCGTTCAACGCGAACCGATCCAAGACTGTTCATTATGCACTTCAACACAGATATGCTGGCGCCGTTTATTTCGAGGTTTCGAACGAGATAGTAACCATTGAATACATATTTAACCGTTAAGTTATGTTCCCTTACTCCTCTGGGAAGAGTCACGAACATTCTCTGAATTTTATTTAATTGTAAGCAAAATAATCATGCTCAAACCAACATCATAATCTATTTCACACATCTGCTCTGAGTCCTCAAGCATAGAATGATGATCAACAAATATTGTTACACAATGGATAGAACGAAATATCTTTGTGTAGTCAAATACAACAGCGTACCAATTTCGGGATACCTAAATAATTTTGTCATTTCAAATCATCATAAATGCAACAGTCAAGAAATAGTTGGGCTCACCAGTTTCGTCTCTTTCCACATCCGGGGGGATTCAGTCATTGGAATGATCATTCTGATAATGTCTCCAGGAAGGTCGGCGAGGGAAAGTTCATTCGGACAAGCAGTTGGATCAGCTATCTCTGCTCGTTTGCCGCTGTATGAATGGAGAGATCGTGAATTTGTCTAGGTCAACCCCTTCTCATCCATACAGACGCATAAAGACGCGTAAAAAACGCGCGTATTTTCGAAAATCCGCCTTTTCATCGAGAGGGCATAGCGTTTAGCACTGTCGATACTCGGCAAATCCGATTAACCATTGAATGATGAACCCGGCTCCGTTTTGTGGTCAATCCTTCTCGCGCTGAAAATGAACCCCCTTGATAGATAGTTCCCCCTGTATCTGCATTAGTCGCAGATTCAGGGTTTGCAAGCGACAGTCACAGGGGACTGTTTGTATTGTTTTTGTCTTCTTGGTCTGCTGATGTGTATTGCTTTGCGAGCAAACACTGCATCGAAGGTTGCATAAGATCATAATGCATTCGATTCCATGTAATCCCGTGAGAATTTCAGATAATGATAAATTTAAATAATTTTTATCTTTATTATCAAATAAATGTTCATAATAATGCATGAGAAAATCTTCACGATATTGCATGATAATTATGTTTTTAGTTGAGCAAATATAGTTGAGTATAGATTTGCAAATAACACAATTAGACAAATTGATCACATTAATTTCCAAACGTTTCTTCAATATTGGCATGTTTACCATTGATATATAGAACTTCCGCATGATGCATTTTTGCAAGTTTCATAACATCGGCTCTGCAATGAATAAATAAGTTAATTAAATATTGGATTTTCATGCGTTTGGCTGAAATATCATGATTGCAAAACATTAACGATATGAAAATTCACTACATGTGTATGTTGCTGTGATATACGCTTAGTCGGCCAACACGAACTGTTCCAAGACATTGCCCGATAACGGTTAACCAAGAACTGTTTGCATTGAAAATTATAAGGTCTTCAACTCGTGAACACGATTCAAATACAGTCTTTAGAGAAGAAGAAATATCACTAGCTGCTTGGCATTTCATCTCAGCTCTACTCATTGTCTGAAAATATGCTGTTTTGGTTTTCAACAAAGCATAAACTCACGATTTTTTGATAATGAAATTGACGACGTCCAGTAAGTCCAAAATGTTTCAAATAGCTCGTTTCCACATCGATATACACTTCGTGGTCAGTTAATACTCTGACACTATGGATAGGCCGATACCTTTCGAGATACTCGAGCGTGAGTACATTCCAAGTACGAGAAATCTTAAACATTCTTTATTTTGATACTTTTGTTTAACTCGTAGATTGGTAGTGATGACGGGCAATTAATGTAAAACACTCAATTCGATCTCGCTGCCAATCCGATCTTCGGTCATTGGAATGATCATTCTGGTAATGTCTCCAGAAAGATTGGCAAGGGAGAGTTCCTTTGAAGCAGGTGCAACCATCTCTGAGCCCGTGTCACTGTTCGAATAAGGAAGAGTTATCACGTGTATCACGAGTCAGTGGATGAAAAACAGGCCCCTCGGGAACATTTTCCAAAAAAATGTCGCCGTTCTCGCCTATGTTGTGATGGTAGAATACCCAGGAGAGATGGTAGAATACCCAGGTGAATTCGAAAAATATAGGTCATTGGTCCCAGAACCGGCTTTTAGGAATTTTCCGGTTTTTCAGCTGGCTATGATGTATCACAGCTTCCAGACAAGCTACAGAGGTGGCAAAGCGCTCAAAATGTGCGGAACATTATTCTCAGCAACTTTTATGTTGAATACTTTTCACAGGAACAACAAATAAACATTATATTCCCGCAAAACCGAATTCAAAATCATAAAATAATTGTTTTAACCATCACGCAGGAAACTTGCAATGGATTTTTATTTCATAATATGAAAGAACAATCGCTCATGTATGTAGGGAAAAAAAATATATGGAGTTATTAATGCACGAACTGATAATTGGACAAAATTGAGGGTGTGAAAATCGATTTTTTCAACTTAGTTGAAGTATGGCTTTTTCAACAGGAACTAAGTCATCTGTCACCGAAACTTCTGAAATAACACATATTTGGCACTATTAAGCAAATTAAGACGTAATGGAATGAATACATTCTGAAAATTTATCATATGACAGCGTTTGTCGCGGAATATCGGGTTTTGGGCGGCGGATAATTCCTTCGCCTATATTTTTCCTACATACATGAGTGATTGTTCTTTCATATTATGAAATAAAAATCCATTGCAAGTTTCCTGCGTGATGGTGAAAACAATTATTTTATGATTTTGAATTCGGTTTTGCGGGAATATAATTTTTATTTGTTGTTCCTGTGAAAAGTATTCAACATAAAAGTTGCTGAGAATAATGTTCCGCACATTTTGAGCGCTTTGCCACCTCTGCAGCTTGTCTGGAAGCTGTGATACATCATAGCTAAAAACCGGAAAATTCCTAAAAGCCGGTTCTGGGACCAATGACCTATATTTTTCGAATTCATCTCTCCTGGGTATTCTACCATCACAACATAGGCGAGAACGGCGACAATGTTTTGGAAAATGTTCCCGGGCACCTCCACTGACTCGTGATACATGTGTTATATACTCACCAACTAATAAGACAAAAGGCGTCCCCACTATTTTCGAAAATGTCTCAGTACTTAGATGCAGAATAATTTCTGACAGTACTTGCAGTAAGCGTCTCTCACTTATTTTCGAAATCCCCTCAGTTCATCACAATAGCGATTAACCCCGTGAATAGGCGATGCACCCGTTTTGAACTCTGATTTGTAAAGGATAGTATTTCCTTTCTTTTTTGCCATCTCTATTTCACATCAGAGATCGAAAAAAAAGCCTGAATATTTCATAAACCACTCGAATGGCGAGAGTATTGTGAATGAAAACTCGAGTGATCGTCTGACTCTCTTCAGTTTCCACGCTCTCTCGTCTCTCTGATCGGCGAGAGAGCGTACAAACTAAAGAGAGTCAGATCATTACTCGAAAACACAAAGGATCGAACACAACTGTACATCTTGCGAAGGAAACAAAGCAGAATTATGCATTTCCGTTTACCTGTTCATTAGTCGTTGAATCAGCGTTTACCGGAGTCCAGTTGAAAGAAGAAATTGGGAGTTACCTATTTTTAAATATTGTATTCTTCTTTCACAGTTTATTTTATACCCACAGATGCGCTAATAAAATCTATTACTAATAGCCGGTTTCACTTATTTTAAAATTATTGTTGTAATCACCCCTCCGTTATTATCGGGATTTTATCATACAACATGTAAAAAGGGGGTACCCAAACATAAACATTTTGAAAATATAAGATGTTATTGAATGTTGCTGTACAAATCATAACACGTCTTAGCCATTTCCTCCTTCCCCTGCACATTATCTTGTTCTTTCAGTTAGATCCACCGCAGCTTTCCCCTTAGTTATTTATTTTACACATTTCCATTTATTTCTGTATAGCCTTTCTACTCATTAACTTGTCTTCCCATCACACGTCCAATTCTTGACGAACAAAGAAAAATGCGTGAAATTGTTTATTTTTGTCTAAATTTATCGTATTCATGGTCAGTTTCATTGACGAAAAGGATGATGTTAGAAAAAGCGGAGACGGGCTTCGATGCTCGCGTGAGAAGAATGCAATTCTGCAAAAATATGTTCAATGAATTATTTAAGCTAATTGCAATTTATAAAGAGTCACTTCCTCATTTAGCTCAAAAATACGTTGAAGAGAATGAACGGTAATAGTTTATTGTCAAATCATTAGTATATTTTCACTGAGTTTCATCAACATACATTTCAAACAATTTCTCTTGGGGACAGAACCACCTCCTTTAACTGCTATGTATGATTCGTGCCTGAAAAATGTTCGAAAAACACCACATGATATCTTGTAATATTAATGAAAGAGGACTCCTTGCCCCTCTCCACGACAATAACTACATACTGACGCACTTTCGAATATTTCGGAATTTGATGCAGGTGTGTTTTCTTTTAAATTTCAATTTTTTTAAAAGGTCTTATTTCTGAATATCTTCGATTAATCCTGTTATTTCTTTTATTGATTTTGAACTGAATGACCGACGTGGGTAGGTTACAGTGGGGCTCATTAAGAACGTGCTCTGAAAAACGCATTATTATGAACTGAGTCTGGCCCAATGGATTGAATACTGCAGTGAATATGATTACTGTAACATATAATGGGTTGCACTGCTCACAAGAATCGAGGACGTTTCCCAATCGAGTTATTGTTAGGTTAGTTGGACTTTGTCGGCTGGGTGTTGTCCCCCATTACTCTTTACAATTTAAAGGGGTGCACCGGGGAATGTTCAGTCACCCATAGTCAGCGAGTGGATATCGTAGATGAAACTCATCCGAAATCCATTTTACGAAGTTCCCCAGATGCCCCTGACGCTATTATATGCAGGATCGTGGTTAGTTCGTTAATGTTTCACTCGCTCAACATAATTATTTTCTCTTTCCAGAGATAAATTAGCTACAGTCACATATTGAGAGCGCACAATTTTCCTGGTGGGACTCTCTAGCATTCATTCCCCGGAGCACTCCTTTCATATGAAATCTGTATCTATAGCGCATGAAGTGCCTTTAAGGGAAGGAGATTCCAGCTCATAGTTCCATGATCAGAATTGTAACTTACCTCATCATCATTTTCATCATCGTGGTTAGCTCCCAGTGAATGGCCAATCTCGTGCGCCAATACATGCTGCACTTCACGGTCCGATAAACGAGAATCTTAATTGCATTTTGAACTTTCACAAAAATTCCGAACAATGGATGGCGCAGCTTAGAAAAAAAACAGAAAAAAATTAGTGTGGGTGCTAATTTAAAATCTTCTATCGAGCTGAAATTAATAATAAAATTCTTTCTCGATTTGCACTGGTTTCTCCTGGTGCCAGGCGTGTGCAATCATATTTTTCATTTGTTTGTAAATAAACATGTGAGGCAAACGTGTGTTTTTATAGGAACACAAACTGAGATGACTTACATGAATTACGGAACGAAACTATCCCTATGTTAAGGGATAGATTTTTCAACAATATTGTCTCCGGAAAGAATGCACCGCACACTCCTTGTGGAGCACCTTAAAGTAATGTCATTTATAAGGCTGCTAGAGCCCTCTAAATCATAAACATACGTTTCCTGTCAGATTATTATTATGCTATTAAATTTTTGAAAATCTTTAACAGAAATTACCGATTTGAGCATGAAGTGATGAGTCCAGCACGTCGTTCTCAAACTTACGGTATGTGAAGATATAAGAAAGGCAAAATTCGGAGTGATTTTCCTGACTAAAATTCCACAGGTGTTTTTCGTGGTCTTCTTGCTCGCCAAATATCTTTGATATAATATGTTGCAGTACATTCCAAACTAATCTCCATAGTCTGATTATGAACCATGAATTTACTTCTCTTTCATCAACTGTTCCCTTTATGTCATGGGTTTCAATCTGGAATTATCTTATTTTTGAATCATAATAGCATAAATCAAATATGTGAAAGCTAGTTTATTTTAGTTTGGAAATAATACATATCGGATAAAAACATAATAAAAACTCACCGATTTTTTTCACTGAAAATTTAACATTCAAGCCCGATCTCTCTAATATTTCATTTACTGCTCTAACATGCTTGTAGAATATGCTAACAATTTCTTCTCGAGTCCTATAATGAAGCCATATTTGAAATTGTTTCAACAATAGTTATATTCATTGGTTGCTGTTTGAGAAACAATTAATTATTCATTCATTGCACAATAAATCTGTATAATAAAATATAAACATTAACCTTTGCGGATCGTTATTTCCTTCGTTTCTCAAGATCTCCTGATATAGCAGGTGATCGACCTGTGAAATGAAAAAAGTATATTCAATATTTTTTAGCTGTCTTTGGAGGCATGCAGGATAGAACACATACAACTCAAAACGCGTAGTATAACGAATACCTTTAAGTGCATCATACAAGTTTTCATTTTGCGTTCATTCTCATTGTTCGTGGTATGGCTCGTACGCACTGTGTAGTTCTGAAAATTGACACTATGTTGCTGAACTTTACTGAACTAGTGCTGAGCGATTGAAATAAACGTGGATAGGCGAAGGACAGGATCGACCCGATTTTTGTTCCGATTTTTTTTATTTTGAAAAATAAAGTTTTTCGCAAATAAAATCATGCCTTCGAGTCCTGATTTATTCCTGAATGGACAACGTTGGTTTTTTCTTGCCCGTACTTGCTCATTTTTTCAACCTGCAATGTGTACTTCAAGATGAAGTAAAGCTTAATTTGATATGGCAGGAAGCTATAAATTATGCTCCAGGTGCTCAAAAAGATCTCAGCATATGATCTCAGAAGAACTATTGGAGCGAGATGGTGGAACGCAACTGCCGAAGAATACCGACCCTTCCTCATCTTGCGCTAACGCATAACGTGATGAATTTTGATTGATTGATTGATTAAATGCGCAAAAAGGAAAGCATTCATTATCTGAGTAATTTCAGGAAAGACCTTGTTGCGAAAGAAAATTGAGAGATTTGTATGTGAGTTTTATGATTTACAACTTCTAGGGCTACTTTCTAAAACCACTAAGCAATTCATATTTTGGCATATTACAGGTAAATTGGGAATATTTGAGAATACCGTGAACGAGTTTCCCTCTGCCATGTTAATGTGACCGTCGAAGATTCCATCGAATACTGAACCGAAGACACGCGAATTTGAATCCCCTGAATTAGAAATTTTCTAAAATGTGGATATTCAGATTAAGATTGTCATTGTAGACGTGGATAGTCGGATTTTCATTTGTTTTAGCATTTTTCACACACATTTTTTTCGATTCTTATGCGAAGGCTCTTATTACCCACGATCAGCATAAAATTTGTCAACCGACAAACTTTCAATATGTAAAAGTGATTTTTGTTTACATTTATACCTTCTACGTATCCTTCATATAGGAAATCAAACGATTTCATGTCGAATTTGACTTCATCCTGAACCACTTCCAAATCATGAGCCAATGGAGATGAATTCGGCAAAATCGTATGAAGTATAAGAGGTAAACTTCTGAGAACAATATTATTAGCATATTTCTTATCGTTTATTGGAACAGCGATTAAATATATCATTCTGAGGCTAGGACGTTATGCACCGAATTCATCGGAGATTTTTCTTTTTGATATTGGAATATGATGCAATAGCCTAGTCATTGCGTAGTGATGATGCAATCAAAATGTACTTTTTCAAAACGACATTATTCTTACATGGAGTTTTTCCTGCTGGCCAAACTTTCTGTGGTTGGAGTCATGCCCGAGGACTACACAGAAAAAAATTTGAGCTTGCTGCGCGGCCGCATATTTGCTGCAGCGTTGCTGCAAAATCGAGGTCGAAAATTCAGATCTCGGCTCCTAGTCAAGCTAGAGACCCGTTCACATATCAAAATGATCGCCATCATGCGTCCAGATGATCCTGAGAATATGAAAACAATATCTCTAAATTTGTATCTCTAAAACTATCTCTACAATTTCTCTAAAACTTTTTTGCATGACCATTTTTGGCCAATCATAACTTTGTGGGAAATTAAGGTAGAAATCTGGTTTTTGTATAGGAATATTCAAAATGTATTGAACAACGGATTCCCAACTTTTTAAAGCGATTGATTATCTTTCCTGCCCGTGGCGTGCGTTTTTGGGAGGGATACTAGTGTCGGGAAACACCCTGTTTACGCACTCTCGTCGTCCGTACTCTCTCGTCATAGTGGGAAACAAGGTGTTTCCCGACACAAGTATACCACCGATAACCGTTCGCCGCGGGTAGGAAAGATGTCGAATCGCTCTAAAAAGTTGGGAATCCGTTGTTCAATAAATTTCGAACATTCCTATGCAAAAACCAGATTTTTACCTACCTTTCCCACAAAGTTATGGTTGGCCTAAAAATTGACATGCAAAAAAGTGGTTTTCTAATGCCCTGAGGGCAAATTTAGAGATATTGTTTTCATATTCTCAGGATCATCTGGACTCATGATGTCGATCATTTTGATGTGTAGAACGGGTCTCTAACTTGACTAGGAGCCGAGATCTGAATTTTCGACATCGATATTGCAGCAAGGCTGCAGAAAATGTGCGGCCGCGCAGCAAGCTCAAATTTTTTTTCTGGGTAGTCCTCGTGCATGACTCCAACCACAGAAAGTTTGGCCGGCAGGAAAAAATCCATGTAAGAATAATGCCGTTTTGAAAAAGTATATTTTGATTGTGTCTTCACTACGCAATGACTAGGCTATTGCATCATACCCCAAATTCAAAAAGAAAAATCTCCGATGAATTCGGTGCATAACATCCTAGCCTCAGAATGATATATTTCCTGAGCAAAAAGTAAAAACACTATTGGAAAACCCATTCCAATAGTGCCCACTGACTTATGGGCGCGACTGTATATATCACGCATCTCAGGAGAGAATCGAGCTGCTAATGGGAATGTAAAGAAAATCACAAATCAGTTCTATCCGGATTTGAGCATCCTTCGGTATGACTGACACTCCCCCAAAGTCTCATTCTGCACACTTCATTTTGGACTTCACACTTCACGAAAATACCACGACTACAGTTAGAGTTTAGATCTTTAAACTTTTCCAAATCATCTGAAGTTATTTTACTTCGTCGGACAATGCTCTCAGACCGCTCCCTTTCCCCGCGTCGCCAAGAATGATAGTTCTTCGTCCAACTTTCCTGTTGAAAAATAACTTGATCAGGAAAAGTTTAAAGACCTAAACTCTAACTGTATTCGTGGTATTTCTGGTGCAGACCACTCATTCTATGGCCCTTGGAAAACTACACACTACCTGGAAAATGCAGCTGCTTCTTTACCTACACTTTTGAGAAACTTGACCTACAATGCATTGTGGTTAAAATTGACATTCAAACAAAATGAGCTGTATAGATCGATAGAGCTCGAAAAATGAGTGGGGGTCACTCAGAGGCAATTTTCTCTCTATCTATCTCTGTAGCTAAGATACGAGCTCTAAAAGTGAGAGCTGCCGAGATCATGCCCGGTGTTGTGAAGTCCAAAATCAAGTGTGCACAATGAGACTTTGGGGGAGTGTCAGGCATGCCTTAGGATCCTCAAATCCGGATAGAACTGATTTTGCGATTTTCTGTCCATTCCCTAGATTGGCTATTTTAGCTCGATTCTCTCGTGAGAGGCGTGATATAATTTTGAACAACCTTATTAAGCCAATCAGCTCGTCAGATAGATCGAAGTTTTCTGTGTCGAATAAATCAGCATGTGTTTTAAGAGAATTCACTGCAATGATATGTTTTTAAATTATGTCAACAAAACCAACTATGAATATGCACCTGCTATTCGATTAAGGATTGATGAGTCCATGGACGATTGCAATATGCTGAAAAAACCTCGGATATATTAAAAGAATTCAGTGATGACTATGAATTATTTATGCCACTAATTGTATGTGTTTTTAAACGGAAAAGAACTACACATGGCGGAAAAGAACTAGCGACCTTCGGTCGCTACGTTACGCGGGGTTGTGTGTTAAGGATAAAAAATAGACGTAACTGTTGAGAGCCTGCTTAAAACGTTGTAAAAGGCTCGTGAGGCCTCGGGCAATTCGAAAAAGTTGGGATGGGGCTTCGCCCCATCCCAACTTTTTCAAATCACCATCGGCCTCACGAGCCTTTCACAACGCTTACTCTGCGGGGGTGAGAGAAAGTTGGGCAGATTTTACAACAGCTATGTGCAATATTTCTAAACGATGAGTTGCGAATTCGCAGATAAATACGTTACTATGTTCTAAGGTATGCAAGTAGAAGCCTGGTTAAAACGTTGTAAAAGGCTCGTGAGGCCTCTTCGGGGGCTTCACCCATCCATACTTTTTCGAATCGCCATCGGCCTCACGAGCCTTTCACAACGCTTACTCTGCGGGGGGGAGAGAAAGTTGGGCAGATTTTACAACAGCTATGTGCAATATTTCTAAACGATGAGTTGCGAATTCGCAGATAAATACGTTACTATGTTCTAAGGTATGCAAGTAGAAGCCTGGTTAAAACGTTGTAAAAGGCTCGTGAGGCCTCTTCGGGGGCTTCGCCCCATCCCAACTTTTTCGAATCGCTATCGGCCTTACGAGCCTTTCACAACGCTTACTCTGCGGGGGGGGAGAGAAAGTTGGGCAGATTTTACAACAGCTATGTGCAATATTTCTAAACGATGAGTTGCGAATTCGCAGATAAATACGTTACTATGTTCTAAGGTATGCAAGTAGAAGCCTGGTTAAAACGTTGTAAAAGGCTCGTGAGGCCTCTTCGGGGGCTTCGCCCCATCCATACTTTTTCGAATCGCCATCGGCCTCACGAGCCTTTCACAACGCTTACTCTGCGGGGGGGAGAGAAAGTTGGGCAGATTTTACAACAGCTATGTGCAATATTTCTAAACGATGAGTTGCGAATTCGCAGATAAATACGTTACTATGTTCTAAGGTATGCAAGTAGAAGCCTGGTTAAAACGTTGTAAAAGGCTCGTGAGGCCTCTTCGGGGGCTTCGCCCCATCCCAACTTTTTCAAATCTCCCTCGGCCTCTCACAAGCCTTTCACAAAGCTTACGCTGCAGGGGATGATAGCATGTTGGACTGCTTTTACAACAGCGAGAGAGTATACGGTAGAGTGCAGCGAGATTTTCCGCTATTTCCTAAATAACACCATGGTGTGTGGTGTGGTGGGTTACGGTAGCGTTCATTTGAGTTTTCTGCGATTTACTAAATCACACCCTGGTGCGTGGTGTGGTGGGTGGTGCAGAGGGTGCATTTAAGTTTTCTGCGATTTAGTAAATCACATCATGTTGTGTGGTGTGGTATACGGTAGCGTGCATTTAAGTTTTCTGCGATTTAGTAAATCACACCATGGGGTGTGGTGTGGTGAGTTACGGTAGCGTGCATTTAAATTTTCCGCGATTTAATAAATGACACCATGGTGTGTGGTGTGGTATACGGTATCGTGCATTAAAGTTTTCTGCGATTTAGTAAATCTTGCCATGGTGTGTGGTGGGTGGTGCGGAGGGTGCAATGAAGGTTTCTGCGATTTACTACAACACACCATGGTGCGTGGTGTGGTGCAGAGATTGCAGTGAAGGTTTCTGCGATTTAGTAAATCACACCATGGTGTGTGGTGTGGTGGGTGGTGCGGAGGGTGCAATGAAGGTTTCTGCGATTTACTAAAACACACCATAGTGCGTGGTGTGGTGGGTTACGGTAGCGTGCATTTAACTTTTCTGCGATTTCGTAAATCACACCATGGTGTGTGGTGTGGTGGGTGGTATAGAGGGTGCATTTTTTTTTTGCGATTTCGGAAAATGCACCATGGTGTGTGGTATATTGTAGTCATAAGTCTGACCAACGGAATATTGTCTGACCCAAGGCTGGTATACGGTAGTTTGCTAAAGCGTCACCGACAGACAGACAAACTGACTCACAGACAGACGCTACGATATTTTTTCCTATAGGAACTACACACAAACATTTTGGCGAAAATGTTTGTAAATAAAAATTATTGTCTTACCTCTTCTTTATTTCCCTCTCCACGTGTTCTGCGTCATACATTAGGGGCTCCATATCTATGAAGTTTTTGTTGAGAGTAACGCCTACAAACATAAATAGATCGTCCAAATGTAACCAAAAAACAACATGTCAAAGATGGATGTATTTACCACGAAAATCGGGGGGGGGGGGGGCAAAACGGCAACGACCATAACGGCAACATTGCATAACTCGCTTGGGAGACTTTCTTACATGCTGGGACTACCGTATTCAATCATTACTACAGTACCTCCATCACCTACCGTAACCAGTTCCTGGGGTCAGATTCAGTTAATTGGGTAAAATATTTTTATAAAATTCCCAGATCAATGTAAAAATGATTCAGCCGTAAATTGTCATACCCCTGACTATGTCATCATCATTTTGTGATACATTAGATAATTTTAGAAAAATATTTGACCCAAGGAACTGAATCTGACCCAAGGAACTGAATCTGACCCAAGGAACTGGTTACGGTAGGTGATGGTGGTACTGTATTATTGACTGAATACAGTACTCCCAACTTGTTAGAAGGTCTCCCAAGTTATGATCTTTTGCCGTTTTGTCCGCCCCCCCCCCCCCAAATCACCCTTGCACTATTACGATTGATAATAATCTGCACAACTAATATTCCAACAGCTAAATAACAACATTGAGGTTTACCTGTCGACATTAGCAACATTCTTTGGAAGAAACGGGAAGCGTGCCGATTCATTGAAGAAAGTGCTTGATATTCTGAAAATATATTAATTCAAATATTACATAAAAATTCGAAACGACAATTACGCGAGATGTAATTAAAGGGGAGTTTGTTGAAATACCCTCTACCAACCAACTTCAATGTGCGAGAAATGTTTAATTCCCACTGGGTACTATGTTTACAATAGAGTTCTCTTATTGGAATCGTATTGGAATTAATTTCATCATTTTCATATATGTTTCACGTGCACTATATATGGTCTATATAGTGCACGTGAAACATATACGAAAATGATGAAATTCATTCCAATAAGATTCCAGAACTCTAGTTTACAACATCACCACACACAATGATGGAAATACGGAAAACGTAAGAGAAAGAACATCGCGCATAAATAGGCAAAGGCATGTAATCCGCCGAGTACTTCATTTCAGCAACTCTAAAATATGGAAAAATTTCAAACACATCGCTTCAATTCCCGCCTTGTAAAAGCGTGGTCTTTAGAACGCAACGCCTCACGCGACACATGCATAGACGCACTCATTAGTGTAGCAAAACAAAAGCAATTCTGAACAATAATTCCATACGAATAATCAACGGAAACAACAACGCTCAAAACTGCGAATAATTTAGATGAAACTTTGAATAGGCTGTAACACTTTATTTTAATGTTATTATTAACGGATGGCGTTCGGAATAATTTACATTCCAATTGCATCACATTTAATTTTGTGTTACGAAAATTGGCACTGTTTTCTCATTGCTACTTCTCGCGCTATCAAGGAATCACACTGACCAATAGTTCCCTATTCATTAGTCGTTGATTCAGGGTTTGTCGGCCTCCAGTTTAAGCAAGAAAAGGGGAGTTTCCATCTTGTTTTCTGGTGATTCCAACATCTTTCTGTTTCACATATTTGGGATTCGTCATGTAGATCCGGGCGAAGCCCATTCTAAAATATTCTTTCTACTTGATGCTTACTTCTCCAATTTGCGTTTGTTAGGCGTTTGAAATTCGCTACATACGAAAAGTGATAAATATACGCAAAAAGGTTTAAGCAATTATAATATTGATGTCATAGGCGAAATAACTTCCTGGTCCAGCGATGAATTCTGCCCTGAGATCAAACACTTCATCAAGTTAGCAATCAATTTCAATTTCACTGGTTCCGTCGACCTGCTACCTAGTTGATGGGACGTTGTGCTTAGTCCTTACGCATTTTCGTCTGACATGCTTACACATTTGCACAACATGTTTGCGTCAACAAGGCCTTACGTTTTTATTAGGTTGATGCAAAAGATTCTTTCTTTTTTTTCATTCAATTTGGTGCAGCGACTTAGGAGTTGTTTCATTGTAACCAATATGCGCTCCCGTACATTTGCATAGATTAGTCTTGTTACCAAGCGATCATGAGTTTTACACTTCACCAACGACCAGGGGTTCATGGTCCAAAATTCAGATTTTGAGTAGAAAATCATGTCTAGATTAACATTTAGTACCGTAACCAATTGGTATTCTAGTGCCCGAGTAACTACTCTATACTAGTAATATGTGCATCGATTGGTTAGGGCATTTGGTGTTTATCTAGCCATGATTGTTTGCTAAAATTCTCAATTTTGGGCCATGAACCCCTGGTCGTTGATGAAGTGTAAAACTCAAGTTCGCCTGGTAACAAGACTAATATATGTAATTGTAAAGTACATATATTAGTTTTCACAATTCACCAGCTATTGTGGAGTGCTATGATTGGGAATATCATAGGACACGGCATGACTATTCTGCCATAAAGTGCGTATTTGTAATATAGACCAAATGATAGAACTACACAGCTGAAAAATTAGAATCTCAAATTAATGAGCACAGTATTCTTGCAGATCAGTATGGAGGGTAACACTGTGATGTGTTGTGAAGTACATTTATATGTGTGCATGCATGTATATTTGGGAAAGGATTGGTATACCGGTTCACGAGCTGAATTTTTCAAAAGATTTTGAGATTCATGTGCGGAAATCGATAATTTTTTTACATCCCTTGCTTCCCACGCGTGTTCGATTCCGGATGTATTGTGCTTTTCTGAATAATCAACTCTTGCCATTGTGTCAGTTTACTGGGCAGAGCAAGTATGACTATGTTCTAAGAAACTCAGGGTCCAACACAAAACGTTTAAAAAAGTAAATTCCGCATGTTTCAATTCTGAAATAAGTCAACCTCTTACGATGAAGCGTAGATTGAAAACAATCGTATGAAAGCACTCTACTACCAATACCATAACATATGGTTTTGAGAAAATCGTGAGAGTCTACATAAGGCAGGGGAAATTTGAAAAAAAAGAAAGAAACTTTTGCATCAACCTAATACAAAACATTAGAACGTTGGCGCTTGCGAATCAGATTTTGCAGTGGAATTTTTGTACTTGCTCGTCTAGAAGACTCAGACATTTCGAAATTCCCTTCTGCTGCTCTGGTAAGATACTAATCAATTTAATTACAAATTGAAATTTAAACGAATTAAATGCAGCTGACCAATTTGCACCTTGGAACTTCCTTGGAACACCTTGGAACTAGTTCACTCGAATTTAGGGGGTTGTAATAATTGAACGAGCGACCAATTATTACATGTAATATTTGGATGCTTGGTCAATTATTACAATTTTTTGATGCCTTTAAAAATGCTTTAAAGTCATTTTAAAGCCATACCCCTTGCAGTGAGCCTTCATCTAGAAGATTACTGTAGACGCACAGCAGTGCAGTTCTTCCATGCATACATCCGACTTAGAATGTTTTCCCTGTCTCTAATTACTCCTTCCATCATTATATCATTCCGATTCGGCAAGGTTGGATGGTCGGAAGATTGGGTGTCATCAGTTCCTTCACCGTCTCCTCTCTACTCACCCTATCGGTGATGATCTTCCCTTTCCCTCTTCCTTGTGCAACCCTCGTAGCTTTATAGGTGGCAATGTATCAACATGGTCTGACATCAAACAAATGCGAACAAGATTGATTGAACGGGGAGTGAACCCCGCATTCCATTCCTTCATTTCATTCAACTTTGGTTGTCTTATATCAAATGGGTGTTTCTCGGCTGTATAATTTATTATTAATAATATTAGGCTTATTACAATTATAATTAATCATTTATTAATATTAAAATATAAAAAGAAAATAAAAGGTATGACACAAGACATCGATGCGAACGGATACTGTAGTGAGGGCCTTGAAGACTCCGTTTTTTTGACAAGTTAATATTTAGTTCCCTCGGTGATGTCCTACTGTATGATCAATATGTTTATCGAAAAATATATACAAAACAAAATACAATTGCTGAACATAGTTTATAAATAAGTTCAATTTCTGAACAAATAACGAATATAATAAAATACGGAATGTTGTGCAACTGTGGCTAGATGCGCATTTGTTAGATCGAAATTACTTATCTGATTCATACAAACTATCTCTTGTATACAGTTGCACCATTTATAACTAGAACTTTTACATCGTGCTTCTTTGAAAACATGACGATTTCTGTCCTGAAAAGGCTGACTTAAGGTGACATTTCGAAATCATATGGACACAAAATCATGAAAACATGTCCTCACTGGTCCAAGCTAACTTGTTGAATGATTAATCGATCAATATTCACAGATCCGATACATTCACTAATGCAGCTCCAAGAACTAATAGTTCCCAAGATGAATAGGTTTCCTTTTCTTGAGCTAACTTCACATGTTTGCTTAAGCGAATTGATAGTTTCACTGAGCGAATCATTCGTAATTGTAACTCGACTAATGGTCTGAATATTCGTTTTATGAATTGCTCTAAAATTGAAACGCACCCCTTGTTTAGTAATCCATTCGCAGCATGGTGTGAGACCAAAGTGGTTCATATAAACCTTTTCCAAATCTATTTCGATTTTGGTAGGTGTATAATTCTTTCAAGACTCTGACCCAACGGATAGGGCGATATCTCTTGAGGTGCTCAAAGGCGAGTATATTCCAATTTTGCGATATCTTAATGTTTGAATATTTGCCACAATAATCGTTGTTTTTGTACAGTATTTTTGCGAAAGAAGCAAGCAATTATATATTTATAATAGTAGTATAATAGTGATAATAAATTTAAGAACAAATAACCAGTTTGATATCTGCTCCAACGCGGTCCTTGGTTAATGGAATGATCTTCCTGACTATGTCTAACGGAATGTTAGCGAGAGTAACTTCACTTGGACTACGAAACTTAGCAACCATTTGTTCGCTCCTGCAATATTTAATGAGTGGGGTATGAATTTGTCTAGGTCAGCTCCTTGTCACCCATTCAGAACACCTAAGACGCGTCAACTAGCGTCCCCAACTTATTTTCGAAAATGCTCCTATTCAGCGGCAGAGTACAGATATTCGCCTTGAAGGGAATATGCCGGAATCTTTTAGCGGTGAATGCGGATCCGATATGCGATCCCTAATGCTTGTGCTGAGGAATCCTTCTGACGAACAATTCATGTGTCCTTTGTGTGTCGGATCCATTTTAAAGGGGTGCTCCGGGGAATGTTCAGTCACCCATAGTGACAGTGTGTCTGTTGAAGAGGACGCTCACCCGATCAGAAAGCACTTTGTCTTAAGTTCCACCGACGCCTCTGAGGCTATTTACATATGCGCAAAGTTCATTGAAAGCGCAGGATCGCGCCTGGTTGGTTTATGTTTCACTCGCTCTACTTATTTATCGCATCTTTTTCGGACTAAATTCGCTACAGTATCTCATTGAGAGCGCAGAACTTTCGTTGTAGGACTCCCTAGCATTCATTCCCCGGAGCACTCCTTTAAACAAGAAAATGGGAGTTTCCAACTTTTGACTGATGATTCTAGCATATTTCGCAGTATTATATGTTTGTACTTCGTCATGCGCGCCTGTGTGAAGCAGTCTTTCTCTCATTTTCGCTGCACTTTTCCATTAAATTTACAAAAGCGTGTTCAACGACTTCAGTTACCAGAAAAGTGGATAACCATGTCAACATATGTTTAAAAAGTTTACATTTTAGCGACATGATGTGATATTATGATTTGGAAACAACAAATTTAAATGTGTTCATTTTCTAACACATAATTAGCACTTTGGCGCTTGCGAATCAGATTCTATTGTGGAATCGTACTTAATGTGTAGTGGCCTAAAAATGACACTTTTTATGCGCACATTCATCTGTCTACTCCAATAGAAGCGAGATTCCTAACTGACGGGGTGGCTCTTTCCTGGCTATGCACGTTAATCTGCAAGTACATCGTTTTTTCATCCATAAGAGACAAAATTCGACAAGACTTCATCTTCATGTTGATATACTTCGAGAAACCATATCACGGTCTCGTAATTCTACACAATCTCTCGACACTCGACCGGTCTACCGGTTGAGAGAATGTATGGGAAGAAGAATGGTATCGTTTCATTAACTGTACGCGGGGAAGACAAAATTGATTGACAAAATTGATTTTGAGCCTTCCTCTGAGCTCGCGAACTCAGTAGAAAAAGTTGATAGGCCCCGCTCATTAGGCGCTCATTCAAGGGGGATGGAAGCCCCGGTCGGTGCCTAATTGAATGAGTAAGACTAGGACTCGCTCTCAAATTCTCCCATCATCCTTTCTTCACTGCCTTTCATCTAATCTTTCCCGTCTTTCTTACTTTCAACGAAGACTGCCCATCTTTCTGAAGTTCCAAACGTTGATGTCGCTCCATGTTTGCATGATGGTTTGATGAAACTCTAAAGAAAGTGCAATGCTAATTGAGGGTGTCAACCATTTTCTGATTGCACCATTTTCTATTTGCAGGGCATACTTTGAGTGTGTTTAACCTTGTTACCGCATACAACACCTTTTCATCAGTATATCATTATTCCATTTTGACTCTGCGTATTGGGGAACTAAGCATGACCTAGCTGGTAGCTAGTAATCTGTACCGTTTGATGGGACAATCAAGGTTTTGCTCGACTTTAATTCTGATACGTCTGTAATATGTCCCCCCTGAACGGGATTAAGACAACGGGATTAAAGAAGGACTGTCAGCAAAGTTGAAATTTTGACGTTGTCGTAACCAATACCGACCTCTGTACAACCAAAAGAGATTCTGAAAATTTCAAAAGCGTGTCTCTATTTTGAACAGAGTTATCATTAGTTGGCAGAATGCCAAGGAGGGCTTGAAGGGAAGGGACGTGCGGGAATTCAAATATCTAGAAGATTTTTCAAAAACTGGTGGTATTCGAACCCGCAACCTTCCGATTACGCGGCAAATGCTTTACCACTGAGCTATGCGATTGACCTTTGCCTATCCTCTTAGTTCGCGCTATGATCGTTGGATGATTGTCTAGGTCATGGTTATGACAGCGTCAAAAATTTAACTTTGCTGACACTCCTTCTTTAGCTTTGCCAAGTCGACCTGCTCTCCTCCTCATTACGCATGTTTTCTCGACTGGCAGAAGAAGCGAAAGAGCAAGTGACAGATTAGATTTCGCCTGATTTCCCATTACTAGTATCCGTAGCGATGCGTTTCCACCTCTATCTACACCTTTTCAGTATTACGTTTACGTTTACTTACTTATGTTACGTTTACGTTTTTCGAAACTTTGGAATCACGAAGATAACTCAAAATATTAGGAATTATCCATGTGTATACTTTCACTGAAAGCACTGGTTACGAAAACGGCCTAATAACTAGTTGTTTGGGAGATTTTTCTAGGTAGAAGTGGCAACAAATTACGCATTTACTTGCTCGATGTGTATTTTAGAAGTCCTTTCTACTGGACAAATCTTTTAAAGATATTTTCGTTGAAAACAGGGTAGACATGTTTGTCACAAGCAAGGAAACATCATCCTAATTGCGAATTTGTACTTTTCCATGAGTACTTAGGATTTCTTTCCCTTTTTGCACGTTTTGCACATCCATAAATTATCGCTAATTCAAAGTCGAGGCAACTTGAAGCGTTACCTGAAACGGGATTTGTCTTCATTGTTGCTCCATTAGAAATTTAATTCGAAACGACCCAGAATCGCGTGCTACTAAATTTGTGAAAATGTATACATGCAACATGTATTGATTCACTCGTATGACTCAGGTGGCATCACATCAGTACTTCGAGGTCCTAATCATTCCTAGTATCTCTCACCGATAATCCCTTTCTATTAAATACAACGATCAAAGTATACGAAAAATGATGTGTTTAGTTCGCGGGATCCACTTCATTCCGCCTACCTGTGCCTGGCACGAGATTAATTCTGAGTACACATTGTATGGCCAATTAGGTGTGTGTTCAATATGTGCGCCTAATTGGCTATGATGAGAGGGGAGAGAGGTCGGTGTAGAGGGGGAGATATTGGGGAACTCTCTTGAAGAAGCTCACTTGGTCTACTCGGGGAAGAGATGAGCTCGCGAGGTCTCAGATTCCGCTATTGAGCGTGCATTTTGTTCATTTTAGCGCTATCCGTGTTTCAACTGACCATATTCGCTAGGCGACCACATAGCGATACCGTCAAAGAAACCTCTAGTTTTCCTAGCAGTTTGGAGCGTCTGGAATAGTGGCAAAATGCAACCTTTTTTTAGTTCAAAAGTTAATTTCCGATAGTACTCTCGCTAAAAATACGGTTCAGCCCGTTTCTGCGCTGATTCATATTCTGGGATCTCACTGACGAGTGATGTTCACGTGCGCTCGAAATGATGCGGGTCTACATGCAGCTCAAATTTGACATGCAGAAGATTACAGCGTTTCTATTGTGTACTATCCGATTCAAATGTAATCTATTGATACATTCCATTTCATTTCCAGCGTTCACGGCACAAATATTGCGGCCCAATAAGTCTGAGCATTATTTTCCATCTATTTTGATATGAATCCTCCCTATCTCCATATGCATCACCCCACTATACGAATAAAGGTCAATCTCCTGGGCGATATCAGCTTTCAGGAAAAGTTGTTTTGACTCTCTGATTAAAGGTCGCAAAAGACGAGCTCCTTCTCACACTTGGGATTGACTATCTTCACTCAGCGTGCTATCTCACCTGTGTGACCGCCGAGAGTGTGCGCGGGAAGGATAAATCCTCCACCTTCCGTGATTGCTCAGGCATCTCTAAGCATTAAAAGCGTATTTTTCTCTAATTCTGATGGACGGTTAAATTTCAGTGTAGTGGAAATACACATGCTCTATTGTGATTTCTGAAAAAATGAGCACTTTTTTTTCAAAATCTATTTTTTTAAATCTCTTATGGACTAACTTTTCACAAGTTTACCTCTTTTGTGAACACATGACACTAACAAATTTAGTACGCGAATGATCGAATGAGTGCGTGATTTCACATTTTTTCACGAACTTCGTTTTGAGATGTTCTCATTTGCCTAGCGCTGTATCTTCTTTAATTTCTGTTATGTCGAATATTTTTGTAATATGAGCACAAATTATCATTGTCTATCTATCTATTTCCCATGGCAGACTACATTGAAAAAATCCACGATAGTCATCGATATGCTGTGGACAACAATCTTTACCTTCGCCACACTCATCGGTTTTGGAGTGTCTGCGATCTTGAATGTCTTCCTGTGTATCCCCGTAATTGACATACGGATCGGAGTGGCGCCGATTCAGAGATGGTTAGTTCTAGGTCCGAAAAATAAACGACATCATTTTAAAATTTATTCCTCTCTATTTAGTCAATATTTAGTGATAATCTACAATCCCCCCTGCGTTTCTCCCGAAAAGAATAGTCCTGAATGAAACCTGTCCGCATTACCAATTCAAGCGAAACTTAGTACACATTAAAATTAAGTTATCATTCCAGCTTCTACTTCGCCTTCTGCTTTCTTGGTATTCTCTTCTCGGGTGCTGAGTACTTAGCGGCACCAGTAAGTTGACAGAAACAATGGCACACGATTTCAAGACGAATGTATGAAATATCAAAGAAATATCTTTCAAGTCTTTCAGTTCCTCTATTCCGAGAAATGCCTGGTTGCTCTCATCGCCGTTTCTGTGAGAACTGAGGTAATTTCGTTTTATTAGCAGTATTGCAACAACCGGGGGCAGTTACGAACTAGCCATTTCAACTTCATAGTTTCCTCTAAGTGACTTAATAAAACAGGGGAAGATACTTGGGCAAAGAAGTTCAGAAAGGGCGTATTTTGGATTTGGAACTCTGGGAAAATGTTAATCATCCCAAACCAAATTTCAGATAACTCCTCTGATGATCGCCAGCTTCTCCGCATGGTTCGCCTGTCCAATGCTTGCGACAATAATTCTTTCTTTGGCATTCCTCTATCAGCGAGCAGCTTACGACAAGTTGGTTTTATTTTATAAAGTTAATTTTTATTGTTGATCCTCTCCTTCGTTGCATACATCATCTAATGATATGGATGATTTTTTTAAAATATTTAACACGGTGTTTTTGTGTTTCATTTTGAAATTACTAAATTCAGGTCCGTGCACTTCATGCTCACGAAGAAGCTGCGCGTTGTAATTCTTGCTGCAATAGCATTGGTATGTATTGGCATAAACATTTTGATTGCTGGTCAGATGCCTTCTTTTTAGTGCGTGATTGCTGCTCCGATAATTCTTATTTTCCTCCTCGGAATACCCTCTTCAAGCACTGCGAGGTTAGCACGTCACCTATTCTTTGAAATTGGAATGACGGTTAAAATTAGATATACACCCCCACATTCACCCCTGAAAGCAATTTTTCAGGGTCGACTTGAAGTATGTCATCGATAAGGAGAGTGGACTTCATGGCATGAAGGCGTTCCTCGTCGGAGTGGACGTGGTGAGGCTGTTCTTAGATGTGGTTTGGCAAAGGCAGTTCTAGTCGAAATGAATAGTCACGAATTAGCGGGACTTCGGATACAATTTTGAACAGTTTACGATCATAACCATATGCCAAGTGTTGAAAAATCGCATGAATTACGACCTGAAGATTCAATTGTAGAATCAGCAGCCATCTCAAAGCGCAGCAATCGCGGTTATCATCATCACTGTCACTCTTCTATTGTTGCTCATTATTGGTGGTTTTTTTATCTAAATATAGTATTCACTGAACATATCCCGCTGAGTCTTCGAGCGTAGGTAAAACAGAGTTAGAAGGTGTATGCAGGTGCTGATTGCCGAATGAGTATGAACAACACTTTTAGCCTACCTATTTGTTGAATATCTAAGCTCGACAAAGCAAAGAATTGCAAAGAAAAAATTACACTGTGTGATAAAAAGATGCTATCTTCAAGAGTTCATGAAATGATACCACTGTACAGAATAGGTCTGAAGCACGGCGTTTTACAGGGGGTGAGCTAGAGATGAGAGAGCGCAGAGAAAGAGGTCAAATCTCTCGCTAATTTACACGCTCTCTCGCGATTGGTCTCGAAGCGAATGATGTTCTGGAAATTCGCCATAGAATGCCGTGTGTATGTTAGATCACACTTGCATGTTAGATCTGCCGAGTGGATGGGATGTACAGGCCGTGATCACATTTATCGAACTGTAATGAAGTTGAGACAATTTCAGCACTCGCCATCGCTTGTGTCTGCACTCTAAAGCTGCTCCAAGTCGCGAATAAAATGAAGGGACTGAGCAAGTCTCGCCTTCGTAAGACTATCGCGCTTCTTCTCCTACAGGTAAACCTAAAGAGGAAATATTGGAGAGCACAAGCCGTCGTCTTTCTGGATGAATTTGGTTTGTTCATGCAATATTTCTGTTTTTTAACGAGCAATATCAATTTTATATTCCAGGTGCTGAATCTCACACTGCTCTTCTATCTCCCTCTTCTATACCGACTTCTCCCCTTCTTCTTCTCAATTCCAAATCCTGAATCGGTACATTGGGTTCTCTCTTTCTTCCCCATTTTAATCTATATTATAAGCCCAATTTTGATTATCTTGTTGGAGAAGCAGTATGCAAAGACAATTCTAGATCCCTGTAGAAAATGTAGAGATATAATGTATGGAAGGGCCGATATTTCGAGTATATTTAGTTAAGACTCCCACTAGCTCTTCTCAACGTATATCATCTCTTCTCGTAGCATTATAGAGTACCTCGCATGACGTTAGAATTCATTAATTCGGGAAATTTGCTATAATAGTTGCAAGAATTGTATCAGTGTATCAATTGTATTTTTTAACAATGGTTGATTAAACTTTCTAAATGTCATCGATATCATCAATGCTTCTTACTTCGACAGGCAGCATCGGATCAATTTATAAATTTTGGAAGAATGAAATTCGCTTCGTCACATCACTACATTTCATATATTAATTTCTCGGCTCTGTTAGGTTAGGCGGTCCCGGCCAAAATAGTGCGGTCCCAATATTTTTTCCGGGACCGCACTACTGGTTTTCTTAAAAAAATAGTACGGTCCCGGAAAAAAATATTGGGACCGTACTACTGGTTTTCTCAAAAAAATAGTGCGGTCCCGGAAAAAATGTTGGGACCGCACTATTTTGGCCGGGACCGCCTAACCTAACAGAGCCAATTTCTCCACACAAATATGTAATACAATATATGCAAATAAACAAGCAAGAACATATGTTGTTACCATTGCGTGATTACCTTTGCAAGGTAAGCCTCATTACCTCACGCTTGCCTTTGCATTTTACCCTCTGGCACTGCTGCGTATTTCCAGACGCATTGCGTTTTCCGTTCTCACGCGTCGCCTATAAGGATGCGAGCGTGATGTCCTTTTATTCTCATTCATACTTTCAAATAGTTCTTATGTGTTCAGATGGATAAGAATACGGCTATTGACATGATCTATTGGGGTGTCCGGAAAGTTCGTATAATTTTTTGTTTTTATTTTTTATTCAATGCTTTACAATTCTCAGTGACCAATGTATGCCCCCTTATTTCTCACTACCTCCCTCCAGCGATTGGGCAGGGTCTCGATTCCTCTCTTCCAGAATGCGGGTTTCTTCGAGACCGCCCAGTTCAAGAAAGCCCTCACAACTTCATCTCGATTCTTGAACTTCTTTCCTTTGCAGAAGTCAGAGAGAGAGCGAAAGCAGTGGTAGTCGCATGGGGAGAGATCCGGGGAATACGGTGGATGGGGAATCCTCTCGATCTTCAGCTCGTCCATTTTCTTCTGGGTCATCTTCGCTCGATGTGGGCGAGCATTGTCCATCAGAAGAAGAATTTTGCCCTGGTTCAGGAGTCTTGGAGGGACTCTGATCGCGACATCTTGCAGTTGTTCAGAGAAGAGGTCGGCATTGATGCTGGTGCCAGGGGCGAGGATCTCCCAGTAGATGGGACCGAGCACTGAGAAGAAGAAGCAGAGGAGTTCCTTCTTTCCGTGCTCTTCCTTCTTCGGGACGGGCGTGGGATTCTCATCTGCATCCACCCATTGCAGTCTCCTCACAGGGTTATCTTACGTGATCCACTTCTCATCTGTAGCGATGATGGAATTGACCCATCGAAGATTGGATCTACGATGGAGTAATTCCCGACAGACTTGAACACGATTTTTCAGCTGTTCGGGGGACAGGTCATGGGGAATCACTTGTGGGAGTTTCGGCTTCTTCCCAGATCGATGGAGGATATCGGACACCGTTGATCTGGGAGTACCAGTATCCTTCTTCAACTCACGCACTCTGGCCATGGGCTTGCGCTTCAGTGTGCGGAGAACGAGAGGCTGATCGAGGGAGGGAGGGCGTCCAGAGCGGGGTTGATCATCGAGACCAAACTCCCCCTTTCTTGAAGCTGGAGAACCACTTATAGCAGAAGGGTATGGAGGGGGCGTCAGCTCCTTCCGATTGGGCCAGGGCAGAGTGGGCCTCCTTCACGGATCGGCCAAGCCGGTAGTAATGAAGTAAAACTGCTTGGAGGTAGAGATGGGAGTCCATTACAAGAATCAATGTAGCAACTAGGAAACTGATTAAATCCTCTCACTACTCAACGTCAGAATGATGCAATACATTGTTGACAAACAGATTGCGTAATCACTGCATTTGATCGCGAACTGACTTTTTCCGAAGCATTATACGAACTTTCCGGACACCCCAATATGACGCATTGGGTCCGTTGAATGAAATCCTCTGTTGCCATTACAAAAACGGCTTGAAGCCGGAATCAATCCAAAATTTTTATTGTAACGTCGACTTGAAGACTCTTCAAAGCCGGGTGGCAGTTTCAATTTTGTCATAGCCAACATAATTCTAAATTCGAGTATTTTCATTTTATGATATTTGTGTCCTAGTGGTACAGAGTATAATGTAGAGACAACGATGCATTTAAAAATGCCCATTAGCATAATTTATGATATGTTATAACAATAACAAATTATCAGATCTACAAACCTTCGTTACACGTTTCGTCAGATGTTGCCACTTTCCACAAGGGGTACACACATGAATTGGAAAGAGCTCATCTCATCGAAGGTACGGCGATTTTCTTTCACATATTTCATGTATGCTATGTTAACACATTGTATCCTAAACAATTCACATATATTGTGTAATAGAACAGAAAACAAAACAAAACCTTTGCTTTTCTTAAAATTGTTGTTTTTCTAGTGAACTTTGTCGTGCACTACTGCGTCGAAATTCACGCTCACATACTAAATATAACACTTACGAGAAGGGACAGCGAAACAATGAAGGTGCGTTGCATTTTTCCAATTACCAATTATATAATTTTTAAATTAAATAATTAATAAATTTTAAACGGTCTTCAAAAGGATTAAAGGGTTAAATGGATTTGCTTCTTTAACGAAACTGTAGCATTTTAGGTGAAGAAGTCGATCGCAATGGGTGAAAATGAATGCGCTTCGCGTATGCGATTCCTGTCCACCTTCGCTACATTTATCAACAAGAGTGAGAATTACAACATTTTCTATAATAAATGTCTTTTGAAACCTAGACAAACAAATGTAAAGTTTCCATTTGAGGTCCTCGCTTCTATTCTCTTTCTGATAGAGCTGCTGAAGTACTCGGAAAATACAAGAATGGTCCCAAGCTCATGAAAGAGCTCCTTCCGAAGACAATTTGGTGAGTATTTCTGAATTCAACACTTGATTAACTGATCGTATAGCATTACACTTACTTGCATCCCCACACTTTGATCACAGTAGGCTAACCTACTTATTTACAGTGATCATTACCTCGACGATTAGGATTGAATTCCCTGGACAAGTACTTCATTATTGAAATATGTCTTTCGTTGCAAACGTTGTTTGGATGAGATTGTGGAACTTGATAAATGTTTATTTCATATCGCCAGATTTGTCATATGATAGGTTCGCAATGTAAATTAATATTATGTTTAACAATTATTGATTGCCTAGGACGTGAAAGCAGTTTTTTATCAGATTCCATTGCGTGACATCATTGACAAGTATTTAATCATATTTTTATCGTCAGATTTACATGTCTGTACGAAGTTGGTGCGGAATGATTATGTATTTTGTCGAACTACACAGAAGAAAGTAATCTCTATATATAGATATATTCAACTCCATCACAGAAGTAAACGTTTAGAAAATTCAAAATGAGAGTATTCATTGATTTTTTTACATTTTACTAAATTTAGGAAAATTGCAAGAATTGATGAACCAATGCATACCCTCTGGCACAGCTGCAGTATTGACAAACGCGTTGCGCGTCCATCCAATGGCGTCTTGTATGGCGTGCCTATGGTCGCATGATCCATTTCTCTTCTACGCTCATTCATACTTCCATTAGGCTTACTTAGTGCATCTCAATGATCAATTTGTACATTTGCGGGTTTTAACATCTAAAACCTTTCGCTATTTTTCCGATCAGTGATGTTAATATTAATCCATTCTATATGCTGTGCGTATTATCGCTATATACATCGAAATAATTTAATATCGGTTCCGAATTATTGAGAGGAAGTTACGACTGCAATTTTTACGCTTCATCTCTCTGGTATTTTCAGATGCTGAACGATTGACACATTGACATGTTCTGGACCATTTCTTTCGTAACGAATAGCCAGATAATAGATGCAGGATTTGTGGTGAGTTTGAGTTGTTGTCTTGATGATTAGAAATGTAAGCTAAAGTAGTAATATGAAATTATGTTACATGAAATATAATAGTGGTTTTTTCTATTTCAGAGTAAAGACAGTTCGTTTATGTGGTCGTACCTTGCAAACGGATTCGTTGATCACAAGGAATACGAAAATCGCATGGATGCAAATAGGAAAATCAATGGTTCGAAATAATGTCTCGTACATACGCATAATTGCATACGTTTATAGTGGGCATAGTGATACCACGTACACCCGAGATAGAAGAATATAAAGCAAATATAACCATTGATCAGATAGTGGGAGGAGAAGTTAAGGTTTGCAATCTTTAAAAGGATTCTTCAACCAACGATGTCCTAATCAATGTCGGCTTCTAAATATCAGTTTAGATCCAGAAGATAATTACGATTGGAGAGCATGAAGACACTTAACGCTTGAGAACTGCTGTTTCTGCAGTTATACACAAAAGTAAGTAAGATATGCAAATTTACGATATAAAAAGGTAAAGTCGCAGCGTACATCTAGGAATTTTCATTCTGTGGTGAGCCGCTGCTAGGCCTGCAACTATGTTCTAGTCCTAAGGTATTTACGATAAATGGGTTCAAAATATATTGACTTGTTTACATACTATTTCAAATTCAGGTCCTCACTTCTATTCACTTGCTGATCGAGCAGCCGAAGTGCTTCGAAAATGCGAGAATGGAGCCGAACTAATGAGAAAGTTCCTTCCGAAGAAAATTTCGTGGGTTTCGCTTCTTTTTGATTTAAATTCCTCATGGCCTTGATTTCTTACACTTGAGTACAATGTCAAATAACGCATTCATTTGCAGTGATCATTACCTCGAAGGTTAGTGATGGAATTCCCTCGATATTCATTCCACTCGACACTCGTCATACGACGGAATTCCTTTCATATTTTTTCCGTTACAAAAGTTGTTGAATTGGCAGACTTGTAGTTTTGGATGGGTTTTTTTGCAGACTTTGCAGAATATTTGTAATCAGAATAAAGCATTTGTTATGAAGATAAAGTATTTGAAATCTTCTAGTGTCATTTTGTTTGACGATATATCAGGCTGGTGAGAAAGTAATGCTCGATTTTAAAATTTGCAATTCTGAGTTACCCCGCCTTTTGTTGTCGTCTGACTATCATATTGTTATAAGTAGTCGTTGAGTGCTTGGATACACTTTCCATCGCACATTGGTTCAAACCTGTCCAGTTACTATTGAGACCACATGATGAAGACAGAAGTACATGAACAAAGAGTTGAACTGATTTCGTGGCCCAGCATTCCATGGAGAGCTTGGATAGGGCAACTATTATGTCACAGCGGAAAAGTACGCCATATGTAGATCACAATGTAACATTTGAATCTGGTCCGCTATGAAAGGCCTGTCAGAAAACACTCCCATTTTATAGATGTAGATGTTTTAGTACATTTGAGATGAATAGATGTATCCATCTCAAATATACTAAAACGAAAAGCCCTCTCGATTATTAATTTAAATTTGTATTTATGTGAGTATACAACACACCCACCTACATATGTAGCTTTCATCACCCTGGCCATTGAATTTGAACATAATAATTCGAATATTGCAAAAAAACCCTGCTTCCAGCATAGATCCTCAGTTTAGTGGTTAACTGTTGACGCTACTCCTTACATATCATTACCCGTCTAGACTTAGTCAGGGGATAGCTCCTTCTTGTGGAAATTCAATCATTCGTCGGACACCTGCTTTAGTGAACCAGACATGATATTAGACGTATTATTAGAAAGCGCTCCCAATGGGCTACACATTCCACTATATACAAAGTCACGATTATTTTTTCCCGCAAAATACGAGAACCAGAAACTATTTTTCGAAAAGTGTAAAAATCACACAATTGATAAATCTTATTTTTTCGGATATCCAAAAGGCATTATGCGATACAAACACATGCAGATAATGTGGAAGTAAACACCTACTGTGTGCCATCGAGCTGACTTGAGATCATTAGCAAAAAGGATTTTAGGCGGGCACAAAGATCCTCCCTTAAATCGAGCATTACTTTCTCGCCAACTTAATATTGTGCACAATACTGCCGCAGCATACTTTTTGTACCTTTTGCTTCCCAATATTTATCGGTGATTACATGATCTCTCGATATATGTATATATTACAACAATACAACATCGTAATGCAATCAAAATTATGATAAATTAGGCTGAACTTGAGTGGCGGCTTCAAAAGGAATGCTAAATTAGGGACGGAAAGGACACTAATGCGGTTAGTTTTTTTGACAGTTGGTCGCCTCCAACAAAGTTGTTTTGCTCGCCGAGGGGGATACATTGATGTTTTCAGCGACGCAATTACTCATATGTGAAAGAATCTATGAAAATTCAAGTTTTGTCTTTTGTTAGGGCTTCCCAACTCGTCCCCTATTTTCCTTGAACTTAGATGCATGTGTTCTAAATGGGGCGAATATTTCTCGTTTTACCTTTACAATTAGGCCTGAATTCTCTCGGTAGACGTCTGATATACCCCACTTGAATCTATGTTACAACATCGGGCGGGCTGATCGAGGGAAGAGTAAGCTGACACTGCTGCGGATAATCATGCCGCCTTTGGAATATCAAAGGCGACATGGCATCATAGCTCTCATCCAACCTAGTGGCCGGGATCTGTGCAAGTGTATCGATCGCCCCTCCATTGTTCCACTAATCTGTTGGGATTGGCTAGGATGAGCTATTGACATGGTTAGAGCAATAGCAATTAACCGCACATGCAGATTATCCATTCCTTTGATGTACTCTCAGAGACCGCTAATCCCTGTCTCTATATGCCCTCCCTCTCTCCTTCCCTCATTTTCTTATTCGTGGCATTTGTGTGCATGAGTCGCAAATTGTCGTTTCATACAGGGTTTTATTGTTGTTAATTTCAAATGTTCGCAGATGCAATATAATGAGGTACTTGGCATGGTATTTGACGCCTTGGGCGCGCTGAATGGTAACCTAATTAACAAAATATATCGGGTGAGCATTTTGCATATTCGGCTCATTGATTCAGTTTTAAATTTCGAAATTAGGGTACACAATTTATGTATTGTATGCAAGATTTCGATAGGTGTATATGTATTTGAGTATGTGAAATGAGAAGCTAAAATAGTTTATGATTTCCCGATATGACCAATGATATTTTAACCAGACCGTCAACAATTCATACAACACGTCGTCGGATGGTGCCACTTTCCGCAGAAGTTACAAACACCGTTCGAAAAGGAATTGTACTATCGCAGGTACGTTGATATAAGTTCGAGGGGTGTGTGGCAGAACAAAAATTACAAATACGCAAATGGTTTGTGAAAATCCGTTGAACAAGCAAAAGATTACAAAATGTTGAAACTAAAACTGCTTTTTCGGTACGATTCTGCAATAGGTACGGAGTTGACGGTTGTTGAAATAATTCTTGCAGTGTCCTGTGTCGTTTCGTTCTGCTCGGATATTCATTCTCATATAATACATATAACAATCTCGAGAAGAGACAGGAAAATCAAGGTTGGTTGTGTTTTTGAATTCTTTTTTAACTGTATACTCTTTACAACGCGGGTTCAGCTTCAGGGATTAAGGGAATTTGAAGTTATTCATCTAATAAATTTGTTATTTTATGCCACACTTTCGAATAGACATATTTCCTGGACAAAATATATGATCGCGACTGTAGAGTATTGAATTAACATCATTGTAGGTAGAGAAATCAAACTCAATCACTATCGGTGACAATGATGACGCTGCGAGATTGAAATTCGCTATTTCAGCCCTTCTTTACAAGAGTAAGTGAGCTTTGCAATATTTGCACAGAGATTATTGTATATAATATTTACGGCACTAGATCGGATGATCACCGTCGAATGGTAACCTACTGGATGATCACCAAAAAATGGACCCTTCTATAGAACGTTCACAGAATCATTTTTGAGACTTTGGGAAAATACTGCTAAAGTTCTACAGAAGAGTCCATTTTTTGTTTATAATCTAGTAGGTTATCATCCCACGGTGACCATCCGACCTACGTCATATTTACATATTTGACCCTCACGTCTATTCCCTTGCCGACAGAACCGCGGTCGTACTAGGAAAAAAACTCTGTATAAAACTCTGTCACCTCTGTAGTTTGCTTGGAAGCTGAGATACAGTATAGCCAGGTGTACAACCGGAAAATTCCTAAATGCCGGCTCTGGGACCCATATCATATATGCTTTCGAATCTCTCTCTCCTGGGTATTCTCCAACCACGCGAGAACGGGGACAACTTTTTGGAAAATATTCCCGGGCACGTCCACTGACTCGTGATACCTGTGTTATAGACCCTCGCTTCTATTCCCTTGCCGACAGAGCTGCGGAAGTACTCCTAAGATGCAAGAATGGCACCAAGCTCATGAGGGAGTTCCTGCCCAAGGCACTTTCGTGAGTTTTATACAATTTATTTTAAAACTATTAAAAATGTACTGTTTTAATATCCTAGATTTAAAAAAAAATCACTAAATAACAAGCATGCAGGGCCCACTACCTGGATGGAAAATGAGGACCATCAAAACTAACAGCCGAATGTTTTGCACCAAATTAAATACTCGTGTATCTAGGACAATTGAATGAAGTTGTACACCGCATAATCCTGCATAATTCGTTTTGTGATGTGAGATATAAACATTATTGCTGGCATTCGAATTACAAGGTGTATTAATCTGAGTCATCGCATACTTTCCTTTTGTCGCTTGTTGAAGGCGATTGAGTTATTGATGCAATTGAGACGAGTGTAGAGTGTTGCATACCCTCTGGCATAGCTGCATTAACCTCAGTCAAAATACGACACGTTCATAGTAATTGGATCATACCCTCTGGCAATGCTGGTGTATTACCAGACGCGTTGCGTGTTCCGTTCATACGCGTCGCGTATCATGGTGGATGAGCCATTTTCAAAGCCATATCAACAAGCTAATACTTCTTTTCGTTCGGTTTTCTTTGTGTTTCTGACTGATATTTGAAATATTATGCATCTTTTTGATTACTTATTTATTACAAAATCATTGCCCTAGTTATTCGCATTTGTTTCTAGCATATTTGAAAGAAAGAGAAGGAGAACCGTTTATTGAACTCTAATTTAATCCACGAGCTCTTCTTAGCCTTTCTGTCTCCAACATTTCCACAATTAATGCACGTATATTTATGTGTATAGCGTTTTGATTGCAGATGCAAAAGGATAGAGCTACCGCGAAGTTCTTTACTATTTGGGACGCGATGAAAAGCCAGATATATGCGAATGGCAAATGGGTAAGCGATAATGTTTATGTTTTCATCAAGTGTCCATTGCACTATAGTTCATTTTCACAAACGCACATAGTCAGTAATAGACTCATATTTATATATATAAATATGAGTCTTTGTTTACTAGAATTTGAAATTTGGCCATAATATTTCCATTCTACACACTCTCTTAGTGTGAGAAATGACGAGACATTTACCCGAATTGTGAACTCAGTTACCACTCCGTTAGAATCAGATAATTGCAATTCATTTAAACCTTTTTAGTTACTACTATCCCCACTAGGTCGGATGAGAACTATCAGGTTTGATATATCAAAGACGGTATGACGTCATAGTGCATACGACCTATTAAAAAAATATATACTGGTGTTGAAATTTTGTCGTATATCACCAAATTCCGAAATTCAGCACATTCATCGGCCGTCATTAAAAATGACGGAAAATGTATTCACCTGTCATCAAGAGTACGATCTACGTTCGGATGACAAGTTAAAAATAGCAGGTCAGATTACTTGCATATAATATACTGTTTCCATTCTCCATTCTAGCGCTCGTGATGGGCGGTCGTCCCTGACCCCGCTCTTTTCCGACCTAGTTTGGGGAATCCTCTCCCGTCAGCTTGGGCAACCCGGAGAGTATCGCCTACTTGGTACACTTCAAGAGGAGGAGCACGGACGGATTCCCATCGTCTCGAGTGATCTACCGTCAAGAAAGCCCCGCTGTCTGCGTTGTGAGTTCCTAACCGGCGCAAGTCAGGTGTTCGGCGGCAGGATGATCTACTTCGATGCTCAACGGAGATCCGTCACGATCGTCCCTACAGTTGACCAGAGAAGCCAAAGAAGATCCCATCCCTTGACCTAACGACGCTCTGAGACCGAAGATCCCCATTCCCTCCACACTGAAGTCACCCTCCTGCAGGACCATTGTGCCTGACGTCAGGATAAATATGAATATGAATATACTGTTTAGGTTGCGTGGAAAATTGCGCCACTTTTCTCTTAATTTCCCTCATTCTCAGCCGTTTGAGGGGTGAGCTAGTGTGGGAAACGACGAGACTGTGACCTTATTTGGAACTCTAGACGGATTGATTACATATTTCCGCCTTGCAAATACATCGTTACAGTGGACATCGTCATTTCACCAACCACTGCGACTGACGATTATCAAGTTAATGTAACTATTACGCGGAAAGAAGGTTCGGAAGTGACGGTATGTGTGTTTGAGATGAACACTAAAACTTCCATTCAAAACATGTCTTTTTTTGTAGGGAAAGCGTTTCATTGAAAGAAAATATATTCATATTGCAGATCCAGAAATGTATCACTGTATCTGAATGTGAATCAACCTCACGTGTCCGCCTGGCCATGTCTGCTGCGATCAGGAACGGTGAGTGAAAAATCCAAAATACTTGAAATCCGAATGCCAAAGTGTATTGAATTAATGGCAACTATCGCGATTCAAATAGGAGACAAAAATCGATAACATTATCGTATTTGATAAAAATGTTGGTTGAGCATAGTTTGGAAGGTATTTGGTGGGCAGTGATTTCTTTGTAATCACTTAACTCTTTATAACTCTTCTGACACTCCCCATTTCATTCGATCTCTGTTCCGTTAGAGATAGCGAGAGCGTGCGTGTGCATTGAACAGAGCTTGACAAATTCTAGCCACTAGCTCAGAATTATGACGGGAATCCTGACGCCTTTAAAAAGCAAAGGCAGCATTGCATCATAGCAGCATTGCATCATCTGAGCTAATGCTCAATTAAATTAAATTTAATTTAATTTATTAATTTAATTTACTAATTTAAATTAATTTAATTTTTTGCTAATTTACAATGTCCCCTTCTGCTCCAGATACTCGCTTCGACTCCCTCGAAGATCGCGCCGCCGAAGCACTCGGCCGGTGCAAGAACGGTCCGAAGGCGATGAGGGCGTTCCTTCCGAAGGCGATTTCGTGAGTTTTTTTATACAAATCATGCAAAAACACGACTGATTACTTCATTACATTTTCTACTAAACATATAAATATTTGCATCGATTCCGTACTTAGTTACAGTTGGGAGACGTAGGTGACTTATAATTTTAACAACCTAAAATATTGTATTTGCAGTGCACGCTACCTGGACGATCACCGGAATTCGAAATGGTTCAATTCGCCGAAGTAACACGCAATATTTCCAGAATGTTTTCTGCAAATTAAGAAATGTTTCGCAATCGATAAAGTGTTCTTCCGAATATTTAGTAGTACTTCCTGATACCATATGCGATAGTACAGTACTTCCTGACTGACGTCGTCGACTGAAGTACTGTACTATCGATTGGTACAATACTTAGTCTTGACCTACCCATGATCTACCATCAATTTTTTGACCACGAACCGGACGTTCATGGGTGGGCGGGCTTGGACAAGCGCCACCAGCTCTGGACAGCTATTGCCAGGATGGCAAATGTTGCTCGAACATCAAATATGCGAATATGTCGCAATCACATCAACATTAAAAAAAAATATTATTTTGAATCAATTCACACCCCATACTTTCCGTTTACAATACCGCTCGATACAGATACCGTTCGAACCCTCTAGGCAAGGGCTTTCTTGTCGCATACTTTATTTTGCTAGTAGATCAAAGTACAAAGATAAATTATCGATTTTCTATTCAACTTTACCCAAATGCCCCAATATGGATAGCATTAGAACCGTCTAGGAGTGGACAGTAAAGAACGCAAATTGGTTTTCAGAAAAGATCAAAGACTAAAGATCAATTATCGATTTTTTAGCAACTCAATTTACGCCATATCGATAAAATTTCGCTCCCATGACACGGGCAAGCAGGCCATACACTTTGTTTTCTTATTATCGATTCTCAAGCATCGATTTTTTTGTAAACTTCAACAAATTACCACGATATGGAACTCGTTCTAAAGATCTAAGGACAGACAGTTCAACTGACCAAGTCAGATTATAAATTGGCTTTAAAATATAATACTAACTTCATTTTTCATTTAAAAATTGTTCAGTCATGTTTTCTTATTTTAACCGGCTGCTTGCTTGCTTTCGCAAACGAGGAAGGGATAAACAACGAAGAATCTTTCCTTTTCGAACACAATACCCTCATCCACATTAATGAAGATAAACAAGTTCAATTGATTACGGCATTTGGTGCTTATCTAACAATGAACTCAAATTCCCAATATTGGACCATGACTTCCTATACATAGATAATACGGGATACTCAAGGCTGTAGTTGAGGGCATACTGATAACAATGCAACAACTCCCAAGTTCCTACATCGAATCCAGAGGGGGTTGTTATTTGTTTACGTTTTGTCACCTCCCCCCCCCCCCGGTAAAATTTGTGTTTTTTGAGCAATATTCGATCACCTTTTCAAAGACAAAATGTATTCGTGAACAAAATATACTGCAGAAATTTTAGTGTTGAAAATAAAACTGACGCATTTTAGTTTTTGTTTTCGTCTTACACTGACTCGTGATTAATACTTTCTAGTTTCAACCTCGTGGGCATTATTTATGTCTTGGGTTTATTGTTCTAGTTTCGAGAAAGGATAAGAACTATCATTACTCGCTCTCAAGACATTTATAAACATACCAAGCTCGGTTTGATGTCAACCCGGGCTCTACTCTGTTCGATGTATCCATATTTCATCTCCTGTGATATGATTCGTATTATTTCGTTCATTCGAGTTCAACCATTATCATCCAAACGACTGTCACGAACGCAATTAAGGATATGCAAATAATATGATAATTTTAAAAAAACGATATTGTGTATTTTAGTGCACGTTCTTGATATAATCGAATTACAAGAATCACCTGTTCAGCGGAACTGCTGGGTTTTCACGTGGGCATATTCTCAATTTCCATTCAAAGTAGTCCCATATCAGCAGATTGTCTTTATCTTGTGGACCTTTGTGATTTCCATCTTCACCGGAATGAGTCCCCCTTCTTCTTCGTCTTCCATCCACGATTCGCATCCCTTCGACCCCGAGTATCACCCTGCAGCAATTCGCAATCTCGCCACGATGTCTCCTGGTTAGGAAATAAGTTGTTTTTTTTTATATTTGGGTTGTGCGATATATTGCTCGATCTCTCGTTCCGCAATATTCTCTCGAAGGGGTGCCAAACATCGAAGACTTTGCCTCCTTTCGAATCTCCTTCCGCTCAGGTTACATCCATTTTGTCCAGATAACAACGGGGGGGGGGCATACAACACTGTACAAATACATGAAAGGAGGCATGAACTTTTCCTCAGCTTTACATTTTTAAGCAATCATCTGTTATTTCAGTTCACCGTGGTATTTCTCACTTTCGGCGGATTCGCGCTTGCTCTTACCATCATTTGCTTCAATCTCTTCATGGTTATCGTCATTCCACTGCGGTTTGTTTCTGCATTCCTTTCATTTGTATTTTGCATTATTTCCCTTGAAAATTAATGCAATGTTTGTGATGCATGATAAAATGGGAAAATGACATGATAAATCAGCTGGCTACCAAGCCGTGCTGTTTTGGAGTCACAGCGTACCTTTTTTGACATGCTCCATAATTCACAAGTATCACGAGGCAGTGGCTGTCGAACTCCTCGCGAGAACTTTATTAATTTTTTATCGCGAGTCTGGACGACATTCTCGTGGTATAAGACTCTGGAGTAATCATGCCTAAAAATATAATTTATCACACAACCGGCTTTTGGAATTCTCATATTTAAAAACGTGATAATCGAAAGTTCCGCATTTTCATGCATCTTTAAGTCAAAGGATCTAATGGTGCACTAATGAATAAGAAGTGAAATATGAAAGAGACGTGACAGTTTTTTTTGCAACTCTTTTTAGTGCAATTTCAGTTTATAAGCACATCACGTTTCTGAGATACATCATAGCCAGGTGCAAAACATGAAAGTTTTAAAAAAATCATGTTCTGTGACCAGTGAGCTATATTTTCAGTCATCATCATTCCAGAGTATAACCTGACCATCAACCATTAAATCCTTCATTCGATAAGCCAGTCAATTTATCAACTAACGCAGTAGTTACTCCGATGAGGATGATTCGGAAAAAATGCCACCATTGCATGTCAACATGTACCATATTCGATTTTTAATAAAAGCAACTACAGTTTCAATACCATATGCATTGAGTCGTGATACCAGTGATATTTTTTTATGCATTTCAGTCCTGAACTCCTCATCTCGACCATCGTCTGTTCTACGATCAAACAGTTCTGTGCAGCTACGATGAACAGCTCATTCGCTGTGGCCTGTGTGAGCCATTTCATTCAATTCAATTGAATTCATTTGTATTAAGTTGGTTCATAAGTTTCTTTCTTTTTTCATGCACCAACATTCTGACCTACCTAGGTAGTCGCAATGAACCAATCAAATAATTGTTTTGATATTGATACGGACATGGGTACACACTATAGCGAATACTATATTGGGTTGATTTGATCAATTAGAATAGAGCATTTTAATTTGGAAGTAATCGGACCAGCTCGAGCAGTCCGACTTTTCAATTGCTCTATGCTCCGAGGGGAATAAAGCAAAGGCTACATTTAGCACATTATTACAAAGTACTTTGACTGGGTATATCATACGACATAGGCCACCAAACCTGCCATGAGAAACCTACTAGAAATATTGTCCAATTACAGAACTACTATCTTTGCAAATCATAGATCACAAATTGCTGGGTGCAATTTCCTTACAGAACATTGATGACTGCTAAATTTGGATGGGTTGTGAAGTACTTTCCCCTGAAAGTATGCTATCAAATTTATGACATTATATGACTTCCCGTTCAAGAACTGCAGACTTCGAAATAATCATGTTAAGATTCATCTGCTGAAATCAACACTTTTTGGATTCCCCTGTCTCCCACACACGTTCGAATCCGGATTTTTTGTCCTTAGAAGAACAATCAACTCCTGCGCAAGTGTTCCACAATTAGGCAGAATCAGAATCCCACAAGTATTCGATAACCTGAATTTATCCCAAAATGCTTAAAATAGCCGTTTTCCGATGTTAATTTTCTGAGACTTATCACCTTCTCACGATGATGCGTAGATCCAAATCATATGTACGGTAGTAATCTACCGCCATGGCCATACCACTTGGTATTCATAAAATCATGAGAGTCTAGGCACGCCAACCGAAATTTGAAAAATAAAAAAAGAAAGAAACTTATGAACCAACCTAATATATTGCCCGAGACAGAGACCATAAACGATGTTGAGCGCACATGAAATACGATGCATAAATGATGATGCAAAGATAGAGGTGTTATGCGATATATTATAGTTATAGTGAGATAGCTACAAGTATGAGTTTCCTACTACCATTGAGATTCCGCTTTACCTTTACGCAAGTCGCAATCTCTAACAATTAGGCGAAAATGTAAGTTTTTCTGGAGGTGTATGAAGATTATTCTATCTTATCTATCTAAGCTTTTGAAAAGTCCGAATAATCCAATCGTTTAAAGTGTTTAATGCCTATATGTTTTCAGTCGATCTCTATTTTTTCGATATCTGCTCGTCATATCAAGAAAGAAATTCGGCGGAGGAGTTCTCATCGGCTTCTATTTTCTACTCTCCTGCCCGCTCGTCAGTGAAAGCGACCTTAGAACTGAAGTTTTTGTATAATGTGCAATCTTGTAGTACCTCTACTTCATGACATCTCTTTACATTGGCACACCTATTCATAATGATGAATGTCCCTTCTTTATCGAGATCGAATGGAAATATCGACCAGTCGTGAGTATCCTCGAAGACTAGAGTTTTATTTTTTAGAAACATTGTTTTGCGTTTTTTGGGCAGGTATCAGATTCACTGAATGAATAACCTATGGAAGACCAAATTCCCTTGGAAAGACCAAAAAAGAGAGCAACTTCTCAGATGTACTTTGGGTATCTCTCGCTCATTATTATGCTTGCCGATCTGTGCAACGTTCGAGTGTTTCTATTCGTTCTCTTTCGTCGAAGGAAACTCGTTCAAAAAAGTATGAACGTCATTTGAATTTCCAATTTCATTCCGAGTTCCAGAAGGGAAACGCAAAAAATTGCCACGGAATGATCGTGATCAATTTCATTTGTCGATTGGATTACTAGTCCAATCACTATCTGTCACGATCACCTTTGGCTCAACGATTCTTTTCATGTTATTGTATTCCTACGGTAAGTACATTCGATTATATAGTTTGGGCACTTCTTGGATATTTGGCCCACTATCAAGCACATTTCCTATCCACTCCTCATCGCAAAGAGTCTTTTGAGTGAAACTCAGTGGAAATGCATCGCACTGAATATGCTTGACGAGAAAAAAAGGTGCGGACCAGTTTTCCAAGAAGTGCCTATATTCTATAGAGTCCCCCCTTTGGATAATTTTGCGTCATTTTCATTTATGTTTAGGTTCAGATGATGATTTTCTGTTCAGTTATTTAAGTTAACGGAAACATATCCTAATATGAAACAACATCGCCCAAACGTTGAAACCCTACTATATTCATTCTCAGGCATTGCTGTGCCTGCTTGGTTGTCCACCCTCACTAACACTCTCTCCTCTCTCTCGTCACTTCTCAACCCACTCGCTGCTACCGTCTTCATTAGACAATTCAGGGTTGAAATGGCAAGGAGTCTCTGTCTGAGCAAGGTGACCACAAATGAAAGATGCACAATAACGCTACTAGGTCGGAAGAGAATACGCAGAGATAATTTGTTCATGCACCGGCAAAAAGTATGATAGAGAAAATTGCTTTTTTGGTTCTCGTCCAGTCCAACATAGTATTTGAGCAACAAATCACTGCCGATGGTACCTATTTTGCAATAATGGAAAGATAGTCCAATATGAGATTAACATGGAAATTTAGATTCACTAAGTGCACAGCTTTTTCAATTTAGCAACATTTTGTACACGACTAAAGCAATTTTAAGATGAATCGACTGGACTTGTCCCTCTCCACTGAACGGGCTCATCTGGGTACAATACCACTGAAACATCAGCAACAGAGAAACAGTGGAATCACTAATATATCAAGGATATAAAGGAATCAGAACCTATCTAGATTCTGAAAAGATCCATATTGGCATTTTTACACTAGTACTTCTCAATTGCTAACTATCTTAATTATCCTCGTTTGCTGGAACTACTTATCAAGCTGATTGTCATTATACTATCTAAAAAGAAATACTCCTCGCCAAAAGAACAATTCCGGGTATAGCACATTAGTTGATCAATGTATGGATGTTCAATGGTCCTACGGTCACTACGTGCACAACAAAACGGAGTTATTACCGCGGTGAATGGAATGTTCTTTACTCGATATTGAAAAAAAATTATATGTTCTTTAGAACTATTTACAAAAAAAATTGTTTAAAAAGAAATTATGGAAAGTTACCAAATGTAAAATGGGATAATTTATACCAAATATGGAGCACGATTGAAAGCAGCCATATATATTTGATAATACTTCAACGCAATTTACGATATTTCGGCCGATGCTTGACGATTAACGTTTTTACTTGTAACTTCTTCAACTTCTTGCTTGCGGACCTGCAATCGATGCGTGATCGATATTGTTTAACTTGCATTTCTTTAGCACGCATAGGAAATAAAAATCCTAGATCTCACTTGACATCATATCCATCGATAAGTGAAGCAAAAATCCGTTCAATTCTAGTGTCTCCGAAAGATGAACTTATGAAGTCGATAGCCGAACTGTTCGCGAAGAGTATTGAAATGTTTTGAATCTCGGAGCAAACAGAGAAAATGTCTTTGAACGAAGAATCAGTGAAGTCGGCCCAACCCCTCACATAAACCAGGTGTGGCTAAACGCAATGATTTGTGCAATTTATAAGATAAAATAGCTTACATTTTCCTCGTCCTTTTCTATTTCCCATCCGTCTATTCCAAAATGACTAAGGTCCTGCTTGTCCAGAGTAAGTGTTAAGAATGCTCCGCTTTCAAATTCACGGATAGCAACACGTTCAATTGGTCTATATCGGACCAAGCGGTGCTCACTCGCCAGAATCCTCCAAGTGCGAGAAATCTAAATATTGGTTTTCAAAAATAAACTATCCTTAATCATTGATCAGTGTAAAAATCAAAGAAATAAATATAACGGAAATAAGCTCACAAAGTCAATTTCTGGTTGTCGAAAGTCTTCAACCATCGGATTAATCATTCGAATGATATCAGGAGGGAGGTCGGCGATGGAGATTTCATCAAGATTCTGTGTGGAATTGACCATTTTCTGCTGCAAAACAGAAAATAATATAAAGCAAGAAATAAGCATAATAATGATATTAATAAAATAAAGAAACCTTTAATTAAAACCACGCTAATAGTATTCGAATATCTATGGCAACCAAGAAGAAATGGCGCGAAAATCAAGCGTCACAGTTTCCTGCCAATGGTCATTTTCGTTTCGAAACGCACGCGTGCATGCATTTTCTAACTCAAGTTCCGCATTCTTTCAGAAACCACTGTGGTGTCATCATTCAATATTTTTAGATAAATTATTACTTCTTTGATGGATTCGCATGTGCTATCGCTCTCCAATATCCCATCAGACATCACCAGAATGATCATTCCGATGTCTCAAAATCCTCGCGAACCAGGAATGCATGAAGTAGTATGTTCTCCTTTCTTCTAGGATATTAAAAGTATATTTTTTTTAGAAATTAAGAGTATATTTTTTTTAGTTACTCCAACACTATGCAAGTTTTAGAGCATAATACATTTTAGATATCTCGAACTTGGCGTTTTCTCTCTACCGAGACTCGAATGAGAAAATATCGTCACATTGAAAGCGTCGTTGTTCGGAGAGTTTGCTCGCGTACATTAGTTACAATCCGCCTGCTTGAGCAGGATCTAAACCATTTCGGAGTAGAGAAATGGGGCAGATTACCAGCTAACGATAACAATGTGAGCTTTTTAAAGTTTGCTGAAGAAAAAAATGAATAAATTTAGATTACCGTCGTTAGTAAATGGTTTAATGATGGCGATGAATCACTCAAAGTAATCGTCGATGCTTGCTCGAGGATTGACGAAGTTAAATTGTGTTGTGATCACTCTGAGCATACTGAAGCAGTAAACTTCATAGTGACCTCTCTCGGATCTATTCGAGTTAGAATACTGTACGCATCATTCCCAGACACATACACTGTCAAGTAAGCAGCATTTAGTTTTGATTTTTTTTAAATTTTAAAATATCACATTTTTCATAGTTTATTTTGTTTTTTGGTAGAACAATTGCATTTCTATTTTCATCATACTTATTGAAGGAGAGCATCGTTGGTGAAGAAGTTGAAGCAAGTGAAGACTATGCGACTCTTTATCAATAATGAAAAGATGTAATGAAGCCGGTCCGTATTTCCCGTACATTTAAGGATTGAATAAATTTTTAAATATGTATGTTTCAATGGCATGTATATTAGGAAAGTTTCAATGGCATGTATAGAGGTCCTGCAATAGCATTAGTGGTTATATTCGACCAGCAGACTCGACTTCAAGAAACTATTCCGCGCTCTCTTCTACACACTCTCTCGCAGATCGATCGATCTAGAGAGTATGTTGAATGAAGAGAGAGATATCGTTTCTCAAACTCTATAAGAGACCCTCACACATTGCCAAAGTAGTATTGAAGAATGCACGAGAAAAATGTTTTGATGTGAAATGTATGCATCACCCTCATATGAGGGAAGAGAGCAAGCGCAAATGAATGGACAAAATAAAGAGAAATGGAAAGTGCAAATGAACACCCATCACAATGATATTAATCCATTCCCTCGCATTTGTTTACAATTTATTATAACAAATACATACAATCACTCCCCAGGAAGGTCTTGATGAAGACGTAGCAATCAGAATGTCGATATTCGAATCCCTAATCTCCAAAAATAGGGCAGATATCGGCATGTCGTTTGCCTCTCTATGGAGGCAAACAACATGCCATCAGGGCCGTGAACAATAAAGAGGATTGACGATGACGTCATCAGAGCTGTAGATACTTTTGGAAATGGTCGTAATTTATGCATACCCTAATTCTGTAGAAAAGACGTAGATGGAGGGAGACTAATCTGCCTGAACGCGTACGGTAGGATACGGTAGGAGCTCAGTGATGCCCTGTGTGCCCTCGATTTCATTATACCAGTGATATTCGTAATCGAAGTGGATCAGCTAGATGACTAATCCCTTTGATTTGATCTATCTGAATATGTTCATGAGGAGGTTAGGGCAGTGATATATATGCCTTACCAGAGGGTTATTATTCTCTTAACTTGTTTACACAATGTTTTATTCTCCAAATAATACAAAATATAAATTACATAATTATTTAAAATAAATTATAAATATGTCAAAGAAATGTCACTTTTCGATCGCAACCTGGCTACCGTACCTCGGGGCATGGTTCGAAATACGGTGAATTTTCGAAAGTACCACTCTCTCTCACTTTTATTTATTATTTCTTTATTGGTGATAAACCATTGCGCTTACTCACATCCGCCCTATGTGAGACTACTCCCATTTCTAGCTATTTATTTATTTATTTCACAACTTCCTGACGCTTTTATAATCTTCTGACGCGTTCGCATCCGTTGTATTGGAATTTCTCTAATAGTTAAGCTCACTAATTTGATTATTCCTAGACACAAATGCGCACATGTTTACTCATAGTCCCCTTTCCTCAAGTTGTTTACGTGTACTTTATTTGTTGGCTCGCGCGCTCTCTCTTTCTCTAACGCTCTCTTCCTCCCGCGCGCTCTCTCACTTGGTTATATCATTGCACAGAAGGCAATCGATAAATGTTGTTGTTAGCTCAACAGAGATGGAGTTGTATTGGAAGATGTTGCTCTTGCTCATCGGTACAGTACCTTTGTTTGCTTCTCTATTTCTTCCCAGGAGATCATAGTTATATTAATATTTATTTTTCCGCAATGGAATATTTGCAGAGATTGTGCTAATTGTTGAAGACTGAACAATGTCGAAATCTCATAGCAGTGGCTCCAAGGTTCGTATATTCATTGAGCTATTTATATTGGTTTGTTCTCAGAATCTTCTCGGCGTGATATTCGAAAATCAATTGTTATGTTTTTTTAAATATTTCCTTCCAGAGAAATCCTATCACGATACGCGATGAAGAGGAAACAGTAGAGAAGAAGGAAGAGGTTCACTTTCAATTTAATGCTTTATTGCTGAAATATATTTCGCATGTTAACGGTCTCATAATTGCTTATTCATGGCTTGCATTTTGATAGGATTGGAGGTGAAACAGGGGCATCTAATGATTTCACACTCATTAATCCTTTCCAGGAACTTCGTTCGATGGTCGAAGAGTTGAAGGGGAAATTGGAGCAGGCGGAAACTAAAGACCAGGTTATATTTTATTTGTTTTTATCATTCAAAATATTTATGAATTTCCATAGTGAATGTAGTTCAATGTGAGAATTATAGCAGCTTTTATGATTCAATGTCAATTTTCAGAAATTTATAACCATTGGAGGAGAGAAGCAGTCTTGAATTGAACATCTGCAAGAACGAGTCGAGTGTCTAGAGAATGTCATTGGTATGTAGTAGATTTCGATAAACGAGGGTGTAAGACGAATCGCTAAGTCATTTACTCCACTTATACTTCGATAAATGATGAAACACGAGCATTTGTACACGGAATTGGATACTTATTCATTTTTACCGCTTGGCATGCTTATAATTATAATTTAATTTAAAGATCAGAAGTACGATGTGCTCAAGGGGAAGAAGACCGAAGATCTGGAAAAGAAGTTTGTTTGTGCACACATTTCAATATCGTTAGTGTGCTAAAAATACTGTATTATGATGTCGGTAATTGCATTGTCAGCTAGTCAGAAATATGGTGTTATTAAACAAGGGTAACACCAAAAATTCGTTGAATGAACCACTGTTGTGAGCATTAGAAGAGGGCAGTCCGCTCATGAATCACTTTACCCGAAGTCCCACAGACGGCTCTTAGGCTATTTACGTAGGCGCAAAGTTCATTGACAGCGCAGGGTTGTGGCTAGTTAGTTCGTTTATGTTTCACTCGCTCTACATAATTTTTGCCTCCTTTTCGGGGTAAAATAGCTAAACTTTCCCATTGCGAGCGCAATATCTTTGTGGTGGGACTCCCTAGCATTCATTCGTGTTACTCCTTCTTTAAATCATTCCAGAAACGATGAGCTTACGTCCAAACTTACAGAGTGCGGAATTAGATTGAAGTCGCTCCAACAAGCCGAGAAACAGAATGAAGAGCTCAAAAAGCGGTAACAATTTTCTCTTCATTAATAAAAATTATTAACATAATAAATATCTGGACTAAACCTGCATCCCTCGGTGAATCCTCAGTGGATACGTTTGATTCAAGATAGTTCTCTTATTGGAAAATTAGCACTGTTTTGGACATAGCTGTCCAGGAACCGTTCCGGGGGGGGGGGGGGGGGGGGCCTTCCCGGGAACCCCCCCCCCCCCCCCCCCTACCATGTATTGGGAGGGGGTCATGGTGAAAATGATAGTAGGTCATGGGGAGGTCAAGACTAAGTACCATAACCAATCGATTACAGGTTTATCCACGATAAATCGGGACCAGGTTATTTTTCCCCTTTCGCGAGTAATGCAAATAGTAGCATAGTAATAAAATACGATAGTGATCTGAGATCAAAGATCAAAGATGCTCCTCGCGATGGCCCCGAGGGTCGCCCACGGCACAACGCAGAGAGGGGGGACAGGAAAGAGAGAGGGTTACGGTAGTATGAATACGGTATAAATCGATAGCACATAAAGTGACAGTTAGTTATTAGATCGATACAAGGGTGAAATGGGGGTGGCAGGTACGAAACTAAGGCCTCATGCCAGCAGAAATAGGAGGCGGCCTCTCGACGACTCTAGTGGTGGACAGGTCGGGAGAGGGAAGGGATACGGTAACTGGTTGTCTGGCCTGCCAGCCTATGAGTGTGTTTTGTACTCATAGGGACGCAGTGATCTACCCTCACTGGACCTTGCCGGTCATGTGAAGGGCGTAGATATTCCTGGAGCCTTGGATGGAGTCGGCTACCAGAAGTTTACGCATCAACTGGGTGTACCAGGAAGGGATGTGAAGGGCCTTTAGCGCTTCTGTGCTCCCCCTTCCTAGTCTACCCAGCGCCGTGACTACCAGTGAGTGGTACCGTGTCTCGTATCCCTTCGCCGTGTAGTGCTGGCAGATGGGCTCGTACTTCTGGGCCTTGATGGTGTGGGCTCGATCGATCGCGGTTTCGTCATTGTCGAATGGTAGGTGAATATCTACAATGACACACGACCGAGAGTTCTCATCAACCATCACCACATCCGGCCTTAGTGCCCCGCATCCCTCTACCGTACTATCGTGCTTAACAGTGATTCCCGAGCGAGTTCTAATCGCTTTTTTGACTCTATTGTGGATCATGTTATGCCTCTTTCGAATTTCCGGGAGGTTTGGGGTGCATGAGGATAGGACATGATTAAGGGTCTCGAGGGGGGATCCACATCTCCGGCAACGGCGGTCACAGTTGGGGTCGAATCTCCTGGCTGCGTTGAGAGGGAGGAGATTGAGCCTCGCTCTGTGGATGAATCTCCAGTCACAGAAACGAAGGAATCGCCCATCGCGGACCCAGTCGTTGGATGGGAGTGGATCATGAGGAGTACGGTAGGATGATCCTTGATCTCTCTTGGCCTTGAGAGTGGAGAGGTAGGAGGCACGAATAGCTGCGAGTAGAGTCCGCTGCGTGGTCTGTGGGTTCAGAGAGGTGCCGTTGAGGGAAGGGAAGAGGGCACCCCCTGACCTACAGTACCACGAGACATCTACCGTAGTCGAGAGTCGTCGGGTCGCCGCCCGCGCCGATGTCCACAGCGAGTTGACATCATGCGTATCCGCTCCAAACAGGCCTCCAGTCGAACCAGAAAGGTAGTCAGCCAGTTGCGAGGGCGTCACTGTCTTCTTGGCTCGAGTCCCTGCGACCTCCCGGGCAGTACGGAAGGAGAGATCGGCAACTGCGGGGTCGCGGGAATGGAGGAGAGAGGCAGCATGGGAGATCATCGAAACGTCGGCGAGAAGGGAGAGGGGAATGAGGGACTGGCCTCCCTCAGCGAAGCCGAGGTACAGTATCTCGTTCGAAGCACGAGACGGTACTCCGAGCCACTTCTTCCCCAATCGCTTGATCATCTTGTCTAGGTCGATCAGGGGCTTCTTCGGCACGTTCCCGTGGAGGAGGTGGAACGAGATCTGAGGGAGGATGAAGGAGCGGAGGGCATCGAATTTCTGCCAGGGGCAGAGGAGAGAGGCATCGACCTTCTCCAGTTGAGCCTTCATCTTCGAGATCGCCTCCAATCCAGATGGGAAAGTGTTGGTTCCAGTGGGGACTCCCAGATTACGGTACTCCTGTCCATCAGCGAGAGAAGGGAGGGGGTTCCCTTGGAGGGAGAAGGGGGTCAAGGTGTTCTTCCGACCAGCGAGGGATACTGTAGCCGACTTCTTGGGGTTGAACCGTAGGCCACTCCACTCGGCCATCTCGCCAATCCGATTGAGCTGCTTCTGCAGAGTGTCACCAGAGGGAGCAACTACAGCGAGATCATCGGCGTAGGCGAGAGTAGAGATGACGTGTCCGAGGGTACTGTAGCCAGGGTCCACCGCGGCTACTGCTCGCAGCATGGGCTCGAGGGCGAGATTGAAGAGGAGAGGGGAGAGGGGAGAGCCCTGCACTACCCCGGACTGAATGGGGATGGGGGCAGTGGGGCCGTCGGGGGTGTGAATCCGGGTGGTCGATCCGTGGTAGGAATCCTCCAGTAGAGCGATGGCGGAGGGAGAGAGACCGAGCCAGGAGAGAGACTCCCTGATGGTGGAATGGGGGACACTCCCGAAGGCGTTGGAGAGGTCGAGGAAAGCGCAGGCCAGATTCTTCTTCTTCCTGCGGGCATCTTGAATGCACGATTGCAGAAGATGGTTGTGCTCGAGACAGCCACGGAAGGGCAGAAATCCTTTCTGCGCGCGGGAGATCCGACCATTCCCACACGCCCACGAGGTAAGTCGGGCCGACAAGCAGTTACCGTACACCTTCGCGAGAGTGGGGAGGAGGGTGATGGGTCTCCATGACGACATCTCGGTGGGGTCTCCTCCCTTGAAGATCAGCGTAGTCGAGCTCTCCTTCCATCGTGAGGGCACTCCCACTTCACGAACGACGTTGAAGAGACGCGCGAACACTGCTCCCGAGGAATCGAATCGCTTCCACTCAGAGTAGCGAATCGAGTCTGGACCAGGGGCAGTGTCGGTTGTCTTGCGCATCCTCGATACGACTTCTGCGGGAGTGAAGAGAGAGGCGAAGGGATCGGAGGAAGAGGGAGGGCGAGGGGGAGGGAGGGGAACGGGGGAAGGGATGTGGGCAGAGGCAGAGTGCACTGATCGGAAGTGACTCTCCACCTGCAGGGTTGGCACCTGACAGAACGGGGGCGCATCTTGTGTGATCCGAGTGAAGGCACGGGGGCGAGATGTCCTCCAGAGCTGCTGAATCTCGCGGGCCTCCTCTGCTGGGGTCCTCTGGGGCACGGGTCGGGGTCGGCGTGGGGCTCCGGGTCTCCTGGGTGGTCGAATGGCTCCTCGGTCATCGGCGGGTCTCCTATCCAGAACGTCCTTCTCCATCGAATCCAGTATCCTCTCCAGGTCTACCGTACTCCTTACTCCATCCAATCTCCTGATCCACTCCTGGGCTGAAAGAGAGGGAGGGGGGAGGGGGACGGGGGCAGGACATCTGGAAGTGGCAGGCCGATGAAGGGGCGGTACCGGACTCCTTGTACTCTGCCGTCGCTGAACACGAGTAGACGCCAGTGTCCTTGGTGTAGAGGCCGACGGCGAGAGAGCACGCGGAAGAGAGAGAGGCGGCGAGGCGACGAGAGGGCGAGGGGAGAGAGAGCGCGCCGTATGAAGAGAGACAGCGGGGGAAGGGATTCCTGAATGAGGTGGGGCAGGATCTGGTCTTTGATCATTAGGGGTGGAACTAGGTTCCCTGTCCCTAACCCGAGCCCTACCCGGTGAGCCCAAACCCAGTGTGAATGACACAGGACTATCCAGAGAGGAAGGGGTCGAATGGGTACTCACCGGGGGGTCGGCTGCCGGAGTCGTCCTCGAGGTGTCCGGTCTGCTCGGTCCGGGAGGTGGCGTGGCTGGGATGGGCGTGAGAGGCGGGCGCGCCGGCGAATCCAGCTCCTGAGTCGGGAAGGGCACGGGGGCGATCGATCCGGCTCGACTCCGGGTCACGCGACGAGGCGGCGATTCACCCGATTCGGGCTCCGAATCCTCCATCACACTCCTGGCACGGCGAGTAGTCGGGGCGGCCGGCGCACGTGGGCGTCGAATCGGCTTCGATTGGGCAGGTGTAGATACGGTAGTCGGCCTGGGCAATCGATTAGGGGCAGAGGGGGCGGATACGGTAGTGGCGGGAGCCCGAGTGGAGACTGTGGTCGGGGCGACACCGCCGGGGGAGAGGGAACAGAGATGGTCATTCTGGGACGAGTTTGCTTGCGAGGCTGGGGAGGAGGGATTGGGACAGCCTTGCAGCGGGGACTCGAATCATAGTGCTTTCGGAGGAGTTTCATGTCAGTGCTCTCTACGCCACAACCACCACGACAGAAGAAGACTATAGGGTCAAAACGGTCATGGTGCTTCTTGAGGTGACCAGTATAGGTGGACTTGTCAACATAGAAACGGGTGGTTGAGTTGGGGGCAGTGAAACAGAGAGTGCACTTGATGTCGTCACTCGTGTAGGGGAAGATCAGTTTAACTGGATCGGGTTTCTCTGATTCAGAATCGGACTGAGAGGCGTTTTGTGCCATGACTCAGTGTGCTACAGTGGGCGAGGGGATGACACGAACCTTATCCCTTATTGATGCTCGCACTGGTACTGCACTTGAGAGATGGGAAGAGAGTCCGCCAATCGATCGAGGTCGTTACCCAGTGGAGACTCGAGTAGATCAAGGCCCGAGGTCGATCGATGGCGAGAGAAGGGAAGAGAAGGGAAGAGGGAATCCCCGAACCAGACGACCCCAGGGTCGCTAACGCCGTCGGTTCGAGGGATGGGGATGACGTTTGCCTTGAAGGCGACGATGACGACTATGTCGAGGCGGGGCCTGACGGCGGTGAGACCGCGAACTAACTTTGAATCACTTTGATCTTAGCCAAAAGGCCGAGAAGTGATACCGTATATGGCTACCGTAACCCTCAATTATCGCGAACTGAGTTTTTTTCTAAAAAGTCAAATTACCATAACCAATTGATAGTACAGTACCCCCTGATATCGTATATGGCTACCGTAACCCCGAATATCGCGAACTGACTTTATTTTTTAAAAAGTCCTGAAACCGAATGGATTCTACAGTACCCAAGTAACTACCGTAACCCAGTTCCTTGGGTCAAACATTTTTCTAAAAATTTTATACATTTTTCTAAAAATCCTAAACCTGACGCAAAATTATTCAACAATAATTAGAGAAACGGTATGATATTTTAAAATATTTGTCTGCTCAATTTTGGATTTTTAGAAAAATGTTTGACCCAAGGAACTGGATCTGACCCAAGGAACTGGGTTACGGTAGTTACTTGGGTACTGTAGAATCTATTGAACACGGTTTCAGGACTTTTTAAAAATAAAGTCAGTTCGCGATATTCGGGGTTACGGTAGCCATATACGGTTCATATTTCATATTTATCCTGACGTCAGGCACAATGGTCCTGCAGGAGGGTGACTTCGGTGTGGATGGAATTGGGATCTTCGGTATCAGAGCGTCGTTAGGTCAATGGATGGGATCTTCTTTGGCTTCTCTGGTCAACTGTAGGGACGATCGTGACGGATCTCCGTTGAGCATCGAAGTAGATCATCCTGCCGCCGAACACCTGACTTGCGCCGGTTAGGAACTCACAACGCAGACTTGAGCGAGGCTTTCTTGACGGTAGATCACTCGAGACGATGGGAATCCGTCCGTGCTCCTCCTCTTGAAGTGTACCAAGTAGGCGATACTCTCCGGGTTGCCCAAGCTGACGGGAGAGGATTCCCCAAACTAGGTCGGAAAAGAGCGGGGTCAGGGACGACCGCCCATCACGAGCGCTAGAATAGAGAGCCATATACGGTATCAGTCGATAATGCACTATCGATTGGTTATGGTACTTAGTCTTGACCTCCCCATGACCTACTATCGATTTTCACCATGACCCCCTGTACATGGTATGGGGGGGCCCTTCCGGGAAGGCCCCTCCCGAACCGTTCCTTGGACAGCTATGGTTTTGGATATGTTTTAGGTGCCGCAAATGCATAATCGTTTTTAATGCACCTGAAACCCACCCAAAAAACAAAATAAATGTTCCATTAAGATAACTCTACTCATAAGCTAGCGCGCCTGAAACCTACCCGAACGGACATTTACAACTTCCCACAAAACTGAAGTCAATACAAAACAAGTTTATAGTGATTCACCTTACAAATCAGCTGAAGGAAGTGGGAGTACGAGCCAATGAAGATAGGAAGAGAGGACTGGAGGAGAGAATGAGGGACCAAGAGAGGTGAGAAGTTCGGATGGCAAAATGGCAGAAAAATTATGACGAACCGGCGACCAAACAGGGATTTTCATCAACGACGCCACATTTGATTCTTTAACCATCTTTGGCGAATAATATTTGTTCTAAAGTTGAGACCACCTATTTTTTTATTTTATTTTATTTTCAGAATTGAGTCTCTAACTGCCAAGATCAACGAATTGGAGCAACAGCTCTCCATGCAGCAGGTGCTGCCGCTTATCCCTGCGATGTCGATTGAGCAGATTGAGCAGCCCGAGGAAACGCAGCCTAATGAGAATGCGGTGGAATTTTAATTATTTTGACGGTAGTTATATCTCCTTAGGGCTCATAATCTTGATGTGAATCGTTTGACTATTTAAGTTTTTTTTTATATTTCCAGAGAAGCGAGGTGGAAGTGGACGAATCTCGTGATAAGGAGAAGAACGAAGGTGAGGAGAAGTTTTTATAAAGATATAATCAGTATTTATATAAAATTCATTATTTTATTTTGATTCCAATATTGATTTGGACGTTAGCATTGATGTGAAAATTTACTTTAAAAATTGGGATTATGATTTTGCAATCATTACACTACAGGGTGCGAGAAAAGTATTGTGACACAATTCAATTAAGCCCCACTTGGTGCGCAGTGTTTTAATTTATCCCAATTTTTTGCACCATGTACCTTAGCTATGTAGCTATTTAGCGCTCATGTATCAAACAAATATTTCTTTTAGATTACGAGATTTAATTTATTAAAAATTTAGTGAAGAAAAACGATCATGTTTCTCTCACTGCATGAGTCGTATTCTTTAATGCCGCTTTACAACAATGTAATAGGTGGCGCATTCCATTATTTTTTCTTAAGAAGGGCACTTGTGCCCGAGTCTAAATTTGTGTCCTTTTAATTTGGAGATTTGGTTATACAGCTTAAAAATATTTAAACGTAAGCTGTGACGAACGGCCCTCGAAAAAATTTTCTCGAATAAAGATGTCGCGTCCATCAAATAAGAATGATAGAAAAATATAAACGTATGTATTATGGTACACGTCCATTCAGTAGTGCAAATATGCTTTCAGTTTAAATTGGGAAAGCGAATCTGCTTCTGTACCTTTTTCGAATCTGTCCCAAGTGTCGTTTTCAGACATATTTTCTCATGTATGGTTCAGTAGTTTAAACCATGTTTTCATTCAGTTTGACGCTACTAAAATTCATAATTAGGCCCTTGCATATAACATACAAGTTTATATCTCAATATATGGATGCTGAGAAAGAAATTCGAAAATGTGATTTTTCAAAAAGATAATTCCGTATCAAAGTGTGATGCAGTTATTTTCATATTTCTCCGTTTCCTGATATCGTATTTCCGCCTAAACAAGTATACTTTAAAGAGGAATGGTTGCTCTCCATACTCAAGTTGAGAAAGCGGGGGAATTATTATCCGAAGATTTTTTATTATTAATTAAAGAGAAAAATGAGCTGCGGGCCAAGGGCCCATTTTTTCGAACTTGAAAATCGAAAAGCTCTGAAAGACAAAATCGATAGATGGGGAACTGTGATAAAATTGTTGGAGGTACTGTTCGCAGGCATACAATGGCGAAAGCAGAAATCTATGCTATCATTACTTCGCGAGATATTACATAAAAGACTTGTCACCATACTTTTCTCGCACCCTGTACAGTTCGGGACGAGGGTTTGGCGGTTTATTCGGAATCCCGTGAATTTTTCACTATATAACGAATTCTATAATGAGATTATAGTTTTTCCTTGCAGGAAAGAAGCTCACAGTTGTCGAAGAGCCGAATAATGGATATCAGAAGGGGAAAAGGTAGCTTAAAAATATTTAACTGATTTATTCAATTAGTTTTTATTTAGTTAGGTTTTATATGATAATTGCATTTTCTTAGCAGTGTCGAGGAGTTGTGCCAGGAAGTAGTGGAGATTCTCAAGAGCAATTCGAACAAGGACCAATGGCTTCAAGACAAGGGCATTCTCGCTCGAATGCTGTCTAAGGAGGAGAATTATTCGGTTGGAAATTCATATTCGAACATTTTCAACGTTGATTATCCCTGGAAAGCGTTATGCGTGATTAAATACCAATTAATGTTCAAGGCAAGCTCCTCTATTGGATATCCCTGTTCTTGCATATGTAGATTCTTCCTTTAATTGTTATCATCATCCAGGTTTTCGGTACGAGAATAACCATCCCTCTCATCCAACTGATGACACAAGCAAACTCCGATCTCGCTGAAGAGGCGACGAAGGCTGTCGGAAATATTGCATATACATCCGCGCAGCTCCGCGATGTAATTGTCCGTGAGTGACTCTCTCATAATGCTAGGGTTCAAATAAGGTTCAGGACGTAACTTTAAAAATATTAGCGCGATATTTAATTGTCACTTTCTTATTCGGCTTCAGAGTTCCACCCCTCTGCCTGCAAATCCACCCAGACCACGGGTGTTAAGAAACAGGTCAGAAAAGCCCACAACTTGCTGCACGGGCTAGGTCGCTGATAATCTCACGACAGACTGAACGCTGAATTCGCGCGGGGGTGGCAAATCCCGCCTTGCGTGGAGTGCCTTATCCAAACTTTTTTTAGAGTCTAACGGTGTGGAAGCGCTGAAGACGTTGTGTGGCATGCTGAAGGAACTTCCGATCTCATTCGTGCGCGTGCTCTCCGAAACCTTCGTGAATATCTCCTGCCATACGAAATCCCAAGTGTCCATCGAGGTACGATTATGGAAATATGGGTAAATTGTTACTAGAAAATAATGGTCAATTTATTCAGAATATCTCATATTTTAACCTAAATAATAGAGACCGCCTATTGCCTATATGCTCGAAAACAGTTTTTCGCACTGAGCAGTCGGATTTAGCATTATAAAAAATATTGAACATTCTCCACGAAGTAATATTTACTAAATAATAAATTTAGTAAATAATATCCATAGAGAGGATATATATGGTCACAATAATATAAGACTCGATTTGTCAGGTGCTCGGTGTGATGGTGCAGTGTCTACTCCAGCTGCTACAATTCGAGGCATGCATTTTATTGATTTATTTTCTATTGAACATTGGTTGGACAAAAATGACACATTGATGATATATTCTTAGGACCACGAAGTGTGCAAGAGCGCTATCGGGGCACTGAGACTCATCGCGTATGAACGGGATCAGCGGTTTGCGCAGGTATGATATCTACGTTGGCGATGAATGGATTATCATATCATTCTAGAAAATGCTCGTTCGAGACTCGGGTATCTTGTCGCTGGTCTTCAAGCACCTCGCCGATGCAGAAGACGATATGGTGTTGTCGGCACTCGGAGTACGTCATATTTCTAATTGTGCGTCAGTATCTCAGTTGACGCACTGCAGGTGCTCAGCAGTGTTGCGGCGGGCGACGATGACACACTGAGACAGTCGGTGATCGATCTTGGCACGCTGCGAGAGCTGAAAGGCATTATGGAGAAGAAGGCGGGCAACGTAGCGATCGTCACGAGTTGCTGCAGGCTGATGAGGAACGTGATGATGGGTTGGTCATTATATGCTCATTGCATCCAAAAAAAAAGAAGAAAAAAACATTTAAAAATGATGAACGCCTTTTACTGAACCTGTTAATATTGCCCTAATGAGCGCGATGATAACGCCTATGCAATACGTTTTTTGAAATGTGCATGTTGAAGGACAGTACGTGACGTATGTATCTCGGTAAGATTTGCTTGTAATAAAGATGCATATAATGATCGCTTCAGTCGATAGATCGACAACAGAGTTATTTCAATTATAATTATTTTCTCAATCCAGGAATGAGAATCACAACCAAGAAGTCATCAACAACGGACTTATCAAAATGATCAACAAGGTACGTCGTTGAAAAGGGGATACTCAGTTATCCTTGTGGCATACCGCTTGTGTTATTGGTAAAAATGTGGGTTCGCAAAAGTCTTCCCCTCGCTTCTCTCTTTCTGCACGCTCTTTCGTTTTCTCTGACGAGTAGAGAAAATCGAGAGAGCTAAAGAGAGAGGCGAGGTGAAGTCTTTCGCGCCCCCGGCACAAACCAAGAAAAAGGCACTAATAAGTATCATATATAGTGTATATATTGGCTTGTTGATCTATGAATACAGGCCATGGCGACGGGCGATTCGGACTGTCAGAGACAGTGCACTTGTACTTGCGCTGAAAATAAAATTTTACCAATATCGGGCACTTTCAGCGCTTTTTAAGGGCTCAAGCCCCCTTAATCCTTACTTAAGCGTTCAAAGTGATCGCTGAATCGCCAAACTCCACCCCCTTATATGTACTCCGTAATGAGAGCGAAGCAAATGGAGCAGGAGACTGGATTCAAGATTACAGTGCGAGGAAAGGAGTCGATAAGAGGCAATAGAAAGGTGGGGGGAGGGAGGGTAGAGGAGGAGGAGTAGGAGAGAGATGGAATGTGCAGGAGGAGGCTAATCGTGGCAAGCCGAACTGGGAGCATCTGGACGATGAATTGCACGTGCTCATTCAGGTGGGAGCAAATGCATTGGATTACACCTCCATTGTAGAGTAGGGTGGAATATGTTGGATACGGTTGTGAGATAAGGATATAAAGGCGGATCGGCTAGATAGATCTCTGGTGTGATGTTGCATGTTGCCCCTAATACGGATTCTAAGTTAGGAAATTACCCTTGGTCCAACTTTGATTCTGCATGATTTCAACTTGGGATTCCAGAAATCGTCCAGTACGACCAATCCTCAACCTTTTAACGTTCTAAAGGGGTGTAGCACTTTAGAAATGGCCATTTTAGAACTCTCCAGAGGGTAAAAAATATAATGCTCAAAATTCTTCACTGACTTCAAATGCGAATAGTTCTAAAATGATATACCGCGTTCTAAGTTGGGATCAAGCAATTGCCGAAGGCCGCAAGCTGGATTCCAACTTGGAAACGGCCTTTCCTACTTGGGTGTGCACATCAACGTTTATTGAAGTGATGGACTTGTTATTACAGTCAGTCGTTGCTCGGTTCGTTCATCTCTACATACAATCTCGGCTTGTCTGCTGGATTGGGCGGAGGAGCGGCCAGATCGATCGGAGGTATAGAGGGCGAAGAAAGGGTAAGGGATACTTCCCCGAAGCCCGGCCAGTCATTCCAAGCCTTGTCGTAGTCCATTGTGAGTGCGTGAGCATGATTCATCTGTGAACTGACTAAAAATGATTGGGACTGACTGGGCTTCGGGAGAAGTTCCATGAAAGCAATAATTAACTTTTTTAAATTGCCATTTATTGTAACAATTGTTGAGATACCAAAGTGGTTTTCCAACTTGGTAACAAGGTCGTTTGATTAAGGGACGTCTTTCAATGGGGCGACATCATCCTCGAAGTGCGAAAAGCAAGGGAGGGGAGAGTTATTGATTACCCCTTCCAGGGTGAAGTAGTGACGATTACGGAGAAGTTGTGCGTGCCTCGTCGTGAGTACCCCGAGGCGAGTCTCAATATTATGACATTGACTTATTCATATCTCAATCAGTTAATGTAGGGATCACAGACGGGTTTCTTCAAAATGCTTCTTCAATAAAATGCGCATAGAATCCAATGGTTTATGAGCTGCCGATACGATTTCGACAACAAAAAATTTAAAAAAAATTGCGAAATAACTTAATAATCCGAATTAACAAAACGAACGCCGAGGATAATGTACAGTACCCCTCCGTCTGCCAACGGTCTAATCACTAACTGACCTTTTATCTTCATATTTTTCGTTATTTGTTTTTCTTAATTTTTAAATTAAAATTATATGAAAATATGTTTTAGAATTGATATACATAAGATTCTGGGAATCACAGACCGGGAAAATAGTTTATCACTGAGATTGTTTGTCATTGGAGCGTCGCGTGTTCGGCTTTCAGATCGAGAAAGTAACATTCCGTTCGATGACACCTGGCCTCGCTACGCGAAAATACATACTTTAGGATCAGTAGATTGAATTGACACACGAATATAAGGGGTGTCAAAAGACGGAAGTGCATTATCGATCGAAGGAAGTGGGCATCGCGGGTTTTCAGGCAAAAACTCGATGTAACTTCAATGCTCCCTCTGCCATATTAACGCACTTCGCCTTAACATGTACTATAGAGTCCACAAATTGTATTAGTAACGAAATATAAGGTATGGCAAAGGGAGCAAATCAATTATCGATCGAAAAAGTGCACACTGGAAACATACTTTCCTAAATTGGCTATGAATCGCATTCTACGGTCCTGAAAGTGGTCAAAATGATGTGGGAAGATATCTGATACTGGGAAAATGTATTCGGATAAGAAAAAAAATATTTTTTATCAAAAAGAACGTGTTGAAAACAACCGAAAAAGTCTTCGAGAGTACACAAGCGATTTAGAATCGCAAACTGAAAATAAATGGGGCATACTGTAAGTAGGAATTAAGAAATGACCATGCTCTGCGGCCCCTAAGTTAATGAGCATAATTGCAGTACAACTTCGTGGGTCGCATTATGGGTCCTCGTGGGATGACTGCGAAGCAATTGGAGCAGGAGACGGGATGCAAGATCATGGTGCGAGGAAAGGGATCGATGAGGGACAAGAGAATGGTGAGGAAGGGGAGGGCAGAGGGATGCGGAAAAGGAGATAGATGGAATGCTCAGGAGGAGGCTAATCATGGCAAGCTGAACTGAGAGCATCTGGACGACGAATTGCACGTGCTCATTCAGGTGAGATGGAGTTGGAATACACCATCGATTGCCTAATGTTGTTGAATATAAGACATAAAAGTTAGTTCGCAGAGTCTCATATGAGCCTGTTTGCGTATGAGTCGGAAAATTGCTGAAATGATCCGAACAATTCAATTCGTTGAAACTGTCTCATTTGGGGGTTATCTGGCATGCGAATTACGATGGACATATTCATTTTATATTTTCTATGATATTTGATGTATAAATATTGTAATATTGATTTTTTTAATATTTCGAGCATTCGGCTTCGATCGTCCCATTACAGTTCCTCCATCATCGAAATAGCTTCTCGTACCAAGGAAATCGCTCTCTTTATGAGGAGAGGGCAACTCTACGATCCGGGTATGTTCGCCCTCAGCCATTTTTTTAAAATTGTGATATATCTTTTTCCAAGTTTTTCCCAATTTGTTCAATGAAATCAATGAAACATTTAATAAATGAATAAGCACGGTAATTCGTTTGGTTGCTAAATCTTGGTTCTTAGTCTACAAAAGTTAGAGATAATTTTTCCATACTTCTCTCACTCTTTCCACCAAATCTCCTATATTATCGATCTGTAGAGCAGGGTTGGCAAAAATAGTCTGAGCAGATCGCACGCAATGAGTCCGGAATGAGACGAAATGAAAAATTCTCTCTCGCTCTCTGGGACTTCCCAAAATGAAAATGTGCTCCAACCTTTCAACAACTTAATGCAACATATCTCAAAGTTGGTACTCTCAGTCTCAGACTCTCCTAGTTCCAATCATTCGGACTCTCAGAGTCTGAGACTCGACGTCGGACTATTTTTGCCAACCCTACTGTAAAGGTATTAATAGAATTCATCACCAGAGTTAGCCGACTCTCCATTCTCCATAAATACACATTCGTGTTAAGGTGCATTCTTTACTCAACTGGATTCACTGGCCTTCACGTTTATTCAAATCGTAGATCCAACGTCGAGTCTTTCCACTTCCACTTTTTACCATTCCTTTCTCACCAATAGAGCAGTTCCCTTGTGGAACTGTATCCCTCATAATATTGTCATCTCTAGAAATAGTGAATTGTTCTCACTTAGAGTAAAATCAATCCATAATATTGCTTACTCTCATTACTGCTAATTAGCTCTCTCTTAAACTTATTTATTGTCATTTTTCCCTTTGTCATCAAGTTATGGCATCGTAATATCATGTCCTTATTTCCCGTAGCAATCATTCTATAACTCTGTGCTGTAACACATGATAAATTATTATTATTATTCCTCGTTCCTACTGGAAGAATTTCTTCAACGAGGTGATAAACTACCTTTAAAGGAGGAGTAAATGCAAACGCGCGCATGGTTGGAATATGTTTCACCTAGGGACGCACTCCCTTCAAGTCGCGTGCTATCTCGCCCCCCTCTTCCCTGAGCTTTCTCTGATCTGGCTCCCAGCGAACTATCTATAACTCTGTTCGGAATGGAGATATCAATTTGAAACTTTCGGAGCTTCTTATCGTTGTGGAGCTCTAGGCAGTGTATATGATAGCTTCAAAAATTCAATTTTGAGTTTACTCCTTCTTTAATATTAGCATTATGATTTTAATCAGGGGGTCTCGGGTGTACCTATTGCTTTATTATTCAAGTCTTTTCAGAAAATCTCGTCAGGCCAGCTGGAGTCCGTCGAAGTGAGCTACAAGAAATACATCGATCATTACTTCTATTACGAGGATATGAGGATAACGGCCGAGCCCATCGAATTGCCTGACGAAGAGATTTATTCAATGGAGTGGAAGAAAGTTTTGTCAGAGTAGAATACCCTATTCACTATTCAAGTGTCAGATGATCATTTCTCTCTCTTGATCACCAACGTTTATCTTTCCCCGATAAGTTGTTAAGTTACCTTCGATTTCAAATCTTGTTATCACTTGTTCATATCATTGCACAGAAGGCAATCGATAAATGTGGTTGTTGTTGGTTCAACAGAGATGGAATTCTGTTGGAAGATGTTGCACTTGCTCATCGATACAGTACCTTTCTACCTGATTTGCCAGTAATCTCATGTCTGCAGCAATGCAATATCATTACAATCACACCGATTTTCGGTACGCTTAAGGGTGGTGGAATTGGAGGAGTTTGATTATCAGATTATCGCGCGCTATCGCCATAAGGGCGGAGCGAGCGCTCACTAGCCCTCGTGTCGTATTTGCCCTCTGATATGTAACGCAACGTGTTTTTACAAGTTTTATATTATTTCAGTACACAAATACTCACATGTTAAGCATAGTCCCATTCCCCCAACTTGTTTAAGTGTCCTTTTTTATTGACTAGCGTGCTCTCTCACTCGAGTTCTTTCCCTCGCACCTCTCATTCAGTTGTTCCTTTAGCTCTTGCGCCGAATAGTTTAACACGCTCTCCGCTCGCTTATTTATCTATTGGTGATAAAGCACTGCGTTTTCGCACATCCGCGCTCTATGTAAAACTACTCGAAACTTTAGCTATTTTTTTACAATTTATTATTACCAAGCCATTTTGTAATTTATATTAATGTTACAATTTATATCGCATTTCTACATATTAATATAAAAATTTTCAAGTGATTAAAATTTTATGCCCCCCCCTATTTAATGTCATGACCCGCTCACTTCTGTTGAATAGACGTTACTCTATTAGTTAAGTTCCCTGATTTGATTATTCTTATAAACTACTCGCATGTTAACTTTAACTTGTTCACATGTCCTGCGCATGTTGACTCTCGCGCGCTCTCTCTTTCTCTAACGCTCTCTTCCTCCCGCGCGTTCTCTCACCCGAGCCCCTTCCCTCGCACCTCTCCTTCAGTTATTCCTTTAGCTCTAGTGCCGGATAATTGACCGGTCTCTCCTCTCGCTTACATATTTATTGTTGATAAACCATTGGGTTTCATCTTAATTAATTAATTAAATTACTATTAGCTAGTGCCGCAACTCCGTGTAGCTGATTATATGTATGAAAAACGGAGGCTCCAAGGTTTGAATCTTTGAAATTTGAATATTTTTTATTTATTTGTTTCCAAAACATTTTTTGGGTGTAAATTGTCTGGACGTTTTTTTAAAAATAACACACCATTCCTCTATCCTACTCTAACTCTCAATCGCCTTCTCAGGACTTCTCGTCTCAGTGCCGTCGTTACAATGCCGTGGATCCTCAGGACAACAGGTACATGAAAATGGCCAACGTTAGCTACTAGGAAATATTTTTTCTCTCTTTGTTTCCCATGGAAAAGTTTTTATGGATATCATGTGGTATATAGAAATCCCGCTCACTTTATTTGGCCACATCGGCACTAGGTCGGATGATCACCGTCGAATGGTATCCTACTGCATGATAACCAGAACAATGAACCCTTCTGTAGAACTTTCATAGAATCATTTTTGAGACACCTACTGTGAAAGATCTACAGAATGGTCCATTTTTTGGCTATCATCCAGTAGATGACCATCCGACGGTGATCATCCGACATAGCGCCACCAGATCTGAACTTATCGGTTTTCATTTTTTAAAATTTTTTTATAACTATACAGGATTGCAAGTCCAGAAATGACGGTACAATTCCCGATTACAACCTCTGTTCAGTTGGGGATCTCTTCCCTGGCCAGCAGTCAACCGAATCTGTTACCATCTCTACAATCCTGATAATTGCTCAGATCTGGCCAATCTCTCTCAGGTAAACGGGGAGGAAAACTGTAGTGGACTTAGCAGTTTATGATCCCACTTCTTGTATTGAAATCATATTATCATACTAGACGTTCCGATAGAATAGTTGCTGAGTATGCTAAATTGTTTCTAACATGCTCAAGAGATATTGGCCATTAGAAGAACTCTTGATTACCCGTTCACATAAATTCCTCCATATAGTTCCTATATATCTTTCACATTGATCATTTCGATGATAAGACATTTCGCACAAACGAAGTCGGATATTGCTTGTTCTAGGACGTTTCGAACAATTCATTTGGAATAGTCACCTGGAAACAATCGACTTGAACTATTTCTTTTTTGAACATTTTTCGTGAATGCTCATACCACTGTGGAGGTTATCTCCTCTAACCATTCCCTATCTCAGGCCTCCACTCATTACCTCGATGTCGTGAATACCTTCATGAACGGAAATAGACCTGGAGTCGAATACGTGATTCTGGAAAAAAATGAAGTGGGTATTATGACTGAATTTTCCGCAAATTTGTGTGGGCAAATTGCATATCAATGGTGCATGTAAATGAGAAAAAAATAAATTGTTTTCTATCCTTTTTCACGTTTCATTATTCGCTGAAGAATGCTGCGATAAAAAATTTCAGTTTGCCAACGGTCTGAATGTGGACATTAAACTTATTCCTTCCAACCTTCTCTTCCACGGTCTGAAGGATCTGGACTCAAGACGATTCCTTCGACGAGGAAATGCTAACTCCCCCTTGCTGCAAGTGGTACTTAGTGGAACCGAGGATCCCATCTTCGAGAAGGTTAGATACGACACGGAATTGTTATTGTGCCCATAGGTGAGCGGGGGTTGAAGCTGGAAATCGAAAACCGGGGGGTGTTTAGGGTCAAAAGGAGGGGGGGGTCGTAAATGATCGTTTTCGTGACAAAATTTTCGAAAAACCGTGGGTGTCCAATCCGAAAACGGGGGTGTTTCACAGCTGTTTCACAGCTGGCTTCGATTTTGCCCACCTATGATTGTGCCGCTATTTTGTTTGAATTTCGTTTTTATTTTTATAGTGCACCAACAATATAATAAATGTGAGAAGACCGACTCGTTTCCATTTAAATTAACCTACCCAGACAATTAAAATCAAATATACCTAGATTGGAAACGATAAGGCTGTAGTTTTCTGATCTTGGTGATCTCGTACGTTTGCATACTTCTCATGCAATGCGTCTAACCTTCAGGGTTTCGTACTGTTGTGCATCTTTAACCATTTTTAAATTTAAAATCGGCAGGTTTCCGGTCTGGTTTCTGCATCCATCCTGAGGGTCTCGATCAATGGACATAATGCATCAATGGATTATCTCAGTCCTGAGGATTTCTCGTTGATCGCTTTGATGCTGCGCAGTTCAATGATCGGAAATCTCAATATGTTCGACTGCAGGGTGGATGACTCCAATGCGTAAGTCATTGCATTATTTTAATTTATTTATAAGCTTATTTGATACAAGAATATTCGCAAGGTTTTTTAACGTATAATGAAGAATGTACGCTTTCATGAAGCCGTCTGCGAATAATATGTTGATATGCTCGACTCAGCAGTGCACTATCTGTGCACTGTCTTTCCATTTCCATTTCCAGTTCATCCATCATCGATATTGCTTCTCGTACCAAGGAATTCTCTCTTATGAGTGCCGCGCAACTCTCCGATCCGGGTGGGTTGTCTCTCAATAATAATGTTTTTTTATTCTTCAAAAAACAGTGATATAGTGATATGAAATAGTAAAATAACGAATATGGTGAAATGCTGAAATCAATAAGACCCAAATAGGTCTATCCGCCTTTCTTGCTGATTCGAGCTTTCTTACTGATACGGAGTTCTGACATACCCGAAGGTCACTTGTGCACCATTATCTCACTTTTCAGTACACTTAATTGTGCGTTTTCAGTGTAATTGAGGAATGTATGGGTGGGAAAACATTCGCCATCCCTTTCTCCTCGCAAGTGACAAACCATTTCTATCATTTGTCACTTGCGCTGTGAAATGTTCTGAAAAGTTAGAAAATGGTACTTACAAGCCCTTTGGGTATGTCAGAACCCCATTCATTTATATACCCGTTGAATCAACACGAAAAGGCGGATCGACCTATCTGGGTCTCCATTCGCTCATTTTAACGAGTCAATCAGTCGTCATAACTTGAGAACGGGTAAGATACACAAAGAAGTAAACCGTTCAATGTGCACTGAAATTCTGCACGGGTACGCGAGATTTCGTGCTTCTACCATGCTTTTTGAGGGTGAGAAATTCGAGAAACAGGTGTGTGCCGGTAGTGTCACGGAAGCACTCCATCTCCCAATAAGCGATTCATGCATATGAGTAGCCCGCGATGTTCAGTCTCGAAACCCCAGGAAATATATTTCGATGAGTTTAATTATATTAGTGGCGTGGTGGCCCAGTGGCGTGAGGCGCCACTCGCTATACAAGGGACCTGAGTTCGATCCCCAGCCGAGGCAGACCAAGCCCTCCATCCCCCCGGGGTCGGTTAATTGGTAGTGACCCCGGTCGCGAAATGTATCGTTCTCTAGAAGCACCTTGGACAGCAGGGATACGTAGTCCAAACAGTAGTCGGCCTCACCGCACTACACCACCAAGCGTAATCGTCTCATGACGACTGTAAAATCGCTTGAAGTGGCTGCAAAAAAAAAAATTTTTATGGACGTATCATGGGTTTGAAGAATCGATCGCGAATGGTCTCATATTTCTCTCACTCTCTCCAGCTATATTCTGTTAAAGCCGATATCACTGGTCAAAAAGTCGAGATAATGCGAAAAATAGAACGACTGGCTAAGCTTCTCTATCAATGGCCCATAAGAAATAATTTGGTTTTCAGCCACATTCATTACCCAATTGTATTCACTGGAAATCACTTCTGTTCGCCTCGACGAATGTTATTCTTACGACGAATGTTATTCTTTCTTACTCATTCCTTCTGGAAGAAGTTCTTCAACGAGGTGACAATCCCAAGAATATTGACTTTGCAATATTAACCGACTTTACTCAGAAATTTTCTTCCGGCGAACTCGAGTACGTTGAGGTGGACTACACAGAAGAGTATATCGATGCGGATTCCGATAATGAGTCGATGTTTTGGGACGCGTACAGGAGGATCACGAAGGCGCCCGTTACCCTGCGTGATGAGCCCATCGAATCTCTGAAGTGGAAGAAATCTGAGACCGATTAGAAAACCGTATACCGTATCCACTTTTCACCATGTGATACAGTCTACCTTTAATCGTTATTCTGTATCACCACCAGTTCTCTGTTCCTAAGAAGTTGTTAAATGATCTTTGATTTCATCCAACTATCACTTGTTAATATCATTGCACAGAAGGCAATCGATAAATGTTGTTGCATTAAATTGGACAGAGTTTGGTTGGAAGATGTTGCTCTTGCTCATCGATACTGTACCTTTCTAACTGATTTATAATAGATCATCTTATTTATACCGATGTTCAGTAACTTTTGGTTGAATGGAATGTGCTGAAATAAGAACTCGGGCGCTCTCCCCAAAGAAGAGCGAACGCTCATTGGCCCGCGTACTATTGACATTCTGATATCTAATGCAAACGTGTTTTACACGAGTAAATATAAAATATTTTATAATTACCAAGCCCTTTTGTATCAGGTTGGCATGAAAGTCTTTGTCACTTTTTCAAAACTTTATTTCTTGGAGAAATGAAAAGCATGAGTTCATTTATACTTGTCATCATTATTGACCATATGTGCCCAACGTACCTGCAATGTATGGATCCCCTCCCTTTAGAACCCGCCTGGGCATAATGCAAAGTATTGCTTGCGTTCAACCTCGAGACATATACGGGAATTGAAGGCCCTACCTCGAACGGCATGGGCCAGGTCTGCGAAAAGCCCGTAATCTTACGGGCCATGTCAGAAGAGTACGGGTGGTGAGGGAGAACCATCCATCGCTATCTAGCCAGTTCCTGATTGATTTGATTAGAGACCTGGAGACGGGGTCATTTTGTTGAGTATACACTTCCTTGTCCTTCAGCCTTGAATGATCGACTTCCAGCTTCAAATGATGTAGGTGTGTGACGTACTTGACCCCGGTGATTGACATGCCCTCAGGTAGTAGCTCCGATAAGATTACGCCATCCACTCCCCATCACATTGACAGCGTTTTTTTTGGCTTGCAGATCAAGTTTTGGGACACCCCGTGAAGTGTCTCCTTCTCCAACCCGTTGGGTTCTCCTGTGGTTGTTATCGTAGAGGACCCACTTCTCATTCCCCGTTATGAGCCGTTCCATCCATCGATCCCCGCCTTGGGAAATGAGGAGAGTAATGGAATCATCGACTCGACGGTCACGGCTGGCTTGGCTCAGATCATGGGATATGTATCGACCGATAAATTTCCTCATTCCAAGAGATCTCAAGTCGTCTTTGACAGTGCTATGGTGGACTCTAAGTGCAATAGTCATTTCACGGGCACTTTGAAATGGGTATGTTTCCACAACTTCCTTCAACGTTTCCAAATCCAACTCCCCAGGTCTTCCAGGCCGATCCTGATCATTGAGGGTCAAGTCGTCTTCTTCGAAGCGATGGAATCAATTCCATATGCTGTTGTAGAGGGGGCACGTGTGCCATAAAGATAATTCAGTAGGGTATCTGAATCCTTCATCGTGAAGTCAGATATTGAAATGCAAATCAGAACATGACTGAAGTGGATGGCACTTGTGACATACAACGTTCCTCTACTTGCCCCTTTCTGATGGGAAGGGAATGGGAAGTTCTTTACGTTAAAGGCCCCTCACTGCTTGTTATTCACTAGGCACGAGGAAATGTCAAAGTCCATCTGCGACGAGCAGTGGAAAAACAAAACCAGTGACAAAGACTTTCATGCCAACCTAATAATTTATATTAATATTATATATTTCGCGTTTCTACATGTTAATATTACTATTTTCAAGTTAGATAATATTATATATGTCCCCCGCTGTAAAATATTTGATATGTCCCCCGCTGTAAAATTTTGACTTGTTCGCATTTATTGTATAGGAATTACACTAATGAATAATTTTCCTAATTAGATTATTCCTATATGAAAAAAATTCGCATGCTTACTCATATTCCCCTTCCCTCGACTTGTTTACATAACCTTTATGTGTTGACTCGCGCGCGCTCTCTCTTTCTCTAACGCTCTCTTCCTTTCGCGCGCTCTCTCGCTCTATCACTCGAACCCCTTCCTTCGCACATCTCATAATGCAGCTCTAGCGCACGATAAACGACCGATCTCTCTTCTCACTTCTCTTTGCTTATTTATTATCGGTGATAAAACGCTGCGCTTTCTCAAATCCTCGCCACGGACGCAACATCATCATACTAACTTTAAAAATAATAAAGCTTGAATCTTTTCATTTCGCGCGTTCTCCCGCTCTTTCGAACCGGAGAGAGTATGTAAAATATGGAGAGAGCGACTAGATGTAAAGAATACCTCCCGACTTGCTAGTAATATACTCATACTTCCATTGAGTATCGATACTAATCAACTGCATAATTTCAGCGCATGAGTTCGTTGTTACGAAGAACTATAGATACTGATAACAAAGACTCCAAGGTTTGAATCTTTTATATTTTGATAGTTTTCACTTTTTTTCGTATAAAACGTATTTTTTTGTGAAATTAGCCCTTCATTTTTACATTTTCTTATGTTCAATAAATAGTTTGGATTTCATGTCCAGAATGAACTCTTGGGTTCGCAAAATGGTCCTTCCTTTGATTTTTTATCTATATATTTCTTCTCTGAAGGAAGACACTCCGATGGTCGCCGATCTGAAGAAACAACTATCGAAGATTGGGAGAATACCCGAGGTACTCATTTTGGCAATCATACAAATTTGATCTCTACCTGATAATCAGCTAATTATGTTAAGAAAGCATACAATTTTAAAGGGGCAAGTTGGCGCTGTGGTTGTGTCATGAGTTCGAATCCCTCTCCGCAAAAATTGACCAACCATATTCCCCGTTAATTTCGTTCCGTTTCCTTTCTGTTTTGGCATTTCCATTCGTACTTTAATTTATAAAAATAGCATGTTCAACAACCCAATACAACGGCCCAAAGACACAATTTCATTTTATCTTTACCTTTAATTGGAAATCAGATTCCCGTCAACGTTGATCGTCCTGTTGAAGTGATGTCCGATTTTTATATAAGTTTTCTATATAAATAATGATCTTGATATTTTCTCGAGTATACTAGGCGTTTCAACTGAATAATTTCTGAGTTAGCCGGGCTAACTTAGCCCTGGTCATTTCCGACTAAGTAGACATTGATCTTTGTGCAAGGTACCAATGGATTAAATTCCCGGTACTGTGAGAATAGAAGGCGTAGCAAGTTGGTGTGCCTCGGTGCACAAAGGAATCAGCAGAACGGAACGTAACGTTAAATGTACGGTAGCTGACTGTCATGCTGTGCCTGCACGCACAGCACGACAGGCAGCTACCGTACATTTAGCGTTCCGTTCCGTTCTGCTGATTCCTTTGTGCACCGAGGCACACCAACTTGCTACGCTTTCTATTCTCACAGTACGATCACCTTTAAATATTTATACATTATCGCAGGTCTCCACTCATTACCTCGCTGGCGTGAATACCTTCATGAACAGAGACGGAAATCGGCCGGGAGTCAACCGCGTTTATCTGGGGAGCGATGGGGGTGAGTATTAGCTTATCGCATAACTCTAAAACGTATAGAACAACCTAATATTATGAAATATGCACGTATAGTGGTGCTAGAATCACGGCGTTTTGTTGGCATAATTCAAAACAATATATCTTAAGCAAGATCCCATGGAAATGGAACGAGTGTTGTCTGCCTTGCTATTTCACTCAAAATGCCGTGCAACTGTGTTTTCACTTTGCAAATCTTACAATCATAAATTGGCAGGACGGCCTGGAAGTACAGATTGAACTAATTCCTTCCAACTTTCGCTTCTATGGTCTGAAGGATTTGGGCTTAAGAAGATTCCTTCGACGGGGAAGATCGAACTATCCGGAGCTACACTTGAAATCGAATGGGACTGAGGATCTCATCTTCGAAAAGATTAGTTCAGCCACGAAATCATTGCTACTTTTTAATATTTTCTTGTACTTTTCTGAAGTTTTGTGGATCTGTACTGAGGATAATGATTTCTATGTAAAATGAGCGAAGACCGACTCGTATAGTTGCGTTAAGCTACCCAAATAATTATGTAATTGAAATTGACGAATAACCTCAAAGGCTCTAACTCAACGGGTTCAATATTGATTTTAAAGCTTCTTTATTGTTGTTTAACCATTTACTCTGCTGATTTCTAGCCTCTTATCTGCATCCATCCAGAAAGTCTACATCAGCGGAAATTATCTCAGTCCTGAAGATTACTCGTTGTTCGCTCAGCTTTTGCGCAGTTCGAAGATTGAATATCTCGAGATTCCGATCTATCGAGTGGATGACACCCCCGCGTAAGTATGACTTTTCATGTATTTTCTATGATCTTTGTATAAACCATTTATTTTTCATGAATCCATTTCTCAATTTCATGGAGTATTTCGAGCGTGGGCATCAATCTTTCCATTACAGTGTCTCCATCATCGAAATAGCTTCTCGTACCAAGGCAATCGCTCTCTTCATGAGAAAGGGGCAACTCTCCGATCCGGGTGGGTTAGAAATCAGTCATTTTTAAAATGGTTATTTATCTTTTCTCTAATATTGTCCCAATTTGTTCAATGAAATCTATGAAATACTCACAAAATGAATAAGCACGGTAACTAGGTTGGTTGCGATCTTGTTTTTATGTCGACAAAAGTTAAGAGATCATTTTCTCTATTTCTCTATCTCTCCAGAAACTTACCGATCTCACTGTGAGAATAGAAAGCGTAGCAAGTTGGTGTGCCTCGGTGCACAAAGGAATCAGCAGAAGGGAACGGAACGTTAAATGTACGGTAGCTGCCTGTCGTGCTGTGCCTGCACGCACAACACAAGGCACATCACGACAGGCAGCTACCGTACATTTAACGTTCCGTTCCCTTCTGCTGATTCCTTTGTGCACCGAGGCACACCAACTTGCTACGCTTTCTATTCTCACAGTAACGATCTGTAGAGTTAGTATGAGATATGAAGATTATTCAAGTTTATTAGTTTGAAGACTCTCAATTCTCCATAAATGCATACTCCATTTCAGGTGCTTTCATTACTCAACTGGATTCACTGGCCCTCACGTCTATTCTCATCGTAGATCCAACGTCGAGTCTTCCTCGTTCCTACTGGAAGAATTTCTTCAACGACGTGATAAACAACCGGGAATAGTAGAAATATGATTTTAATCAGGGGTTTACGACTGTATCTATTGCTTTATTAACCAAGTCTTTTCAGAAAATCTCGTCCGGCGAGCTGGAGTATGTTAATGTGAGCTACAAGAAATACCTCGATCATTATTTCTATTACGAGGATATGAGGATAACGACTGCACCCGTCGAATTGCCTGATGAAGAGATTTATTCCCTGGAGTGGAAGAAAGTTTTGTCAGAGTAGAATACCGTATACCGGATACACTATGCAAGTGCCAGATAATCAATAATCTCATTTTTGATCGCCACCGCTTATCTTTTTTCCGAGAAGTTGTTAAATCACCTTAGATTTCAAATCTTGTTATCACTTGTTCCTATCATTGCACAGAAGGCAATCGATAAATTTTGTTGTTGTTGTTCAGCCGAGATGGAATTATGTTGGAAGATGTTGCACTTGCTCATCGATACAGTACCTTCATACTTGATTTACCCGTAATCACACATCTACAACAATGTAAGATCATCCTATTCAAACCGATTTTCAGTAACCTTAAGTGCAGTGGAATGGGAGGAGCTAGAGTAGCAGATTATCGCGCGCTCTCGCCAAAAAGGCGGGGCGAGCGCTTACTAGCCCTCGTGTCGTATCTGCACTCTGATATCTAACGCAAACGTCGTTTTACAAGTTTTTATATTATTTCAATGCACAAATACTCACTTGTTTATTCATAGTCCCCTTCCCTCAAGTTGTTTACGCGTCATTTATTTGTTGGCTCGCGCGCTCTCTCTCTCTCTTTCTCTAATGCTCTCTTCGTTCTGCGCGCTCTCTCGCTCTATCACTCGAGCCCCTTCCCTCGCGCCTCTCATTCAGTTGTTCCTTTAGCTCTTGCGCCAAATACTTGACCTCTCTCTCTTCTCCCTTTTTATGTATTATGTGTTTATTGGTGATAAGCAATTGCGTTTACTCACATACGCGCCCTATTTGATACTCCACTTTTACTTTCTATATATTAATTAATTATATTACTATTACCTTATGTCGCTGCGCCGTGTTCTTGCATATATTTATTGACGAACTTCATCGAATGACGCTAATTATTAATTTGTATTTTTGCAGCACTTGCATTCTTTGTTACGAAGAAGTATGGATACTGATAACAGAGGCTCCAAGGTTTGAATCTTTTAAATGTTGTTATTTTTTCTTTGTTTGTTTCCAGGACATTTTGTGGGTGTAATTTGTATTCGACGTTCACATCTCATTATGTAAATATATATTTGCTTTCAGCAGGCTCCTATGGCGAGGGAGAAGATCATCCAGATTGGCGAGGGAGAAGATCATCCAGCAGTGAAGAGAGAAGCAGGGAAGGTTCAATTTATTATTTTTGAACACCCTTTCTTTTAGAAAAAGTGAATTTACTAATGTTAGGACGCAAAATCGCTTGATGTTTTTATCGCATTTAATTAGAAAAACCGGAACCAAGCGAGTGCTCAAATCGGTCCTCCCCTTACATTTACTTAGATCACGTTACAATTCATCTGAATACTTTCCCTCTGCAGGAAGTTGATACTCCGATGGTCGCCGAACTGAAGAAACAATTGGGGAAGCTGGGGAGAATGCCCGAGGTATTCATTCTTGACTGAGAATCGTTTTGTTGACAATCATGTATGATTAAATTGTTGTGTCATGATTTCTCTCCCTTGAAGCACTGTTCTTTGGCGATACAAGTCTTGAACCCGGGATGTTCCTTTACGATTATCATGAATTGAGATTCAGATACCCGTCAACGTTGATCGTCCTTCTGAAGTGATGTCCTCTTCGTCCTCCTCTCGTCACCCTACTGATTTTGATTCGGTTTGGATGGATGCTTTCTGTCAAGTGAGTTTTCATTAGAGTTCCCTGTTTGGTAGGTGCCTCTCCAAATATGATTGATATTTCGCGTAGTGAACGCAAAAATCAAAGAAGTTAAAATATATTTTGTTTTATAGTGTACTGCTTTTTACCATACTTTCATCTATGCTACGTTAATGCTTGATCACCTTTTTAGGATTTCTCGTCCCAGTGCCGTCATAGCAATGCCGTGGATACGCAACAGGCGCGAAACGAGGGAGTCCTCAATGATAACCAGAGGCGAGTTCCTTAATCTGCTTACACTAAGTGATATCGTATCTCCATGTATCGTATTTAAAATATTACAGTACGTTTTATAAATTTGCCTTATTAATTTAGGACACTTTAAAGTCAATACAAGGGTGATATGATTCCCATTGATTTCTGTTTAAAAAATTGGTTTGGTGAAATATCAGTTGGTTCATCCTACAGAATTACAAGATCTAGAAAGATGCAACAAACTCCTTTTATAATCTCTAGTTCCAGTTGGGACTCTCTTCCATGGCCAGCAGTCGACCGCATCTGCTACCATCTCTTCGATCGTTATGATTCCTCAGATCTGGCTGATCTCGCCCATGTACAATAGAACAATAGAGAATTGGGGACTGTAGTCGACTAAACAGTTCATGTTCACATTTCGAAGCGTATTGTATTTATCATCCATATTCACTATATTGGGCACTTCCATAATATGAACTAATTATTTTCGAAAGAAGATTAGTCATTTCACAAAAATTTAAAAAATCCGAAGCAAAACCCCCATTTATTTTTTTACAAACCCCCATTTATTTTGGAGATATTCATGCACGTTTATTTTATCTTTAAGAGCCACTGTTTTTCCCGAACTGTTCATCCAGTTATTTTCTTATCACAGGTTTCCACTCACTACCTATCCGGTGTTAATACCTTCATGAACAGAGCCGGCAATAAACCGGGAGTCTATCGTGTGACACTGGAGGCAGCTGAAGTGAGTATTACGGCTTTTTGGAGTAATACCAGTAACATTTGCTTCAAACGAGCAAGCATGATACCATGTAAATCTAAGAGAGTTGTATTTATTCTATGTACCTTACCATCATACATTCGCAGGACGGTCTGGATGTGACTATTCACCTAATCCCTTCCAACCTTCTCTTCCACGGTCTGGCCGATGTCGACTCTGGACGATTATGGCGATATGGCAATTCTGAGAACCCCATTTTGGAATTTATTCTGAATGGCACCGAGGATCCTGTGTTCGAGAAGGTTAGAACAGACAAGGAATTACTGAAACTATTTCACAAGTCCTATATTTATGCGCTGTTTTAACTAACACATTGTTTCTTTTCAATAGCGGCAAAGCTTTTTGTAAACACCGATAATCAAACCAGTTACCCCGAGTAGATCCCCATGACCCTATCGTCTCCTTATTCACTCATAATTGTATTCGTAATTAACATATATTACATTTTCAAAAAAAATGAAAGGATCAGGTTAAATAGGGATTTCGTCCTTGTTATGTAATTTATCCATATATTCTACAGGTTTCCGGCATGTTTTCTGCATCTATCAAGGAAGTCGAGGTCGATGGAAGGCATCTAAATGCGGAGGATTTATCATTGATCGCCAAGCTGCTACGCGGTACAATGATCGGAAATCTGGCTATGGAGGACTGCAGAGTGGATGACACTACCGCGTAAGGCGATTCATATATATATATATATATATTTATGCTATTTCTGACGAAATAACGTTACAAAATTGAAATAGAATAGGCAATTAATGACGGTTAAAATGACGAGTGAATAATGGTACAATAGGGTATGGGGATCTACTCAGGGTAACTGGTTTGATTCTCGGAATTTACTAAAAGCCTTGCCGCTCTTGGAAAGAAACTATTGTGTCTGTAGTTGTGGTTCGATCCAGGATTATTGAAGTTCATTCCGTTTCGAGTGTAGTAAATTTTGAAATAATGTGGTTTTCGGTTGGAAATACTATATTTGCCTCGGATGAGATTTGTGGCTACTCTCTTATCAATCGCTATTCTACGCTTCTCTAGGGACTCAATGCCTAGTCTCTTGTTGCGATCGAGAGCAGTGGGCATGTTTTCCCAAGTATGATTAAAACAGCGCATAAATAACCGTCGTGTGAAATAGTTTTGTACCCTTTCGAGTTCCTTTTTATCCTTGTTTTGGTAAGGGTTGAAGACGGGTGAAGCGCTTTCTAAAATTGGTCTAATGTACATTGAGTACGTTTTGACGAGTACTTCTATATTTTTGGTTCGTAAGGCTCTGAGGATAGTGTGACTAGTAGTTTTGGCTTTAATGGATACGGAAGTGCAATGATCGGAAAATGAGAGGTTTTTCTGGATAACAAAACCGAGGTCTTTCACTTTTTCTTTTTGTTCCAGAGTTGTGGTTCCTATAGTATATGTTCGCTTTGTATTTGCTCTGCCTAGGTGCAATGAGTTACACTTATGCGCAGCAAGAGGGAGTAGCCACTCTTCAGACAAGTTTACGATAGTGTCAATCGCAGCCTGTAGAGGGGCGGGTGAATTCCCCTTCCTAAAGGACCGATATATTTTTATGTCATCGGCATACATTCTTGCAACGACGCCATGATTTTGTACTAGAGTAGGGATTTCTGAGGTGTAAATAACGAAGAGCAAGGGGCCTAGGACTGAGCCCTGTGGGACGCCGCTAGTTACAGGCATTGAGGTAGAAAGCGCATCTTTTACTCTCACTTGGAATGATCTATCTGTGAGGTATCCTGCTATCCACTTGATTGTATTTTCGGAGAGACCTATATTGCTAAGCTTGAGTTTTAGTTTGGGATGGGATACTCTATCGAAAGCTTTTGCAAAATCAAAGTAGATAACGTCAACAGGTTTCCCATCACTAATCGAGGATGTCCAGTGTTCGAGGACTTCGAGCATTTGGAGCTCACGCGATCGTTTCTTGCGGAATCCGTATTGCTCATCGGGGAAAATGTTTAATTGTTCGCAATGGTTGATAATAGATTTGCACAAAATGCGCTCGAAAACTCGGCAAAAGAAAGATGTAATAGAGATGGGCCTGTAGTTTAGGGGATTGGAAAAAGGGGGCGATTTCTTAACAGGAGTTACTATGGAATGCCTCCAATGGGAGGGGACCGTACCAGATTGGTAGGAGATCCTAAAAATGATTTCAAGGGCTTCGGAAATGGGTACGGCAATTCGTTTTATGAATGAAAGGTCAATGTTCTCAGGGGTTTTGCAGGAGGAGCGTTTCCATTTCTCAATAAGGGCGCAGATCTCGTGCCTAAGAAACTGGGGTTTTTCGTAAGTACCTATATGAGGGAAGGCACCGGTATTTGGCAATTTTCCGTTATCGATTGTGAATACGCTTACAAAAGTCTCGGCTAGTAAGTTTGCTTTGCCTAAGTCATCCATAACCAGAGTGCCATCAGCTCTCTTTAAGCCTTCGACTCCCTTGGATTTATTGACACAGCGTTTCATAAAACGGAAAAACTTGTTCTTATCGTCGCTTTCAATCACTTTTTTCTCAATGGTTTTGTGATAACGCTGCAGCTCTTTGCGAAACTTTTTGTTGAGAGACTCGAATTCCCTTTCATCTCTTGTGTCTTTACTATTTATCGATTTCTGCCAGGCATGGAAGCGCTTTCCTAAAAGTCGCTCAATATGGGGAGGGAGTTTACCATGAGAAAGGTTCACTTTGGTCCTAGGAACATGCGTATCTATTGATTTCTGAATGACGCTTATCAAGAGGTCGTACATAAGATCGATATTTGCTATTTTTGAAAAGGCGCTTGTCCAATCAATGTTTGCTAATTGAGAATTAATGAGGTCATAATCAGCATTTCTGTTGTCGCGCCTAAGAGCAAAAGCGGGTGCCGAATGATTCATTACAAACTTGAATTCGACCGTCGAATGGTCAGACATTTCGAAAGGGGGGCATACTTCAGTTTGGGTGATGAGGCTGGGATGGTTACATAATACTAAATCAAGGATGTTTTCCTTTCTGGTAGGTTCTTTGACAAATTGGGCAAGTTTTGCTGAGTTGCAGAGGTCAATGAATGATTGGGAGGGAGGGGTAACTGCAGTTGGCTGGGGGGTGGGGAAGATTGACCAGTTGATATCGGGTAGATTAAAGTCGCCAGTAACTATTGTTGGTTGGGGGCATGAGCAAAGGTCAAGAATTGACTTGGCAAGAGAGGCAGTTTGTATCGTACTTGCTTTGGGATTACGGTAGGCGCAGATAATCCTAATTAGGTCACCATTTATATCAACATCGACTGCTAATAATTCGTGGGATTCAGGTACGGTTTCATCAGCAATCTGTGCTGCACTTATGGAAGAATGTAGCATGATCGCTACACCACCGCCTCTAGAGTTTCTATCTATTCTGAACACATTGTAGTACTGATCATGGTCACCTAGGAGAAGCGAGGTAGGGAATGTTGGAGAGAGCCAAGTCTCAGTGAGGCAAATCATAGTATACTTTTTAGAAAGGGTTTGCGAAAGATAGTGTAGTTTGTTTTGGACAGAGCGGCAATTGGCTAGAACTGCGGAGAATGTAAGTGAGTTTCTGTCTGAGTGATGTTTAGGCCGGCGAATCAATACCAGTTTCCCTGAGTGCCGAGATTGGGAGGAGCACCAAAGTGGGAAACGTGAGAGATGAAGGGGTTGGGGTGCGAGTACTGGTAGGGGAAGGGATTGATGTGAATGGGATTATTGAGAAGGGGGCGGGGAGGGGCTCCATATCCGTTCGAGTTGTACTGGGGGTAGACAGGGGGGTGGTTCCGATATTGGGCCTGGATGGGTCGATTCTGACGAGGGTGGGGGTGAGGACGATTCGGGTGGGCAGGATTGTGATTCGTAGTGGAGGAGATGACTGAATCGCGTCTGCTCCTTGCCCTGTTCCGAGGAGGGGCGACGTTGGTCTGGGGAGGACGGATCTGGCTGTGGGGTACGGTAGGACGGATCGAGGGGGTGGCTTCAGGACCGTTTCTCCCGCAGCCTCGACCAGGAATCTTCCGGCGAGCATCGTCCTTGTCGGCGAAAGAGGGGCGGATGTAAACATCCTTGAAGAACGGATCACGGGAGACTCGATTCGCATGCTTCACGAAGAGAGCAGCATGCTTACGAGTTGGAAGTACGACCTTCGTCAGTCGACAGTGAGGCGACTCAATCTCTGCGGGTGGCATCCTGTACACTGAGACTGGAAGACAGGGAATTCCGGCCAGTGCAGTGAGTGTCACCACTTGATTGAAGCCCCTCCATACTTGCTTCTTACTTGTGAGGTTAATTTATGTATCATTTCATAAATATTTATTTTGTTTTTTATCAAGCCATTTCCGAATGATATGAAGTTGTTGTTAAACATACAAATACAAATATGAAATACAAGTAATTTATTCCATCCATAAGTGCACTTTAGATACGAGAAATTCTTTGAAGATGTTCAAGGAAGGTAAGTCGCTCTTTTGGCGGCTGGTTGTGTATGGGAGAGGAGTCGAGGCAGTTGGGACTTAGGAGTGCACTACTACCTTTCCATTTTCAGTTCCTCCATCATCGGCATTGCATCTTGTGCCAAGGAAATATCTATCGATTTGGGCAACGCGCAACTCTCCGATGAGGGTGGGTTCCTCTCAATCATTTTATTTATTTTTCAATATGTTTATAATAGTGATTTATTTCTCATACCTCTTGTAATCGTGCATTCTTTCTGATATATGATAACAACAAGTAAACGTATATAAATGACGGAATAGACGAGATTACTTTGGTTCATAAATATTATTTCTTTGACGGCAAACGCTGAGGAATCACTCTTTATTTGATTCATTTTTTTAAAAATTGCGATATCTCTTAATCCAAGCTATATCAATGAAACATTTACGATATTTGACCTTTTGATAAGATCTATGAGTCATAGGCTTAAAGGTCAAAAGTTGGAAATTAGCCGGTACTATCTCTCTGTGTTTTCATAAAAATGTTTTCGCTGTGTGAACCCAGTCTACCGGATGTGCTGAAACGTTTAGAAGTTAAAACACAATAAAAATAAAACAATTTTAACAAATATAGGAACTTTTAAAATTTCTCTCTGGTATACTAGACTACCATATGCTAATTGGAGTTAAAGAACAGCGTGAGTCATATTTTAACATTGATTTTCGCATAATTTTTTTTCTCTTTTTCTATTATTTATTTTTATATTTTCTGTATCTTGTAATCCGAAAAGGGTGAGGTGCTTGATTCTGAAGACATAGTTGAGCAGAAAATCAGGTTTATCATGTATGAACATAGGACGAATCCTGCCAAATTTTAGCCAATGTAGCAAGAAAGCGACCGGGATTTGGGCATAACCCATACGCAAAATGAGAAGAGGGATACTAGGAAAATCTAAACAAACAAAAAATTGAGAAGTACATTCGAAAATTCAGAGAGATTCAAGGAAAACGAAAACTAAAATTTTGAGTAAAATTTTAGACGACTAAAACTCATGTTCAAATCACGTTAGAAGCGTCGAACCAGTCGCAAATCCGTTTAGAATGAGTCTCACTAGCTATATTATGGTAAGTATGACCTAGAAAATAATAATATCGCAAAATCGATAAAGAAAAACATTGACTTCGCGACAAAACTTTTAAAAAAGGTACGGTAGTTGGGCACACCATAAACAGTGGTGTGCATGGGTGATGGACGGCAGAAAGGACGGGACTCCGCAGTCCCTATATGAATAAGCAAGTGAAATTAGTTTCGTTGCTAAATCTTAAACCGACGAAATATTTTTATTTATCTCTCCGGCCACCGATCTTCCTGTCTAGAGAGTGACTCATCAGTTTTTGTTGAATTTGAATGACCCATAATTAAGCACGCACAATTTTTTCAGCTTCATTCATTGAACAACTGGATTCGCTAAAGCTTTCCTCCGTTCGCATCAAAGAACATATGTTCTCGTTAATCGGTCTTCCTCCTTCCTTCTGGGAGAATTTCTTCAACGAGGTGATAAATTGTCGAGAATACTGGGCTTATCTACTTCTATACAATCCAATTCTTCGCAGAGATTTTCGTCCGGCGCGATTGAGAATGTTTATGTGCGCTATTTTGTTGGGACTGTCGGTGACCAGGTGATGTATGAGGGTATCATGATCACGGAGGCGCCTATCGATTGGCCTGATGAACTCATCGACTCGGTGGAGTGGAAGAAAGTTGTGGTGGAGTAGAATACCGTATACCTTATCGTTCTCCTTTCTCGCTATCTTTATAATACCTTCGTACCTAATATACCTGTCAACCTTTCTTCGGTATTATTTTATGGACACATTTTTGTAAACATTTTTGGGCACTTTGATGTTGATTCATGCTTATCTTCTCTCGAGAAGTCGTGATGTTTTCTATTATTTCACACCATAATATCACTTGTTTCATTGCGTAGAAGGTAATCAATAAATGTTACTGTTGGCTCAACAGGAATGGAGTTCTGTTGGAAGATGTTGCTCTTGCTCATCATTACAATACCTTTCCAATTGAATTACATACTCTCTTATCTTAAGCAATGAACGATCATCGTATTTAAACCGATTTTCAGTTTTTTTATTGTTTCGAGATGGTACTGTGAGAACAGAATGCGTAGTCCGTATTCTGTTCTCACAGTAAGTGTAATGGATGGAGCAAGGTTGTCGCGCGCTCTTGCCAAAGAGGCGAGCGAGCGCCCATTGGCTCGTGTCGTATTTTCTTTCTGACATATCAACAACGTGTGTTTGCACAGTTTTATCGATTATTTAATAACTTATAATAACTTAATGGCGCTTTTGTTATTTCAATGTCCTACCTTGTTAATCTTTTGACGACTTGATTGTAGTTTGCTCACTTGAGGTCTCCCTTGTCTAAAGCCTCACGCGCTCTCTCCCTCTCCATCGCCTCACCCTCTTCCTCTCCGCAGTCTAGAATCTAGACTCTAGATCCCTCCCAAGGGGAGTTCAGCTGCTCCCTTTCACTCTCTTAGTTTATTTATTTATATATTGTATTGCTGTTGTCTCAGCGCTGTGTTCTTGCTTTTATTACTTTAATAACTATGTCGAATATTGCAATTTAATGGCATAATTGCAGAACTTGAATACATTACAACTATGAAGACTGATTACAGATACTTTGAGGTTAGAGTATTTACATTTCGTATTATTTCATGATTTTTTTAGATAATTTTGTAAATATAATTTTTCGACGTTCACTTCTTATTAGGTACAGTAAATACTTGCTTTCAGAAGGCTCCGATTACGATTGACGGCGGAGAAGATTATCCCGCAGTGGAGAGAGATGCAGAGAAGGTTAAATTTATAATTTTTGTAGACCATTTTTTTAGAAAAAGTGAATTGTATTAGCAAAATAAAACGGTTGATATTATTACTGTGTGAATAGAATGCGTAGCAACGTGGTGTACATGATAAACTTCTTAAAGTACTACAATATTCGCGGAACGGGAAAATATTCACGGCTAAATATTTTCCCGTTCCGCGAATATTGTAGTACTTTAAGAAGTTTACCATGTACGCCACGTTGCTACGCATTCTATTCTCACAGTATCCCATTTATTTAAATGTATACGAGTGGGTGTAGAAAAGTAGGTTTTATTGACGTTAATTCACAATCCAGTTCAATCTCACGGGCGCTTAAAGTTTCCCAACACCCATGAAAATAATTTGAACTGGCGGGATCACGACAAAGCGAGCGAGAGAGTGTGTAAAAGAGAGAGAGAGCGGGCGTGATCAGCAACTAAGACTGAAACTTTTCGGCTCTACGTTGTTGCAAATATTGATTTTCTATTATTTTCATTATTTCAGTTTAACTGATTAGAACCCGTTCTACTACATTGTTAAATAATACAGCATTTTCAAGGGTGTTGGGTAACTTTAAATTGGCAATCATCCTACAATTAATTAAATCACTTTGCAATTCATCTGATTATTTTTCCTCTTCAGGAAGTTGATACTCCGATGGTCGCCGAACTGAAGAAACAACTGGCGAAGATTGGGAGAATGCCCGAGGTATTCATTCTTGATTGATAATCTTTTTATTAGTAGTCATGGATCACTAATTTCATTATATTTCTGACAAATGCCCAGTCTTGAAGGCAGGGTTTACCTTTTAATTGAGATTCATGTACCCGTCAACGTTGATCGTCCTGCTGAAATGATGTCATCTTCGTTCTCCTCTCACTTCTCTGCTGATCCTGAATCGAAATGTGTCGATGACCTCTGTCGAGTGAGCTTTCACAATTTGATTTTCTTAATAATCTATGAGAATCAAACCAGTGAGTAAATCTTCATTCCTATTGATTTGCCAACGCTTTTCAACCATGAAAAGAGTCTACAATCACTATTCTTTTATAAGTTTGAATGCTTGCCATTTCAGGACTTCTCGTTCCAATGTCGCAATAACAATGCCGGGGACATGCAGCAGGCGAGCCAATGCGTCCTCAAGAAGGTTCAAAGGTGATTTATCATTAAAATTTGCTATTTTCTTCTTCGAGAAAATGAATTGAAAATCGTGTGCATTACATAAAAATAGGAAAATTCCTGATTGATCTATCAATCGTGAAAATGACAATGACAATGACAAAATGCAAAATTTGTAGTACTCCTCTTGAATTACCTACTTTGAAATTCAAAAGAGCATGCTAACAATCTTTACTTCCAGCTGGGAATCTCTCCCATGGCCAGCAGTTGAACGCATCTGCTATAATCTCTTTCATCCTGAAAATTGCTCTGACCTGGATAATCTCGCCCAGGTACGATAAGGGAATCGGGTTACTGTAGTGAACAATTCATGATCAAATATGTCGTATGAACGTCATGTTATCATTATAAATACGTGGTTCTGAGTAAACTCTGCTAATTTTCTGCTCAAGAGACATTGACCATTGTACAATATAGCAAATTATATGTTTCTTCCATATCAAGTACGCGTTTCCTTTGCTGTCTGGCATGTGATCTAATGGCTCAATGGATAGACGCTTTTTCCTATATTCAACTAGTCCGGCTGCCCCCCGCCTTCGGCGGGGGGCCCGTCCTAGCGGAGTAGGTTTCGCAATCACGCTTTTCGCAACTTGTTGACACTCGATCTCTCTCCCTCCAGATTTCGTAATCCTTTCGCAACTGTTTCGCAATCCGAACACACGGACAGACACAGCGCTTTATATATAGGTATATAGATATCAATCTTGCACCGTGCTCAATTATACTAACGACTCCTTATCACAGGTCTCCACTCACTACTTCGCCGGTGTGAATACCTTCATGAACAGAGCCGGCAATAAACCAGGAGTTGGATATGTGCTTCTGCGGAATTCTAGGGTGATTTTTACACTTTAGTGATTGGAAGCGCAGCAAACAGGGCGTCGTGATCGAATAATTTCAGAAACGTTCACTCCAAAACCGTTTAGAATGTTAACATGTAAATGTGCGAGAGTTGTCTTTATTCTCTGTACTCTCTCACCTCTTGTCCTTCATCCTTATAGGACATTGTGGCTTTACATTTTTCGAAATCTTACAATATTATTCGCAGGTTGGTCTGGCTGCTACTATTCATCTAATTCCTTCCAACCTTCGCTTCTATGGACTTGTCGATTTGGGCTCAGATCGAATTCTTCGAAGGGGAAGATCTGACGCCCCCGTGCTGCATGTGAAAATGAATGGCACCTATGATCCCCTCTTCGAGAAGGTTAGATCATACATGAAGTGGATGTTACTTCTCATTTTTTTCGTAGTGAGTAGCTTTTGTAGATTTTGAATTTCTCTGCAGAAATGGGAGAACTCCGACTAATATTCTTTTACTTTATGTTGCAAAAATCAGTGACTAATGAAAAGAATCAGGTTGAATCTCCCTTGTTCATAGATCGAATAGTCATGCTGCGCAAATAATTTTAAAAAATTTAAGAATTGTATTTTTGAGAAAAACGTGCCGCTTTCAGAAGATTCTGATTATTCTTGACGCCCTCTATCCAAGGGGGTATCACTTTTCATCGTTTGCTCATCGCCGGGTAAAATAAACGTACCCGCAAATCATAACGTGAAAATCGGATTTTGAGACTGCGGCACGTTTTCCCAGAACGGGGTCACGTTTGTATTTATTCATTTTACGGGGCCAATAATATGATGGAGAATATTTAAAGTATTTGCTAAGGGAGGGTACGTTTTTTGGCATGTCGATATCTACATGCTTTTCGATCTATGCCCTTGTTGTGTAACATTTTCTGTCCTCTACAGGTTTCCGACCTGTTCTCTTCATTCATCAGGAGAGTCGCGATCGATGGAAATCATCTCCATCCGGATTATTTCGAAGTGTTCGCTCAGTTGCTTAGTGGTTCGATAATCGGAAATCTCAAGTTGACCTGCTGTAGAGTGGATGACACAACCGCGTAAGTCATCGCACGGCTTTTCACGTATTATTTACCGGAATACTTTATGTACATTTAGTGTGAGAACAGAAAGCGTAGTCCTTGGTGTTGTGGCGAGGTTTGGTAGATTTGTTTCTAAATATACGCGGAACGCGGAGGAGAAAACGTTCCGCGCATATTTAGAGATAAATGTGCTAAACCTCGTCACCACACCAAGGACTATGCTTTCTGTTCTCACAGTATTTTATTATGATTCTAGAATGTACATTAAGTTTTCTCCAAACAGTGTGAAACTGTCAGTTGTTCGACTTAGAAGTGCTCTACCTTCTTTGCATTTACAGTTCCTCCATCATCGAAATTGCTTCTCGTGCCAGGGAAATATCTCTCGTCCGTGATATTTGCTGGAAACTCTCCGATCCGGGTTTGTTACTTTTCAATTATTTTTTATATTTGTATTGCTAAATAATGATATATCTTTCGCTGTAATGCAACCTCTACAAGAGGCGTTGCAATACCGCAATACGATAGCCGTTTTGCGAACCTCACTATGAATGGCCCCTTAGTACGCACTCACTTTTCAGCTGCTTTTATTACTCAGTTGGATTCACTGGCCATTTCTTCCATTCGTATCGTGCACAGGATGTACACTTTCATCCCATTCGCCGGTCTTCCTCATTCTTTCTGGAAGAAGTTCTTCAACGAGGTGATAACTAGGGGTCGCAATTCGGTTCGGTTAACGGATTATCCATTATCAAATGCACGCGCATCACGGCGATTTGGATTATCCACTGTCCAACTCACTATCCAAACCGCAGCGGCGCGCACTTGATGCACTAAAAGAGGTTTGGATTATCCGTTTGACCGCGCGCGACGTGGCGCGTCTAAATGGATAATCCGTATCCATTTGGCCATCCTTAGTGATCACAAGCCGAGAGTAGTAGAATGAATAGTAAAAAAAAAAGATACTCATCAAGTCTTCTCAGAGACTGTCATCCGGCCAGGTCGAGTACGTTGATGTGAAGTACAACGACATGGACTATTTAACTACGGATGCAATCCGGATCAAGGAGGCGCCCATCACCCTGCATGCTGACATCGAATCCCTGAAGTGGAAGAAAGTTGAGACCGAGTAAAATATGATATACCGTATGGATTCCACATTAATCATTCTCCTTTCTCACCAAGTCTATTATAACTTCGTCTCCATAAACCACTCTTCTACATTAATTTATGTGCAACAAATTTTTGTTGATGTTGATTCTTGTTAATATTTTCCCGAGAAGTTGTAAAATAATCTTTGATTTCACCCCATGTTACATATTGTTTATATTTTTGCACAGAAGGCAATCGATAAATTTTGTAGTTGGTTATGCATGAACAGAGTTTTCCTGAAAGATGTTGTTCTTGATCATCTATACAGTACCTTTCTGATTTACCCATACGCTCGAGACTAAGGTATTGTAGGAACTTGCATTCGTTATTACGAAGAACTATGAATACTGCCATCAGAGGCTCCAAGGTTTGACTCTTTTAAATGTTGGCAATATTTCACGATTTGTCGCATATTCTGGGTGAAATTTGTCCTCGATGTTTACATCTTATGTTGTTCACTAAATATTTGCTTTCTGAAATCTCCTATTACGACTGACGATGGCGGAAAGCGAGCTGTGAAGAGAGAAGAAGAGAAGAATTACTATTTTTGTAGGCCCTTTTTTTAGAAAAAAATTACAATTTTTTTAGCAAAATACATCAGTTGATAGTATTATTCCTTGATATAATATTTATGAATGACGAATTTGGAAATTTCGGTTTTATTGCCAGTACATACTCCCCGGACTGATTAGGGTTGATTACACCACAACCCCGGACAATCACGCGAATGCTTTAAGCGCTTATCGCCTTTATATTTACATAATTGGACCAGATTTCAATTATTATGTAAATTTCCTCTCTGCAGGTGTCCGATACTCCGATGGTCGCCGAACTGAAGAAACAATTGGCGAAGATAGGAAGAATGCCCGAGGTGTTCATTTTTTTACTGAATATCTATGGCTGGAAATCATATAATTCTAAGTTGTGGTGTGTCGGAACTAATATGCAGCGAATGGATATTATTGGATATTAAATACCGAGCGGGCAAGATGGCACTGTGATTGTGGCATGAGTTCTATCCCTTACCTGCAAATTCACCCAGGCCATTAGGATAAATATATTGGACGTATCTCGGTTCTCCTGTAAGCTCGTTGTTGAAAATGAGACATCTCGTTAATTCAGGATGAGATGCCCCTCGACAGTGATCGTCCCTGTGGAGTGGGGTCCTCTTCTCGCAACGTTGCTGATTCTAAATCGAGATGGGTCGATGCCTTCCGTCGAGTGAGTTGTAACTTTAGTATCCTTTCAGAATCATAATTTCATTTTTCGATTTCTTATCTTCCCTCTATGCAGATTCACTATTTTCTGTCAGTAAACTGACAAATATAGTACCCTTATCCAGCTTCATGTCTCTACTAGTCCGGCTGCCCCCCGCCTTCGGCGGGGGCCCCGTCCTAGCGGAGTAGGTTTCGCAATCACTCGTTTCGCAACTTGTTGACACGCTATCTCTCTCCCTCCAGATTTCGTAATCGTTTCGCAACTGTTTCGCAATCCGAACACACGGACAGACACAGCGCTTTATATATAGGTATAGATATTACCTTCACCCTTTTCGCATTCTCAGGTATTCTCATCTTGCTGTCGTCACATCAATGCCGTGGACACGGAGCAAATGGCAGATAAGGGTGTAATCAATGATAGCCAGAGGTGAGTTCCATCCCCCTGATCACACTAAGTGGTGTCGCATTGTCATGAGTCTTCGTAAAAATCCGTACATTTTAAAATTTAGGTTTATTATATTGCTATACGTACGTAAAAATGTGAGACATTATACGCTTCACATGTTTAAAGATAAATTCCAAAAATTGTGTGAGTCAAAAACAGTTGTTTAAAGGAGCTATCCATAAGAATATGACTAAAACTCTTGCTACAGAATTCAATAATATTTTTTTCCCGTTGGGAATCTCTTCCATGGGCCGGCTGTCGATCGTATCTGTTACCATATCTTCAATCGTGGGGATTGCTCAAATATGGCCAATCTCGCACAGGTACGAGCGGAAAAACGTTAGTGAACTGAGAACTTCATGTTGACATTTCTTGCATGGAAATAATTTTATAGTATTACTTGTTCCTACTCAATAGTATCAGAATTAATTCATTTTCGTTCAGAATTGTGCAAGAACGAAAATTATAGGCTTCGCCCGTATCCTTTTCCTATATTTTCTATCTAAATTACACACTATCCAATATCACTAAGCGTTCCTTATATCAGGTCTCCACTCACTACTTCGCTGGTGTGAATACATTCATGAAGAGGGGTGACAGTAAGCCGGGAGTCGAATCTGTGATTATGGTGAAAGTTGACGTGAGAATTATGATACATACCGAATAGTTAAACCTAACACTGGTAAGGACTGCGTTGTTTACATAATGACAGTTATATTCGCTCCGATATCAGCGCTAGCCATATCACATTCAAATTATTTCTTACTATCTCGCCTCAAAATTCTCTTACAACAGGTTTTGCATTCGCAAAACTTATAAAAAAATCGCAGGATGGTCTGCATGTGAATATTTATCTAACTCCTTCCAATCTTCTTTTCTACGATCTGGCCGATCTGGACGCGGAACGATTCCTGAGATCTGGCAGTTCTGAGTATCCCCTTTTGGTAGTGAAACTGAACGGCGCTGAGGATCCCATCTTTGAGAATGTTAGATCAGAGTCAGTGCAGTTGTAGGGGTGAGCCGGTAAACGTCCTTCCTGCAGTAAGCCAGTTTTAGTACCTGATTTTTAACGACCTCCCCCCCCCCCCCCCCCCGGTCGCCCCTTTGGGGCACCTACCATATGATTTCACCTACCATATGAAGACAATCGTTACTTGCTATTTATTAATTTAATTTTTGGAAATGCAGAGTTCTATTTTATATTTTAGTGCTTCTATAGGGAGGGTAACGATTTTTTAATGAGAGAAATCGGAGCAGTATCCTTTCATGTTAAGTTATAAAAATAAGTTAAAAATGCGGAATCGATCAGGATGAATCAGGATCACCTCGTTATTGTGTAACATTAATCCTGTACGCTTTAGATTTCTGGCCTTTTGTCTGTATCCATCGGGCTTGTCGAAATATATGGATATCGTGTCAATTCGGATGATTTCTCGTTTATCGCTCGGCTTCTGCACGATTCGAACATTTGCGTTCTTAAAATTCATTGCTGGATAATCGACGACTCCCGCGCGTAAGTGATCGATCGATATGAAGTTGTTTAAATTTATAAGTGCACTATTATCTTTCTATTTACAGGTCCTCCATAATCGAAATTGCATCACGTGCCAGGGAAATGTTTATATCTGGCCCTCACTGGCAAATCTCCGATACGTGTGACGTTTTTCAGATCTTTATCTTTTTTTTATATTCGATCAGTTCACTAGCAGGTTAATGTAAGGAAACATTAACCATACGTGTCAGTTCGCTAATGCGTTTTCTCATTCTCGACATTGGGATTGCTCTCATAAGTTCTCTCGCTCTCTCCTGAAACTCTCCTTTCCGATCGATCTCGCCGGTCGTAGAGTGCTAGAAATTAAGAGAGTGACTCCTCAGCTTTTGTTGACTATCAAAGGCATAAACGCTCCTTAGAAGCACTTGGGAAAGCAGGGATACATAGTACTAGCTGCCGTGGTCGAAAGGTTAGGTCACAAATCATTCAAAAAGTGGGCACGTTTCTAAAATTTAATATGAAATATTGAAAACGGGAAAATAACTAAAAAATGGGTATGTTTTCTACTTTTGCACTGATCCGAACTCCAAAAACCGGGCATGTTATGTAATTTTGGACCTACTTTTCGACTACTGACTCGCTCTAGTCGGCCTCATCGCACTACACCACCTAGTTTAGTCGTCTCTTGACGACTGTAAAATCGCTTGACGTTGTTGTACCTTTACCTTTTTTTTCCAATGGTATAAGGAATCGCTCACTTTTCAGCTCTTTTCATTACTCAGCTGCATTCACTGGCCCTGTCTTCCGTTCGTATCAGAGACCTTACGCTCTCCTCCACTTCATTCGCCGGACTTCCTCATTCATTGTGGAAGAAGTTCTTCAACGAGGTGTTATAACCACTAAATTATTTGAATTGGTGCGCGTACCTGATCAAGGAAAAAGGAGTATGATATAAACAAGAGAACATAAACGCGCACCAAATCAAATATTTTCTGAGTGGTAACTTTAACTAGCTGTGGGATTATTATCCAGTGTGCTACCTTTGAAGAATTCCGACCCATACTCTTCTGAGAGTTTATCCCCTGATAAGAATAAATTGTTTGATTGATTGATTGATTGATTGATTGATTCTTCTCAGAGACTGTCCTCCGGCGCGTTCGAGTACGTTGATGTGGATTACGTTGATGAAGTTGAAGTTGATGATAAGTTGGAGATTGAAGACGTGACAGAGAGGGCCACGGATGTGCCCATCAACTTTCTTGATGCTCCTATTCAATCAGTCAAGTGGAAGAAATTTAAGTACGAGTAGAATACCGTACTCCGTATTCACCATGTGTTACAGATAACTCTTTCTCCTTTCTCACCAACTCAATATGGTCAAAGCTATTTTACCTATTAACATCTCTTCTTCAGTAATTTATTTACAAATTTATGTGAACAATTGTTGATGTTGATTCATTCTAATCTTTTTGTGAGAAGTTGTGAAATTATGTTTTAGTTCACACCATACAGGGTGGCTGATAAATATTGCGTCCACCTTTTGAATAATATCTCGCAAACAAATAAAAGGATAATTATCATATTGCGTTTAAATATATATCAGTACCGTGCAAAACAATTACTAGACGCAGGCTTCATGGTATCGACTGGCCTCTTAGCATGGAGGCAAAAAGTAGTCTACATTTTTACTCAATGCGCCGTTCACATTTTTCGATATATAAAATGATCTCAATGTCCATCGAAATTGCAACCGAGGTGAATATGAAGAGTAACCCTTCCACTAAGTGATAATCTTGTCAAATGCGATATAGGGTCTCTGAAAACAGAGAGAGATAAATTTGATGACTTTCAGTCACGCATATGCAAAAAACTCACTTTTCGGAATTTCTTATTCTGAATGTTGATACCGCCGTATAATGTTGCATAGCTATTAACAGAGTCGAGTTATGAAATATTGTTGCATCAAATTGAATGTAAACGTTGAATTAATGGTAGAAGTAGGCACCTCAAAATATCGCTAAAAGCGGCGCTTCACAGCATTTCGCAACTTATTCTGGTTCCGAATCAATATGCCCAAGCAAATGGAATGCATTTTCACAATAAAGAATGATGGAGTATCATGCATAAAATAGAACAATTCCAATAGCTAATGTGTTCGAAGAATGCGGCTTCGAAATATTATTATTTTTTATAGAGCGCCGTTCATAATGAAATAATTTTAAAGCATTTCTGAGAAAGTTCCGAGGCTCATAATATAATTTATCACATATTTATACGTGTAAATGGTTGTTCTTATTAGGAATAAATGGATGAGTCCTGTATCTAATTCCTTGCTGTAAGGCGGCATAAACTATCAGATACGTTTATGTGCCCAGAAAAGTCCCAATTCCAAAACAAAATATTTCAGAAGTGATAACTCTTGAAATACTTGAACAATCCAGATAATATTTATAGGCTAATAACTTTTGTACCTTACCAACATAGTTACCAAATTTGATGCAATGGTGCCTACAGAGAATGGAGATTGAGAAACAAGAAAAGTGGCGCAATATTTATCAGCCACCCTGTAATATAATTTGTTTCTACCACATAAAAGAAGCGATAAATCCTTTGTTCAACATATATGGAGTTCTGTTTGAAGATGTTGCTCTTGCTCATCGATACAGTACCTTTGTAATTATTCCAAGGTACTAACACGTCTTTTATTTCGAGTCGTCCCATGGTCGACATTCGATTAGTTCATATTTCAGCTGCCCAGAATGGTATACGATGAGTTTATTGATACCGTTGAGATATACGGCCATTTTTTATACATGTTGTAATAGTTATCATTTCACAATTCGCTAATTCCAGGTATGTCGAGTGACTGCCTTGCCGAGGGTGAGATTAAAGAGAAGCCTTTCAATGATTTTGCCGACATCAAGCTGGAAGAGCCACTTTGCAATGTGAGGCTATTGCACTTAATTACGTTGTTTCTAAATTTGTTTCATTTGCATTTTGGAAAATTATGAGTGGCACTGCAATAATGCCGAGCAATATTCATTTTCCATATATGAGAGACTATCTGAGTCAGTGAACATACTTGTACAGACCCTTGGCACTAGGCGAGAAATCATATTTCTTCAAAATGTGCGTACGAGTAGTACTCGTCGAGTGTAGCTCAGGGCTCACTTCTGGAGTGATCTTGATCATGCGCTGCGGAATGAACATCGCTAAATCCAGAAAGTCCATTTTTTGAAACTTTAAACAAACAGAACGAGATGTGTCTTAAAAAATGCACAAAATTAGGGTGAGTATGCACGCCAAGTACCAACATGAATGAATCTCAATTTATCTAGAAAAATCGAAAATTCGAGAAAAATCGTTTTAGTCAGACCTATTTTGAATTTCTGACTGTTCAGATGATATGGTATGTAAAGTTTTTATTCGTTCATATGATAGTACACACTGGCAACTATGTATAGGAGCAATATGAAGAAAATTAAAAATACATCTTTTTGAAAAAGAAGAATTTATGAACTCAATATGAAATAAAGTCAGTTTGTAATTGACCTAGCGTACCCCTATCGAAGCTGAAGGAACATGTTCTAGTATTATCCTACACGTAGTACTCCATGAGGGAAATACATTAGCACAAATATAATTTCGATACGCATCTGCGCGCGCGAGAGCGCTGTTGTTGAAAAGCTACCGTAATCTTTCGATAGCATTTAACTTAAGCGCTCTCGAGCGCGCGGATGCGTATCGAAATTGTATTGATTCTCGTTGATTTCCCTCATGGAGTACTACGTGTAGGATAATACTAGAACATGTTCCTTGAGCTTCGATAGGGGTACGGTAGGTCAATTACAAACTGACTTTATTTCATATTGATTTTATAAATGCATCTTTTTCAAAAAAGGTGTATTTTTAATTTTATTCATATTGCTCCTGTATATAGTGGCCAGTGCGTACTATCATATGAACGAATAAAAACTTTACATACCATATCATCTGAACGGTCAGAAATTCAAAGTAGGTTGGACAAAATCGAAATTTCTCGAATTTTCGATTTTTCTCGACAAATTGAAATTCATTCATGTTGGTACTTGGCGTGCATACTCAAGCTAATTTTGTGCATTTTTTAAAACACATCTCGTTCGGCTTGCATAAAGTTTCAAAAAATGGACTTTCTGGATTTAGGGCTGTTTCGCAGCGCATGATCCAGATCACTCCAGAAGTGAGCCCTGAGCTACACTCGATGAGTACTACTCGTACACACATTTTGAAGAAATCCCATTTTTCGCCTAGTGCCAGGCATATTTTCACCGAGTCAGATAGTCTCTCATATATACACAGGTCAGGGCTATTGACACACCGAATGAATACAAAGAAGAACCACTGGAAATAAAGGACAAGCCAATCGATTATCTCGAACTTGAAGACCCCATTCCTGATGTATGTTCGCAAGATCGATTTATTTCCTAATCACTTCGATACTTAGTTATGAAGTTTAACTTTTCGTCAGTTCTCGCAATTACCGTTGATATTTTGCATGAATTTATATGCAGATCATCCTAACTAATGTAGAACTTAGATTGCATGGATGCACACATAATTGCTACTCTCTTGTCAGATGTACTGTCCATCCACTGGAATGTCCCGTCCACTCGATGAGTCGACTCCATCGATAATCATGAAGATACCATCGGAAACAAAGGTTTGTTCATGTTCTTTTAAAAATTTAACACGTTTTCCCCACTTTTGTTGTTATCTGTATTGAATAATTATCAGAAAGCCAAGAAGGAGGTGACTCGAAAGTGTGGATTGTGTGGAGAGAAAACGAGTCGTTGGTTGTTCTCTCCAATTTTTCCTCCAGCCTGCGTTTTGGTCGCGAGAGGGCAGACTGACACGTCGACTAGCCGATTAAAAATAACCTCAAATCTTCACGAAAAGGTTTAAGGGCAAAACACCCCTTAGCTCCCCTCGAGATGCGAGCACAAGGCACTTGTTCGAATCCTCTTTTCAAGCTTTATCTAATGGTGCAAGAAAATCCGGTGACTTTGGGGCAGTTTTCAAGTAATTCGTCGTTGAATGTGAAGCGTTTCAAAGATCAAAAATCGAAAAACGGTCTAGATAGTGTGACAGAGCATGAAAAAGTAGCCGGACCACTTGAAGAAAAGTTTTCCGTATGATTTCATTGAAGGGTAGAAAGTAAGCGCCAAAGTTGGACTGCTCGGTCCGACCGATGCATCAACTCGGCGAAGAATGATACCAGACACTATTTAGTGCAAGGGGGTCTTAGTTGGGTCAAGTGGACCCTGAAAATGTATTTATCTCAATCTCGAATTTTGGCTCAATACCAAACCAGTGTCATTCTGAGTCAATTCTTACGTGAGAGGCGTGTTATGTCGCATTGCGTGAAAGCATGCCCGATATTTTTCACAGATGAACTTTCTTTAGACCGAAATTTCACGTCCATTCACTCAGCCAGAAATCCTAACTCTAGCGCAAAATCATGGAGTCGTTGCAAGAACGTATGCGGCGTTTTTAATGTTTCAAGCTCGGCTCAACTCAATAGGTAGCATTATTTGCACGGAATTCTATGGCAAAATTCCAGGAAACATTCGCTTCGAGACCAATCGCGAGAGAGCATGCAAATTTGCGAGAGATTGCTCTATTTCTCTGCGCTCTCTCACCTCTCGCCCACCCCCTGTAAAACGCCGCGATTTGCATAAGTTGTTGTACTAAATATTTCTCCATCTCTTTGTTTTGAAAACCTTTGCGCGTCTTAAGTAAAACATTGGGAGGGGGGTGACAAAAGTGCAACCGACAAAAAAGCAACGGGGCGCCGTTCGCTGGAGAGTCGAAGTAGGCACTTGGGAATTGTTCAATTGTCACTAGTATGTTCACCACTGCACCACCTTGTTTAGATCCTGTAGCTAGGCAACCTTGAGTTTTGCTCCATATCTATGTATAAGGGGTTCATGGTCTAAAATTAAGAATTTGGGTGGAAATTGATGGATATTTCAACTTTAAATACCGTAGCCACTCAATATTACATTACCCCAGAATCTACTGTAACCGAGTATCGATTAGTTACGATTTTTGAAGCTTGTCTAGCCATCAATTTCCGCCCAAATTCTCAATTTTAGACCATGAACCCATATACATAGATATGGAGTAAAACTCAAGATCGCCTAGCTACAGGATCTAAACAAGGTGGTGCAGTGGTGAACATACTAGTGACAATTGAACAATTCCCAAGTTCCTACTTCGACTCCCCAGCGAACGGCGCCCCGTTGCTCTTTTGTCGGTTGCTCTTTTGTCACCTCGATCACTACTCATTATTACAATTAGTTGTATTGAAAATTGTCTGCACAATAAAAGCGTTATATTAAAATATATTTCAGAATTCTGCTGCGAAATTTGGCCGAGTTGATGATATTCATGGTTGCACTCTCAACTCATCGGATGAGATCAAACAAGAATCTCTAGATCTCGAGGACGAATGCATCAAACAAGAAGAACCAATTCTCGATGTGAGTTTTTTTTCTATTTTTTTCGAATATTATCCCCCCCCCTTGTAGATATTCTGTCCATCAACTGGCGCTTCTCGTTATCTCGATAAGTCGACTCCAGTTCGGGAGAAGTGGTTTTTGTGCTCAGAGTGTGGTGGGAAATTCAGCAAGAAACAAACTCTCAAACTTCACATGCGGATTCATACTGGTATCATTATATTTTCTGATTATAGTGTTTATTATAAAATTACGCACGTGCACAGTGAAAAATATTTAGTATTACATACATTTTATTCGTATATATAATACAAATTCCAAATCAGGTGAAAAGCCCTACAAGTGCTCATATTGCGATAGGACTTTTCATTTTTTAAGTGCACGGAACAGCCACATTCGAGGCTTCCATAAGATGCAGGTTTGATGATGTTCAAAAAATTATCGATACCCTTAGTCTGCAGCCGCGATACTAAATGGAGGCCGTCGTAAGGCGAGCGAGTGTGGAAAAATGAGAGAGACCATCTTAATTTTCTTTCGCACTTTACTATGACCTCCAATTAGTAAAACGGCAGGTATTCTCCGGCTCAAACAGTCTCCACATTTATGACAGTTCGCACTAGGAATGGTCAAATGGGTCAACAGATTATCCATTTAGACGCGTAGCATCACTCGCTGCCAAACTGATAATCTAAAGTATCGGTTCTCTTTTTCGGATAATCCATTCGGTTTGGATAATCCAAACCTCCTTTAGTACATCACGTGCTCGTCCAGGTTTGGGTAGTGAATTGGAAAGTGGATAATCCAAATCGCCACGACGCCCGTACGTTTGATAAGGAATAATCCGTTAACCGAGGCGAATTGCCATCCATATTTCGCAGCATCCATCTCTTGTAAATATATGTTTGCAGCCGTACGCGTGTCTCACATGCGGGGATCAATTCGAACTGAAGAGCGGGCTGGTGAAGCATCTGGGAGCCAATCCAGAACACACTGCTCAGAAGCTGGTAAGAATGTTCGATTATTTGCCTCAAATAACGGGGATGCGACATTTCCGCAACGGAGCGCCATTCGCTTGAGAGTAGGTGTAGCAACTTGCGATATGTTTAATGGTTGCCAGTATACAATTCTTGTTACCAGGCGATCTTGAGTTTCAACGTATAGGAGTTCCTGGAAACCCCTATACCATGAACGTTGATTTTGAGTGAAAATCAAGATCACCTGGAAACAAAATGTATGCATACTAATATATGGCAGCACATAATGGTACCAATGAAACAACTCCCAAGTTGCTACGCGAACTCTCGAGAGAACGGCGCTCCGTTGCGGAAATGTCGTACCCCCCAAATAATAGTAGAGTAATCCTTATAAAATGGGTAATCAGTTCTCTATTTTACGATTCTTAGGATTCTGACGCGAAATCTAATGGAGTGGGAGATATCCCATTGTTCGAGATTGTTTCACCGGCTGAAGTCAAGGAAGAATCAGCGGAGATCAAAGATCAAAGCGAGATCGAAGGAGATCAAAGACGATCTTATCGATGATATAGAAGATGATTTCAAGCAGAAAGAATACACTGACGATGTGAGTCTCTTCAACATGGTTGAGTAATAAATGATTATGCAATATAGAAAATAAACCGGCCTTAATGAATTTTTATTAATGTTATTTGATTTTTTCATGAAAGAATCAATATCAATTGCATGCATTATATGAACAGAAAAAATGTTGTTCAGATGAACATATTAATTATTTAATTCTCATTAAATGCATACTACATTTAGGTATCCACTATAAACGTTCGAAAGTGATGGAGGTAATATTTTTAAATGTATAAAAATTGCTTTACCAAAGGGGAAGTCGGATGGTTCACACGATAAGATTAACGATGATCGATTCTGAGTTGAGAATATCGCCAAAGAAGAATCCCGTGTTGACAAAGATATCTTCGAAGAAGAAGAGTTGGATGAACCATGTCCTTCCAGAAGTTGGAAGTAATCGGCCTACATATTTCTGTGAATTGTTCTAGTTTCGGTTTGTTTCGTAATTTTAAACATATTTTATGTAAATTATCCGTTATCACAAATAGGGTTCAGTTCAGTGATTATTGATTATTTATTCATTGTGTGAAGAGTACCGATAAATATTTGATTTTTTTATTATTATATTGTGAACCATGTAACGGAATCGTTTGTTACGATGATCATACTTGACTTTGAATTGCAGTTATGTCCTGATGCAAAAGATTGTCCTATTAGTACGTCAGTTCATCGAACAGTCGCGTATTTGTATTTGCTAACAGCGTAACCTTTTATCCCCGTACAGTGAAACTTGTTCTCTAGCAAACGTTTTTCACATCCATCAACCGTCTGAGCGAATCATTTTTAGGTTCTTCATTTATTCCAGGGATGTCGGGTGATTACTGTAATGAAATAGCAGAAGAACCAGTACTATTCTAAGATGAATCAATCGATGATTGTATCAAGCAAGATGAAAAATATTCCATAGTGAGTATATTTGAACAAAATTTTATCCTTTCTGATTTTATTGCGTTTGCCTTTTCCTAAATTCTGTGCAGCAGTTTGAAATATTAGGGTGTCCCGAAAGTTCGTGCACTACTTTTTGAAAATATGTTTTTCAAATGTCATCAAACTTGTAAGGGGGTAGTAATCGGCGCTGGATAGGGCATCCACTGTTCTTCCGTTTACATACTTCAGGGCTTGAAATCCTTGCGTTTTCGCAAAAATAATATAATTAATCCTGATCTATATAGAAACACCCAATTTACAGTTCTCTCATCTGAAGAGATATAAACCAGATTATCCGCTCCTGTGAGTTAGTAGTTCATTCTAAGCAAGTTTCCCAAACATCCCGCTGCCCCATATTGCATTGCAGAATTTTAACGAAACTCGTGATTTTCCACACAAAATTTTAAAAAGTTGAGAATTTCATTCCAAACATGGATCTAAACGATTGCTAATAAACTAAAACTAAGAACTATTATTTTTGTGTGGCTTGTCATTCGAAGAAAGATTACAAAATTTAATAATTAAAAAAACGACATTTTAAAAATTAATGAAAGTTGAAAGTTTTGCACTACTTCAGCTATCACTAAAGATAGCTGTTGAGTGACTATTTTAAAAATAACTGCACACCCATCTCCTTCATTGGTTTCAATCCGGGTCTCACACAATAGTCCTAATTTGTGTTAAAAATTTAACAACGACACGACCGAAAATCGACTTTTCAGGTAATTTCAGCGTAATTAGATAGTGTTTTCAGAATATGATAGCGGAATCAGTTAGTAAACCTGCACATGTACAAAACACAAAGCTATATTTGATATGGTGCATTATAGTTCGAAAGGGAAAAAAAGTAAAAATAGTGCACGAACTTTCGGGACACCCTAATAATTCCGCGTAATATTCATTTTTGAAATAAATATACTCAGGTCAGGAATATTGGCACAGGGAATCAGTTCAAAGAAGAACCAGTGGGAATAAAGGAAGAGCCAATCGATTATCCAGAGCTGGAAGAGCCCATTGCTGATGTGAGTTTATCAGTTCATGCTATTACGAACCTTCGTAGATAAGTATTTCTTGGTAGTTATTTCCGAATTTTCTGAGCCGGAGTTAGCAATTCGCAAATATCCTTTACATACTTTATCTACTAGTGTTGTCGACGATCAACTTGAAAGCGCATTGACTATTTATTCTGCTATCTCAGATGTACTGTCCATCCACCGGAATGTCTCGTCCACTCAATAAGTCGACTTCAAAGATAAACAGTGATAATCCATCAAAGGTGAATTTATTATTTATTATGTTTTATTATTTAATTATTATTTATTATTTATTAATTTATTATGTGAATTTGTTATTCCCCTTTTCAACTAAATAAATTACTTATTTTTTTAAAATTCTTCAGAAGAATGCAGTGTCTTCAAATGTCCGATTATATGGTACTTCCGATGGACAAATTATTGCGAAACGAGTAAGTTGTTTAATATATTTGCTTTTCTAAATAATGATTATAATCTTTTAAGTATGTGCCTAAAGATAAAAACGCTTGCAGCGCGTGTAGCTGCTAATTCACAGTATTTCCCTTCGTATCCTGAAGAAGAAGATGAGGAGGATGAAGAGGATGTGCTGGATAAGTGAGTTAATCTCAAATATAGTGCTCGGAGTTCTTAGTGATCCCATTGGGGCCCTTCAACAAATATGTTCGACGCCGGGCATCAATGCTAAAGTTGGTTATGATTTTTCAATTTTACATAAACATCCATGACATTTTAATGAGATTTTATGCAATAGAATTCAAATAAAAGTTTTTACTTTTCAGAGAATTCGAAATTCGAAATTCGAATTCGTTCGGTGGATTCGACAGTGGTACAGATATCGATCCTCGCCAGGTCTTTAATCAAAACCTCAATGAAGCCATCGCTCGTCTGAAAGAGGTCTGTATTATAATCAATAACGCCATACGAAGTTGACTTACACACTTTTTTCAGAAGCGACAAAAATCGACGAATGAAAAAATCACCCCGAAAGTGAGCTTTATATATATATTTAAAAATAAATGCCGGGAGGCAATGCGCTCCGGGGCTCCTTGCGAAAGATGAAAGGGAGGGTATAGGTTTGCACGCTAGACAAAGGGCAAATCAACAATGAGAGGGGGAGAAGCAATTCTATCCAATTCGCTCTGTTCATTCCATGAAAAAGGATTTGGAATTGTCTCCGCACTCTTCAGCCCCGTTCTTCGATTTGCGTCGTATGCAACGAAAGATGCAATCAGGATCAGATGCGTCTATTCACTTCCATCCCATGGAAGCGTAAGATTTGGGTGAATGCTGTTCGTTCTACTGTGGAAGGACGGAGGGAGCTCATGGATTTGCTGAATGTTTACACAGCTCCGCTCTTATGCATGAGTCACTTCTCTCCTTCCCATTCCAAAGACGACTCGGGTTGCAGCGAAACACGACCTGATGTTCCATTTTTTCGGTGAGTGGAAATCTTTGCACTATTTGTATGATATATAATATATTTATTTAGTGAATAATACTAAAAAATGTTCATTACAACTTTTATTTTGAGGGTAGAGTCGCATTTTCCAGGATACCTTTGAACAGAGCAATGTTTCTGCTGAAAATTCGCAGCCTATAAATCAAATGGTCGAGGAGGCAGATTCGCCAAGGACAGAATCAGTTGCCGATAAGTCGTATATCTGTTCTGAATGTGGCCAGACATTGGGCAGCAAGTCTGCTTTCGAGTATCATATGCGAATTCATACAGGTTAGTTATCCCGTTAAAAAATATTACAGTGAGAACAAAAAGCGTAGCAATTGGTGCGGTGTAAGAGTGCCGAAACTCTCGAACGACCATGTACGGAACAAATTAATCAATTGATAGCAAATCGTTCTTTCTCTGCATATACGTTTTATTTGTTCTAAATACCAAGTAATAATGTGTAATGTTACTGCACAGGTGAGAAGCCATTCAAGTGTCCTAACTGTGGCAAGTCCTTCCGGGATAATGGCCATCGAAGCGCGCACATTCGCAGAGTTCACAAGAATCAGGTGCGGTGGAAAATTATGATGATGATCCATTCAGTTATTATAATTTTAATCATAATTGTTTGAAACGAGCAGAAAGTGAATACTGTCCGAATAAAATTTTGGCTCAAAAAAATTATTCAACTGCGTAATCATAAATTGATACATTTTTCATTGGTATGACTAGGGACCGCGGATGCCCTTGTAAAGAGGTTTCATAAAAATGTTTACGCACTACGAATCTACACAATTGGCCATGGCGAAACGTTTAGAAATGAAAACAAAATAATAAAAATAATAATTTTAACAAATTCAATAACTTTTAAAATTTCCCCTTGGGTCATTAGACGTATGATGATTAGAGTTGGAGCGCATTACGATTCAGGATTTTCGCATCATTTCATGTTTTTATTTATTTGTATATTTTTACTATTTGTATTTTTGTAGTATTTATTTGTGAACTACTTTAAGTGAGTAGTGCTAGCTTCTGAACTTATAGTTGACCGGAAAATAAAGTGTATCAAATATGGATAGGTGAAGTAATTTGGCAAAGAAGTAGTCGTCCGAACGAAAATGAGGCATGACGCGTGTGTGGAATAGGTCAAGGAAGGTTTGTTGCATGTAATGGACACAAGAATATAGTGGGGGCACTCAAAAATAATGAGAAAATTGGGGAAGAAATGGGAGGTGCTCGAAAAATGCCATATTCGTGCCGATTTTTGGCAAAGAAGTAGTCGTCCGAACGAAAATGGAGCATGACCCGTGTGTGGAGCAGGTAAAGGAATGTTTTTTGCATCTTCTGGACACAAGCATGTAAAGGGGGCACTCCAAAATAAAGAGAAAACGGGGAAAGAAACGACGTCGGGAAATTGCACAAAACGGTTTAGGTCCGCTAAAAATCTTCTCCCTAAACCAGAAGCGGCGAACCAGTCGCAAATACGTTTATAATGGTTTTCTCTAGCTATATGAGGGTAAATATGACCTAGAAAATAATAAAATAATGCAAAATCGATAAAGAAAAAGTTGAAAAAACTTTATCACAGCACGACACAGAGTAAAAACGGTACAGTATCTAGGCACACCATTAATCGTGGTGTGGACATGTGATGGACGGCAGAAAAGACGGGCCTCCGCGGTCCCTAGGTGTGACCGAGATTCCGTCGGAACTTTACTGTCAGAAATGAGAAGTATCAACTCAATCCATATTTGAACTCCCACCCTGCTATGTTACTGTGAAATGCTTGAGGAAAATTGCCCAAACCAAATGTTTTCAACTTCATACACAGTTTCTGCCTTTTGCATCAATAAATACGATTACTCTCTACACGATCAATGATAATTTCTTAAGTTGGTATATTTCTATAGTTTTCTGCAGAATGTACGTCCGTATCCAGCAGAAGATGATGATGATAAAGAGGAGGAGGAAGAGGAGGAAGCCGACAGCTCAGATTACGATAATGCCAATGAAGAACCGTTTGATGAGCCCGGCCCTTCTCGTATTCAGTAGAGTGTATGGTATTCGCGCGCTCAGATGTTGTCTCTGTCTCACATTATATTTAATCATAACCTTGTTGATTTTGTTGTCGTAACTGAGCTGCTTTCTTTTGCTGTTCATTATATCACGCGTCTTCTGAGAGATTGCATGAACCGGAGGAACTAGCTGCAAAAGTTTGAGCAATATCGAAAAGAAAATTATGGTAGAGTCCAGTGGAGACGGGAAAACTTTTATAATATCGATTTGTCATGGAACCGGCTTTTAGGCATTTTTCGGACTTGGTTCCGGCCCTGACGTAACATGGTTCATTTTTGAGCTACACTGGCCAGCTTGTGCTCAAAATGCGCGCAAAATTATTTTTAGAAACTTTCATGTTAACACCAAAGCCGGGTTAGTGTGAAATCACGTTGAAAATATCGAAAAACCGGGTCGAGATTCATTAAAAAATTCATATCTCGCTTGGAACCCCACCTTTTAGTAGATTTTGGTTGCAGTTTCAGAATCTACGTACCCATATTAGTCAAGGAAAAATTCGAGTGAGAGTCCGTAGGGGTGAGAATATGTTGCGCTAATGCAAAATGTGTGCTCAGTTCGCTAATTCGCGATTTTCAATTTCTTATGCTTAAGCCATAATCGATCAGATATATCTTTTATTTCATAATTTGATTGTTTCTAACCTGGATATGCTGTATTCCGTTGAAAAAATCAAAGATTTCCACATTTCTTGAAAATCATATTTTTCACCTCGATATTTCTCAAATTTGCAGGTTTCAAACTCAACATTTCGAGGATCATACCCGTCTTCACTATACGGATCTTATAGCATACTAAGCCATGAGTAATATTTGTTGGTATGGACCTACCCGACGATTTTTAAAATCTAATTTTTGACACTCGAAAACGCCCGATCGAGCGTGTCGGATATATTTAAAATTCGATAGTGAGGTTAATTTTGCGAATTATGGTTGTTTATAAGTCGTAAAAATGTTTTCGTTACCTCCGGCTTAAACTACTTTCGAAACGCAACAATTTTCATGTTTTTTTCGGAAATGTCATTTTCTCACTCACGAATAATTCGCAAATTTAGAAACAAAAGCAATGGCGGTTTTCGCACATGTTATTGACTGCATAGTTCAAGAAAACATTTTAACGACTTATAAACAACCATAATTCGCAAAATTAACCTCACTATCGAATTTTAAATATATCCGACACGCTCGATCGGGCGTTTTCGAGTGTCAAAAATTAGATTTTAAAAATCGTCGGGCAGGTCCATACCAACAAATATTACTCACGGCTTAGTATGCTATAAGATCCGTATAGTGAAGACGGGTATGATCCTCGAAATATTGAGTTTGAAACCTGCAAATTTGAGAAATATCGAGGTGAAAAATATGATTTTCAAGAAATGTGGAAATCTTTGATTTTTTCAACGGAATACAGCATATCTAGTTTAGAAACAATCAAATTATGAAAGAAAATATATATCTGAGCGATTATGGCTTAAGCATAAGAAATTGAAAATCACGAATTAGCGAACTGAGCACACATTTTGCATTAGCGCAACATATTCTCACCCCTACGGACTCTCACTCGCATTTTTCCTTGACTAATATGGGTACGTAGATTCTGAAACTGCAATCAAAATCTACTAAAAGGTGGGGTTCCAAGCGAGATATGAATTTTTTAATGAATCTCGACCCGGTTTTTCGATATTTTCAACGTGATTTCGCACTCGCCCGGCTTTGTTGTGAACATGAAAGTTTCTTAAAATAATTTTCCGCGCATTTTGAGCACAAGCTGGCCACTATAGCTCAAAATTGAACCATGTTACGTCAGGGCCGGAACCAAGTCCGGAAAATGCCTAAAAGCCGGTTCCATGACAAATCGCTAGTATAAAAGTTTTCCCGTCTCCACTGGACTCTACCATAATTTTCTTTTCGGTATTGCTCAAACTTTTGCAGCTAGTTCCTCAGGTGGGTCCTTTTCATGCATTCTCTCAGAAGACGCGTGATATTTGTATCATGATAAATTCTAACAAGTTTCCGTGTGTTTGGTATTTCGAGTCGTTCCATGATCGACATGTGGTTATCTCGATTTTCGATTTCCCGACTTTTGTCTCAATCGGATATGTTGACATCATCGTAGTTGCCCATAACCCAATATCAGCCCACGATTTATGATTCAAGAATGTCGAGTGACTACGCTGAAGAGAATGAGCTTAAAGAAGAACGAGAGGAGTTCAAAGATCAATCAGTCGATGAATTCTGTGAAATCAAGCAGGAGAAACCTGACCCCGATGTAAGTATATTCGTAGACTTCTAACAAAGCTTATGGAAATTTTGAAAATTTTTTCAACGCAATATTCCAATCATATTATCAGGCGACGTGTATTGATATTGTGGATGAGATCAAAGAAGAACCAGTGACTATAAAAGACGAGCCGATCGAAGATCCAAAACAGGAAGAACCAACTGTCGATGTTAGTCGAACTATTTTTATAATTGAACATATATAATTATACACATAAATTTTGCATTACCAATGAAATATCGTGTAAACTAACTAACTACGGATGAACTTGCATTGTAATTTGCATACTAAACAATATTTACTCTGTGCTTCGTTCTCATATCAGTACTCTCGCCACTCTATTCATTGCCTTTCAGATATTCTGTCCATCCACTGGAACTTCACGCCCCGTCGGTTTACCCACTCCTGTTTCGCAAAGTGTAAAGGTAAGGTTACATCCCGTTTCAAGACTGGGCTCGCTGGAGACACTGCTTTGAGACACTGCTTGGCCAGTGTCAATTTGGGCGGATTCAGTCTGGAAATGTATTCCCTTAATATATTTAATCACAATTAAAATCTAGGGGTGATTTCAGACGTACTGCCCTCCTCCTACCGAATATGTCCGTTCAATTGGCCAATTTGTGTGTCCGAAATGCGACAAAAAACTCTGCAGCAAATATAGTCTCAAATGCCACATGAGGATTCATACTGGTCAGTTCTTTGCATAATTCAACAATTTCGAAATTTGAGAAGTTTTTTCAATTTTCAAGTCAATTCAATTCAATACTGAATTGAAATACAGTTAATTATATTCAATTATTCAGGTGAGAAGCCATATCTGTGTCTTTATTGTGATAGATCGTTCGGCTATAGTTCTAATCTAACCAAACACATACGTGATAATCACCAGTTGCAGGTATGAACACTTTACCTTGAAATACAAAGTGTTTGTAGTGGAGATTAGATTATTTGTTCCGATTTAACAGAATAGTTCGAAAAACGATTCAGTTCGTAACGACACCTATTCTTCGGACCTATTTACCGGCGTGACAAGATCACGCCGGTAAATTGGTCCGAAGAATAGGTGGCGCTACGGACTGAATCGCCTTAAACTATATAGTTGCTGGCCTAGCAGCGGCTCACCTCAGGATGAAATTTCCTAGATATACGGTTCGACTTTACCTTTTACCTTCGAAAACTCAGCAGTTATGAACACCTTTGATGCATGGTGAACTTGAAACTGAATGGTATGTTGAACACGCTTCAGCCTTACATGTGTCGCACATGTTGCGAGACTTTCGATTGGAAGTCCCAGTTGTCGGAACACATCTCCGCTAATCTGGGACACACTACCGATGAGCAGGTACAAATGCTTGAATTTATTCAAAGTAGATTCATTTGAAATCTTCTATGAATGGCCCTAGTTTTGAAATTGTAAAATGAAATCTTATGCAGCAGAATGAATATCATTGCCAGTTCGCTCATTTTTTTTCCTAGAAGTCAGCCTCACCGTACTGCACAACTTACCGTAGTTCCCTTACGACTGAAAAAATGATTGACGTTGCTGCGCCTTTACTTTTGCAGTTTACCATATTTATCGTTCTAGACTGAGCACTAGGGAGCCTTCTAATTGGATGAGGGTAGAGGGGGTCGACATCATTATACAATGTATAGAACATATTAGATGCCTTGTTCCTATTTAATAGAATGGATCTGAACACCTTTGATGCATAGTGAACAAGACATTGAATGATATTTTGACCACGTTTCAGCCTTACATGTGTCTTACATGTGGGGCGACTTTCGATTGGAAGTTCCTGATTTTGGATCACATCTCTGCTAATTAGAGACATGCTAAAGATCAGCAGGTTCAAGTTCTTGATTTTGGCTACGCTAGTTGTGGTCGCCATCATTAAACACTACTGAAATATATATGCCACGATGGGCCTGAAGTATACTGTAATTCATGTAAGAAATCTCACCAAGCCAATCGATATCCCGAAAGAAGTAATTATATCTGGTTTCCTGTAGATTCGGAAGATTTGGCCGAAACAGTGCTTCAAGTGTACTTTGTGTGGCGATAACTCATTCCCAAATACTGTAAGTCATTTTCGAAAGTTGTTGGTTATATTATCACTGAATTACCTGGTCCATTAGGACTAAAGCGCTTGAAATACTTTGTAATTCAATTCCTTTATAACAGTCCTTTCGTGAATAGGTTAGTGGTTAGATGAGGCACGGCGTTTAACTGGGGGGTGAGCGAGAGATGAGAGAGCGCGGAGAAAGAAAGCAAATCTATTGAAAATTTACAAACTCTCTCGCGATTGGTCTCGAATCGAATGTTTTACTGGAAAATTGCCCTAGAATGCCGTGATGAGGTAATTATTGTGATCATCTAAGGTCTCACCGGAAGACCCAATCGAAGCTCGCCAGTTCTTCGATAATCTTGTCACTGTAAGCTTGTTCATGCGATCAAAATAGGGATTCATTCGGTTTAAAAAGTATGAGCCCGATATTCTGCTTTTAGCTCACTGAGAAGGACCGCGATAGGATCGACTTTGTTATCAATAACAAAATCCGTGCGGATGTCTGCCAGAAACACTTCATTCGCTCTCCTACCAGCAAGGTAAGCACAACCTAGGTAATGGTAGACTTTCAAAAACAATTTTAAAAATATTGGCTAATCATCCCTCACACTCCTCATTTTATTCGCTCTCTCAGCACGACAGCTGTTCATATGCATCTTAAGCAAATATTTGGATAGTTGTTTTTGAAAGTCTAGGTAATGGTAGAGGCGGAAATTCGAGACTAAGTTCCGTGTCCGCTACGTGCCCTCTTTCTTCCTTTGATTGAGAAATCAGGCCCGGGAATCGCAACGGTCTCGAATTGCTTACTCTAGGTAATAGTAAGGAGTAATAGTTATTCCTATTAAAATTACATGCCGAGGACGAAATACTGATCCCGAGGTTGTAAGCTTTGTCCGCGCGTCGCGTGTATGAGATCTGGATAGCTTTTCGAGGACAGATTGCTCGCACTTTTGTAGCTAGTTCCCCCCATTGTGATGCAATCTCTCAGAAGATGCGTGATACGTGCCCTCATTTCATGTTTGCAGCCTCCATTTCCCCGTCCAACATTGATGGGGGCAACGAAGACTTACGCAGTGAAGGGTTCCTTGACAGGGTGAGCTCATTGTTACACTTAGGAGCGAAAGCCAGTTTTCGAATAATGTAGCTTTATTGCATGCTTTAGTACCTTATTCTCATTAAGATCAATTAATCCAATCAAGTTGTTATATAGCTGATATTATTATAGGCCAATAATAGTGGACATATTTCAGTAAATGTTGTCGCTATCATATTCTTCTTAATTCGGATAACTACTTACAGGAGTGGAATGGAGCGAATCTGTGGCTTCCGATCATTCGCCAATCCGCAGATTATGGTAAAGGTAACAGTCTTTGTTAATCTGTTCATGGTTTTTTTTATTTGAGAAAATATCGAGTCAGAAGATCCTTAATGTGTTTGAACGCTAAATATTTTCTCACAGAAATCTTCATCAGCTCCCGAAGTTAAAATATCGAGAACTGAGCCGACTTCTATCGACTTTTAACACTCAGATTACGATACTTTACCGTTTGATCATGTCAAGACCTCATTTTGAGTAATTTATTGTTTCGGTCTCAAATTATATTCAATGATGGTAGATTTAATTTTGAAAAGTATCATCCGTGAATTGTTTTCGATTATTATTTATTGAATCTATTTTACAATAAATTCGTCCACCTAACTCGTCTTGTGCGATGTTTCGAGTCGTTCCATGATCATTCTTATCGCCTGCTGCCCAGAATTTTAACCAGTATCGCCATCCTCCGGTTTTACGAAATTAATAATATTTTATCCTTTAATATTGAACTAGGAGCAGGGTTATGCATTTTATGCGAAAGAAAACGCGTTCGTCCCACTCTCTTTTTCAACCTATCATCACTGGGAGCAGTTGTCCATCATTCTTTCGCATCTCTCACTAATTTTCGCATTATACATTCTATATTTCTCTTTTTCGACCCTTCGTGTGTATTCAACGAATGCAATCACTAATCAAACTATTTACATGAGATGATTACGTAAATCAAAAGACAAATGCACTATAGCTACTCGTGATGACTCCTAATTTTCTCCGTTTCGGTCTGTCCAGGGACACTCTTCGTAGTGTAGAGAACGGCAAGGGCGCCGAGCGATACCATGGCATATGGAAGCATCTGAAATGTAAGAAGGTAATTAGTATATAACAATGAATAATGGGAATTAATAGTTAATAATTAAGAAGGTAATTAATAATGAAAGAAATGTGAGATCTGCCTAGAAAGGAGGATAAGATAAATACTTCCTAGAATGGAGCGGATTGGTGTCTAATACAACGTTTAACTACGGATGTTATTGGTTTTCGCTGCTAACAAATGAGAATTCCAATATACGAAATTGATGGAAATACGTTTCCAAAAAAAAGAGCAAACGGAATTCATCAATTCAGATGTTTGGAGAGCTCTTATCAATGATTTTTTCGTCTTCGATAATTTTTGTTTTTCGTCTTGGCGAATTTGTATTTTGAGTCAAATTTACTCACCAGACTAGCGTGCACGGTTGTTGGAATGAGTGTGGCCATAGATGCGATGAAAAGAAGTCGAGCACAGTCGAATTTGATTGAGAAGGGACTGCAATATTATATTTATCATTTACATAATGTCGATGTATTGTGTCAAGCCAAAAACGTATGATACTTACTATTCATGATCAAAGTAGTATCCGAATGATTGGATTGACCATGCGACGATTATGTACTGAATAAATCGTGTTAAGGTAATATTTTGCACTATGTGTTTTCAACATTTTCAAATTCAAAAAATATAATTGTATTTAAAAAAAACTTGCCACTATCACTGCATCATACGATGAGGAAGGTAGGTAGTCTGGACTCAGAACAGTGGTGAAGTTGATAAATACGACAGCGAAGAATTGAGCGATCAGATATCTTAAAACTATGCAGTGATCTGTGTTCGACAAAGGAAATGAACAGTATAATAGTAACAGTTTCTAAGTAGACCGATTCTAAGCATGCGATAGATGGTCTTGTTGATTAGTGCTCGAATTTTTGAAATTTTTAATTGTTTAAAATGACACTTACAATTTCGCGAAGGATCCTACGTTCTTATAGAACGGGGCGACATCGGCTTTATTAACCTAAAAAAAATCAATTTAATTTATAAAAATAGTTACAAATGCAAACTAACCGCCGGGATTCCCTCCTCGTTATCCTTCATGCATCTCCAGAGGAAGAATTGCTTCGTATCTGTGCCGGGATAGGCACCGGGAGGAGCGAACATGGTTTTGATCTTGAATTTGAACAGTTTGGAAGTTTATTTTGCACACGTATGATAAGAAAAGTTTAGATGTAATATGATTCGTGCACACTGATTGAAACTGATCATGCGAAATATTACTTTGAGCGGCCATCCGGGGAACATGTCCGTTCCATCCTCATTCTTCAGGAATGGCTTGGTGAATAGGTAGTACTTGAACTCGGCAGTCTGAACAAATCAATCAGTCAATCAATCAGTTTATCATATCAGGCAGTTTGCTCAGATGAGGATTTGTCTATATTCTGCATAGGTTGCACTCCACCAATGTGTGCCAATGGCTCGGCTAAGGTCGTCTCTCCAGCGTACGCGTGGCTTCCCAGGGGGGCGGCTCCTGTTGTAGGGTGTCCAGACTGTAGTAGCACGACTCCACTGCTCCAGATTCATTTGCCTAATTTTGAGTGCCCACCGTGCTTTCCGTTTCAATCCCTCCTCGACCCAGTATCTTAGCTTGGTGATTCCACGAACTCGCTCATTCTTCCAACGATCTCTGATCGTAACTCCCAACATCCTCCGTTCCATATTTCGTTGAGTAACACTCAGTCGTTCCTTCTCACTCGATCGTAATGCCCAGACTTCGCATCCGTAGAGTACTGTACTTGTGATGCAGCTTTCAAAGAGCCGTCGCCTGATCTTCATGGGTAAAAGGCGTGACGATAGAAGATGGGACAGCTTACTCCATGCGTACCAGCCCAGTCCAATCCGATGTTCAATTTCGTCGGAGTGATCTAGGGGAAGACTGATTCGCCCTCCTAGATATGTGGCTCTTTCGACAAATTCGAACCGTAGATTGTCAATAGTGATTGGATTCCTGGTAGAGGTGCAGGAGGTGAGTAGATTGGTCTTTGCTGCATTGATTTCGAGACCAACTCTTCTGCAAGCGCTCATCAACTTCTTCAACATTTTCTCCAATTCGGGTCTCGACTTCGCGATGAGAACTACATCGTCCGCGTACTCCAAATGGCATAGATTCCTCCCATCTATTTGGATTCCATCCTTCTCCCAGTCAATCTTGTCCATCGCAGATCTTAGCACAGCGTTGAAAAGGCGAGGGGAGAGTGTATCCCCTTGGCGAACTCCTCTTCTCACGGTGACAGGGACGAGTTCTTCGTTTACTCGAATGAGTGTGGAAGAAGACTCGTAAAGACGACGCAAAAGGTGGACGAGGATGGGGTGGGCTCCGAAGAAGAAGAGGGCGTTCCAGCAAGCATTCCACTCAACGCAGTCGAAGGCCTTGCGGAAGTCGACAAACGCCAAGTAGATAGGGATACCGTACTCGTGGGCTCTTTCTGCTACCTGCTTGATCGCATGAAGGTTATCGAGGGTGCTGAATCCGCGACGAAAACCGGTTTGGGTCGTCGATTCATTCTCTTCCAACACTTGCTCGAATCTTCTCAAAATCACCCTTGTCATCGTCTTGAGAGTGACGGTGAGCAGCGAAATGGGGCGGAAATTGCCGATGTTCTTAGGATCTCCCTTCTTATGCAACAATGAAACGACTGCTTCCGTCAAATCGCTTGGAACTGCGTCTCCGGCAACCAGTCGATTGAGCAGATCAGCGATGTCTGGGGCCAAGTGATCTCTGGCGAGGAAGAGCATCTCAGGGAGAATCCCATCCGAACCAGGGGAATGGCCGCATTTCAGGAGAGACATCGCATGCCTGATTTCATCGGATTGGAAGGGTGGCAATGGGTCTAGAGCGGGAGGGGACACAGTGAGAGGAAGCTGCACTCCTGGCGTGTAGAGGTCCTCAAAGAAGGTCTTCACCGCTGTCTTGGTTGCTGCTTGAGAGAGTGCACCAGAGACAGGATCGGGGACGAGAAGACGCTGCTTCGACGACTGAAGAGACAGCATGCACTTCACAATGCTCCTTCCCATCATCGCTGCTTGCCGTGCTTGTTCTTCCTTCCGTTTCCTGATATCCGCTATGAGACTCATTCGAGCAGCCTTGCATGCGATGGAATAGGCGACAGTTCCTTGCGAATTGGATTGCAATTGGTGACGTGTGGCAAGAAGGTTCTTTGTTGCGGTCGAGATCCAGGGTGGGGAATGGCGCTTCCTCCAACAGTTGACTGCCGCGGTCTCAGTGAAAGCCTTGATCTTGCAGTAGGCATCGGCGGCAGAATTGGGGCGACCAAGGGGCAGTGACGCAAGGAGGGATGCGTTGGCAGTAAAAGCTACCCGATCGAAATCAAGCCGCTCTCTGCATCTTTTCTGCCTGACCTTGTCGGGGAGAGAGAGACATAGACGGACGAGGCGATGATCCGAGTTGAACTCGAACCTTCCAACGACCCCGCAATTGACTACTCTCGCTGTGGTGGGCGCTGCAACGTAGTCAATTTGATGGAATGTTGAGCCGTTGGGGGAGCGCCAGGTCCAGATCCGTCCGAGCCGCCTCTTGGGAAACGTGTTCCATAGCCGCATCCTGTTCCTCACACAGACTTCAATGAAGGTCCGACCGCGTGGGTTCGGGGTCGAGGAGGCGAAATCACCGACATATATTTCATTGCCTGGTTCTCTCGCCACTCGACAGTTGAAGTCACCGACCAGGATGGGCATGTGGCCTCTTGGGGCACTCTTCAGGGCGGTCTCAATCTGGTCCATGAAGTCCTCGTACGCCTGGTCGTCGTAGGAAGAGGTTGGGGCGTAAGCGCAGACCAGAAAGAGCCGCAGGTCTGAGAGGGAGAGAGTGGCCAAGCGGGGGGAGAGACCATTGAACACGGCTCCGCGCGCAAGGTGCGGTCGGAGTAGGAAAGCCACGCCATGGGAAGCAGTGGGCCCGCCAGAATGGAACACTACAGTGCCTGAAGACTGAAGGTTGAATGAAGCACAACCCACAATCCTAGACTCCTGCACTGCAAGCACGTCCCATTTGATCTTGTCGAGGGCGAGCTCCAACTCGGTCTGCTTGTCCTTGGTCGCAAGCGTCCTGGCATTGATGGTCCCGATGTAGAGATGGCGACTCATCAAGGTGGTGTACAACTCCCGCGTGCCAAACGCGTCTGGGAGAGGGAATCCGGGCGGGAGGAATCGGAGACGGAGAGACGAACTCGCACTCAACCGCTCGCCACACACTTGAGAACCCAGAATGAGTCTGAACAGTCTGAACAAAAGCTCGTATTTTAAACATAAGTTTGAATTTGTCGAACTACCTTTGATACATCGATACGAATATAACACTAATATGAAAATACGTTCACAGACCTGTAGGCGGAGCTGGTTGAACGTGTTTGAGGGACTGACTAGTCCATAGACGACAGGTTCCTCAATTAGTTATCTTTGATTCCAAATCAATATGTTTGCATTTTCCTATTGCTATCTAAAAAAATCTGATAGTCATGATTGACAAGACAAATAGCTCACGCGAAAAAAATGGTTCACCTCGTCCCTCTCCTTAGCATAGGTTCCAAAGATGCGATCAAAGATGATGAGAGTACCGCCGTAGTTGCGATCTATGCAGTACCTAAATACCGCAGAGAAATTTCGGTGATTCTCGAATTGTGTTGTTTTTTGGCGTCTCCAGAAATACGCAAAAAAGTGTCTAATAAAGGAAATCACAATAAATTATTTCAAAATGTAAAATAAGAAAAAAAGTCACGGATTCCTTCCATGATGCACTCGATGAGCAGAGGGCGTGTTGAGTATGTATTCGAGTGGGCCGAGATACGGCATAGCCTGGAAAAAGGAAAGTATTTTGAAATTTAATTATTTCATTAGACATTCTGAGCCAAAGAAGTGACGAATCTATCGTAACTATTGTAGGAACCATAATTGGTTGATCTGAACCATAATGAATTGATCTCCTAGCGAGATCAAAATCATATATGTTTTTTGATATTTATTCCTCCTGTCTGATTAGGCTTAAAAGTACGGACATTCGTGTGTATCCAAAGCCCGTAGAGGAGGCTGAGAGCCTTGTGCGGGATGTACATTGTGGGAGGAACGATGATAGCTTGTATGAAGTCGAAGAACATCATCGCGAATTCCTGTGAAATACGAATTGTAGAGCCCATAAACTTATATTATTCATTTAGAATATTTATGGTTTGCCTTGAAATTAAACAATCACTAACAAATCATAAAAAAACCTGCATTGATAACAAACTTCAGGTACCAACTTGAATGGCTCCTTGTCGGAGGGCCGTGCTGAGGTTGTAGTACTCAGATGAGTGATGCGAGGTGTGGAAACCCCACATAAAGCCCCATTCTGGAAGACTCATTATGATTAGAAGTCATAATAATATTAATAATAACAATAACAATAATAATAATAATAATAAAATACCGTGAATTGCACGGTGACCGAGGTAATACACAAAATCTTGGAAGAGGAAACAGATTAGCCAAGTGGAAAGCTGAAACGAAATTTGTTTATCACTCCATAACTCTGCTATCAAAATTTTATGTACACACATCTTTCACTGCGAAAGCACACGCTCACTTAAATGAAACAATTCTTGTCACAACTATAAGGCAAATCAGTAATGCTTACTTAGATTAACATCAACAACATACCGTTCCTGCCGCGGTCAAGTCGACGATGTGTATGTACTGCCACACATATGGATACAAGAAAGCAGTGATACCCAGCCCTTGAATCCTGCAAAGAATAGTTTTACGATTTACGATTTACGATTTTAACACATTTATCTAGAGGTCATTAGATTCTCGGGAGATCAGGTGAGAGCTCTGATGTGCATGGTGTTCCAGTTAGAGCTTCGTGCTTGATTGAGAAAATTTGGGCCTGTTGCTTTGCGGAAAGAGTCGCTCCATCTCGTGATTGGGCGGCCGCGGCTCCTCTTTCTCCGCGGAATCCATTCGATCACAGATCGGCTCCACTTCCGGCAATCATCATTCGCGATCTTATGCAACCAAAACCATTTCCTTTTCTGAGCAGTGCGAACGAAGTCCTGAACTCTAGTTGAATCTCGCAACCTCTCATTAGAGACATGATCGAGCACAGTACAGCCAACCATCCAACGTTCCATTTTTCTTTGAGCCACCGATAATCGATTCATTTGTGCTTTGGTCAGCGCCCAACATTCACAACCGTAAACCACAGCGGGAAGTATGCAGCCGTTGAAAAGCCGACGTTTATGTGCCATTGGAATACCCTTGTTGATAAGAAAAGTGCGGTGTTTGTGGAAAGCACCAAAACCAGCTTGAATGCGTCGGGTGATTTCACAGTCATCATTTCCGCTGACTGCGATTGCGCTTCCCAAGTAGACCACCTTATCTTGCAATTTTACTACTTTTCCTCCTATTCTTACATCCCTTGGATCAGGCTTGGAACTCATTCCGACAGTTTTATCGCCATTGAGACCCAATCCCACTGTAGCAAGTACACGCTCTAATTCCCTTCCCATCGTCTGAATCTGTCGTTCATCGTGAGAAATGAGAACGGCATCATCAGCAAAAAGAATATGGGACAGAAACCGACCATTGATACTTACTCCCTTATTTGCCCAATTTAGCCGACGGAGTGCCATATCTAGAACCGCAGTGAATAGCCTAGGTGACAAACAATCACCTTGTCGCACACCCCTTCCCACCTTTATGTTGACCTCCTTGCCATTAACCACCACCACATTTCTACTTTCCTGGGAAAGGCTTGCGAGGAAAGAAACGACTTCCGAGGGAATCCCTTCTAACTCTATCGCCTTGAACACCGCTTCCGTGTATACACTGTCAAAGGCCTTCGAAATGTCTACAAAAAGCAGATAGATCGGTAGCCTATAGTCGACACAGTGAGCAATGACAGACTTTAGAGTGTGGATAGCGTCAACTGTGGAATGACCACGTCTGAATCCCATTTGTTCCCAGCTTCTATTTCCATCCAGTACCGATCCATACCTCTTGTTGAGCAACCCAGTTAGCGCTTTCTGCAAAACAGTAAGCAGACTAATAGGTCTGTAGTTTTTTGTAAGAGTTGGATCCCCAGATTTTGGTAGAAGAATTGTGCGAGAATCCCCAAATCCCAGAGGAATAGAACCCAAAATGATGTTGTTAAAGAGATTGGTGAGAGTGGGAACTAACTGATCTACCCCCACTCGGAGCATTTCACCTGTGATACCATCCCTTCCCGGAGCTTTGCCTGATTTGAAATACCGAAGTATTTGAACGACTTCGGCTTCTACGATGGGAACGAAAGGATCCCTTGCTATCTCCTCGCGGTATCCAACCCCTCCATCCCCACTATAGAGAGCATTGTAGAAAGATTTGAATGCCTCCTCTATGCCCGTTTGAGTGAAGACTAAGTTGAATAGTTGAATAGTTTTACATTCACTAAATTTAATCGATATTTCAGAAGGTGCAACATATTTGCGACCGAAGATGCATACAGAGCATAGAGAGAAAATGTTAATTGTTTAGTTTAGCTAAATTTGACAAATTCATCGCATATTTCGAAAAAAAAGCTAAAAAAAAATCTCACTTAATCTGCATACTTGCTAGCCCAGAGCAAATACTTGTGATGGTATCTGGGAATGAGTAGCTGTCAGGGTTGAAGAGAATTTCCAGAGCCATGAGCAGGAATGCCCAGGATTTGGCCTGTTAATTGAATCAGTATGCTCACAAAATCAAATGGATCACGTCTTGATACGCTGATATTACGGAAGAAGTTCCGATCAAGTATGGTTTGGATATCAATGAGCCCAATTTTTAATTGATCAGATTTTAAGTTCATAAATACCAGTTCAATATACTGCGGAATATCCTCAATGTTTGTGTAACTCTGCAGCTTCCATGGATCGGTTAGGAAGAAGAAGTACCTATAAAGAGGGATTGCCAACAAGGCGATATTCTGACATGAAAATAATTAGAAAATGCAAACCCCAGATTCTGCCAGTGAAACGCCTCTAGGAGACTCGCCCACATTATTACTGAAATACTTGTGAACTCTCCAACCAATCACTCGACTTGAAATGGTGATAATTGAGATCAGCCGGAAAATGAACTTTAGGTGCCATTACATCAATCACAACGGAAATACATAACAATATCACGCAAGCAAGATGCACATTTCACCGCTTTGCTCTCCGATTTCTTTCGAGGCGCGAACCTGATCACTACCTTTCTCTCACCACTCAATCCTCCTGCCTTCATGCGAAACTGATAAGAGCCTAGTTGATGGCAAGTTCAGTGTAGTTCACTCTGAGCAACGCGTGAGCTGCTTTACTTGGCTTATGTGCAATTGAGTACGACAAACTATATTACGATATCTTTATTATCCACGCTCTCCCCCGTCACTCGACCGGGCATGGAGATAAGTTTTCCCGAATTTCGCATTCAAATGTGAAGTTAGCATGCAAATTTCAGAGCTATCTTAGAAGAGCACCCATGGGCGGTGCACAGTTTATTGGGCATATTCAGCACCACAGCATAAATATTTAAAAAGATTTTTGACGTACATTCTTTGATGTGTTCTTATCAGCATTTCCTTGTTTGCATCACGTGATCTCTCGAGCAATGGTCTGACTCTCTTCAGTTTGCACGCTCGCTCTTCTCTCTGACCGGCGAGAGAGCGTGCAAACTAAAGAGAGTCAAAGCATTGCTCGACCTCACTATTGTATTTGAACAAGAGTGTGACTAATGTTTGCGCCTTGTGTCACCTCTCGCACACGCATCCCACTACAACGTTCGTGATCAGTGTTCCGACTTTCTCCTTTAGGTGCTAAAAGCTCATTTTACGATAGGCATCGGGTTAGCTACATCTCTAAGTGCTGTAATATTTTGGCGGGAATTGGGAGAGGAACGCTTCGAAAGCGGTTGACAAGCTGTTCGTATATTCGTATTTGTTCTATTTCGTTTCAGGAGATTTTTCGATAATGCCTGATCGGGTCGACGAAATATTGCTATCGACACTTCTTCCAGATATCATTAGAAAGATCGTTCCGATGGGTCCATCACGTCCAATGCGATATGCATGTTTTTTAACCATTTGATAATTCGAGAATCGTCTGCTAGTTTGTACTGTGATATTATTACAGATAAGTCGTAACTGGAACTTACTAGCAAACGAATATCTCATCCTGAAAAAGCCGATCGATATTGCCGAAATATTGTATTGCAATGAAGAAATATCGATTGCATTGACAGTTTCTGAGAATGATGTTGAATATTTTAATATAAGGCACTGGGACACAACTGGAAGGGCCAATAATGTAAGTGTGCAGTGTAGGAGCACATATATTTTTAAAATCTCACTGAAATGCCGTATCTTCAGAGAATTACATTAATTTCTCCACTACTGTCCCTGCCGAAAGTCGAGTTCGATAACACTCGATCTCGAATGGCGCATATGTCACAACCTTTTATTCTAGAAACTTGTTCCCTAATATATTTCACTGGATGGATGATATACGTGTATTGGAAAACCACTAAAACTTTAGCAAGACTGAGAAGATATATGGAGCTAAGCGCGGAGATTGGAGTATTGCGGATTATTGATGCCGACATTTGTCCGCTATTCGCAGTATTCAAAGCCTTAGGAACCGTTAGAATTAATCGGCTCAAAATTCAAATGAACGGCGGATTTCAGAGGAGCTTTCGATTTCGGAGGCGAAATATTCAACTCGAGTGAGTTTGAAAAAAATGAGAAAATATGAAAAATTATTAATATAATTCAGAGACATTCTGATACACCTGGCTCGAAACCACGGAATCAGAAATATTTCAGTTAATGGACATGCAATTGAGTTAAAGAATTTATAAAATCTCGAATTTATCTTTATTCATCGAATTAATCTCCACTGACTACTTCCTTCAAATATTCTTCTCCAGACACTGACTAATTATCTTTTGGCGGTAACCGATAAAAAGATGTCTCGAAATATGCCGACAATCTATTCTTTGCGTGTCGACTGCAAATATGGACAGTCTCATCGACGAAATTTTTTGGCCACTCTTCTTGAATATATCATAAATGATATTTTGAGCAAGTTCAGTAAATTCAAAGCCAGAAATATGAATGTAATACAAACATTTATGGAATGATTATAAAAAAAATCATATTGAGTGCTTTGTCACAAATGTTCATCTGAATTTGTATTTATTTCGCAAATGTGTACTCTTCCATCTCACGGGGCGATATACTTTGTGCAATCCTGCGAGTTCTTGGTAGTCCGAATGAAGGGGCACGCCTGCAATAGCACGATTACTATTTGACTTAACATAATAGATTTGAAAGAGAAAGATAGAGAAACGCACAGTACCGAAGAAACGGCCGAAGAAAAAAAACACGTAATCAGTGATCTAGATACGAATGGCTTTTATTCTTATACAACCTCACTCTTCCTGGACTAGAGTGGGTAAACGAATAGTAGTGAAAATATTAACCACTCAAATTGAGAAAACAATCAACAAACCGTTTCAGGGCACAGCATCGGGTTGCCAGTGTCTGTGAGATTGCCTACTGCCTTGCCTGAAATTTAGCACAACAACAAAGACAAATGAAACAAAATAATTAGCGTTGTTTGCGTATTTTTTTGTGGATCGTGTTGTTGTTGTTGTTGTTATTGTTTACTCACTTCCCTTCGGCTGCATCATGTTATTCCACAGGTTCTTCGCGACGACCGCATGTCCGTAGGCGCCGAAGTGGAAGCAGTCCGGAGCGAAGAAATCCATGTTGGGAGTGCCGTCGGGCTGGAACGGAAAGTAGAGTTCGAATGTCATGTTAGAATATATTTCTGTGCATTCAATTCGCAATTAGCATTTGCGATCTTTGCAAGAATTAGTGTTGTCACTGTTAAGCGTGCCATCGGGCTACAAACAATTGTCCTAGTGTATTCCTTCACTTCTTTCCCCCGACCATTCAAATCGCCATCTATCCATAATCGTCAAAACACGACATTGAAATTTTCTAGCAATCAATGGTGTTTGGAAAACAATATCCTCAATTGTTCTCGCTAATTCCGTGGATATATTACCTCCCTTTTTACCATCATTATATCTTTGAATGTGAGTTCACTTCGTGTCAGCCCCTCTCTCACATTCCTGCAAATATTGTCTACTCCCTCGAAGAAGGGTTGAATAGCGAGAGTGAAGTCGTCAGCAGTATCGAACTCGCCCGAATCCTCCAGTTCGTGCTGCGCTTGCTGCAAGATATGCATGACTATCGTCGCTCATGCATAACAACATGTGTCTACACATATGTTCTAGAGTTTGCACTAATGTATATATTAGTTATTAGAGGTGCAGACTTGATATCGGGAAACGATAACGAAATCTCTTCATTCATGTTTCTTATGCTGCAATTCGCGCAAAATTAATGATACGAAATTAAAGATTGTTGATTAAAGCATCCTCACAATGTACAGCTTCGTCTCATTCGACAGCATCTCGTCCGTCACGTCCGGGTTGACCTCGCAGCTGCATTCACTCCTGGAATTTGAACGACTGAAATAATCAAGCAATCAATCAATCAATATTTGCCATGCCAAGCGTTTACGCTAGATGAGGATAGGTCCGCATCCGACCTCACCCCAAGGGCTGCTTCCGACCTGATTTTAGGCATTTTGATTTCGAATTACTGAACAATTATCAGCAATGATTATTCTTACAATTTGTAGAAACTGATTGCTGCAATTGAGAAGGTCATTATTGTTAAATTGAACCATGAGCCAAGTAAGTGTTGTAAGCGCAAGAACTAATGTTACAGCATTTTTAAAAACTTTTTTTTGAAAAATTGTTCATACTGGTGCATTCTCAGGCAGACTTTGTGGTCGGCATCAGCACGGCGCATCAGCGAAATGTCGACCATTCCAACAAGAATGACGATGGTTCTGGAAGAGATCAAAGATCAAATAATGTTAGCGAAACATCGACCCGGATAATAGGAAGAAAACCGATGAGATAATATCTCATCAGTATTATCATGCGGATAGCGAATATCAATAACACCAAATAATAAGTAGGAAATACAAGTTCTTTCGAATTGATAAGAGATGAAAGAATGCGAAACCTCGGCAGTTCCTTCTGCAGTACTTGCACTGCCTTTCTGATGTTGTCGCGATAGTTCTCAGCTGTCTCCTAAACGACGAGTACTTTATGACATGGCGAAAGAAGATTATAGATTATTCAACATTCGGGACGAAATACGCAAGCGATGTTCTCAAATTTTTCGCCTCGCAAATACTGATTCGAAAAAAGACAATGTGAAGTGCACATAATCTCTTGCAAAATCAAAATGCTAGTAATACGACATTATTAAAATTATATTGTTATCTTACGCTCGAATATCTGCACCAGGCGCACATATCGTTGCCGCCGATGAAAATGTGGATGAGCTTCCATTGGTTCAGATAATCGATCTACAACGAGCTCTTTTCGCCCTGCTTTTTTCTCATTTTCTCCTTGACCATTATGCTGCATGCATACAGTTTCAGAAGATGAAGGTAATGGTAAAGGTGCGGCCACCTCAAGGTGATAGAGTGTGGGAAATTGAGAGCATTTTCGTGTGAACACTGCCCACCTCCGGATGCTCCTTGAGTCTCCTGATGAGATCGTTCGCCTGCCCAACCATATCGGAAGCATCGGCTCCCGGAATGCCCGCGTTCAGCTTAGCGGTCTGCAAAAGGGCTTTGTAACGCAGTTTCCTGCTAAAACAACTGGTGTCTGGACAATAAACATCAATACGTTCAGTAATTGCACCCCTATATTTTTGATTCGATAACAGGGGATAAGAATTGTATTTTTATTTAAAAAAATAAATTTATATTTTTGTAGAAAAAAAATTATCGACTCGCCTCCCACACATTCGCCGATCCGGTCCTGATCGAGTAGCCGAATAGATTGGGATTGAACTTCTTGAGGACATCTGCGAAAATGAATGACATCAGCTCACAATGATGCCGAATTGCTCGAAATTCAATGTCAAATTGATGAAAGAAGAATAGACATTCAGAATTTTTAATTATAATATAAGGCTGTTGCACAAGTTCTTTCTTTTTTCGTGCATGAACATTGTAGCCTCCACTGTTCTTTGCAATCGACCAGTCAACTAATGGTTTGTTACAGTTGATTGGGGCATGAGTACACTCTATATCGAGCACGATCTTGGTTCGATTATATCAGTGAGCATGGGCCAATTTAGATCGGAAGTCATCGTACTAGTATGTTTGATCCGAGTGTTCAATTATTCACAGCTTCGAGGAGAGCAGTTATGGTGCTGAATTTGTCACATTATTCTAAAGCAATATGATGGGGTATCTCATATGACGTATCGCGAGAATTTTGCCTCAAAAACCCTGCTTGAAATATGGGCCCGATGAGATATTCACTCTTTCTGAAAATTACGATTTCAAATTATTTGCCACATAATTCATAGACATCGATAAGAAGGGCTGAATTGTGATGGGTTGTGAAGTACCTTACCGTGCATATATGCAAACATATTTAGGAAAAGATTGGTCTATCCTTTCACGAGCTGAATTCTTTGAAAAAATACGTCGAGATTCACAGGTTGAAATCAACAGATTTGGGTATCCCCTGTTTACCACACGCATTTGAATACGAATTTTTTTCACTTAATCAACTCTTGTCCTAGAAAAATCAACTCTTGTCCTAGTACTGGATGATTGCGCAGAATCAGAATGCCACGAATTATCGGCAACAAGGGCCCAACTCAAAATGCTAAAAATCGCCGTTTTCCGATGCTCATTTTCTGAAACGTGCTAGCCACCCAAGATAGTGAGTAGATTCAAAACCATTTCATGGGTGTAATCCACAATCAAGACCATATCGAATATCTCGTCTGTCCACGTACTTCAGCAGAATTGTCCAAAAGAAAAAAGAAAGGAACTTATGCAACAGCCTTATAATTGCTTACTGGCCAGTGAGATGTGCTCGTCGAGTGTTTTGTCGCCTCCCACGGAGAACGTAAGGCCTGCAAGTTTGAAAATTTCGAAAATCGCTGAAAAATAACCATAAAACCCAAAAAAATCGTGGAAAACTTCTTGACAGTGGGAGGATTATCATCCGACCAAGTGAGTAATAATAATGAAGGCTGTTGAGAATTTGATAGCTTCTTCATTTTTCCTCACAATTCGTTTAGATATACCGAATAAACTAGAAGACCAAAGTCTTGAAAGTGGACTACACTTCAGACCTCTGTACTGAATCGCCACTCCGAGTATGTCGTTGGTTTCCGCACCGGCTCCATTTGCTGCCTACAAATCGGTTCATAAATTCGATTCGATTCAATTCAATTCAATTATTTATCCGCCACGTTAAATATAGAGGAAAATGTAAGATAATCTTCGACTGCTTGCGGTGGATGTATACACCGTTCATCTCGAATCTAACGCCCCCAGGGTCGCTAACGGCGTTGATGATATCGTTAGAAATTTGAGTAGAAAAACAAATTAAATTTACGAAGTTTCTGATCAATTTCAAGTTTTAGCTTACATATCGAAATTATCGGTAAACTATCTGGTCCTTAAAAGTATTTCGAACATAGTGATAGTATTTGTTTCGTATTCTCGCACATGAAGAGCGCATGTCATGCAGCATTCCACTCCTTATCTCAACGTGGATCAGCTTTTTACGGGCCCTTCGTCATAAGATCATTCCGGGAGTGGCATTTTCTGCTCGGACTAAGAGGTTGTTTAGTGGATAGCCTAGATAAGTTAGGGTTAGGATGACGACCACTAAACGTAGTCCATGGACAGATTTAAGTAAATGAAGTAGGAAAATACGGGGCATTCTGAATTCCAATCCTTATCTCGATCTGTGTTGTAGAGTTCAAATTCCTAGCCGCAGTCTCTTGATTTTACTCACTCGTTTGATCTGTTGGGACGCGTTATCCTGTTCGAAAATACCACGGACGCAATTTTAAGCCTATTCAAATTTTGAAATAAAAAAAAATGTACAGTGAGTGAGTCTCCGAGTGCTCCGATAATGTCGATATCTGCTGGGCGGAGCGAGTGGACCGAGGTGGGCACTGTCTTTGATCTGCAAAAAAGGTTATAGATCGTGACCTCGGAATCTCGATAAATGGAGGTGAGTGCAGAACACTTTTGCAAATTAAAACTCTGAACGGTCTGGTGCATAAAATCAGTCCCATTCGAACATATTGGTAGTGTTTGATTCGTATTTCTTGAGCACATGCCATGCAGCATTCCATAATTTACAAAACTATTTGTATTTGCAAGTTATGCTACGATTATCAGCACGCTTTTCCAGCACTATCATCAAGAAAGACCCGATTTTTACGCTGAATTTCAACATCGCATCACTGACCTCTTCATGAGATCATCACTGCAACTCCAGCCGGGCATGCCCAGATAAGAGAGAGCGGCTGTTGCCGAAATGAGCGAGCATAGTAGAGGAACTGCAAACAAGTATAGGTACATTTTGATTTCTATACAGGGCTAGCGGGACATCGCTCCTAGGTAGTAATAAAAATCTGCTCAGAAAAAAACAATGGGTTCCTATTTTGCAAAACTCACCTGTCCGCATGATTGTTGGTCAGACGAATGAATAATTGATAATATCAGACAGCCCTTGAAGACGGCCACCTTTGAGTGGCTATTGTGTGCAGCGATGGGCCTCGTTATTTTAGATGCTCGTAAAGTGAGGATACAAACGTGGCCGGGAAGAAATCAAAGATTCATGCGGGAAGGTGATCAAGAATTATGAGTCAGTGGCTACAGAATACAGAATGCTAAATATTTATGAGGCGGTACATATTTGAGCAGATAAGGGATAGCAAGCGTACATAGATTGACTCCAGAAAATAAACATATTTATGCTCATAGTGCATACCAGACGTGATGATGATAACGATTGAGGCCATTTGGGAGCAAATTTTGTTGCGTGTCGAGACACTCAAATTATGTGCAGATAAGCAGTATGTAAATTGTCCTCCTGCATACTTCTGAATAGATTCATTCATCTAATGTAGCAGTGTGAGTAATTTTGCAATGTTCTGTAATGATTCCGTCTGGACTCCATACAACAGAAGCCCCCCCCCCCCCCGGAAAGCCCCGCATTAGATGGAGAGACGACCTAAACCGAGCTATTGCCCCCCACTGGTGGAGTGCAACCTTGGAAGAATACCGACCCATACTCTTCTGAGCGTTATCGCCTGACAAGATAAATTTTATTGATTGATTGTAATGATGGATCGCACAAAGTAGTTCAACGCTTCCTCTCGTGATTCCAGAAGGATAGAAAAAAAAGGTAAAAATATAGCGTGAAAAAGAAGAAGAAGAAGAAGAAAGAAAGAAGAAAAAAGAAAGAAAGCATGCACAGGAAAGATAACCGTAGCAGCCATACGGCTCAGTTTTAAATCCGTTATTAAATTTCAACTGTTGCCCTCATGCCATATCGAATCAGTATTAGGCAACCAAAATGTTGAAAGCACAGCTGTTTGGCATGCTGTATTCCACCATTTAAGGTAACCATAGATGAAACCTGTGAATTTAGAGGATTAACATCGCCGTGAGAAAAATTAAAGGATGAGTAAATGCAAACGCGCGCCCGGTTGGAATATGTTTCACCTAGGGACGCACTCTCTTCAAGTCGAGTGCTATCTCGCCCCCTTCCCTGAGCTTTCCCTGATCTGGCTCCCAGCCAACTAGCGATAACTCTGTTCCGTATGGAGATATCAGTGTGAAAATTTCGGAGCTTCTTATCATTGTGGAGCTCTAGGCAGTGCATAGATAGCTTCAAAAATGAATTTTGAGTTTACTCCTCCTTTAAAACACTAGTGACTGATAAGAGTCGGTGGAACACAAAACATGAGTAAAGTAAATAGGAAACGCTCGGTCAAATATTGATGAGTACTGGAAAAGTGAACACGTCGGCCGCGGAAAGAGGGAAAAATGAGTGATGACTTGGAAAGTACACTTCTCCCTCTCCAATCACCTCTAGACGAATCCCTTGCCAACCCTGCCCCCTACCATCTTTCATCATTGTTTGAAGCCGAAGTGAGTTGACGAGGACTTACTAAAAACACTATGGAATCCTTTAGTCAGCTCGCTCGTTGCATAAAAACAAATGTTATCTCATATTGTAGAAGCGACAATTGTATAGCGGCGATTAAAAAATGAGGCGATTATCAATAATATAATAAATACACAAATATTTCATGTGGGGAAAGTAATTTACAAAACTAATAATCAATGGTAAAAAAAACATAATTTTCAAACATAGTTGAACAAAATGACATGCCTTGTCCGACTGGGTACTTGTTTGCAATTCATTTTATTGCTCGTCTTCTCTTGATGTATGTATGATACTGAAGTATTCACCATCGGCTGAAGGACATGTATCAGTTGATATATATTTTTAACTTAATCAATAAAATTCACCCCTAATTCGATGCTCATTGATCATATAATCAAAATTGTCATCGAAGACAATTGCCTTAATTTTTGTCTTGAACCATAATTTCTTTCCGAGTTTAGGAAGTTCCTGAAAATTCAACACGATCATGAGGCCTAACTGATAATATTTATTGTTTATTATTAGGGTGTAATTATTATTGTTTATTGTAGTTTATTGGTAATATTTTTATAGGTCTTTAATTATTGTTCGTCACCTGAGCAAGATAGTCAATGCAACGCCGTGTGGGCATCCACCGACTGTACACTTCGTGAGTTGAAAGCTTGTCCATCTTATTCGTGTACATGCTCACAATGAGCTTGGTACAATCGAAGCCCGACATGTACAAAAATTCTAATATCTCAGCTCTGATATGGACTTCTCGAACAATTGAAGAAATTTTAAGAAGAAAACCTTAATTAAAGTATGTATTTGTGCTATCTAATAATTCCCACTTGGATCAAACAGATGCATTTCGTAGCTTTGTACGTAGATTTGTTCAAGGTTCGGCAAGACGTATACTTCAAGCAGGTTTCTGGAACGAACAAGAACGAAGGTTTCTGGAACGAATGATGTATATATTTTGAATGTTTTATAGTTTATCGCCTATAACATTTTCAAAACTTCACACAACAAAAAACCTACACAAAGTTATTGTCCATTGAATTAACATCTACCTTCAGGGTCTTGAATCTGACTTTTTCGATGATTTTTAAGAGATCATCGATGGGATATGACTTTGCATCGCCCTTTCTATCGGCATCAATAAATAATTGGTCGGCTTGTTCTCCCATACAATTACAGAGGTGTTCAAGCATTGAACGATCATCCATCGATTTAAAGCGAAATACATATCTCTGAATTGTTGCATGATATGGGCATGTATGATCTCAAGACATGTATTCGAGTGTATTCACTTAGCACCCACTTTTTTCTCTTTGCACGATCCCCAGTCTCTGCTGAATAGTAATGATCGAGGATTATTTTTCAGCTGTCTCGCTAGCCGCAAGTCGAACAACTCTTGATTTCGCGCGGAAACACTCAAATTGGTCTTTAAATTCTGAAAACATCGATGTGCTGAAGCACGGCTTCACATATCTAGAAGTTTTTTTCTTCTTCAATCGAATCAGTGGTAATGAGCCTTTTCAACATACCTTATGGCGAAATGTAAAATCTAATTGTGTGACGATGGTATACGTGCGCGGTTTCCACATCCATTCATCAACGTACTGTTTGAATTGGTGCGAGCTCTGAAAGAAATGTTATATAATACCCACAATTGGCTGTATTTTGTTTTGCAATTTCAACCGCGAACTATGTTTTGAAGGCAAGATGCCTTCTCGTTACCGTTAATCACAATTTGTTACTTAATTAATTCATTGGAAACTTACAGCTCTTAAATTTCGATTTGTAGCCCAAGGAGCGCATTCTACTATCATGCGGACGAGTTCTTGCGGAAGCTGTTCGATCGGAAACACGTCGATACCATTGTGAGAATCTCCACGCTCAGTTGTTTCGCAATGTTTCCCATGCATGAGAGTCTCAAGTGAATGTGAGTGGTCGTCATTCCTTTCGGTGTTTGTCGTCGCCATTTGCTATTCCTAACGAATTATTTGGAAGTATGATTGTATGGGCAAACATGGAGAAATTAAATATTGAACGAAAGCAAAATAATCGTGCGCAAGAAAGGGATGAAATTATGGCGAAGAGATGAAATGACGAAAGAAGATATGATTCACTGATAACGGGTAGAAAATCGATGTAGCTCTAATCGTTATGATGGTAAACTCGTGTCGAAAAAATAAAATTCAAATGATTGGAAAGAAACATAAAAATACTAAAATAATATAAAAAATAAATAATAATAATGAAATAAAGACAATGACAAGGAACCTGTGAAAGGATGCAATAGCGGGCGGTAAACAACTTGTGAAGCATTTGCCCGGCGTACCAACGTCCGGTATCGTACCTGGAAATCCGATTATCAACACTTGACATGACAAATTGTTAGGTGATTCATAATGATTTCTTAACTTTTTCGATGCTGTTGATTTCGAAATATGAGCAGATATTCTGCCTAAAAACACACCTTTCGCTATTATACTTTCTATATATTATTATATTATATTATTATTAATATTATATTATACTTTCTCGAGCTATTATACTGGTATTATCTAAAAAATTGAAAATGAAATATTCAACCAGTTTAATCTGTCAGAAATGTGCGAGAAAAGTTGCGTAAAAAGTTCGCGAACTTCTGAGGAGCGTAAAAACTGTTTCTCTTTAAAATACCGAGCATTTTTTAGTTATTTTTATTTTATTTATCCTCCGCCAGAAGGGCTCTTTATCAGTTGCAGAGTATTCGAGAATTTATAGATAATATAGAAATGATATGGGCAAGGGAGGACGTTTTAATCAAACCACTTCGAAGAAAAGTTCAGGAACTTTTCAACGAGCTCGATGAAAAAGGTCGATGACAATCTGTGAGAAAAATCAGAGAAAGGCGAGAAAGGGTGCATTTCTGAGAGAGGGAGAAGGAAGCTGTGATTGTTCACTTACTTTCCCCTCTCTCCGAAATCCACGCTCTCTCGTCTTTCTCTGACTTTTCAAGCAGATTTTCATCGACCTTTTTCATCGAGCTCGTTGAACAGTTCGTGAACTTTTCTTCGAAGTTGTTTTGATTAAAACGTTCTCCCCTGCCCATATCATTTCTATATTTTCTATAAATTCTCGAACACTCTGCAATTTTTTTGAAACAGTTTTTACGCATCTCAGAAGTTCGCGAACTTTTTACGCAACTTGTCTCGTACATGAGAGATTAAACGGGTCGATTGTATTTGTATTTTTCTTAATAGGAACCTCATAAGTCGATGTCGTTCAACTATAAATCGGTCGACGGGGATGAATTACTACTCCCTAGGGAAGCCCTCGGGTATATTCAGAAGTTCCACATTTTGCCTCCTAAGAACCGGAAATCGACCTCGAATATTTGCCATGGGCCGCACGCAAAACTGTGAAACGGTGAACTTGAAATGGAAAAGAGAGCATCTCCCGTATCTCGTCCTTAACTCATTGGGTTCTGATCTCTACCCCACCCGACGCTGGTTCAGTTCCAGTTTTTTGATTTCATTTTTTTGCACATTTTTGCAAAACTTTTACAACATTTATACGTTATTTGACAAGGTAATAATGATCATACATAACAACAGAGAATGAGAAATGACAGCACTGAACACATGACAAATCTACATCGATGAAGCTTCTGCCAAACGCAACAGAAACAGAAGGACTTCTAGCATCTCGGGCACACTGTGCATCCTCGCACCGAGCACGAGCAAGGAACATCTGATCCTTTTCCGAAGAGGACCGATCCGATCCGATGAACAGGCGCAGCTGGGAACAGAGGAATTTACATCATTTAGAGCTGGACTTGTTAAACAATCGTATTCATGTAATAATTTACGAACAGCAGATTCATTCAGACATTGTGAAGTGACAAAAACAATTGAAAATAGTGGCAAAAATGTGCATAAAATAAGTCAAAAGCTGGAACTGAACCAGCGTAGGGTGGGGTAGAGACCAGGAACTTTACCAATGAGCTACAGGCGAGATATGGGAGATGCTCTCTTTTCCATCTCAAGTTCACCGTTTCATAGTTAGTAGGATTTGCGTGCGGCCCATGGTAAATATTCGAGGTCGATTTCCGGTTCTTAGGACGCAAAATATGGAACTTCTGAATATACCCGCACGCTTCCTAAGGGAGTAGGAATTCATCCCCGTCGACCGATTTCTGGTTGAACGACATCGACTTATGAGGTTCCCTATTTAGTGGTTTCGCTTTACCCGGCAGTTCATCAAATGATCCTTAAAACTACAGGTCAAGGATGCCTTACATCGGTCTGTGACTGTTCACTTTGTATTGTTTATTCTTCATTTCAGACAATACAATAATTCGTAATTTAATTCTCTTATTTTTTTGTTTTCTTGTTTTGCTCATTTCGTGTTTTCATCGTCCCTTCACTGTCCGTCATTCACTTCAGGCCGAGTGGTCGCGCGCGCATGAATTCTCAGAAGGTGCCTTGTTTTTGTTTGTTTTGCTTTGTTTTTATTTATTTTGTATGTGATTTCGCATGAAGTTGAACACTAGTTCTGTCATTTCAAGAAATGTGCATTGCTTTGTTTAGAAAATGAATACTAATTTTCACCTACATCAATACTTTAGGAAGATCGCGATGGGAAGAGTAAGAAGGAGAACTGCGAAAAATCTGCGACCGTCAAGTCCAAGAAAAAGAGCAGAAACGAGAAGGAAAAGAGTTCCGAAGGTAACTTATTCAATACTAGTCCGGCTGCCACCCGCCTTCGGCGGGGGCCCCGTCCTAGCGGAGTAGGTTTTGCAATCACTCGTTTCGCAACTTGTTGACGCGCGATCTCTCCCTCCGCATTTCGTAATTGTTTCGCAACCTTTCTCTCTCCTCATTTCGCAAATGTTTCGCGATCCGGACACACGGCATCACACAGCGCTTTATATATAGGTATAGATGTTAGATCTTTCGAAAAACAGTTTATGATCACTATATCCGCCTGGGCGGGCCTTTCAACTTTGGTATCGTCCATTGTATTTCACAAAAATGTTAAAAATTCCACTCACAAGTGGACGTCGCGGAGTGTACATGAAGTTTCATAACGATACCTATGCATTCGAAAGAGGAGAAAATTCTAAGAATTGTTGTTTTCAAATTTGCTAAACGGCCAACACCAGGCTTTTTCTGAGACTATGTCCCTAAATTTCCATACAGCCCAGACCTCCACAAGATCGTTTAGCAGATTTGAAAACTACAGAAGTTCTAAGAATTTTCTCCTCTTTCGAATGGGCTAGGTCTCGTTATAAAACTCCATGGACACTCCGCGACGACCCCTTGTCAGATGATCGGACCGGAACGACGGGCGCGAGCAAGAGGGAAGCATGCTGTGAGGGGACTATATTTACCTTATTTATACGCTTTTCCACAGTCATGGAAGTTCGTTGTGAAAAGATCGTGCAATCGTATTATTTTAGAAATATTAACATACTGTTTTGATGTTCAAACGAAGGGATGAAATTTGTTTACGCGCAATGTTTACTACAACTTGCAGTGAATAAAGATGAGGATGGGTCGAACATCGACGTCGATCCAGAGAAGAGTGCGACTGTGAAGACAGGAAAGGGCGAAAAGGATGTGAAGGTATTTTTAAACATAAAAGATCAACTTCCAAATTGTACGGCATTGTTCGCCTTGAGTCTTTCCAATGAATTAGGCGGTACGAGCTTAGCACACTAAACTTTCAGAATATAATAGCCCTAAGTTTATATCAAGCGTGCCGCGTTATAATTGAATAGAATTGTGAACAGCCTGGTGCATTTTTTGACCCCTGTATCTGTGAGCGTTTTCTGGTAGTTCATATGACCCCTCAACAGAAACCATGAAGTGTTGTTCCATATCTCCATCATCGACGATGTGAGACGACGTCAAAGTCGACGGCTATCAAAATCTGCCGACTTTGGAGCCACGATGCTCAGCCCACAGCGGGTCTGATGGCCCGTTTTAAAAAGCGAATCTGCTCCAAATTTCCAGTAGAATACGCCTGTGCTAATGGTTCATGGATATGATTATTAGTATTTTCTTAAATCGATTATTGATTTTTACATCAATTTCGTACCGAAGCTGTTTTTCAGCCCAATCGATAGAGCTCGAAAAGACGCATCGAATGGTATGCTGAATGCATATGCAACTCGCGCACTAAAGATCAAAATCTCAAAATTAGATTTACATTTTCCCCTGTTTAACACTCTCTTGCAATCAGTCTCGCCATTCGATCCATTACTCTACATCTAGCGAGAGACCTCGCCTATCTGCACCGATAGCTGACGGGTTGTGTTCTGAACGCATTGCCCGGCTGCCGCAGGTTCGAATCAGTTAAGTTTTAATTTCCTTTTGCTATTTTTTAAATGATGCCCTGAATACTTCGGCTGATGGATTTTACAACTGAGTCACCCCGGCGCTTACCGATGAGTGATAGCCCAAATTATTAGGTTGTAACATAAGTTTTGTCGCATTTCGGAGGTTCACAATATTTCCATGAAGGATACTTCTCAAACATTATCAATGCCTGACCTCCTAGTATATGTTTGGGGTGTTCATGCACATTCAAACCATAGGGTAGAGCTGAACTGCGCACGCTGGCTATGCGAAAAATATTAATATGAACTGATTTAAATTTGGTGCAGATTTTTTTAATTCGTTTGATCAGGTGCTAGTTCGCAGAGTAATGAATAATGAACCAAACTTCTACAGCATGGTGATATACCCCGTCAATGCTCTTTCAAAATATACGCCAGATATGGTGCTATGTGGAGCGGAATCAAAGATATACTTCACTGAGTGTAAGGTTAGCCGCTGATTCGTAGCCAACTTGACCAACTCTTCTGAATCCAGAATTGCAACAACAGTGACTAACATAAGTGCGTTCCAATTACCACTCATGGAGGTATAATTTATCATTAAACAAGTGAGAGAAAGAACACTCCACTTGTGGGAAATTTGAATTTTTATTAATTCTTCAATTCGCGCACAATTTTACCAAAATATGCAAGTTTAGGTGTTTCGAATTAAAGATTGTCATTCAAAAGCTATTTATTTCCAAACTTATCCCAAGTAGATACTAGTAAGGGAAGGGTTTATGGTTAGGATGGACACAACAAATCAGATATTGAACATGTGTGCGAGGTAGGAATATGAACAAAGTGCCGATTTCATTAGTTTAATTTACATACCATCGTTCTGAATGGAGCCACTTATCTCAACAGAACCCAATCTACCCCAAACTTTGTCTGCATACTGACCACTTTGGGTGAACTATATTCCACCACTATTTGGATCTGGATATCTATTGAGAAGAAAATTCGGCTTGCGAAAGTTTTCGCGACCGTCACCAACCATCCACATTATACAAACTCGTCTACATTTCTAGAACGATTTTCGTTTGTCATTATCCGTGAGTGGTTCAAAATTATGCACATATGTAGTACTTTACGCAAATCACACAAAATCAGCATAATTTATCCTTTTCAAGAAGAGCTGATGCGTGAAAATGATTTGTAATCCTTATCTCAGTACAACTTTGTCTGACTAATGTGCCTCCTCAACTGCCTTGACAGGACTGAAGTAAAGCGCGTAAGAAAGAGTACGAAGGCCCTCACTGACGATGAATAACGAAATTGAGATTAAATTAATTCGAAGAATTTCTGAGGTTAAAATGCATAAGAGATTGGACGCGACAAAACTTATGTTACAACCTGATAACTCGACGGCGCGCGAAGTGCGTCGACACCGTTCCTAGGATGTTTGTCCGTAGTATTCTTGTTAGTTAACGCATCTGACTAACCGAACAAGTGTTGACTTGTGTTGAAATTGGGCTCATTTTATGCGATAACTGTGCTCAATAACAGGAGTGGAATGATTTTTTTCTTAGCGCGATTGAGGGAGTGGAATCTTTTTCATATCCAATAAAAGGAGTGAAATCAGTTGGAACTTCGTGATACCGAAAACGAAAGCAAATCGGCCGCACGGGTGAGATGGGAAGGTAGATCAAAAGTCGAGGGGCAGCCAGCGGGTCACAATGCCTGAATCGGGGATGAGTGACAGTCTAATTTTGCGATTTTAACATCTTCAGTGCGCGAGTTGCATATGCATTCAGCATACCATTCGATGTGTCTTTTCGAGTTCCATCGATTGAGCTAAAAACAGCTTCGGTACGAAATTGATATAAAATCAATAATTGTAATCGATTTAAGAAAATACTAATAATCGTATCGATGAACCATTAGCACATGCGTATTCTCCTGAAAATTTGGAGCAGATTCGCTTTTTAAAACGGGCCATCAGAGCCTATGGGCTGAGCATCGAGGCTCCAAAGTCGGCAGATTTCGATAGCAGTCGATTTTGACTTCGTCTCACATCGTCGATGATGGAGATATGGAACAAAACTTCATGGTTTCTGTTGAGGGACCATATGGGCTGTCCAAAATTGCACAGTTCCCCATTTCGACTTTTCCAATGTACCAGGGTTTATTCAAATCTTACGCGACACGCGTGATATATTTTTTGCTTCGTCGGAAATGATTTCGCTTTAGATGCTATTCGAGCAGAAACTGAAGAAGGCCGTAAAGTGTACGGAGAAGAAGGCAAGCATCTCGTTTACACTTTTATTTATTCATTTTATATTTATTGTCGATTGATTTGTAGCCCCGTTAAAATAGAGGATTTTTCAGGGCGAATCGTCGAAAAGAAAGGAAAAGAAGAAGAAGGGTGAAGCAAAAGCTGGTAATATTGCAAATTTTAGGCAAATATTCGTTTATATTTTTAAAAACATATTTTTAAAAAAGCATTACAGCATCCCGAGACGACCTTGAACGAGCAAGCAGACTCGAGGTGATGCGAATGCAATAATAGGGATTGTTTGTAGGGATTTTTAATAGGGATTTTTTAATCAGCATCTACTCTTTTGAGATTCTTGAATTATTTATACGCAAACTTGGGATTTTTGGAGGTGCTGAAATACGATTTTTTTGATATCAATAAAACTTCTAGTTTGAGAAACGAGGCCGCGGTCTCTTCATTTTACACACTCTATAGACAGGTCGATCGGCGAGAGAGTGCACGGGATGAAGAGAGCGCGATATCGGTTCTCGAATTGTATTTGTTTGGCACTTAGATGCCCTTCTGGAACTACGTCGGATGAGAACTATGACGTCATGCCGTGTTTGATCTGTCAAAGGCTGCATTCCAGCATAGCTTTCATCCGAGCTAGTCTCCCCCCGCAATCTCAGCACAATAGGTTGATTACACGACTGGATAACTCAAGACACTTTTGTTGAAAACGCGTGATAAATATGGCATATGTTTTGTTAAATTCGCCTTTTTTCAGTACGAGTACAGGGACTCGAAGGACAACAAGGGCGAAAAGCGAACGGGAAACCTGAGTGAGTGAGAAAATTGTAAACAATCATCAAATATGCGATTGTAATTTGACACAAGTCCATGGTCGTGTCAAAGTGCGTTAGATATCGAGAAACTGAAACTTCTAGGGGTTGAAATGAGCACTGGTTTATTTGGCCTTTAGGGTCTCAATTTTCAGTTTTTTTGAGTTATGTTCGGATGTGTTTCAGGTGCACAGACATCTCATATGCTTCTGAGAAATGACGCGCACCTGAAACTTATCCGAAATGGCCTAAATGACCTGAAAATTTAAATGATAGTTTTGAGTTCGATTTTCCAGGTGCTCGCACGTTTAGGGTGCTCATTATCGTAAGCGCGATCGTGTTCCTCACTTGCATTGGAGTGGCCATATGTTAGATCTTTTTTTGTTTATATTTGTAAAGTATGCTAACTGCAGACTTCGTAGTCAGAGCGGCGAGCAAATGAGGAGATCAACGATAAATCAAGATTGTCGTTTCACACATATGCATTCGATAAAACGCATTCATTCACCATGACAGTGTATTTTCGTTGGAATTCACAAAACAAAAATTATATCTGCCGATTTATTAGCATACAATTTTTTCATTTATTCCTATAAATTTCTTTGGCGCTGTCATAGGACATATCATGCTAGAGATCAAGTTTAGAGAAGCATAGAAATGCCCGATCAAACTAGACACAATCGATCACTGAGAGAATGATTCATAGTCTAATAATAGAACAGAATTTCTAAAAATAGATTTGTCAAGGACAAATCGCGATGGGAAAACTAGAACGCCCACGCAAACGCTTAGTCATCAATAGCAAAAAGAATATGATGCGGTAATGCCCTTTGGTAAAAACATTGGGACGAGAGTCTCGAGATCAAAGACCAAACATCGTGAGGAGAGACTATGAAAAATGGAGAGAATCAGAGAAGAAGAGTACAGGCGATATAGCATAGGCACGACAGCTAGGTAGAGGGATTGGCGCAGGTATATAAAGGAACGGTTGCAAGTAGAGAGGACTCAACTCGACACAGCAACAAGGCCTGGGCGGAAGCCCTCCTCCGAACTCCTCCTAGTGGGGATACGGCAGGAAAAGTGGCCCTCCTTCTTCATCCCCATTCCATAGGTTCCAGCCTACCAATGCGTGCTTTATTCTCCCATCCATTTCATCCGTTCTTTGTTTCTCTCGCTTTCTTGTCGTCGCGCTTACATCTTGCCTCACAGACTTATCGGCTACCCTCGTGTTAATTGATGACAGCTGACGTTCGTCCTTGCGTTTCCCTCGCGATCCCAAGACTATGTCTCTCGCACCATCATGCTCACTCGTGCTTGTTAGTATTCGTGATTATGATTATATTTCCTATGTTACTTCATCTATTGTTATTTCGATGTTATTACCATCATGTACGATAAACATAGATGTAGCATACTGTGCTTTGACTACTCGAATCTAGAAGGAGAACTCAGGATAACTGTATGCTGAATGAAGGAATTAGAACCACTTCATCATATTACTGTTCAATCCGCCGCTTAAACAAAAATAATGTGGTACAATCGCTATATTTTTATGAAGTCAGTAAGTTAGGGTCAATGTGTTCGATAAACACTTGAAAACGCAATTTCAGACTCTCACGAAGAGCAAAATTAGCGAAAACGGCCATCAAATTTCGATTTTGCTATTATTCCAAATGTTGCTTTTGAATGGAATGTTGAATCTCCACAATTATGTAATGGTAGCATCCACATGATATGCTCTTCCACTTCTGATACATTTATGACCATTAGCTCGTTCATCAGAAATGGACAGCTCCAAAGAATTAAATTCCGCAATATGCAACAGCTCATAACTATGAAATTCCTGCCTATTTGGTCAGGAAGTTTCAAGGCTGATCCGATGCACGTCTATTATAAGAATGTCCATTCCAAATACTTTACGAAAATAGTGGAGCTATCACGATTAAGCAATGACTACCATTCCATCAAATTTTCTGTACCAAATTTCAAGTTTGTGGCATTTCGGTCATTGACATTCCAGTAGAATCGATCGATCACGTATCCGTATAGGTGCACTATGGAGAGTGCACATGTACTAATATCACGCAAAAAATAATGAGAGAATTGATTACGTTCGAAGCAAATTATAGTTCAAAAACTTCAGGCGTGCAAATGGAGCGAAACTTACGAATCAACCTAATACGTTGGGTCCGAGGAAATGCAAGATATTTAAATTTCATAATAACTCAGGGTTCTCCCTGCCAACCTATGAGGATGTGGTTGGAGGGGCAGATGTCGAGGAGGAGAACGTGAAGGAGATTGCAGACACCGACCTCTCTTACACCCTCCAACTTTTTCCCCAGCTGCCTCTATCCCCGGCAACAATGAGCAGCAGTAGATGTTGTCGGACTAATTGTTGTCTCTCGAGTACTTTTCACATTTATGGCTCCTCGAGGAGACGCTTCCACGAATGGCCTGCACTCGAAGATCATCAACTCCGGTTTTTTACTAGACATCAGCGCATGCACCTTGCTCGCGTGCGTATGTGTGTGCGCGCCCGATGTCTTATTGTTCAATAAACAATACCATTTGCTCCATGTTAATCACACACGAATCATCCGACAGAATACCTGGGAGAGTCGAGAGGATGAGAGGTCAGGCCTCCAGGGACACGTTCCTCAACCACACACACGAGAGTCACTTCGTAAAATTTTCAGGAATCTCGATGTATTCATAATCAATACTAGAGTTCTCTTTTTGAAATCTTATTGTAATGCATTGCATCATTTTCATATATGTTTCACGTGCACTATATAGATATAGTGCAAGTGAAAATGATGTAATTTATTCCAATAAGAGAACTCTAACCAATACGCTCCGTCTCGCATTGCTCACCTTCTCCTCTTCATCTTACTCCTCGGGACTTTTCTACAAGGGGTTGAGCAGCCGAAAATCAGGGAGGAATGCATAGAAATGCGTGGGCGAGGTGATGGATGGGCGGCGGGGTGGCCAGAAACCGAAGAAGTGCCGGTAGCCCAACCGCTGAAAAGTGAAGCGGCATCTCCAATTCAAGTACCAGCGGGTGCTTGTTTCCACCTTCAAAGTATACACATAGACCTCAGCGGCGTTTATGGTCTGTATTTGCTTAAGATAATAGCAAGAAATCAAATTGTTATCGGTAATGTTTCAGATATTATTGCACTAAGCAACTACAACCGAGGCCTTGAATGTGCACCACCCAGAACTTTATTTTAGGGTTACGTATACACGACGGTTTTTATCAAAGCGTTTATCATTCGCGAATTGTTCCAATTGTTAAATGATGTGCAATTGCTACTATTAGAAGCATCGCTGAAACAACAACTGATTAGTACTGCTATCGATAATCTACAATAGTACTGCTATCGATAATCTACAATAGTTCGGGTCACCGTATCTTCATTTCACACAGGGTGTTGGCAAGCGTCAGAATTCTTACTGAACGCCGCAACGACTAATTCGGAATTTTGTGTACCTGGACACGCCATTCTCCGCCTGCGTTCGCACACTGGATGGGATCCAGAATCCACATCCTTCCCGAATTTCGACACTCGACGGATACAGCGAGCATAATGAAGAGGATAATAGCAGAGAACAGCAGTTTCATCATTGAGAAATGCGCCTTGCATAAATGATCTCATTTTTATAAGAAAAGAGTGTGCAAAGATGAGTGTTTGCAGCATGAGAAAAAAATGCAAAACAATGATTTGATAATTTCGAAACAATCATCTGCATTTTGTATGGATTCATTACATCACAATCACTGCTTTCACTTTTGTGCAATAAATCAATGACATAACTAAAGATGGATGATAGATAAGGGGTTATGTAATTGGCCAAAGAGCAAAACAGTGTACACCATGGCTAAACGATGTTTACCACCATCATTTTCTAAATTTCTAGAATTTGTCTGTCTAACGAACTATCTGCGATCCTACCTCAATGCCACATATCGACACATATCGAATTGGTCTAAAATTGAGAACACATTACAAAATGTTGCAACACGAAAATGCAGTAATAATGGAAAAAATAGCCGAATCGAATATTTTATTTGAGCGAGACATTTCCATGCAAGTTCATCTACTAGATCAACTGTTGGGCTCATTTGGAGGTCCATTGAAGAACGTCGCAAAGAATAGTGTTCGAATCTGCAAGAACTGATAGTCCCTGATACCGCCAACCGCCACGGAAGGAAAAATATGGTGTACAAAAAGTCAATGATTTTGCCCCCATTTGGAAATTGTGTGCATAAACACATGATTGTAGTTGAGCCCATTCTAACCTGAGGAACGAATACAATGTATAGCCACGCAGAGACAGAGTTGGTTGTTAATAAAATAACATTGCAAATTGAAGCTGTTCATGGAAAGGTATGATGGACTCGGACTTGTTCCATGTTGAACCAAGAATGAAGTAGGTTCTCTGGGTGCGATACTCATCAAGACTCCCGCTTTCTGGAAGACTTTCCAGAATAAGTCTTTCAATGATCACCGAAAGAGGCAAGCAAACGTCAACTAAAAGTAAAAAAATTTCTCACCGGTACTCCCCAGCGAACAACCTACCGAGACACAAGGTGAACGAAACGAATGTAATGCGGGATATATAACTCAGCCATGTTTAGCGACTAGGACTGTTTGCCTGAGAGATTCGTCACAATCAATTTATTTATATGAAGTGAGCCGTCGTACCCTGTTCTGACGTGCCTTCAGTAGTGCGCACAAGTAGACAATTATCGAAGCTAATACGAGTACTGGACTTGCCACATCCACCAGGGTCTGGAGAATTTTTGTTTAAAAGTGTTTATAGAAGAGTCTAGAATATGTTCACCTACCCAATCCGTTTTTAAATCTAGTAAGATTTCTGCTACGGGTACAGCGACGATAATCACCCACGATAATCCAATCGCGATGGCCAGTCGCATTTTAGACCAGATCTGCAGCAATTATTTGTGCATGGAAGGCCTCGTAAGAAATTCCGGGAAAAATGGGACGAAGTATCTGCAAGAAGACTGAGAATTGTCTGAAAGACGATTGAAATATCAAAGATCCACTCTTCGATATTTCAATCATCTTTCATGTGCGATATCGTCATCAACTGCATGGGGAAATTTAATAACTTTTCACTTACAACGTCAAACATTGTTTTCCCCTGCAAACATCGCACAACTGTTGTGGGAAGGACGAAGCAGATTATCACTGCAATACGATTCGGAAGATATACTTTCCCCTTAAAACACCCCCTCCCCGTTAAGCTTGTCAATAAATTCTCGGTCACTCCCCTCTTGAGGAAGCGCCCTTTTTGATAGGAAGAAAAAAAAGGAGAAATACATGAATAGATGGGAGAAGAAACTAAAAGAAAAGCAAAGAGAGGGCGAGGGACGGAGATAAATACGGAGCAGGTGTCCGCCTCATTCCATTATTTCACACGACCTCCAAACGAGATATGGATTGGGGACAGTAAATGCTTTATTTTTATGCGCTGTACACGGGCCCATCTCATTTCCTGTATAGATGTGTGACCTTGGTGAGATTTGGTGAAACGTCATTCGTAAACCTCAATGTTGTTATTTAGCTGTTGGAATATTAGTTGTGCAGATTATTATCAATCGTAATAGTGCAAGGGTGATTTGGGGGGGGGGGCGGACAAAACGGCAAAAGATCATAACTTGGGAGACCTTCTAACAAGTTGGGAGTACTGTATTCAGTCAATAATACAGTACCACCATCACCTACCGTAACCAGTTCCTTGGGTCAGATTCAGTTCCTTGGGTCAGATTCAGTTCCTTGGGTCAAATATTTTTCTAAAATTATCTAATGTATCACAAAATGATGATGACATAGTCAGGGGTATGACAATTTACGGCTGAATCATTTTTACATTGATCTGGGAATTTTATAAAAATATTTTACCCAATTAACTGAATCTGACCCCAGGAACTGGTTACGGTAGGTGATGGAGGTACTGTAGTAATGATTGAATACGGTAGTCCCAGCATGTAAGAAAGTCTCCCAAGCGAGTTATGCAATGTTGCCGTTATGGTCGTTGCCGTTTTGCCCCCCCCCCCCCCCCCGATTTTCGTGGTAAATACATCCATCTTTGACATGTTGTTTTTTGGTTACATTTGGACGATCTATTTATGTTTGTAGGCGTTACTCTCAACAAAAACTTCATAGATATGGAGCCCCTAATGTATGACGCAGAACACGTGGAGAGGGAAATAAAGAAGAGGTAAGACAATAATTTTTATTTACAAACATTTTCGCCAAAATGTTTGTGTGTAGTTCCTATAGGAAAAAATATCGTAGCGTCTGTCTGTGAGTCAGTTTGTCTGTCTGTCGGTGACGCTTTAGCAAACTACCGTATACCAGCATTGGGTCAGACAATATTCCGTTGGTCAGACTTATGACTACAATATACCACACACCATGGTGCATTTTCCGAAATCGCAGAAAACTTAAATGCACCCTCTATACCACCCACCACACCACACACCATGGTGTGATTTACGAAATCGCAGAAAAGTTAAATGCACGCTACCGTAACCCACCACACCACGCACTATGGTGTGTTTTAGTAAATCGCAGAAACCTTCATTGCACCCTCCGCACCACCCACCACACCACACACCATGGTGTGATTTACTAAATCGCAGAAACCTTCACTGCAATCTCTGCACCACACCACGCACCATGGTGTGTTGTAGTAAATCGCAGAAACCTTCAAAAGGTAAGTTTTCTGTTTATTTTTTTTCAATTCATCTTAGAATTCATCATCCACATTATCCTTATGGCATCGACAAAGAAGAGAAAGGCGTGGGCAGTGACTAAAAGAAGAGAATCGTTTTTTTTCTCGATTCTTTTTTTCAGCACTCTCTCAGCCGGTCGAAAGGCGAAAGTGAATGAAGAATCGGTAATCCCTAGTTCGAACTGATGGCGTGGAAATTTTCAAAGGAGAACTCGACGGAGAAAAAAGTTCTCCTTGCTGCCATTTCCGTTCTAGATGAGCTAGCGACTTGAAATTTGGACACAGAGGTGGTTTTTTATTCAGGAACATGTGTACTTCGTTAGGAGACACAATATTGAGTTTGAGCCGAGTTATTCAAAGTTCTCCCGAGTTCTCCTGCGATATCGAAGGAGAACTCGGGAGAACTTTGAATAACTCGGCTCAAACTCAATATTGTGGCTCCTAACGAAGTACACATGTTCCTGAATAAAAAACCACCCCTGTATCCAAATTTCAAGTCGCTAGCTCATCTAGAACGGCAAGGAGAACTTTTTTCTCCGTCGAGTTCTCCTTTGAAAATTTCCACGCCATGAAATCGAACTTTGACATTCTCACTTTTATTTATCAGCTGTACGCTGTACTCGTATCGTGCGTTCTAGTTCTTGTGCTGCTTTCGACGAAAACATGACAAAAAGAAGCCTGAAATGTGCTTTCAAATACAAACAAACAACATTGATGACAGACCGCGCAAAGATGATGAGGTGGACTGCTTCGAGGAAAAAAACGATGACGTCAAGCACGTCCTGATACGCCACAGTCAAGATGTTGCAGACCTCAGAGCCATCATTGAGCGTGACTCGAAGGCACAGCTCATTGGCAGACATGGTACGACTGGCTCAGTACTGAAATTGCATGATTATATTAGCCTGCCTTAATTGGAAATTACACAGCTGAAAAGAGCTGCTAATTGGAGAAAGTATGATTCATTGTCGGGCGAAATGGGGGAAAGAGGGAACAAAACGCGCATATTCATCCGATTCGTCTTCATATTTGCCATTTGCCATGGACGGAAATTGTTGTATTCTCCACGAAATTAGACGAGTGATCTAATGATGTAAATTTTCCAATCATAATCATGACATGGGGGACTTCGCTTTACAGGCAATCCCTTTTACAATTACCCTCGATCAATCCATCGCGTTTTCCTCCAAATGCATTGCTCACCTTGATCATGAATTGAAATCATTGAATTTTATCGCAATTCATTTTTATTGATATCGTTTTTTACAGTGAAATACTAATTTGTAGAATACAGATTATTTCAGCGGAGTAGAGTTTGCAATTCGGATCGCCGCAGCTCCAGACCGGTCGATAGTGGTAGTCAATGGGACGAAGTATCTGCAAGAAGACTGAGAATTGTCTGAAAGACGATTGAAATATCAAAGATCCACTCTTCGATATTTCAATCATCTTTCATGTGCGATATCGTCATCAACTGCATGGGGAAATTTAATAACTTTTCACTTACAACGTCAAACATTGTTTTCCCCTGCAAACATCGCACAACTGTTGTGGGAAGGACGAAGCAGATTATCACTGCAATACGATTCGGAAGATATACTTTCCCCTTAAAACACCCCCTCCCCGTTAAGCTTGTCAATAAATTCTCGGTCACTCCCCTCTTGAGGAAGCGCCCTTTTTGATAGGAAGAAAAAAAAGGAGAAATACATGAATAGATGGGAGAAGAAACTAAAAGAAAAGCAAAGAGAGGGCGAGGGACGGAGATAAATACGGAGCAGGTGTCCGCCTCATTCCATTATTTCACACGACCTCCAAACGAGATATGGATTGGGGACAGTAAATGCTTTATTTTTATGCGCTGTACACGGGCCCATCTCATTTCCTGTATAGATGTGTGACCTTGGTGAGATTTGGTGAAACGTCATTCTTTATGTATAACATTAAATACATACATATTGGGGTGTCCAGTAATTTTTCAGAATTTGAACGTATCCTCCACAGTAACGATTGTCCATCACAAATGCCAACACTATTGAATAGAGCAACCATTGCCCAATCAGACAGGCCATGGAATTTTCATCAGCTGTTCTCCCCTGTTTTTAACAAATGTTCATGTAATGGATACTGGAGTCACCCAAAATCTCGTTTTCGTCTATAATATTTTTGCTGCACAGGACCGCATGGGTTTGATACATCTAACTTGCTAATTTTAAAATACAAGATCATACAATTCTTTAAGTGTGCTTCACTTGTGCCATTCAGTTGCAGTTATTGATCGCTAGAAAGAATTACTGATCATACTTAAAAACAAAAGTAGAGGTTCTTTCTTTGTGCGATCAAATCGAACCCTAATTTGAATATGCTAATTGGAGATATTTTGTGGTACTCCATATTACATTGTACATTGCACATTTGTCGAGCTTGGAAAGAAATATAATATCAATTATTTGTTTGATCATGATATTTCATCGAAAATGTGGAAAATATGATTCAGAATTTTTGAAATATTTTATTATTGCACATATAATAGTTAACCGATTCCTTCCAAATTTTGTATATATCTTTAGTAATTCATGCATTATAAAACTGTATAGGTTGTTTTCTTTAAGAATAAGCCTTTCGCAAAAAAATAAAAAAATACGTAAACGTGATTTTGAGTGACTCCAGTATCCATTACATAAACATTTGTTAAAAACAAGGGAGAACAGCTGATGAAAATTCCATGGTAAGTGTGATTGGGCAATGGTTGCTCTATTCAATAGTGTTGGCATTTGTGATGGACAATCGTTAATGTGGAGGATACGTTCCTCCGAAAAAAATTCTGAAAAATTTCTGGACACCCCAATACTTACAAACAAACAAAATATGAAATCACAGTGGGAGGACTGGCTGGTAATGATCCTAGTAAGGAAGACGAGCTGATTAAGGCAAATCCGTCGATCCTGAAAATCATGAATTCGTGATGACATTATGATATCAAGTCATTTAAGGCTCTTTTTTCGGGAAATCTTTTGAACTGGTCAAACGGAGCTAATCAGTATTCAATAAGCTTTTCAATGGAATTGTCTGTACGGAATGGAATTACTTGTTTTTCAAAATGAATCGTCAAAATTGGAATTGATGCGGAATTGCGGAATGAATGAATTCCACATACACATTCTTAGTATTTACCTCCAAATTTTCTTATTCATCGAATAATGCGTGTTGAACCAGAAGTTGCACGCGTAATCGAGAAGAGAATGTAACAGATCTAAGATGAGCATGTCATAATGTGCATATATGATATATTTCTAATTGTCGAATTGCCTACCGGACTTCGTTAAAATTTCATCTGAAACGATTTGATACCAGTGGTAACAAAGATCTTCTGATATCATCAGTTGTATTTTTTATTGCTGGGATTTGTTATTGTAGCGTGCAAGAAACATACAAGAAAAAGACAACAATCATTTTCCAATTGAGAACTAAAAAAAATGAATACCTTCTTTGATCGCATTCCAATGCGAATGGTCGACAGTCTGCGAAGTACTCAGAGAGCCTGGGGAAGAAGATGATGATGTAGACGGATGAACCCATCATTGCTTTAGCCTATGATCAATCAATTAGTCAATGACAACATCGAAATTCCTCAAAAAATGCGTACCAGTTTCCTAAAATGAGAAGGATGTCGAGATGTTGTCTTTCGGGCATTGCGTCTTAGGAGATAAATGAGAGGTTGTATATAAATCTGCAAATAGCCTTGTCGAATGAAATCAACAATCAACGTATGCGAAATTCAGTAGTTATGACGGAAAATATCTCGGTGTACGAAACTTCTGTTGGTGAATGTCTAGTAGAATTGTTAATTTGGATAATCACCTTCTCAACTGGAGAGAAAATATGGAAATGAAGATGTGAAAACTCGAATTGCGAACGCTAATGTCTAGAGAGATATAGAAACAAAGGAGGAAACCCGGTGTAGACGGGAGGAATGGCAGATGTTGAGTATATACACTGAAGGGAAGTGAAATTCGAAGGAAAGGAACAACGACAGGTGTTGGGAGTAGTGGACAACGAAAAAGAATAGTCCTAAGGGGAAGGATTGTTGGCGAAGAACTAGAATGCAATTGAATTGCTAGATGATGCAATCGGTATTCATAACGAATTGAAGTGGTAGGATAAAGTATTGTGAGTAGATGGAAAAGGAAGTGGGCAGAATGCCCGGGACAACTCGAATTTTCTCACTGGTTGGCTGCTGGCCAACCATTGGCGGACGCAAACCCAGCCTCTTGTGGGCAACCTCAGGTTTGCAACAAACCAGAGAATCTGCGGTATCTCTTGATTGCAGCTCTCTCGCCGGTCAGACACTGCGAAATATCGTGCGATCGGATGCAGCGAGCAGACGGAGCAAGAAGAAAGTAGCCGAGAATGGCAATGATGTGCCTTGCGTTCGAATAGCCCTTGCTCAATTTCCGGAGAGCTTTCCGACTCCCATCAATTTATTTCAACTTAGAATTCACGGGAGCAAAAAGCGGCACATCAAACTGAATCCGCCAAAAATGACACTGGCCTAGCAATGCTCTTCCGCAAGCCCAGTCCCGAAGACGGGATTAACCATTACATTTACTCACGGAACGTACAATTTGAGGAGGGAACGGATAAGGGGAATTTGAGTGCCACGGCAACACTGGGTGCCTTTTTTCCCTGAGACGTGGCTCTCATCTCCTAGCGACCTGCCCCTCTTGTCCTTTCTTGTGTGTTCATCCTCTCTCTTTCTCTGACTCTTCCTCTCTCTTTCTCTAACCGGCAAGAGCGAGTGTACAAAATGAGGATACTCAGACCATATTTCCTTTTTTTCCCGTCTGGCGTAATGTAACGGGCGGATAGGAAGAAATCAGGTTATTATTTTTTTGAAAATACTAAATGGAAAAAATAAATACAATGATATCAGGTTGGCATGAAAGTCTTTGTCACTTTTTCAAAACTTTATTTCTTGGAGAAATGAAAAGCATGAGTTCATTTATACTTGTCATCATTATTGACCATATGTGCCCAACGTACCTGCAATGTATGGATCCCCTCCCTTTAGAACCCGCCTGGGCATAATGCAAAGTATTGCTTGCGTTCAACCTCGAGACATATACGGGAATTGAAGGCCCTACCTCGAACGGCATGGGCCAGGTCTGCGAAAAGCCCGTAATCTTACGGGCCATGTCAGAAGAGTACGGGTGGTGAGGGAGAACCATCCATCGCTATCTAGCCAGTTCCTGATTGATTTGATTGGAGACCTGGAGACGGGGTCATTTTGTTGAGTATACACTTCCTTGTCCTTCAGCCTTGAATGATCGACTTCCAGCTTCAAATGATGTAGGTGTGTGACGTACTTGACCCCGGTGATTGACATGCCCTCAGGTAGTAGCTCCGATAAGATTACGCCATCCACTCCCCATCACATTGACAGCGTTTTTTTTGGCTTGCAGATCAAGTTTTGGGACACCCCGTGAAGTGTCTCCTTCTCCAACCCGTTGGGTTCTCCTGTGGTTGTTATCGTAGAGGACCCACTTCTCATTCCCCGTTATGAGCCGTTCCATCCATCGATCCCCGCCTTGGGAAATGAGGAGAGTAATGGAATCATCGACTCGACGGTCACGGCTGGCTTGGCTCAGATCATGGGATATGTATCGACCGATAAATTTCCTCATTCCAAGAGATCTCAAGTCGTCTTTGACAGTGCTATGGTGGACTCTAAGTGCAATAGTCATTTCACGGGCACTTTGAAATGGGTATGTTTCCACAACTTCCTTCAACGTTTCCAAATCCAACTCCCCAGGTCTTCCAGGCCGATCCTGATCATTGAGGGTCAAGTCGTCTTCTTCGAAGCGATGGAACCAATTCCACATGCACGTGTGCCATAAAGATAATTCAGTAGGGTATCTGAATCCTTCATCGTGAAGTCAGATATTGAAATGCAAATCAGAACATGACTGAAGTGGATGGCACTTGTGACATACAACGTTCCTCTACTTGCCCCTTTCTGATGGGAAGGGAATGGGAAGTTCTTTACGTTAAAGGCCCCTCACTGCTTGTTATTCACTAGGCACGAGGAAATGTCAAAGTCCATCTGCGACGAGCAGTGGAAAAACAAAACCAGTGACAAAGACTTTCATGCCAACCTAATATAAAGACTAGTGGTTGAAATATGAGTTCGAAATTTGGATCACCGTTCTTAATTCCTTATAATCTCTCCTATGGGAAGTTCAGATGTGACATAGATTGCATGTAGATTGCTGAGCACAGCCGGCTCTCGAACTCGAGTTGAATTTCTTACATCGAATAGATGGTGAGATATAAAAAAGGGGAGTGAAACTGATTACGACAGTGAGATACATTGTTCTGGTTACCAAATACTGGAATGTAGTGTTGGCAATACCATTCCAATCCGGCTTCGCCTCTCATTAGAGCTTTTCAACACATTCTCTCGCATCCGGTCCAGAGAGTGTGAATGAAGAGACGCGTTCCGAATTTCAAAACTAATCTCTAACTCCTTGGATCTGTGATACCCCGCCATACAGAGAGATAATGAGTGGAGAATGTGGCATGAAGAGTTAGTGGAGAAATGCAATATGAACATAATAGTCAATTCAAAAAAATTTAAAGATGCCAATAATGCACAGTATACAATTGATACAATAATAGATTTTCAATGTATTATGATATCTTTAAAATATCACGCTTGAAATTCGAAAATTGATTAATATCTATACAATTGTTTGGGTAATGGAAAAGGAACTTGCTATACACATAAGGGAACTTGCTTGACTAAAGCATGGTCTGATGGCATTTATTTAAGAGACCCTCCACGAGAGAACGTAACAACTGTGAAGGGGCCCTCGGATGGCTAAAAATTCGATAATTCCCGTACCTTTTTCCGAAGTGTAGTCCCCTAGTACTGATTGACGGCCGTAATAACTAAGGCTGGGGGTCGATTTTGGAAAAGTTTTGGGCACTCCCCTATTTTGGGGTCGAAAAATTGACTTTCTCAGAATTACATAAAATATAGATTTTCTGGTCTATTTTGGCGCGTAGAAACCGAATTTCAACATTAGACAGCGAGAAAATGTGAAAGAAAAAAGTTAGAAGCAAAAAACCGAAAATTTCGATCCGAAAGTGCACATAAAGTGCCATAACTAATTTTAGAAAAATATGAATTTGGGTCGTTGACATTTTCGGAATCTTGAGGTTACGTGGAACTTTCACAATTTTTTTCAGAATTTTAAAAAAGGACATATCACGACTTTTCCGAGGCCGATGTTGATCATCCCTGCTGAAATTGAAAGAAAGTGAAATTCAAATTTCACAAATATGACTCCTATTTTAGCCCAACTGATAGGAAACTCGTTGTAATGGCTAAATCATTCACAAAAATCCGTTTTGACGATTCTCGATGCATTTTGATCTTCGAAAACTGAAGTTGCCGAAATTCGCGATTTTCACATCATTGCACAGAGTTTGGATAATTATTTTGACGCCATATCGCCTCTTTAATAAGTCGTATTGTTAACTCTGAGTAATTGTGTATGTTACTGTTACTATTTTCAGCAATTTCAGTGGCAATTTGAAGTTTTGGACGTTCTAATATCATGAAAATTTTACAATTTCGTCTCTAATTATTATTTTTTCGAACGTAGTTCCTTTATATCAAGATTTGGAGAGTTCGCATATGAAAATTCGGATTCCGCGAGTAAAAATACATCAGAAGAGAGCTTTTAAGGGCACGAAAAACAAAAAAAAAATGAAATTTCGATTTTTTCCCGTGAATGATTTGGCCATTATAGCGAGTTTTCTATCAGTTGGGAAAACATAGGAGTCATATTGATGAAATTGCAATTTCACATTCCTTCAATTTCAGCATGGATGATCAACTTCAGTGGCGAAAAAGTCGCAATATGTCAATTTTTAAAATTCTGAAAAAAATGGTGGAAGTTCCACATCACCTCAAGATTCCGAAAATGTCAATGACCCAAATTCATATTTTTCTAAAATTAGTTATGGCACTTTATGTGCACTGTCGGATCGAAATTTTCGGTTTTTTGCTTCTAACTTTTTTCTTTCACATTTTCTCGCTGTGTAATGTTGAAATTCGGTTTCTACGCGTCCAGAAAATCTATATTTTATGTAATTCTGAGAAAGTCAATTTTTCGACCCCAAAATAGGGGAGTGCCCAAAACTTTTCCAAAATCGACCCCCAGCCTTAGTTATTACGGCCGTCAATCAGTACTAGGGGACTACACTTCAGAAAAAAAGTACTGGAATTATCGAATTTTTAGCCATCCGAGGCCTGTTACGTTCTCTCGTGGAGGGTCTCTTAAAAAGTTTCCGTTTATACCGTCCGTTTTATAATTACTCGTACAGCAATACCTTGTCTAATTATTTCCACTTTCGCCTCTTCTCCAATAATTTCACTTATTCTCTGCTCCCAGAGGTCTTTAAGCGTATCAAAGTATTCATATCGATCATCGATTAGTAGTTCAAACGAAGTCACATATGACATGGCTCTTCGGAATAGTGATGCAAGATCTGAACGAAAATATGAAAACTGTTTGGCATTCGGAAAATATAACTTGATTTATTTGCGCCCCATTCGAATTCTTGTTCGGCTGATTCGAATATGCGTAGTACTACTGATTCTACAGAGTGTAGCTGTACGAAGTTCACTAATGCATCTCTGAAATATAATTCGAAATATTGCAATTTAGTCACACACACTTACACTGTGATTGTTGTGAGGGTCGCTACATTTGTAAGTTTTAATTCGTCAATGATTAGGCCACTTTTCACGCTTCTCATGAAGCCACTTGACACATTTCTCTCCCACATACGAATATCGAACGTAAGTACGTGTATGTGCGAGCACTGGTTGAACAATTTTACCAATCGATCTTGGTAAGGTTGTAATTTCCCTTTGTAAACTTTGGGAATCTGAAAAATTCAAGGTATATAAAGTCATTCGAAAATGCGCCGTACATTTCTCCAATATTCCTGTATGGAATATGTCATGCGATTGTTCCATTTATGGATGCCGAAGTATCTGGCGTATCTCGGATCAATACAAACAATTACTTCACTGTATATGGTGCCAAAATCAAGCCATTGTAGAGATTTTATTTTTGGTAGTATCCTGCGATTCTTTAGATGTTCTAACGTGATATCGTTCCATCGTGGTGATACCTGCAAAGCTTTCATAAGGCAGACATATGAAAGATCATCTGTCGTCTGAACGATTACACACGGTCGTTTTTCAAAATCCCCAAGCTGCCTCAATCTCAACCAAATTATGTAGTTAATTTTTTTTCATTTTTTTTCATTTTTTTAAATAAATAAATATTGAAACAATTAAATGTATGACCTACTCACCAAACGGAAATCGTTGATTGATTCTTGATCCACCCTATGGATAATCCTGATGATATCGGAGGGGAGACTAGCGAGATCCATGTGTTCCAAGTCTGGTATGAAGTCAATAATAACACAACGTCCTTCAGTTGATTTTCGAATAACGCATACAAGAAACTTTGAAATTCGCGCGTTGTAATGCGGCTGGCAAAAATTTTCTAGGTTTACGCTGATCGATTCCTGATCCATTCTAAAAACGCCCCAAAAATATTAGATGATATGCCAGCGAGATCCATTGAACCGACCTGCTGAATGAGATGAATGGCACAATGATTTGCGTCTAAATAAAATACTGAAAAAAGCGCGCCAATTTTTTTCAAATATTAATGCTGCTGCCAATAATTGCTAATACGTAGCAGTAAAAATAGTTCACAAAAATATAGCTAATCACGATATGTTCAAAATTTAGCAGTTTGCATGCTCCTAATAAACCCCTAACAATAGATATATACTTTTTCTGGTAGCCTAAATTAAATCATATGGAAGACTAGTGATCTTCATATGATCGAGCTACTTGGAATATGTGAAAAAGCTCGCAAACTTGTCAAATATGATCGAGCTACTTGGAATATGTGAAAAAGCTCGCAAACTTGTCAAATAATATACGGTAGGATGCAGCAGGTAATTGTAAAAATGCACAAATTATGTGATAACATACAAAGACCGACCCCTCAGATTGAGTGATAACGATTAGGTGATCCCATAACACGTTCGCAAGAGAATATTTGAACTGCGGAGAGCCATCTTCGTTTAAAACTACTAATATTTTATCACTCAAATCCAGGTTCGTCGACTCGGACTGTTTGCATTGCTCCATAGCAATATTCGCTTCTTTTGTCACACATTACTCGCGTTACACGAACACCTGATTTCAAACTTCCCTTCTTTCATGTATCATTCACATTATTGCCGAGTTTGAGTGACGGGAAAAATAGTAGGTGCACCCGTGACCCATGAGATTTTACTGGGTAGCGTGCAGACATGTTCGTCTCGTCGCCGGGCGTGGGCAACTATGAGCTGAAGAATAATTGTTAGCCTAACAACCCGTTGAAGTCGTGTTGAAGGAGTTGACGCCTAAGCCTAACAGCCTCAACTTACCTTGTCCGTTCTCATTTTTTCACACAGTGAACGAGAACGAGTATGCGGGTGGGCTGGCGGCGGGAATATTTACTCAGACACGTTGGGAGTAGACTATATTGTTGGGGAAATTATGAAATATTTTTCAAGAATAAAACCATGAACAACGTATTTTCCCTTTCATGCTAGTAATATAGTACAGCAATAAACAATAAGAAAATCGTGAAATCAATGAAGTCTGATCTCGCGGTCGCAACGAAAATAGAGAGGGATATGGAGTTCAGGAATTTGGGGATATGGAGGGGGGGATATGGAGTGTTATGTGTTAAATTCAATTCACAAAAATCCAAGTAATCGAATAACTGTGAGTAAATGCAATCATTTATGAGTGAGACTTTAACGTTTGAACGATTTTCGAATAATGCGCGCCAAAATTCCCAACTATTGTCGTTTTAATGCAGCTGTCAATTAATTGACTGTCATTCGCTCAATTATTGTAGTGGAAAAATAAAAATTTTCAGCGGCACCGACTCGAATATGAATATGTCGTCAATAGTAATCCAGGAGAGGACAAATGAGAAATTTGGAATAGTAGATGTAGTGACGACTTAGAGGAGTCGTTAAAACAATAGTACTTTGAACAGAGAGATCTTTGAATTACTTCTCCGAAATCCGATTTCGTACGTCTCATCCATCATATTATATATGACTTTAATTATTGCTGAGCTTGAGCGATTTAGGAAGTTTTGTTTTCAAAGTACTAGCGACTTGCTCTCAGACAACTCGCACCAATGACCCCTGAGATTTTTCCAGGCAGCTCGCGCATGACTTGTTGGCACCGGGCGTGGGTAAGCTTACAACTATACTTCCATGAGTGAAAAAAAAAAGTTGTAAGCCTAACAACCCATATTAAAGCATTAGCCTAACAGCCCCAACGTGTCTTGTCTCCGCTCTCCTCTTTTTTTCACACAAATAACGGATACGAGTACGCGGATGGGTTGGCGGCGGGAATATTTACTCAGACACGTCGGGAGTAGACTATAATATTGGGGAATTATGAGGTATTTTTCAAGAATAAAACCATGGACAACGTATTCATAGTAATGTAATACCGCAATAAACAAATCGTGAAATCAATGAAGGCTCATCTCGCGGTCGCAACGAAAATAGAGAGGGATATGGAGTTCAGAGAGAGGGGAAGAGTGGCTCAATGCAGCCATGAAATATTGAAATCACTTGTGAAAAAATAGTAATTATTGTTTTATCGTTTTATATGCAAGATGTTACACAGTTTATAGGGAAAACACATGTTTGACGATCACAAATAAAATTTTCTCTGCAGAATTTTTTCACACACGCTAGCTCACGTTCTTAAAATTGACAGACTAACAACTTGTTATCACGCCTCTCACTAGAGATTCGAGCTGGGGGAGGGAATATAAGGAAAATCGGAAGATCGGTCAGAATCAGAAAAAAAAATGTGTATGCCCACTTTTTTGCATACCTCATGTTTCAGCTCCAGATAACGATCCAGAGATCGGCAGTTCTTTCCCTGCGAATATTCTCTGTGACCCAAGAAAAGTTTCGACCTCCATCGACCCAGATTCTCACGGAAAATTTGCTCGAATATTTGGGGAAACCATTCATCCGATATCTATTGATGAGTAGCATGCACTGAAACATTTAGTGTTTCATTTGCCTAAATTCTCCAGAAACAATGTCACTGTTTATGAACGGTGTCATTCGAGTCATTCTCCGATCACATTATCGTCACTTTCTCCATTCGCGATATCATGTGTAAATATCATTACACTTCACCCTCGTGTGCGTACCGAGTCCAATCGCTCTCACGCATTAATTCCATTCATTCGGCGACTAATAGGATCGTAAATTAGCAGGCATAAAATGGAGGCGATTGGCTGGCATTCACACATGATATTCCACTGGACGATGGCCGTTTTCTCCATTCTCTCTAATTTCCTTTTGCTCGTACTTGTCAAGAAGGTCAAGGTTATAGCAATGGGAAGGTATGAATACCAAGAACTGCTCTTAGGAATGACCACGATCGGATGATAACCAAAAACATATCCGTCTCACACTGTGAATATCTACAAACATGCTGGTCTAGAATTTTGGTTATCATCCGGCCTAGTGTACTAAGAAATATCAGACTTCCGACCTACTAAATTCCAGTTATCCTATTCTCATCTACATTTCGGTTGTGATTGATATCGCTCTGGCACTCTCTAACGATGTCATTGTGCCAGTAAGGGTTCAGCTATCATAATTTAAATTACTTTTGTTTATAAGCGCAATAAAAAAAGTAAAGTTAGAAACAGTTCGATAAACAATGCAAAATTCCCTTCATTATACACGCTTTACCGGTTGGATGGCATGGCCTGCACCGGTTGGATGGCATGGACGTATGTAGAATGGATGGAAAGTTGCATTGTTTCCCTAACTCAAGGAAAAACGGGCATGACTCTGGCATCTTTCTAGAACATTCATATGGGAAAGTATTCCTTCGTCTTCTTCGGTAGGGGGCACATGGTGGTGGCCTGAGGTTCCAGGTATGAAATTTTATCCTGAAAACAGAAGATCAGTTAAGGTTTGGCAGGACTTTTTTCCATCTACGTCTTCAATCTGCTTTTCTACCAATCATTTATTATGTTATCGTGCTTTTTCGTATATCGATACGTTGTTCTATTGAGGTAACAATTCGATAATTTACACATATTTGAACCGCCTTTGATGAATCTGCGCTACCGAAAGAAACTGTATAAACACGCTTCGATTGCGGAATTTACACCGCAAGATGTGATGCAACCGGGCTAGTTACACGGCTAAATCGTATTCTCGAGTTGACAAAGTCACGCATATTTACTCCTAAAAACATAATCGAGTTCAAACAAATCTTAAAACTTTCAGCCCAACATCTCGACTAACTCTTCTAGAAGTGAAGCATTGGATTGTAATTGGCGTCACTTGCGATGTTGTCTACAATGCGATTATGATCTTCCTTCTCAGTCATTATGAATCAAGAAATGTAACCATTTCGAATAATAATACGTAACAATACATTTTAGGGATTTGATCCCGAAGCGCAATTGGTGAAAGACATGCTACATTACTATGGGATCAACATGACTCGGCCTTTCGGACACTTTCATGTTGTTTACGCGGTGAGAGTTTAAAGCAATTATAAATGTAATAATATCGAATTTCAGGATGTAGATGGTTCGAGTGGAGAAACGACATGGAGCTGGCCTATTTTAGTCTACACTTTCACCATTTTCTGGGTTATTTTGATGCTCGGAGGTTTGCGTTGTTCTTAGACAATGAGGATGTGCCGATTTCTTCATCATGATACCATTCAATTTAGGATTAATGATCCTCTGTGCCAAGGGGGTAATCTCAAGGATGAAAACGCTATCATCATGTGATATATTTGCGATCCGTCGTAATATCAAAAATAATATGAATTGTCAGTCTCTACCATTAACACAACCACTCACAATCAGTTCTTTCGAGCCCTCATAATTCAAGTATTTGTGCCATTACTCGTTTTAAAACGAGAAAATGACCCTCAGTCTATTGTTCCTCTCGCCATCTCATTTACTCCAGTGGGCTTGCTGGTTTTGCTTCCTCTTTCAGGCATATATTTCTTTTTTGGCATAAATTCTTACCCCAAATTTCAAATTGGAGACATTTCAGGTCGTCAATTCGGAGCTCTGGGAAACTACCTAATGTCGATAACTACAGTCTACCCTGCCATTGACCCACTGCTAATCATTTTGTGCGTTCAAAGGTGCTTTATTTTCCAGCAAATAACATGATTGAAGTTCACATGTTTTCGGATTTTCCTTACATAAACCTGAAATCGTTTTAAAAAGCAGTTATATTGTGGAACGAAAAATACATGCGCAACATTTCCCTTCATTCAGTTACCGACGTCATCTCTACTCGTGGTTTGCGCGTTGTCTCCCAGTGAGTTCCGTTTAAGAGATTTGGCTCTCCGGACTGAAATAGCCTATCTCACACACTGGCCTAACAGTGTGCTCCCCGCAGGACTCGTGAGCATTTATACGTAAATACTTTTGCCATTCTCAAGGTGAAGTACCGGACAGTGAGTACCGTGAGCATCAGCCGCATTACGAGCCACGGACAATCGACAACGTGTCGATCCGTCTTCCGAAGTGGATTCAGTCCTTAGATGTCAGACAAGGCAGTATGTTGGATATCAACAATTACGTCAAGTTGTCTTCGATTTACACACAGTGACAACTATCAGATGTTCTCATCTTACCTAGCTCCGAATGCATAGTTGAATGAACTCGTACTTCACACATTAATATAAATTACACAAAATAAAATCATTTTATTGATGCCTATCTTGAGTTCTTAGCTTCCACGACACAACAAAGAGCAAATTTGACACAAAAGCGCATCGATCCAAATCACATTGTAGCACATATATAATAACGGATATTGTTTAGCATGGTGTGGGAGTGTGTGTTACGGTAGACGACGCGTTTTACTTTGGACAAATACTTTGGCCTCTCTAAATCATTTTCAAATACATCAAGGCGCATTATTATCATGTTCATCGGATTTGATGATGTTCCTCCAAAATTTATCAAATCAATGTGTAATTTCATCGACTACAAAAGTTTGCTACGCTTTGAAAAGGTTGGTCGTTCAATTTATAGCAGCCCGACCAAAAAATGTTTAAGGTCTGCAAATTTTCAAAGAATACACTCAATTGTGATGTGCTACATAAGCTAACCATTGGAGTGGCAATTGTATTTGGCGTAAGCTCATTATATAATTCAACGCAAAACAGTATTTTTCTATATTTGTTGTATCAACAAATTAATTGTATGAAAATGCAAATTTAGAAAAATGATGGCAAAATTAAATTCCGGTTTTGGACAGTACAAAGCAGTGGAAATTATTTATTATGGAATAATATGTTCAAAAGTGCACAAAAGCAGCTCGATATTTCAAATTTTGACTGTGAAATATTTCCATTCGTAAGTTTCTTGATGTGTTGAACATAATTGTTTTGTTATATTATTGAAAATACATTCCAGATTTATCGCTGGACCTTTTCAATTAATAATGACGAACTGAAATTATTTACGGAGCATATAATTCCAATTATTCATAGATCTTCTTTTGTAACAGTCAAAATTGTTCCTCAAACAAGTGTTCAACCGCAAACAATACAAATGTTTACTACCCAATTCTTTGGCAATGTTAGCGAACCGTCTTGACTTTAATATAACAAAATCAACAACGGCTGATATGTGAGTTTTGTACATTTTTGAGATTATATTTAGTCCCAAAAATGAGAGATTATAGTTAATGATTATATTTAGTCTTCCCTGGTTTGATCTTAAGAAGCGACTCAAGCCTGATAAGATTGCTGCATACATGCAATTTCTGGATAACGGTAAGTACTCGAGTCGGCATTACGCATCCGTAAATACATATGTCCACAATTGTTACAGATATAATCGTGATGTTACTGAAGCTGGCAGAAATTGCAACGTCCATTACTATGTCTATTCTCGAAAGAAAAGCAAAACCGAACATGGTCACAATAGTTGGCGAAATTTTTAGAAGAAAATGTGAACATCTCGTGATTTTGGGTGGTGCCAATCGTACACTACCCCAGGCAACGATGTCTCAGATCGACATGGAAAAACTGGTCCAGGTTAAAGATTTTCTGGTAATTTTAGATTAACATTTTTAAATTTATTTTTTATTTGCAAAATTGAATATAATAGCTATAAAATCACCCTTCTCACAGATGTTGCACAATTTGGGAAAGAAAGTATGCTACCATGAAGAACTAAGTGAGGAACGAGTCGATTTTCAAATCGGGTTGTTCAAAGGGACCATACTGCAGAATAATCAATTCAATCAAACATATCTCAAAGTGAAACATGTTGATGCTACTGACAAAGGAATCTGGTTTTAACTAAACATATTATGCTCTATACTTCTCTAATGAACGTGCTATCGAGCTAATAAATATATATGTTATGAAACAAATTGAGTATACAGTTAAGGAAAGTAGCTAAGCCGGAGTTTATTGTTACATTTAGCATAAACTATACTTTTCGCGTTTTCGTTTTCGCCCGGGCTAGTGCTCGAAGAAAAATCTGATCACTCGATTCCGTTATTTGGCCGTTCTGTTCAGTCCTCAAACATGTCTCATTCCCGTTTCATCTCCGCCAAATATCCCCAAGTCTTCATTGGCTCATATATGACCAAATATTGTCATGATGCAGTCTACGAAATGCGAGACCAAAAATAATCGTGATGCAGCCTACGAAATGCGAGGGAAGAAGCGATTGACGAGGGCGGAAGGAAGGGACTTGATGATCTACTCGAGTACACTCATCGATAAGTCACATCTGGATGATAGCAAGATGTCTCTCCGTCTTCCTCGCGCTCTGAAGCACGGTCACACTTCCGCCCATCCCATGCAAACCATCTTCTCCACAATTGCTTCTCGCCAATGATTTATAAAAATTTATAATTTATAATGATAATTAATTTATAATTAATTTATAATGATTTTAATGATAATGATTTAATTCGCCAATGATTTATGAGATATTATTGTTTTTAGTGCGGTTGCGCATGTAAACAATTCAGGAACTTAACAAATATGATATCCAACCTATGCCGATGTACGAGTTTGGCTACGTATGAAGTGGTTGAATGAAGAAAGGGAAAGTGATCGTTTATGTGAGAAGAGCAAAGGAAAAGGAATACACTGTGGTAATCGAAGAGTGTGCAAGGGAAAGAGAGCAGCACACGTGCGCCTGTGCATAGCTCCCCATGTTGTTTTGTCCGCTCTCAATCGATTGTTGCTCTACTTTGGCACTCCCCGTCATTTACTAACTGTTCGAATCGAGTTGACACGATTCGATTTTTTCGCAGTTCGCAATTCATTCACCGTCTCTTCATTTTTCCTACTCTAGCAACAGAGCGTACACCATGTACAGACAGCATTTCTTGAACTATTTTCCCGTGATTGCTTCGTTCTTTTCTCATTTTCACGCGTTTCATTTTTTCATTTTCGCTTTTTCATTTTCACGCGGCGAAGAATTGCTTTGAAATGCTTCGCAATGTGTACATTTTTCTCTCAAAATGTTATGATAATTTATTGTAATTGCTATCTTTCAGCTGCTTAAATCAGCTCATCAAAATGAGATGTACTAAAAGCAATTGGACTCGCAATCTTTTCGGGCGCAATTAAATGGACCGATTTTGACGAAATGCTGGAACTGATAATACGGTATCTACAGAAATGAAAATCACAAGCCATAATCCATTTCAGGGACAGTAATTTTCAATCGCCTCGGAGCCCAACAGTATGGACGACATCCCAACAGAATTTCACCTGATATCCACTCATTCATCGTTTCCTGAGGTATCCTCGTTCATCGGATAAATGTATATCACGGATCTCCTGTAAAAATGAAGGAAAATGAGACTGATATTGCGACAAAAAAAATTTGGATGGCGGATTTCGTTGTAAACGTTAGGACTGACCAAAGATAGGGCGAGGAGAACGCCGATCCGCTTCATTTTTTTCGAAATTTGCATGTTGAACAGTTGTGACCTACCACTTTGGAAGGCTGTAAATCGTTCACTTTTTGACCTACAGCGAGCGGCTTTTGTGCATTCCGTTCGAAATACAGATATCAACAAATACGTTCGGCAGCGGAAATGATATCTTCACATGGTTTCATGTAAAAAACAGTTTTATTCATCACAATATGCTAATTGTTTACCCTTTATGGTCCGAAAGCTACGATTTGTATTGTTGATTCGGATTCCCCACCCCCGAATTGAGGTTCCTACATATTTAATTGGTCATAAGAGGGGGACTATCATATTGAAACTCAGTAAGGAGAATTTTTTAAATAAAATACCATTCGACGTGTATCTCACTTCCGGCATATGCAAAAGAGAAAAGTAAGCATATTAATCGATAGCTCTAGACTAGATCTCGAAAAATTACGAAGGGGTACAACACGCGAAAGTGAGCTGTTTTCGAGATACGAGCGAATAGGCGTTCTCCTCGCACTCACTTTGGGTCAGTCCTAATATTTACAACGAAATCCGTGATCAAAAAAATTGTCGCATCGATTCCTGCATTTTTACAGGAGATCCGTGATATATCGTTTCACAGTTAATTAATTCAGTTTGCGGGTTCTGGATGAGGAATCTAGAGCCTTTGTGCAGTGTGCAATCCCAATAGCCAATCCCAATAGGTCAGATTCGTTGTTCACATTGTTCTCCTAATGAATAGCATTTGCAAAAACGTTAAACGGGCTTACAATAATGAGAAATGTTCAGCAAAACAGTGTATTTCAGGCCCAGTTGCAGAAGGAATAGGTCAAGAACAGTACCAGTTCTGATACTATACCACACGCCAAAATTGCATTTACCAAGATTTCCTACGTTTTCCGATAAAGACGTACCAAAAAACATATCAGGGACAGATTATATTACATATTGAGACGGATGACAATTTTAATCAAGAAGTAATAGATTCCTCTCAATTTCCGTCTGATACACAGGTGAAAGCGTATTGTATTGTATTTTTTTGAAAGCGAGATTGTGCATGCCCTTAAATTAGTGTATTTTCACATTATCCAATCTGGTAATCAGCTGTGGCAGAATTGAGGGAGAGTATGATGTGGAGGGAGAAAGCTCTCGTGAGCGCGCATTACGACATGTCGCGCACTCTCTCGCAGGTTAGAGAAAGCGAGAGAGCATGCGAATCGAAGAGAGCCAGACGAATATTCCGTTTTACACTCCTTTCGCCATTTCAATCAGCTGTCTCATTGTTACGCCGCGCCTCTAGTGATGGCAAATCAGCGCGTATCTCCTTGTCTCTTCCCCTCTCTCATCTTCCCCTTGCTCTCCCACTCTGTCCGACCGGTGAGATAGCACAAGAAATGAGGAGGGCGAATGTCGACCAGGCAACACTAGGCGCCTCCATAGGATAGAAGAAGCTCGGGACGGGGAGAGTGCAGCTTATGAAGAGAGGTAAGAGAATGATACTGGAGGTGGTCGCTCCCATTACACTCGCACTTATGATGCTTACACCATCGTCCTCTCGTTTACTCATCGTGATCTGATCTATGAGTCCACCCCTCCCCTTGTTCCTCAACACCCTTCCCCTCTCGGGTGTCTTCAGAATCTCTCTCCGGGTTCTGTTCTCACTCTCTCGAATGATATCATTTTCTAATTATTATTTCTAGGGTTCCCTTGATGGAATTGATTACGGAATTCCAATAGCGAGGACAAAACAGTGACGTAATTCCATTCCTCCCATTCCCGTCGTGCGGAGAGGTGGAATGGAATTCCAAAACTTTTGGAATTCCATTTGAGCAGATTACTGGTTCTTCAGTGATTTTCCGCACTCAATTTCGACATTTTGCATAACGGAATTCCATTCCAATATGGAATTCCATTTCGAATGGGATTCCAATTGCACACCGCTCGTATGCGAGTTCGAATTTGGAAGTGAGTGGAGAGTTTTGGAATTTCAATAGCCAAATAACTCCATCAAGGGAACCCTAATTATTTCTGATTTTCCTTTTTCGAATTCACAATTATCGACTTTTAATTGATTCGGGCATGCGTGTTAGTATACATCAAATAAATTCTTATTATTGATGCATTTCAGCTGTTTATACCAGCTAAATTCGATCCCAAAGTGAGGATATCAAACGGACCGAGATCCCCCAAGTCATCCTTCTATATCGCCTGCTCTCTCTGTGGTGGGTTGATAGGAGTAGTATCTACAGTTTGCACGCTTTCTCGCCGGTCAGAGAGACGAGAGAGCGTGCAAGAGAGTTAGACGATCGCTCGTTGATGGCTTACTGACCGATGATCCACTAATTGCCCATATCAAGCTACTCGATCTACCTTCTTCTCCCTTCATCCTTGGCAATATCCCTCATCCTCCTCCTCGTTCTGACTCCAATCTCAGAGGTAAGTGTGTTGGCTTTACAGACAAATTTATAGATCAAAAATGCTGTCAAAAGAACCAAAGGAATCAATCTTCTAGTGGGGAGGGGTATAGAAAAGCGGAGATATCAGAATGGCAAATGTAACCCCGTTGCCCTCACATATTTCCCTTTTTGTAGGAATTCAACAATCAATATTTTGTGGACCGATTCCTGGCACTTGACATTCTCAGATAAACCTGAATTGATTTTCAGGTTGCGTTCGAGAACTACCGTCGCGAGAGAGAAGAGGAGGTATCTTTCAAGGATATTTTAAGGCATATGAAGGGATTGTTTATGATATTCTTCAGGCAGAAATAGCCGGTAATAGTCTAATTGAGGCTTCTCAAGTACAATATATATTTCAGGACCCGCCTTCAATGCATCTGTCCCTCCCCACGCATTGTAATAGCAAGAACGGATCTGTTTACATCTATTCATTCAAGAATTCCCGATAGCTCGATAAAGTTTAATGAGCAACACCCTCTTGTCTACTCATTCGATTTCACGAAGGATGCAAGTATTACTCCTACGCCATGACACGAATCACTGAGTATCACATTCTTATGCCATCCGGACTAGCTCTCGAAGACAACTTAAATCTGACCACTCGATTCCGTTTTTTACCCGTTCTGACCAGTCCTCATACATGTCCCATTCCCGTTCGATCTCCGCCAAATATCCCAAAGTCTTCATTGGCTCTTTTATGACCAAACAATGTCGTGAGGCAGCCTACAAATGCGATTGAAGAAGTGATCGATGAAGGTGGAAGGAAGGGCCTTGCTGATCTACGTGATTGTACATATCATCGAGAAGACACAACTTGATGTTGTAGAGGTTTGTACGTCTCCCTCGCTCTCTGAAGCACGATATGCCTCGCATTTTCGTCCATCCAACCCTCGTTCCCTCGCAATTTATATCTGAAAATAGGAAAGAGTATTTTATTTTATTCTTTTCTGAAAGTGAGATTATGTATGCCTTGATTCAGTTCCTCCCGGTAAGCATATGTGGCTGAATTGAAAGAGAAGAGGCGGAAGGGGAGGGAGGACAGGGAGAGCGCGGTTAGGAAAACCAAGATGAGAGAGAGAGCTCTCGCGAGCGCATATTACGACATGCCGCGCACTCTCGCGCAGGTTAGAGAAAGCGAGAGAACATGCGAATCAGAGAGAGCCAGACAAATTATCTGTTTTACAATCCTTCCGCCACTGCAATCAGCTGTCTCATTGTTACGCCGCGCCTCTAGTGATGGCAAATCGGCGCGTGTCCCCTTCCCTCCTCCCTCTCTCATCTTTCACTTGCTCTCCCACGCTGTTCGACCGCTGAGAGAGATATAAAAGAGAAAGGTAATGAGGAGGGCGAATGCCGTCTTGCCTACACTACGCGCCTCCATTAGATATGGAGAAGCTGGGGTTGAGTAAGTGCAGCGTTTGAAGAGAGGTAGGAGAATGATACTGGAGGTGGTCGCTACCATTACACTCGCGCTTCTGTTGCTTACATCACCGTCCCCTCGTTAATCTCATCGTGATCAACTAATTGAAATCAACACTCTTTTTTTCGACACCCTTCGGGAGGGAAAGAGTGTTAGACTGAACACTCATTCCATCCAGGAGAGAATGGTAGAGAAAGATAGTGGTCGCTCACACTAAACTCTCGAGCTTCGGATACTCACTGCTTGAGCAATCATCTGACTCTCTTCAGTTTGCACGCTCTCTCGTCTCCCTGACCGGCGAGAGAGCGTGCAAACTGAAGAGAGTCAGACCATTGCTCCACTGCTTCGACCTATCTAACCTCACCGCGATCAAATCGTGTAGTCCACCTCTCTATTCCTCCACATACTTCATCTCTCGGCTGCTAAATCTATCTTGATTATTTTCAAATTTCCATTTCCGGATTCGTAATTATCGATTATTTCTTCGTAGATTCGTGCACGCGTGTTAGTGCATATCAAATTGTTATTATTGATGCCGTTTCAGCTGATTACACCAGCTCGCAAGTCGTCTTCTAAACATAACTTCGGGCAATATGGAACTGAATTGGAAGCCCTGGTGAGGATACAATATATATTCAGGATACAATATATATTCAAATTTTGAACAAAGACCTCTAAAGATCATAGATGAAGCAGCAATTTTTACTAGTAATCGAAAAGTATGTAAAATTAAATATTTTGGTCGACAATGATATCGTGCTTGAATCCGTAAGTTATTCATTCAAGTTTCAACCTTCCTGTTGACATGACCGATAACTATTCGCCTATCTCGCTCTTGCACCTCTCCCCCCAATATGGCTCTGTCTATGTTAGGTTGATAGGTTAGTGACAGGTGAACCTTTAATTATACAGATGCTCGGTCGCCCCTTCTCCCCCTTCAACCATAGTCAACTTCCTCCTCCTCCTACTCCTCCTTGTCGTTTAGAGGTAAGTTTTTTTCCATATTGAATTGATTGAGATTTACATAGATCAATTTGGCAATCAAACAAGTCAAAAGAGGAAAGGGTATAAAAGAAGATGATCGAACCATCAGAATGGTCATTTCCATCCTCCATTCTTTTCCTATATTTCCCTTTTTGCAGGAATTCAACAATCGAACATATTTTTGGATAGATTCCAGGTACTTTACATGCTCAGATCATTATGAACTTGCTAGTCCGGCTGCCCCCCGCCTTCGGCGGGGGCCCCGTCCTAGCGGAGTAGGTTTCGCAATCACTCGTTTCGCAACTTGTTGACGCGCGATCTCTCTCCCTTCGCAACTGTTTCGTAATCCGGACAGACGGACAGACAACACACACTGCGCTTTATATATAGGTATAGATGTTTTCAGATAGCCTTCGAAAGCTACCGTCGAATGAGAGCGGAGGAGGTATCTTCCCAGGCCATGTTGAAGCCATGTTGGTGTTGGGGGAAATTTCATCCAGTTCTCATTTTTTTCATAACTCATTATCAGGGCTCGCCTCTTCTCTTATACGAGGAGATGGCGAGGGACGAGGGAGGAAGACAGAGGAAGGAAGAAGAAGCAGGAACAAAAGAAGGGACTGTCTCCATCTTTTCCAGACGGAGATGTATAGTGTTCATTGTGGTAATATCCCTAGGCCCTTGCAACATCTGGTGCTCCCCGCGCACCTTTTTCATGTGTCCTTCCCTCGATTTGCTCAGTATATAAGCCACCTGACTCGCTGATAAACCACATTCTACCCCACTGAACCCGTTGCGACAGGGACCGAAGAAGGGGAGGGAGGCAATAATGATTACCGATATTGCTCATTATCAGAGATCAACTTCCACCCAGACACCCTGTTTCTGCAGCACGAGACGGAGCATCTCCAGAACATCACAAGCAGTAACCTCTTTTTCTTGTAGAATGTATCTAGTGTAAATTATACCACTAAGCACCCCGAGCCTAGCCTATGTTTTCCAATCAATTACACCTTTTGAGTAATAAACAATGCCATTCATCACACAGAGACAGCAGAGCATCACCAACCAGAGTTGCAATGTAGGTATTATTTTACTAGGCATCTGCTACTAGATATCTTCATTCTGAGTTCTCTCTCCAGGTCAATAAACATTACAATTTGATCCATGTTCATTACACACTAATCATCGAACAGCATGCGGTGACCAGGTCGGCAATAGGTGAGAACTATAACGTCATGTTGTCTTTGATATATCAAAGCTGGCATGAAATCATTGTTCTCATCCGACCTAGAGCCGACCTGGGGGAGGGGAGAGGGTGAGAGGTCACTCGCAAGGACTCGCAAGGGACGCGTCCCTACAACACACGCACGAGAGGCACTTCCTCAATCATGTTAAATATTTTGTCTCTCCTTGCTTACCTTCAACATCATCTCTTTGAACTCTTCCATCTTCTGTGAGGGGAAACCTGCTCTCCAAGACACAATCAGATAAGCATACAGATCATGCTCGAGCCAAATACATTCTTCGCTCTTTGAACTCTTCCTTCTTCGTTCACATAGACTGGGTCCATCAATGTTATCTAGACACTCCCGCAACTATTCTTGTTGCGTCAACCTCCGCCCTATTTCCGTGGCTTCGACTAATTTGTATCCCAATATATACGAATCTCTCATCGACATTGCTCTTAAACAAAACCTGCATCACCACAAATTTGTTTTGAGTTCATTGATATTTCAGAACGCCTCTTTGCCCCTATTTCCGTGGCTTCGACCAATTTGTATCCCAATATATACGAATCTCTCATCAACATTGCTCTTAAACAAAACCTGCATCACCACGAATTTGTTTTGAGTTCATAGATATTTCAGAACGCCTCTTCTCGATCAACATGTTCTTTCTACAACTAAAATGACGGGCGATTTTGCATAATGAAGAACGTGACATCGTTTCTCTATTTTTTATCGCATTGCGATTTCGGGGCAGTTTTTCAAGGTCTGAACAATTGATATATTATAGCGCTATGTAATCTCGAGTCAACGCGCTTTTCTCTCCTCTACTTGTCCGCACTCTACTATTGTCACCGTATATATCTTGAATAGCTTCACTTATATTTTTAAAGTTCATAAAAACGATATGAAAACAATATATGTATGTTTATCAGCATATTCTGCGGGACTGTATCTGTATTGCGGGTACTGTAGTTGCTCTCAACCGCCCAGATGCTCAGACCTCGCAATCAACCGATGCTACTCTTTCGGCATCGCAATCAATCGATATTGCGGTCTGGATGCTGCCAGGTGAGTGGGCTGTGCTTACGCCTGGGAAAAGACACATTAAGTGAATTATTAAATTGTTATGTATCATCATCATTATATTAAGTTGTCTCAAAAGCTTCTTTCCTTTTTATTTTTCAAGTTTCTTTATGTTAACTTTGACAGCCCTCGTTTTCTTCGTAACATGAGTTAGGGCCTTGCTAGTAGATTTCTGCATTGCGTACAATTCGCTTTCCGATTGCATTGGAAACGAGTAAAATGTCAAAGTCCGGAGATATCCAAAAACCGAGGATTTGGAGTATGTTTTCTTGGAACACGTACCTAGAATCTCGGTAGCTTATAGACTATGCTCAGCTAATAGGTGATTGAGCAACAATAGCTTGTGAAAATAACATCAACAAAACCGGCCCTCAATCGTTTTGCGAAACGGTATATATCAAAATCGACTCATTTCGATCAATGAATTTCCGTACTAAGATTTGGAAGCGTACTGCTCACGAATAAATTGATGAACCATCACCAAGCTTGGTTACTATACCAATCGTAGTATGTACTTTTGCAAATACTGTACAATCTGAGCACTGGGATATCCGAGTAAAGAACAAAGCTCATTACTCTCTCAATGAAAAATGCAAGATATTGCGATGTGCATTCGATGCTTGCCTAAAGTATAGGTATCAAGTGACACAATAATTTATTTTCGATATTAGCTCAAATCAGCACATGCAGCTATTCTTTAAGTAACTATGAGCATTTAAATAATCGAATAGTCCTTCGACGCGGCTGGATTCTTTGTTCAAGGGTTTCAAACATGCTGATCGGTATGACCTAAAGTAATGTTCGCTATAAAGAGTATGCAAGCCCACATCAACTGCAAAAAACCATAAGTTGATTGGTTACACTTGAAGAACAATATGAGGCAGAATGTCCATTCATGAAAAAAAAGAAATCTTTTGAGACAAAATGATAATTATTTTTATTATTATTATTATTATTTTGATTTTCATTATTGTTATTATTATTATTTGTTTTATTATTATGAATTAGCAATTGAGAACAAACCGGGGCTCATGGCAGATCCATTCATAGGCGGCTGTTCCGGGTTCTCGTGGTTCTCGTCGTCGACGATCATCTGAATAGCATGTAATCTTTCAATTTTCAGATTATTTATTAGGATTCTCGGATATGTTTCAGGTGCGATACATGGCTCAACTGCTTATCAGCGCTCAATCACATTTTATTCTCAGCTCTGAACTGTGTTATCATAACTGGGCTGATTGCCAGCGATGGACATCAGATGAATTGCTCAGGGAAGGATCGAGAGAGCGCGCGAGGCGAGGAGCAATCGTCTGACTCTCTTCAGTTTGCACGCTCTCTCGCCGGTCAGAGAGACGAGAGAGCGTGCAAACTGAAGAGAGTCAGACGATAGCTCAAGGCGAGAGGGTGACCCTCTCGTTTCTCTAATCGCGCGCGGTTGCTGGACTCCCTCTCTAACCGCATACCTCCTCTATGATCCGGTGAGCTCTGATTATGCGGCGTTCGCGTCGACGAGCCATGGCCTAATATCGTTTTGATTTAGACGATATTATAATAAAACAATAATATTAAAATTTCATACCTCCTCGACCACTTTCCGTAGTGAAACGAAGATCCATATATACTGAAAATATGTATTCCTGTTTTGTGAAATGTATCAGGTTGTCCAAAAAGTAACGCTCGATTTTCACATTTTCGATTCTAAGATGCCCTGTCTTTCGTTGCCGTCTGATTACCATATTGTTGTATATGTTTGTCGAATGTATGAATGCTCTTTCCATCGCACGGGGGTTCAATCCTGTCCAATTGGTATTGAGGCCACCGGATGAAATCAAATGTTCATCAACGAAGGGTTGAACTGATTACGTTTTGGCCCAGCATTACATGGATAGCTTTGGTAATGAAAATATTATGCCACAGTCGAAAAGTACTGCATGCGTGTATTATTCAATTCAATTCAATTCAATTCAATTATTTATCCACCAAGGGTATTTATGCGGAGAGTTTCCGGAGAGTCATCAGTAGCTTGCGGCGGATGTAGACTGTAGACTTTGACTGTAGATTTTGTAGACTGGGTTACCTCGAGTCAAACGTCCCCAGGGTCGCTAGCGACGCTGACTCGACGGAAGGGAGGGAGAAATGGACTTGAAGGCAACGGGGAGAAGATTTTGAAATTGGGGGGATTGGGGATTTGGCGGGGCAGCAGGTAGGGTTAAAGTCGCAAGAGCGACTCGGAAGAGAATGAGATAGATGGTAGAGAGAGAAGGTGGGAACGAAAACGTTTAGGCGAGCTTGTAGCGATTTCAGAGGATAGCGCGTTCCATCTATCTACAGTCCTAGTTACGAAACTAGAGTGAGACTTTGGAGGCGCGAAAGGCAAAGAAATGCGCAAAGCATGAGCCCTACGAAGACTGCGTGTAAGGGGGGAAATTTTATAAAGGGAAGAGTGGTCATAGGAGTAGAAACCGTGAATAGATTTATAAAGAAAAAGGAAATCTGAAATCAATCTTCTATGTTCAAGAGTTTGTAAAGAAAGAAGGGAAATTCTTTGCGGGTAGGAAGTGTATGGAATGTTACAACGAGCAAAAAGACGGCGAGTAAAATTACGTTGAACACTTTCTATCGAGTTCGCAAGAGTAACAGTAGATGGAGACCAAACAACTGAGCAGTATTCAAGCAGAGGTCTGATGAAAGTTACAAATGCGCTATTATACAGACAATGATCAGTAGAATAGAAGCATTTAAACATAATGTTTACTTGAGCTCTAGCCTTTGAAGTAATTTTAGTGATATGCTCATTGAACTTCAATGAAGGATGCATAAGAATACCGAGGTCTTTCACAGAAGACGATACAGAGAGCGGCTTCGCATTGACGAAATATTGGGTACGCGGGGAAAGAGGACCATAATTAACGACTGTACATTTTGATTCATTAAGAGATAGATTCCATTCGAGTGACCAATCAATCAATCAATCAATCAATTTATCTTATCAGGCGGAAACGCTCAGAAGATGATAGGTCGGTAGTCTTCATAAGTTGCACTCCACCAATGGCTGCCAATAGCTCGGGATAGGTCGTCTCTCCATCGCGCGCGAGGCTTTCCGGGGGGACGAATCCTATTGAATGGAGTCCAGACAGTTGTCGCACGGCTCCACTGTTCCACTCCCATTCTTCTGATCTTGAGGGCCCAGCGCGCTTTCCGTTTCAATCTTTCCTCATTCCAGTCTCTCAGCTTGGTAATCCCTCTCACGCGGTCATTCCTCCATCTATCCCTCAGCGTGACTCCAAGCATCTTTCTTTCCATCTTCCTCTGGGTGACTCTCAGCCTCTCCTTCTCGCTAGATCTCAGAGCCCATACTTCACACCCATAGAGAACTGTAGCCGTGATGCAGCTCTCGAAGACTCTCCTCCTGATCTTGATGGACAGAATTCGAGGAGATAGGAGGTGCGAGAGCTTACTCCAGGCCAGCCACCCTAATCGAATCCGGTGTTCTATTTCGTCGGAATGATCCAAGGGAAGAGCTATTCTCCCTCCGAGATAGGTGGCGCTATCGACGAATTCGAATCGCAGATTGTTGATGATTATTGGATTGCGGGTGGAGGTGCAGGAGGTGAGGAGGTTGGTCTTGCTTGCATTCACTTCGAGACCAACTCGGCTGCACGCGTCCATCAGCTTCTTCAGCATTCGTTCCAGCTCGGGTCGAGATTTGGCAACGAGAGCCACGTCATCGGCATACTCCAAGTGGCAAAGGTTCCTTCCGTCGATTCTAATTCCGTCCGACTCCCAGTCAATGTTGTCCATGGCTGATCGTAGCACTGCGTTGAAGAGACGAGGGGAGAGGGTATCCCCTTGGCGGACTCCTCGACGCACAGTCACGGGAACGAGCTCCTCATTAACTCGAATGAGTGTAGAGGAGGACTCGTAGAGACGGCGCAACACGTGGACGAGGGAGGGATGGGCTCCGAACGAGAAGAGGGCTTGCCAGCAGGCATTCCACTCCACACAGTCGAACGCCTTCTTGAAGTCGACGAACGCCAAGTAGATTGGGATACCGTACTCGGAGGTTCGTTCAGCGACCTGCTTGATGGCATGCAGGTTGTCGAGAGTACTGTAGCCGCGCCGGAAGCCGGTTTGGGTCGAGGACTCTGTTTCTTCAAGCACAGTTTCGAGTCTCTGAAGAATGACTTTGGTCATTGTCTTCAGGGAAACGGTGAGGAGGGAGATGGGACGGAAGTTCCCAATGTTGGTAGGGTCTCCTTTCTTGTGCAGAAGAGTGACAATTGCTTCGGTCAGGTCGCTTGGAACAGCCTCTCCATCTACCAGATAGTTGAGTAGATCAGCGACAACGGGAGCAAGGTGGTTTCGAGTGTGGTATAGCATATCAGGGAGAATGCCATCCGAACCGGGTGAGTGACCACACTTGAGTTGATACATCGCTTTGCTGACCTCATCGGGTAGGAAGGGAGGAAGGGGATCCAGAGGCTTAGGAGGGACTGGGAGTGGACACGGAACTGCAGGGGTGTAGAGACCGTCAAAGAAGCTCTGGACCACTGAGTGACCAAGCAAATACTAAGTCAATTGCCGACTGGAGGATGTGGGAATGAAGAGGGGCCTTAGCATAGATCTTAAGATCATCTGCATAAACACCATATTTTACTTCAGCAGGTAGCCTTTTCACAAGATCATTGATAAATAGGATAAACAAAAGAGGGCCAATGCAGGAGCCTTGCGGTGCTCCTGAGGTAATTGTAGTGGGAGACATACAATTTTCAATAATGACGCACTGGGACCTGTTGGACAGATAATTTTTTATCCATGAAACTATATGCCCGAAAAACCAAGGCTGGTTAGTTTGAAAAGTAATAAACGGTGATCTATGCTGTCAAAAGCTTTCTTGAAGTCGAAATAAACAGTATCGAAGGAGGACTTTTGAGATAGAAATTGAAGATAATGTGAGTGAGTCTGGACAAGCTGGGTGCATGTAGAGCGATTTAAGCGGAAGCCAGCTTGGTTGGGGTCTAAGAGGTCATTTGCTTCTAAATAATGAGTTATTTCTGAAATTAGAATCTTTTCGAAAATTTTGGTTACTGAACATGTGAGACTGATGGGCCTAAAATTATTGATATAATTAGAGGAGGTTTTAGGAATGGGTTTCACAATAGCCTTTTTCCAAATTTCAGGAATCGAATTGTTTAGCAATGACTTATTAAATATTATAAGCAATGGGAAAACAATAGAAAATTTGCATTTAGAGTAAACTAGGTTAGGTATACTATCAGGAGAAACGTTACATTTTGGAGACAATGACCTAATTGCAACAAGAATTTGGGCTGCAGAGATGGATGGTAGGTCGAACTTAGATGGACTTTGTGAGTGAGTATGAGGGAGTAAAGGGGCATGGAGAGGGGAAGAGGAGACAGAGGCAAAGTACTTGGAAAATGCTTGCGCCTTATCCAAATTGGTTAATAACTTTGTCCCATCAACATCAAGAATACCAGGAGGAGAAGTATTACTAGATTTTAAAACCCGTTCTCCGTAAGACTGCAGTGAATGGGGGTATGGATGGCACAACTCTGCCAAAATGGTCACCCGGAGCTCATACTTTGGGAACATGACCCCTCGAGCCAAAGAACTTTTCAACCGGAAGCGTGACCCGAAATATCGATTTTTGATCTACCGAAATCGATTTTTCAAATTTCAGATTTCGATGGCGTGATATAGCGCATTCGAAAGATCATAAAAAGTTATCTTAGAAACGCTAAAGTAAACTAGAATCCATCAACGTTGACGTCAGACAGAGCCCGAAGAGTGAACTTTTTGATCTCTTTTGGTAGATCATGACATGAATGCGCATGAAGCTGTAGGTTGCACATCTCGGATTTTGCATATATTGTGCAGTTTTTGATGCTGAATAAAATGCACTTTTTGTCGGAGTGGATTTTCACGCTATAAGGACCGAAAATCGCTCTCAACGATGATGCACTTCGAGACAAATTTTTAAAAACTTTGGATTTCGATATCGTGCAATAGCTCATTCCTCATTCGAAAGAGCATGAAAAGTTATGTCAGAATCTACAAGGAAATCAGAATCCATCAATGTTGACGTCATTTAGACGTGATAATGTGAAATTCTTCATTCGAAACGACTTGAAGTTGTTCGACTATATCATTTTCACTTTACATTTTGGTGAGCTGGGATATCGAAATTCGAATTCTACACATAAAAATACGTCAGAAAATCCATAAATTGTTCACTTTTCGAAGACATGTTGAAATTCGATTTTTCTGTTGAAAATGTTGGCCTCAAAAATGGCGAAAACGTTGAAATTGTGAAATGTTTTGCGAAATGTATTTTCCGACGTATTTTTACGTGTAGAATTCGAATTGCGATATTTCAGGTCACCAAAATGTAAAGTGAAAATGATATAGTCGAAATACTTCACGTCGTTTCGCATGAAGAATTTCACATGATCACGTCTAAATGACGTCAACGTTGATGGATTCTGATTTTCTTTCAGATTCTGACATAACTTTTCATGCTCTTTCGAATGAGCTATTGCACCATATCGAAATCCAAAGTTTCCTAAAATTTGTCTCGAAGTGCGTAATCGTTGAGCGCGATTTTCGGTCCTTATAGCGTGAAAATCCACTCCGACAAAGAGTGCATTTTATTCAGCATTAAAAACTGCACAATATATGTAAAATCCGAGATGTGCAACCTACAGCTTCAGGTGCATTCATGCCATGATCTAACCAAAAGATATAAAAAAGTTCACTCTTTGGGCTCTATCTGACGTCAACGGTGATGGATTCTAGTTTCTTTAGCGTTTCTAAGATAACTTTTTATGCTCTTTCGAATGCGCTATAGCACGCCATCGAAATCTGAAATTTGAAAAATCGATTTCGGTAGATCAAAAATCGATATTTCGGGTCACGCTTCCGGTTGAAAAGTTCTTTAGCCCGAGGGGTCATGTTACCAAAGTATGAGCTCCGGGTGACCATTTTGGCAGAGTTGTGCCATCCTACCTGCATTCTTACAGAGAACGGGTTTTAAGCGGCTTTTGCAAAGATTGTAATGCGCCTTTGGATTTTTTGACTCAATAACACGTGATAACACGTTAACACGTTTACATTTTGGAGACAATGATCTAATTGCAACAATAATTATTAGGTTATTAGTGTTATTTAACGTGTTATTAGGTTGGTGCATAAAAACTTATGCACCAACCTAATAACACGTTATTAGGTTGGTGCATAAGTTTTTTTCCAATTTTGGAGGTGAAGTTCAAAGCCACCTATGAACCGCCACCCAAATCGTATCAGTACAAATTTGTAGCATAATGTAGGGGTATAGTTCACAATTATTATGATATGTCCGAATTGAGTCGTACTTTTAAATCATACTTGAAATGAACGGTTAATCAAAAGTTAATTTATCAAAAAAATATTGGAAAAATGGGCGCGCTCTTGTTTTGCAGGGAAAATTGGCTGGACATCTTCACAGACATTATTGAGAAGCCCCTTGAATGCGCTTTCAAATAATTAGGTTGAAATCGGTGCTAGTCTAATTAATCACATAATTAGGGAGTGACTAATCATACAAGCTGGATAGAAATTCCACGTGATATCTCATTTTTCTCCCCTTATGTACTAAAGAGACTGGCTTGTTTATAGGGGCGCTTTAATCTTGCACTGTGGGGCTACTTTACTATTGGTGAAATTTGAGACATCGCATCGTCCCCTTTTCAAAAAGAGATTTTTTTCCAAAATCCGATTATTGGACTAACAGATCAAAATTTTGACATTTGTTGATTATTTTGAGAGTCCATTTTCTGAATCCACAGGAATTCCGCCACTATGTGAAGATATTGAGTGATAGGTCAAGGGTAGCTGATGCTAAGGAACACAAAAACGTGGGACCTCTATCTATCATCTAATCAGGAAGAAGTGAAATATATTGATTTCGATGTACAAATTTCGTCATAAAAATGTTGATGACTGCAGCTTTTGTTTGCAGTGATGAATGTCCACAATAACGCAAGTTTAAACTCCTGATGGTAGTAACTTTATGCTGAGATAGGTTTGGTTTCGATAAGTGAATGCGAACGGAAGCACGGTGAAGGGAAGTCAATTTGGTCACGATTAACTGAACCCAACAGTGAAGTTATCCCCTATTGTAAGCAGGACATTTGTGCCAAACACGATTCACGTGTATATTCGTGATGTACGTTCATCACACTTCACGATAGTGTTGATGATTTCACCTGATCACTACACACTGGAAAGCTCTAACCTGTAACCTCTAACCTGGAAAGCTGTACAGCATTACGAAATTCGTAGTCGAGACTACTTTGACCTCGCACTATGGCCACAAGGCGATCTCAATAGGTCTGTACTAAAGTGCGCTTAAGAGAGCATTCATGCACTCATAATATATGAGAATCAAAATGAAAATCAATTAGAGCCAAAGACCGGAATGTGAGAAAAGCTTCACAAGTTGAAATTGGAAAAATCGTATGCACCAACCTGATACAATACAACATGGGAATCTAGTCCGCTGCAAAAGGATTGCTAGAAAATAATCTCATCTGTGAACTTGACCCTTCCTGGCATGGAACTGACCGGAACTCACGGGGGTACGACATTTCCGCAACCGACATTTCCGCAACGGAGTGCCATTTGCTTGAGAGTTGGGAGTTGTTGCGTTGTTACCAGTATGTGCTCCCATACCTTTGCATATACAATTCTTGTTACCAGGCGATATTGAGTTTCAACGTATAGGGGTTCATGGAAATCCATATTCTATGAACCCCGGGTCATTCATTTGGAGTAAAACTCAATATCGTCTGGTAACGAAATTTATATATGCTTATGTATGGGAGCACATACTGGTAACAATGCAACAACTCCCAAGTTGCTACGCGAACTCTAACGCAAACGGCGCTCCGTTGCGGAAATGTCGGTTGCGGAAATGTCGTACCCCCGAACTCACATATCCCAAAATTCATGAAATATTCACAGAAAATTCATCGCGAAATGCTCTCAAAACTTCCCATATATTATTATGAATATTTTTTCAGGGTCAGAAATATGCATTTTTATGTGTTTTTGCGCTAAAAATCCCATTTTCTGCACAAAATCAAATTTTGAAAATGATATATGGGAAGTTTTGAAAGTAATTTCCTGGTCAGAATTTCGCGCTGAATTTTCTGTGAATATTTCGTGAATTTTGAGATATGTGAGTTCCGGTCGTATACATGTGAGAATCAACATAAATACTTGTTTTTGACGCGTCTCCGTAACAATAGATGTATTGATCTCAAATATAGTAATCCGTAAAGTACTTCCTCCGTATAACTTAAAATTGTATTCATATGAACATACAATACTTCTACCAAAACATGCAACATTCATCAACCAAAATTGAACATCGAAATTCGAATATTCCAAAACTTCCTGTTTCCAGCATTGGTGAAAAGTCCTAACTTTTTTCGTCATTTGTTAAAGCAACTCTTTATCTATCCGTAGTCGGCAGGACTAAGTCAGGGGATCCCTCCCTTTTGTGGAAATTTATTCATTCAGCAAACACAAAAGGTCGAAATTTTGACTATGTTGGCATTTATTCAACAATACTGAAAATCTGCGTTTCCTAAAAGTAGAAAAGGCGTGAGTTCAAATGGTTATATGTGATATGTAGCACCATAGTATATCATGGACGCGCACTTATCCAGAAACCAGTCTGAATGAACCTCGAAGCAGGAAACGTTATCGCTTGAAAGGTCTTTCCTCGGCAAGAGTTGAATCCAATGGTTTTTTACTCGTGCTGTTGAGGCAGGAACGACCTCAGACCTATTTTTGGAGAGAACTACCTATAGGCTTCTTACCCCGCTATGTGATATTTTACGGCTATTTTTCCCCTCAAAATATGAGAAGCAGAAACTATTTTAAGAGAAGTGTGAAAATATCACTTTTGATAAAACTTGGATTTTACGGATATCCAAAAGGCATGATGTCATTTGAATTTATGCATATGAGAGGGATCGCGAGAGAATCGACCAGGGTCGGAAATGAAAAATCGATGATTTTAATAATTCTGCAAAAATTGCCAAAAGTACTTCGAACCACGCTCTTTCAAACTGCGTCGGCCGAATATTTTTAAAAATTTTATTTCTCCATCTCCATTCTCCATTCGTTCTCCATTCTCCATTCGTGCGCGGCTGAGGGGTGGTCGTATCCCACTTCCCTCCCAGTTCGCAATCGAGTGGGAGTCCCCTTGGCGTAGCTTGGACAACCGCCAAGGGTCGCCTGTCCAACGGATGCCGGCTACAACACTACGGATTGGGACTCTCAATGCGCGGACTCTGAGGAAAGCCGATCGACTAGCTGAGTTGGAGGAGGCAGTGAGTGAAGTCCCATTTGATGTCTTAGCCATCCAGGAAATGAGGAGGTCAGGTTTGACCTTTCTCACCCTATCAGGAACCAATCACCTGTTAGTGGGTTACGGTACTCGTTCCGCAAACGGTACCGGATTCCTCGTAGGCAGTCATTTGGGATCGAACACAACATTCCACTCAGTTAGTGATCGCTTATCGTACCTCGACCTCCCGAACCATTGCCTACGAATCATCAATGCGGACGCTCCGACAACCTCACATTCTGACCAGGAGTATGTACAATTTTTGGATGATCTCAGCGGATTGATTGCTACTTCCACGCGTCGTGCTCCGCTACCGGGGCGTGGAAAGTGGCGATTAGTTGTGCTGGGTGACTTTAACGCAAAGGTCGGATCGAGGCAGAGCGAGGATGAAGAGTTCATTGGAAGGCATGGATTAGGAAGGAGGAACTCACGAGGACAGATGCTGATTGACTTCTGTGCTGAGACAAGATTACACCTCCTCAACACACGATTCCAGAAGAGAGAAAGCAGAAAATGGACTTGGATGGCCCCGAATATGAGTACAAGGAATCAAATCGACTACATAATGACCCGTGATCTCTCAAGTGTGCTCGATGTGGAAATAGTTGGAAAGTTCAAGTTTACTTCTGATCATCGTTTGGTGATGGCAAAGATCCGGCTTGATTCGTCAATCCGGTTTTTCCCTCGGAAAGCGAAAAATCCAACTGAATTTTCTAAGCAACTGTTCACAACCGCAATTTATACAGTAATCTCCAAAGAGTTCAATGGTTACGATCGATTGCGAAATACTCTCATAGCAACAGCCGGCCAATGTATGATCCCCAAACCACGCAATGAACGATTTTCCAATAGAACGAAACAGCTGTTTGATGAAAGAAGGAGGCTGAAGTACACCCCAAATACGCCTCTTAACAGAATCAACTTTTCACTCACGGGAAAGGCCCTTCGTTTCTCCATCAAGGACGACTTATACCGCGGACACGTGGAGACTGTGCGGAGAGCCGTGTATTATGGGAAGAGTACCAAGAGAGCTTTGCAAGCCTCTCAAATAGGCAAGACTCAACTCAGCCAGTTGGAGAAGAATGACGGTACTGTCGCCAAGAACAAATCGGAGATTCACTCACTTGTCAAATCATTCTACAATGAGTTGTATAAACGCACGATAATGCCAAAAAGGAGACATTTCCGATGTAATGATCAGTTCTTACCATTCTTAGAAAGTGAAATCAAAAGAGGAATCGTGCAGTTGAAGAATGACAAAGCACCCGGACCTGATCGAATTAAAGCAGAGATGTTGAAATGCGGAATGGAATTGCTTACGCGTCCCATCACAGATCTATTCAACAAGTGGATATTAGAAGAGTGTGTTCCCAACGAATTGTCCGACGCAACAATATCTCTGATATTCAAAAAAGGAAACGTCTTGGAAATTTCGAACTATCGCCCGATTTCGTTGTTGGACATAATCTACAAGTTATTCACTTCAGTAATCGACTCACGAATTGCGAATCAACTTTCCGACAATCAGACCAGAGAGCAAGCGGGATTTCGAAGGAATTTCTCTACTACGAACCATATTTTCACTCTAACAGAATTACTCCAAAAATCAGAGGAATATCGTTTCCCCGTATATCTCGTGTTTTTTGACTACAAAAAAGCGTTTGATAGCGTCGAATTTGACAAAGTGTGGGAAGCTATTTCAAATCACGGTATTCATCCCAAAATAATCAATACCCTGCGATTCATATACAATGCAAGCCAAGTATCAGTGCGAATTGGACAAGACAAAATTCCTATCGAGATTGAAAGAGGAGTCAAACAAGGGGATCCGATCTCACCACACCTTTTCAATGGTCGTTGAAGAGATTTTCCGTAAGCTGAATTGAGAAGGATGTGGAATTGAAGTGGATGGAGAGAAACTGAATCATTTACGATACGCGGATGACATTGTCTTAATTTCACATTGCTCAAAGGAGATTGGAACCATGCTAAGTCAATTATGCACTGAAAGCAAGTATGCAGGATTGGAAATCAATCAGAAAAAGACAGTTATGATGTGCAATACAGTACCAACTCCTCAACGAATAGATGGCAAAACGCTAGAATATGTTAATCAATTCATCTACCTGGGTGTTCGTTTATCATTCGATCAGCACTTGAAGCTGGAATTGAATAGGAGGATAGGTGCAGCATGGAGATCATTTAACAAGTTTCAAGAATTCATGACTAGTCGAAGTGTGGCAATGGCGCTCAAGACAAAAGTATTCAGAATGTGCATCGAGCCGAGTTTTCTTTATGGAAGTGAAGTTTGGAGCACTACGAAGTCTGAGCGGAAAAGACTGATTGTAGCACAGAGATCTATGATGAGGAAAATGGCCAGCGTGACTAGATTTGATCGGAAGACCAACGATTGGCTCAGTAGGAAGGTGCCCTTAGAGGACATTCGAGTACGAGCGATGCGGAGAAAATGGAATTGGGCGAAGAGACTAGCTACGCTGGACGACAATAGATGGACTACAAGAATTCTCAATTGGACACCGTGGGATAGATTGCGACCTCCTGGACGCCCAAAAATCAGATGGCGGGACGAATTTGTCAAAGTATTTGGAGTAACATGGGCTAATAAGTGCAGAAGAGATCCCATCCAATGGAATGGCCGTTCCTTTCAACAGGCTATTGACCTGAGGCTTGAATAAAATATTGAATATTTTTATTTTTCGAGTACGGGCGTCTCGAAGTTGACACCCTACTCGAAAATTAGTGAAGTGCGCCTCAGAAAAATGATCATAACTTGCTTTAAAATTGAGCTAGACACTTTTTCTTTTTTTAGAAATGAAGAGGAGAACTTCCCTTACAACTTTTATGTTAAAGGGTTCACTCCAGCACTCATTTCTGGTGAAGGGTGGTCGGATTTTCGAAAATTTTGATTTTCTCAGAAAATCGGAAAAACTAATGGCCGTTCTTCAGCCATATAAGAGTGTCTTATGTAGTAGTAAAAACCCGCTATATGTCACATTTTTCATTCTTTGCATGCAAAAGTAGGGCTCGAATTTGTTAAAGTCGGAAAAACTGATTTTCGGATATGCCATATTCCCGGGCTCAAATTGCTCGCATTTGGTTCCAAAATGTTTGTAAACTTATGAAATAAGTTAATTTTCGCATTAGCGCATTAGTTATGAGTTGTCAGAATCTCAAAATTTTGTTTTTTTTGAAAAATCACATTTTCTGCATTTTGACTAAAATATTTCTCTCAAATATAGTAGGGTTAGCTGAAATCAGTGTTTTTCTACTCAAAACTATCACATAACTTCTTCGAGGGCATATTGGGCCAGAATGTTGCATGGAATTATTTTTTCGGAATTTATTTTTTCGGCGCTTTTCATAGCGTTTACGTTGAAATTTTCTTGATTTAAAAAAAAAAAAAAAAAAAAACTAGCAGATCCTACCCCAGAGTCGTTGAATTGGTGGAATTGTGCGAATTAGGCACATTCGATTCCCCTCGGCGAGCTAATGTTTTGCTCATTTTTGTCCGCGATAATACTTTCGATACGAACGGGCTATTGAAGTAAAATATTATTACGCAATTCAATTAAATGAATAAAAAAAATAATTGTATCCCCAAAAAGTAAACCTTAGCATCTAAGCAACAAGTATTGGTCAGTTTTAGGTTACCGTGAGATTCCCGTATTGGAGTCATAATCATGCATTACTGAACTAGTGGTAATACATAGATTCATTCTTTGTTCACAAATTCCCAATCCAGTTCGCAGTTCCGAAATATGTTCATGTGGAGCCGTGACCATTACGAAATGGAAGAAATTTGATGTGATGGAGGGTAGAGGTGCGAGCAACTGTTGTGTGCTCTTTCTCTCCACGAGTGTCAACCTCTTTGGAATGCAACCTTGCTGAAATTGTCCGTGTTTTCCTTATGCAAGTGAATCGAAATTGATATTGCAATAGCATACTTGCGCTGAGCGATTATGTCGGAATGTAGGTCGGTAAAGAAGCTGAACAATGGGAAGTCGAAAATGGAACATTAGTGAAAGTTCGCTCTCACCCCTGCCCTCGCTAAACGCAGTAAAGAGCAATGTGATTTTTCTCTGACATCTCTTCTCGCTAGAGGCGGCTGTGTTTTAACGCACACCAACTTCGCCGTTTCACTAATTATCTTTTTTTTCCGTTCACACTCTCAGTTATTGTTTGGAAATATGAATAGATATCTATACCTATATATAAAGCGCAGGTTTTCCGTTTGACCGGATTGCGAAACAGTTGCGAAACGATTACGAAATGCGGAGGGAGAGAGATCGCGTCAACAAGTTGCGAAATGAGTGATTGCGAAACCTAGATACTCCGCTAGGACGGGGCCCCCGCCGAAGGCGGGGGGCAGCCGGACTAGTATTGTATATAATGTTGATCGATTCACTTTTTTTTCTGCTTTATTTCGATACTGCACTTCGATTTTATATTTCCATGTATGTTGTTGACGATAATGCAATTTCAGAGTGGGCAAGTCTGCGTGTGATAGAGGTTTGTGTCCACCATCGTTGAAACCATTTGTTGTTGTAAGAGAAAAGTTCGAGATGATGTCGCTGCAGTAAGAGGGAAGGTGGATACGAAGGAGAACTTCTATCAAGTGCTTAGCACGGGGACGTTGCTGAAGGGTGTAAGTGTGCACCTATGCACCATCAGCGTAGTAGAGAACATCACTTCAAAGATCCCCAACATCACAAGTTATTCCTGCTTCACGTTTGAGGTTAGACTCGAGATTTTTCTTATATCTCTGAAATAATTTCTAGTATAGAATAAGTTAAAAAAATAGAACCTCATAACTTATAAATTCCAGTCCTTGGAAATTCGTCTTCGAAGACATCGCTCCATCGGCGAGGGAATCCTGTTCGATTTCTCCAATCTGGAGAAATGTAAAGGGGAGATTGCTATCACTAGCAATGGAGGATTCACTTGGGAGCATGGAGAGGATAAGTTCTGGAGGAAGAATTGTGTGGAAGTGGAGAAGGATACATCGGAAGCCTCGACTACGGATACTGTCGCATCTACTGTCTCTCGAATGATACCCTGTTCTGAAGAGAGCTGCACGAAGGAGTTTGTTTCCTATCGTGAACTCGACAAGCATATCATGCGAGGCAAGCACACTCTCGCTGTGGAGAGGGAGACTCTTCATGACCACTGCTCGAAGAAGATCGAACGTTCAATGGATACGAACTTCTCTATTTCGAACGCGCAGCTCAGAATAGCAATGGAAAAATCCGTTCGCAGTGGATCGAGTAAGCTTGAGGAAGGGTGGGCTCTCAGAACAACGCAGAAGAGAAACATGAATGACAAGCAAGCAAGAGGACTCGTTCGGGACTACTTTTTGAAGATGAGAGACGAACGGAAGAAGTGCACACCTCAAGAATTGGAGTTGTACATGAAGACACAGAAGAAGGCTAATGGTTCACTTCTCATTTCACCTATGAACAGACTCACCACGAAGCAGATCAAGTCTCTCATCAACGGAATTTTGAAGAAAGAGTATGAAGCAAAGCAGAATATTGTAAGCGAGAAGAATAATGCGAATGAGGAAGAAGATGATGATGTAGAAAAAAGTGATGATGAAGAAGAACTAATCGAGCTGATCAAGAAATCTCCAATGTTCTCAGAAGAGGAGAACAAGAAGAAGAGAAATGAGGGTGAATCCTCAGACAGTGAACATCTCCCTAAACAGGGAAGAAGAAAATGACAGTTTTTTTCTATTCGGATCTGTTATCTAAATTTCATAATTGTAAGAGATTGTGTGTGCGAAATTTCATTGCAAATACCTTCGTTGAATATGCATTGGGAATGTGTGAACAAAGAATGAATCTATGTATTACCACTAGTTCAGTAATGCATGATTATGACTCCAATACGGGAATCTCACGGTAACCTAAAACTGACCAATACTTGTTGCTTAGATGCTAAGGTTTACTTTTTGGGGATACAATTATTTTTTTTTATTCATTTAATTGAATTGCGTAATAATATTTTACTTCAATAGCCCGTTCGAATCGAAAGTATTATCGCGGACAAAAATGAGCAAAACTTTAGCTCGCCGAGGGGAATCGAATGTGCCTAATTCGCACAATTCCACCAATTCAACGACTCTGGGGTAGGATCTGCTAGTTTTATTGAGTTTCCAGAAGACCTTACAATGTGGTCTGACTGCAGTAGGTTCATGTGACTATCAAATAACTAACTTATGAAGGACTAACAGACAAGGCGACTTTTAAATAGTAAAAAAATCAAGAAAATTTCAACGTAAACGCTATGAAAAGCGCCGAAAAAATAAATTCCGAAAAAATATTTCCATGCAACATTCTGGCCCAATATGCCCTCGAAGAAGTTATGTGATAGTTTTGAGTAGAAAAACACTGATTTCAGCTAACCCTACTATATTTGAGAGAAATAGTTTAGTCAAAATGCAGAAAATGTGATTTTTCAAAAAAACAAAATTTTGAGATTCTGACAACTCATAACTAATGCGCTAATGCGAAAATTAACTTATTTCATAAGTTTACAAACATTTTGGAACCAAATGCGAGCAATTTGAGCCCGGGAATATGGCATATCCGAAAATCAGTTTTTCCGACTTTAACAAAATCGAGCCCTACTTTTGCATGCAAAGAATGAAAAATATGACATATAGCGGGTTTTTACTACTACATAAGACACTCTTATATAGCTGAAGAACGGCCATTAGTTTTTCCGATTTTCTGAGAAAATCAAAATTTTCGAAAATCCGACCACCCTTCACCAGAAATGAGTGCTGGAGTGAACCGTTTAACATAAAAGTTGTAAGGGAAGTTCTCCTCTTCATTTCTAAAAAAAGAAAAAGTGTCTAGCTCAATTTTAAAGCAAGTTATGATCATTTTTCTGAGGCGCACTTCACTAATTTTCGGGTAGGGTGTCAACTTCGAGACGCCCGTACTCGAAAAATAAAATTTTTAAAAATATTCGGCCGACGCAGTTTGAAAGAGCGTGGTTCGAAGTACTTTTGGTAATATTTGCAGAAATATTAAAATCATCGATTTTCCATTTCCCTCGACCCCCCAACGGTGGTCGATTCTCTCGCGATCCCTTTCATATATCACGCGTCTTCTGAGAGATTGCATGAACCGGAGGAACTAGCTGCAAAAGTTTGAGCAATATCGAAAATAAAATTATGGTAGAGTCCAGTGGAGACGGGAAAACTTTTGCACCAGCGATTTGTCCTGGAACCGGCTTTTAGGCATTTTCCGAACTTGGTTCCGGCTCTGACGTAACATGGTTCATTTTTGAGCTACAGTGGCCAGCTTGTGCTCAAAATGCGCGGAAAATTATTTTAAGAATTTTTCATGTTCACATCAAATCCGGATGAGTGCGAAATCACGTTTAAAATATCGAAAAACCGGGTCGAGATTTATAAAAAAAATCATATCTCGCTTGGAACCCACCTTTTAGTGGTTTTTGATTGCATTTTCTGAATCTACGTACCCATATTAGTCAAGGAAAAATGCGAATGAGAGTCCCTAGGGGTGTGAATATGTTACGCTAATGCAAAATCTGTGCTCAATTCGCTAATTCGTGATTTTCAATTTCTTATGCTTAAAGAAGGTGTAACAAGAATAAGAGATGAGAAGGTAATGCATTCTGATGAGCGTGTTAGGTAGATATAATGTTCCCCTCAGGCCGAACCAATCGTGATTATAGCGCAGTGAGTAACTCCTGCGCGTCAAGCTCAAGCTACGTGGGTTCGAATCCAGCTCGGTGCGATTCGATGTTGATGCTTTTATCATTCATTTCAAATACGCGCGCTTTCGCCTGCGCTGAGGCCCGATCTTCTCATTCTCATTTCTCGTGATAGAGTCATTTGTGTCACTTCGGATAAAGTGAATTCTCATCGGATTTATGTCCTCTATGACAACCACTGTTCCACATGTACAATCTATTTTTCGTGTTACTCCTTCTTTAAGCCATAATCGATCAGATATATATTTTATTTCATAATTTGATTGTTTCTAACCTAGATATGCTGTATTCCGTTGAAAAAATCAAAGATTTCCACATTTCTTGAAAATCATATTTTTCACCTCGATATTTCTCAAATTTACAGGTTTCCAACTCAACATTTCGAGGACCTTACACGTGTTCACTATATGGATCTTATAGCATGCCAAACCCTGAGTAATATCTGTTGGTATGGACATGCTCGACGATTTTTAAATCTACTTTTTGACACTTGAAAACGCCCGATCGAGCGTGTCGGAAATATTTAAAATTCGATAGTGGGGTTAATTTTGTGAATTATGATTGTGTATAAGTCGTAAAAATGTTTTCGTAACCTCCGGCTTCAAATACTGGGGAAAGGCAACAATTTTCAGGTTTTTTTTTCGGAAATGTCATTTTCTCACTCTCGAATAATTCGCAAATTTAGAAACAAAAACAATGGCGAATTTCTTATTGAGTGCATAGTTCAAGAGAACATTTTTACAACTTATAAACAACCATAATTCACAAAATTAACCCCACTATCGAATTTTAAATATTTCCGACACGCTCGATCGGGCGTTTTCAAGTGTCAAAAAGTAGATTTTAAAAATCGTCGAGCAGGTCCATACCAACAGATATTACTCTTGGTTTAGCATGCTATAAGATCCATATAGTGAACACGTGTAAGGTCCTCGAAATATTGAGTTTGAAACCTGTAAATTTGAGAAATATCGAGGTGAAAAATATGATTTTCAAGAAATGTGGAAATCTTTGATTTTTTCAACGGAATACAGCATATCTAGGTTAGAAACAATCAAATTATGAAATAAAAGATATATCTGATCGATTATGGCTTAAGCATAAGAAATTGAAAATCACGAATTAGCGAATTGAGCACATATTTTGCATTAGCGTAACATATTCACACCCCTAGGGACTCTCATTCGCATTTTTCTTTGACTAATATGGGTACGTAGATTCTGAAACTGCAATCAAAAACCACTAAAAGGTCCAAGCGAGATATGATTTTTTTTATGAATCTCGACCCGGTTTTTCGATATTTCCAACGTGATCTCGCACTCATCCGGCTTTGTTTTGAACATGAAAGTTTCTTAAAATAATTTTCCGCGCATTTTGAGCACAAGCTGGCCACTGTAGCTCAAAAATGAACCATGTTACGTCAGAGCCGGAACCAAGTCCGGAAAATGCCTAAAAGCCGGTTCCAGGACAAATCGCTGGTGCAAAAGTTTTCCCGTCTCCACTGGACTCTACCATAATTTTGTTTTCGAATATTGCTCATACTTTTGCAGCTAGTTCCTCAGGTGGGTCATTTTCCTGCATTCTCTCAGAAGACTCGTGATATAGCCCAATTAAGAGACGTTCCACGAGAGAACGTAGCAACCCCACGGATGACTTTTTTGCAACCTGCCTCAACTTTTTGCTGGTGAAGTTCTCATACCGAGTGCTGATATTTGGCCCAGTATGAAGGGCTGTGGTGCACTTTCCGCTGTATTCCAGACAAGGCCCAAAAAAATCCAAATTTTCAAATTTCATAAAAGTACGATATTATAGGTTTTTCTGGCGTATTTTTTGATGAAAATAACGAAAAAGTTACTTTGGAAGCAATAGGAAATCGATAACGTGTCGTTTTTTGAAATTTTCGTCGTTTTTGGTCCCAGTGAAAAATTTTTTCCCGCGTGGACATTTTTAAATGAGATATTTGGATTCTACGTGTAAAACTACATCTAGTATCAAATTTTCGCTGGAATCGGTTCCGACACTCAAATTTCCCAGCACTTTTCCGAAGGCGCACTCGGTCAGTTCGCCAGTAGGGCCGTCAGCGGTGGAAGAATGTGAAGTGAATAGTCATGTCGCCCGACTCGCGGGTTCGACTCCCGCCAATGTCATGAATCTTTTGTGAACTTAATTTATCGTTTAAATGGCATTTTTAATTCGCTGGATGATCAAAATCTACCTGTGTTAATAATGCAAAAATTGCGGGAATATGAAACGAAGAAATTGTAACTGCACATGAACCAAATTATTTTCGGTTGAGATATTCTCCCCCCCCCCCCTTCATATATGTCCTTACCTGGTGATGAAGGAAACGAAGTAATGAAGTCGAATCGGCTCGTATCTACACCTCCGAATCTTGGGCTCAACGATTGGTACTGCGGAAAGGGCACGGATTTTGGCATTTCTATATTTCCTGCTTGAAATCCCAGGAATATATTTCTGTAGGTCCTTGAGTTCGATCAGTTTGACAATTGAGGATAGAATAATCTCCTTGCTCCTCCGATCCTCAGTCTTTTCGTACTGTTCAGCCACCACTTCGAATATCTGATAAACAAAAATGATTACACCCTAGTGGAAATAAACATGCCTTGGCTAATTTCAGCTCCGTTTTTTTCATCCACGCATGCGGAACAAGTGACTCAAGATACAATCGCATCAATTCGTCTTCATGATTAGGAGCCATCACGGAAACCATAATCTTCACAAGTTTCTTCATCCCATAAACTCGTCGCATCTTGTATCTGGTGCAAGTCCTCCGAAATTTTTGTCTGGCGTTACTCCTTTCACTTCTGATTTTTGAACAAAATTCTCGAACGCAGCCTGTAGCTCTATTTTTTTAGCTTCCACCATTTCTTCGTCATTATTATCGAATCCTGTATCCATGGCTTCGTCAGAGGTCGACTGCGTTTCCTCGATTTCCACACTCGCCAGCTTGTCGATCGCTGTAGCGCATGCTTGACAGATTGCTGGAATACTGTTTGTGAACGAATTACATTTCACCAATGATGAGGGTGAAAAATAGTAATTTCGATAGCCCCTAATGTGCGCCGTCTTTATATCGTGGACAGCGCTGTTCCATGGACAAAAAAGGAGGAAAAAGGTAGAAAAAATATTTCGTCATATTTGGAATGATTTTTTAGTGCGGACTAATTTAGCATTCCCTAATCCGACTAGTTTTGCCGACTCACGAATTCCGACGTGGTAAAGTCGATGATTATGATGGAGATACTTCTGAGCCTGTTCTTTGCTGAGATTCGGGTCACTTCTCTTGATAACTCGATCGTGTTTATTGATTCCACAGACTATTTGCTTCCCCCCCCCCTTCTTTGTCTTTCCTTCGAATATGTCTAATCCATTCAAGTGATCTCCATTTTGTCAGAAGCTCATTCACGTGATTGTTGCAAACATTATGGTCCGAGAAATGCTTCTTCACATATTGAGGAGTAGCATCAACAAATTTTCCAGCTCCACGAGCGAGAATTAATTCAAGTTCATTCACAGTTCCAAATTGAGGCGTTCGCTTTTTCATCAAATCTTCCATGCTAGATGATAACTAATTAGTACACATAATTATGCTACAAACCTTGTATATCCTACGCTACAATCGGTAGAAACAACTGAATGAGGTTCCCTCGGGTCTCAATGGATTGCTTCTGTATGATCTTGAGTAGCAGAGATTCTCCGAAGCATCTGGAATAATATGTTTATATAATGTCAGTTTTCAAAAATGCTTCTCTAGACTGAGAAATGTAAAAGAATGTGCATACAATCGCTTACCAAGTGCATTTATTTGTGCGAATGATTCATCATCGTTGGACTCCAAATCATCTATCTTCTCTTCCTCTTCAACAGCCTCAGCAGATTGCGCGCATGCTAATGCTTTGATGATTGATGGTGATGCTTCAGTCATGCTATTGAGGACAATCCGTTTGATAGATCCTTTCAGTCCGCGAAGGAATACATCCAAACTAGTAGTGCATCGTAGGGACGAATTGAATGGATAAGCGAAGCGAGACATTTTATCGATTCTCGCAAAGAAGCTGAGAACGTCCTCATCTTCTCCCTGTTTCAGCTTGATAAATGCATCAATCGATCGATATATATCCGTGGGAGTGTGGAATGTATGGTGGAGTGCATCCAGATACCCATCCCAATCCTCGTTTGTCTTCAACTCTTCGGGAATGCTGTTGTAGAGAGTACGTTCCAAATTCTCAAATAGAGATCCAAAAACGATCTTTTCCTCTTCGCTGAGATATTCGAGTCTGTAGATTCGACTGCATCGTTGAATTCTGCAGCAAAAGAACCAAAGTCTTGCTCATTGCGATCGAATTTTGGCAAGAGTCGTAGATATTGCATGGCTTGCAGTTCGATCCTCTTCTCCTCAGCTGTCAGATCCAGCGAAATTGCAGCATAATTAGAATTCTGTCGATTGGAGCTCATACAATTTCCCATCGTGAATTCTGTAAGAATATTCTATAGATACCAAATATCCAAATAACTAAACAAGGCGACGATAGTTTACGAATATTTGAAACATTGGATCAAATAAATGCAAAAATGTTGAACGGAAAATGAGGCACTACGTCGGATGAGAACTACGACGTCATGTCGCTTTTCATATATCAAAGGCAAATGGCGTCATAGTTCTCACCCGACCTAGTGCCCAAAATGATGGAACGCTATATATAGAGATCACACAAAGCAAACACCTCGCTGTCTCAAATACTGTTCAACTCCGAAAGTTGCATTGTTCGACGTGCATCGATGAGAGAGGAGAGAGAAAAGAACAAGAAAAGCGCGGTTAGACAGGGTTGTTAGCAGGAATATGGCCAATTTGAGATTGCTATTTGAAGTTCAAAAGAGTAGGAAATATCGAATGCTTGAAACATTGGATCAAATAAATGCGACGATTTTGAATTCAAAATGATGGAACGCTATACATAGAGATCACGCAAAGCTCGCTGTCTCAAATACTGTTCAACTCCGAAAGTAACATTGTTCGACGTGCATCGATGACAGAGGAGAGAGAAAAGAACAAGAAAAGCGCGGTTAGACAGGGTTGTTAGCAGGAATATGGCCAATTCGAGATTGCTATTCGAAGTTCAAAAGAGTAGGAAGTAACGAATACTTGAAACATTGGATCCAATAAATGCGACGATTTTGAACGCTAAATGACGGAACGCTATATATTGAGATCACACAAGGAAACACCTCGCAGTCTTAAATACTGCTCTACTTCGAAAATTCGTCGCGCATAGATGAGAGAGAGATGAGAGTGAACAATAAAGCGGATAGAGAATGGGTGAATGGGATGTATCTCTCGGGTGCCTTTCTCGAGTGGGTCATTCCCCCTGAGAGAGGAGAGACTGCGGCTGGCTAGGTCACACGTGACATATGTGACCTGGAACACTCTCTCCCGGCGAGGAGAGATTGATAGGGGGACGCATAGATGGATACACACGATAGGCAGAATAGCTTGAATATGATAAAAAATATACAATAAGTGAATAGTGCACAATTTCAAGATTGCTAAAAACTTTGCAAAAGATTCATGACATTGGCGGGAGTCGAACCCGCGAGTCGGGCGACATGACTATTCACTTCACATTCTTCCACCGCTGACGGCCCTACTGGCGAACTGACCGAGTGCGCCTTCGGAAAAGTGCTGGGAAATTTGAGTGTCGGAACCGATTCCAGCGAAAATTTGATACTAGATGTAGTTTTACACGTAGAATCCAAATATCTCATTTAAAAAAACTAATTTTCGAAAGAATTGATAAAGTTGATTTCAAAATTATGTGCTACTGTTATATTTGTCTATCCTAACGGAAATGTCAGGCCTTTTATCTGGTCAAATATCTCATTTTATCGAAATTTGGAAAGGATTTCTAGGGAAATGCCTTAAGCAGGCGGAGCCTAACAACATTTATTTTATTTAAGTACTAATCTACTATCACTTGGCAGTCAGTAACTTGAGTTAAATATATTAAATTTTGAGTTTTCTAAGCACAATAAAGTGGAAAATTGAGGATGAGAAGGCACTATTTTCCTAACTTGTTCTAACTTTTTGAGTAGATTTTCATATTTATAATTGAAACTCATCAATTTCTTCAAATTTCAAGTTCATATTTTTCTTCGAGACCCTCGATTTCGCATTTTGGACCGACAAAATTTCGGTCCTAAAGATATTGGGGTGTCCGGAAAGTTCGTATAATGCTTCGGAAAAAAGTCAGTTCGCGATCAAATGCAGTGATTGCGCGATCTGTTTGTCAACAATGTATTGCGTCACTCTGACGTTAAGTGGGATGTGGGTTGGATCAGTCTCGTAGTTTCTACACTTGTTGAAGTGGTGAAGTATAGCCGATATTTTGATACAGTTGTGTTGAATTACTGTCGGAAATCGCTCCATCGTAGATCGGATCTTCGATGGACAGATTCCATAATAGACATGTGCGAGGAGTGAATCATGTATAATAACCCAGCGAAGAGACAACAGTGTTTCGACACCGATGCGAAGCACAAACCCGTTCCCTTGAAGAAAATGAGGAAATTCACTGATTCTTTCTATCATTACTTGTTCCGATCTAATAAGAGATCCTTCCTACTGGAACCGACATCAATGTCGACCTCTTCTCTGAACAACTGGAAGAAGTCGCGATCAGAGTCCCTCCCAGACTCCTGAACCAGGGCAAAATTCTTTTTCTGATGGACAATGCTCGCCCACATCGAGCGAAGATGACCCAGAAGAAAATGGACGACCTGAAGATCGAGAGGATTCCCCATCCACCGTATTCCCCGGATCTCCCCATGCGACTACCACTGCTTCCGCTCTCTCTCTGGCTTCTGCAAAGGAAAGAAGTTCAAGAATCGAGATGAAGTTGTGAGGGCTTTCGTGAACTGGGCGGTCTCGAAGAAACCCGCATTCTGGAAGAGAGGAATCGAGACCCTGCCCAATCGCTGGAGGGAGGTAGTGAGAAAGAAGGGGGCATACATTGGTCACTGAGAATTGTAAGGCATTGAATAAAAAATAAAAACAAAACATTATACGAACTTTCCGGACACCCCAATAAGAAAAAATTCATATATTGCAAATGCATTACTTACATTGAAACCTACTTTATGTTGTGCACAGTTATCATCATCTCATTTTTGAAATTACTGAGTTGCATATGCTCAAATTTCAACAAAATCGATGATGCCAAAATCGACTTTTCCAGAATTAATCAAAGTGCTATTTTCAGAACGTATTTACAAATTTATTTTTGAGGAGGTACCGATTCTACTAAATGAGCACGTTTAAAGTGGTTTCAGACAAAATAATCCGCGATTATCGACATTTCATTGAATTCCGATGTATTCGGACCTCAATATGAGAAAAACGGAAACATCGGTTTCTTCTCCTTTTGAAACTTTTCGATGCAGAATTGAGCCGGCTACATTTTAGGCATGGTGAGATATGTCCCCCTCCCGTATTGAAAATTTATTCAGGTAAAAGTGAAAAACTTGGACACGAAATCATGTTTCCAACCGAAGCCAACTCGATCTGGGTAGTTCCTTTTTGGTTATTAGACATGTCTAACACAACGCAAAAGAGATTTTGAGGCTATCACATCGCGTTCGAAAAATTTTCGATTTTTCAAATTTGGGACCTTATAATTTCTCCCTGAAAAGCGGAATTGACAAATCGCTTATATGTTGTGCATCAAGGGGCCAAGGGGTATCCATGGTTAAGGCGTGGAGGCCCAGTTCTCATTCCGGGGTGCCGCATGTCCGGGGGGTGGTCGACTCTTACCGATCCGGTCTCTTAACATAACTCTTGCTCTTACCACAGATCGTATTGCATACTCCTCGCAAGAAGTACCAGATGCACAATTTGTCATATTGCTTGTTTTCTTCCAATTTTATGGCTTGAGGGACGATCGTGGAATGGCCTTCAATTTTTTGATCCATGTATATAAGCATGTTTGCGTAAGAATCGAGCAAGAGCCGACAAAAGCCAATAATCTAATTTATATGTATTAGGTTGGAACAAAATTTTTGCACGATTTCGACCATGAAGTTTGAAATCGCTTAAAAGGCTTCACTTTAATCGGGCCGATCTAATCATATATCATATATTTAGGGACTATTTGTACAATATATCCGCTACTTCGTATCGAATCCTGCTCTGAGGATTTGCGAAAAAAATCAGGTTTCGTTAAATGTGAAATTTTTGAGTTGCATAGACATTTGTTGATCACGCTCCTATTCTGACAGAAAAACGCATTGCATAATCTCACATATTTGATTGAAAAGCCCGTTGGTAGTTCTCTCTAAAGCTATGTAGGATCTAGTGGTTACTTCAATTTAGCAAGGATTACAGGCCATTAAATTACAACATTCGCGAGGTAACGTTGCTCACTGGATCGCTTTTCTTGCCTCGACTATCAATCATACTGGCTTGATCTTAAGTGCTTTTACATAAACTACCGGGGGGCTTTATAACATAAAGGAATGCTGGATCATACCCTTTTGCACTCCAAGAAAATTTAGATTTTCTGAAATTTTGAATCATGGTCATTACAGTCAAAATATTGAAATTCGGTGTACATTTTTTTGAGTCGATCTCCTCAAAAGGAAGCAATCCCCTGACTCGGACAAGCCAATGAGTGATAGAGTAGGAGTTGCTTGTTCAGTTCACCATATAAAATCTAAGCTTCCTTTTATGCTGGAAACATGACATTAATGGAAACATCAATTTGGACACTATAATATCAGTATCTGAGTATGCAATATTGCATTTTTTTAATTGAAGCATTGAATGTCCATACAAAAATAATTGTGAGCTTATCATGGAAGGTACTTAAAGTTTAAATGCATTTGAGATCGATAGACTTACAGCTACGGCTATGCGGTGAAGGCAACTAATTCAGAACAATCCCCTTTTGGCGCGGGATCGAACATGAGCTAAGTTTCTGGAACGCCATTTATGATAATCTCCATTTTCATACTATTTTATGATGCCTGTTCATCATACTGTCCAAATACACCTTGATATTTGCATTATCATCGATGCCCATAGAGTGCAGACCCCAAATTCATGTAGTTCAGTTCTCAAATGTAGTAACTTTGACTTTAAAATTTCGGCACAATATGAAATGATATAGGTAATACTGATGTGCGATAGAAAGCGTATCCAAGCCCTCAACGAATACATGAAACAATATTAAGTAATTTTGAAAATAAATTACAGATTATGCCAGAAAAGAAAATTTGAAAATCGTGCAAAACTTTTGTTCCAGCCTGATAACTGGGAGTTTTGCAAATTTTCGGATAGCATTATTTTTTTCCGACGATCGACTTTTGAAAGATTCGATAAAAACCAATGATTGTGGAATATCACTACTGCGTCAAATAATGTCATAGTTTTTTTTAAATGTCTCAAAAAGAAACTTGTGCACTAACCTAATAAAATAATAATGCGTATTATCGAAAATAATAATGCATGCCACAAAATACTATGTTGAAGCAGAGAATATATCTGTTTGTATCTGTTGGTAGAAGATGAAAATATACTGCAAAAAAATACTTGTTTTTAAGAAACGAAAACGTAGTTCATGCTGTTGCCTAAGGTGTGCAAATAATTTTACGATCTCTTCCTTCCGCATACTCTCTCGCACTGTCTGACCGGCGAGAGAGTATGCAGAATGAAGAGATCGTAAAATTTTTGCACTGCCAGGCTCCATTCCTCTCATGAAAATCAGCCGGCACATCCTTTTTCGTACCAGGCGGCACTTCGTCCTCAGCAGTCCGAACACTCCCGCACCACTGATCGTTGTTATGAACGCGCACTCGGTAATTAGACGCTGCGATTACTGTATAAATAAATATCGTAACGTCTGTCTGTCTGTCTGTCTGTCTGTCTGTCCGTATGTCCGTATGTCCGTCTGTCCGTCTGTCCGTCTGTCTGTCACGCTTTTTCTTCAAATCGCTCTAATTCGGCTCAAACTCATCCTATGTGCCTAAGACCTTGACCATATGAAAACCCTTGACGAGCGCTTTCAGGAGGCCGAGGGTGATTCGAAAAAGTTGGGATGGGGCTTCGCCCCATCCCAACTTTTTCGAATTGCCCGAGGCCTCACGAGCCTTTTACAACGTTTTAAGCAGGCTCTCACCAGTCGCGTCCAATTGTTATCCTTAAAACACAACCCTGCGAACCACGTAGCTATAAGTAGCTATATATATATACGTAGCTATATATATACGTAGCTATAAGTAGCTATATAAGTAGCTATATAAGTAGCCACGTAGTAGCTATAACCACGTAGTTATAAGTATAGTTCTCTTAGTGGAATCTTGTTGGAATGAATTGCATAATTTTCATATATGTTTCACGTGCACTATATAGATCATATATATATTGCACGTGAAACATATATGAAAGTGATGCAATTCATTCCAATAAGATTCCAATAAGAGAACTCTAATTATAAGCGATTTATACGGACGGAAACGTGTAGGGTTTCAATTTTAAAATCATTTAGGCTCATTTTGGGAATTGTTCATATGCACTACGTAGCTTTTGAGCTTTTCAGCTTTCTAGTGCACCTGAAACATATGCGAAAATGACCAAAATTATTCGAAAATTGAAACTCTAACGAAAATCGAACATTCCCGCAGTACAGATCAATGTTATGAACGCGCATTCTGTGAGTAGACGCTGCGATGAAACATGATGACAAAGGAGGAGGACAAAGCCGAAAAATAACTTTAAGAAGGAGTGATTGCATAGATCTCTAAAAATGGGAGTGGCAAATTGTCCCGCCAAGTTGGAAATTAACTTCATCGAATTCGAATTGTAAACAACATTCAGATCATGAATGGTTGATGTAAGGACGCATAAGGGTGCAAAAGCCGATTACTGATAGGCTGGGATTTTGAAAGGTCAGAGTTCCGCAAACGGGTCGTCGTATCTTCATTTCGCACACTATCTAGACCTGCCGAACGATGAGATGAAATAAAGATACGAATGCCCGATTTTCTCATTATCGAATTGTGCTGGGAGGCACTATGATGAGCACTATTCCGTCATACTGCATTTGATATATGAAATGCCGCATGACACCATAGTGCCATCATACCTACTGCCCTGAGGGGACGTACCCATAACAACTCGTAGTCGATGCCCTCCTCGAGGAGGTACCAGGAGACACTCAGAGCGATCTCTACCATCAGAACGACGAATATCTGGGCAAGAACGATCTTCTGAAAAGTTTATGGAAATTAATGTTTAGGCCTAAGTCTAAGTAGAACGTGGGAGAGACAAATAATGATAGGGAAGGGGAGAGGGAAGGTCATTTTCCCAAAAAAATGATAGAGACTAAACGAGCGTGTTAGTATTATAAGGTAATTGAGGTAATAGGCCAAAAACCAAAATAAGTGGCGAAACTCACTCTCTTGGACGTCGACATCACAGGATAAACGAGGGTGACGACCGTTAAACAACGGATGAAACGACGAGAATGAATGGTGGAGAAGGATGATGAAATGGGGCAATAGTAAAATTAGCAATTTGCGAGGTGATGAAGAAATAGTAAAATCAACCTTTGTCTGGCGTAATTTGAGTTTTCCTTTTGGGTAATGGGGGGGGGGGGCGGCTTCTGTTGTAGAGTATCGAGACTGTAGTAGCGCGACTCCACTGCTCCAGATTAATTTGCCTAATTGTGAGCGCCCACCGTGCTTTCCGTTTCAATCCCTCTTCGACCCAGTCATTTAGCTTGGTGATTCCCCGGACTCGCTCATTTCTCCATTGTTATGCGAGTCAAAATATTCTGGACCATAACACACCGCAATAAGTAGTAGTATATCTTTGCAACTTCGAGCGAAGCTAACATATGATGTTTTCAAAGGTATGTGTATTTATTGCATGGATTTTTAGATGAATTTGATAACAACTGAACGCAACCATTTATCTTTCTATATCTCAACAACGTCATCAACCCTACTTGAGTGGCTTCAATCTTAGACGACTCCGAACGCGATGTTAGAGTTGAACTTGTCGTTGTTGTCGAGATACAGCCAGATGCGCATCGTGTTGGAGTCGCTAGTGATGGGCTGGATGCGGGAGATGGCGCAGAATCTGATTTTTTGTTTAATTTTTAGATAATTATGATAATTACTTATTTATCTTGCAAGCAAGGTGAACCAGAATCTTAGCAAATTTAGATGCCCTGCTCTTGGAGGTTCCAACACACGAAGAAGGCAATTAATAACTATTAGCCAACTAATTACCTGAATCCCGAATATCTCGCGTCCTCTCAGGGGATGATGTCCATTCCGATCGAGCGGCACGACCACTAGTGATGCAAAATCGGCGCGCGCTCTCCACGTTTCACACGCTCTCTCACAGGTCAGACAGAGCGAGAGAGCGTGTGAAACGAGGAGAGCGCGCGCCGTTTTGGCATCACTTTCGCCCACTCTCTGCATACTTCCGGCCATCTTCAAATCTGACTCAAAATTCCGTACAGTCGTGCTTGCTTCTCAGACTCGAGGCGCCTCTCAAAGTGCGAATTGTCGGCTATTTCCATTCCCGTCTCTCAATTTCGCACACTCTCTCGCTATTCAGTGGTCCCGAATGAGACAGCTAGCGCAGTGTGAGCGGGCTGATAAGGGAAGGGAGATGGATGTGGGATGACTTCACCCTCTGGCTCTCTTCATTCTCCCTTATCTCTCGCCAGTCAGACCTGCTAGAGCACTACGCGAGTCATTTCTTGCGCGGTCATCTCTAGATGATAACGCCATTCTTTCCATCTCCAGCTTGTGCGTAAGACAAAAGCTCCTCACAGGAATCAACTCATTTCGCGGTTTTTACTATTTCCATGTTCCTTAAAACCGCATTTTAGGGTAACTCAAATCTGCAAATGAGGAGTAGCACCCTGCTGCTGGCCGCTGTACGTTGTTGATCTTTGATCTTTGATCTTTCAAAATTCCAGAAAATCCTGTCACTTTCAATGAGGGCTTTCAGTTTTTTGACAAAAAATGGCGCGAAAGTTGAAAATTCGAAACTGCAGGCACTGTGCGCCACGGCGGCTGCGCTGCCCCGATTCTGGGGCGGAAGGTCAAGAGATGGATTCGTCCGCCACCACGAGGAGGAGCGAGGGCACCGCATCGTGGTGAGGATACAGTAACCGTGCTGAGATTACGGTGGCTCCAGTCACCTCCCAAACTGTTCGGTACTTCGAAAATTTGCATTAATCGTTTTTAAAAGTCATTTGAGAACTTACGATTAAATTTCAAACAATCATCGATTTTAATAATGATACTGAAACACATTCCTTTTTTTTCTGCAAATGCTCCTTCTCTATCGTCTTCTGCGCACTCTTTACGCCCATGTATTTCACACAATTTCATGAATATTTTGGTGACGACTTCATTATAATCGCTTGCTCATCCTTTTCCCGATGTTTCCCATTAATCGATTCCCTCCTCCCTCAGTGCCTGAGCAGATTGGAATGCATCATTTTATTTCCCCCAGAGATGATTACGCTGAGTCAGCTTCTTCTTCCCCTCCGCCCTTTATCATTGTGTGGGTAGGGTGAGGCTTATCACTGAAACAATGGCTAAGCTCTCTCCGTTTTACATGCTCTATCACTATGTTTGACTAGCGAAATGGCACATGTAATATAGAGACGCTGTGAGAGAGAACGAATTTTCGTGCTCGCAAGTGAGGTTGTGAGACCGCAGCGAAAGCGGGAACAAAGAGTGTCGATTCACACCAAAATGAAACGCGATGCGTAATGCAAGTTGAGACCTGTGTTATGTTTGTGATGTTAAAATTTAAAACTATGAGTAATCCCTTTCGGATCGGTTTACGCAAAAACCATATAAAATGAAGTGAATCAGGTTTGCTAGCTATTTCACCAGTTCTATGGCAAAATGTGTTGTGAACCACACTTTCTCACGAAACATTGAACCAGAAATTTAAAAAAGGGTAATAGAACATTGTATTCCAGCATGATTCCCGGCTGGATTCTGCGGTCACTGGCACCGCCAGCATCACGCAGAAAATCGACCATTTCAACGCAGCAGACACCCGCACCTTTAAGCAGGTGCGAGCTTAAGATGTATCTTATCATTTTGTCAGCACTCTATCCGATGCTATCGGAGGAGAGAGAGAGAGGGAGAAGCTCTCTACCGTTTGGGGGATAGATCGCTTATTCTGTCCCATTTCGGGGGACACATAAATACTGTGGGCATGTCAGAATTACAGTGGACATTTGTCCCCCGAAATCCTGCTTGCCCCCAAACGGTACGGAGCCGAGAGAGATGGCTAGTGTTGACGGTAGTCATTATTGTGAAGCCACCTCAAAATTAAAGTAATCTACAAGAAAACAAGCACACCAATAGATAAAAGAAATCATTATTGAAATAAATGATGTAATGTTTTCTCAGCGCTACTTCTTCCGCAACGATAACAACCTGGGAGTAAAGAAGGTCAACTTCCTGTACCTCTCCGGAGAGGTGAGTGATTTGGAGCCTGAAAGTCCAAAGCGTTAATTTCCGGAGCCGGAAAATCCAGATCCCTAAAACCCGGTTTTGCAGCAAACCGCCTCTGAAAAGATGATCTCCGGCGACAACAAGCCCATCGTGCAGTACGCTAGGAAGTTCGCCGGCAATCTGTTCGCCCTCGAGCACAGATACTACGGAAGTTCGAGACCGTTCGCGTGAGTATAGTGTGATTTTGTATTTTATACCATTGCAGCGCATTAAACGGGTGTCAACAGGGACATTTCATCATGATTTGATGTGCAATATGGGAACATAAAACAATAAACGATATCATTATTTTCAATTTCGCAAGAAGGATTATTAAAAATATCAATCACAACACTTCTTAAAAACCGTGCGAAACTCAACTCTTCAACCAAATAGACACAGAAACAGCTCGATTTTTCATCGTTGTTCTGACTTACTTCCTAGTATACAAGTTCCTCGAGCGATAACTATATTATCATAGTTTAGCGACACCGCCACCGAAAACCTCAAGTTCCTCTCCTCTCGTCAGGCCATCGAGGACATTGCTGAGTTCATCAAGGTATCCTACTTTGTCGTTATTCTTATTGTTTTCGAAAACAATAACATCAACATTTCAGCAAATCAACGCGAACAGCGGCTCGTCTGACACGAAGTGGGTGATTGTTGGAGGATCGTACGCAGGTGAGCGAATTGTGACGTCATCACTTTCTATCTTTGATCTTTCTCACCACCACATGAAAAGGACTATTTCTGTATTTTTGATCGAAGACAGTGAGTTCGGCTAAGCGTCATGCTATATTTAGACTCCTCTCCCGTGGACCTTGTTTTGACATGATTTCGTCCTTATTTAGGTAATCTGGCCGCCTGGTCACGTCTGAAGCATCCCGAACTGATCACCGGAGCCATCGCCTCCTCCGCGCCGCTGCTCGCGCAACTCGACTTCTATGGTAATTAAAATTTGAATTTAGCGCCAATAATCTGGGAAAAATTTCTGCTGTAATGCAAAATTGATCCGATTTGTCGAATTCCCAGATTCAGGGAAATATTGCAGGCTACCTGAACACCGTCCAGAACAACGTCCAGCAGTATCCCAACTGCGCGCAGCAGGTTTTTTTTTGTTTTTTTTGTTTTTCTTCGTTTCTTCGTTTATTTTCGATTCTTCGTTTTGTTTTTCTTTATTTTAAAGAGCTTTTTTCCGAGAGAAAAACAAACAAATAAAACATGTCAGCTCAAAGCGGGTATCGATTCGATCGCGATGCTGTTCGAGACCTCCACTGGACGTGATACTCTGGATAAGAAGTTCCCGTAAGTTGATTAGAACACAGAGACATCAGCGAAATCGAAAACAAAAACAAAAATACGAAAAAGAATAACAATGTAGTATTTTAGCGTGAGTCCTAAGCTCAAGACGTACGGCGACCTTCAGGACAACGACATTGTCACCTTCTTCACCTACGTCACGGTAAGTCGTTATGGACAATCGATTACGGTAGATCATAGGAAAATCAATAATCTCTATTCGTCGCAGGACTCGTTCGAGGGCGCATCGCAGTACGGTGACCCGAAGCCGATCGGAGACCTTTGTGCTGTGAGTTCGAAACCCCGAAAGAAGTTGGACCCGAAAGAAGTCTTCATGGAAAATTTTTTTTTTTCGTTTCAAATATGTTTCAGGTGTATTATATAGCGGATGAGCTTTTTTTTGTTTTCCAATAAGAGATATAGTGCAATGAAGAGACGAGGGCCCGAATTACGAAGTCTAAAGATATCCCTATTTATCTGTAAATTAGGGTTCCGGAATTGGGCGTAATTTGGCATCTTATGAATCACTTTCAGGTGTGCTTCATGTGCGCTATATATTCCGGAACCTTACTGTAAATCTTCAGGAATTCACCACCGGCTATGGTATTCAAGGTTACGACCCCGTGGATGCGCTTGCAAGCCTCGTCAAGAAATACACCCTCGCCGAGTCGCCAACGAAGACTGTCAGTCATCTTTGATCTCTCAAAAGGGGCGGGGCAAGGAATGGGGGCGGAGCTAATGAGGTGTGGCCTAATGTACCCACTTCAGTTCGACACCAACTACACCGCTCAAATCGAGGACCTGCTCAAGACTGACTATGATGAGGACACGGACTGTGAGTGGGCGACGTTTATTAGTCGATGCACCAGAAGTCCAGCGCTGTCGAAAACATGACAGACGACGAATGCTAATAGCATAGTTGCCCAACACGTGATTTCAGACCATGACCCCCTACTCATGGTGTGCGGACGGCGCCCCATTTAGAGGGGCGCAGTCCGCATACCATGAGTAGGGGGTCATGGGGGTCGCCGCCGGCGCGGGCAACTATGACTAATAGTCCACACCACATGGCGCAAATCGCACCAATTTGCAGACACTGGCCGTCTCTGGACGTGGCAGACGTGCACCGAGTTCGGCTACTTCCAATCGACCGACTGGGGAAGCGTCGACACCAACATCTTCCAAGCTACCGTACCCGTCAAGTGAGGGAAATGGGCGGGGCTTGGAAAGGGGCGGAGCCCAAATTATGAAGCTTGCAGCATCTACGTGGACATGTGCGTTGACATGTTCAACATTGACATTGCTGCGATCAAGAAAAACATCGACGCGACTAACGACTACTATGGACAGAGGGATTACTACACGGTAAGTGGCAAAGGCTGATCTCTGATCTCTGAAAAGCACGACTCTGCATTCGAATTGGCGAGGTTTCCTAATGGGCACACCACGAGAAACACATCGTTGATGAAAATGTAGCAGGCGACGAATACTAATGCGCCACACCACAGGGCACGAAGGTCTTCTTCGCGCACGGCTCCGTCGACCCGTGGTCGTGGTTGACCAAGCAGCTGGGCACCGCGCAGCACTGGTCCGTCATCACCGTCGAGGTTGCGGGTAAGTGGTGCGATCGGCGGCGACGAATACTAAACGTCGCCGGAGATAGCACCGACGAACACACCACTACAGGTGGCACGCATTGCTCCGATCTCAACGCCGCATGCGATAGCGATGGAAACAACTGCAGCAAAGAGGCAAGGAATATTGGAAATTTATAGAACGCTGTCAAAATTTCGACAGGCGACGTTTACTAATAGGCGCACCACAAAGATAGTAATTTGCAGAGACAGCGAGTGCAGGACCTCACACAGGAGAATATCGACCAGTGGCTGAATGGTCCCTTCACCGCGCCCGATTCGAGTCGGTTTCTCTATTTTCCTTGTTCATATTGCTTCCTAAACTGTCCCAACTACCTACGTTTCACTGTTGATTCGTATCTAAAAAGACACTCTTTGAACGATGATTGTCGCGTTTGGGAGCTTCATAAGTTCTTACATTCCAGTCAAGCTCGCCGATAACGTCGGAAAGCGTCCCATCTGGTACGACCAGTTCGTACCCTCGCCCCTTTCCATCAGCCAGAACAATGCCAACGATGTTGTAAGTTGAATATTTGCGATTAATAGTATTGCATGTTTGATCATGATGACTATAAGCAACGAACATGTGAACTATTTCAAAGAACATAATCACTTATAATTAAAGTACCTTTGCACACAAAGTTTTTTCGAATTCGTTCAATTTGCATGAACTGCAATTTCTAGCGCGCAATTTCAAAAATTCTACAGTATCATACAGTATATCGATTACCAGGGGGGTGCTGCACAAGGCATCAATTTTCGGGTCAAGGTCGATAATTGTGTAATGGTAGGTCAAGACTAGTTACCGTACCCAATCGATCGTACAATACCCCCAGAAACCGTATGACGCTACCGTAACCCAGAATATCGAGAACTAACTTTATTTTCAAAAAGTCCTGGTACCGTGCCCAATCGATAATACAGTACCAATACCGTAACCCTGTGTACAATACTCGTTGCTACCGTAATCCACACCACTGCGGTCAATCGTAAAATGACTTTTCCAAAACTTTTCTATTTAGTTGATTCTTGATCTATACCGTACCCAATCGATCGTACAGTACCTCCAGATACCGTATACCACTACCGTAACCCCGACTATCGCAAACTAACTTTATTTAAAAAAGTCCTGGTACTGCGTCCAATCGATTATACAGTACCCAAGTATCTACCGTAACCAGTTCCTTGGGTCAGATCCAGTTCCTTGGGTCAAACATTTTTCTAAAAATTTCAATTTTTTTCTAAAAATCCAAAATTGGTCATAAAATGATTATACAATAATCACATATACGGTAGGATACTTTAAAATAATTTAAAAATTGATTTTGGATTTTTAGAAAAATGTTTGACCCAAGGAACTGGATCTGACCCAAAGAACTGGGTTACGGTAGTTACTTGGGTACTGTATTATCGATTGGGCACGGTACCAGGACTTTTTAAAAATAAAGTTAGTTTGCGATAATCGGGGTTACGGTAGTGGTATACGGTATCTGGAGTACTGTACTATAGATTGGGTACGGTATAGAGCAAGAATAAACTAAATAGAAAATTTTTTGGAAAAAAGTCATTTTACGAGTGACCGCAGTGGTGTGGATTACGGTAGCAACGGGCACTGTACACAGGATTACGGTGTCTGTACTGCATTATCGATTGGGCACGGTACCAGGACTTTTTGAAAATAAAGTTAGTTCTCGATATTCTGAGTTACGGTAGCGTCATACGGTATCTGGGGGTACTGTACGATCGATTTGGTACGGTACTTAGTCTTGACCTACCATGACACAATTATCGACCTTGAGCCGAAAATAGATGCCTTGGGCAGCACCCCCTGGTAATCGATATACTGCATGATACTGTAGAATTTTTGAAATTGCGCGCTAGAAATTGCAGTTCATGCAAATTGAACGAATTCGAAAAAACTTTTTGTGCAGGGGTACTTTAAAATGCAGGTAGCCAACAATCGCGCCATGCGCACCCTCGCCATCAACGAGAACCAGTTCAACGTAAGTAGCATATTTTTCCACCATCACTACAGAGAATCTTCTGAAATTTGGGTCCTACCATAGAATCGATTGATATCAGAATAGTGAATACAAATTCCATGGATACTATTGAATCAGATTTGCAACGCCGTAGTGATATAATTCAATAATTTTTTTGAGTGCTTTACCCTAGAGTGCTTTTTGAGTGCTTTACCCCCCCCCCCCGCGAAAATTATTACACATGTGAGTGTTGAAGGCAGCCAACGTCGCCACCAACCACACCAGAAAGTACAGAAGAGGCTCGGGCTGGAACCAGTTCACCGGCAAGAACGTCCTCCACCGCATGCACCACACCATGGATGTACGAATATATGTCCGCGTTTTTTTGAAAAAAAATCTTCATTTTCATTCCATTGTAGAATACAATTTATTTTTAAAAAAAATTAAAATGTAAAAAAAAATTTAAAAAAGTAAAATTATTGTTGAATTTGAAGGCGATGATGCGTCCCGAGTGGCCGATCAACATCGAACAAGGCAACGTCGATCAGCCCTGGGACCACTTCGACACCACCAACAACAAGCAGTTCCAACAGGTTTCTTGATTGCTTGCGATCTAGGGTTCCGGAATTGGGCGTAATTGGGTAACTTTTGGTCTATTTTCGGGTATGTTTCACGTGCGCTATATATGTGAACTATATAGTGTACATGAAACATAAGCGAAAATGATTCAAAAGATTCCCAATTACGCCCAATTCCGGAACCCTATTGCAATCCCAAAACATCGCTTTTTTCGGGCCTTTACATTTGCTGTACATATGAGAGACTATCTGAATGAATGAAAATATGCTTGGCACTAGCGAAAAATCGAATTCATTCAAAATTGTTATTCATGTAGTACTCAATGAGTATAGCTCAGACGCGGCTTATTTAGTGTTCTAGATCGCGCTTAGAGAAATTATGGGCACTTTAGTCCGAAAACGTCAATTTTCGAACTTATCCATTTCGCAATCAATCGAAACGATTGATACCTCTAAAAATGCAGAATATTCAATTTATCACACATGCCAAGTGTCATACCGATTGGATGAATGGTCTTGAGAAAAAAGAAAAAATTCGATAAATTTTACGTTCGATGAACTATATATCGTTGGGATGGTAGGAGTTAGAAAGTTTTGAAGATTTAAATATGTAGCTCAGGATACTAACTAACTATTATGTGCAAACAATTAAAATCAAAAAATAAGTTTGAGAGAAATTGCCAAACAACGGTCAGCAATTTGCAATAAAATCAGTTTATGATTAATTCGATGGCCTACCGTACCCCAATCGAAGATGAAGAAACATGCTCTAGAGTTATCCAACATGTAGTACTCGTTGAGGGTAATCCACCAGTACCCTTAGAATTTCGATTCCCATCCGAATGCGAAGCGCGCTGATTTCCGAATTAATCATAAACTGATTTTATTGCAAGTTGCTGACCGTTGCTTGGCAATTTCTCTCAAACTTATTTTTTGATTTTAATTGTTTGCACATAATAGTTAGTTAGTATCCTGAGCTACATATTTAAATCTTCAAAACTTTCTAACTCCTACCATCCCAACGAGATATAATTCATCGAACGTAAAATTTATCGAATTTTCACTTTTTTCTCAAGACCATTCCTCCAATCGGTATGGCACTTGGCATGGGTGATCAATTGAATATTCTGCATTTTTAGAGGTATCAATCGTTTCGATTGATTGCGAAATGTAAAAGTTCGAAAATTGACGTTTTCGGATTAAAGTACCCATCATTTATCTATGCGCGATCTAGAACACTAAATAAGCCGCGTCTGAGCTATGCTCATTGAGTACTACATGAATACCAATTTTGAAGGAATTCGATTTTTCGCTAGTGCCAAGCATCTTCACAAAAATATTCACTCACTCAGATAGTCTCTCATATCTCTTTGAGTCTCGTTATATGTATCTTAGTGTCCATGAGTGGGATGATCTGTATTCAAAAATGCTAAATTTAGGGTTCTCTTATTGGGAAAAAATTGATGCCTTTCAGATACGTTTCGGAGCCTTTATAAATCTGATCAGCGTTCGTTTATGAAGCGCAACTAAAACTTATCCGAACATTCGACAAAAATTTTCCAATAAAAGAAACCTATAAATTACATATTTTAGATTACATTTTTAAAATATATATTCAGCGTTTCTTCGTCAATGAGATGTACGCGAAGACGGACGCGAACGGCAACAAGTTGAAGAACTCGCCCAACTTCCTCATGATCGGAGGAGAAGGTGAGGAGAAAGATCAAAGATCACCTACTAGAGTTCGCAATTCGAGTCGCCGTCTCTTCAGTTTCCACACTCTTTCGACCGCTCGATTGGCGAGGGGGTGTGTAGAATGAAGAGACCGTGGTTTCATTTCTTGAACTCTATCATCTACTTCATTTCTTGCTTATTTTAGTTTGTACTTTTGGTTGAGCAATCGGATGCATTGTTTCCATTTATAGGACCCGAGTCCGATGCTTGGGTGACGAATGAAGGCTATGCGTGGATGACCTATGCCAAGGAGGTGAGCAAGTTATTTTTTAACAATTGTATATGTTCTTAAATTATATACAATTCAAGGTCGGCGCGAATGTGTACATCCTCGAGCACCGCTACTATGGAGAGTCGAAGCTGGGGTAATTTTTCCTCTTCAAAGTTGTTCAAATCAATATTAAATCCTAGCAAAGACAACTCGATATGTAAATGCCAATTATTTCCTATTTTAGTACAACTGACATGCAGTACCTCACTTCCGCGCAGATGCTCTACGATGTTGCCCGATTCATCTCGGTATGATTATGAATTAGTTAACTAATTGGCTAATTAATTGAATAATTAGCAAAATATTAATTCAATAATTAGCTTATAATTATTATTTTCTAGATTGTAAAGCGCGACCGTGGCGCCACTGGACCCTGGATCACCTTCGGTGGATCGTACCCTGGTGAGATCTGAAATCAAAATATAGACTTTGCAAATGCAGAAGAACATGACATACCGAATTCTGGCTATTTCAACTCTTTTCATTAGAATATTTCTGGAAATCAAAGATCAAGTGTCTACTCATTACAGGAGCACTCGCTGCCTGGTCTCGCGAGTGGTTCCCCGAGCTCATTCTCGGAGCCGTCGGATCGTCCGGACCCGTTCTTGCCAAGAACGACTTCTTCGGTAGGCGAATTGTTTAATAAATCACAACGCCAAATCGTAATGCTTTCAAATCTGGGCGTCTGAGACAATTTTGTTGTTTTATTTAGGGACTGCAGCGGTGTTAACGAACGAGCAAAACAATTCACAAATTGGTGTTCAAATGGAAGCTTATCCTACCCCATTACGTGTTTTCAATTTAGATTTTCATAAAAATAGCGTATATTAAAGAAAAGTAGTAAAGAAAGTAGCCCCGAGGGCCGACGCTTTTCGCTGACCAGAGTTCAACCGGAGCGCATCGCGGGTCACGACAATTACGAGAATCGCAAACTGGGGGATTACTTTTTTACAAAGCTGGCTCTCATCTCTGATTTTGATGTGGTCTGAATTTTTCCATTTAAAGTTAGATTTATGTTATTTCCATGTTTATATTTGACGTTTAAATGTCGGTAGTTGTTTTTTTACAAGTTTATTCGAGAGAATAAAGCCAAATGAGAGGCTAGTACGATTCACAAAAATACTTTCTATACAGAATTTCTATACAGTTTTATGTGACAGGCACAGATTGTGAGAGGAGAGTGATCTACTGGTAACAGGGAGTAAGTGATAAGATGAAGAAAGGAGGCCACTAGATGGAGTGACAGTCTGATCGATATACTGGAAGAGGCTGCTATACAGTAGTCAATGACACGGATTATTAGAGGAGAGGGAGCTACCAGTAACACGGAGTAAATGATAAGATGGAGAAGGGAGGCCACTAGAGGGGAGGGGAAGGGAGGGTCACTCAGCCTTCTCCATTTGACTGTCCTCGCTAGTCCTATTGATGCTGCCATTGATAATATCATAGAGAGGGAGGTAGTACTGCATGTTGGGAGGAGGTTCACGAGCTAGGGCCTGAATGAAAGTGCGATAAAGATATACACTGTAGGATTGGAAGGAAGAGATAATAATTTGACATTAATCAGATGGTCAATCAGATTAATCAGCTCAATTATCAGATGGTGGAAAGCGATCGTGAATTTTCCGTTCACCTTAGTGATTACGGTCTTCTCATTCTCCAATTCCTCAATCCTATCCAACAAAGCTTGTCTTTCAAGAACCCCACTCTCCAACTCTCTCCGCATCTCTTCTAGCGCCTTCCTATCGCTCTCATTTCTCGTAGGAGACGGACGGGAATCATTGCGTTTAAGTTGAGTGACCTCGAATCGCAAGAATGCATTGTCTTTCCTGAGACCACAGATCGTTTTACGTTTAGAAGCGTTCATGGCGCGAGACTTCGCCAGCATGCGAAAGGAAGGGTCCTTTGAGCGCTCAGTAGAACGTGGTTGATGTATACAACACTTAGCGTAGCTCATAATTCCCTTACTAATTATGCCAGAAACTTCACGAGACGTAGAAGGGTCGATGCTACAACCAGGAATTACATCCGCATTTTCTACAGCCTTATCGCAATGGGAAGAAGCAAAAGAAAGAGACCTATCTCCGAACACACTCTCGCAATCGTACGTGGTCTGATACAACTCAGTCATCTTGCTTACTCTATCGATCCCATGCGCGCCACACTTCTTTGCGCTGCTCTCGCGTTTACGCAAACTATTCATGAACCACTTGTACGTATCGAAGATCGCAGAAAGCTTAGTCTCCTCAACTTCTCCAACTAACGAGCTAATGCGCGACCTATTGTCTGGAAGGGACTCACTAATCAACAGAAGATGAGCAGCGTTCGCTCGTCCTTGGTCGACCGCAGCTAATTCCTTGAGTCGAGCACGATGCGCTTGCGCCGTTGCCATTCCTAACACAAAAGAAAACACAACGAAAACACAACAACGATCTTTATCAGCAAAAGATCGATCGCCCAATCGAGCAGTAGTCGCTGGAGTTACAGTAGTTTTTTCAGTGTGTCACACGAAATATTTTTTCTTTAAAAATCATTTAAAAAAAGGACGACTTCCGTATATTTCTGGTTTTTTAATAGAAATTGGGAAATGCAGCTCTCAAACAAATATCAAAAAATCTCAAATATACGGAAGTCGTCCTCTTTGCAAACACCGAAAATGTATTTTCACAACGGTAAAACGCTCAATTTTGACAGCCTCATTCTCTTTTATTTGATATTTATATTTATTTTTATTGTGAAAACAATTTTTTGTGATTGATAATCTACCAAAAACTGAGGAAATGAAGCTTCAACACATAATTCTGAAAACACGTATATTTTCGATCACATCGTACTTCTCCGGTTCTGCAACATATCTTGCAACATATTTTTGCTTTGCTTGTTGTTCTTTCAAGATGTGTTCATATTCATTCCAATCAATAAAATTGTCGAAAAATCGCCTTAAATATTTTTTTTAATTGTTTTAAAATAATGAAAGAATTTGGCTTGAAAAGTACGGTAGTTTGAAAGAAAAGCGTCGGAAGGAGGCAACCAATATTCCGTACTCAAAAATTCGGGCTGCCGTCCCTAGTTTTATTTCAGAAATATTTTATAGTTAAAAAATAATAATAAGCATAGTTTAGTCGTGTTATCATTTCCAGAGTACATGCAAGTCGTGGAGAATGTGCTTCGCGCAAAGTCGGACAAGTGCGCGGATCGCACACAAGACGCCTTCGATAAAGTATTTTTTAATTTTCTCCGGCTTGAAATTTGAAAATAATCTAAATCTTTCAGCTGCGACAAATGACCCACGACGCACAAGGACGCTCGCAGATCTCGAAGAAGTTCAAGTGAGAAATATTCTAATTAAATTGTTAAAAAACATTGAACAATGAATGCTTTCAATAGAAAGATCACTGTTTCCTCCTCTTCGGATTGAATGAAAAAATCAATAAAAATTTATTAATTTAAAAAAAGAAAGTTGTAAATCGGATGTTTCAGCCTGCAGCCCGCGTGGAGCAACAATCAGAACGACAAAGTTAAGGCTATCAACATCCAGGTGGGAATTGCAAATAAATTGCAAAGAACGAACTTTACAGTCGCCATCTCAAAAAAATCGTATCATTTGAAATGCCAATAATATCCAAAGAACAGCATGTAATGCATGAATTACGAGTGAATTGATAACAAACAAAGATGTAAAACAAAATTCGCAGAACGTCTTCGCTAACCTCTACGGACTCTTCCAAGGCATCGTGCAGTACTCCGATGACAACAAGAAGCAGGTGATTAATAATTTACTAATTACCATGTTTTTACGACATAGCGTTTCCACTCAGTGTGATCAAGGCTCTTATGTTTTGAGATAACCATAATAGATTTAATATTCCTCATGAATATCTCGGGAATATGAGCCCAATAAATTTAAGGAGAATACATAACAATCCTAGGGCATTGACTACACCGTGAAGGAGCTGTGCGAGATTATGACGGACGAAGCGACGTACCCCGACTCGCTGGATGCTGTGAGGTGAGGGGAAGAGTTTGTTTATCCCAGTTCTGCGCCAGGCCACGCCCCTAACCCAGCGGTCCGAGAATGCATATGATATATGATATTGAGACTCCGTCCTATTCATTATTCTCACTCATTCGGAATTGACCAGTATCGTCGATGGCTTTCTATTTTCTAGTTTAAATTTTCAAAAAAAATGTGGGTAATTATTGAATTGATAATAAGATCTATGTACTGCGCCTGAAGCATTCAATAAAATGAGCCTAAATGACCTGAAACTTGAAACCCTACTATTTTCCTCAAGTAATTTTTTCCCGACGCGTCCAAATGTGGGTCTACGACGACTACGGCAATCCGAAGACCGGAAGCGATCCCGAGGACGACTTCGCCGTCCTCAGAGACATGGCCAACTACATTGGTTTGTGATAATTGATATTTGGGCACTAGGTCGAATGAGAACTATGACGTCATGCCGCCTTTGATATATCAAAAGCGGAAGTTGTGTTGTAGATATATCAAAGGCGGCATGGCGTCATAATTCTCATCCGACCGGTATTTGTAGCATGGTATTAGACAAGGGATGTGCTCTGCCACAAGTCGGATCTTCCAAGAGAGCTTACATAATGAACTGCGCCATTTTTTAATAAGCCATTCATATATTTGATCTGTGCATTTTCTCATAAATATTATCTCATAAATACGTTGATCTAGGGAGAATTTGATCTGCTTTCCAGACGGAAAGAAGGATCCCGACGGAACCAAGCCCTTCAGCGACAAGGATCTCGCGGGTTCGTTGTTTTAAGAAATTGTAATGTGTTTTTAATCATAGTTTCATCTCGCACATAGTGTTTTGGAATCTGATACGGTATTTAATTGACTCTAATTCGAACATTTATTTCGATAAATGAGAACGATTAGAATGGTATTAGGTTGACTCATAAGTTTCGATAAAGGTATTTTTGCATTTTTCTCGGGAATTGTTTGCCTATCTTCGATATTACTTTGGCATTATTTGAGGCACAATTGACGCAGTACAATCTTATTGTTAGTTTTGTATTGAAGCGATCTCAATTGGTTCAATAGAAAAAGGAATTTCATAAAAAGTGGTAATTTTCCTGTATTTTTGATACACTTTTCAAGCGTCCATGAAAGCAAAACAGATGGGTTGCAAGGTCCGCCATTTCGTGTCGACACTGAGTGCGGGTGCATGCTTCCATAGAACACTTTAAACGAGATCCTTACTCTCTCTCAACAAGCTGTGAGGGAATACTACCGATTTCGACCTAAAAACTTCGAAAATCAGATTACTATATGTGACTGATTATTCATAGATGCCCATAAGTGCGCTATGAAGAGCACGCATACACTAATATCGTACAAAAATTCAAGAGAGAATTGCCAAAGGCTGAAGCAAGTTATGGCTCGAAAGCTTGAAATTGTATCGAAACTTATGAATCAACTTAATATATCAGCGTTGGTTGCATTATTTTTTCCAGATGTCCTCTGGACCTGGCAGACGTGCAATGAGTTTGGTTACTACCAAACGACTGACTATGGCTACGGGCTCTTCGGCAACCCAGTGCCGCTCAAGTGAGTGGCCAGTGATCAAATTAAGAATACGAAACACCATCGGTACTACTTAGCAGAGTTCACCAATGCTCTAAGGACATTATCTAAGATCTAAATATAACGACTATAGCTTCTACATCACTATGTGCGAGAAGGTATTCGGCATCGAGATGGAACACGTTGAGAAGGTGAGCTGAGCTTGTTTTTAAACAAAAAAATATGTTTTTGTTTACGACCAAATATTGGTGTTTGATAGGTTTATCACATTGGAAATTTTTTGTTGACTTTTCAGGTATGTTTCAGAGCCTCTAGATAACTTATCATTGTTTCTTTATGTAGTTCGGACGAAACTTATCCGAACATTCGACCAAAATTTTCCAATAAGTGAACTCTTGTGCTTGATCGTTGATCTCTCCAGGCTGTCGCCCGCTCCAACTACCAGTACGGAGGCCGCGCGCGCTACTCGGTGAGCTGATATTTAATCTCTTACTGGTGTAGCAACAATCAGCCTCTCTCAATTTCGTCATAATTCATGATAATGCCTGAAGTGTAGTATTTCAATAAGTTTAGCACGGTGTGAATAGTACAGTTCGAGAAACGATACCACGCTCTCTTCATTCTATACACTCTCCCGCCGATCGACTAGAGAGTGTGTAGAATGAAGAGAGCGTGGTATTGTTTCTCGAACTCAAATGAATAGTCAATTCTCTCTCACAGGCCACCAACGTCATGCTCCCGAACGGCAATCTCGACCCCTGGCACGCTCTTGGAATTACCGCGCAGGGCAACCTGGACAAGAGTGTCGTGCCCATTCTGATTGATGGTGCGTCTGAACGCAATTTTTATTTCGCATTATTCTTTTTATATGTTTTCAACACTACAACATTACTATAATAAAGTAGAGAGTTTCGATTGATCATTTTGCTAATTTGGAATCAAATATGTGAGAAATTAATTGTAATATGTACGATATTTACATAAATATTCGATATTTTCAGGCACCGCCCATTGCGCTGACATGTACCCAGCCCGTCCCGAGGACCTCCCTCAGCTAGTGCAAGCAAGACAGACCATCCTCGCCAACATCAAGAGCTGGCTCAGTAAGTTGGCACTAAAGAGCGGAATTGTGGAACGAACAATTGTTGGGGAAGTGATCTTTCTGATTTCTGAAATATTCACTGTAACGGTCGATATTCAATTAAATTAGAAGGGAATTATTATGCGACTGAATGGTGGAATATATGGAATATTAATTAAAGCTTAGGATGTCTCCTTCCTTCATAGAAAATCACAATAATTTGAGCAATAAAAATAAGAAAAATATAGGAAAATGTATGAATTTTAACGAATAATTTCGTCTCAGGTGGAGTACCCGTCGACACTCCGACAGTCCCGACCGAGGTCCCTCCTCCTCCCCCCACAACTACCTCCGCCAGCCATCTCTCTGCGATCGCAGCCCTTCTCGCTCCCCTCCTTGCTGTCCTCGTTTTGTAATCAAAACAAGTTGATTAATAACAAACAATAACATCAACACAAGCTACAAATCACACATTTAGTCATCGCGTTGTTTATATTGTATGCACTAATTTCATTGAAAAATAAATATATTAGCACAGTTTTATAACATAGTCTGGTGTACATGCAACACTGGGATTCAATGAATATTCGTATACTTCGAAAAGCAAAGCAATTGCTTGGAGCAATTGCTTGGCGATTTTATTCCCATATTATCGGTCTTGGCACATGTGATGAAACAAAAATTGAAATATTCTAAACCAGCCGATAGCGCGCGCCACGGCGCGCGCAATCGACTGGCGTGCTCCGGATGTGTACTTAGCCTTAAACTTATTTATTTCGGATGCAAAATCTCAGTCTCTCAAACTCCCTTAACATTTCTCCCTCCCTCTCTCTCACGCTCTCTCCCTCTCTCACCCTCTCTCCCTTTCTCTCCCTCTCTTTCCCTATCTCTCCCCCCTCTCTCTCCATCTCTCCCTTTCTCTCCCTCCCTCTCTCTCCCTCTCTCTCCCTCTCTCCCCCTCTCTCTCTCTCCATCTCTCCCTTTCTCTCCCTCTCCCTCCCTATCTATCCCTCTCTCCTCCTATCTCTCTCCATCTTTTCCTCTCCCCTCCCCCTCCCTCTCTCTCCTTCGCTCCATCACTCCCTATCTCCTTCTCTCTCCTTCTCTCTCTCCTCTCTTTCTCTCCTTTTCTCGCTTACCTACATTTTCTCGCTTACCTACCTCTCTCCCCTCTCCCTCTCCCTCTCTCCCACTTTCTCCCTCTCTCCCTCTCTCCTCATCTCTCCCTCTCCATCTATCCCCCTCTCTCTCCATCTCTCCCTTTCTCTTCCTCCCTCTCTCTCCCCTCTCCCTCTCTCTCCCTCTCTCTCTCTATCTCTCCCTTTCTCTCCTTCCCTCTCTCTCCCTCTCTCACCCTCTCTCCCTTTCTCTCCCTCTCTCTCCCTACCTCTCCCTCTCTCCCCTCTCTCTCCCCATCTCTTCCTCCCCCCCCTCCCTCTCTCTTTCTCTCTCTCTCCCCCCCTCCCTCTCTCTCCTTCGCTCCCTCTCTCCTTCTCTCTCCTTCTCTCTCCTTCTATCTCTCCTCTCTTTCTCTCCTTTTCTCGCTCTTTCTCCCTCTCTCATTTCTCCTTCTCCCCCTCTCTCTCCTTCGCTCCCTCTCTCTTTCCCTCTCTACCTACCTCTCTCCCTCTCTCTCTCTCTCCCTCCCTCTCTCTCCCTTTATCCCTCTCTCCCTCTCTCCTCATCTCTCCCTCTACCTCTCTCCCACCCTCTCTCTCCATCTCTCCCTTTCTCTCCCTCCCTCTCTCTCCCTCTCTTCCTCCCTCACCCTCTCTCTTTTCTCTCCCTTTCTCTCCCTCTCTCTCCCTCTCTCTCTCCATCTCTCCCTATCTCTCCTTCCCTGTCTCTCCCTCTCTCACCCTCTCTCCCTTTCTCTCCCTCTCTCTCCCTACCTCTCCCTCTCCTACCACTTTCTGGAACATTCTAGAAGCTTTGGAACATTTTCGAACATTCTGGAACATTCCAGAAGCTTTAGAACATTTTCGAACTTTCTGGAACATTCTAGAAGCTTTGAAACATTTTCGAACTTTCTGGAACATTCTAGAAGCTTTGGAACATTTTCGAACTTTCTGGAACATTCTAGAAGCTTTGGAACATTTATGAACTTTCTGGAACATTCTAGAAGCTTTGGAACATTTTTGAACTTTCTGGAACATTCTAGAAGCTTTGGAACATTTTCGAACTTTCTGGAACATTCTAGAAGCTTTGGAACATTTTCGAACTTTCTGGAACATTCTAGAAGCTTTGGAACATTTTCGAACTTTCTGGAACATTCTAGAAGCTTTGGAACATTTATGAACTTTCTGGAACATTCTAGAAGCTTTGGAACATTTTCGAACTTTCTGGAACATTCTAGAAGCTTTGGAACATTTTCGAACTTTCTGGAACATTCTAGAAGCTTTGGAACATTTTCGAACTTTCTGGAACATTCTAGAAGCTTTGGAACATTTTCGAACTTTCTGGAACATTCTAGAACCTTTGGAACATTTTCGAACTTTCTGGAACATTCTAGAAGCTTTGGAACATTTTCGAACTTTCTGGAACATTCTAGAAGCTTTCGAACATTTTCGAACTTTCTGGAACATTCTAGAAGCTTTCGAACATTTTCGAACTTTCTGGAACATTCTAGAAGCTTTGGAACATTTTCGAACTTTCTGGAACATTCTAGAAGCTTTGGAGCATTTTCGAACTTTCTGGAACATTCTAGAAGCATTGGAACATTTTCGAACTTTCTGGAACATTCTAGAAGCTTTGGAACATTTTCGAACTTTCTGGAACATTCCAGAAGCTTTAGAACATTTTCGAACTTTCTGGAACATTCTAGAAGCTTTGGAACATTTTCGAACATTCTGGAACATTCCTGAAGCTTTAGAACATTTTCGAACTTTCTGGAACATTCTAGAAGCTTTGGAACATTTTCGAACTTTCTGGAACATTCTAGAAGCTTTGGAACATTTTCGAACTTTCTGGAACATTCTAGAAGCTTTGGAACATTTTCGAACTTTCTGGAACATTCTAGAAGCTTTGGAACATTTTCGAACTTTCTGGAACATTCTAGAAGCTTTGGAACATTTTCGAACTTTCTGGAACATTCTAGAAGCTTTGGAACATTTTCGAACTTTCTGGAACATTCTAGAAGCTTTGGAACATTTTCGAACTTTCTGGAACATTCTAGAAGCTTTGGAACATTTTCGAACTTTCTCGAACATTCTAGAAGCTTTGGAACATTTTCGAACTTTCTGGAACATTCTAGAAGCTTTGGAACATTTTCGAACTTTCTGGAACATTCTAGAAGCTTTGGAACATTTTCGAACTTTCTGGAACATTCTAGAAGCTTTGGAGCATTTTCGAACTTTCTGGAACATTCTAGAAGCATTGGAACATTTTCGAACTTTCTGGAACATTCTAGAAGCTTTGGAACATTTTCGAACTTTCTGGAACATTCCAGAAGCTTTAGAACATTTTCGAACTTTCTGGAACATTCTAGAAGCTTTGGAACATTTTCGAACTTTCTGGAACATTCCAGAAGCTTTGGAACATTTTCGAACTTTCTCGAACATTCTAGAAGCTTTGGAACATTTTCGAACTTTCTGGAACATTCTAGAAACTTTGGAACATTTTCGAACTTTCTGGAACATTCTAGAAGCTTTGGAACATTTTCGAACTTTCTGGAACATTCTAGAAGCTTTGGAGCATTTTCGAACTTTCTGGAACATTCTAGAAGCTTTGGAACATTTTCGAACATTCTGGAACATTCTAGAAGCTTTGGAACATTTTCGAACTTTCTGGAACATTCTAGAAGCTTTGGAGCATTTTCGAACTTTCTGGAACATTCTAGAAGCATTGGAACATTTTCGAACTTTCTGGAACATTCTAGAAGCTTTGGAACATTTTCGAACTTTCTGGAACATTCTAGAAGCTTTGGAACATTTTCAAACTTTCTGGAACATTCTAGAAGCTTTGGAACATTTTCGAACTTTCTGGAACATTCTAGAAGCTTTGGAGCATTTTCGAACTTTCTGGAACATTCTAGAAGCTTTGGAACATTTTCGAACTTTCTGGAACATTCTAGAAGCTTTGGAACATTTTCGAACTTTCTGGAACATTCTAGAAGCTTTGGAACATTTTCGAACATTCTGGAACATTCCAGAAGCTTTAGAACATTTTCGAACTTTCTGGAACATTCTAGAAGCTTTGGAACATTTATGAACTTTCTGGAACATTCTAGAAGCTTTGGAACATTTTCGAACTTTCTGGAACATTCTAGAAGCTTTGGAACATTTTCGAACATTCTGGAACATTCCAGAAGCTTTAGAACATTTTCGAACTTTCTGGAACATTCTAGAAGCTTTGGAACATTTATGAACTTTCTGGAACATTCTAGAAGCTTTGGAACATTTTCGAACTTTCTGGAACATTCTAGAAGCTTTGGAACATTTTCGAACTTTCTGGAACATTCTAGAAGCTTTGGAACATTTTCGAACTTTCTGGAACATTCTAGAACCTTTGGAACATTTTCGAACTTTCTGGAACATTCTAGAAGCTTTGGAACATTTTCGAACTTTCTGGAACATTCTAGAAGCTTTCGAACATTTTCGAACTTTCTGGAACATTCTAGAAGCTTTCGAACATTTTCGAACTTTCTGGAACATTCTAGAAGCTTTCGAACATTTTCGAACTTTCTGGAACATTCTAGAAGCTTTCGAACATTTTCGAACTTTCTGGAACATTCTAGAAACTTTGACCCATGGCAAATTATCGATTGGTATACGGTAGTTGGCCCAATGCTAATTATTGATTGGTATACTGTAATTCAAAGATCAAAGGTCAAAATCATAAATCTGACCCACGGAATAAGAGGGGACCCATGGCTAATTATCGATTGGTATACGGTAGTTGGCCCAATGCTAATTATTGATTGGTATACTGTAATTCAAAGATCAAAGGTCAAAATCATAAATCTGACCCACGGAATAAGAGGTGACCCATGGCTAATTATCGATTGGTGTACGGTAGTTGGCCCAATGCTAATTATTGATTGGTATACTGTAATTCAAAGATCAAAGGTCAAAATCATAAATCTGACCCACGGAATAAGAGGTGACCCATGGCTAATTATCGATTGGTATACGGTAGTTGGCCCAATGCTAATTATTGATTGGTATACTGTAATTCAAAGATCAGAGGTCAAAATCATAAATCTGACCCGCGGAATAAGAGGTGACCCATGGCTAATTATCGATTGGTGTACGGTAGTTGGCCCAATGCTAATTATTGATTGGTATACTGTAATTCAAAGATCAAAGGTCAAAATCATAAATCTGACCCACGGAATAAGAGGTGACCCATGGCTAATTATCGATTGGTATACGGTAGTTGGCCCAATGCTAATTATTGATTGGTATACTGTAATTCAAAGATCAGAGGTCAAAATCATAAATCTGACCCGCGGAATAAGTTGACCCAATGCAAATTATTGATTGGTATACATACGGTAGTGGACCGATTCCCTTCTAAGGTCATCCATCCCTCCCCTCCCGATTTCGCAATCCGAACAGACGGAACACGCACACAGCGCTTTATATATAGGTATTGATATGTTCACTAATCGTAATGTTATTCACTAGCAAACTTCTAAGCGAAAACAATCTAGTATGTTTTACATACACATTGTATAACTGTGTCAATTTATGAAAGCGCTTGCACAATATTTCAACTGCTATTATGTCTCACCTCGTCAATTTTGATAGCATTAATTTAAAATTTAGATCGATATTTCTGAAGTTAATGCTAGAAGAACACGCCTCGAGCTGATGCAGACAGCTGGAGAGTAAAGATTAAATCGTGCTTAAACTGATTCGAAAAATCGTTTAATGAAGTGTCCAAATAATGCGTTATAGATATTATATTTGTAATATGACGCGTGCACAAAATATAGGTCGAAATTTCAATGCCAAAGAAGAGGAGGACTATCAGGGAACATTATATTTGACATGCGATTCCTAGAAAGTAATCAGATATCAGTGAAATATTGCCAATCCATCGATATTTATCTTTCTTTCAAGTATTTATGTAAACGAGTTGGCTTGCTTTCTTTCTCTGGATATCACTTCGAACTGCATTCGTATATCACTTCGAACTGCATTTTATTTGCATTCGCCGAATGACATGATTCCAAAGAAGAACAACTGCTTTTCTAAGTGTACAAGTTGATCGCAGAATCACATCACACTTTAAATTCGTTGTTCACTTGCGCTACGCAGCTTATACGACGCGAATTGATGATGCTCTAGAAAGATTGTTTTTGTTTGCACGCAAATGTACTAAGTCGGATAAGAACCGGAGGATCATAACCTTCCCGATATTAACCAACGATTGTATCATTCTGCAGTATCTTATCATGACTTGAGTTAACATACAGTGAAAATGCTACATAAGTACACTCAAGCTCCAGCAGATCTAACCATTTTAGCCGTAGACTTGCTCTCTTGAAGTCGTGTTGAGACCAACAGCATCCGCACTTCCCGATTGAAGATGATCAGGCTAAAGGTCGCACTGTACGTCGAGAGATAGTGAGTGATGTCGTACTATAATGCACAGAATGAATCAATATCATGAATAGTGAATGCGCGATGAAGCAATGAATATGAACTGTTGATGGCTTTGCGAGAAATTGTCTGCATTCTACATACTTTCATGCCGGAAAGATCGACGGGAGAGTAAGGGAGTACGACGAAAGAAGATCGTCAATTCTTCCGAAGCCAACCGAAATATGAAACCTTGAATTGCCCACCGTATTGAGGAGGAAATCGTCGAAATCACTCAATTCGCTACCATAGGCAGCAACTAAAACCGAGCAACACTGGAATACATTAAATTGGAAATTTAATAAGTTGGAACACGATCAAGCATTATGTAAGAAAATGCGGCGCTTCTGCACAATCCCGGAGAAACTTCAGAATCGTCATTACGCAATTGTGATTATCCCTACTAGGATAATTCTAGGTATTCTAGCGACTCTCTTAAATCAGTGTAGGATACGTATTCGTATCAAAAAATGTAATTTATTCAAATTCATTCGCGATATATAAATTGTCCGGGATTGTGCAGAGGAGCCGAAAATGCGAATCTATTCAACGTGTTGTTTTGTTATCATAAGAATCAGGGCAAACCTGATGCACCGCCTTGAGTATCTGCGTCACGGTGGAGATTGCAACGACGATGAACAGATTGCGATTGGCAACCGTCAGGGCTCTCTTGCATTTGTCATGCAATAAGTGAGTTTTCGTTGTATCGATTGTCGATTTTCTATTCCTAATAGTTCTAATTGCATGTGTCCAAAATGTCTCTCTCGATAAAGACTAATGAGCCACACAAACGCTCTTCTACCAAGTCAGTTCTCGGAATTTTATGCACATATCCCAATGAGATCAACTTACTCCGGAGAAAGTGCCCAGTTTCACAAGTTGACGGCTAGTTAGTGCGGCGAGAACTACATTTACGATGGCGTATATAAAGTAGACCGTGGAAGAACGACCTTTTTGAACCTGAAAAAAATAATATTTTGGAACGAGGCGAGGTAACAGTTTTCTAATCGTATCTTCGAATAAATTGAAAACTAGGATGGAATGCCGCATTTGATATGTCAAAGTCGGCATTACATCAGAATTCCCACCTAGAGTGCGTATATATATCGAAATAGAATTGAAAAATAGACCCACGACGGTGCAAGCATCGTCGAGAGACACGACCATGCTGACGTTTTCGACCATTTCGTAATTCAGGCGACACCAAAACGCCGGAACGCATGCTCCGAATGAGAGGAAGCATGCAACACCAGTTATCACGTACGACATATTGCGACTCCAAATCTGCATTTCAAACGTATTATCACATTATATCATTCTACAAAATTCCAAGATTCACTTTTTGTCCTATTCTCTTTTTCCTGAAATTTTGAGATTCTTAGGCGAACGCACTTATAAATCGACTAATTTTCGATCATTATAAAAAAAAACAATAACAATTACGTTTTCGACCAATGCAGAGGTGCGCATGACTATATAACGATGACAGGAAATGATCGTATTTCCAATGATTGCAAATGTTACGGTGCTCGCATTCAGCATCTAAAATTTGATACAATTTCTGGTTCATAGATATAGAGATTAGAGGATTGTCAAATACTTCGAGATCCGTTCATCCCCCCCATTATGTTCACTCAAATTCGCAAATTTCGACCATGAATCCATCCTATACGGTGATAGCGAGTGAAACTCAAGATCGCCTAGTTGGGGGATCTAATCAGGGTGATGTACTAGAAGGCATACTGATAACAATACAACAACTTCTCCAGCAAACGGCGATTCGTTGTTTTTTTTTGTCCGCCCCACACCGAAATCTCGCCCACAATACTCGTATCATTCTCATTACGCCACTCTAGCCATGTCAATGTTGGTGAACAAAGACTAATAATAAGAATAATTCATGGATCCGCCTGCTTATCTGCAGTTTGATGCGCATTCAATCATGTCATGCGAAGTTAACTCACGTAGCCGAATTTGAACCTCCATCCCTGATCCGCCGTGTGCTTTAGTCTGCTTCCTATGAAGAATCCAACGACCGATAAACTACCAGCTATTCCTGAATAAACGTTCGAACCGACACTATATATAAAGTGATGTTTCCGTATATCCTGATTGCGATAGTGAGTGACATCATATTCGATTTCCAAGCCTACTCCGCTATCACGGGTGCTCCCGTCGAATTGGGCGCAACCGGGATAGTATTCGAACGAACAACTGTTATTTACAATTCCACAATACATGTGACGAAAAACCAGTAGAAGAACGGAGTTTTGAAGGTTGCGTCTCGGGAAATTCGAATTCTTAGCAATACGTATAGATTGATAGTGAGAAGACACGCATCGAGAATTACGATGATCATTTTCCAAAAAGATAGCTCGAGTACTGAGTGTGCTCAGTTGGCCGCACGGGACATATCTAATCCTGATTTTTTGCCGCCGTCGAAACTAATCTCGCAGTGTAACCAGATTACACAACACAAACACGCCCTGGCACGTAAATAGTAGAGTGCTCTATTCGGGCAATCGTAGTAAATAGCTCCAGTGGAGCATCGGGCAAAGTGATCTCTGAACGGTACTAAACATTTCCGGGATAACCCATCCAAAAGAGAGTGGAAATTGCCAAGCTAATCAGTGGTAGTTTGCAAGTATTTTGTTACACATGAAATTCCGTTCTGATTCAATGCATTGTGCCAGCAGAATATGTGATTATGAACATTACACTGCAATAATTTCATTCTGAGAAGGATTGATTGAAGGCCGTCGGAAAGATGCCAAATTTGAAGACGGTCGATTACACTGAATTTCATTGCAATTCCGACCACCACAATTCACAAATTCATTCATTCATCTCGTTTTAGCTAAATCACACAAAAGATACAATGTCATTAGATTAAGAAGCTTACATATTTTCTCCCCGTTCCATTGCAATAGTTGTCTGCATAATTAAGCTCAATATAAGCAGTGATTCTTATAAGCTCGGAAAATGATAACTGAACATTTTTTTCCGCTTGTCATTTGACCTTGATCGTACTAGAAATCTCTATGAATTCCTGGTTCTTACGAATAAATGAAGAATAAGCCGAGAAATTTAATTTGACAATTAATCAGGGAAAAACAATGATATGGTCTCCAGCTACCTTTCTCGGCAATTGCATAGTCTTCCTGGTCCCAAAAATTCATTCCGTTACTTCACATGAATGTTGCTCTAAGTGTATTTGCTAGTAGATCAAGCGAAGAGCCGATTTATGCAGCTGAAATTAGATACACTTTCAAGGAGATATCAAAAATAATGCAAACTCGAACTACGCAAAGGTGGAGCGCACACAAAATTGTGCAACGAACATGATAAACTAGGTGAATATGGATTACAACACGTTTCAAGGTATCTGGAATATTAGTGGGGGATGGAGTCAGAAGAATGAGTGAGGAAAGAGGTGTCGTAGCAACTAGAGACAAAGAGATACTCACCCCCCCCCCCCCCCCTGCCAGGGCTTTCTTCAAGACATCAAACCTCTTCTCGTTTCTCCATTGTTTCTCTTCGTAAACAACGCTTTTTACCTCCCATTCACTTTTTACCTCCCACTCACCTCCCACTACGTTCAATGCATAAAATGTTCGTTTTCATGCTTTTCCGAATACACAACATCACAAGTAGCTTGGCATGCAGTACACATATCATTTATGATAAACAAATTAAAATATTTTATCACAATTTTAGCAAGGAAACCCAGACATCGTACGATCAATAGCGGAATAATCTTCAGGGATCCTGGAAATGTATCGCAAATGAAAAATAATAACTGTAAATGATCACCTGGAATGCCCAGAGTTTTCATGATGAAGTCGAATCTGCTGAAATCGACATTCTGCATGATCACGAAGATCTAAATGAAAGTATTGATAATTGGCCGTTTCGTCACAACGATCGACATCAAATCAGTAGTCAAAGATGGCGTGTGTCTCCCAGACTCCAATACAACCTAAAAAGTACAAATAAGCCGTAGTTGTAAAAAATAAATGACAATTCCACATTTGAAAGTCAATACTAAGGAAAACAGTAGGTTCAATAGGATTTAAGCGCAGTATGAAAGACTCACTGTTAATTGGTAATCATAGAATGAGTCGTGGCGAATTGATGACATGATGAGCTGATATAGACAACTGAAAATACGAAATTGCGATAGGAGAGTGAAATATATGCAGTGTAAAACATAATTTATTTTCTTCGAGGAGTGCAGAACATCTGGAAGTGATCAGTGAGCGCTATTGAGAATGCTAGCATAGAAATAAATACTGCAAATATGATATATGCATATTTGAAGTTCAAATATCATAGATATTTGTTGGGTGTTTTGGTACTATGACCTAAGGAGTACTCACATAATCGAACCGACAATTGCTATACATGTATTCCAGTTCGTGCTCAATTCCGTTGATTTTGGCCTGCAAATGCGGCGAATTGCGTTACCTTCACATTATTGCTATTTTGGTGTGCAAAAAATATAACGTTATACGCAGGACTCACTTTTATGTCCATAGTGATTAGTGCGTATTTGTCCATAGTGATTAGTGCAATCATGCTCGTACTAGCTGGTGCAGACAGCTGCAAGAAAACAATTGGAGGAGCAATAGTCCAACTGTTCATTTCGCACTTTCTGATCAGAGCATGCGGAAAACTGCATGGAATTATGGAATCGCGAAAAGACCTGAGAGAAGCAAGCCAATAAGCAAGAACTGAAGCAAGAAAAGAATAACCGAAGCGGTAATTCTTCTGCTGGCGACGCAAATGTACGTAGCACACGAATTTGGGGGAAATGTATCAGTGGCTCGCCGTGCACATGTGAGTATAAGCTAAAGACATGGAAGTCGAAAATCGAAATGTGTGAAGGCATCTCGCACAGTCCTGTTCATTCCTCTCACTAACAACTACTTCAGTCTCTTCATAAACACCATTCCTCATCCCCTCGATTCCTCCTTTCCCCCCCCCCCCTCTCCTATCGAACATGTGGCGTGGGGAAAATACATCGTTGTCTCTTCTTCTGATAATGGTTTCTTCCCAAGAAAATTGACTCATGTTGGACTATCGATGTTTCTCAGTGATTTATCCATGTTAACAATTTATCCGCACAATTTGTTTGGAACGCCCCGTTTAGGAATGGTATTACATAATTCGCAAGATTTTTCGTCTGACCCCCCTACCCCCCCGCCTTAATTGCCCAGGAACTAAATTTACAACATATCCAACTTGAGGAATTAGAACACGGCAGTATCTTACAATGAAAGCAGGATAGATTCATAATCTGTCAGATGAAATAGTAAGCGAAATGAAGAAACGCATTTCTCGCAAACCAAGAAATCTACAAGAGCCTCTGCATTATTTCAATGAGAAATGTTCGATCAATTCCTCCCACCTCAGTATACCGCCGTAAGAAACAACGTAAATAATGAAGACTTTACCAGACGAAGATAATGTGAGAGAAAAATAGAGAGATTCAGATATCAGCGAGTCAGGTGGGACCACTCTTCCCTTCTTTCTTTACACCTGGCGAAGAGCGGTTTCCCACTCGACACATGTTCTCTTCTCTCTTCCCCTTCCACCAATCCTTTCAACTGAATCGAATCATTCTCAATTTGATGTTTTGTAACAGTGTTAGTCGTATAACATCTGATTTTGAAATTGAAAACCGGTAGCGCTGCCTCCTTTTCCCCTCATATCTTGTTGGAGATGCAAAGTTATCATTTTTGTTGTATATCTTCGTGTTTCAAAATTGCTTTCCCTGATTTCAGATATCTGCATTATCTCTAATTCGAGCTAAGTTTGTTCGTCAAAAGTCATGAACGTGAGTCCGGTTTCTATCGGTTTTTAGAATTTGTTTTTCTTTTGCTTTCGAGCCCATGCACTTTTTTCCATTTTCTAGATGGATCCTTAGTTTCCAAATCAATCGGATATTCTAAAATGTTACCTCCAGACTATCCAAAATGTCAAAACAAATCCATATTATGTAAATTATTTCCCCGTTCTGATCGAATGAAAAAACACGCATAACTAACAGGCATTTATTGCAAAACCATCCAGTTGAAGTCGGTGATATAAATCGAATATTTCAGGGAGAACTTCACGACGGATATTGTACTTCCAAGACCGAGAAGCAAACTCGATAGCTAAACATATCATGAAAAGTGGAATGATTTCCTCTCATTAGAACACCCATCGTTTGCGAAAACAGTAGCAGTAATAAAGGAGGGAACAAGGGAGCCCAGTCCGAGAAAATACATTCTTTGCGAATATAATCTCACAGTAAATACAAGCTCAATTTTCCGAAACATGGGTGAGCATTTGCGAGTTCGTTTTCCCTCCTTATATCGTGTCTTTCTTGTGAACAATGTACTCCCCTCGATGTGTGCACTCTCTCGAAGTAATAAAGTAACTTGTTCTAATGGGCTGATTCTATAGAAATTCTGTATCACCGTTTTTCCAATTCATCAACTCAGCGAGCTGAAGAAGCTGAAGAAGTCAAAGTCGCGTACACTTACACACATTCTCGAATTTCAACCGGTCGAGATGATATAGGGAATAAAGAAACGTTGATCCGAATTTTCGAGCTCTTATTTCAACCACACTTTCTTCAGTTGCTTATATCGTCTTCTCGCCCTTTTCGTATTCCCCAATAATTCGCAAATTTATACAGAGAAAGGAGTTCATATTATTATTATGGAGTAAGCATATATCCATTCACGAGAGAATCGAGCTAGAATTGCAATTCGTAGGAACGGAGGGGAAATCGTGAAATGAGTTCTAACCGGTTTTGGCCACCCTGAGTCATGCCAGGGTTCATTTTGGAGCTCCTTAGGTAGGGTCGGATCCCGGCATCTCCTACTTTGCGAGCTGTTTTCTTGGATGCCGTGACAGATAGAGCGAAATTGAACTCTGAGTGACCAAAACTGATTTTTCAAGCTCTATCGATCTGTATAGTTCATTTTATCCGAAAGTTGATTTTAACAGTGGTACACTCTAAGTCAATTTTCTCAAAAATGTAGGTGAACGCGCAGCCAAAATTATTACAGTGGATATTATAATATCAATTGAACATTCCCTTTAACGTCAGTGGAAAATATCAGATAAGGGAACACTTGATGGTCTTTTATTTCCTGTTTTCAATCACGAAGCATCGTATATTTCTGAACAACAATTTTTCTGCAAAACAAAAAAACGAAAAATGTTATCTCATGCTATTCATACCAAATTTTCTCTTCTTGTTGTAAACCTGCAGAGCGTGAGAATATGGATTCGATTATTACAAAATCGAACAAAAACGTTCGATTCAATCCTCAGAATGCTTATTTTCAACTTCCTCGCCGCTTTGCTAATTTTTACAAGCTGCGGGATCTCAGGTAAATTGCGCATCATTATGTCATAACGTGAGTTTCGATATGGGATAAACATCGTTAGAATAATATTTTTAAAAAATTATATTGAAAAAACCCAAACGGAGATATGCAATGAAAGATTAGTTACGGCATTAGTCGTATCCATTCCAATCATCGCTAGATGCCATAATGTTTCGAAAACAAAACAAATGATTATAATTTCTAATAGCTACCGTCACTCGAGAGGATTGTATCGCCTGCGAGGATATTCTGTGCGGTTAGTTGTTTTATTATTTGTAAAGGCAAAATTGACTAATTAATATACAGACCATATGATTCAAAAGGCATGTGCAAAAATGAACAAATACAGAAAATAATTACAACAACATCAAATCATCGAAATGGATAATGTAATTGCATTCAAATTAATACAGCTAATCTTCCAATTGCATGCAAATTAATACAGCTAATCTTCATTTGTCCGAAAATATGCCCTACCACCATTGTCCCATTGTACACTGTTTAAGCGGCACTAGGTCGGGTGAGAACTATGACATCATGCCGCCTTTGATACATGAAAGGAGGCATGGCGTTATAGTTCTCATCCGACGTAGTGCCGCTTGAGCTTCAGCTCGCGCCCGCCCGTTTAGCCGCTGGTCACTTCACGACATTAAGTACCATCCCTGAGCACGAATTCGTTGAGTTCGTACTTACAACTGCAAATGATAACTTCCTTCCACGATCATTTTCATTTATACACGATTACACCATTCAATTCGAAAAATATAATACAATAAATAGTGAAAGTTTGCTAGTTCATGAGTTCATGAGTAGTAGCACGAAATTGTACTAACACCCAGCATTTCTAGTAAGTGCGATCAAGTTAGTCTCACAAAAACATACTACATTGGTTTTACAAGTGTGTTATTGCAGAAGGTGCAATGACATTTCATCCGGTCAATAGGACCCTGTGCAACAGGGTGATCTCACACCGTCATGTGCTGAGTGCCTTAGCGACAATTGGTATGTGTATTGTAATTTCATTGAGTGATTTCATCCCCTCAATTACTCGTCAGACATCGATGGTGTCTGACAAAGGAATGGTAAGCGCACTCGGTAAAATTATGGAATCTAACATATTAGACCTCAATCAGGACCATGAGTATATTCGAAACCATGTTTCAGAAAATGCGCGATTTTGTTTTGAGGCAGACAAATCGATAAATGTGTCGGGCTGCGATAAGCCGAATGGGATGTATTATGTTCTCCAGTGAGTACGTTCTCCAGTCAAAACAAAAATCGCGCATTTTCGGAAACAAATTTTCGAATGTCCTCATGTCCCAGATTGAGGTCCAATATGTCACATTCCACAATTTTACCGAGTGTGCGTACCATTCCCTTGTGAGTGTTCTGTAATAACGGAGAGGGAATCTTTCAACGACTTAACACATACTGCGCGTTGCATGCCCGGTAAAAGGTCGTTACGTGCCCCTACCATATCGGAAAGAGTATTCACAGATTACCTGCTATACCTCAACATGTTCACTATGGCATCGCTCCAAACCATCAATTCGTCGTCCTCAAGTGCTACCTGCATTGACGAAAACTAGTCAGGAAGAATAATTCACATCGTTGGCAACCATCTAGTGCATACGTATGCTGAAAGAAACATACAATTGTATAGTTTATAACCACACATTTGTTCATTTTGTTCATGATTTTTTTTGCAATAAGACATATCGTCACTGAATTACTCGAGCAACTGTCATCCTTACCCATTTGGATGAATGTACTACGTAACTATGAAAAGGCTATATATAATTAATGCTTTATCTATCTACTGCACAATGACAACGGGTTTCAATTTCTTACAATTGTATATTGAATTTCATTTTTGCTTCTTGAACAGTCGTTCGATATAACTTTTACACATCATGTTAATTGCCCTAAGGATCAAGTCCATAAGGAAGAAATGGCTGATACGTTGAATCCATAGAAGCTTTCAGAGTAAACTGAATATTGCTGAAATTAGAAGTATTTCTTAAATAGTATGAATCTTAAAGATATATAAGCTCACTTCTTCTTTGCATAATTTTCTTGATGTTAGTTCTGTTGAAACAACGAGAAGAGCCAAAGTATACAGCTGAAAATGTTAGTTCCGCTTATAATTTAAATACTGCCGCAAACAACAATAATGTAATGAATCAGTTTGAAATGCATACGGCGTCAGAACGCATCATGATAAACGCGTGGGAGAACAATGATTGTAAATGTAAATGGGTAAGCGGAAAAGTGTCGACTTTTCTTCTCAAAAGTGGGGAGGCGTTTGGACTATGCACGAAATGAGACCTGAACAAGCCTGAACAGCACATGTCTGAACAAACATACAATGCGAACAATGGGAGATGGGCGATTCTCCCTGTCGAGAGGAAGGATAAAACTGCGAAAATCATGAGCACAAATAAAATCACGAGTGGCGGTAGAGGAAGAAGTTACGAGTGAATCACGCGTGAACTAGTGTAAACGCACACCCTCGCTTTCTCTTGTCATCTCTTCAAATTACGCCATCTCTCTCCCACGCTCTCGTGACAGCCGAGTATCGTCTAGCTCTGCCAAACGTACCAGTGTTAAGAGGACAAGGACAGTGAAAAGAAATGGAAATGGTATGGAGGGATGTTTCAGGTGAGGGTCCGACCTTCCCACTGATGAAGGTTGCGAGAAATATTAAAGAGCATGAAAAAAAGCCTGCTTGTAGGCTAAATTGGCTGAGAAAGCACCCATTCTCTTGCCATTTACTCACTTCTCACTCTCTCACTGTATGCCTTCGAAAATTGTTCTCGCGCGTTTTTCGAAAATATCAGCATTCCCGCTTTATCCGAAAAACGGCCAAACAACGCTCACTTTCTCACTGTTATTCATCTCAATTTGTTGATCACATTCTTATAAGATTTTTTTTCTTATAAATACTTATAAATACATGGACCTCGCTTCTCTTGCTTTGGACGTCATCAGGATCATTGTTAACGATGACATTGAATTAATCGACCACTGGCGTCTGGTGAGTTGATTTACAATTTTTCAGGAAATACTATTAATGTATTTTTTTTAATGTCTCAACCTCTTGAACAGACTTACAGATATCCCCACAATGGAATGCACTCGCAAACGAGAAATTGATCCGAAGGAATAGACTGCCTAAAATCAAATTGATTAGTTTACTCGATGTGTATTCTCATTGGATTGTAAGAATTGTAGTTTATCCACGACTTGCACAGTACTTTGGAATGACCAATTGGCTTCAACGAAGTGATGGATTTTTCAAAACGTTTTGTTCTCCAAGGTTAGCAAATGTTACAAATGTCATTACAGGAGAATAGAGATTATTGTATACATCGCATAATACATACCTTCAATAGATGTTCACATATAGAAACATTGATTATCGATAATGCCATATGACGCCGTATTCATAAGGTACGGACAATTCGGGGAGGTCCTGGCACAGCGATTTTACGAAAATATGTAATCTGGGGTAGTTTTCCATGCTGATGACGATGGTCGGTCTCAATTTGCATAATGACCCTCCAATAGCGCACTATTGCGCCTGTTTAAATAACGAAATTGTCGGTTTATTTGATGTAACATGTGTAAGAATGGTTCAAAAAATTTGAAAATTATTTTCCCCGGGTAGTTTTTCATTCTCTTCACGATGGGATTGAAATCATTACTTTAAAATCACATCTTCATAGCTTTTTCGACTGAATGTATGCTTAAAACTCAAAAGTGCTTCCATCCAAAATGAAGGTATGCATTTCATACGGCCAGTAGGCCAGAAAACAATTTTTGTGCAATTCTGAGTCTGGTATTTTGAGATATGATCGGTCAAAGTTTCAAGGTCCAAAATCTCATAGTGTCTTGTTTGCATTCAAACAAACAAGAGAGCTCAGCGCTGAAGTTGACCAACATGCGTCCATGGCTCAATTGGGTAGTCTTTGGCGTCGCACCCTCGGAGCACTGGTTCGATCCCCGTTGGCCCCGAACTTTTGCTAGGGCTTCAAGCAACCGATATTAAGTGCTATCCTTGAGCTTGCTCCTCCTTTAGACACTTTTGAATTTGTACTGCAGTCCATCCTTCTCTTCCCTCATCTTCATTGACAACTCTCTGGCGTCCGCTCTCTTCTCGCGAGTGTCTTTATCGATAGGGATGGAAGTCCGTTTTCGAATAGCCCATCCTTGACGAAGTGGAGTGGGAGTGAGGGATGGCTTGCAATTTTTACGAATTCCTTCGTCCTAAAATATTTACTAATAAAAATATCAAATATCTGAAGAAAAGAATTGATAAATACCTCAAATCGGAAGGAAGAAAACTTTGGCCTTCTGCAAGAGATCTGAAACCTTTGCAAAAGTTCGTAGCCGACGGGGATCGAACCAGTGCCCCGAGAGTGCGAGGCCAAAGTCTACCCAATTGAGCCATGGACGCATGTTAGTGAGCTTCAGCGCTGCGCTCTCTTGTTTGTTTGAAAGCAAACAAGACACTATGAGATTTCTATGAGACCTTGAAACTCTGACCGATCATATCTCAAAATACCAGACTCAGAATTGCACAAAAATTGTTTTCTGGCCTACTGGCCGTATGAAATGCATACCTTCATTTTGGATGGAAGCACTTTTGAGTTTTAAGCATACATTCAGTCGAAAAAGCTATGAAGATGTGATTTTAAAGTAACGATTTTAATCCCATCGTGAAGAGAATGAAAAACTAACCGGGGAAAATAATTTTCAAATTTTTTGAACCATTCTTACACATGTTACATCAAATAAACCGACAATTTCGTTATTTAAACAGGCGCAATAGTGCGCTATTCGAGGGTTATTATGCAAATTGAGACTGACCATCGTCATCAGCATGGAAAACTACCCCAGATTACATATTTTCGTAAAATCGCTGTGCCAACGTTTGTCTGAGTCTTAGGAATACGGCGTCATATCTGAATACAGAGATATGATGAGAAATGTCAATGCTGGTATGATCATAGACGAACTAACGATAAATCACATACTGACACTTAGCACGGGAAATGCGTAAGTTCATTAAATTTAAAAATAATTATTATCGAAAAAATATTAAGGGATTCAATTATGAACATCATCCAAGCTCATTCATTCCAAAATTTGGTTCTATTATACAATTTTCTAATCATTTTGATTGGAATACAAATAAGCACAGTAATAATTCGTGTTTTTATATAATTCAATAGAGTAGTTACAGGGTGGCTGATAAATATTGCGCCACTTTTCTTGTTTCTCAATCTCCATTCGCTGTAGGCACCATTGCATCAAATTTGGTAACTATGTTGGTAAGGGACAAAAGTTATTAGCCTATAAATATTATCTGGTTGGTTCAAGTATTTCAAGAGTTATCACTTCTGAAATATTTTGTTTTGGAATTGGGACTTTTCTGGACACATAAACGTATCTGATAGTTTATGCCGCCTTACAGCAAGGATTTAGATACAGGACTCATCCATTTATTCCTAATAAGAACAACCATTTACACGTATTAATATGTGATCAATTATATTATGAGCCTCGGAACTTTCTCAGAAATGCTTTAAAATTATTTCATTATGAACGGCGCTCTATAAAAAATAATAATATTTCGAAGCCGCATTCTTCGAACACATTAGCTATTGGAATTGTTCTATTTTATGCATGATACTCCATCATTCTTTATTGTGAAAATGCATTCCATTTGTTTGGGCATATTGATTCGGAACCAGAATAAGTTGCGAAATGCTGCGAAGCGCCGCTTTTAGCGATATTTTGAGGTGCCTACTGCTACCATTAATTCAACGTTTACATTCAATTTGATGCAACAATATTTCATAACTCGACTCTGTTAATAGCTATGCAACATTATACGGCGGTATCAATATTCAAAATAAGAAAATTCCGAAAAGTGAGTTTTTTGCATATGCGTGACTGAAAGTCATCAAATTTATCTCTCTCTGTTTTCAGAGACCCTATATCGCACTTGACAAGATTATCACTTAGTGGAAGGGTTACTCTTCATATTCACCTCGGTTGCAATTTCGATGGACATTGAGATCATTTTATATATCGAAAAATGTGAACGGCGCATTGAGTAAAAATGTAGACTACTTTTTGCCTCCATGCTAAGAGGCCAGTCGATACCATGAAGCCTGCGTCTAGTAATTGTTTTGCACGGTACTGATATATATTTAAACGCAATATGATAATTATCCTTTTAAACGCAATATGATAATTATCCTTTTATTTGTTTGCGAGATATTATTCAAAAGGTGGGCGCAATATTTATCAGCCACCCTGTAAATCCTATCCAATTATGCATTTTTGTTTGCAATGCAACAATCAGATCTTCAAGTGCTGCTCACGGAAGGCTCTCTCCATGTCTTTTCAATTCAATTGTTTTGTCGGCATGATCAAAGCAATAAAATAATCATTGATATAATAACGGAAATCGGGAAGAATATAATCAGCAGTTCCACCACTTTTTCTACGAACCTTGCATGCCTGTCAAACTTCGAAGTTCATGCGACTATCAAGCGCCTTGAGTGAATGCAATTTCGAAAAATTACAATAAATTAATTAAAAATTACCTTCAATGACTAGTGCCAATGTTGAGAAAAGCACTGCGAAAGTTTCACGGAACAATCGTTTTTAATAATTTATCTACGCCCGAGGCGCGACGATTGTATGAAAAACATAGTAGTTAATGATTGCAGGTGGGGGGGGGGGGCTCTCCTGAGTCAGTGAAGGTGAGAGAGTTCTGCGACTATGGGGCGGCTTTCCAGTAGATGCTTAAATACTCGGATGTTGTTGGCAGAGCGAATGACATCGGGAAGTTCGAACAGGGAAAGAGTGGAATCTGGCGGTGCTTGTTGTCATTTCAATGTTAATACCAAAGGGAGAAGTACGGTCTCGCTGGGGTTTGTTGGCGTATAGAATGATGAACGAGGGATGACATGAGAACCATACATAATCATATGAGTAATACAAAGATCACCTATGACTCTCCTCTCAGTAAGCGGGCGCAGGCCAAGACTTTTTATGCGATCAGCATAAGAAGGTAGGGGAAGGGGATAGGAAGAGGAGGGGAAACAACATTATGGCTCGCTATTCCTGTCCCCTTATCTCAGGTATCATCTCTCGCCCCCGCTCTCTCTTTCTCTCATCGTCTGTTCTATCCGCTCTCCCCGCTGTTTGTGCCGCTGTTCTACTGGCGCAATGCGCCGAACCGTGGGTATACGAACCCCGGCTATTTCTCATTCCTCGCACTGATTGCCCTGTCATCTTTCTGATAAAGTCAGTTTGAGTCACATAGTAAGTCACATTGACTTTGACTTTGTCGAGAGAGTCTGACAGTACACCGACTGACTGAGTGGGATACTGAGTTTACACTCGCTGGTCAGACATATGATCACGCAAGAAGAATTCATCAAATTACTCCTTTGGGGTATTTCCTATATGCTTTACAATTTGTACAACAACAAAAAATGCGTCCATACGTAACTATCATGATTTTGAAATGTAATAGTATTTTATCTATTATAGCCAATCTTCCAATTATATGATTGAAAACATGTCCTACCACCGTTGTCCCATTGTACACTGTTTAAGCTCGCGCCCGCCCGTTTAGCCGCTGGTCACTTCACGACATTAAATACCATCCACTGAGCACAAATTCGTTGAGTTCGATTTATACAACTGCACACGATGACTTCCTTCCACGATCATTTTCATTTACACACGATTACACCATTCAATTCGAAAAATATAATACAATAAATAGTGAAAGTTTGCTAGTTCATGAGTTCATGAGTAGTAGCACGAAATTCATTGTACTAGCAACCAGCATTTCTAGTAAGTGCAATAAATTTATACGCACAAAACATACTACATTGGTTTTGGAAGAGTGTTATTGCAGATGGTGTAATGGTATTTCCTCCGGTAAACATGACCCTGTGCAACAGGATGATCTCACACCGTCATGTGCATCATGCCTTGGCGACAATTGGTATGTATATTGTAATTTCGTTGAGAGATTTCATCTCCTCTATTAGTCGTCAGACATCGATTGTGTCTGAGTGTTCTGTAATAGCGGAGAGGACATCATTCAATGACTTAACACATATTGCTCACTTATCCTCACAGTTTACAAAAAACATATCGGAAAGAGTATTCACAGGTTGCCGTGCTATACCGCAACCTGATAACTATGGCATCGCTCCAAACCATCGATTATTCGTCCTCGAGTGCTACCTGCATTGACGACTGGTCAGGACGAATAATTCCTATCGTTTGCAACCATCTAGTGCATACGTATGCTGATAGAAACAATTGTATATTTTATATAACCTATACACATTTTTTTCATTTTGTTCATGATTTTTTGCAATAAGACATATCGTCACTGAATTTCTCGAGCAACTGTCATCCCTACCCATTTGGATGAATGTACTACGTAACTATGAAAAGGCTCAACGTATAATTAATGCTTTATCTATCTACTGCACAATGACAACGGGTTGCAATTTCTTACAATTGTATATTGAATTTTATTTTCTTATTGAGCAATCGTTCGATCTCTCTTTTACAGATCCTGTTGATTGACCTAAGGATCAGGTCCGTAAGGAAGAGCTGGGTGATAAGCAGAATAAGTCCAGATTGAACGGGATATTCCTGAAAGTACAAGAATTTATGATTTATGATGAATCTCAGGGATACAAGCTGGTCTTCTAAGAACCATATCAGATATAACAACTCACTACTTTCCTAAACCAATTATACATTATATCGGTTTGAGTTGCGTTGAAACCACGAGAAGAGCCGATGCATACAGCTGAAAATGATAGTTTCGCTTACAATTCAAGAGCAATGGCCTGACTCTCTTCAGTTTGCACGCTCTCTCGTCTCTCTGACCGATGAGAGAGCGTGCAAACCGAAGAGAGTCAGACGATTGCTCCAATTCAAATACCGTCGTAAAGAGAAATAACAAGTCGCAAAATCAATAGCGAGCTATCGGTTTGAAATACATACGGCGACAGAACTCATCATGATAAACGCATGCGAGATCAATGATTGTAAATGCAAATGAGTAAGCGGAAAAGTGTCAATTTTTCTTTTCAAAAGTGGGGAGGCGTTTGGACTATGAGGCCTTCAACGCATGCCTGAGCAAACATGAAATGCGAACAAAAAATATCAATGAAATGTGGGCGATTCTCCCTTCGAGAGGAAGGATAAAGCTGCGAAAATAGTGAGCACGAACGAGAGTGATGGGAGAGAAGAAAGTTGCGATGCGAATCACGCGTGGCATTGAACTAGTGTAAACGAGCTCGCTCTCTATCTCTCGCTCTCTCTTCTATTCACGCTATGACTCCCTGCCCCTGTTCACTCTCTATTTCGTGACATCCGATTATCGAGAAATGAAATACTATAGGATGAGGAGAAAGGGTTCGGAGGGATGGTTTTTTTTATCAATCGACTTCGAAACTGGGATCATACTTGAAATAGGCTCGAATTGGTTCAGGCAAGCCTGCTGTTACATGTACATTGACCCAATCCTTTGTCCCTTCTCTTTTCTCTTTGTGGAAGTGCCGCAGGCTTCAAAGCAAGTCGGAAAAAAGGCTCATTTGCGCACAGCGTGTCAAAGGGGGAAAGATCCTCATTTGCGTGGCACAATTAATCCCCTTCATTCGCGGACAATGGGAGCGACGAACAATGGAACGAGACAATAGAAGTGCTGTGAAATGCAGGGTTTTCCGAACGTTTGTTTATGCCACCGCTGACTGAGATCGAAATTGACTAATCGGCTCCATAAGATTATGCGTAAAGGGTTTAGGAAACTTTCTGCACAATCGCCATATCCAAAACTTCATTCCCTTTTGAGTTAATGGCTCTAGACTACGCCGAACTGCCGCTTCATCGCAATTTGTTTCATGTTTAAATTATGCTTCATCCAAATTATAATGAGAAATTATGTCGCTCGTTTGATCGAACAGTGTTTTAACTACGTTTCAGACGTCAATAACGATTGGATTTTCTGATTTTCACGAAAGTTAGCAGAAATCAAAGAGTTGAAATATGTTTCGATAAATCAATAATATATTTTAACTGATATTTTTTTAATTAGGGGTGAATTCCCACGGACCGCCTCTAGAGGTGATAATGAGCCACAGTGAGAGGGCGAGTTCGACCCGAGAATCGATCTACCACGCAAATAAACTTTCTTCCCCCCTCTGACACGCTGTGTTGCGTGGCAGAACGATTTTCGGATCGATCTCGCCCTCTCACTGTGGCTATTTATCTCCCTCAGAGTCGGTTGATCTAAATTCATTCCTAATTTCCGAAAGCGATAAGATGTGACATTATAAAATTTGTGAAACATATCTGCATTATTTAATTTGCGCATAATTTCGAGAAAATCTGACAATTCGATAGTCATTTTTGGATGAAACGCAGTTAAAATCAACGATTACTGAAAGTTGTTCGCCGTAGGAACGAAAACGGTTATTTTATTAGGGTGTCCCATAAGTTCTTACACTTTTTTTCGGAGGAACGTAAAATCGGCCATATTCATTGTGCTTCCCAAATGTTAATATTAGTTAGTAGAGCAACCATTACACAATCCCACTATCCATTGAATTAATATCAGCTGCTCTCCTCTCTGTTAAGCTAATTTTTATGGAACGGGTACTTTTTTGACCCATCGAAATTAATTTTCCTACGAAAGAGCGCAAAGGTTTGATGCCACTAACTAACTATTTTGAATATGCACGATCCTACAATCCTTTCCGTGTACTTAACTTATGATATTGATTTGCCTTTTATGAGTGTTAGCGTTCAATACATACAACACTCACACGGGAAAGCTAGGTTCTTTCTCTGGGCGATCAAATCGAACCCTAATTTGGATATGCGCTAAATGGAGATAATTAGTGGTACTCCATATTACGTTGTGCAAATAACATTTGAAGAGCTTAGAGGGAAATTTAATATCAATTATTTGTTTGATCATGAAATGTCATCGGCAAGGTGGAAAAAATGGTTCAGTTTTTTAAAAGATTTTTTTTGTTTTTTATTGTTGCATCAACATCAGTAGGCAGATTCCTTCCAGATTTAGGATAAATATTAAGCTATTCATACACTGGTCAATTTCGATCTTAGTCGTCTGCGGCATGAGCTAACGTTCGCAAAACCCTGCGAAAACAGCTAAAATCGACTATCGAGCTATCTCCTCCGAGGGGAGTTAAGATATCGAGGTGTCGATTGTGCAGAAAGATGCCTAAACCCTTTCCGCGCAATTTGACGAGCGCGATTGATCAATTTCGATTTTAGTCGTCTGTAGCATGAGCTAACGTTCGCAAAACACTGCATTTCAGACCGTTCCCATTGTCCCTTTCCCATTGTTCTGCAGCTCCCATTGTCCGCCATTAATTGAATTTGCTCTGCCACGCAAATGAGCTTTTTTTTCTGAATTGACTTGCTGTGGGCTTGAAATCGGCCTCAACTCGGCGATTGGGTATGTAAATTTGGAAAATTACCGCGCGCGATATCATCGATCCTAAGAAAGTTAGCAATTTGTATGTGAATGCCTCGCCCCAAGCCGGTGACGCCGACTTGAAGGGAGAGAGGGCTTATCGCCTGATTGATCGCCGACTTGAGATACTCTTCAACCCGTACTCGTATGTAAATCTCCTCTCTCCTCTCACTCTCCTCTCGCCTCTCGTTGCGATAGGACGCGCGCTTTTCTCTCTATTATTTAGCGCTAATTACGGCTTATTAGCCTCTCTTCCTTCCGTCTTTCCTAATTCAAGCTTCTGACTCCCCTACCTAGTGTATTCTACCCATTTTCATGCATTAATTCCCCTTAATTAGCTCATAATTGCGTAAACTCTTATTTTCCCGCCCTTTCCTCTCTTTCTCTCGCCCCTCTCCATCCCTTTACTCTCTCGCTCTCTCGCCCCTAGTTCACGTGCACTCTCTCGTTACCATGTCCACCCCCATCCCCTCCCACCTCCCTCCCTCCCTCCTCTCCACTACCCTCCCCCCTTCCCCCTCCCCACCTCCGACGGTCGCAAGCGTCGCGCCACCCAGTCGGAGGAGGACTTCCGTGCTGCCGCCAAGACCCAGCTGGAGGAGGTCACCAGCAGGTTGTCGGCCTACCTCGACACGGAGTCTGAGCGTGCCACTGACCCTCTCTAGGGCTTTCGAGGCCTGTCTCCAGGTGCTCTCTAACACTCTGGAGAAGCATCTTCAGCCCTCCGAGTGCCCTGTGGAGAGGGAGAAGAGGGCCCGCTCGATCGTGGTCGAGAACCTGGCCGAGTCTGCTCGTTCCCTTCCCAGTGAGAGAGTCGAGGACGACTTCGCCCATGCCACCCGCTTCCTCGATCTCACGGGAATCGAAGTCCGTCCGGACACCGTATTCCGGCTCGAAGAAGATCAAGGAGCAGCGCGAGTACTCGTCTGTGCTCATCCGCCCTTCTCTCTCTGAGAAGGAGAGGGCAGCGCAGTACGAGCTACGAGTGAAGAAACGCAAGCTGAATGAGGAGGGCAAAGGCACGTGGGTGATCTACGCTGGTGAGCTGATGAAGAAGGAAGACGTAGCAGCCTTCAAAGCCCAGTCGGCGGCTAAGGACAAGAATGTGAAGGGAAACTAGCACCTCACTGCAGACCTCCCTCTATCCTCTCTCCCTCTCTTTCAATCAGTACCCATTCCTCACCCCTACCTGCTCATTCTAGCTTATTTTCTCAATTCGTTTCCCCCTCCATTCCTTCCTCTGACATTCTCCAAAAGATATCTTGTCTCTATTACAACGCTCGATCATTAGTTAATAAGCTACCATCCTTCCACTCCCTCTTAAAAGTAGAGCAACCAGACATTGTGTTCATCACCGAATCTTGGCTAACTTCTCGTATACCTACCTCATTGATAATCGCTGATCTCCCATATCATGCCATTAGACGTGATCGTTCCAATGGCCGAGGAGGCGGTACACATATTGTACTTCGTGACCATTTTCACTACTCTATTCTAGGTTCCATCCATAGTAGTCTTGAATCCCTCTCCATTGATCTGCTCACATCTTCTTCCTCTTTTATTCGTCTGTGTGTTGTGTACCGACCTCCTAGCTACAGTACTACCCAGACGGAAAATCTCGTTGATTGTCTCTCAGACCTTCTTTCCACTAGTCCCCACCCAATCATATTCATAGGAGACTTCAATAGCGACATCATCTCCAGTTCTATTCCAGCCACGGAGCAATCACTTCACTCCTTCGTCTCTACTTCCGATCTCACCCATGTAATCCGTAGTTCCACTAGAATAGATCGATGCATAGATTGGCTACTGGCTAGTGATCCATCCATAGTACACAACCCCACTGTAATTCCCTCCTTTCCTACATCCGATCATTTTGGTATATCCTTCTCTATTGATTCTACATGCATCCCTCCCGCTCAATCATTAGTCAGAGATTTCGCTCGCGCCAACTATGACCAACTCTCGTCTTTCCTTCTCACTTTCGATTGGTTTACAACTTTTTCACAAGCACCTGACCCTGAAAACATGTATTCCAACTTTGTGTCTGTAGTCCACCACGCCATTGATCTTTTCGTACTGTATCACAGTCCTAAGCCTACTATCCATTCTTATCCCCCTCATATTCAAAAGCTAATTAAACACCGTAATTCCTTGTTCACGAAGTATCATTTACTCTCAATACGCCCTCAATACGAAAAGTGCAGTAGAGATCTATTATTTCAAATTAAAAAAATGGAACCAATTTTGCGAACATAAAAAACTAAAAAACACTAAAGATCTCTACCGACACATCCGTTCTCTTACCCAGCCGAAGCCTTCTGTCCCCAAACAACTTATTGATTCTTCTGGAACTATCGTAACTAGTACTTTAGACATAGCTAATGCCCTTGCATCCCGTTTTGCTTCCCACTTCACACTTGATGACGGATTATTACCATCCATTCCCTCTTACCCCTCTACCTCATATCTCACAAATGTATCTTTCTTCCCCCATCACGTGTATAAGGCTTTAAAGCAGCTCTCACCATCATGCTCTACGGGCCATGATAACATTCCTCAGATTGTCTTTCGTAAATGTGCACATTCCCTCTCCCTCCCCTTGTGTGATATCTTCAACATTAGTATGGCAACCGGCACTGTCCCATCGCTATGGAAATTCTCACTCATTACCCGAATCCCCAAACCAAACAAGAATCCCCAGTCACCTGATTCTTATCGCCCTATCTCCATACTATCTCCTGCCTTTAAAACAATGGAACGCCTTGTCAAAAATAAGCTTGCCCCTTACCTCTACCGCTCCAATATCATTCCCAATTACCAACATGGTTTTCGATCCGGTGCATCTGTTCTTACCAACCTTTTAGATTGTGAAAATGACTGGACTCTAGCCCACTCCCGTAAAGAGCAGACTGATGTTATTTACCTTGATTTCTCTCGTGCATTCGACACCGTCCCCTTTCCTAAACTTCTCTCTAAATGCTTGCATTATGGTATCAACGGTAACCTTCTAAATTGGATCTCTGATTTTGTAACGGATAGGCTTTTCTCCGTAAGATTAGGTACTATCGTATCCAAGTCCTTCCCTGTCCTCTCCGGCGTACCGCAACGATCTGTACTAGGGCCTATTCTATTCTCCCTTTATATATCGGATATAACACATGTCCTTGCTCCCTTCCCCGATGTGTGTGTAAAAGCATACGCGGATGGAATTAAGATTTATGTTTCCTACACCAATAATACTAAAGCCTCTCGCACTTCCCAATTACAGTATGCTCTAGATGCCATCTACTCGTGGACTGTATCCAATCAATTGTCTCTTTCGGAATCTAAATGCACTCATCTTCACATTGTTTCCTCACCCGCTCCCCAATATCTCATTAATAGCGTTGTCCTCGAGCAAGTCTCCCAACAACGAGATCTAGGTGTACATGTACTTCCCACCCTTAATAGCTCTGCCAGTATTGATGATCGTGTCCAGAAAGCCACTTCTGTCATGCATATTATGCTTCGTGCAGTAACAGTTAATAACCCCTCTATCCTTATCAAATGCTTTAAAACATATGTTCTCCCTCACATTGAATTGTCCTTTCTGGAACCCTCATATTAAAAAACAGAGTCAGAAGATTGAGAAAATCCAAGAAAAATTCACTCGTATTCTATACTATCGGTGTTTTCCGTCTCCGTCATATCCTCTTGGTCTACCATCCTATTCTCAACGTCTGTCTTTCCTGGGTCTTCAAGCGCTTTTTGAGAGGAGAGTCACTTATGATTTAGTCCTGGCCCGTAGGATTATGTATGGAGACACCATACTCGATAGAAGTAATTTTTTCCTGTTTGCTCCCCTAAGAGAAAGGACCAACAACTTTGGAATCCATATTGAGAAAACCAAATCGACACCTCGATACCACTGTTTTTCTCGTAGAGTTTCTAGGATTTTAAACGCTCTTCCTACCCATGTATTGTCATCTCCCAGCATCCCTGTTTAAAAAAAAGATTAAGAGCTCTTCAATTTGATTTTAGTAAATATATTTTCCAATAGTACTTCCCTCCACCACTTCCCATTCCCATTCCCATAGTCCCCATACCTCCACCCTTCATCCTCGCCCCCTCCCCCTATTTAGAGATCTTCTGACGCTGGATCTCGGAGCAGAGTCTACCTGGTCTACATCGAGTGCCCCCTCTTCGATAAAACTCCCCATCAGACCAGACGAAGACAGATGAGACCAGCCGATTGGATCTTCTCATTTTACGATTGCACCTCCATCCCCCCATCCCCCACATTCCTCCCTTCTTATCGTATTCCTTCATTCGTATTTCTTCCTCACAAACATTGATTATCGATAATGCCATATGTGAATACAGAAATCTGATGAGAAATGTCAATGCTGGTCTGATAATAGACGAATTAACAGTAAATCATATACTGACACTTAGCACGGGACATGTGTAAGTGAATGAATTTCAAAAAAATAAATCATAATCGGAGAAATTATTAAGGAATTCAATTCTCAACATCGTTCAAGCTCAGTACACAAATTTATTCTACAATTTTCTGGTGAATTTGATTGTACTTCAAATAAACACAGTAAGAATGAAAATATTTTTTATACAAATATAACAGTTGATGCCTATCCAATTATGTAAGTTTGTTTTAAATGCAATAATCAGATCTTCAATTACTGCTCACGGAAGGCTACGTAATTTCGAATTTGGACGCAATCTCTCTCTCTCTCTCTCTCTCTCTCTCTCTCTCCTTCGGATGTCATCAGAATCATCGTCAAGGATGAAATTGAGTCAATCGACAACTGGCGTCTGGTGGGGAATTTTGAAATTACAAGTGCAAAATTGATTTGTTCAAGTTACTCGAGGGTCCGTGAATGCGTAGGAATGCGTTTTCCTGAAAAAGTTGTTAATTTATTTATAAAATAATCGAATTGCATAACCTCTTGACCGGAGAAATGTAATCCATTGCCATAATATGTTTACAGATTAGGTTTCCGGAATTGGGCGTAACATCTTTTGAATCATTTTCAAATATGTTTCATGTGCGCTATCTATGCATACTATATATTGTATACATGAAACATATCCGAAAATGATTCAAAAGACGCCCAATTACGCCCAATTCCGGAACCCTATTACAGATATCCCCACAATGGAATGAACTTGCAAACGAGAATTTAATAAAAAGGAAGCGAATGCCTAAAATCAAATTGATATATTTACTTGATGTGTTTTCGCATCGGAGAATCAAAATTGTCATATCTCGGATATATGCGAGATATTTCGGAATAGGCAGCAATTGGCTTCAACAAAATGGCGAATTTTGGAAAACGGTTTGTGCACCAAGGTTTGATACCATATTACTAATATATATACAGGACAATGAAACCAATTACACGAGTAGAATTACGCATATGTAATCGATGTTCTCATATAGACACATTGATTATCGACAATATCATATGCTAAAACGTTGACGTGACGAGAAATGTTAATTCAGGTCTGATCATACAAGAACTAAAGATAAATCTCATACTAACACTACGGTCGGGAAATGTGTAAGTTCATCAATTTCAACAATAACTTAATAAATTATAGGGTTTCAATTCTCAAAATCGTTCAAGCTCATTCTGCACGAAAATTGGAACTGCAGTTTTCTCGTTATTTTGATTGGTCTTCAAATAAATCGAGTAAGAATTCCTTTTTTTCGTAGACTTTTTTCGTAACAATAAGTATTATTTTATGGTAAAAATATTATTTTATTATGTAATCGTATTTGCATTGTTATAATCAGGTCTTCATATGCTTTTTACGGAAGGCATGCGCTACGTTTCATCAATTCACATAATTTCTCATCATGATCAAAGAGAGACCGTAATTGTTGATATAATTACTGAAATCTGGCAGAGAATGACCAGTTTCGCCAAGTATTCCATAAATATCGATCGCACGAGCAATTGCTTAGTTAATGCGAAGATCAAGCGCCTCGAGTGATTGATTGATGTACAATTTCGACTATTCAAATATAATTAAATTCATTGTATACCAGTTCAAACACTATTGAGATAACATGTTGTCAAACCCGTCAAGGTGATTGATGAAAGAAGAAATATTGGGAGCTGTCTAGCAGAGACTATATTGACACGCCATCTTGATTTCGTTGGATATCTCGGTGTTGTTTGCACTGGCATTTCGTTACAGTCGTTGTCGGTTTTCTCATTATAGAAGTTGAAATGTGAGTAGATGTCACTCAGTGTTGATCCAATCATGCACATATATGACACATTCGGTCCGTACAAAGACAAACCACACACCATAACATGCAAGTTGCGTGCCATGACATCACTATACTTATCGAAACCCGTCGAGAGCCCAACCCGAGTTGGTAATCCTGTCTGAAATTCTAGGATGTTACTCGATCGATTCATTTTCAACAAATCGTGTTCATTCCGCTCTTATGAAGGAAGAGCCATACAGTACAACAGTGAATAGTAACGCTGCAATGTAGCATTTGTACGACCCCCATTCTCACCTCCGTTGGAAACTCGACAACTGCTCCCGCCAATATTCGAAACTGTTTGTGATCGCGCTTTATTCGAAAATCCGCCCAACGACTCTCAATCTCTCACTGTTATTCATCTCCATTCGCTTCTCACACTCTTCATATAGATGGACCTCGGCATTCTTCCCTCGGACGTCATCAGAATCATCGTCAAGGATGACATTGAGTCAGTGGACGATTGGCGTCTAGTGAGTTGATTTTGACTGGACAATTATAAATTATTTAGGCACTGCAGATTTTGTGTATTCTTAGGAATTGATTTGATTTCTGGAAACGGAAACGCTATTAATGTATATGTTTAATGTTACAACCTCTTGAACAAACAAAGTTGAAATGATTTCTACATTATTTTTTTACAGATTTCCCCACAATGGAATGCACTAGCGAATGAGCAATTAATCCGAAGGAAGAGACTGCCTAAAATAAAATTGATTAGTTTACTCGATGTGTATTCTCATTGGGTTGTAAGAATTGTAATTTATCCACTACTTGCACCATACTTCGGAATGGCCAATTGGTTTCAACGAAGTGATGGATTTTTCAAAACGGTTTGGTTATCGAAAATGCCAACTAAACATTTACGAATTTCAGGAGGATAGAGATCATTCTATGTATCGCATAATGCATATTTTTAATAGATGTTCGCGAATTGAAACATTGATTATTGATAACACCATACACGAATACGGAGGCATGATGAGAAATGTTAATGCTGGTCTAATCATAGACGAACTAACGATAAATCACATACTAACACTTAGCACGGGAAATGTGTAAGTGAATTAATTTCAAAAATAAATTCTAATCGGAGAAATTGTTAATGAATTCAATTCTCAACATCTTCCAAGCTCATTCAGTCCACAATCTCATCCTTCAATTTTCTGGTGAATTTGAATGGACTTCAAATAAACACGGTAAGAATTCATGTTTTCATATAATTCTGTAATTGAAGCCTATCCAACTATGAAATGGTGTTTTCATTGAAATACCGAGCTCTAGGGTTCCGGACTTGGGCGTAATTGGGCGAATTTTGGTCTATTTTCAGGTATGTTTCATGTGCGGTATATGAGAGACATCGCGAGAGAATCACCTTCTTCGCGGCGGTAGAATCAAAATCATCCTTTCCTGATGTAAGCTGGGTGAAAGGTATTTCAAATGATGCTCTTTCAAACTGCGTTGTCAGAATTTTGATAACTCTCGTCATCTTCGAGATTCAGAAGGCCAAAATTGGGACACTCACTTTTTAGTGGTCAAATCGAGCTCACTTAAATGGTCATAAGTTCGCTTAAAATGAAGATAGAAGGTCGTTCTGTTTTCAGAAAGAAAGCTGAGAAGATTCTCTACAACTTTTATGTTGATCATTTCATTCCATGTGTATGTCCCAGTGCGGGGTGGTCGGGTCAACCAAAAATGATCGAATTCTGGAAAACAGAAAAACCCCCCTGAATAATTATGTGCGATTTGTAGACACTATATGTGACTAATTTGGCGCCAAAAATTATCCAAATCAAAAGGGGTATAAAAAAACGGCGTGACTTTTCGTCGGGCCATGTCGGAATGAGTCCCAGACCAAAGAACCCACTAAGCTCCAACTGACAGCTATTAGCCTCAAATCGGTCCAAAATCACCCAAAACAACATTTAGAATAGTTTGCGGACTCAATACAGTACTCCCATTGGGTAAAAAATACGATCGGACCTATAATTTGATAATCAATTTTCAGACCCTTCTCAACTTCAGCGCTTGGCCCACATGCGTTAAAGCACTTTCAAATAACGTAGGAATGTCCCTCTAAACTATTCAAAGAAAGGTCACACCAATAACTACGGTATTTCATCTGAGGGAACCAAGAAAAAGAACAAAACGGTACTTCACGTTAATATAATGTGTAGAGCACGATGAGCTGAACATTTCATATGTTGAAAGTTAGTCTCTGTCTTTCCATTGAAGTGCGATACGGAGCTTAGAAGATGCCTAGAAACGGGCTAGAATCCCCCAAGAGCGCGCGCTCTAACCGTCTGCCGCTCTCGCCCCTCTGATCTCCCTCTCTCTCCCCTGTATTTAGCGCTCTCCCGCACGCGTCTCCCTTCGGTTTTGGCCAACTTCTAGGCTCCGTAGCGCACTTCAATGAAAAGATAGAGACTAACTTTCAACATATGAAATGTTCAGCTCATCGTGCTCTACATTTTTAGCTATGTGCTGGGCCGCTAACATTATGTTAACCTGAAGTACCGTTTTGCTCTCTTTCTTGGTTTCCTCAGATGAAATACCGTATTTATTGGTGAGACCTTTCTTTGAATAGTTTAGAGGGACATTCCTACGTTATTTGAAAGTGCTTTAACGCATGTGGGCCAAGTGCTGAAGTTGAGAAGGGTCTGAAAATTGATTTTCAAATTATAGGTCCGATCGTATTTTTTACCCAATGGGACTACTATATTGAGTCCGCAAACTATTCTAAATGTTGTTTTGGGTGATTTTGGACCGATTTGAGGCTAATAGCTGTCAGCTGGAGCTTAGTGGGTTCTTTGGTCTGGGACTCATTCCGACATTGCCCGACGAAAATTCACGCCGTTTTTTTATACCCCTTTTGATTTGGATAATTTTTGGCGCCAAGTTAGTCACATATAGTGTCTACAAATCGCACATAATTATTCAGGGGGGTTTTTCCGTTTTCCAGAATTCGATCATTTTTGGTTGACCCGACCACCCCGCACTGGGACATACACATGGAATGAAATGATCAACATAAAAGTTGTAGAGAATCTTCTCAGCTTTCTTTCTGAAAACAGAACGACCTTCTATCTTCATTTTAAGCGAACTTATGACCATTTAAGTGAGCTCGATTTGACCACTAAAAAGTGAGTGTCCCAATTTTGGCCTTCTGAATCTCGAAGATGACGACAGTTATCAAGACAACGCAGTTTGAAAGATCATCATTTGAAATACCTTGCGCCAAGCTTACATTAGGATACGACGACGTTTTGTTCTACCGCCGCGGACCCCCATCAAATGGGTGATTTTCTCGCGATTCCTCTCATATATATGCGAACTATATAGGGAACATAAAACATACGCGGAAATGGTCCAAAATGTGCCCAATTACGGCCAATTCCGGAATTCAGTCCTGTTTAATTCAGGTCTTCAATTGCTGCTCACGCAAGGATTACTTCATGTGTCTTCAATTCAATTGTTTTGTCGGCAAGATCAAAGCAATAACATAAACATTGATATAATTACGGCAATCGGGAAGAGTATCATCGGCAGTTTCACCAATTTTTCTAAGAGCTTCCTTTGCTCATCAATTCAAGCGACTATCAAGCGCATCGAGTGAATGTATGAAGCGCAATTTCGACAAAGTACAATAAATTAATTTCAAATTACCTTCAATGACTAGTGCCAATGTTGGGAAAAGCACTGCGAAATATTTACGGAACAATCGTTTTTGATAGAATGTGATAAAAATTCAATTCCCGCCCATTCGCCCCACCCCCGACTTGGCACGTAATCATCAGAGTTCTCCCGCAATTCCAATCTCAGAGATTCCGTACCTCCACCGGCACGCCAAAGGCGCGAAAAATCTGATGATTGTTACAATTAATGCTATTTTTTCTGTGTCTTTCATTATCTTCAGAACCGTAGAGTTGCTCCCCCTTGACGAAAGGGGCGCGGAGAGTCGGGGAACACGGATCAGCGAAAGCTGCATTTAAAACAGTTTTCCTGAGGGGTGATGACTGTAGCCTCCTCCCCTCCTCTCCCCTCAGTTCCGGCACCGCTCTCATTCCATATCTGCCATCTACATTCTCCCTCTGATGGTGAAAGGGCCAAAGCTGAGTCAATATCAGTTGCCAGAGAATGATCTATCGCCCCTTTTTCCGGAGCTATTCCCATATTTTGCTACGTGTCCATGTGCGTCTGAATTCTGCCTGGACAAATCGATTTCAGTTTTATCTATTTTCAAATTACACTTTCTGTCTCTTCTCCTCTTTCTCGCTGTCCCTCTCTCTCTCGTCCTTCGTGTAGGCATCATAGGTTGTGAAGACTCCCATGCTCTTGCCCTATGCATTCGCTAATGTTTCGTTCGCAATATTCGAAATTGCTAGCCATCACGCGATATTCGAAAATCCACCAAACGAGGCTGTCAGTCATCTTCATTCGATCGCACGCGCAAACCCTTCGTTTAGATGGACCTCGCTTCTCTTCCCACTGACGTCATCAGGATAATCGTCAAGGATGACCTGGAATCAATCGACGACTGGCGTCTGGTGAGATCCTTAAAATTTAAAGGTGAAACAAAGTCGCTCAAGTCGCACGAGATTCCGTGAATTTCTACGAATTTGTTTGAATTAATTAGTCTTAAATTCATTATTTACTGCCGGAACAACCTCCGGGAAAGTGCACATCATTATCGTAAACGTAGTTTGTTTACAGATATCCCCACAATGGAATGCACTCGCTGTCGACATTTTTAGACAGAGGAAGGGACTGCCTGAAATCAGATCGATTAAAGTAGTTGATTTGGTTTCCCAATTGCGTGTGGAAATTCTTGTTTCAACGCAACATGCACGATATTTCGGCGTTGACAATTGGCCTCAACTAAGGGGCGGCTATTGGAATATGGTTTGTCACTGATAAAAAATCGGGGAAAAATAGCTACAGTCAATAATTTCAGATGAATGAAAAACATGGCTTGAATGTCATTTCGAATATGCTCAATCGATGTTCGCAAATATGTTACTTAACTATCGATAATAGCATATGCAACAAATACGGACATCTGATGGGAAATGTCAATGCGGGTCTGGTCATAGATGAATTTGTTCGACACTAAATTCGATCCTTTCCTGTTATCCATTATTGAATTGTTCATTTACTCGTTTAATGCATGATTACCATTTTTAACATTTATCGGATTGGTGAATGAAACAGATAAACATAGAATACGATACAATTGTACTATGACATTAGATCTTTCACTTCTGAATATAGTTGAATATATTAATTGTCTCACACTTTTCACGAAGAGTAATGCTAACCCGGTGAGTCTGATCGCGGAGCATTCATTTGATCATAATCCGTCATTTTCCTTCTTCACTTGCATTGAGATCATCGAGTGTAGGGCACTGTTCATGGGAAACTTGAGGCACGAAGGCAAACGTCAAATCGCCAACTTTGGGTGGAGTATCTCTAACGAAGAATGGCAACGAATGCATGCATTATCAGCCCACTTTCCTGCTAAATCTTGCAAATTTTAATTTGGGATGGGCGCACTACAATTGCAGTTTGAAAAATAATTGAATCGAGCAAGAAATGAGGAAAATTCAACGATATTTAAATGATAGCCCGGATATTGTACGTCATTCCACCGGAATAAGTCCACTGCTAGTGTGTCGTTCACAATTCGAGAACATTACAATAAATTTATTCGAAAGTTGAACATTTCAAAATGGCGAAAATGAAAATGATATTGTTCTTTAATCGTTTATCAGATATTGTCAAGTTTTACGAAATTTTGATGCATTATTTCGGCAGTCGTGTAGTCTTTCTGCAATTTGTGCACTAATGAATAACGTGATGTAGTTTTTATATGAACTCTGTCTTTTGTGAAAAAACAAGCGGTATATCAGATAAGTATGTTCTCGATAAATACTACTTTGAAGATATATTGTTTGCAAAGCTAGATTAAGGCTGATTGGTGAGCTTTCTTGTTATAAGTCCATCTTTAAGGTCGTATTAAGTCCGCTTTCCTTCACCTCTTCCTTCAGAAGATTTCTGCTCAGTTTTTGACCCGAGAGATCCTTGCCTACCTCAGGTACTCCGTCGTTATCCTTCTTCTCTTCCTTGCCCAGTTCTGCAACCCCCTCATATCTGAAGTTTTACCTTTCCAAAGGTTGTTCATGGAAAATGGATAACATCATCTAGAGAACTGTTGTGAGAGGCTCCTGAGGTCCGAAAATGTGAGATTTCATGAGATGCTCCCATTAACTAAGCAAGAAACGGCATTATTTTGAAAGTGTTGAACACGCAGAATGAAGGGAGCTATTTCGTGGGAAGCCATACCTAATCCGTATGCGCACTAGTGTTCGAAAATCTGTGCAACTTTTCGTTCTATAAACTATATGCTCACTCTGTCGCTCGAGAGAGCATGCTGAATGAAGATAGCGTTGTATCGTCTGTCTATTCCTTACCTATTACTACGGTAAGAATGCTTCGACGAGAGTAGCGAGTCGCGAGTCGCCATAGGCTACCCATGTGCTCATAACTGTCTCTGTGATGAGAGTCACAACCTACAAATGATTTTAGTTGCAGCACACTTTAACTGGGAACACCAGGAAAATACATGCAAAAAAATCTCACTTTCTGAATAAACAAGTTATGTTTGTAGCTTCATATTGGAATGCATCATTCACTTTTTGAGATATGTGGTGAGATTATGTAAACATCTGCAAGGAAATAGTATACGCGGAGTCATTAAAATTAGTTTCAGCTAGACAAAGATAATTTCAATAATGTTAGGCAGGACACAATGAAACGTGATTAAAAAGACCGACAACTCGAGTGTTCGGAAGTAAGATCTACGAACGGAAGCTGAGTAGGAAAAAATAGGAAATACTTGTTGTATATGATATATATGAGTAAGGCTGAGTGAAACAAGGGGCATTCTCGCACTGTGGCTTCTCTTGAGGTATGAATGAGAGGGTAGAAGAGAAAGAAATAGCAAGAGAGAAAATACTAATGAAAAGAGGGAAAAGAGTTATGGAGGGGTTGAATGTTATTGATGCAAGTCCTCGCTTGATTGCATTTTAGTACGAGATTTGAGATTGCGTCACCACTATACGACTGTGGTTCGGCGTGCTTAGGATGTAATTAGGATGCTTCAATACTCTTCTCGACAAGATATCACGAGAAATGCGTCACGACTTTACGAATTCGCTCTTTGATCTTCGGAACTACGTGATCAAGTAGATGTGTGTAGCTATTAGTTCGACCCAGCTGTTTTGCAACTGAGAAATTTACGATTTGAACATGTATTACCCAAATCCGTAGAATGGCTCAACTTGGGGGAGCAAATGTAGTACATCTGAAAACATGTATGCACTGTGATTTCTAGAGTACACTGCGTTCTTTAGAGACAAAATGATAACAATTTATTCGTTAACAAAAAATAGAAATATATTTGTTGAGCAAATAATCTCTTCTTCAACGAAATTCTGATGCATTATCCTTCTGCAAAATGCATCCGTCATTGATATTAGAGTAGGGTTCCGCAATTTGGTCGTAATTGGGCATCTTTTGAATGATTTGCGGATATGTTTCATATAAAATATATATAGTATACATATATAGAGCACATGAAACTAATCTGAAAATGATTCAAAAGATGCCCAATTACGCCCAATTCCGGAACTCAATAAAGTGAGAGGGTAATCTCTTCAATCTCGCAAACCTTGATAGCGTCCGATTCTTAATTTTGTTATCCTTCCTCTCCTCCTTTCCGATTTCGGTGACTGGCTGAGACCGGATTTAGGAGCGTACAAATAATGCATGATCTTTTTGCTTTCATTCCATTTGAATGAGAGAATCCACGGCAAAACACTATTTCTTACCTATTATTCCGAAAGGTAGATGAAGCTAATTACGAAACGCCAGACTCGATCCATGTTGAGAATAAACCTTTGTTGGATGAAGGAGGAACAACCTGGAAATGATTTGAGATCAAGACAATTCAGCGCATGCTTTACTTACTTAAGTTGCATAATGTTAGTTGCTAAAAATTCTCATTTAGGAAGTTGGCGAGATTATGTAAGAATCTGAAATAGTAATATTGTTTGCTAAGAAATAGTGGTGAATACTCTATAGCTATGATACACTGCTAGACAAAGTAAGCGTAAGGGCAACTTCCAGAGCGCTAGATACGGTTAGGAAGAAGAAAGTATGAAGAGAAAATGCTGGCTAAATTGAAGGAAAAAAACGAGAGAATGCGAGATGAAATTGGATTAGTACGAATGAAATTCGGCAACCATACATTGCGACAGAAATATAATAACGATGAAACGAATGCGTAAAGTGATATATCACGTACGATAAAAAGGGACTGAGGGAAATCAAGGCTCTTCTCATGGGGTCTTCTCACGCAGTGACGACACTGGATGCATGAAGGGAGAGTGCCTGTAAAGAAATGAGAGGGAGAGAGCGCGTGATAAGAGAGATAGGCGTGGCATGTTATTGAATCCTGGACTGGAAAAAAACGCTTGCTTACACGTTAGTACGTTATTTTACGTTTCGTCACGACTATACGATCGCGGCTAAACGTGCTCAAAATCGTAGTGGATGCTTCAATAGCTTGTTGATATGCATTCACGACTATACGCCTTTGGTCTTCGACCTTCGGTAATACACGATTCGAACTACATCAAAGAGTTATCAAACAATGTCGGTGAAAACACAATTGTCGATCCGTCAACACTCAAAAAGACGCATCGGGTCTTTCCTTCTTCTGCAGTTTGTGATACGGAAGAACTGAAAATTATTGTATGTAAATCTGAAATATCCGTCGCCTTTAATAATGAACTAAGATATTTGAATACAATTTATACAACACTAATTATACAACACTGCAACACTTTTTTATACAACACTAGGTGAACAGGTAGGAAAAGGGTATACCGAGCGAAGCGGACTACTGCGGAATTCTATTCATACTTTTACATTATTTATTTCAATGGAACTGTCTTGTAGTGCGCTTCGAGGAATGGAAATCCGTCGAAGAGGTAGTTGTTGATAATCGTCCGGTATGGCATCATCAATTGGTCATCATCGAGTACAGGGAAATATGAATAACTTATAATACATAGAACCGACCGGAACTCACATATTCCAAAATTCATGAAATATTTACAGACAATTCAGCGCGAAATTCTGACCATGGAATCACTTTCAAAAGTTCCCAATGTTTTTTTTGGATATTTTTTTCAGAGGCCAGAATATGCATTTTTGTGCGTTTTTGAACTGAAAATTTTCCCACAACATCAAATTTTTAAAAAAAGACATTGGGGAACTTTTGAAACAGTTTTGCTGGTCAGAATTTCGCGCTGAATTTTCTGTGAATATTTCATGAAGTTTTCTATTAATTTCGGTAATCTCTCACCACTCGAGAAAATGATGCGAATAGAATAAGAATCAATAAAATAAGCGAGATGATTGGACGACTACCTGCTCCGACGAAATAAAAGCCGCAACGCGCCACGCGAGTTGCCAGACGGCCATCATATCATCCATTTTGGCTGATTCTTTTGAAGCTGAAACATTGTAGATAGTTGTGTTTATAGTTGTGTTTCTTTGAATTCTTCTTATAAATTTCCATTCACAGCAAAATTATATGTATTCTTGGAATGTAATTATTGCATTTGCACGCGATTGCATCGGGCTTTAATCGTTGTTCATTTGTTGCATAGCCATTATTTCTTATCAGATGGAGACTAGGCGTAAGCGAGGGAGTCGAAGAGGCGAAGATGGCGAGAAAACGAAGGAAATGAGATTGCAGTGCCGCTTTCGAGTATTTTTTCATTGGTTCACAGCAGATACTCATAGCGCGTCTTTGAGGATCACTTCTCGGAACTGCCAAATGATTGCGTAATCGATGTTTTAACGAGAGTAAATCAGTCAGTTTGTGATAATCATTAATGGAAAATGCAAGCACGTTTAAAGTGATGATCTCGACGAAATTGGAGCGATTAGCAAGAAACTGGGCGAATTATCGATTATTTGTCGATCAAAAGCTGTGAAAGAACAATGTTCATCGCTATTTATCGCACAGGTCACAACAATTAAATTGAAATTTTAATTAAAATACTGAATTTGTCATAAATAAGGAATCAAATCGTTTTGCCATTTTTCCAGGAAAGCGCAACACACGTCTTTCTCAACATTCAACGCGATTTTCACAGATCCTACTGGATGGAAATGTCTCCAAAATCAAGAAGTGTTCTATTTATAGTTGGCAGCACATCACATGGAAACCCGTACGTCACATCGAAGCCCGTACGTCATTACACTCTGCTAGATGCGATGGATATTATATCATCAAGCAATTGTGGTAGTGCATTAAACTAGTTGCTTGGAAGTGGTAGTTTAGGGTTAAAATGTAAATTACGGCGAGACGTTACGATATTATTTCATGTGTGATTCGCAGGAAACTTACGCCATCCCATCGCAACAAGAGGTCATTTCAAAAACAATCGCGTATCGCATATCTTCGGTGTCGGAGCGATTCGAGTTTACGCAGTGCATGTTCGAGTGGGTAAGAATACGATTAAAAGAGAAATGCGATGCTACGACCAATTCAGATATGTATTGATGACAACATGCTAACGCTTTTTAACCGTTTCATTCGCAATGGATCGGTAACAAATTTGCAAGGCAGACAGTGCATCTTATCTGTGCAACCTAACATAAGAGAAAGGTTGGAATAATGTAACCTTTTTTTTCGATTTTTCTACTTTATAGGTTTCTTGAACTACTCCTTTCTGCTAGAGCATCGACGGTGATTGTGCAATTTGATGAAGAGATCCAAATTGTGACCAATGACTTCCAAAATACTCGCAAATGCTTCTCCCGAGGTTATCGATGGGTGGCCGCTTCAATTATGTAAGTAATTTAAAATATACAATAGCAAATCTACTTATTTGATACGCTGAACAATATATCCAAACATTTTCGCTCATTTCTCGACACTACAACCCCAAAGAAATGAAATGATGATCAAATTAAATAAGACAAACTATGAATGATCAGCATGAATTAAATTCAAGCTTGAAATTTGCACTCGATTTCAGAATAATATGCTGTGCCCTAACGAGAAATTCCTGGAACATTTGCCAAATTTTGCGACGCTTTCAATTCAACTTTTGTGCATCGACACTGATTTTCCGGCGGATTGGCTCGTTGTTCCTCTTGTGGTGAATGGAGGCAAACGCGCCCTTAATAGACTTCTCTTGTTGGAATCTTATTGGAATGAACTACATCATTTTCATATATGTTTCACGTGCATTATATATATTGTCTATGAAGTGCATGTGAAACATAATGAAAATGATGAAATTCATTCCAACAAGATAACTCTAGCCCCTTAGAGATGAAGATATCATTCAGAGGAGGCTGCGACTGCGTAGTATTCTCCACGAGCGCAGCCTTGAAAACAGGGTGTGCCTTTGCCTATTGCACAGAAATTGATTGCAGGTAATAAATACTGGCGCAGAGGACGGTTTTTGCATTGATGACGGGACTGGTCGTAAAGTTGATTTGAAATGTCGGAAAGACAATATGCATGAAGATGTATGGGAATTCCGAGCACGCTTCAATTAGTAGAGCCAGAAATATTCCCCTTAAATACGTTGCACCTAATTGCATTATAAAAATTCACATTAATTGTTTCTAATTGTGTTTACTAAAAACATGCATTCAAAAATTGGCGACGAAGCTTCCCTTGTTTATCGTCATTATGCGTGTAAAAGTGTCTAGAAGACATCTCAGCCTGATATGCAATCTCTATTTGAAACGAGTTACAAATGTCATGTGCAACACACATGAGCATTAATATAATCTGACATTCTCACTAGTGATGCCAAAACTGCGCGCGCTCTCCTCGTTTCACACGCTCTCTCGCCGGTCAGACAGAGCGAGAGAGCATGTAAAACGAGGAGAGCTCGAGCCGTTTTGGCATCACTAATTCTCATCGTCCCTCCTGAACGGGTTGGTGAATCAAGAATAGGACTGATGGCAAATCAGCATCAGTGACAAACAAACGGTTATATTGTTTCGCAATAATCAATCTATCTCGGAGGGAGAATCAGTTTTTTCTCGTGGATTTCTTCGATGATATAGACAACCGGATGCGACTTGCATGGCTCTCATGGAGCACATTTTCATCATCCCATCTTCTATCACGAACTGGAGAAGATTCTTCGAAAGATGCATCAAGAAAGGCTGAAATCGTGTCTATTAAGAGACTCTCCACCAGAGAACGTAACAGCTGGTGGGGGTCCACGGATGGCCAAAAATTTGATATTTCCCACACTTTTTTTCCTGAAGTGGGGGTCCCGAGTGCTGATCGCCGGCAGCAATGACTAAGGTCTGGGGTCGATTTTGAAAAAGTTTCTTGCACCCCTCACTTTTGGGGTCGAAAAATCGACTTTCTCAAAATCATCTGTAATATAGATTTCCTGGTGTATTTTCACGTGTAGAATCCGAATTTCCATATCCGAACGCGAGAAAATGAGAAAGAAACAAGTTATCGCCAAAAAATCGAAAATTTCGATCCGAAATGGCACATAAACTGCCATAACTCGATTCCAAAAAATATGAATTTGGGTGATTGATATTTTTGGAATCTACTAGTGGTACCACACCTACTGTATTTTTTCGAGAATTTTAAAAAATGGGTATATGTCGACTTTTTCGAACCTGAACTTGGAGATTTCGTGCAAAATTCTGAGATTTGAGATTTTCAAATTCTCACATACGGTACCTACGTTGCCCTAACTACCTGTATACTGTACATATTGGTTAACTCAACGTCTTTAATGAATTTGAAGCATACTGCCACTTGGGCGACCTCGAAATGTCGAAATGTCGAAATTCGATTTTGCTCATAATTTGACGAGAATTGGATTTTCTCTCGCTATTATATCCACCTCAAATCTATTCCAGTGCAGTGTAACATTACTATTGTAAGTAATTCTTACCACTATAAGCTTTTGCAGTCCAATCTAAGATCTTATGGGTGATTCACTACCACAAAATGTTACAATTTTTACCAAAATTCTAGCATTTTTGAGTTTTTCCCAATTCTATGAAGTTTTCGTTAGTTTTTATTATCGATTTCGGATTTAGCGCGCTGAAATACACTATAAATATCAGCTTTTGTGACATTTTGCAACAAAAATTAACATTCGGATTTTCGAAAAACGTCGAAAAAAATTTTCTCCGAAAATTCCGATTTAACAAGTATTTATAGTGTATTTCAGCGCACTGAATCCGAAATCGATAATAAAAGCTAACGAAAACTTCATAGAATTGGGAAAAACTTGAAAATGCTAGAATTTTGGTAAAAATTGTAACAATTTTGCTCACAATTCCTTACACTCCTTACACCATCTCTTACGTTTGACATCCCAACTATTTCCCACCTAGATATTTTATGTGCATTTCGTAGTCTATCACCTAAAGTTAATATTACTCCTGATAATATTCCCAGCATCGTCCTTTCTAAATGCAAATTATCCCTCCTTTCTCCCCTCTCTATTATATATAATAAGTCCCTTCTTACCTGCGATGTCCCTATGTTTTGGAAACAAGCTTTGGTCAAACCCATTCCAAAGAAAACCAGTAACTCCATATCAGACTTTCGGCCTATCTCGCTCACTTCCTCTGTATGCAAAGTTTTTGAGAAAATACTTATCGAGAAGATCACCACTTTTCTAGATGTAAATAACCTCTTTGATCCACGACAATCAGGATTTCGTAATAGTAGATCCACCTCCTCGAATCTTGCTGAAACCTTTTCCCATTATCTTAGAATCTCTAAAAATGGTTCCCCATTTGATACTGTGTATATTGATTTTAAGAAAGCGTTCGATAGCATAGACCATAGGCTATTGTTATTCAAATTGTCCCAGTTAGGCATCTCTGACCACCTTGTATCGTGGTTTCATTCCTACCTTTCCAACAGAACCCAATCCGTTTTTATAGACTCATATATTTCTCCCCCTCTCCTTATGAGATCGGGAGTTCCGCAGGGATCCTGCTTAGGTCCTCTCCTCTTCATTCTATTCATTAATGATATTAGTTCCCAATTCCCAATGACCATTCACTATTCCGTATATGCAGATGACCTCAAATTGTATGCTGAAGTGCCCAAATATTCTGACGATCTTCAAAAAGCATTAGACTCGGTCTCCTCTTGGTCCTCTCAATGGAATTTAGGTATCTCTGAGACCAAATGTCATATTGTACATTTCGGCTTGCATAATCCCCGTGGATCGTACTTTATTAATGGGGTTCTCCTCAATGAGCCCACTGTAAAAGAGAAGAATGTAACAAAAGTAATCGTTAAAGACTTAGGTGTCCATTTCTCCCCCAATCTCTCTTTCTCTTATCATATACAAAAGATTGTTGCTAAGGCCCGCTCCAAAATTAACCTCATGTTTAAGTCATTTCATAGTAAATGCCCCACCATTTACAAGAAAGCCTATACAACATTTGTTTTTCCTAACCTTGAATATTGTTCAGTTATTTGGAACCCATCCCATTCTGTCGAATTGACTAAGGAACTAGAAAAAGTACAACGTGACTTCTCTCGTAGGCTTTACTCCCGGTGCGTTCTTCCTCATGTACCTTATTTTGAACGAATGCAATTTCTTGAATTAACAACTCTTGAAAGCCGTAGAACCGTAACCGATATTGTGTTCCTTCATTCCATTCTACACAGTCGCTATTTACTTGACTTTTCTTCTCTTCTTATCCCTGCCCCTCTCACCCGCCCTCTCCGTAATGGTCACCCTCTTCGAATAACCTTACCCTTTATCCCTCCGAAGTCGTATTCCACACTCGTATCTAGATCCATTTCCTTTTGGAATTCTCTTACCACAGATTTTGTTGTTCTCCCACATAATTCCTTCCGTTCTCTCATCTCCTCACAGCCCCCTCTATCATTTCCCAAATCCGTTATCCATAATTGGCTACATCAATGAGATCCCACCCCTTCCCTTCTATACCCTTGCTGCAAGCAAACCCGATTCGACCATATCGATGGACCTCCGTTTTTCGACACCATTCCACAATGATATCTTGAATATTCCCACATGAACGGAATAAATAATTGAATTGAATTGCATTGAATTGAAATCTCCAAGTTCAGGTTCGAAAAAGTCGACATATACCCATTTTTTAAAATTCTCGAAAAAATACAGTAGGTGTGGTACCACTAGTAGATTCCAAAAATATCAATCACCCAAATTCATATTTTTTGGAATCGAGTTATGGCAGTTTATGTGCCATTTCGGATCGAAATTTTCGATTTTTTGGCGATAACTTGTTTCTTTCTCATTTTCTCGCGTTCGGATATGGAAATTCGGATTCTACACGTGAAAATACACCAGGAAATCTATATTACAGATGATTTTGAGAAAGTCGATTTTTCGACCCCAAAAGTGAGGGGTGCAAGAAACTTTTTCAAAATCGACCCCAGACCTTAGTCATTGCTGCCGGCGATCAGCACTCGGGACCCCCACTTCAGGAAAAAAAGTATGGGAAATATCAAATTTTTGGCCATCCGTGGACTGTTACGTTCTCTCGTGGAGGGTCTCTTAAATATATTGATGCCGATTCAAATCCTAGTATGAACAATTTTTTCTTCGCAAACCGGTTCGAGACCGATATACGATTTCAAGGCTATGTGTGCTGTAAGTAACAAATTATTTTTTTCTTTAGAAAGGTGTTTTTATGTTGTTCTAATTGCAGGGGACACAGCAGTTAGTTGTAAACTTTGCCAAGTATTCCCTGCGGCATAGATTATTATTGCATATTCGATTTTAAAATTTGACGCGACTTTTGGCGCAAACATTTGGTGCGGCGTGCTCTGTTTGGCGTCTTTCGAAAGTGCGTATTTGAATAAAATTATTATTTTTTTCTTTATCAGTATTTTTTATTGTCCAGTTTGTCTATTCCATACGCTGCAAAATCAGTTATTTAATTTTACTCACATTGGTTTAATAACCTCCTTCGTATGTGTAATAAGTTCTCTCTCTCTCTCACTTTATACTTGGATATAATAGTAATAAAACATAAAAGACTCTAGATTTATTTGTAATTTCGAATAAATGCGCAAATAGGCACCAGCCGCTATAGTTTCAACTTAGTTTATATCTCCGCGATGTTAGGTGTATTTTCTCGGTGTATTTAATTTTAATTCGTTTTACTCGCAATTGTTTGTTTCTCGTCGGCATCAAATTTTTAAATTGCTTTCATTCGACGTTTGTATTGTGTTCTTAACAAAAATACACACGTGTTGGTTTTCAATGCATATTTTAAAATTGCGTGTTTTCCACTCCATCAATGCGCCCAAATCCATTCAAGACAAACACGCATATTTTAGGATATGGCTTCTAAAAGGACTACCCGGTCATCATCAAATGGTGCAAAAAGAAGAAAACAAGACGATGGAATCATCAGAAGCGATACTATCAGGGACGAAAATTCATCCGACTTCAGCCAACTGCCAAAAGAACTCCAATGGATGATACTGGACGAGGTTGCTGAACCAATGGAAAAGCTAAAATTGGTGAGTAGCACTATGTTGCATTATCCTGATCATCGTTTATCGTTGGATTACATTATTTGTTCATTATGCTTTCCCTCTCGCTGACGAGTCGGCCAAACGGTACGCAAAAGGAAAAGAGTCATGTTTCGCTAAGTAATCCCTGTACGTAATCTACAATATAACCTTGATATTTCGTACAACTAAATTAAGATAGACGATACCATGTAAGCATTATTATGTGCGAAGAATGTATATTATGAAGAAACCATGGCCGAAATACGGACGTTTCAAACGCGAGCTATTTCACTTTGGTTATTAATGAATGTGAACGACATTTAAGTTTGTCGATTCCAGGTCAGTAGAGAATGGAAAGCAAAGGTCTACGACTGGTCTGTGCATCGGAACTGCTTTGCAATCGATCAACTTGATATTGAATATCATATCATCGTATGTATTTCTTATATAGTGGATTACAATTGATCAGTGCATGCAAAAGAGTTTGGAACAATTGATGTAATTTCAGTTGGATGGTGACAAGTTCGTCTTCCTCATATTTCATATTCATAATTCGGTACGAGTCCGTCTAATTAATCTGATAGATGGCATTTTTGACTCCACAGTAAAAAAATATGGTCTCAATGACTCCACTTCAAGAGGTACAGTATGACTTTTTTTGTAAATTTAGTTAGTTTTATGTTCCCGAAAATATACTTACCACACGTATCACGAGCCAGTGGATGTGTGCGGGAACATTTTAAAAAAAGTTGCGCTAGATTTATCTCATATTATAGTGGTACAACACCCTAGGCATAAGATTTCGAAAAATTTGGGTCATTGGTCCCAGAGCCGTCAATTAGGAATTCTCCGGTTTTGCACCCGGCTACACTGTATTTCAGCTCCCAGATGAGCTAGAATGATGACATTGGGCTCAAAATTCGCAGAAAATTATTTCCAGAAACTTTCATGTTGACAACTTTCTTGTTTGACCATTATTGACGATGTTATCTGCGAAAAACCAGATTCTAGATCAATTAAATAATGTTTTCACCTCAAAGATGAGAGATACTACAGATTTTTATTGTTGAATATAGTAGTAGAAGTCAATATGTATAGATTAAAATTAGGAAAGAAGCAATCATCCTACCCCCTTTTGATGAAAATTTTGGTCAAATATGAGATATTGCTGAATCTCAACGTTATTTTCGATAAATTGACTTACACACCGAATCTAAAATAAAGCAATTTGTAATTCCAGACATCATTCATCGATGTAAGTTAGATGGCAGTGAAAGAGTGTGGAATCAGCGTGTTCGAAAAAATCGGTTTTCGAAACCTCGATTTTTCTCAAGTTTGAGCATTATATTCTTTCCAAATATAAGAACACGCCAATCATCTCCCTATAGAAATTGAACTATTTACCGGTATGTGTAAGAAAATCGAGGAATGGTAGGTTCCTATGCTTCCCAAAGTCGAAATTTCGTGGCTCAGAAACGCAAGATTGATATAATAAAATATTGTTAAATTCGATTTTAACTAAAAAAATTATAAAATGTTGTCGGATTTCAACATGTAAATTCATAGTAAACAATATTTGTTTTAATAACACTCATAAAATGTTAAAATTTCACATGCTGATTTTCTTCGAATTTTAAGTATTTATAAATCTTTGATTTTCCACAAATGGATCTATTCCTTATTTAAAAAGCCAATTTTCTTTGAACACACCGTAATATGATTTTCCATCACGATATCTACCATATGTGCGCACGAATCTTGACAAAATCGAATTTAACAATATTTTATTATATCAATCTTGCGTTTCTGAGCCCCGAAATTTCGACTTTGGAAAGCATAGGAACCTACCATTCCTCGATTATCTTACACATACCGGTAAATAGTTTAATTTCTATAGGGAGATGATTGGCGTGTTCTTCTATTTAGAAAGAATAAAATGCTCAAACTTGAGAAAAATCGAGGTTTCGAAAACCGATTTTTTCGAACACGCTGATTTCACACTCTTTCACTGCCATCTAATTTACATGGATGAATGATGTCTGGAATTACAAATTGCTTTATTTTAGATTCGGTGTGTAAGTCAATTTATCGAAAATAACGTTGAGATTCAGCAATATCTCACATTTGACCAAAATTTTCATCAAAAGGGGGTAGGATGATTGCTTCTTTCCTAATTTTAATCTATACATATTGACTTCTACTACTATATTCAACAATAAAAATCTGTAGTATCTCTCATCTTTGAGGTGAAAACATTATTTAATTGATCTAGAATCTGGTTTTTCGCAGATAACATCGTCAATAATGGTCAAGCAAGAAAGTTGTCAACGTAAAAGTTTCTGGAAATAATTTTCTGCGAATTTTGAGCCCAATGCCAGCCTTCTAGCTCATCTGGGAGCTGAAATACAGCGTAGCCGGGTGCAAAACCGGAGAATTCCTAATTGACGGCTCTGGGACCAATGACCCAAATTTTTCGAAATATTATGCCTAGAGTATTCTACCACTATAATATGAGTCAAATCAAGCACAACTTTTTTAAAAAATGTTCCCGGGGTAGTCGCTTTTCATCCACTGACTCGTGATACGTGTGTTACACACATTCGCAGAATCATCACTCCATAATTAAAATGAAAATTCCGTTCGAGAAGGATGATATGAACAAAAATAAGGATATTATAAGATTCGGGAAATGTCTACGGTCTCACGTGAAATGTGTCACTTTCAAAAGAGTTGACGAATCCACCCCCAGCTTCTTCAATTTAATGAGCATATTTCTGGAGAATTTTCAGAGTATTAACGCTCTTGAAGTCGCTCGTTATGTAGAGATCGCACCATTAGAGTGAGTTGTTGTTAAATATATCACGGGATGGCGTCTCAAAAAATGGAAGAAATGGCTCATTCTGTTGTCTCACCGATCGGACTGGCGAGCGACTCTGGTTTCTTCTAGTGGTGCCAAAACGGAGCGAGCTCTCCTCGTTTTACATGCTCTCTCGCTATGTCTGACCGGCGAGAGAGCGTGTGAAGTGAGGAGAGCGCGCGCCGTTTTAGCATCACTAGTTTATTCCAGCCGGTAGATGGGCAACTCCCCACCCACTGGACACTGCATAACCAGTGGTTAGCCTAAACTCCGCCCACTCCAACTGGTTAACCACTGGTCAAACACAGCTAGCCACCGGTTAATCAGTTAGAGTGGTCGGAGTTTAGGCTAATCAGTGCCCTGACCAGGGGGTGGGGAGTTGCCCACCTTCTGGTTGGAAGAAACAAGATGAGTTCGTAGAACAAAGACACCTGTTCTTGCTAAGCCATCCCTAATTGACACTAGTGATGCCAAAACGGCGCGCGCTCTCCTCGTTTCCACGATCTCTCACTCTGTCTGATCGGCGAGCGAGCGAGTGAAATGAGGATTGTGCGCGCCGTTTTGGCATCCCTAATTGACGCCCCAAAAATGCATCCGATCTTTTCAGGAACCTGCTGGTCACCCTTTCATCGACTTATCCTATCCCGAGATTGCATGTAGTTCTCCCGTTATTTGAAGGACAGGCTATTCCGGACAAAAATAAGTCACTGCTAGAATTGTGAATTGTTAGTTAGGATAATCGTAGTTTCATACTGTCTCATCCGAATCACAAATTCTAGTCGTTACTCGATTACGCTGAAGGTTTGTACTTTTAAAAATACTGATCACCTATTGTATATTCACATATATGGTGGTTAAATTAGACTAACGGTAGTGAGCAAACAGTAATTGCTATTGTTTTCAGAAAGATTTCTAATGAAGATTGCTTGCTCAATTAAATCGATCACAATAGAACATAGTAACAATTGGATGGGCGTTTCTATGGTGCGATCGAGAACCAAATGGGCTGATTTTTTCCTGGAAATGTTCAAGAGAGGTGTCACGTACTTGGATGTGCAATATGCTGTAATGTCTTCTAAAGAGCTCGCTGGCTTTGCTGAAGTGAGCAATTATTATTTAGTGTTATTTTGAGATATTTCATGTGGTTTGACGGCCTGCATTGTGCCACAATTCATGCCAGTAAAAAATCTTTTGAAATTTATAAGATAATGATGATTGTTAGGGATATGCTAAATTACAATTGCAGGTTGTTGCATCGAAAAGGCACGAATGCATATTCAAGAGTATTATTTATGAAGAGCTTATTCTTAAGAACAGCAAATTTTGTCAAATGAAAGGTGCGTGTTCATGGCGTAGAATAGCATTAATGTTTGTATTCAATTCGTCAATTATTTGCAGTTATCGGGAACTATCGTTATAAAGTGGAGCTGCATTTTCGCGAAATTGAGGCTATGACAATAGATGAATAACGGTTGCAGTTGTAGAACATATGTAAAGCATTATTCCATTGATGTTTCACAATCGTGATGCTTCAATTCGCGTTACACTTCGATTCCTAAACGTGTTATTTTTAGTCGCATGTTTTCGAATATCAGGCCTCTCACCAGAGATTCAGGACAAAACGCCCATATCTTGGTACAATCAATTTTGAGGTTTTGGTAGCTCTGGGGGTAATCTATCGTCCAGAATCCGAATCCGGGTCGATCGGCTGCCTATCTCGATCCGCGGCTGCTGCAGCTGGTTGCAAAGATTTGAGAGTCTCGCTTTGACGCCTTGGAAAAGGTTTCAAATCACTCCGATTTTGCTCAAAATTGACCAGTATGCATAGCTTATAATTCTTTCTGACTTCCCTGATCGATTTTTTGGTAGATCAAAACATGACCTCTGGGCAGTTTTTCCTCCATAACTTTAACAGTTCGGAACACAAACAAACCAAAGTTTTGCATCTTATAGGGCTTTCAATTCTGCATCTACTGTATACGGTAGAAAGAGATACACGAACCAAAGTATAAAAATCGTCGCAAATGATATAAATGGAGTAAATATGCAGGCAAAACATGTTTTCCGCGATGGGGGATCGAACCTTCAACCATTGAGTTCGAATCGTAAACACTTATGCGATTTTCAGTATGAGCTGACTGTCACACCCCACAAATTTTCGTTGTTTTTCGTATGGGAAACATGATAGACCCCATGGTAAAAATCCACAAAAAATCCAGTAGATGAAGAATTTAAAGCTCTATAAGATGCAAAACTTTGGTTTGTTTGTGTTCCGAACTGTTAAAGTTATGGAGCAAAAACGGCCCAGAGGTCATGTTTTGATCTACCAAAAATCGATCAGGGAAGTCAGAAAGAATCATAAGCTATGCCTACTGGTCAATTTTGAGCAAAATCGGAGTGATTTGAAACCTTTTCCAAGGCGTCAAAGCGAGACTCTCAAATCTTTGCAACCAGCTGCAGCAGCCGCGGATCTAGATAGGCAGCCGATCGACCCGGATTCGGATTCTGGACGATAGATTACCCCCAGAAGTGTTAATATCCCAAAAAACGATTTTTTAGATTGTACCAAGAATGTCCCAATTCTCTCGTGAGAGTCCTGATATGTAAATCGGCCTTAATGAAATTTTCGATACAATGTATACAACCTATTGTCAAGTGGTTCCAATAATGGTAAAGGGAAGTGCAAAAATAATGTGCCAGACACCAAATTGGGCTGTATTGTGATGTGAAATGACCGCTTGCACTTCTGATCTACATATTTCTGACAAAATAGAGTAATCGGATAGAACAAGACGCATATAAGAAGGGACTATTTTATTACGATTGTGATCACAATCTCGCACTTCCCCTAGATGAATAATTGTGCTGAAAATGTGTTCGCCCCTTCTCTACGCTACAAATGCTTCCATTCTCCTCCGGAAACACTGCGCTTCCCCGTTTCTAATCACTGTTTGCTCAGATCCAAAACAAGACACTTGATGTTCCGCGCTTCTTGCGGTAGATTGTTCGCTTTTCGAGGCGCTAGGTCGGATGATCATCGTCGGATGATAACCTACTAGATGATAACCAAATAATTCTATTAACTTTCGCAAGTTCATTTTTGACACTTTTGGAACCTACTACAAACATTCTACAGTAGGATTATTTCTTGATTATCATCCAGCACGTCGCCATCGGACTGAGATCAACCTCCCTAGTGGCTCTTTTGCGTGCGTCATTTGGCACTCACTATGGTCAGGCATGCAGGATACATTAAAAACTTGCGCCATGGGTATACTTTTCAATATGTGTCAATTCCTCCCCCAAATTGTTAATTGAAAATTCAAATGTTGGCATCCAATATCTCTTAGAGAGTGAACGAAGTGAAGATATTATTACCCACATTTCGAATTTACTTTTTCAGGCGAACCGCATAATTAAGAGCAAATTTAAGAAGATATACCTTCTATGAGTTTCGCAATCGCAAAAATGCCCTGCAAACTATGCCAAAATCACCCTGTTGTCCTTCGGTCTGACCTATCGGACTATATTTAAGCCCATTCCGCGGGGACTCTGACCATTTTCCATTATCTCTCATCTATGCCAATCCCACTTCACACGGAAGCTAACCATCAACACTGATCAGTATCACACACACACTCAGTCTCTCTCTCTCTCTCTCTCTCTCTCTCTCTCTCTCTCTCTCTCTCTCACCCTCCTCACGCCTTCTGTTTACCCCCCGCAGGAACACTCACGTCCTTATGGCGTAATTTGCCGTGTAAACAGGGAAGCATCGCGAGGGAGAGGAGGCCGGGCGGAGCTCCGCCCGCCCTCTCGCCTTCAGACTTCACACTTCCCACAGGAGACGTATCTCGTCGAGCTGGTTTTGTGCCCAGAAGAGAGGGGGGAGATAGGGGGTGAGCCACCACCATTCTCCCTCAGGGGAGGGGGCCAAAGCTGAGTCAATATCAGTTGTCAGAGAATGGTCGATCGCCCTTTTTCGGGAGCTATTGCCACCGTTTGCTTCGTTTTGTACTATACGCGTGGTCAACGAGAGACATTTCGTATTCTCTTTAGCATATTAGTATCACTGTTCCATTCGTTGACTAGAGTTCGCGAAGTGGATCACTTCAAGGGTGAATTCTGAAACCCATCGAGCTATTGCCACCATTTGCTTCGTTGTGTGCTATGAGCCTCTGAATTTTGCCTGGAAAGATCGATTTCAGCTCCTGTTTAGTAGGTTATTGTTCGTTTTCATTCAATAGCTATAGGGCGGATCACATCATGGGTATATCTGATAACTAAAACCGATCAGATATTGTCGCTTCTTCCTTCGGTTTGTACTAATGGCGCAGGAACTTCGATCGAAGTCAGCAATGTATTCTGCTATTTTGCTGCGTTGATATATCTACTATGAGAAGAGTGTTTGGTGCCGGTCAGTTGATACATGGGCAAAACCTGGTTCCCGTACCCACCAGGCGCGGCGTGTTTGATCTACTCTTCAAAGGGGGGCTACGTGTGAATCGGCATCTCTCTGCTTGATTTTTTGCTCTTCAGATTCCGCTAAGAGTTTATCACGCAAGCGATTATCGTGAGATGAGGAAGAGCCTGCATTTAACAGTTGCAATTCGTCGATTGGCACACATAGTTCATATCCTCTCTATATTGGCTTCGGGACGCTTAAGATTCCGCAAATAATTTTAGCGTGTGGAGTTCAACCTGTGGAGAATACCGCCTCATGATCATTTTTGCCTATTGTTGTGCATTCATTGTTTGATTTAAATATTGCCTCACACCTCAACACCGGGCACGAAAAATGGCTGATCTTTCCACGAATCACAACCAAAACACACAAAATACGTTGCTGGCCACGGAACATCCCGTACCGAATATGATCTTTCTTCTTCCATGGCATCCATCCATATCCGATGTCCTCTTCCTGGATGGTATCCAATTGCTTCGCCTTTTTTGTCCTTCGTTTTTGCCGGGATCTCGTCCATCCCTTTTTGCCAGTGAACACGCACGCTCTACCTTTCTCGTTTTTGCTCCAGACATGGGAGTATCTAGACATGGGGGCCGAGTCATTCCTCAGATCAAGCGTAGACGAAACATCGGCGTTTCCTCATGTCCCCAGACTAGAGCAATCGTGTCAGATTTCTGTGTCTACTCAGATTCTAGGCAAATTCCCCGCAACATCATGCCAATTCCACCTATTCATTATTTCTCTCATCAGAACCTATAACTATGTTAGGTAGTCGGCACAGTTCACATTTGTTTCATCGATGTATCCGCAAGAAAATCTGCGAAAAATCTTCAATCTGCGCTTTCTCTCACTCTTCTAACCGACTAGAGAGTACGTAGCATGAAGGAAGTCAATGAACTCTTACAGTGCGCCGCAACGACTAATTGCTAATTGTATGTGCAAAAATGTTCTGTGACCGAATTTCTTGCGAAGCGCTCAGGAGCAGTTTCTTTTGCTTCAGCACAAATTCAGTGCACACTATCTCTATCGCATTTCTTCTGAGCAAATTCCGTTCCGTTTCGTCTCTCTTCCCCTAAGTCTCGGCCTAAATCGGGACGAGATAGCTCATCAGCGTTCCAGTTATCGTTAAGACTAAGAGAAACAACAGAAAGCTGCCCCCCTCGCGAGGTGCTTGAAACCTCATGGGAAAGGGAAATGGCTTGTTTTGAGGTCAATAACAATGTCCCCTCTCCCTCGCCCTCCTTGACTGCTCTTTCCCCTCTCCCTAGGTATGTCTTTCGAGTGGGGTCAGCACCTCCCTTTATGGCATGAGGGCCGCAATTCATGGTTCGCAGAGCCGGCTGGTACCAGTGAACCCGGAATGATGGGTGGTACCGGCAATTCGTCTCGCGTGGCTTTTTAATTAGCGGATGATGCCGAATAATTGTAATGTTTAGAAGTGGATATGGGGTCGAGTCAAATTCATGCTCATCAATCAGGTTTGCCATTTTGTGATGAGTATCAAATGATGATTAGTGAGAGAGCATATTTCGACTAGTTCCTGCACTCGTTAACTGATATTGCCTCACATTGGCGGTAAGCAAACAATCCCTCTCCTGTCTGTTGGAGGTATTTCTTCCGTGGTTCTTTGTGAGGTTTCGAGTGCTTGCGTGGAAACTATTTCAAATGCTTTTGAATTGCGCGGCTCCGTTAGTTGAACTTACTTTAAGCTTCCTTCAGGAGTTTTTTTTCTTCAGGATCCGTTTCTACAGTGCACCATCTACAGTAAAAACACTGGAGAAGGGCAGAAATTGGGGGTCTTATTCGGAAGGATGACATCGCCTAGTATCTTCCATCTATTGTCAGCTGGTAGTATACATCGTATCTATATTTTCTGAGCCCGTGTCCCGTCTTCCTACTGAGAGATGACGTTCCCATGGTGAGCACCTCGCATCCACGCATCCATCTCTCCCACTCCTTCTTTACTCGCTCTTTATTCGCTGCTTGCTGGATCTTTTCCTTTTTTTCCTACTAGAGCCTACTATAGTCAGTGTTTCAGTTAATCGTTTCATGTTTTTTTCACACTCTTCCATTGCTCGATCGGTTCACATAGACTTGCATGCGTTTATTGTATCCAAAACTACGTGATCGATCAGAATCTAATATATACCCTACCTTCCAATTGTGCCGATTGTGCTTCTAATCCGGAAGCCGTTCCCTACTGTGCCCCCTCTGACTCGATCCAGTGGCTGTTGGTAAGAAAGGGGGGCAAGAAACTGTTTGCCCTCAGGGGGTTGAGATGATTTCTCCTCGTGCACCTGGGAGGAGGGGAACAATCGTCTGACTCTCCTCGGTTTACACGCTCTCTCGCCCGTCTGAGAGATGAGAGAGCGTGCAAACCGAGGAGAGTCAGACGATTGCTCGAGGAGGCAGAGAGATAGATAGAAATTGCAGGCGGAAGTGTGCTTGATGACTAGTCACTTGGGGCAGTTCCCAGATCTTTCCGCCCCTGAGTCAGTTCGGTTCTCACTTCTCCTGGTTAGAGGGTGGCAAGTCAATCCGCGTTTATGTAATGGGTACTTTGGCAAGAAATGGCTCTCTTCAATCTCTAAGGGTCAAGCGAGTCAATTCTCACGAAGCCTTCCTTCTCACTATTGTTTCAATGATCTCTAGATGGTCTCGGGGCTGGATGTTCCATGATCTTTCGGGATATTCTTATCATTGTTTGAGCACACACTTGGATCAGCCCCCTCCCCCCGCCCACTCGCGCTACGCTTTGGAAGTAATTATTCAGTTTGCACATCTCATTTTGGTATAGCCTTCGTTAGGTTTGCCTATTCGAGATCGCCAGCATTGCAACTGCTTCCTCTCCCCGGATTTCGCATTCAGGCGAGGGAGAAGCAACGGTGCAACCCAACCTCGAACAACCAATCTGCACCGAAACGAGATATATACATAATTCTCCCACTCTGCTTTCTTCTTATTGCTCGTCACTTTCCGATCTCACAGACCGTTCCCGATCATTGAGACATCAATAGTTTTAGAGCGGACAATCTGGGAAACAGAAGCATGCCATCTCACGATTGCGCGAGAAAACGACAAACACTGGTCGTATTGGTCTGTATTCTTCTTCCAAATGGGGTTTCTTCATTCTGCCTGTTTCAATTGGCGTTCGAGAAAGCGAATACTAGTCGGATTGGTCTCCAGCGCGCAGTTTGCTGCCATAGGAATGACTTCCAAGTGACTATTTTCATTCGGCATGCCCTCTGGCATGCCCGATTGACGAGAAATGAGTATGAGAAATCTTGCAGGGCGCCACAACGACTAAATTCGAAATTTATGAGCACAAATTGTCTGGGAGTGGATTTCTGGTGAATTCACTTATTCCTCTGCAAAGACTTCCGCTTACTCTACTGCCCGGTGCTTCTTCACACAAACACCCTCAGTTGTTGACGTAATTGTTTGCCTATGACCCAGGGACTGCTTCGAAGGAAGTTATCACATGATTATGCGTGCTCTTTTGCCAGTTTGATCGGTGAGATAAGGGAACTCTTGCAGTGCTGCCGCAACGACTAATTGCTAAATTTATATACAAATTTACTGCGAGTGAACTTCCTGTAATGACTTCCTTTTATTGTTGACGTAATTGTTTGCGCTTACCTACTGGAAAGATTCCGCCCTTGTGGCGTCAGATCAAACAGCATTCAGATGCACCTGTTTTCACTAGAGCGAGAAGTGAAAGGCTCCACTTCCGTTGTTATTTCGGTATTTAAGGATGTTCACGAGGCGATTAGTCTTGTGAGAAATCATAAATAATCAAGAGTGATTTGCCACTATCTCAGACACTCCGAATAATTTGCATCACACCCAACATAGTGAGAGTTCACCTGCGCACCTCTTTGTCTCCTTCATCCGTTGCGCAATATCCCTCTCCCTCTCCTCTCCCATTTATGAGCACATCGGCCAGATTTTCGATGGAGGAAAACGCGCAAAAGCATACGCGCTTCACCCCTCCTCTCCTTCCTCCCAAGCTGATTATGTTTCCACTTCCCTCCTCCCTCTCTGTACAGTAGCTCATCCAAGCGCATCGGCCTTTGCCCCCGCTGGCAACCCCTTGATCCTCCGCGATTTGCCAGTTGTTTTCGCTAGATTTCACTCGCCATTTCACTTGTTTTATGTAGCATTTTCACCGAATTCGTAATTTCGATATATTGCAAAATCGTTGCACTATCTTACGACAGGTCAAAGAAAGTGAGCAGAATAAAGCCATTAAGCAAGAATTTCTGCAGGAACGGGTCGACGCGAAAAAATCGATAACGCCGAGAAACTACCGTATCGCGACGACCCGGAAGATGCGCAGATGATCGGAACGATAAAATCGCGAAGACCGAACAACCTGAGAAGATGTGCGCCCCGATTGATGACCTCACTGACCTCCTTGATCTACCTCTGCGCTTTCGCTTGCCTTTCCAGCAGAGTTGATGCGAGAATAGCAGGTTCGTAGCAATTAGGGCTTCAATTTTCAGGTAATATTAGGTCATTTTGAGATGCGTTTCAGATAATCTAGATATCTGATAAGCTCAAAAGATATGAAGCGTGCCTGAAAAAAACACGAAAATGGATGACCTGAAAATTGAAACCCTTAGCATTTCGATCAAATGTATCTTGCTTAACTCTCTTCATTCTACGTTATCTCTAGCCGATGTGAGAGCACGCAGAATGGAGAGAGTTGTTTCTTGTGAAATTAACTCAGAAAAAAGTGTTGATGTGTAGTTCGTAGTGTAGGGCAGAACTCAAATCCCATATTGAGGCCCTGTTGAGTTTCACTGTTTCTTCATTTGCAATTCAATCGATCTATTCTCAATCGCAGTGCTTCCTAATACATAATCAGCAATTTTCAATTGACAATTCCTCGAAACTGTTATATTTCTGATGCAGAAACAATGCCGACTGGCGTTCTGATTAGTACCAAATGAGTGTAACGTAATAATTGCTTTTCAGAGCCCAACGTTTCGCGAGAAAACGAGACTTTCTTGTCAAATGATGACTTCGAGCGGCCTCTCGACGGTGATTCTTTAAAAATTATATATGCGTTTTTATTGAATGAATATTCATCAGAAGCACTGTTACAATTTCGCGTTAGGAACCTTGATTAATCCCTTTGATATACCGAAGGGAATCTTGAAAAGAATTTCCCGATTGCATGTATTTTAGATGAGTTGACTGACTCACGAATTTCAGAGGACCAAGTCTTCCTCAACGAGACAGATTTCGCTGCCGGTGAGAAGATATCCAAGGAATCGCGTAAGTTTCAGGAAACGCTACTTCATTTCCCGCAATTGTTCATATGTTTCGCTGAAGACATGAAAGTGATCACCAGGAGAAACGAATGATGACGCGACGATTGTCCGCTTATAAAACTAATTCGATTTTTAAAGATTGATTTGCAAGAAAGCACTCGTTGCGTGTGCTCTCATTTGTAAGGTAGTCGATAATTAAAATAATTTAATTAATTAATTTTATTTAATTATTGTCGATAATTTCTCAATTTTCGCTGAATGAAGACAATTTCTTGAGACAATACGTTTAACGAGGATGGGGGTTGAAAACTAATACATGAAGTGTCACACTTTCAGCTGCCCAATCGCGATTCCTCTCGCAACAACTCTTCCACCGGGGTGACATTCGAGGAAAGGCTTCGTGGCGATTGGTGCGTTCAACTTATTTCAACCTCAAACGCTTATGCTGATAATGAGATCCGATAATTGTTCCTTATGGTCAAATTAACGATAGTGCACTATTTGTTGTCATTGAAATAGGTCTTGTTCTAGATCATTTGAATTTACGTACATGTCATTTTTACACTCTCTCATTTTACCCACTTCTTGGGATCACACGAATTGTAGAGCGCCAGACAATTGTTTATCCTCATGACAGCAGTGTTCGAAATTCTGGTAATTGTCTCTTCATTTTCAATTTCAACAGGTTGAGAGGCGAAATAGTGTGGGAAATGAAGATACAGCTACCCGAATTATTCCCCTCCTGACAACCTCCCCCCCACCCCCCCCCCCCTATGAGAAAGGTCACGGCGGCACGGATTACCCTTGGTTTAGTCATCAGCCCCATCCCTTACCGAACCGGTATCCTGTCTATGGGCGATGAGGAGGAGGAAAAAGCTCCCCCTGTAATAACTACTCATATGATGCCATCGAGAATTGGGTCGGGAGAGGGGGGAGAGGAGCAATTGCAGTTAGAAAGGGCGCGAGAGCGAGGGAATTAGAGAGAATCAGAGTGGTGAGAGGGCGAGAGAGGATAGGGCGGATTGTTGTAATCCGATTGGGTGGAAATACACACGGGTTGCGATTGCGCAACTGCGCGGGATCGAGGGGGAATGCATGTGTTGAAAATATTAAAACAAAGGAAGGAAGTAAAGACATAGTCGATCCTCGAGACTGAGGTGACGTAAGAGCGAATGTCACACACAGAATAAGGATGTACAACACTAGTCGGATGCAACATACCGGTGCTAACGACAATGTGATAAAACATAAACAATCAGAAAATTAATTGCAGAAAACAAACCGAGTCGGAACGAGAAGGAATGGAGTGATCTCAGGTATATTTAAATATATGAACGATAAATCATTAATAAGAACTGTCCAGTAAGTGTTGATTGCTCATTACGGAGAAGAACCTATCGATGTATTTCTCGCATCAATGTCTTAATGCAACCATGAAACTAAATTGATCTCACAGTCATCGAGACTTTTTTTCCATTTTCAGGTATGTTTCAAGTTCGCTGAACTGATAATGATCTGAAGAGCGTGAAATATTAACACAATTACTATAAAATTAATCTTAGAGAACCTGATCAAATTTTGAAAGGCAATCAATGCATATCAAAGGTCAGCAATCTTCAGGGATCAAGAAATGGCCGGGTGCTCGGATCCCTTACGCTCTCTCTGCCAAGTACAACGACAGGGAGAGAGCAGTGTTGGCGAGGAGTTTTAGTGTTGGTTATTCCACAATACTATTTATTGGATAAATAGTAAAAAGAAATGCACCATCAGAGTCAGCAATTTGTATTTTTTTCTTGGAAACAACTAAATATAGTACCATTTTGGTGTCTGGAGTACTGCAAAATGTATGCTTGATTATCACATCACAGTAAAGAAAAAACATAACAAATTAGTAATGTGAAATGCATACACGTCATGATGACGCATGTCTTTACACGAAAGGAACACTTCGATTTCAGGAGTACCAAAAGCGGACGTGCGTGAAATTCGTGCCTAGAACAGCACTTGACAACGACTACCTCTACATCGGAAAGATTGACGGGTGAGTCGTCATTACGGTTATGTTGTTTTTAAAAATAATTATCAAGATAACATTGAATATCACAATGTGCTATCATTTAGCTGTTATTCCGACGTTGGCAAAGCGGGTGGAAGGCAGGAACTGTCACTCGACGATGGATGCTTGCAGGTAACGTTGTCGAGTCTCAACTACTTTTTGAAGTTTTATTGAATGTCACCGCGGATCATGCCCACATCACAATTCCGTCTCAAACAGTTAACATGAATGAGGAAACCGTCTCAGGAACATGAATGAGAGTCATTCTCAAATCATATAATATTTACAGTACGACACTGCCATACATGAATTGATGCACTCCGTCGGGTTCTACCACGAGCACGAGCGATGGGATCGCGATGAGCACATTACGATACTGTGGCACAATATCGATCGAGGTAATGTTAATATATTCCAGATAGATCTTGGCATCACACAAACGAAACAACTCAAACTGACCAAATCAAAGTAATCAATAATCGTAGTGAATTATCTATTTTTGTAAATGTTGTACCTTGAATACTACGACGGCTCACGATCGTTACATTCATGCAATTCCAGCTATGAACATACTCTGAAACTCAACGAGATTGTTCGTGTGCTGATTCCATTTTTTGGAATAAATTTGCGAAAATTGTGCATCTTTTTTTCAGATGCTTACGATCAGTTCGGTAAGGTGGACCTCAGCGAGTCTTCCTACTACGGACAGGTCAGAATCTGTTTTGACACTTTTTTTCAAAAAAATGCATCAATGAAAAAAATCGTTCCTTTATGATCAAATGAGTTTCAATAGTATGCTATATTTATCGCTTTGAATGGGAATGGATTATTCTCGGCCTGTCACTCAATACTTCATAATTATTGTTTTTTTTCTATCAAGTTGCTCCACCAATTCCAATAATGTAGATGTCAAAACGGCAAGTCGGCATGGCTGAGCAGCCTGGTTCAAGTTGAACTGAGCATCCATATTGCCATCAGCAGTAGATACAAACATGTGTATCCAGTTAAGCTCGAAATTCGGGTCACTTTATCTTCGTTTGACACATTCTCTCACCGACCTACTGGTCGAGAGAGAGAACGTGAAGAGTCCTTTAGTAGGGTTTCAATTAGGGTTCCGGAATTGGGCGTAACTGGGCATCTTTTGAATCATTTTCAAATATGTTTCATGTGCGCTATATATGCATACTATATATTGTACATGAAACATATCCGAAAATGATTCAAAAGACGCCCAATTACGCCCAATTCCGGAATCCTAGTTTCAATTCCCAGGATATTTAGGCTCTTTTTCGGTTTTGTTTCAGGTGCGCTATACATAGCTCAAGAGCTTATCAGCTGTTTAGCGAACCTGAAACGCATCCGAAAATTAGCCAAAATTACTTGAAAATTGAAAAAAAAGCTCCAATTCTTAGGCGTACGACTACCACTCCGTGATGCACTACGACTCACTCGCCTTCTCCAAGGTAACTAGATCATTGTGTTATCGTTGCGATCTAGTCGAGACAACCAATAACTCTTACCCAGCGAATGGGCGCTTTGCGATTTGAAACCGGATCGTAATGGGAAAAATAGCCATACGTACACCTCTTCAAAATTATCAAAATTAAAAGCAATGCACGTTCTATGAAAGGTATTTCTTTCGATGGCGGTACGAATTGAAACTAGGGGAATATAACCGCTTAATGCGGAATCGAAAGTTGCGAAACCTCCCTTGTGAAACATAATGTTGAAAACCAATTCCGTGAAACTGTTAGTCTTAGAATCCTATTTTGAGATCCGAAACTATGCTAATGAAACGAGTGATCAGAGAACTACGAATGCATAATCATCGAGATGTAAATGCTGAGTGGGAACGTGAGTTTGAGAACGGACGTTTGGGAACCGAGGTTTTGGAACCGCTGAAGTGCTCCCCTCAAGTCTATTTCGCTACATTTGAAACATTTTTTTTAAAACGACATTACACATCGAGATCGGTGAAAGAGCGCAGACCTATAGAAAGCTCCTTTCATTGTATTGATCTTTGTCTAGTAGGTCTATGAACGAATGTTTGTGCTAATGATGGTTTCATTCAATACACAAAGTATGGTATGATATTTGTTGGGATAATGCTCCACATAGCGGTTCTCAGCCCTGTGGTTCCCAAACGTTCGTTCCGAAACGCGCGTTCTATGGAAATTGTTACGAGCCGTATTTTCCATATCGTTGATTACACAACCATTGTTCTCGATCTTTCAGTTTTCAAAGATTTCCCAGGAGGGAGAACGTTCCCAGGAGAATCATTCCATTTCCATAGGTCCGAGTGATCGGTTATCAGACCAGGATTCCGATCAGAAAAGTTCTATTATCCAAGTTCCAACTCGTACCGCCATCTTTCTTTCCACCTTTTTCATCTCGATCAGTCGTGTGGTTAGAAAATATTGGAAAAGCAGAAACGAGGTCCCGTTTCTCCAAGTCTAACAAACCATTCCTAGAACGGGTTCGAGACAATGATTGCAAAGCGGCCGGAGATGACGAAGGTCATCGGATCAGCCATCGACTTCAGCCCGGTCAGTTCATTGTTTAACTCGGGGAAGGGATGGTAGACGAGTGCTTCTGTTGGAGCATTTATGCTTGAAATTAATCTACCACATCATCTGGCAACAACAAATACCTTTTATTCACATGTTCCTAAAAGCCGTGCTAAAACAACTTGAAAAACTGGAAGTTTTGAAAGTGATCGCACAACTTTCATTCTGATCCTTAATCCCCACTTTCCAGGTGGATATTCTCAAAATCAATCTGATGTACTCGTGCAGTGAGCAATTAGCAGCTTCTGGAGTAGTCACTCCGATTAATATTGGTGCGACTTTCCCCCGGTACCAGGGACTTTCTCTCTGACCGAGAGAGGCCTAAAAATTCCTTGAAAAAATATCGCATGTGACTTTTCCAACTAATGGTACTAATGGTCCGAGAAATGGTACATTCAGATCGATTCATATGTGATAGGCGTGTTATATTCTGAATTCAGGTGGGGATAATTTTGCATGAAATAACATACTATGAAATCGTTCACCGATAACACAAAGTAAAAGAAAAGACGGAACGAAAAACAAAGTTTACTGCGAATTCACGATCCAGATAATATTAAGCACTTTTCAGGAACCTACACTCTGGGCGCAGGAAATTTGCCGCCAGGTATTTGAACCTGGAAGTTCATGTTAAACTGTCTACAATATTTCAGCGTCACTTATTCCACAACCGGCAATCATTCCATCACCAGGCATTCCGCCGCCTGGAATTCCACCGCCACTGACATCTCTTGGAGGTTGTAGCTCTAGATTTAAATCTTTATTCTGTACGAAATGGCATGCATACATCCATGTCTGCATTTTTTGATGTCATTGATGTCATTGCCATCCAGGAAGTGCATAATGCAGACATGGATGTATAGCTAATCTAACTAATTACGTGATTGGCAATTATCGAATGCGTTTCAATATCCATCAAACGGATTTTGATTGATCTTTGATCTTTCAGGCACACCCACTGCGGTTGTTGACGGCACCGGCCGTCTGCCTGTCACTCAGGCAACGCGAAATTCACAATTTTGTTTTTAATTTCTCAACTCTAAGATCGTATAGTATTAGTAAAATGCGTGCGTGCGTACAAAGCGGTGGAGAACATGATGATATTACTGAAACGCTAGATATTTTGTGATCTTCTCGGAATCGAAATCAATAATTTTCTAGATCGTCGGGGTGCCCAAGGTCGATATGACCGTCGACACGATCAGCAAACCATCAGAAGGTTCGAAATTCAAATTTCGCGCCTGACATTTACCACGAATCAACGGTGTAATATAAAAATGCCACCATTTCTCGAAATGCGAATTGTCGGGCGCGAAATTCAAAATTTGAATTTTCAGGCGACGAGGAGTGTCGGGACCGTACAAATCTGTGCTGGAGATGGCTCGATCGGTGTCGCTCCTTCTTCTTCGAGAAGATTATGCGAGAGTTCTGCGCGGCCAGCTGTGGATTCTGCACGCCGGGGTAGGAAGTTGATAGTTTTTTAAAGATGATATCATCGCACGATTGACAAAATTCATAGATAGTTGAATTTGAGTTGGTTTTGAAACGCTACTCGCTTCGAGGATGATTTTGCAATTTCCTACAGTTTATTTTTTTGTTAATGAAAGACAAACAGAGCTATCGATATTTGCCAAAACACATTTTTTTCTCAATTAGGCCATAAATGAAATGCGGCTTGATTCAACCAACAAATATAAAATATGCAATTCCAGCCTGCCTGCCATCGCGTCAGCTCCCAAAGTAGCTCGGTCCGAGACGCCCTACTCCATGCCTGTCTACAGACAATTCGGATGAATACTGTACCCATCAATCGGTACACCTTTCCCTTCCAATTACCGTGCCCACTCAGCCCGATCCTGATTCGACAATTTTAATGCAAATATTATCCGGCTGATACCAGTCTTTCCACAGAAGCTTTCCATGTTTTCGGGTAGACCAAATTAATTGTAATATCAAAGTAATTCTGTTGTGATTTCTGCGTTCCTGTGGAACAACAGACAGATTCGACGTGTATGCCATATTACATACATTTCTTCCCATTAACCTACATTAAAATACGTTCTAGTTTGGCCCTTTGTGCTAGAGATTCAATATTCCTTCGCTAGTAAATATTGTCATGATAGTTGCATCGGAATAAACGAGTATTCAAGAGTGTCCATGTCTTAACATAAAATTAAATTCGGCCGAGCTCCAAATACGGTAGGAGAACTCATTTTCTAACTATATTATATTATCATATCACGCTTTCATGAGTGAATTGAGCTAAAATAGCCTTTCTATGTAATGAAGAGAAAATCATGAAATGGTTTAACTCCTAGGTTGTAAGTAGTTCATTTTGAACTCTTTAGGTCGGCTTCAAAGCTTGGTTACTAGCCTATCTAGTATTGAGATGAGCCATATACTATATTTTCAAATCAATAACGATTTTTTCTACAAAATGCGTATTCCTCATATTGACCTAGTTGCCCTCTAATTTCATGCCCTCATGAAATCACTGTCGAGTCGGTATTGGCCATAAATATTAATAAAAATTACTATTGCTATTTTTCATGCACTCAATTTGACTATACTCTCCTCTCTCTCACTCTCTCGCCCTCTCCTCCACTCTTTCCTCCTCTCATTCTCTTCTCTTCTTCTCTCCCGATGCGGTGGACGGGGGTCGTCGTCGTCTGGCTGGTCGCTAGCGTGAGTTTATTTTATTTTATTTTTTTATTTTTGAATTATTACAATGCAATTTCTTGTGTTAAAGTGGCGACCTAGCATCCATCTTCAGAACTTTAGGAAACCCTAGGATTTATGGCCGAAGGTGGTTGGGATGCACGTGTATGATTCGACTGTATTACCACCATGCTGGTCTCACACGCATCACTGAATGTCAATACATATATGTAAATAAATTTTCCCAGTATTTGAACAGAATCTATTAATCATTTGTACTATTACAATTATGCCTGCACCAACCGCCAACAATGCCTATGAATTGGAGGAATGGCATGCTTGCAAGTCGCCATAATTTTATGCGCACTTGGAACTTCATTTGCATAATTCCTAAATTGGTTGGCTTAGTGATTAGTACACCAAGAAAAATGACCTACTCTCGCATTTCTTTTAGATGAATAGTATTTTAGGGAAGCATACACACAGATAAAACACTACATTTCTCAGCAACTCGCGGAGTCAGAGGCAGTTGCCTCCAATTCGACCGCCAGTCTAGATTCGCTATCGTCCAGTGAACTCGAAGGTGGATTAACGTTTACATTTTCTGGTCATTTTGGGACATTTTTGATGACTTTCAAGTGCGCCAGATAGTCATAAGCTCAAGCGATAGCTTTCGTGCCTGAAACATACTATGAACCAAAAATATCTAAAAATTGAAACCTTAAGGTGAATTGGCCAAGGCCAAAGCCGCCCTGTCCTACGCCAAGAACGCGACGGCGGCTGCGGAGAGCAAACTGCCCAAGGCAAAGCAGGAGGCGATCGAGCCGAATCGAATCTGCCAAGAAAAGAAGAAGGAGTGGGAGCGACTGGAGAAGATCGCTGTAGAGAAGGAGACAGCTCAGCGCGAATTCGAGACGGCGGAGCTCACGCTGAGCAAGCTAATGCCGCACGTTTCTGCCGCCGAGAGTTCCCTGTCCTCGAAGAAGGACGAGATAGGCGCTGCTGAAGCGGTGAAGCTTGAGATTCCCCAGTGGCCATTGCGCTTGCAAGCAGCAAATGACGCGAAACAGAAGGATAACGAAATAAAACGACTGAGTGACGCAATTCCCACGTTGCGATCCGATTTGATCGCTAATCTGAGTGATTGGAACGGGGCGGAGCGAGTCGTGAATCAAACGCAACTTAGCCACGACAATGACGGATGCGGTCTGCCAGCAAACGCCGATTCTGATACGTGCAAGGGCTGGGTGATGCTGCTGGTCAAGCAGAAGGGCTTAGCCAAGGCCGCCAAAGACAAGTACGATGGCGCAGTAGGGAAATTGCTCAGTGACGAACTGGTCATGGAGCGCCTCAAGAACGAGTCGGATACGCTGAAGACGCCGATCATGCTGCTGTCGTTCAATATTTCGACGATTACCCTGGCAGCGACTGAAGCGCGCATTGGCGAGTTGAACGCCGAACTGGATCGACTGCAGTTGGCCTTCGATGATGTTGACGGGAAGAGAAAAGCGGTCGAGTCCGATCTGACTGCTAAGAAGGCGGCAAATGATGCTGCTGAGGGCGAAGGGGGCATTGACGAAGCGAGAAATCAGGCGGACAGGGCGCATGGAGCGTACGATCTGGCGAATGAAACAATGACCAGTGCAAACGAACGAGTACGACAATGCGAGATTGCCCTCGTGAGTGCAAGAGAATCGGAGAAGGTCGCGGAGAAGAATGTGCAGTTGGTGGAGGAGAAGTACGTAGCGGCGAAGAGGAGGGAGGACGAGCCTAAGACAAGGTTTGCGCAGGCGCATCTACTTATGAATCGGGATTCCAGTAAAATATAGAGGATACATACATGCATATTTCGTTGGGACCTCTAATGGGTAGTGTACATAGTTGCCCACGCCGCCGGCGACCCCCATGACCCCCTATTCATGGGTGCGCGCTGCCTGACACGTTTTTTGACAGGCAGCGCGCATAGACGTATAGGGGGTCATGGTCGAAAAATCGATGGTAGGTCATGGGTAGGTCAAGATTAAGTACTGTACCAATCAATAGTACAGTACTTCCTGATACCGTATATAGCTACCGTAACCTGATTATCGCGAACTGATTTTTTTCAAAAATTGAAAATACAGTACCCTAATTAAAAAGTAAAAGTACCGTAACCAATCGATAGTACAGTACCACCAGATACCGTATCCCACTACCGTAACCCTTTCTATCGCGAACTAACTTTATTTTTAAGTTGTCCTGGTAACGTGCACAATCAGTCTGGTATCGTGAATGATCGAGTGTACAGTACCCAACAGACTACCGTAACCCAGTTCCTTCGGTCAGATCTAGTTCCTTGGGACAAACATTTTTCTAAAAATCCTAAATCGAGAATAAAATTGTTTTGAAGTATCCTAACGTAACGCTAATTACTGTAGAACCATTTTTCGATCGATTTAGGATTTTTAGAAAATGATTTTGGATTTGTTGAAAAATGTTCGACCCAAGGAACTAGATCTGACCCAAGGAACTGGGTTACGGTAGTCAGTTGGGTACTGTACAATCGATCGTTCACGACAATAGGTCGATTGTGCACGTTACCAGGACATCTTAAAAATAAACTTAGTTCGCGATAGTCAGGGTACGGTAGTGGGATACGGTATCTGGTGGTACTGTACTATCGATTGGGTACGGTACTTTGATTTTTAAATTAGGGTACGGTATTTTCAATTTAAAAAAAAAATCAGTTCGCGATAATCAGGGTTACTGTAGCTATATACGGTATCAGGAAGTACTGTACTATTGAATAGTACAGTACTTAATCTTGACCTACCATCGATTTTTCGACCATGACCCCCTATACGTCTATGCGCGCTGCATGACAAAATGCCATGAATAGGGGTTCATGGGTGCGCGCTGCCTGACAAGCCGCCGCCAGTGCTGGGCAACTATGGTAGTGTGTAATGATTTGTCTGATTCTATGAATACCAGGCTAATTGCGACCCCGCTTCGTATACATTTCAGCTCATCTGCTGTGTACTGGGGCGTGGGCGGAGCTTTTCTAATTCTCGTCTTGATTGGTCTGGCGATCGGCGCTTTCTTCTTTTGGAGGCGCAAGAAAAGCAGCCAAATGAAGAAGAACCAGCCCACAGATGGTTGGTTACTCATTTAAAAACATATTGCCACATAAACTAGTGTTATCATCATAGACTATGATTCATAGTGTATATGTGAGGATGATTATCATTATGATCGACTCTAGATTTTCTTAATTTCAGGTACCGTGGCGGGCACTCCCGGGTCTTCTGCGCAAACCCCTCTTCTCCAACTATCTGCTACCCAAAAGCCTCAAGCTCAGACGCCCGGTAGTGGCCTGGAAACAGCGTACTCTTGAAACTTAATAATGAAAAAATAATAATGATACATTTATTTGAAGACACTATAGGTAGTATATTTTCCCAGTTAGTAATAATTAATTAAAATTAATCACAAAACACTTCGTAGCTTGTCAGTGGTCAAAATTAAGCAAAAAAACAGTAAGACACTAATATTTGCAGAGTTCCGCATGGATCGACCTCTCAAACCCCACTGAAACTAGCCTATCCCCAGACATCTGCTACCCAGACGCCTGGCACTCAAACGCATGCTAAATCCCGCCCTGGCAACTACCAGCAGGATCGTGACCATGACCCCCTATACGTCTATGCGCGCTGCATGACAAAATGCCATGAATAGGGGTTCATGGGTGCGCGCTGCCTGACAAGCCGCCGCCAGTGCTGGGCAACTATGGTAGTGTGTAATGATTTGTCTGATTCTATGAATACCAGGCTAATTGCGACCCCGCTTCGTATACATTTCAGCTCATCTGCTGTGTACTGGGGCGTGGGCGGAGCTTTTCTAATTCTCGTCTTGATTGGTCTGGCGATCGGCGCTTTCTTCTTTTGGAGGCGCAAGAAAAGCAGCCAAATGAAGAAGAACCAGCCCACAGATGGTTGGTTACTCATTTAAAAACATATTGCCACATAAACTAGTGTTATCATCATAGACTATGATTCATAGTGTATATGTGAGGATGATTATCATTATGATCGACTCTAGATTTTCTTAATTTCAGGTACCGTGGCGGGCACTCCCGGGTCTTCTGCGCAAACCCCTCTTCTCCAACTATCTGCTACCCAAAAGCCTCAAGCTCAGACGCCCGGTAGTGGCCTGGAAACAGCGTACTCTTGAAACTTAATAATGAAAAAATAATAATGATACATTTATTTGAAGACACTATAGGTAGTATATTTTCCCAGTTAGTAATAATTAATTAAAATTAATCACAAAACACTTCGTAGCTTGTCAGTGGTCAAAATTAAGCAAAAAAACAATAAGACACTAATATTTGCAGAGTTCCGCATGGATCGACCTCTCAAACCCCACTGAAACTAGCCTATCCCCAGACATCTGCTACCCAGACGCCTGGCACTCAAACGCATGCTAAATCCCGCCCTGGCAACTACCAGCAGGATCGTGATGATCCGACTCCTATTGAGGGCCTGCCCGATCTGGCCACGACGGTGATTTTGATTTTTTTCTTCTTTTTTTTCTTTTTTTCTATTTTTTTTTCTTTTTTTCCTAAGTGACCTACGCACTAGCATATCTCAGTATTAGCAAGTGAACAATTTTTGTTCCCCACGAACAAATGAAATTCAGCCTTTCACCCCCGGCGAGGAGCCATTCAAGATTCCCGCGAGGAACTTCAAATGGCGCGGCCCCATGAAGAGACGGACGAGATGGCATGGACCCCCTGTGAGCAAATAATTTATAATATATCATCGACTCTAAGACTAATGAACGTGGACTTCAATAATATTTTTTTTTTAATAGTATGGGTTTTGAATCTCTGTTTTGTTTATATAGATACTGTTGAGGATCACGAATACGAGGGCAAGAACAGAGGAGTGGAAATGCCAGAGAAGATCTGGTTCGACCCAAATGCGAACTACGCCGTTGAAATCGGACCGAACGAGATTATTGAGGCAATATTTAAGTATTAATCAACTGTCTTTGTTGCTAGTTGATCTATAAATTACATGTCCCCGTAAAAATAGAATTACAATTACCAATGCCTTACATGGCATTGATTATTGACTATAATTATTGGCAATGGCCTAGTGTCCTCCTACTTGCCCACTCTGGAAGACGGGATGTGCCGTTACCGTCACCCTATAATGTATTCCAGGACGGCGGACCTCCGACTCCGATAGGGGTCTCGAGTGGCTTGCGAACTGGGATGAATGGGAGAGAGGCCGAGTTAGTTGTATTTTAAATGTAAACATATGTATTTTATGAAACTTTAGAGGGCACACATGGCCGAGCAGGAGGCTAAAAAGGCTGAGGCTGACAAGCCCAATTTAGCGAAGAAAATGGCTGCTGCGAATCCGGACAAACTGGCTTCTCTGAGGCACCCGGACCGACGGGAGCGGACCTCACCTAAAGGAGCGGTTCAGAAGGTGAAATATACTGCCTAAATTAGTTGTAATTGCGAGAAAAATCTTAGGTGAAATGGTTATTTTTTTCATTTCAGAAGTTTGGAGCAAAGAGATCGAGAGGTAGACGATTGAAGCAAAACTATGGAAAGAAGAGAGACGAGGATAAGAGCGAATAGCAGGTAACAGCAAGATTGTTGAATCATTTTTATCAAAAATATATAAAACTTATATTGAACTATGTTTTGACCTTAAATTTACATTTTAAATGGTTTTTATTTTAAGGTTCTGAAGCTATGCCGAAGAATCGATGTTGATCCCTGAATACCGACTAGCACATCACTTTTTGCCGGTTTCTACCAATAAACAGCCGATCTCTAAAAATGTGTTTGTAATTGATGGGCAAGAAAGGATATCTAACTATGAGCAAAAAAATCACGATTATAGCCTAAAAATAGCTTCAGGTTGAATATACAAATGAAGTCTCAGGAAACCCCGTTTTCTTTCGTAAATGATACATAATGTTGCTTGTGAAATTCCGAAGATTGCAATTCGCAGCATCAAATGGAATTTCGGGACGACTTCTTTTTTTTCGAGTTGAACAAATCGCAACGTGTTGAGATAAATTCTAATTGGTTGTTCAATGTTTGTTTGTATTCCTCATAATTACTATAAGTAGCAATTAAGTAGCAATTAAGTAGCATGATAAGTAGCAATTGTGTTATTATCATTCCAATTCATTAATCAATTCATTAAAAAAATGTTGGTGTGTTAACATTTTCGAAATTACATTGTTGGTGAATACAGATTTACATAACTCTTTTGAAAAAGCAAATTCAAGCATTGTACAATGCGTAACATTACACATAATCGCGTTACTCCATCAATAATTACTGGTCAATCATCATGATCGCTTCCTTTTCGCCAAATTTCAACTCCACTTCATAGGGCCAGTTACCGATAACTGTAATTATTTTTTTAAATATTTTTTTAAAATTATTTTTTTCGAATTTCGAACTCTATGTTTTAACGACTAACCTGATCTTGCTAGGAAAATGCAAACCACCTTTCATTTGACACAATTTGTTGTCCACGAGAATAGGCCTTTCGTACATGCGAATCTTGAATGTGCATCCGTGTCCTTTTGCTACTAGAGCCTGTAATTCCCAAATTATCATTTCAAAGAAAATATTTTAAAAAAAATCTCCAATCACAAACATTTGCATTTCTAAATATTGGTTATTTTGAAAGTCTTGCCTAGATGTCATTGATATTTTAATATTATAACAGTGGAATTCTGAGAGAATTGAGATATTCCTTGTAGTGTCCGTACAACGAAAAACTAACCTATGCTGAAAAAGTGTCCCTAGGGGTACTTTCTCACGTAGATCACGAAAATCGACCTTAGGAAGCGGTATCTCTGACCCCTCATTTCCTGTAGCGCGCCTCAACGGCGAGGTTGGTTTTTGTAAATCATGAACGGCTCATCCAAATCCCGCACATATATTGTAATTCGACGAGATAAGCATTTTTCAAGTTGGACATGAAGGGCTATCACGTCTTGGATGTTCAAAATTGATGCCCTGAAAAAAATGGTGTCCGATAACAACCCAATTTTCTTTTAATTCGATTCCTCGTGCAATTTTACAGCAAAATCCCATCGCAATCATCGCAAAATCCCTTTTTTGAGGCCAAAAATCGAAAATCTCAGAATAAGCTGAGTTAATTTTTTCTGGCCTATTTGCGACACGTAGAACACGAATTTGCGCATATCTCCTCACCAAAACGTGAAAGAAAAATTGTAGGACGAAAACGTAGTATGTTTTGGCTTAAAAATCTCGACTTCGCTATATTCTTTTGAACATTTCGTTCCATCTCTCACCCGATTTTCATTTAAATTTGCGCCAAGGGGTAAAATTGCGCGAGGAGTCGAATGAAAAGAAAATTGGATTGTTATCGGACACTTTTTTATGGCATCAATTTTTAAAATTCAAATGGCCATAACTTGTTTCCAAGACGTGATAGCCCTTCACGTCCAACATGATAAATGCTTATCTCGTCGAGATCTTTCAGCATACTTCTGTCCGGAACTGCCTGTCCATCACCTAAGGGAAGAAATATATGCAAACTGTTAACATGATTGTTCGACGAAAGACTGACCAGGAAGTTCCTGAAACTATCGTTGTATATCTTTTGAGATGGAATCGCAATAAAACGTCCCTTCAGTATCTCTCTCACCGGAGAGACAACATTTCTTATGAAGCCATTATTTATAATATTATTTGACAACAAATAACTCACTCTAAAGGTGCGATCTCTACATAACGATTGACATTAAGAGCGTGAATATTCTGGAAATTATCCAGTAGTACGCACAAGAATTTGAAGAAACTGGGAGCAAATAGTGCACCAATGTTTTGGATATTCACATATTTCACGCAAGGCCGCAAATATTTCCCGAATCTGTTGATATCCTTGCACCCGAGAGGAATTTCCATTTTGATTGTTGATGATTCTGAGTGTTTTGTGGTATTACTCTGCGCTAATATACTATGTTTCCCATGATTAATTTTGCATCACCTTATAATCTTATCTTATCGGGTAGTTGGACGGCCTAGCAGTGTTCTCCCGCGGCCCAGTATCGAAGACGGGATGTACCTTTCCCATTGCATTTATTTTTTGGTATTCAGAGCATATGGATCCTACACGAAACTATTCTGAGCTTATCCATAATTGGAATCCCAATAATTTACCTTTTTGACAGTGATTACGATCTTATTCTTTACTGTGGAATCGAAAATTGCATCTATCAGATTAATGAGTCGAATTCGCACCACCCTATGAACTTGAAACGTGAGTAATACGAAATATTCATCATATCTTTCATAATAACTCTTATGATTCTTCAAGTTACACTGCAATTTAAATAATTTGTTAAATTGTTCGATATATTGGCGTTAGCCAAACATTCATCAATATAAATTCAAATATTTAAGCTAAACATACGCGGTAATTATATTCAACATCTAATCGATCGATTTCAAAATGTCTCTGCACAGACCAGTCGTAAACCATTCTTCTACACGTCTTACTGACCTCGAATTGATACATTATCATTATGTTCAAATAAATAACTAGATGTGGTTCATCTGAAGGCATTGGGAATAATTCGCAAATCAGGCAGTCGTATATCTCTCTCCACAGGCAGACTGGAGAGAGCGCATAATGCCTTTAGCGTCATATGACTCTTCTAACTCGAGGATTATGAAATACGACAAACAGCAACATAGTGTAGCGCACACGTACACAATTTTATCGATTACGACTAGGATGGCCGCACAAAAAAAATTCTTTATGTATTCCGGTTGCAGTCTGACCCACCTTGCCGGCGAAAGAGCACGTTAAATTGTCGAGAAGACATTCCTAATTTAGGTTAACGACGATAAGGTTAATGGAAATATAATTCTACTCTCCAGTTTCATGTTCTCCATTGGCTCTGCTACCTCGTCTAGTATCATCCATTGAAGCTCTCGTGGCAGATTTCCGAAATCGAGGGGATTTTCATCTCTGATTGTCCCACTTTTGAGGATTTCATCGCCTTGTTTTATTCTTTTTACATTTGTTGATGCCGATCTTGTAGTCCTTTTAGAACCCATATTTAATATTCCTGAAATGGTCAGATTGCACGATCTAAGGTGGCTCCGCAATCAATCAGAGGACACTAATTTGTGGTCTGGATGTGAAGGAATTAGACATGGTATGGTGGCTTAGGCTTAGGCTTACGAAAAAAAGAACTGTTTAAAATCGCAATATCGCGAGACGCAAAGCAGAGTGCGCTGTAGTGTAAGCGTGCAAAGAATGAAATGAATGTGGCCTGATTTTCGAAATCAAGCGCGTTGCAGAAGCGCGAAATTCGAAATTTGAATGCAATATAAATATATGCCACAGGGGTCGATGAGGTAATGTATCGCGTCCAGACGACAAAGAGGTCGTGCACATTTCAAATTGTTCTGAGGGCGGGAAACTGAAGCTATTGTTAACAGCTTCCGTCAAGAAATTAGAGGATAGGGATGGTATCGCCAGCGACTCTCTTCATTCTCCGTACTCTCTCACCGGCCAGGCAGGCGAGAGAGTGTACATATAAAAGATACGATATATTGCGAATCTATCCTAATGAAAACAAGATGGTGTATGACGTTAGCGGAACTTGGGAATATTGGTTAGTAAGGCCAGGAAATACATTTTCAATCTACTGCAATCTAAAGCGCTCGTATCCCTGTTTCCCCCGATCGAATAGCATGTGTGGTGGTTTCATGAGCTATATCGATGTCCTACTACTGGTGTACCGTTCCTGTTAATTTTGTCTCTTGTTCGTCGATGTTGCATTCCCTCAGGAAATTCTTCGACGGTACAAGTTCATAATTCGTTCAACTGATTACTGAGGGTTAGTGTCCAACACGCGTTCCCATGTATTGGGGCAACCTATTGTTTTCCAAATCTCTTATTAGATGTCACACCTTTCATCTGATCGACATTAATGGATTCGCTCCCACCTCTGCCCCTCCCCCTTCCTCTCTCTCCTCCCACCGCCTCTCTCCCTACCCCTCCCTCCTTCCATGTCGGTCTTCGTTTCATTCGCACTAATCCTCAAGTCGGGTAAAGAGACCGGATTTGACAGGGTGTGACTGATTGTGGGAATGATTCCAAGCAAGGAGCCGGAATAGAATGGAAATGGACTTTCGGAACGAGACTTGGTTCATTCGAAAGAGGGGGGGGGGGGGGTATTAAGAACTTTAGTTATTTTCAAATTTGATGGGTACTTACTGGGTACACAGTATAAAAATTTGAAAACAACATAATAAGTATTACCTCGAATGAGCAAGGTGTCTACATTTCCATTCTGTATCACTTCAATTCTGGTTATTTAGAGATCTAAGGAACTGTGAGAAAACTATGGCACAAACTCACAGAATTCAAATGTAAATATGTCTGAGATGACCAGTTACACAATGATACACCCAGGTCGCACATATGATGCGGAATGGAACGCGGAGTATGGACGTCACATTGATCTATCGATCGAATAATATGGAAATGGAAGGAATACGGTAATTTTCTAAACGTTTGTGCAACACTAATAAATGCTACGGAATCCCACCTCGACAACATTGCGATGGTAATGAAAGTTTTTTTTTCGGTTTGTCTCTCTTATCTAGAGATACTAGGTTGGATGATCACCGTCAGATGAAAATCTTTCGGATGATAACCAAAAATTTACTTTTCATGTTTTTTTCACAGTATGTTTAAATTTTTTTAAAATTGTTCGTTCTCATTTGACAATCTCATCGTACCATTCGACGGTGGCGACGCTGGTCTTCCAACCTAGTGCCACTAGAGAGTACCCATATCTAGGGGAGCCGAGCACACAGTAGCCAGAGAGTGGGGTGAGGGAGAGATTGCTCGAGAGGCGGGGTTTCCCTCCTGGGTGGCTGGTATAAATAACCTACCACCATATGCTCACTAGACAGCTAGTTGCTCAATCGTACTCTCTCGTGCCTATCAGTTCCAGTCATGTCCAACTTGCTACCGTACTTTTCCACTCTAAGTGTGGACAACATGCCTGCACCGAACTGGGTTCCGGATACTCCAACGATGCAGTACCCGGGCGATGATTATATTCCGTGAGTGTATCTCTATGATAGTAGTTTTCGAAACTCGGGTTTCGTGTCTTAATGAAGAGACGATGACTCGAACTCTAATGTTACCTAGTTATCTACAGGGGAGCTATGTCCAATAAGTCGATCTTGAGGTCCAGCTAACATCTAATTGTAAGAGTAGGCACAATTAGTGATCGCTAGAGAAGAAATGATTCTCTCTGCGATATTTCTCGTCAGCCTGATTAACGAGAGATTATGCGAAATGAAAAGTCATTATCGCAAAAGCTCAAGCCTAGGATGCTCATTAGCGAGAACAAACAACACTCGAAACCCTCCCGAATCGGCCACTACGAATTGTCAATAAGGTAACCCACTTTGTATTCATCCTCAGGCAAGGCATGACGTACTACGCATTTCCCTCACCGCCGATGACTACGGTCTTGCCCATGATCAATTTGGAAACTGTCAAGTCTGGTGAGAGACTGATTATCTGAGCAATGGTCTGCCTTTCTTCACTTTGCACGCTCTCTCGTCTCTCGGACCGGCGAGAGAGCGTGCAAACTGAAGAGAGTCAGACCATTACTCGGTTATCTATAATATCATTAGCATTTAGGGCATTTATTTTTGGGCAATATTTGTATTATGTGTGGATGGGGTTCAGCAGAAATAAATAGCTGAAGATTCGTTAAGCTATTTAGAGCTCCTGAAACCTGTCTGATTTTTTTGAATACGCAAAAGCGAAATCCTTATCATAATCGCTTCTATAAAAGACTACTCACGCTGTTCATCATCGATCTCCTTTGCTTCAGGATTGCTAGACTCCCCACTCTCTTCCATGTCCAAAAAATCGCCGAAGAAGAGAAGCTTGGTGACGAAGAAGTTGACAGAGGAGGAGAGGTCAGAATTGTGTGATCGGGCTAGACATCGATAAGTGGCCTATCCTAATCGATATTGTATATCTCCCAGGCATTTGGTGATGGGGTAGTGGGAGTAGTCGTCTGACACTCTCCAAATCGCACGATCTTTCGCTTTCTCGCACCAGCGATGTGTGTGATACGGAGAGAGTCAGACCATTGCTCGGTGGTGGCGGGGAGAGTTAGTGTTCGAATCGCTCCGGCGAGATCAAACTTCATAGCTGGTCTTCAAAATTATTTATCTTTTCACTCCGCATTTCTGTAGCTAAAAGGGTTCACTTATGAGAACATTGTTGCTCCATTTTCGAATATGGTTCAAATGCGTAATACAAAGGGTGAAGTTTTGCACATGCAGTTCAACTGCAACATACCTGAGTAAACACCACAAAATTTTCCATAAGATAAGTAGCTGATCACTCACGTTCGAAATTCGGGTATCCGTGCTTTACATGCTCAGTTATCAATCAAATTGTCGAGCATAATAGGAACTCTTTAGACGATTAGGCATATGCTTGAACTCAAGTGATTAATAATCGATCGATCTTACGCGTACCTTCTCCTGCAGAACTATGAGGAGGTGGGAAAGGAAGAGAATCGAATCTCAGAAGCACAGGGCACGACAAGCGCAGAATGTGGCGTCTCTGATGGTTGGTTCGTAGGGTTCGACAATTTCTTATTGGAAATTTTTTTGTATCATTTTCAGATATGTTTCATGTACACAATATAGGCCACATATACAGTGCACGTGAAGCACAATCTCACAATGATGCAACAATTTCCAATAAGAGAACCCCATTGGTTCGCAAACTTTCGAATTTCGGTTCACCGTCACCCCATTCTATACACTCTATATCTCTTTCTCCGATGGACAGGTTTAGAGAGAATGTACGGAGGGAACTAGGTCGGATGAGAACTATGACGTCATGCCGTCTTTGATGTATCAAAGGCGGCATGACGTCATAGTTCTCATCCGACCTAGTACCGTATGGAGTGAAGAGATGTGCTTTCCGGTATCAAATTAAGCACTCATGCATCGCAACGACTAACAGTGAATATTGTATATACAGATAGAGGCGGTGGCGCGTATAATTTAGTGCAATCATCCATTGCAGGAAGATAACGCAAAACTGAAAGAAATTATCCGTCAACTTGAAGAAGACAATGCAATGCGGCGGCTCCAATTGAAGGTGTGCATTAGGGCTGGTATTTTATCCCACCGATTTCCTACCTCACTGCCCACTGGGAAGATATGAAAGGTGCCGATAGGAAACCACCGGGAGAGCCGTTTTCCCAGTAGTTCCCTGGCATATTTGTCACTGGTTTCCTATCGGCATCTTTGACGTTTCTCCCAGTCGGCAGTGAGGTAGGCAACCAGTGGGAAGATATGACATCCCACTGGGAAAAAATACCAGAGTAGGGCTGGCTAAACGTGAATGGCAAAACGAGATTGAAACCCTCATCTCTCCCATGAGAGAGATATCGAAGTCATTGTCCCACCGACTAAAGTATTGCTAATCGTCAACATCGTTTGGTCTGATCTAGAGCAAAATAAGGCACTAGGTCGGATGATCACCGACGTATGGTAACCTACTGGACGAAAACCAAATAATGGAACCTTCTGCAGAAGTTTCCAAAGTGTCAACAATGAAAGTTCTACGGAAGGGTTCATTTTTGGTTATCATCCAGTTGGTTACCATCCGACGGTGATCATCCGACCTAGTGCCCAAAATAACTCAATATATACATCAAAATTATTTATTAGTAAGTGCTGAGCACTCTAAGAGTTATGAATATTCTTCACAATCTCTAGTCAGACTGTCCAGTCCGAGAGCGCCTAAGAGAATTTCTTACGAAGTCATCCATAGGCATGTCCTGATCGAAGGAATCGGTTGAAAATAGGGTTCCCGAGAGTATACAACTGCATCTTCAATCTGATCTTGTGGGAGATAGAATTCCCCGCACGCCGGGCACCAATCCAAAAAAACACAATATTGCCCAAAATTTGCAAAAAAAATCAAACCATTTCAGTCATTGGCATCTCCTCAGCGCTCATACGTGAATCCGGCTTGCGAATCGACGGCGTCCCATGATACGGTAGGTCTTGATCTGGGAATATCGATTGAAGATCCTGCTTTTGCAGGACGGAGAGGCGTCCAATTCGTGCAGCCCATGGTCATCACCATCATGTTTGACTTCACTCTAAGTAGTGATAATCTATCTATTATCTCAAATTGCATTACAAGTCTCCATCTCTTTCTGCCTAATTTGCCTAATTAGACACGTTGAGGTTCCTCTGTCGAATATCGTTTTCTGTTGTCTTATTTCTCTGCAGCACTTCTAAACTCGTATTAGGGTTTCAATTTTCAGGTCATTGTGGGTCATTTTCGGATGTGTTTCAGGTGCTTTAGACATCTGATAAGCTCATAAGCTCTGTAGCGCACCTAAACATACCAAAAAATGAGCGTAAATGACCTGAAAATTGAAACCCTTATTCGAATCCCAGCTACTAGAGACATATTAGATTTAGGGTTAGCATCATTGAATGTTTCACTCGGTTCGACTCCAACACCTTGCAAATGCATCATTCATTTCCTCACCGCGTTCACTGCCGAGTATTGATGGCAAAACGGCGCGTGCTCTCCTCGTTTCACACGCTATCTCGCTCTGTCTGACCGGTGAGACAGCGTGTGAAACGAGGAGAGCGCGCGACGTTTTGCCATCACTACTGCCGAGTATGAGCTGCTAGAATTCCAAGCTAGTGTTGGCTTCATGGGAAATATTATCTTCATTATACACGCTCAGACCGGTGAGGTAGCATGTAGAGTGAGTATGGCCGTCTCCCATGAAGGTAGCCCTAATCTAAACCCCACGCATGTTACTGTGAGAATAGAACGCGTAGTCCGTGGTGTGGTGGGCGAGATTTAGTGCATTTGTTTCTAAGTATACGCGGAACATTTTTCCTCCGCGTTCCGCGTATATTTAGAAACAAATGCACTAAATCTCGCCCACCACACCACGGTCTACGCTTTCTATTCTCACAGTAATCTTTATTTAAGTACTGTATAGCTATCGTATACGGAATATCCGTATCTCTTTAGAGTAGTTTTTCAACATACTAAGTACCGAATGAACATTTTGGATGCCGAATGATAGATTCTTAGCAGACCATGAGAGGTTTATAAGCAGACCTTTACTCTGATAATTTCCACCATAGTCATCGTTATTGCGGTCCAGTGTTACAGTTATTCAATTATGATATGTCAGTAATAAAATATATCTTGATATATTATATGCATCCATGGCGTGATCGCGAGATCGATTGTAACTCAGGTGTGCGGACTCAAGTTGGAATCAAGTAAAACAGTGGTTTCCAAGTGGCGCCCAACTTTGCTCGCCACTTGGGAATCGGCTCTCTCTAATTTTCATACTCTCGCGCATTGTCTCTCCTTGATTCCATGTTTGAAATCTGCTTGATTCCAAGTTGAAATCCGAGGCGAGAGAGCGAGAGAAAGACACATACAGTCGCGCCGGAAAGTCACCGTACACTTTTGAATTTGTTGTATCTTTTTGACCAGGAAATGCATCATTCTGGAACTCAGGTATGATGTACCAAATCCATCGGAGATTATGATCATTGTATTATGGTATGACGTCATCACATAGTTATTGCGTAGTGATGACGCAATCAATCTGCACTTTTTCAAAACGGCATTATTCTTACATAGATTTTTTCCTGCTGACCAAACTTTCTGAGGTTGGAGTCATGCCCGAGGTCTACCCAGAATAAATTTTTGAAGGTGCTGCTCGATCGCACATTTGCTGCAGCGAAGCTGCAAAAACAGGATCTGAAATTCGGAACTCCGCTTCTCGAGTAGCTAGAGTCTCGTTCAAAGCATCAAAATGATCGTCATCATGAGTACACATGATATTGAGAATATGAATACGATATCTCATAATTTGCACTCAGGGCATGAAAAAATCACTTTTTTGAATGACCATTATTTGGACATCCATAACTTAACGGAAAAGTTTAGTAAAAATCTGATTTTTATCTGGTAATTTTCAAAATATATTGAAGAACCGAATTCCAACTTTTTAGAGCGATTGGATATCTTTCCGACCCGTGGTGTGCGTTTTTAGGGAGTATACTAGGGTCGGGAAACACCTTGTTTACCCCTATGGGCGAGAGAGTGCAGACGACGAGAGTTCAGACGCCAGGGTGTTTTCCGACCCTAGTATACCTCCGAAAAACGCACGCCGCGGGCTGGAAGGATATCCAAACGCTCTAAAAAGTTGGAATTGGGATCTTCAATACATTTTGAACATTACCAGATAAAAATCAGATTTTTACAAAATTTTTCCATAAAGTTATGGATGTCAAAAAAAGGTATGAAGTTATGAAGTATTATATGAAGTTTCCAGTAGGTGCAATTGATTGGAACATTCTCTCTCAATCTATCAAAACGTCAAACCACTGTTTTCCGGCACATTATGGCATGCTCCAAGAGCATACATTGATCAATCGACATGAAAACATGGATTCTGACATAACTTTTCATGCTCTTTCAAATGATATATAACACGATGATCTAATATCAAAAATAAAAATTTTCGAAAAAATCGATAATGGTAGATCAAAATTTTGGGAAATGATTATTGGGCTTCTATTGAGTCTACCGACCAAATATGAGCTCATATCGATGATTTTGAAAGATTGTGCCACACCCTCCGACGTTCTTAGGGAGACAGCGTTTTAAACGCTCACTTGCCACTCAACCTGTGGAGCATAATAGGAACTCTTTAGACGATTAATCAAATGCATGAACTCAAGTGTTTAGTAATCGATCGTTCTTACGCGTACCTTCTTCTGCAGATCTAAGAAGAGATCTAAGATCTAGATCTAATCTAAGATCTAAGAAGATCTAAGAAGATCTAAGATCTAATATCTAAGATCTGCAGATCTAAGAAGAAGAAGGAAAGGAAGAACATCGAATCTCATAAGCATGGGGCACTGCAAGCGCAGAATGTGGCGGCTCTGGTTGGTTCTTAAAAGTTCGAAACGCAGGCAACCGGCACTTGATTCTTTGATTCTTTGATTGATTCTAGACTTGGGTTCACTTATTGGAAAATGTTTGTGCCAGTTTCAGATATGTTTCATATGCTATATACATGTCGTATGTATAATGCACGTGAAACATATCTGAAAATGATACAACAATTTTCCAATAAGATAACACTATTCTAGACACTCTCGCGTATCGAGGGCGGAATGGCGTCATACAGGGTGCGAGAAAAGTATGGTGACAAGTCTTTTATGTAATATCTCGCGAAGTAATGATAGCATAGATTTCTGCTTTCGCCATTGTATGCCTGCGAACAGTACCTCCAACAATTTTATCACAGTTCCCCATCTATCGATTTTGTCTTTCAGAGCTTTTCGATTTTCAAGTTCGAAAAAATGGGCCCTTGGCCCGCAGCTCATTTTTCTCTTTAATTAATAAAAAAAATCTTCGGATAATAATTCCCCCGCTTTCTCAACTTGAGTATGGAGAGCAACCATTCCTCTTTAAAGTATACTTGTTTAGGCGGAAATACGATATCAGGAAACGGAGAAATATGAAAATAACTGCATCACACTTTGATACGGAATTATCTTTTTGAAAAATCACATTTTCGAATTTCTTTCTCAGCATCTATATATTGAGATATAAACTTGTATGTTATATGCAAGGACCGAATTATGAATTTTAGTAGCGTCAAACTGAATGAAAACATGGTTTAAACTACTGAACCATACATGAGAAAATATGTCTGAAAACGACACTTGGGACAGATTCGAAAAAGGTACAGAAGCAGATTCGCTTTCCCAATTTAAACTGAAAGCATATTTGCACTACTGAATGGACGTGTACCATAATACATACGTTTATATTTTTCTATCATTCTTATTTGATGGACGCGACATCTTTATTCGAGAAAATTTTTTCGAGGGCCGTTCGTCACAGCTTACTTTTAAATATTTTAAAGCTGTATAACCAAATCTCCAAATTAAATGGACACATATAGACTCGGGCACAAGTGCCCTTCTTAAGAAAAAATAATGGAATGCGCCACCTATTACATTGTTGTAATGCGGCATTAAAGAATACGACTCATGCAGTGAGAGAAACATGATCGTTTTTCTTCACTAAATTTTTAATAAATTAAATATCTTAATCTAAAAGAAATATTTGTTTGATACATGAGCGCTAAATAGCTACATAGCTAAGGTGCATGGTGCAAAAAATTGGGATAAATTAAAACACTGCGCACCAAGTGGGGCTTAATTGAATTGTGTCACAATACTTTTCTCGCACCCTGTAGCTCTCATCCGACCTAGTGCCGAATTATCTAGTGTCTTTCCAGAAGGAGAATGCTCGACTGAAAGAAGAGGTTATCCAGAAAATGCTAGAGCTGGCACGGGTGAAAGCAGAGATAGCACGTCTGGGCGATTTGGCAGGTATGAAGTAGGGTAGGGTTTCAATTTTCAGTTAATTTATAATTTTCGGGTATTTTTCTGGTGCGCTACAAATGTTATCAGCTTATCAACTAGCTAGAGCTCCTGAAACACATCCAAAATTAACCAAAAATTACCTAAAAATTGAAAACCAGAGTTCGACATTCGGGTCACCTTTTTCCTTTTTTTTCCGATCGGTCGAGTGGTTACTATTGTGTAGTTTCTCCCATGCTTGTATCAATCACTGTTGGCTTAGCGATAACGAACTTATATCAAAGAACCACAGAGTAGTAAGTGAATGGGTCCCCGCGCACCGGTAACCTACCTCCTACCCGAAAATAATACAAAACTAGCGACCTTCGGTCGCTACGTTACGCGGGGTTGTGTGTTAAGGATAAAATATGGACGCAACTGTTGAGAGCCTGCTTAAAACGTTGTAAAAGGCTCGTGAGGCCTCGGGCAATTCGAAAAAGTTGGGATGGGGCGAAGCCCGATCCCAACTTTTTCGAATCACCCTCGGCCTCACGAGTCTTTCACAACGCTTACGATATGGGGGATGAGAGCAGGTTGGACTGATTTTACAACATCCCTATGTTCCATTTTGAAGGGATAATTTGAGAATTCACTGATAAATACAATATCTTATTCGAAGGTTTGCAAGTAGAAGCCTGCTTAAAACGTTGTAAAAGGCTCGTGAGGCCGAGGTTGATTCGAAAAAGTTGGGATGCGGCGTTGCGGCTTACGCCACGGGGGATGAGAGCAGGTTGGGATGATTTTACAACAGCGAGAGAGTATACGGTAGGGTGCCGTGAGCCAATTGTGTGTGTTGTGAGGGTATACGGTAAGGCGCAGTGAGTAGGGATATCAATTCAATATTCAATACTCGGTCTCTCACTCCCATTCATTTCCTCACTCAATACTCAGCGCGCGGGTGGATCGACGATTCAAATTAACCCAATACGGGGGATAATTGGAAAATATTGAGTGGTATTGAGCGGAGAGTCACTATATTGACTCTTTTGAAGAGTAATTTACTGTAATTTAAAAGTATTTTAATATGTTGAGAAATATTGACTATCGCTCAGTATTTCTCAATATTTCGACTCGCTCCCTCTCACCTTCTCATTTCGAATCAATATCTGCGAGAGAGCAGCGTCTCTCTTGCGAGTATTGAGTAATATTGAGTATTGATATTGAATGGATTTCCCTAGCAGTGAGTTTTCCGCGAATGCACCATGATGTGTGTGTTGAGTGGTGCATCGGGGGCATTTAAGTTTTCTGGGATTTAGTAAATCACACCATGGTGTGGCATACGGTATCGTGCATTTAAGTATTCTGTGATTTAGTAAATCACACCATGGTGTGTGGTGTGGTATACTGTAGCGTGAATTTAAGTTTTCGGCGATTTAGTAAATCACACCATGGTGTGTGGTGCGGTATACGGTAGCGTGCATTTAAGTTTTCTGTGATTTAGTAAATCACATCATGGTGTGTGGTGTGGCATACGGTAGCGTGCGTTTAAGTTTTCTGCGATTTAGTAAATCAAATTATGGTGTGTGGTGTGGTATACGGTAGCGTGCATTTAAGTCTTCTGTGATTTAGTATATCACCCCATGGTGTGTGGTGTGGTGGGTGGTGCAGAGGGTGCATTTAAGTTTTCTGCGATTTCGGAAAATGCACCATGGTGTGTGGTATACGGTAGTCATAAGTCTGACCCACGGAATATTGTCTGACCCAAGGCTGCTATACGGTTGTTTGGTAAAGCGTCACCGATCGACAGACAGACAGACAGACAAACTGACTCACATAGAGACGCTACGATATTTTTTCCTATAGGAATCACAAAAAGTGAAACCCTAAAGTTATTCATTTTCCAATCGTTGGCATCACAACGCCCGTTCGACAATGCGAAGTCGACTTACCAATGTAAGACGTCGGGCCAAAATGTTGATCTATATTTTATCTACGCTCGGCGGTCTGAGAATAGACTACTTTGCACTATTTGCAAGACCATCCTAATCGTCTGTGTACTGTTGGAATATAAATTAGAATTCTTTAGTATCTATCCCTACTGCCACCCCTCCCCCTTTCCCTCTCTCTCTACTCAATCCTTCCCCAAACACTCTCATTCCCTTCGAGCTCCTTCGATTCTCCTGTCACACAAGTCTCCAATAAGAAATACATTGGACAAGCGGCCACATCTACCGATAAATCACGAGGCTCCCCTCCCCTCGTCACTCTCTCTCTTTTCTTGTGCGACACGATTCGGAAGATCGACTCCCCCTCCTCCCCCCTTTTCCCATAATCCGTAACTATATTCTCGAAAACTCGGCACTTGATGATGCGTCCATGTGATGTACGATAAATAAAATAAATACATAAAATCGATTGATAATATTGCCTTCGCAGTGCGGAATTTCGTTTTATTCGTCCAGCCCTACACCTGCATCAGCAAACAAATCACATGGTCTTTGTGATTCGGCTCCACCGTCTTTCGAAATATGAATTCCGTCACGTTTCCCATTCGCTATCTCTAGATTTAAGCTAGTGTTAGCTTCATGGGTAGTGGTCTATGTATTCTACACTATGCTATATATCTCTATTCGGTATCTTTGAATGTGGAGAGTTGTTTAAGTATTGCATTGCATCGTTATATTGTTACGAGCCTAATAAGATCCGAATGACTATTCTGATCTTTCAATGAATGCTTTTTTTTGTGATTCGCGTATATCACGTCACGAGAGATCCTAGCAGTAGTCGGCCTCACCGCACTACACCTCCTAGCGTAGTCGTTTGCGACTGGAAAAATCGCTTGACGTGGCTGCACCTTTACCTTTACCTTTGTGCCTCTCGAAAGTATATTTCACTAACTGGTCGATTCTTTGCAGCAAAAGAAATACGGATTTGATGTTGTTGTTTGATTCGTGAAAAGGTGATCGTGTTAATTCACATAGTTCACATTGAGAGGTGGCAGGGATCACTTTACAATGGTCGCCAGATGAAAAAAAATTGCACTTAGATAGTATAACAAATTGGCAATTACACAAACTGTTTGGATCCTCATTACAGATCACAGAATATATCACAAATAGCTGCACGAATGGAGTTGAGATTGTATTTTTTCAACAACCATTGGAAATGCAACCTCGAAAAAAAACAACACATGGATTTATCATCGGTATTGTGATGAATCAAAAAGGGCTCCGGTCATATAAATCAAATGATCGAACAATTTAATTACAGAAATGACACATTACATTCTGAGAACATTAAAGTTCACAAATTCTGTCGCAAATAGCACCACGAAGCGAGTCAGAGAAAGATTTGTATTCTGGAGTAAGCTGAAAAATATATACATGATTTGAACTAACAAAATATGAATGCAAAGACGATGAGCGAACCTTAATTGCTTTGATTTGTTCGACGGTCGTGAAGGAATTGACACAGAATGTCTGAATTTATGTTGTTTTATAACTGGAAAATCAATTACTATGTAATCAATAATCTTACGGTTAAACGCTGGAGTCTGTACTGTTCAGCGATCTTGAGCTTAGCGGCCATCTTGAATTTCTGAGTCGTACTCAGATAATTGATTATCCGATCGAGAACGGACTAAATTGAATTTCTTAAATTTCAACTTAAATTTCAAAATAATATTAACCTCCACTTGAAATCTGTCCGCCAGCTTGAGAATGTGATGCAAATTGGTTGCTGAAATGTTTAAATTTAGTTTATGCGGCAAAAATACTGATTACTGGAGAGTTCAAGCGAGGTTGGATAGATCATCTTGAGAAGATCCACAAATTCCTGGAAAAAAGATAATGTTGAACATAATCAAATAATTGACCCATATATTTGAAACATACTTCGTAGACAATGTCATGCAATTCGATTTCGTCCTTTTTCTCCTCTTCGAAATTCCCGAAAAACGTAGATTCGAAAACCGGAGAATGGGTGGCTAGCAGCTACAATTTTTGATTTGTGAAGTGTTTTCAGGATTTGCATAAATATGTTTAGTGGTATTTCACATCTCTCGAAACGTAGATCTTGTGATCCCGGATTTTAAGAGCAACGTTGTTTCTCCCATTTGATGGCTGGGTGAAATCGAATTCTACCGTTTTTCTGAAATATATGGCGTTATTTACCTCAAATGTTTGAAATGAGAACTATACTTTAAATGACTCTACATGTAAAGGTAAAATGCGTAATGGAGACTGGGCACTCCAGGAGAGCACTGCTAGGACAGTGTAAATTTGGGTAGAATGGCCAATATGGACGTCAAATGCACCACCTTATTCCGATTATTTTCTGCACCTTTACACGACACTCAATCGTCAGCTTATCGCCGTCAATAAAATCCTAAAATTCCGATCAGCAAAACAAATTTTTAAAAATATAGCAAATAAGAAACAGTGAAATCTCACATTTGCACTATTAATCAAGTCCGCAAAGGGTAAATATTTGAAAAGTCCTCTATCGATCTCGCCACTGTGAAAATCATAGTAAGATACCTGAATAAGAAAAACATAAATTGTTATCAGTAGCACGAAATGCGGAAAAATAACATTATCTGGCAAACACAAAAAAACAGCTTACTTTCTTGCTCATTTTTTCCACCCCTTTGTTCAGAATGAGAAACTGTGATTCATAACCAATTCTCCAGTCCTTTCTTTCACTCTCCCAATTGCAATTTAGAAACACGCCGAGGTATGCCTGATTCCCAGTTCGAGCCGACGTTTCTTTCTTGACAGACAATTTCCTTAAATTGTCGTGATTATTCAAATAATTTCGAAAAAAAATCCAATAGAATCCCTCCTCGAGGGGTGAAATTTGAATACTTAAGGGAATAATTCATATGATTTCTTTAGTTGTTTGTGTTAAAGTTGCAAGATTATGGCGCGCAACTGCAATGAGTTTGCAGTGAAGTCCCATCTGAGTGGAAGAATGTCATTGTTCCGCCACAGTCATATGATCGAATAAAATGTTGATATTGATTGTAGAACTATCCTACCAAGGCATATCATGGTGAATGGTGATCGGAGAGTCGCGATCGGTATTAGTTAGCATGCTGATTTTCTCCACTTCGAAGCGAATGGCGAAGTCTTGGGTCATCTCGAAAACGTATTTTAAGTATTTTTAACTGCGAATTATATTGAAAAAATATGAACTGCAATATTCGTGAAATTGTAACGTAAGTTAAATGTTGATAAATAGCTAAAATTGTAAGGATAAGTAGTGGAGAATGCTAGGAAGTTCTTGGCGCCAATTACGCGTACCAGTTTAGGCGCCGGATTTAAATCAAGTGTGATATTGGAAGATCTTTGCCACAGGGACATGGACACACATAAGTGTAAGGCTATGCTCGATGGTTTATAACTCAATCTACGCGAATGAAGCATGCGAATCGAATGCGTTTGAGGATACGGTTCTGAGAATATCGATTGATAATCTTGAATTTCAATAGATAAATATTGACGAATTTCCGCCCTGCCTTAGCAGGGCGGAAATTCGTCCAATTCGTCCAACCAGCATCATCAAGCGCGCCATATCATTGACTCACCTCGGATCCACCCCTTTTCCGAACCCATTCAATAAGGAATATGAGCTCTAAACTAGGATTGACTTCATGGTTCTTCATTGTACACACTGGCAGGTGAGAGAGCACGCAGACTGAAGAGAGTCGTTTCTAGGGGTACTCTTATTGGAATTTTTTTTGTATCATTTTCAGATAAGTTTCATGTACGATGCCATATATATCAGATGCCATATATATGCCATATATATATATATATATATATATGTCATATATATATGTCATATGCCATATATATATATATGATGCCATATATATATATATGTCATATATATCAGGCCACTCACGAGAGAATCGGGACAATCAGTTGACATTAAAAATAAAAATATTTAATTTGACATGGTTTTTAGTTTGTGCTTGGGTGGTAGAACATATTCCCACAGCAATTCCAACCTATTCGCTCTTGCAGCTGCAGCAGACTGCTGCAAAGTTCAGCCGAAGTTAGTTGGTTTTGGTGTTTTCCACGTTTAAAAGTGGTGGTTTTTGTTTACCAAAGTGTGTTTATGATCAAATTAACCGTTTTGACCCACTTTGTTCATTTCTCACTTTTGCGACCCTTGCAGCAGACACATGTGCGACAGGTTTTTAATTTACCGTGGTGACATACATTTTTTGCTTCAAACCAAACTTTTTTTTTGTTTGTCGAGCTTTAAATTCTGCACATACCATAATTTTTACAGATTTTATCACGGCGGTCTTGATAGTCTACCAGATCGGCGAAACTCTCGTAATGGGCCGCACGGTTCATCATTCGTGAAATCAAACTCGCTAAGTCGCAGGTTCGAGTCCCGGCGAGCGCAATCAAATTTTTTGCCGACATTGTAACGCTTGGAATAAGACTATGAATGATTATATCAATGAAAACCAATTCCAAAAGACAATTTTTCCTTCGCCGGGACTCGAACCTGCGACTTAGCGTGTTTGATTTCACGAATGTTGAACCGTGCAGCCCATTACGAGAGTTATCACACGTATCACGAGTCAGTGGAGGTGTGCGGGAACAATTTTCGAATTTTATTTTTTGTTTTGCTTCATATTACGGTGGTAGGGTACATTAGAACCAACTTCTCGAAAAATCTAGGCTGCGGGTCCCAGAACCGGCTTTTAGGAATTTTCCGGTTTTGTGTCCGGCCCTACTGTATTTTAGCTCTAAGATGAGCTACAGATGTGGCAAAGATCTCAAAATGTGCGGAAAAATATTATAAGAAACTTTTATATAACGACTTAAGAGATATAACCAAAGATAAAAAATGTACGCGCAAAAAACCGGTTTTTGTACAATATAAAAAATTGCAGCATTTTTGGGAGTATGCGTTTCAAGATTTTTTATTGCATAAAAAGAAAGCTTGAGTCCACATACGTATAAGAAAAATATAGGAAGGGTGACTTGAGGGTGGATTACGTTCACAATAACCCGACGAATGAGGGCATGTGGGAGTTCCCCAAGTGTAAGTTGACAATATCTTCCAGTCTTTAACGAAATTGAATCCACTGAAACGGATTTTTCACATTTCTGGACAAGTGGAGTTTGATGGCGTACAGAACTCCATAGCTTAGCTCATTCTGAAAAATCGACTTTTCGCACCTCTAAATTTAGCAAATTGCGTCGTAATAACATTTATTCAAACCTGATCTTGTAGAATTACTGTGAACTTTATAGTGGGTACTGTCACTAGTAAAATATTCACTCCTAGCGATCAGCCTGCCAACATATGATTGAGATAGTTTTCCACGAAATCATCAGATCAGTGATGTCGAAATTGCACATGTCTCGATTTTGAATGTTGCATTGTCAGTATTGAACAGATTTGTGTTTGAAAAAAATTATTTGGAGGAAATAAGCCAGAAAATACTAAAACTAATTTATTTCTAAGTGAATAAACAAAATCGATATTTTCAAATCTGAGATTTTTTGAATTTTCAAAAAAAACAGTATAATTAGCAAATTTCTCGTCTTATTCTAACTTAATTCCGCCAAATAATTTTTTTTCAAACAACAATCTGTTCAATACTGACAATGTACCTTTCAAAATCGAGACATGTGCAATTTCGACATCACTGATCTGATGATTTCGTGGAAAACTATCTCAATCATATGTTGGCAGGCTGATCGCTAGGAGTGAATATTTTACTAGTGACAGTACCCACTATAAAGTTCACAGTAATTCTACAAGATCAGGTTTGAATAAATGTTATTACGACGCAAATTGCTAAATTTAGAGGTGCGAAAAGTCGATTTTTCAGAATGAGCTAAGCTATGGAGTTCTCTACGCCATCAAACTCCACTTGTCATGAAATGTGAAAAATCCGTTTCAGTGGATTCAATTTCGTTAAAGACTGGAAGATATTGTCAACTTACACTTGGGGAACTCCCACATGCCCACATTCATCGGGTTACTGTGAACGTAATCCACCCTCAAGTCACCCTTCCTATATTTTTCTTATACGTATGTGGACTCAAGCTTTCTTTTTATGCAATAAAAAATCTTGAAACGCATACTCCCAAAAATGCTGCAATTTTTACATTGTTCAAAAACCGGTTTTTTGCGCGTACATTTTTTATCTTTGATTCTATCTAATAAGTCGAAACATAAAAGTTTCTTATAATATTTTTCCGCACATTTTGAGACCTTTGCCACATCTGAAGCTCATCTGAGAGCTGAAATACAGTAGGGCCGGATACAAAACCTGAAAATTCCTGAAAAAAAAACCTGAAAAAAAGCCGGCTCTGGGACCCGTAGCCAAGATTTTTCGAGAAGTTGGTTCTAATGTATCCTACCACCGTAATATGAATCAAAACAAAAATAAAATTCTAAAATTGTTCCAAGGGGATGGTGTTTTCCCCCACTGACTCATGATACCCGTGATATAGTGCCCGTGAAACATATCTGAAAATGATACAACTTTTTACCAATAAGTGAAGCCTAGTAAAAGGTAAAGGTGCAGCCACGTCAAGCGAGTTTACAGTCGTGAACGACTACGATAGGTGGTGTAGTGCGGTGAGGCCGACTACTGCTAGGACTACGTAACCCTGCTGTCCAAAGTGCTTCTAGTGCAAAGCGCAAAGTGCTTCTGCTGTCCAGAGGGTACTGCATCTACTGAAAACGACTAGAGTTCGCAATTCGGGCTGCGCTTCCTTCGAATCATCTTCTGACTCTCTTCAGTTTTCATACTCTCTCGTCTTGTCTAGTCTGCTAGAGAGTGTGACAAAATTGAGGAAGCCCATTGCTCTTCCTTCATCTCTCTATCCCTATGTATATATCTATGTCTCTCGGTACCTGCATTTTTTCCTCTCCCGATGGGAATGTATAAAAAATCAGATAAATCGGAGAAATGAAGAATGAACCCGATGAAAGAGAAAAATGCATATACCTCATCAAGATGTATCGACATTCTTAAAGAAGAACGTGGACATCACACACTTTTTTTCCAGTACACACTTTTGAGGCAAGAACACAATTTGTTGCTGTGAGACGTCCTAAGTTAACAGCGTCCTGACCCCCATTGTTCTCTCCAGAAAACGGAAGATAAAGGGATTAAGACTTTTAATTTTCCCGCGAGCGCTTTGAAAGAACTAAGAAATTTGAAAACATTCTGAAACATAGAGCAACTAACCCCAATTTGATCAATGTGAGCAAATTTACATCTCATATAAGGCATGAAACACACATCCGTCTGGTCACTTTTGTGCTTTGAGAGGGAGAATCACGGTGTTTCCTGAGTGCAGTTTGATTCAGCTCCCTTCTCTGCCGGGTAAGACCGCTGTGACTTGTAACGATATATTTTATTTATCAAAAATCAGAAAATCAATAAATAAATTTTGCACCTGGGTTGTGCAAAAATGTTACGGTCTCTTCATTCCGCATGCTCTCTCGCACTGTCTGACCGGCGAGAGAGTATGCGGAATGAAGAGACCGTAAAATTTGTGCACAACCCATTTTTGCACATTGATACAATTGGGCGGGTGACAAAACAGAAACAAATCACTGTTGATGTAGTTGTTGCATTGTTACCAGTATGTGCTACACTACGTCACTACGAATATAACCTCTAACTAGGCGATTATGAGTTTCACTCACTACTAACCTATAAGGGTTCATGGTCCAAAATTGGGGATTTGAGTGGAAAATCATGGTTAGATAAACAACAAAGCAATCAATATTCCAGTATCCCAGTAAATACTCTAAGCCGGTAACATGATTATCAGAGGAATTCTGAGAGAACCGAGATACGTCCGTACAACGAAAAACTAACCTATCCTGAAAATTTGCGCCCAGGGGTACTTTTCGCGTAGATCACGAAAACCGACCCTAGCAAGCCGTATCTCTGACCCCTCATTCTCTGTGGTGCGCCGAACTGGGCGGTCCGTTTTTGAAACTTTTGAACGGGTTATCCGAACCCCGTAAATTTATAGTAATTCTGAAATATCTCGATGAGATAAGCATTTTTACTGTTGGAAGTGAAGGGTTAGATTATCTATGAAAAAAGTTATGATCGTTTGAAATTTCAAAATTGTCACCCTGAAAATTTTCTCAAAAGATTACATTTTACTTTTATTTCCATTAGATTCCGCGTGCATTGTTACCTCTGGAGCCAAATTTTCAGGGAAATCGAAAGGGATATATTACGCGAAATTTTCGAAAGAATACGGCGAAGTCGAGATTTTTTGGCCAAAAATTACGATTTTTTTATGCATAAAAAGTTTCATTCTCTTTTCCATGCGAAACTATTTGCAAATTAGTATTCTACGGGTCGAAATACGCCAGAAAAACTTAAACTCGGCTTATTCTGAGATATTCATTTTTTGGCCTCAAAAAAAGGGATTTTTAGATGTTTTTGAGGCCAAAAATTACAAATCTCAGAATAACGAGATTTAAAGTTTTTCTGACGTATTTCCACCCGTAGAATACGAATTTGCACATACCACCTCCCAAAAACGTGAAAGAAAATGAGTACTCGCAAAAAATCGTAATTTTTGGCCAAAAATCTCGACTTCGCCATATTCTTTCGAAAATTTCGCGTAATATATCCCTTTCGATTTCCCTGAAAATTTGGCTCCAGGGGTAACAATGCACGTGGAATCTAATGGAAATGAAAGTAAAATGTAATCTTTTGAAAAAATTTTAAGGGTGACAATTTTGAAATTTCAAACGATCATAACTTTTTTCATAGATAAGCTAACCCTTCACTTCCAACAGTAAAAATGCTTATCTCATCGAGATCTCTCAGAATTACTATAAATTTACGGGGTTCGGATAACCCGTTCAAAAGTTTCAAAAACCGACCGATCAGTTCGGCGCACCACAGAGAATGAGGGGTCAGAGATACGGCTTCCTAGGGTCGGTTTTCGTGATCTACGCGAAAAGTACCCCTGGGCGCAAATTTTCAGGATAGGTTAGTTTTTCGTTGTACGGACCCTGTAGGGTTTTTCTCGATTCTCTCAGAATTCCTCTGTTATCCATTGGTCATGATATTTGTTTTTTATCCAACCATGATTTTCCACTCAAATTCACAATTTTGGACAATGAACGTTAAACTCAAGTTTGCATAGTTAGAGGATCTAATCAGAGTGGTGCAATGGAGGGCATACTGGTAACAACGTAACAACTCCCATGTCCCAACGTCAACGGAGCAGTGATTTTTTTTCTGTTTTGTCGGTTTCTGTTTTGTCACCCCCCCCCCCTACAATTGTGATCGCATCATTGAACAATGAAAGAAACGAAAAGATGAACTGTGAGGCTTAATTATCCACGCGTTTGATTGTTGCTGTTACTGTACACTGAAATGATGAGACAAACTTGATTTCAATTTCGATGATCGTAGAGTGGTGAGATGCTGCACACATTTTCTCCATTCTCGATCTATATAGACGGTCTAAGTTGCCATTCATTATCTCCAGCCTGTTGCTGTCAAACATCAGAGTGATTTGGGGAACATGTTGAATTGTTTTCGCGTAAAGAACGGAGAGATCTGAACGAGATACAATTGGGTGGTCAGGCGAGTTCGAAATTCCGCACTAGGTCGGATGAGAACTATGACGCCATGCTGCCCTTGACACGTCAAAGCCAGCATGACGTCAGAGTCGTCCGACGTAGTGCCCATAATTCGGGTCTCCGTTTCTTTATTATACATTATGATATCTTATCTTCATCATTATTATCTTCATTATGAGTCGCCGAACGACCAGTCTAGAGAGCACATACTATTGTGTCACTTGCTGGGGAACGCGCCAACAACCGGCCATGGCACTGGATAGCAACTGGCCAGTTGTTATTCAGTAATAGTTGGCGGAGCTTAGACTAACCAGTTGCTAACCAGTACCCTGACCAGTTGTTGGCGCGTTCCCAGGCAAATGTTTGGAAGAATACAATGACGATGTCGTTACTAGGGGGGGGGGCGGACATTGCCGAAACGGGGTACCGTTCGCTTGACAGAAGGAGTAGCAATATGGGAGTTGTTGCATTGTTACCATTATGTGCTCCCCCACATTAGCATATATAAATTTTGTTACCAGGCGATCTTGAGTTTCACTCCAAATCAACGACCAGGGTTCATGGTTTGTTGATTTCCATGAACCCTATACGTTGAAACTCATGGTCGCCTGGTAACACAATTTATATATGCTAAAGAGGGGGAGCACATGCTGGTAACAATGCAACAACTCCCATGTTGCGACTCCTTCTGTCAAGCGAATGGTACTTCGTTGCAGAAATGTCCGTTGCGGAAATGACCGCCCCCCCATTACTGGAGTTCTCGAATTGGGCGGCTCCCAGGCTGCCCAATAATTAAATCGACGTAATGAATATTGCCCATTTCGCCCAGTTGTGAGCAAAGGAATTTGTCTGGGTCCCATGGGGTGCCCATTTCATTCACTATTTTCTTTGAAGAAAATATATTTATGTCATCTAAAATACAACAGAAAAATACGTAAAACAAAGTCGATCGATGTCCAATTGTGCGAAATTGAGCGAAAATGTATTATGTTTCAACCCCCTGTTAAACGTTTACGCCCACTGGGCGCGAACAAAGGAAATCCGCCCAATGGGCACAATGGGATTCTCGCGCCCAACTGGGCAAATTGACCGCAAAAGTTGTAATGGAATGGCAAATAAAAAAGCCTGATTGGGCGGAATGGCTCAATTCGAGAACTTTAGTCGTTACTACCCGAATTGAAAAATTGTAATGGAATGGCAAATAAATCTGACAACCTGCAAATGCTCCTGAGCAATACTTACTTTGCGTATTCGACTCCCACTTAAAAACCCCCAAATTAAGTGTCAGTGATTGGACTGCATTTTTTTGAACGGACTTCACAATGGCCACCCTAAAATGAGGCCAATAATTGAGAATAAAGAGGAAACCAGTCACTTACTCCGATAATGATTGTAGACGAGGTTCGGAGGTCTCGATGTCCAGTTCGCTTATGGTCAGGCCGCACATTGAGTCAAACAGTTCTTTGCACTTGAAATATTCCAAATTGACACTCATCTCCCCAATGCGCGAACAACGATTGAATATTTGTGAAATGCGCCAAGAGTTTAAATCACTGTCAACCTTCAATATTTCGATAGATATAAATATATACTCAAATAAAGACGAGGCGTCGAATGATAGGAACAATAAAGCATGGCGGAAATCAATAAGCAAATTAGGGGAATAAAAGGGACTCAACGATTGGGTTGGTTAGGTAATTAAACGAAAGCATATGCTAGACCTTATTGATATTGAGAACACAAAATGCAACTTACTTTTGTATAAAGGATTCCTTCCTTCTTGTATATCGAGTCATTATACCAGGAATCTTTTCCAAAGTAGCGCGCATATCGGGGGAATCGTAGGTCTACTTCCAAGAGAATGTTCCGTGTCCTCATTATTGTTGGTGAGGATACAGTCAGAGCAATCCTTTCGATATTTGGAAGCCATTTGCGGCTGCTGAGCAACTCCAGAGCGATGTTGTTCCAGCGATGAGATATCTGCGTGAAGGCGTCATATATTGTTACCACATATCTCCCTTGTTCTAGCACTTTTGTAGCTATCAGGTTGATTCATAAGTTTCGCTCCAAGACTTTTCTATAGTTTACTCGCTTGTGGTTCGCGTGTGTTCAGAACTACTTTAGCATTATTTGAGTGACAATAGGTGTACATAAATTATTTGGTTTATGCGAATCAATTCCACTTCGTTCCGCAGTTAAAAATATTTTTCGAAAAAGTTACAAATTGACCGGTATTTGAGTGGTGTGTTCAAGCCGCCGTTTTAGCAAAACGAATGTGACACAACCGCTGTATTTTAGTGAAGTCACTAAGTGAGAGTTAACATTTCCGATAAACACTTGACAACGGAATTTCAGAGTCTCTCGAAGAGCGAGCTTAGTCAAAATTAGCGAAACCGGCAATCAAATTTCGATTTTGGGATTATTCCAAATGTGGCATTTGAATGGAATGCTAAATCTCCACAATTATTAATGATAACATCAAAATGATATGCTCTTCCACTACTGATACGTTTAAGACCATTAGCTCTTTCATCCGAAAAGCGCAGCTCCAAGATCAAATTCTGCAAGATTCATGAACTCATAACTATGAAATTCATGCCTATCTTAACACGCAGTTTCAAGGCTGATCCGGCGCACGTCTAACATAATAATGCCCATTCCAAATACTTTACGAAAATAGTGTTGTTGTGGCGCTGTCATGATTAGGCAATGAGTACCATTCCATCAAATTGACTGTGCCAAATTTCAAGTTTGAGGAATTTCGGTCCTTGGCATTCCAGTAGAATCGATTGACAATGCATGAGTATAGGTGCGCTATGGAGAGCGCACATGTACTAATATCACGCAAAAAGGAATGACAGAATTGATAAAGTTCGAAGCAAATAATAGTTCAAACACTTCAGGCGTGAAAATGGAGCGAACATTATGAATCAACCTAATAAAATAACTCTGTACAACAGTAGCAGTTACTTATTACATCTATTTCATGTTATTTACATTTGATGAAAGGATGGATTTCTTGCCAGTCGCCATTCATTGATATACTCGATATCATCTTTAATGATCATCCTGATGATATCAAGCGGAATATTGGCGAGATTCATTTCAGGACGATTGTAGAGAGAGAAAAATTGTTGAAGTGTGTTGAAAGAGAAATGAAATGCTACTTTTTCTCCGGTGGACAGAAGAATGAAAAATTATGTTTTTTTTTCCAAACTTTGAACTTACATCTCTCGTTTTCGCGCGCTTCCCTATTTTGGCTTTTTTTTTCGCAATCCGGACAGACGTACGGACACAGCGCTTTATATATAGGTATATATATTATATCACATATTTTAACATTACATGCATCTTCTGAATACAATCACTTCCCTGACTCCCTGAAAGTCGCGATCTGCGAGAGAGGCCTCGACTTGTAAATGTATCAACTTGTCTGCGTTTTGGTCTATGCATTATTGTATTATGACTACTCTTATTAGACTACCGTTCACATCACCACAATGAACTCCTCGTCAGAGTGATTTTGCATTATTTCTTACTGTCTGTTTTTGAAGATCATGTTTCTTAAATTATCAGAATTTAACTGTCATTGATGTAAGTCGCATTTCAACATATTTCACGTGGCATCATCGAAAGTCGTTTTGGCACGGTTCCCGACTAATAGCACTAACATGTCCAAGAGGTTGAAAAATGATTACCAGGTCGGAAATGTTGATGCGTGTTGCTGTCGAAACCTAGCCACGAGATATTTCCACTAGATTCCCATCATTATCTCAGCGGAACTCAGTGAACCTGTCATTATCTTGGCAGAATGACTTCCTTTAGCTCCCTTTAGACATTCGATTCGAATCTTACTACACTTCCCTTCACCGCAATGAACTCTAGTCTCCATCAGAATTCATCTGCTTTCTTTCCTACTTTTAGTCTAATTTTGAAGCTACTTTCCGGAATCTACGTCATAACAATCACAATAGCGTTTGATTACTTGGTTTACACGATCAAGGTTTGTTTGGTTCAATATCTCCATCAATAAACATTGAGGTTTTCCATCCAAATCTCCGGTTCCTACTTTTCTCGTTCCCTTGGTCTTATCTCGGACTTTTCCTCTTTTCGTTCAGCAAAGATTTATGGGAAATTACATTTCCATATAATCGGATGACTTCTCGAGTTTTCGACTATCTTCTTCTCATTTGTGAATATAATCTATATTGGTTAAGTTCAAAACCATTTTGTAGGCCTGTTATCAATTTGCCTCAATCTGTTTGTTTTCGTATTGGAACGAACAATTGCGTTGGTTTATGTAAAAACATATGAATATTGGTCTTCGCCAGTTATCAGCATTATACTCTTCATAGCTCAGGTCGGTTGAATAGATGGAATCATTTTTTATGGTTTTAGGGTTGGTTTTGATTTTTTGGGAAACATATTCGATGAGAATGACAAGGAAGACACAAATCATATAATGACAAATACTAAGTCACGTTTTCTAGGACTTTTGCAGGAATTTGATTCAAATAATGTGATTCAAAAAAATCACGCTCATCAATCTCATTTTCTCAGTATGCATTGGGTGCTCTGCTTCTTCCCTTCGTTCATCCCATCATCATCGGTCTTCTCGTCTTCTCTTCAGTCGTCGCATCTGGAATTGTATTTTTTAAAACTTTATTTTTTGTTAGATTCGGGTAGTTTTCATGTACACTAACATCTCTCATTGTATTTGTAAAATAATACGAAATACGAAATGAAGATAACCAATTTTCAATAAGACATCTCAGATTCTATGGCGCTTACGATCGAAATCTCGCTTCGATCACGACAGGCATCTCTACACTTCACATGGAGTCATATCCACGAGATATCAGTCTGTGGAAAATCTCAAAGCTACCAGGGTAAATATTTTCAAAATATTGTTTTAAAAAAATAGCAAAATGGCATACTTTCCGAATGTTTTTGAACAATATCACAGGTTTACTACGCAATTTTTTTCGTTCAGTTTTTGTCTCGTCTTTTCATTTATCTCATCCCTGCCGAACCGTTAATTCCCATTCTATATGCGTTCATCTATGTCGCATTTTCGAAACCACAGCGAGCTCCATACTTTGACCTACTACACGTTGTCATCGCGCTGCATGTATGTTGAGAAAACTTTGTTTCTTAAAATGACACATTCGTATTTTTTGTGGTTGAGACGAACCAGGAAACAGCAAGACTCGTGTTCGATTCACAATCGACAATTTTAATAGCTCTGTTCAGTTATCGATCGCTCTCGGTATCGTAATTCGATGGAATAACTCTTATTCCGTGTGTCTTCGACGAATCTTTCGGATGGGAACGAGCAAGAATGGCAGTCTCCAGTCAGTTACAGGTTAGGAATTCACTCACTTTTCTTTGAAAATAGAAATGCGCAATTTTCACAAGAAATATAATTGTTCACAGAACATTCGCAGTTAGTCGTTGCGGCACCCTGTAAGCGTTGTGAAGAGAGTGTAAGAATTCTGACTCACTCTACTATCTTATACACTCACAACGTGCTCTCTCTCCCATGTTTAATCGGCTAGAAATATCGCACAACGAAGATAGTCAGATAACTCTTGCAGTCCGTCGCGACGACTATGTGGAAATTTTTCGAAAAGGTTATCGTTCGAATGCATTCCTTCTTTCAGGGAGGAATCTCAATGTTTCCCAATCTCTCCACTCTTCCACGTACTTTACGATGCTCGAGCAAGCATGGGCGAGATAAATAGTTCCTATTTATAATTTCTCGGTATGCTTCTAATTGAGAAACCGTATTTACGTTTTTTTTTAAATTGCCAGAATGTTAACTAATGTCAAGCACGATTAGTTTATAATTTCCTTAACATGATACGCTTAGTACTACGAATTATTCACTAACAAAGATGCAAATTTCTTCGTTGAATACAGTTTTTTTTTAAAATTATAATACTTTACTTAATTGATAAACGGTTGTTTATCGTGGCACGCGCATGAGTCTTTAAATATACGGTATTGGTCCACTTTTTGTTTCTAAAACAGTGTTGAACGAGGGAATGCATTGGGCTGAAATTTATGAAGGAGATTCATCGGGAAATAAGGTGGGAAAAAATCTTATGAAAATCTCAAAAGAATTCGTAGCTATGACGCAATCGCACACTATTTTTTGGGGGGAAAAGATTATTCTTAGGAGAGTAGATGTGACGACATATCGATGATACTCTATCGTATTTGCATAATATTAAGAGGCTTATTTTGGATAAGCAAAACTCAAAGAAACTACTGCTGCAGTTCATTTACCGTATATCACAGCGGGTAGGGAGAGAAAATGATTTATGATAGATAGAGAGGAGAGATGAAGAGGAAGGGAAATGCGCATGATCGAATGATTAGTTGCAAAGAATATTTAATTTTGTAATGAAAAGTGTAAACAAAACAGCTTGCAATAGTGGGAAAATTAAGGAGTTGCAAATGAATCTTTCCGTGCATGTACGGGGCTTCTGTGAGTTACAGAAATTAGTAGGATTATCATGGACTATTATGATAAGTATTATGATATGCCTTTCGTGAGACGACGTTACGCTATTAACCTAAGTCATGGTGCATTGCAAAAAAGGATAACAGTTGCTTGAGAAACTCTGTATTATAATTACTACTGTGTTATCATGGCGGATAAATACATGTACATTGAAATTGAAATAATTACTGAATTGTATTCTCAAAAGACATGGAAATATACGATGCAGGTGGTAAATATAATCCGCACTTATTATGTAAATAATGCAACTTCGTTTTACGCAATTGCATTGCAAAGTGATTCACTTGAGAACATTATTTGTATATAAATAGTTTGTCAATGCGGTTATTCACTTCATCCTCATTCTCCGATGCGAATACCGCTCGTATTCCTATTTTTCTGGTTATCACTTATCAATGGATCGATTTTTCCTCGATTCACGCAAGATGAGTACAAGAACTGGATTTCGGGGTGCGGTTACGGCGATGATGAGTGAGTAGTAGAGTGAGGAGCAATCGTCTGACTCTCTTCAGTTTGCACGCTCTCTCGTCTCTCTGACCGGCGAGAGAGCGTGCAAACTGAAGAGAATCATGCGATTGCTCAGAGTGAGTAGTGGTGGAGATCGTCTCTACTTTTACACACTCGATCGGTAAATCAAAGACAAAATGCAAATACAGTTACATAAATTACTATCGCTACTAAACAACAGTCGATTGTTTGCACCCCCTTCTTTCTATCTCAGTGACAACTTTTCAAGCAAAATTTGCCCCTTGGTAATTAAACAATTGCAGTACAATCAGCTGGTTCGCAGAAGTCAAAAATAAGGAAACGCAGAGGTTTTCCATAGAAAATTATTTTAACACAATTACGTATTCTAGAAATTTCGGAGCAGCTATTTTCACATCAAAACACGTAGCTGTCCTAAGAGAAGCTGTGTACAGGTAACAGAGATATAGTTGCACTCGCATGGGTTCCTCACTCGCTCTTTCCCCTCTAACCGGTTCATGCAAATCAATACCTTGTCAAATATGTCGATCATAATCACATTTTACAGTGACGGCAAAGCTACGTTACCCGAGGGTCTCGAAGTGTACTATTACAATATAACGGCAACGAGCACTAAATGAAGGATTTATTTTTTTAAAATTACATATATGCATTTTTTTCAGAAACGTCTGACGAAAGTAACGATTAGTTGAAGGTCGGATTAACAGTGGAACACGTAATTGTTCCCACTATTTCGGAGTCGAATAATGTATTTATCGATTGTATTTTTAATCCGAAATCAGATGGTTATTTTCCGGTTTACAGCGTTGCATTCCTCCAAATTCCCGAATCATTCCCTGTAAATTTGGTGCCCGCTTGCATGTCGCCTGGTCCACTTGCAGCTAGATCTGAGATTAACTTGTATCACAGAAGAGGTAAAAACCACTTCAAATATAGTATACGCCACAATTACATACTCATCCGCCACTTCGATGCCCTAATTGAAACAGGCCTACACTGAATACAACCCCCCAGAAGAAGCCAGCTACCAAACATCATTGCAGAAGGCACGTCCAATATCCCCTATGATCAGAAGACAAACCAGTTTGGTGGAAAGAAAGATAAATGCGATGAGTTAAACTGCGAACACCGAATAAGCAGCCGAAAAAATGCAGATGGAGCGTATAATGTGAGCTGTTAATTGTGCGCCATTACGAATCAAATTTTAAGAATATTCTTGCAAATTTTACATTTATTTGTTTTAAATTATTATTTTTGCTCACATATTTTATTTTTCATGGATCACTTGGCGATGTATGGTTCTACAAAACCAATGACAAAGATGAACTACTCGGAATCGATGTTGGCGATATAAGTTGTATTTTCTTCTGATTACTAAAATCAAACTTGCTATTCATAGGAGGAACCTAATACAAATTACATTGTATTCCCTAAGACAAATCCATATCAATATGTCAAAATTCACCAGAATTTCCTAATTATCATTCATGACTAGAAGCTTTTAATAGTTCTAAGTAGCTAATAATAGTGCGAGAATACTCAAAATTAGCCGTATTAGAATTTATCTTGCGATTATCTGTTTAGAACACCTCAATAATGAAGACTTGCTCAGGGAACAGCAGTGAGCATCGCCTTCTGGAATGACTTTCTATGTAAACTATTCGGGGCTTGCAACGCGGACTTTGAACTGCAGAGTCCATATCAGCACTCGGACTTTGCCTATTTTCTTGACGGTTTGTGCATTGTTTTTTTTGTTCGTGCAGTGCAGCATTTATATACTACCACAGTTTTATTGAACGAGCTCATAATCCAACAACCCGTGCATTTCCATGTTATTTTCAGGTGCATTACATGCCTATCACCCTGAGGAGGAGTACTCAAGAGATCATTGGTTGCATTTGATGAGACAAGCTACTCCATTCACTCGACTCACTAAAACCGAACAACGCACTCTTAAGATGAAGTGTGGAAAAACGTAAGATTGTGAAATGCGATAGTGCACTTTGTTAACAGCGAAATGCAGGTAAAGGAGTGCTCCAGGGAATTTTCATCCACCCATAGTGATAGTGTGTATATTGAAGAGGCCGCTCACCCGATCAGTAATCACTTTATACGAAGTTCCACAGACGACTCTGAGCATTTTTACATACTCGCAAAGTTCATTTACAGCGCAGGGTAGTGGCTTGTTCGTTTATGTTTCACTCGCTCTTCTTATTTCTCGCATCTTTCTCGGGGTAATTTCGCTACAGTTTCCCATTGAGAGCGCAGAATTTTCGTGGTGGGACTCCCTAACATTCATTCCCCGGAGCAATCCTTTAAAGGCTGAAGACGCATTGATTTATCAGGTTCGACGATAAGGACCCTACAAAGGCCTCACTCGAGCACGCAAACTCGTTCCTTGTTACACTCGTGACCGAGAAGGATCTAGTGAAAGATGAGAAACTGCCTGATGATGTTACGGAGAAAGTCCGATGCACCGGTATACACTGTGATATTTTCAAGGCTTGTTATATAAATATTTCAGGAGTTCTTATCTCACCTCTCCACGTAATCAGCAGCTCGCGCTGTTTAAAGAAGTACAATATTTGAAAAAATTTTTTTTTCAAATTTTACAAATCTGATTAAATGAGTTTATTTCAGAAACTTGCAAGCAAGTGGAAAGCAGTTGAAGTTGAGTGCGATATTTACGGAAAACACATTTACCAACGTCGAGGATTTCCCATTTCAAAAAGTTTGTGGGGATTTTCGGTTCTTGTTTTGACAGGCCTGTTTTCAGGATGGCATTTTCCCAGAACGTTATGATGTAAGCAAAACGGGAAGGAGATGGATACGAGTCGCCAAAATAATCGCTCCATACATTAGGAAGAACGAACGAACAGTAGGGAGATCCCACTAGGCCGGATGATCACCATCGGGTAACCTACTGGATGCTAACCAAAAAGGACCCTTATGTAGAACTTTCATAGTAGGTTCCCAAAGTGTAAAAAGTGATTCTGTGAAAGTTCTTAGAAGGAATCATTTTTCGGGCTGATGAAGTTGAAATCGTGCATTCATTAAAGTCTTGCATGGTATCGAGTAGTAGATTGTCGAAGTTCACTTTCACTTGTAGTACTTGATTGTCAGTCGTTTGAGCTTCGATTCCGTTTGGACCAGTCATCAGTTGTATTCCTTGTCGTTGGAGGGGGAGAGTGTGATGTTCCTTGAAGAATCGTTCGACATTTCCGTCTGGGCACGTACATGATGCAGACGTTGAGGCCGTCTGGCAGGTGCATGTTGACGGTTGAAATTGGCATTTGAATTCGATTGCCTCTGTTCGAGTGCCACATTGAACTTGTCCAGCGGATCCGGGAATGAAGAGGGAGGGAGCCGCATCTTCGATAATCGTGGTTCTTGTTCCATCTGTTAGGAAGTGTGAGCTCAAGATTGGAGCATGTGATGAGCTAGCGGATATCAGGGTTATCGTGAGATCGTTCCATCGATTGGCCTCTCCAGGTCTCAGTTCTATGGAATGCTTCGTTTTATCGTTTCCATTGTTCTCAAGTTCGATTTGCACCTCAACATAGCTGTTCCATTGCAAGCACCGGAATGCCTCGAAGATGATTGAACTTGTTGGATTGATTTGGTTTCGGTAGAAGACGCAGGAGGGTGAGCAGCTGACACACCCTCCACATTTGATGCATCCACAAGACGAAGCACAGTGGTTGAAGCCGGGGCTTGTAGATTCGAAGAATTGGATAGGAGCCGAGTGGTCCACTGCGTTACACATCACTCCGTCGCATGCGCCTGGGTTGAATGCGTCACCAAAGACGTGATGACTAGTTGTCGCGAATTCATGGGATCGGGTGAAATACATCGTCTGCTTATCGCATTTGTGACTGATTTGATCCACTCTGATTGATATTATGGTTCCGATTTCTCCATTTGCATCACGGATGACGAGGCAGGACGTTTGTCCGATGGGTCTCAGTGTGAGGAGGGCTGAGTTGGAGATTGTGCAGTGCAGAATTCCATCTTGGGATCGGGAGCATTCGTGCTCTTCAGCTCGGATTGATGAGACTTCTGAACATGATTGAGTGGTTGGGGATGTGATCAGTATGATAGCGAGCATCGCAGTTGAGAGTTGGGCTCCCTTCCATCTATTTCTTCTCGGTCGGTAGTATTGGGGTTCACTGTTCCTTGAATTGGATTGATCGTTGGGGGTGCTCTGCGAATGAAGAAACAGCAGACTCGTCGAATTCCTCGGAAGATGAAGGAGAGAATTGTGCAAAGGTCGAGAATGCGGGATATGATGAAACCGACGAAGAAGATCGAACAGATGAATGAGAGTGAGTCGTAATAACTCCAGCATGAAGGGGCCAATGCGAAAGGTACGCAGAGTTTGCATCGTATGCGTTCGCACACTGGCCGACCTTGACAGTGAATCTTCTCATCCGGAAGAACGATTCCTTCGTTCCAAGACTGCACTGTAATCTCGTGGTCTTCCGCTACGAGACTCCATGGGAATAGGATTGGATTCTCCGTTGCATGCAACTCTTGGACGAAGATGCAATATTCGTTCACGCAAGCCCGAATTGAAATTCCGTTGGATTGGCCTTGCGGGCGAATGGTAATTCCGAGGTGTGAACATTCGATTGCTATTGGTGAATGAATTGATGTGTTGTTGTTATGTTCGTGTGGGTAGTAGAACTGCCGAATTGTTCCCCATGCTCGAATCGGTATGTGTCGATCGAGAAATACGTAGGATGTCACCTTCTCTCCATAGAAACAGAAGGCATTAGCATTCTCGATTGAGGAGCTTGAGTGGACATGGCAGAATGAGGAGGAACCGGTGACGGGAGTGTGCGATGAGAGTGTGAAGTGGTTCCACTCTTGTCCATCCATTCCGAAGCAACGGTGATCGTCAGGAGTAAAGACGTCAGTGGTCGTGATGTCCAACTTGGGTACGATCAGTACTGTCCCGTCCATCAATTGAATCTGGGAGAATAGACCGTAGAGTCCCGTTGACCTCGCAGTGGCTCTCCCGAGTGAATGAACAGACTTGCGGAGGGACGTATTGTTTCAGTTCCGATGGAATGCTGTCGATGGATGAACTGTTTGCATGTTTGCCGTTGTAGAAACTGCATGTTCTGGTCCACTTGGGGCATTGACATTCGGGACCACAGTATCCTGTATTGGTTTCATTTGAAGGGGGCATACGAAGGTGGCCTTTCGGGCATATCATTCTTTGCCAGCACATTCTTTGGTTCTTGTCGTCGAGATCTCGCATCGTCGCTGCTCCGAATCCGTGTTGAGAGCAGGGTGTGACGTACAGTATCTGAAGACGAGTAGAAGTCGATTGGGGACATCTTGCATCCGAAGTTGCACCAACGGTTGACAGGAGAGCAATAGTGACGAGCAGAGAAATGGTTGGATTGAGGCGGGCGCTCCTTCGCAGTGGCGGATTTTCTGATTCAGGTTGTTGAGTATTCAGATTCGATTTTGGTTGATCATTCTCGTTAGATTTTGATTTGTGGTCATCGATCTCCAGCTTGTATAGAAGAGATAGAGGACGGTGGAGGGTTCCGTTTCCAGTCTTGACTATTGCCGATCTACCATTTCTTATTTCGAGAATCTTTCCTAATCGCCATTGTCCACGCTCAGTTCCGGCATCTCCGATGATCACGATATCTTCCTTTTGTGGGTCCTGATTGTTGATCAATGGACCGTGCTCGTGTTCTCTCCGATACTTTTCTCTGAGGCTGGTAAGATATTCTCTCTTCCATCTCTTCCACAATCGGTTGAGGAGAGACATGGATGACGTCCAGGAGTCGATCACTGAGTCACGAAGAGTCTGTCTGGGTCGCCAATCTTCGTCGTCGTTGTCTCCATCTACTTCTGCCTGAAGGCGGGGAAGTGAGAGTGTGGCGTAAGGACGAAGGAAATCGACTGGGCGAAGTGGTGTGAAATCGAGATCGGAGCCGATGGCGGTGAGAGGTCGAGTATTCAGAATGGCTTCGGTTTCTTTGACAAGAGTAGTGAATTCTTCCAGTGGAAGGATCTTCGTTCCAAGAACTGCCTTGAGGGAGGTCTTCGTCAATCCTACTATCCGTTCGTATGCTCCACCGGACCAGGGCGATAGAGGCGTCAGGAATTTGAATTGAATCCCTTGTTTGGCACAATAGTCAACGGTCTCGTTGGTTTCATTGGCACGGAAGGCTTCTTGTAGGCGATTGAGGGCGACAAATGAGCTGGCGTTGTCACACAGGATAGTGGACGGAGATCCGTAGGAAGCGACGAATCGTCGTATTCTTGATAGAAGTGTCTTCAGGCTCATGTCGGTGATGACGTCGAGGAAGGTGGCTCTGATGTGAAGACAAGTGAGGATGATTAGCCAGCATTCGGATTGATTTCCGTCTCCAGTTCGGTAGTGCATTGGCCCTGCTAGATCGATTCCCACTGCTGAGAACGGGTGGGTAGGTTGAACTGTGCGGATTTCTGGCAGGTTGGGGAATTCTGGGAGTCCGAACGGCTTTGCACGGGCTCGTTTGCATTGCATGCAGTGGCGAAGAGCAGACTTGACTGTCGTGACTCCTTTCGGAATCCATACTCGTTGTCGTAGTTCGGTGAGGGTGTGCTGTTGACCGAAGTGATTGATTCCACAGTGTCGATAGGTGATGTAGAGGCGAGTAATTGGGCTCTCTCTTGGAAGGTAAATTGGATGCTTGGCTTCGATTGGAACTTCAGAGTTCTCGATCCTCCCACGACATCGCCATAATGACGAAGTTGGACATTGGTACATCCGAAGTTGTTTGATTAGGTGCGGAGATGGTGGGTACTCCGTTTGACTCATCTTGAAGAGGAGTTGTTCGGCTCTGCGATAAAGCGAGACACGAGAGGGTGAAGTAGGGATCTTCTTCAGACGATGAGTGAATTTGAGAACGAGGATCATGGTGTTCATCAATTTCGTCCATGTGCTGAATCGGGTTGCATCGACAATTGGGGGAATTGGATTGTGGATTGGATCGGTCGAGATGGCTGCGGTGGCCATTGTGGTTTCTTTGAGCGTCGACGAGGATAGTATCGGTTGTGGACTCCATGTGCTCGGAGGTTGAGTGAGGAAGTGCGGTCCTTTCCACCACAGCGGGTGCTCCTCCAGTTCGTCGCTTGTACATCCTCTGCTGGATACATCGGCGGGATTGTTTGTACCTTCGATGTGCCGAAAATTCGCATCAGGTAGAAGTGATTTGATCTTTGAGGTTCTATTTCGAACGAAGACTGCAAGGCTCTTCGTTGATTGAATCCAGCAGAGGGTGATCATTGAATCTGTCCACATAGTGATTGTGCTTGGTTTGTACTTCGTCATCTCCTTGATAATGTGATTTCCAAGAATAGCTCCGAGTAGATTGGCTAGTAATTCCATTCGTGGGATATTGACAATCGCATTGGCCGGTGCGACTCGGGCCTTGGAGGCGAGAAGCGAAGATGAAGCGTATCCATCAGGTCGTCGACAGACGAGGTAGGCTACAGCAGCGTATGCGAATTGGCTTGCATCTACGAAGAGATGGAGTTCGAGAGTGCATCCATCGATCGAGAGTGGGATTGCGAGGCGAGGAATCGATGAAGAGAGGGAGGGCGTGTGGAATCCAGCGAGAAGTGTCTTCCATTGTTCGAGTAGATCTGTGTTCAATCGAGTGTCCCAATCTGCGCCGATCTTCCATAACTGTTGGAAGAAGATCTTGAGAGGAAGTGTTGCAGGGACTTTGAGTCCTAGCGGATCGAAGAATCCATTGAGGTGGCGTATAATCAGTCATTTTGTCCACTTGGTTTCATTGGATGGGCGTTTGACAGGTGGTAGTGAATAGGTGTCGTTTGTGGTGTTCCAGTGAACTCCTAAGATCTTTGTGTTCTCGAGATCTGACGCAGCGGCATTGTTTGCAGCGAAGAGTTCGTTGAGAACACGATTGTTTGATACAAATTCTCTCAGATTGAACGAGGCTTTCGCGAAAAATTCTCGTACTTCGTGGAATTGACGGGTTTTCTTCTTCGACTGACGATGCTTGTCCGAAGTAGTTGTCGACGTAGATATCGCGAATCAGTTCTCCCCATTCATTTGGATTCAGATTGAGATGATGCTGAATTGTCCCAGCTAGGAGGAAGGGGGAGCAATTCAGACCGAAGGGGACTCTCCGGAATCGAAATACGACCAGGTTCTCAATTGATGGTGGTTCCGAACTGTCCTTGAGCCAAAGTAATCTCGTGTAGTCTCGTGAGCTCTCGTGTAGTCCGACTTGTAGAAAGGCTTTGGCAATGTCTGCCGATATCAGTATGGTCGTCAGGCGAGAACGGATGAGTGTACCGAATAGGTCGGGTAGGATGACGGGTCCACGGTAGATGATATTGTTGAGAGAGGGATTGTCTCTCGTGTGTGCGCTACCGTCCAGTACCGCTCGTAGTTTGGTTGTATTGCTCGTCTCTTTGATGACTCCGAAATGAGAGAGGTAGTGTACTCCATCTTTCTTGAACCGTTCATCATCGGGGACTCGTTCCAGGATTCCTTCCTTCAGTTGTTCTTTGAATATTGCATTGTATTTGGATAGGTTCTCGGGCTTTTGAGTCAATGCCGTTATATTCGTTACCAGGCGGCGGAATGCGAGGCCGAAGTTGGTTGGTAATTGGGGATTCTCTTCACGGAAGGGCAAGGCGACGTAGTATCGTTTTCATTCTCCTTGAGTTGTATGAATTTGAGGAAATGATCGTACGCCTTGTTATCGTCGTCGGTTAGTTCGGGAGAATCGGATACTCCGATCATCTCGACAGAATAGAAGTTCCGCATCATTTCTTCTAGCTTGGCAAGATCGGGAATCGATTCTATTGAGGGATTGGTCAGAATTGTGGAGAAAAGATTGCGGTTATTGATTCGCTTCTTGGTGGCAATGTCTCCCATGGGTGTGGAGAGGATGTGGATTCCATCGTTGATTCCGACTGTTCTCCGGTCGACTTTCTTCTTGCCGAAGACTTGAGTAGCTATTCTCTTCGATTCAATGAGAGGGAGTTCGAGAGCTGCTGCCAGTTCAGAGGTGATGTACGAACATGTGCTCGCGCAATCGAACAGCACGGTTGTTTTCAGTGAGTGATTTGGATTGATTGGGGAATGAAGCGTCGCGTCGATGCACAAAAGAGGTTGAGTTGATTCACTGGAGTTTGAAATGTCAACGATGGGCTGGATTGCATTCGATTGCAGCGTCATCGTGGTCTCCTCGAAAATTTCCTCCGTAATTGCACAGTGTGTCTGTTGTGGACGACGATTATTCGATTGTCTCGATGGTTGATTCTTTGTCGGTGTAGGAGAGGGCGTATTCTTAGTACGGCTTGCTGGAGGGTCATCGTTACGAGGTCTCGAAGAAGTGTGCGTGTGTCTTGTGCACGTGGAAGTGTGGTGAGGGTCATTGCAGTTGAAGCATCTCTTCGTGTTTTTGCATTCTCTCGTTTTGTGGTTTGGGAGAAGACAGTTGGCGCAGAGGTGCTTTTGGTGAACTGCTGTCCTCCGATCGGCGGGGGTGGTGTAGGTGGTGCATGCGTCTTCTCGGTGAGTACCTCCGCATAGTTTGCACGGTTTGGCCCACGGGGGAGTGAAGAGATTGGACTTTGGTTTCGTATTCAAACGAGGGATGGCATCTGATTGAGTCGTATTGGATTGGTTCGACGGATAGTTTCTCTCAGTTCGTCGCTCGGTCTCCATCCTTCTCTCGTATCGATTGTTCGCCATTATGTCTCTCTCGATCTTCTCATCTTCCACTGCATCAGCGAGTATGGACAGGACGCTGTAGACTCCGAAGTCTGGTTTGCGTGATGACTCTTTGATGATTCGAGTTTGCATTGAGATTGGCAATTTGGAAGTGATCAGATTCACTAGGAGATCAGGCGAATCCATTTCTCCATTGGGGAGCAGTTGGCGGACAATCACGTTGAGCTTGAGATAGAATGAACGAAGATTCTTTCCATCACGGTCGCAGGGTGGTAGAGTTCGGAGGCGGCTGAGTAGCGAGTGATGTCTCAGATGAGGTTTATCATACTCCTTCTGTAGTATGAGCATTGCGTGCTCATAGTTTCGATCCAATTGAGGAAGTCCAGCGATCATCTCTTGCGCTTCTCCCGAAAGACACATTTTCAGGAGGGAAAGTTTGTCTGCACCAGTGATTCTTCCGTTTTTCACGAGGGAGAGGAATGATTCATGAAACTCCGGCCAATTGAGAATTTCTCCAGAAAAGTGTGGCAGTGATTTGCTCACAAGTGCTGCTGTCACGAACGAACTTGCCGAGTCGGAAGAAACGTAGACAGTTTGGGGTTCGGGAGAGGTGGCTGAATTGGATTGCTTCTCCACTGGCGTTTCTGCTGCTGGAGAGAATGGGGTGGAGAGATCTTCTGTTTGTGTTCGAATGGTGGGTTTATTGTTGATCATTCTCCTAGGAAGAGTTGCTGGCGGACCATTGGCTATGGTTCCTCCGTGCGGTGCAGTGATTTCCATTTGAGATACGCTGATAGCATTCACTGTGGTTTTCGTTGACTCCTCGGTTGGTTTGGATTGGTTGATTGGGACTCGAGAAAGAGGATTCGGTTCGATCGACTTGCCAGTATCAGTTGAAACCGAGTCGATGTCGTCATCCATGGGAAGATTACGGGAACGACCATCTTTCATCATTTGATCGATGACTGAATCAACTTTGGCAAGGAGATCCGAGGCCTCTTGTATCTCCAAAGTGTAGTCTCCGTAGTTCTTGATGTACTTCTCATATTCCGCTTGTTCCGATTTGGAAGATGATCGAAGAATTGTGAAGGATTCGTGTTCTTTCAGGAGCGCTCTGTATGCCCTGACAAAGGGGGAGCGAACTTCCAGAAGCACTAGACTATCTTCTATGAGTTCGTCGTCTGATCGTTCTCCGATTGGTTTCGCACTTGTCTCCGTATTCATGGTGGTCTTCACGGGTTCGGTGTGGAGAAGGAGACGTCTGCGGGTTTGTCCGATGCGGGTTCTGATTGGTCCCGACATCGAGTTGGATTGGATTGGATTGCGGACTCTGGGCACTAGAGGAGCGGCAGGGGGGGGGGGCTCGACTAGTGGAGTTCGTCTTGATTTAGAATACTGAACTGGGACCTGATCAGCTGCTGTCGTGTAAGGCTCCGTTCACGCTCGTAGGCTCGGGAAGGTGGTCGCCATATAGTCAAGCTCGAGAAGGAGTGGATCTCAAACTTGGGTAATTAAACCCCTGACTTTATCAAACAGGGAAAACGGTAGAAAAGAACGAAAGAAAGAATAGAATGAGAAATGTGAAATGGAGCATTGGGGGGAATAGTAGATGAATCATGATGATACGAGAAAGGAGAATCGGGAGATTAATCATTATGATGCGATACGGGGAAAGAATATTGGCGATTCCGATTGCCATTACACGGGATTGGAGAAGGTGATTATTCTCATTATCTCTAATTCACTCTCTCTTGTACGTGAGTGTCATATTATCTTTGCCATGTAGATATGGCATCATAATTATCATGCTTATATTGTCCGCTAGGGTTTCAATTTTCAGGAAATTTTGGGTCATTGTCGGTTGTGTTTCAGGCGTCCAAGATAGCTGATACGATCATCAGCTTTGTAACACACCTGAAACATAACCGGAAATGAGCCTGAATTACCTGAACATTGAAACCCTATTGTCCACTGTAGCATATATTGTATATCCCCTGCTCTATCACATGACACAATATAATATTATTATAAGTATTATTGAGGTGTGCATGCACTAGACTTCACTATGAAGACCCTGGAAAATGTTCGAGTGAAGAAGCTGCGACTAACATGTTTCCCTGTGAAAGAAGAGGAGCTCCAGTAAGCAATGTACCATGTTTGTAAAGGTGGCGCCTATGACTAAGGCAATCGAGAGACAAACACCATATTTAAAAAAATCGAATTGAGCCACTGTGAGGATATAATGCATATTACAATAATACGGAAAATCACAATAAAATGTGTCGGTATTTTCTGAATACGAAGTATAATCACTCGCACGTACTCAGAAAACTGCCTTTTGACGATGTTCTTACAGTAATTGGTGTGCATACAATTTAGTTTTCAGAGCACTCATAATTGACTGGATACGGAATCATGGAATTGTACACGTTTTGATGGAAGATTCTGTCCTATCAGAAGCCCCTCGTCAAATACTGTCTACCGAGTTCTGTAAACTTGAATGCTACTATATCAGTTTACGAAACAAGAGCCAAGTACTATCGCTACTTCATCCGGACGAGGAATATTTGGGAGGAGGCAGCTAAGGCATTGGAAGAGGAAGGAATTTCTTTGAAATTGGCATTCCCTGGAGATGTAGACTATGACTCCAATCTAGCTGAAATGGGTGTCAGTGCTCATCTGAGTATTATGTCTAAGTATCAGAGAGAGAGTGAAATTGGTAGCATGGCTAAGTGAACTAGAGCAACACCTCAAATACACATACAATTTCTACTTGATCTGCAATCGCATCAAGCATATTTGACTTGTTTCATCATTTGTTTTACTTCACGATTACTCTCTTAGCATTAACGGATTGGAGCAACTGCTCTAATATCATTGGATATTTGCTCACGAACTTTAATTTTGACTGCAAACTTTGGCGTGTTTTTATTGGCCTGCATTCTCTTATCCACTGAATTGTTCACGCTGAACCTATATTTGTATTTATTGTGCGTGTAAATAACAAATAAGAGATGCAATTATTGCAAAAACATTTTGACTAAATATTGTTTATTGGTGTAGGCTATACAAAAAAACGTTTTAATCACATTCAGGCGATTATACATTGAGAGACAGTGAGATAAACGATTGCTCGTTTTCCATTCATCTGCAGCATTCAGCAACTCCATTCGTTTTCCTCCTCATTAGGCTCCTCATTAACACGCGTGGCTCTCGATCTCCGGGAACGCTTCGACGGCGCGGGATATGCCGTGTTCTTCTGAAGAAAAGTCTTCACGGCGTTCTGATTTTCACATAATCATATAAAACGGACCAAACTAATTTTTCCTAGAGGTAGCGTCAGTTTCGTGAAACTCATTCTGTGTGAATCGTTAATACACGGACAATTGAAAGTTCGGTGATTTTATGAAAAATACTGTGACGATGTTCTTAACGGTGAATTACAAACATATTTTTTTGTTTTCATTTGTATGTTCATGAGATACTTGAAATCTTCATGACTTATTTAGGTGGTGAACGGAATCACATATTTTCTTCTTAGTTTTCACTTCAATTTTTCGAATGATTCTTGACAAGCACGTTATGAGTACAGATAGACTGCAATGGGAAATCATGTTTACAATTGATAGAAATAACAAAAAAAGATTCGAGGCCATGTTTTACCTTCCCTAATTCAGCGCGCCTCTCAGAATGGGTTATGTTTCAAATCGAAATCGAGCTCGTTTCTCTCCCCTTGACATGATTATCAAGTTGATTATCGTGTAATTCCCCCTCCCTTTCATTCCGCGCGCCTCTCAGAATGGGTTATGTTTCAAATCGAAATCGAGCTCGTCTCTCTCCCCTTTACACGATTATCAAGTTGATTATCGTGTAATTCCCCCTCCCTCTCATTCCGCGCGCCTCTCAAAATGGTTTGAAATTCGATTTCGATTTGAAACATAGCCCATTCTGAGAGGCGCGCGGAATGAGAGGGGGGGGGGGAGAATTACACGATAATCAACTTGATAATCGTGTAAAGGGGAGAGAGACGAGCTCGATTTCGATTTGAAACATAACCCATTCTGAGAGGCGCGCGGAATGAGAGGAAGGGGGAATTACACGATAATCAACTTGATAATCGTATAGAGGGGGGAGATACGAGCTCGATTTCGATTTGAAGCATAACCCATTCTGAGAGGCGCGCGGAATGAGAGGGAGGGAGAATTACACGATAATCAACTTGATAATCGTGTAAAGTGGAGAGATACGAGCTCGATTTCGATTTGAAACATAACCCATTCTGAGAGGCGCGCGGAATTAGGGAAGATAAAACATGACCTCGAATCATTTTTGTTATTTCTATCAATTGTAAACATGATTTCCCATTGCAGTCTATCTGTACTCATAACGTGCTTGTCAAGAATCAGTCGAAAAATTGAAGTGAAACTAAGAAGAAAATATCCAATTCCCTTTACTACCTAAATAAGATAAAAGAGTGTGATGATAAATATTGTAAATGTAAAGGACAAAAATACACATTATTTTATTATTGTGGAAGAACATGAATCTCCGAGAAAAAAGTGTAATTTTCTGTGATGAAAATATTATTTGACTGGCTCTGGCTGTTTTCTCAGTGTTTCATGGAAAAATTGCCCATGATCAAAGTGAGTTTCACAAATCTGACCTTACCTCCAGGAAAAATTAGTTTGGTCCGTTTTATATCTAGGGATTATATTTGCAAGTAATGTTTGGTCATTTTCGGATGTGTATCAGGAGCTATAGATAGCTTGCTTATAAGCACATAATCTATTTAGCACACCTGGAACATTCCCGCATACGAGCCTAAATGACCTGACAATTGAAACCCTAATCGTATCAGGGAAAGACCAATAGCGAAAGACCTAGTACCTCTCTCGCTTTTTGCCGCTCTTTGGTGTAGTGGCGAGTGTTGTGTCATGCCCGTTTCTGGAGGATTGACTCGCATGAGCGAACTAAATGAGTAATTCATAATCCAAGATGTCCTGAAAAAAACAAATGCATACCATGAAGTGATGCATTACAGAATCGGTAACCTCCTCTCCCTGTGTAATCTTATCGGCGTACATTAGAGTTCGATAAACGAGACGGCCCGATACCGCGGGGCCCCGTCAACGAGGAATGAGAGGGAGGGAGGCCCGAAACAGACGTACAATTATTGAGAGAGGCCCGAAACCGGGAAGGGTAAATACCTTCTTAAATATTCCAGATCGTTGATCTTTCGATCTCGTAAGTTCGCGAGATCGTTTTCAATTCATTTCAAACATTTCAAAGTGATCTGGTCTTAACCGGCTTCGCTCGGTTTTTGTGGATTTCCTGAAAATTAACCAAAAATTAGACCTTACTGCTTAGAACATGTCCTTACAACGCAATATGACGTTTTTCAATCCGTTTTCCGCCTACTACCACGACCATCCATCACTACGAGAGGACGATTAAGAAATGCAATGAAAATGATCACGCGAACTCATAAGATCGAAAGATCAATGATTTGGAATATTTAAGAGGATATTTACGTGCATTTTCCCATCCCGGTTTCGGGCCTCTCTCAATAAATGCACGTCGGTTTCGGGCCTTTTCATTCTTCGCTCACCGATCGCGGGCCGCTGTGCGAGACCGAATGGCCCGGCCTGAATTGCGAACTCTAGCGTACATCGCTGACAGAACCTTGAACCAGTGCGCATGAGGCTGAAAGAAGAGATAGTATTATTGACACTATGTTGAATGATCACCGTCGGATGTCAACCTTCCTTAAGACACCAAACAAAATTCATCGGCTACCTCATATGTATGAGCGAGCAGTTTCAGACGACTTTTGAAGAGCGGCGAGTGATTGATTGACACGAGTGAGCATACTTGGCAGGCACGTGGACCTGCGATCAGATTTTGAGAAACGATACTGTTGTCTTTTACACTTTTTTCGGACAGCCGAATGACGATATATAAAATGAAGACTCCAATATAAGATGCGTAAATCGCGTAATTCTCTCTTCATTTTCCCTACTTTTTTGCGAAAACGCATGAGAAATTAAAAGATGATTTGAAAAATGTCGAACGACCATGAACACGCACCAGATTCGCGCTCGCCGATCTGTTGAGTGAGCCACTCCTCCAGAGGGAACGTGGAACGACTGATATTGATGGTGATGTGGTAATGAAAAAGCCAAATTTCCAATTCAAGTTTATAAATTATGTTCACTATTTTCTGAAACAAATTGGCCGACAACTAGAATTTGAAAATCGAGTCACCATCCCTTCATATCTCTCTGCTCCCTCGACCTGTCTAAAGGGCACTAGGTCGGATGAGAACTATGGCATCACACCCCCCTGTATATATCAAAGGCATAATGACGTCATAGTTCTCATCAGACATTGTGCATTCTAAAGAGTTTATCGAAAGAAGAGGCGGTCACTCGAATTGCGCAAGACTCAACAAACCACGAAGTAGTGGATGTCCTTCCTACGGCGGACTAAGTTACTGCATTTGGGGCACGACGAGGGGTCCATGTCGGCCAACCATTCTTGAATGAGAAATACTTTGTACACAATAAAAATTTCACATGTAAATTGCATCAATCTGACGTCAACGGGTGCTCATTAGTGCTCACAATGTCTAAGCCGGTGAATACGCCTAAAGAGTGTGCCAAATGAAGATACCGTGCATCGCTGCTCAAACACTAACGCTCACTTTTATCCTCCGAAGACGGTGGTCCAAGCTCCAAGATTTGCTCGGCATTCAGTATCTTCCCCAAATCGACGATCTCGTCAACTCCTCCGCTATCTAGTGTTTTCATTTTTTTTCCCCATTTTTGCAATGTTTTCGTGTTTCATCGATTTTGAGCTGATGACCTATTTAGAACACCTGGGATTCATCGGGAAAAAATATAGGAAACATACTGTTTTCCTCGATGGTTCTTCGATCCTTCTCGCCGTTTCCTTCATCGTCTTCCATCAGATTTTCGTCGTTGTCATATTCTCCAAGCTCACGCTCATCCAAATCTCTAAGCTCTTCCTTGATTTCCACTCCTCCCTTCCCCATTAGCTCCACATCACTCTCTGCCATGGCGTAGCTGAAAAGGGCAACAATGAGACGATACGTACAATAAATAAGCAAGAAGCTCTGCTCTGAATATTTACGTATTCAAAGGATGGTACGGCGAATATATATAAATATACATTAAATTGTCGAAAAAAACATATTACATAACACCCCGCAAGGCCAGAGATAACGAGCTAAACACTAGTATGGGAAATAAGATAATCGAGTAAAGAAGAGTAGCGAATAGATGCGTTTCCCCTTTCCAACGACTACTAATTTCCCCTCTCCAACCTGCGGCCTCGAGTGTATTCAGGGAGAGTCTCAGAAGCGCGCTCATGTTGGCAAGGGAAAAGAAGCTAAGGCATATGAGTGCTTTCCCTTGACAACGAGACGAGTCCCTAAGTGGGATAGTCTGACTCTCCCTGTTTTGCACACTCTCTCGCAGGTTATAGAAAACGAGAAAGCACACAATATGAAGAGATTCAGCCTCATTACTGGAGATGGAGTGAGAAACAATAAACACTTAAAGGAGGAGTAAACTCAAAATTCAATTTGTGAAGCTATCATATGCACTGCCTAGAGCTCCACAACGGCAAGAAGCTCCGAAATTTTCACATTGATATCTCCATTCCGAACAGAGTTATAGCAAGTTGGCTGGGAGCCAGATCAGGGAAAGCTCAGGGCAGGGGGCGAGATAGCATGCGACTTGAAGAGAGTGCGTCCCTAGGTGAAACATATTCCAATCGGGTGCGCGTTTGCATTTACACCTCCTTTAATATAGTTCTAGACACGGGCCTCTTCTCTTAATTTCATATACTTTAGGTGCTCCTCTTCAGGTCAGTGGTATATTGTGGGGTAAGCACAATGAAAACTTTGTAGTGATCTTCAGTATGTGGTTTCGAATGAAGTGCTCCCTAAATGACTTCAAAAGAGACATTGCACCTAGGCAGAGGTAAATGCAAAACGGAGAGCGAAAATTTGGAATGATGCCAAAAGGAAGAGTGATGGAGGGGAGACTCAAAGAGAAGAAACAGTTTTGTCATCCTAAATTATTAGGTTGGTCCATAAGTAAACTTAAAATGTCGAATCATCTATCAATGCTTAAGAGACATTCCACGAGAAAACGTACCTATTGGGAGGGGTCTACAGATGACTTTTTTGCAACCCCCCTCAATATCTCGCTGGTGAAGTTCCCAAATCAAGTGCTGATATTTGGCCCAATATGAAGGGCTGTGGTGCACTTTCCGAAAAATGCCAGACAAGGCACAAAAAAAATCGAAATTTTCAAATTTTTTAAAAGTAAGATGTTATAGGTTTTTCTCGAGTATTTTTCGATGAAAATAACGAAAAACCTACTTAGAAAGCGATATGCCATCGATAAAGTGTCGAAAACATGGATTTTCGACATTTTTTGGCCGTCCTGAAAAAATTTTAATGCTCTGGACTAAAACTAAAGCCATTTTCGGATTCTCCATCAAAAACTGCGTATAATAACCAAATTTCACGAAAATTAATATGTGCGCTCGGAAGTTATGTGTTCTGGAAGAAGGCCACTCTAGAGCTAACTTGAAGATAAAAATAATCACAATTTGTCGGTATCGTGCCAAATGGGCAGTTTTAAGCTTCCAAACTTGTTTTTACAACAAATATAATAATTTGAGCCCATGAACTGGCAATTTGAAGCCGTTAATGTGAAAATTTCATTTTTGGAAAATCCGAATTTCATGCTTTCCACAATTTTCGACATTTTTTCGCGACTATTATGTTCGCAATGATCGTGAATGTCCCAGTACGCCATGTTATTATAGAATAAGCTTCTGAAAAGTTGTTTGCGTATGTTAAGGCCACAATTTCGTACCCTAATGATTTGAAAACTCGAGAAAATGCGATTTTTTTTCTCGATATTTTTGAGAGTTTTTTGAGAGTTATTTTGAGAGTTTGGGGTACTCTGAGATTGCTAGATGAAGTTGACCCGCACTATATTTCACTAAGAATTACTAAATCTAACCCAATTGATGATTTCCAATTGGTTTGGAAGCCATCTGACGAAAACAATATTTCCATAAAAAAAATTTCCACGTCAGCAATTATGAAAAAAAAAATTTTGTCAGATGGCTTCCAAACCAATTGGAAATCATCAATTGGGTTGGATTTAGTAATTCTTAGTGAAATATAGTGCGGGTGAACTTCATCTAGCAATCTCAGAGTACCCCAAACTCTCAAAATTTCAAAAATATCGAAAAAATCGCATTTTCTCGAGTTTTCAAATAATTAGGGTACGAAATTGTGGCCTTAACATACGCAAACAACTTTTCAGAAGCTTATTCTATAATAACATGGCGTACTGGGACATTCACGATCATTGCGAACATAATAGTCGCGAAAAAATGTCGAAAATTGTGAAAAGCACGAAATTCGGATTTTCCAAAAATGAAATTTTTTTGATGGAGATTTTGATGGAGAATCCGAAAATAACTTTAGTTTTGGTCCAGAGCATTAAAAATTTTTCATGACGGCCAAAAAATGTCGAAAATCCATGTTTTCGACACTTTATCGATGACATATCGCTTTATAAGTAGGTTTTTCGTTATTTTCATCGAAAAATACTCCAGCAAAACCTATAATATCTTACTTTTAAAAAATTTGAAAATTTCGATTTTTTTGTGCCTTGTCTGGCATTTTTCGGAAAGTGCACCACAGCCCTTCATATTGGGCCAAATATCAGCACTTGGTATGGGAACTTCACCAGCGAGATATTGAGGGGGGTTGCAAAAAAGTCATCCGAAGGTTGGTACGTTTTCTCGTGGAATGTCTCTTAAAACACAAATGCTTCGAAAATGGGCATTTCCATAACCAAATATCCATGAGATAAGATTGAGTTTTGTAGTTTTTGAAAGGACTTTTGATGCACGGACCAAAACGAGAATATAAACTCAATATATATGTAGCTTCACGTATGTGTAGAATTGGGGTGCCTATACATGTTGTTTCAAACATATGGTGAATCAAATTCAGTGTCATCATGCTGATCAGAACTGCAATTTTAAAGTAGCACCAGTTTCACCTCATCGTTCACGGAATGTCAGGGTTGAATAGTGTTTTTAAAACTACGAATTCCACGCTATACACCGATGGCATGTTAGTAGTCAAATGTCTGATTTCCGTTGAGCACAAGTCAAAAGAAAAGTAACTCGATTTTCGCACGACGGAGTATTTGACTTTACCTTGTGATAGCAATACTATCAATATAGGCTTGACCCAATGTGCGCTAAGGAGAGTATCGATGCACTCACTGAATGCATCGAAACATGAGAATCGGTTGTAAGTAAGGGCTCGTAAATCCAAAAATATACAATTGAGGAAAAGGGAAAAGACATCCGCATAACTACAGAGTTATCAACACACCGAATCCTACAATACTTGAAAACCGATTTGATATGGAGCGACCTATTCTAGGGTTTATTATTCTCGAATCGATAGGAAACATTTACAGATGAGACGGTACGCATAGTTCAGCACAGAAAGGACGAAATTGCGAAAGAAAGGCTCAGTAATGATGGGGGGTGACAAAAGCAAAAACGACAAAAGCACAACTCGTCGCCGTTCGATTGCGATTGGACGAAGCGACTTGGGAGTTGGTTCATTTAACCAATATGTGCTCCCCTACATTTGCATATGCAGGTCTAGCTATCAGGCGATCTTGAGTTTCACTCCATATCTATATATAGGGGTTCATGGTTCAAAATTGAGAATTTGAGTGGAATATCACGGTTAGATAAATACCAAATGCCGTAACCAATCGATTCTTCAGTACTTCAGTAACTTATGTAACCAAGTAATATATGTATCGATTATTTACATCATTTGTTGTTTATCTAACCATGATTTCCCTCTAAAATTGTCAATTTTTGACCATGAACCCCTATACATAGATATGGGGTGAAACTCACGATCGCCTGGTAGCAAGGTTTACATATGCAAATGTAGGGGAGCACATACTGGTTACAATGAACCAACTCCCATGTCGCTTCGTCCAATCGCAATCGAACGGCGACGAGTAGTGCTTTTGTCGTTTTTGCTTTCGTCACCCCCCCCCGTAATGATTCCATGAAAGTAAGCTGCGGGGGAAGGATAGAGTTCGTCAAATGATACCACACTCTCTTCATTCTGTGCACTCACTCGCCGCTCGACCGGTCTAGAGAGTGTGTAGAATGAAGAGGGTGTGGTATCGTTTCTCGAAGGATCGATTAGTAGTGAACATCGCAACAGTGAAACTCGGCCCGCCCCCTCCTCTACTAGTCTTTTGTTGTATCTCCTCGTCTCCGACCAATGACTGGATTTATGACCGATCTGGTGGGAGTGATGTGTTCTCCGGTAATCGCCCACCAGTAGTTTTCGAATAAAATTCCGAGTATTAGGCACGCATTTTTTTACTAGGAATATACTCGATTTCTACTCGGAACGAGCCGCGATACTCACACCCTACTAGGGCGATACTCGCCCCCTACTCGGAAAAGGGGAGGGACGGGGGAGGTTACTACTCGCTCCCTATTAGGAAGATTACTGTAATTCAATTCGCCTCTCGTGTTATATCGAGGATTGATGTTATTTCGGATTTATCGATTTTGCTTCGAAATTAAAATAACAATTCACGAACAAGAACTTCTACCGTATACATATTCAAATTTACATGAGAGAAGCAAATAAAAAAATTACAACAAGGGGAGTGGGGAATAACGAGAAACTGGGAGTAACAAGATCCAACAACAAACTAAAAGGGAGAATCTATCAATATAATGACTGACTCAGTTTCTACCCGAAAAAATGGAGTAGTCGTTGTCCTTCTCGTCGAGTCCGTGCGGATGGTGTGGCCCGGCGCTGTCGTACTGGGAGTGTCTGTAATGGACATCTTCCCTATTGAATAATTGGTACTCCTTTATTATCTGATCCCGTCCCCCTCTCATTTCCAACTTCACTACTCACTTTGTTTATTAACCATAGTTTTAGCCTAATCGGCACTGGTATAGAAGCCCGGACCAGTCTGTAAAAGGATTTATAGAGACAAGGTAGCCGTCCGGCCCCCCTCCAAGAGAGGAATGATCTGTCCAAGCACTGCCATAAAAGTTCAGATTGGGGTACTGATGAAGGCATCAGGGGTATCCCCAGTCCGGTAAAACCTACTTTTAGGCTATCATATCCCTTAAAATAAGAATATCTCTGGTTTTAATTAAAAATTACATGAAGTCATTCAATCTAACAGCATCAGCCTATTATCTACCGGTACCCCAATCTGGCTTCTAGGACAGTCTCTTTTCAGAGGGGGACAAAGCCTTTGTAAGTGGTCCAGGCTTCTATACCAGTGCCGGCCTAATCTACCACTCAGTAGAGCGATTTTAAAAATTTTAAGACCCTAATTTAAAACTAAGTAACCAATTAAAGATGTAATTTTCTGAGAACGCCTTAGATTTTCTGAAGAATCACGGGAACAACGATGAAAAAAATGGATTCAGAAGTAGATCAATGACTGGCCTCTATTCCTTCTTCGAGTCAGCCCCCTTCCTTTTCTCCCTTCGCAGCTGCCGCAGGAATCTTGAATGGTTCCTCGCCAGAGATGAACTGAATTTTTTCCATCCATCCCATCCGAATTGAAATTCATTTGCTTTCACTACGGCAATCAACAGAAATCGAATAACACTGTTTCATCATTTCTTGAAAGTACAATAGTAACAAGAAGAAAATGCTAAACTAAGCTTTTGGGAATAAAAATAATACAGAACCTGCTACATGTACGCATACCGGTCTGAAGACGATCAGCACCGGCACACGAAAGCATCTTGTTGATACGGACGACGTGGTAAGGGTGCTTTCTGACACGCATGTGGAAGGCACCCTTTCCGCAGTTCTTAACGAGGTACCTGTAAAATCAAGCGTATGAACTACTTATTACGGGTTTAAATGTTAAGCTTCAGGCATAGGTTTAACACGTGTATCACGAGTCAATTGATGTAATTCAGACCTCTCGGGAACATTTTGCAATTTTTAATTTTGAATTAGCCCCTTATTCTGTTGTAGTAATACCCTGGAGTGATGAATACGAAAAATATAGGTGATAGGTCCCAGAGCCGGCTTTTAGGAATATTCCGGTTTTGTGCCTGGCTCCACTGTATTTCAGCTCCCAGTGCCGCTACAGAGCTCTTGTTGGGCTCAAAATGAGCGGAAAATTATTCTAAACAACTTTTATATTGACAAATTTTTGAAATATTAGCAAGTAAAAAGGATATAATTAAAAATGTTGAATCCGAAACTTTCAAAAAATGTTTTCTCCATCACGCAGGAAACTTTCAGCGGGTTTTTATTTCATAAAATGAAAGAATTTGTCTTCATACATCTATAAAAAATATAAAATGAAAAATCGAGAGGTAGACCTCTTTCGATATTTCGCGTCAAAGGTGGCACATTGGCGCAGCTTCACAACAAATGCTGCCTAGTGAACCCTAACTTCACATCCAATAAAAACTCGCTGTGATTTATTAGTTTTCTCAATGTTATGATTAATTTGGCATTGAAAAATTCAAAGTTGTGCAAAGCTTAAAAATTCGATTTTTCCGACCTCGATTTATCGCATATTTACACTTCTCAAAGTTAAGATTCTTAATCATAAATAGGCAATAACTATATACAAGTTTTAGTAGACCTCGGGACTAGTGAAAATATTTGAGAAACATCCCACACATACTTCATAATCTTTAGATTTTTTCACACGAACATGCCCTACCGAGAGTTTCGGAAATACTGGAAGTTCATTTTTTTGACTATGGTTATACGGTTACCGATCAGTTTTCAATGAGAAAATATTTCAAATTAGGGATATGTTTTAAATAATATTGAATTACTGACATAATTCACAAATCTGGAAAATTTAAAATTTTCTGAACTCTCAATTTTGCACTTTTTTCAGAACCGTTATCATTTGCTGTATTGCTAACGTTTTTCAGCTCTTCGCATCATATAACTTGTATTACAATTGCAAACTGTTGCATAGCCTATTAACCATAGTCAAAAAATGAACTTCCAATATTTCCGAAACTCTCGGGAGGGCATGTTCGTGTGAAAAAAATCTAAATATTATGAAGTTTGTGTGGGATTTTTCTCAAATATTTTCACTAGTCTCGAGGTCTACTAAAACTTGTATATAGTTATTGTCTATGTATGAGTAAGAATCTTAACTTTAAGAAGTGTAAAAATGCGATAAATCGAGGTCGGAAAAATCGATTTTTTAAACTTTGCACAACTTTGAATTTTTCAATGCCAAATTAATCATAACATTGAGAAAACTAATAAATCACATCTAGTGCTTATTGAATGTGAAGTTAGGGTTCACTAGATAGCATTTGTTGTGATGCTGCGCCAATGTGCCACCTTTGACGCGAAATGTCGAAAGAGGTCTACCTCTCGATTTTCCATTTTATATTTTTTATAGATGTATGAAGACAAATTCTTTCATTTTATGAAATAGATGGAGTGATGGAGAAAACATTTTTTGAAAGTTTCGGATTCAACATTTTTAATCATATCTTTTTAACTTGCCAATATTTCAAAAAGTTGTCAACATAAAAGTTGTTCAGAATAATTTTCCGCTCATTTTGAGCCCAACAATAGCTCTGTAGCGGTACTGGCAGCTGAAATGCAGTGGAGCCAGGAATGAAACCGGAATATTCCTAAAAGCCGGCTCTGGGACCTACCACCTATATTTTTCTAATTCATCACCCCAGGGTATTACTACAACATAATAAGGGGCTAATTCAAAATTTCAAATTTCAAAATGTTCCCGCACTCCTCCACTTACTCGTGATACGCGTGTTAAGCTTTCCAACATGGTAGCTATTTATCTCCTAATTTAAATCGAAGAGGTAGAAGAAAAGATAAATACGAAGGAATTAATAAAGGCTTCACATTTTCGAACATTTAGTAACCGTTTTAATACTGCCTAATTGGCCTGTGGAATGAGGAACCTAAACAACTAATACTCTTGAAAATACCTCTGCAGAAGCGGGACTTGGGGCACGGTTTGTTCGCTGAAAATAAGACGGGTATTACAACTTCCGGATATCATAAGAAAAACTCATAAAAAATCACAATAAGGCTCAAATAAAAAGACGCGCGCTAAATCCAGATAAAAGTAGCCGTTAAAAGAGTTTTAAACTAGTTAAACAAAAGCTACCCCTTCGAACGACGTATGACCTAGTAGGGGTTGCGCATGCACAAAAGAAAATAAATAATCAAACATGAATCACACGAAAAATCGATAAGCTTGACCGATTCAAACGAGCGGGAAGCTCCGCCCACATCGCACGACGCACGCGCAATTAGCGCCACACTTCCGCATGAAAGCACACACGATACTCGAAAAATACTCGGGAATTGTGCCTCTCTCTCTCCGTTTACTCGCCTCCTACTAGAATTTGGGAATCCGAGTAGGAGGCGAGTAAATATACTCGTATACTACTCGGGGAGGCTACTCGCCTCCTACTAGGAAGAGTTTGCTCTCCTCCCTCGCAGATTGGTACTCGCCTCCTACTCGAATTTCGGTTTTACGACCGATATACTCGCACACTACTGGGGCGCGATTACCAGAGTTTCTCATCTGTTCACGTAATATATCGCTCTGCCTGACCTGTGGGAGGATGCACACGATAACATTTCCTTAAATTCGAAAATTGAAGTACAAGGGGCCAAATGGAAGGCAGTTGGATATCGTTCTCATACGTAAGAACATTTCAGAGGAAGGCCCTTGAGTCAGATAAAGTAGTGTGCTAAATTGGGTTATTCTAGTGCGGTCGGGTTCGAAATTTGATTAATTGTATCTTCAATCTCGCTACTATCTCGAACTTTCGAGATATAAGATATTGTAGGAAAGGAAGAGACAGTGACCCGACTTGCAAACTCAAGTAGTGCTGGTAAATTGAAACGGCTGGCAGAAAATTAGTGGAAGGATTAATGACATAGGAGAGTGAAGAGGCGTCCTGAGGGGAGGACGGGCAGGGCTTGGATTACGGTGCTCTCTGAATTTCTGGTCGTTCCGCTTCAAGCACTTGCAATTGCATCATCACACAGGTGTTAGAGAGATCTGATAAGCAAAGAGATTCACTAATCACAATCCTAATAGGGTCATAAATCCTCCCAAAGATCGGAGAAAGGTGGGGGGGGGGGGGAACAAAGGTGAGCGGAGATGGGGAGCGTGTCGAGCCTTATTGTTGTGGTGATTACTACTGATCGATCCGCCCCTACCTCGACGCTTACTTTCAAGGGATCATAGCAGTGCCACTCTCACAAGCTCGTTCTTCTAGCCCAGAAATAATGTCGTACAAAAATGTTTCCTCTCGACTCGCAGATCCCCATTTGCCCAGGAAAACCACGAATATGACAAACGCTCAATATTAGGTCGTTTTCAAGTATTGAAGGATCCGATGTATTGATCAGTCTGCAACTATGCGGATTTTGCACCGTGCGTTTAGCAGGACAAAACCATGTCTTATATTGAGTCCGTTAATCCCCTCCGTCTCTCCTTACTTTTGCAATCATCCCCAGTTCTTACTTCATACATTTTTCATTAAAGGAGGATGAAAGCGAAAGCTGGAAATTTGAACGTATTTCATCCTACCACGAAATGCCCCGGCTGTCAATGTGCTAAAAACAGGCCATGCTAAAAACAGTGAAAGTAACACCAATTACCGGTCCCCGACGCGGCTCTTGGCTACGGAGCGTCTCTCTTTTTTTTCTTATTTTTTGCGTTTGCTCGCTTTGATTGTGTTGCGTTGTTGCTAAACGCATATCTGTACTCTAGTTCATCCTGTTATTTCAAAATCAATATTACTTCAATCGATCGATTGTGTGATCTCTTCCCATCCACCCCTTTCACGCGCGCATTCCTTTCAGTTGGATTCATGAGTTCTATCTTCTTCTTTGGGGCGATTATCTGTGATTCTACTCATTCCACGTCGATAATATTTAAATTGCTTCTGTTTCAACTAACTTTTGACCCGATTGCCACAATTTCTCCCTAAATGCGTCGTCTTAATTACTTCTTCTTTTTCGTCGTTGGCCCATCTATTATTTACATGTTTTGCTTTCAACCTTGCTTAATTGCTCATTTTTTTCTTTATTTTCTACCGTTTAATTAATTGTTCATTGAAGCCAGGTCAGCGGTCATCACCGATGATAAAAAATGGGCATGGACGGTGCTGCCTTCGCTTCTCCCAGACCTGTCAGTTAGTTTGGCTGCTTCCCACTTTGCTGTATCGATTAATTTCATTCTTGTATTTTAGAACTACGTCCAACGTCGTCCGGCCAAGATCATGGCCCTTCCGATGGTGAAAGGCCATCGCGAAAAAGGTTCGTTTCTCTTTCTTCGGCCTATATTTAAATATTACTCGTGTTTTATTTGTGAATGATTACCTTTTCAATTCATTTATCGTAAAATAAGTTAAGGATATTCAAATAACAATTTAGATAGAAATATTAAAAATATACGAACATATTACGCTAGAAAATTAATCAAAGCAATAAATATCAGTCCGTAGCAATGATAAACTTTTTTTATTACTACTCCTCATCAGTCATATATCCTAGGGCCTCGTCTGCCATCGAATTGAGGAGAGGGAGATGAGGAAGAGGAGGGGGGAGGAGGGCGTCGTCCTCGCCCTCGTCGTCGTTCTCGGGCGCCTCCTCCTCCAAGTTGCTGTCGACTCCATGAGGACGAAGAGGACGGGTGAGTGTCTCCCACAACTTCTTAATTAAAAATGGTTCGTAAATTGATTACCTCTCCTTGTTTACCTTTTGTTCGGCGAGAGCAATTTTTCTTTTCTTCTCCGTAGTCTCGTAGTATCACATCTGTTGCACTCCCTCGTGCATGATGCCGCGAGTCCTACCATGTGGAAGGAAAGATGACATTGTCCCTGTTCGCACTTGGGACACTCTAGGAGGAGGGAGGTCAATGACTCCTTCGACACTATCATGTAGTTCGATAGAGGGCCACTTTCGATGCGGGGAGTGGCAGGGGTAGGAGGAGTCCATTCGGAGCTTTCGTTCATATCTCGAGCCTTCAAGTAGTTATCAAAAATACCTCATTTTTTAAATAATCTAATTTGAGTTAGTTTAGTGCGAGATGGAATGCAGTAATGATAATTAATGAATACCTGTTCAGGTCGGCAACAGCAGACGCAGCAGAGAAGAGGAGATCGAGTTAGGAGTGGAGGAGGACGGACGTAAGACGGAAGAGAGGATTGAAGAGGACGAGGGCGAGGAAAGACGAAGGAAGATGAAGAGGGGAAGGGCGAGAGAAGAGGGGAACATGTAGGAGGGAGTACGATAGATGGTTGGGATACTGTAGATGGAGTAGTCGTCTCCTAAAGGCCTCTGTTTCCGTTGTATGAGATAGATAAATATATTTTCTCCCGTTTAATTGTGTATATTACTCACCACAAAGGAAGGGACAGCATCAGGTCGAAGTACGGTAGCAGTTGCCGAGTATGTGTAGTCAGAGGGGGAGAAGTGACTTGCACAGAGATAGGGACACTTGGATGCATTCACCACTGCCATGAGAGATCTTCTTCCTTCTGGGGTTGAACGGACAGCGTTTATCCACGTTGTCCGTTTCTTCTCATTTTCCGTAAATGCGTGCATCTCTTTCTGGAATTTCCTCTGATGGCACACGACGCAAGCTCGTCGTTGCATCTGATAGGGAGGATTACATTAGCAGACGATATAGTATCGACGATAGTTTGCACATGAATATTACATTTCAATTAGCAATACTAGCTTGTGGGTATACAAATACTTTATCATTTAGTCCATGACATAGCTATTCTTCATCGAATAGCGCAGATGGCTTGAAGCCGGTGTAATGTCCATCGGCACTTGGCCATTTCTTCCGGACGGCATCGATGACACAAGCGGGGAGTCGAACTCTCTGTCCTCGTCCGAGTGGTCCGAGAAGAGAGGCCACTATCACTCGATAGCACCCGTGTCTTCTCGCCCTCAATAGTAAGTTTCATTCTTTCTATCCATGGTATCTATTTGATTGATATAGTGTATTCCGGATACAATAGCCTTTCAATAGAGTAAACGATTGTTGGAAAGGGGAACTCACTGATTCGCATCGATGGCCACATGTCCACTCGCATAGCCGTAGAGGGCAACTGCAGCTTCCGTACCCTCAAGTGAGTGATTGAGATGAAAGTTATCAACAATAGGAAGTATAGTAACTAACCGCTTCTGTGAGCAGGTACTCCTTGAAGTATTGATCCTGCGTAATGCAGGCTTTCCTACCGTGGTCCTTCAGCTTATCCAGCAATCCCTCCTTGAAGAGATTTCCTTTCTTGAGAAGAGGGTAGAGAAACAGCGATTTGCAGCAGTAATCGTGCTTTTCCTCGAGATCTCTAGGGGGACAACGAGTGCAGGAACACTCCACAGTCTTCTCGAGGTCAACCCCATCTGCGAAGATCTTCTGCTCCCTCTCCTTGGCTGCTTTGATTCTAGCCAGAATCTTGTCCGCTTGCTTGGGGTCGGGGAGAAAGGGATCGGGAAGTGATGTCATCTAGAGATCAATCAATCGATCAATTAGTGATACAATAATGTAACTTGTGTAATGAAAAAAAAACAATCAAGACAATGATAAAATCGTTTGAAAAGAGCTGTTTGTCCCATTCTTTGCGTACGTGCATCTTTCATCGATTGACTAGACACTTGTCTAAAGGGTCAGAATAGAGACTCAAACGAATGATCTACAATCATGATTGTTCACCGGATTGAATTTGTACGGAAAATCGAATTCTTCAATCTCTTTATTGTACTGTTTTGTTGTATTGCATTGTAAAAATGAAAATGTTTGATAAAAGAAATGGAAATGAGTGTCACAATATGCTAAATAGGTTTCCCTCATTGCATTAATGCAGAAACCACCGCGGCAAAATGTTAGTCCTCGGCGGGAATCGAACCTGTCCCTTTCCCACTCTCGTTGTCGCCGCTCTACAGATCGAACTAGAAAGAGGAGAAAGAGGTAGTGAGATAGTGTGCGCTGCGCAATCTTTTCGCAGCCATTTCCCTGAGCTATCAATTACAGTACCCGTGCGCGTATCTCCCTTGATCTTTGATCTCCGTTTTTCAAATTTTGGCTTTCTATTGTCGTTCAAGGAATAAATCCGGATATATCTTTAGTAAACGAAGTTCATTTTCCCTTTCCTCCTCCTTTAACTTCTGACTGTCTTGCTCGGTGCGAATTAGTGGAGGTTGGAGGAATGTCCCTCAGGTCACCTCTCCCTCCTTTTCACTGGCTGTTTCTGCCGCGGCGCGAGTAGAGAGCGTTAATGTATCATACACTGCAATCTCAATGGTACAAAGTGTGAGCTGAGACATACTGAGAGTCTCAACTGTATCAAGCTCAGTTTACAGCTTTCTAGAATGATGCATTTCCTGGACAAAGCGTTACAAAAAATTCAAAAAGTGTCCGGTGACTTTCTGGCGCTACTGTAATAGCAATGAGTACATTTCAAGGTCAATGTATGCTTACACATATGTATACATGAAATATTTAAAAAAAGTATTATCATGCACAAATGTGTCAATCATATTCATTTTCAATCACATTCCTATAATTCATTGAAATGTTGACGATAAACGTATTATAGGCAGATTCGGTAACTCTAACTTTAAATTTTGGTTTTCCAATTTTTACGAAATCTTCCTTTCTCGACTCCCAACCCATAATTTTTGCGGTCGAAAATTTCGATATCTCAGAATTTCATGAGATATAGATTTTCTGGTGTATTTTCACTCGTAGAAAACGAATTTCAAGACTAGAGCTCACGAGATATCGATCTAAAAAAGTTAGACCTAAAAGACCGTTTTTTTCGGTCGAAATCGGCATTAATTTGATCATAACTAATTTGGATGCCCCCTGGGGGCGTATTTGCATTACATTTTCGGAATCTACGTGTTCAAATGGATATTCCATGATTTTTTCAGATTTAAAAAAAGGGTATTTTTCAGAATCCGCGTCCAAAGATAGGACTCGCTATTTGGGCGATTACTGTAGATCAGGTCACAGTAGGTATAGAGACCTGAGCCATGAAAACAAATGTAGAGGAGATCAATCTGAACATTTTATCTGTTGAACGTGAGTTTCTATCTTTTCGTTGAAGCGCGCTACAGAGCCTGGAAGTTAGCAATATCGGGCTAGAATCCCCCGAGAGCGCGCGCTCTAACCTTTTGGTGCTCTCGCCGCCTGACCTCCCTCTCCCTCCCCTCTTTTTAGTGCTCTCCCGCGCGCCTCCACCGTCGAGTTTGTCAAAATTTGAGGTCTGGGTGGAAATGTAGGTTAGGAACATCAGTTGTTAATGACACAAGACAAAAGCAGTTTATTCACCTGTGACACTCTCTGAAATTATTGACTTTCTTGACTACAAAAGTGTCGATTCTTACATCGCCAAAATTAGTGTTTAGATCGGCAAGAGACACTTCGAAATTTTTCAATGATCGAACAACGCTTAAACATATGAAGTAAACTTTCGAGAATTAACTTCATTTTATCAAAGTTTTCAATACTATACCATGCGTTTTCCACAATCTGCAAATATTCTCATACATACGTTAAGTACGGAATAAATTCTTGCCCTTTCTGATTCCTCTCCGACAGTTTATGGGTTATGGGAGTCTGCCATGTATTAACGCCAAAGTATTTCAGGAAGCTTTTTGCCACATGAAGTGCAACTCTCCAAGACGTAGCACTGTTTATGCAGACTAGTGATGCCAAATCAGCGCGCGCTCTACTCGTTTCACACGCTCTCTCGCCGGTCAGACAGAGCGAGAGAGCGTGTAAAACGAGGAGAGCGCGCGCCGATTTGGCATCACTAATGCAGACGTAGTTCTGTTTGTGAAAACTGAAGTACTTGATAGGTGGAAGGAGTTTATTGAAGGAGAAATGTTCAATTGACATGGTGTTCCACCGAATTGAGACCTGCAATGTGCAATTTCACACAACTATTTTTTTTAAATGAAGTAAACATAAAAATAAAACAAAACAAATACTATTACCAGACGCATGTCCTCAATGGATTCCTGTCCCTCTCTAATAATCAGTCGAATTACATCCGATGGTAAACTTGCGAGAGTTAATTTACCATTATTGATTTCAGCGAGATTTTCTGACATTGACACGGGAGGGGGTAGCTGAGAAGATACTAGGCACACGGGCTTAATTCAGAAACCAAAGCAGCTGGTACAAGGCTTTTATCTGGGTTTCGTTGTAAGATCCTAGTTCATCTTAAAATATTCGCAGACTCCATCCTGGTTCCTAACATGAAATTTGGCGTGATTATAATGCGGAAGAGCCGCTGTGAGTCCGCCGATTGAAATGTATTTTAACATCCGCATTTCAGTGTATAATTTTTTTTACAATGAAATTACTAAAATGTAGATTTTTTTTCAATTTAAAGTGTGTGTGAAAGGAAGATATTATATTGCGAATTCAACTAACCACATCCCTCTTTCGGCGCACCAGTTAACCGCATATGGGGCATGCTCCGGTCGCCGTGTGCCACACTATCCTCTCCTCCACCATCCTCGACTTCGCCTCTAATATCCATCAAATCATCACCGCGCTACACCCCGATCTCCTCACCCTTCTCCATTAGCAATTCCTCGTTTTCTACCATGTCGTAGCTGGCAAATGTGATCGGGCAGTGGAATTAAAGGGGCCGAGCTATCACGTAACCAACTGTTTGTTTAATGTTTTCATTATTCCTCTAGTCATAAGATGTCCAGGCGAAAGATGTACATGAATACAACAGAGAAAACAACGCAATTCGAAACACACTTTGAGGATGAAATGTACAATCACTGGCTAAATTACTGGGAGAAGAGCAACGAAAGGCTTGAGAAGGAGTGTTGCTAATAGAGGTGTATTCAAGGGGAGGAGGCTCCAGTGCCCTCTCCCGTTGTTAAGGTGAAAGAAAATGCGACTGCTAAAAGCTATGCATGCTTCTCTCCTTGCCAAAGAGAAGCTAAGACAAGATCCATCTTGGATACGACTGCATCATTTCAGCTGCAGTTAGGGGCACTTCTTAGAGATCTCCCATACCTACGGAAGCAAGCTGCAGAGCCTTTCCCTAGATGCTCCAAACGACAGAAGAGTAGAGAGGGAATATTAGTAGGCAGCGCTTATAAGTTATCATAAATGAAACACACCATGAGCTAATACAACAGGTTGAACGTGAATGTTGCATCTTTCCCACAATGAATTGCTACAAATCTCCCCTCCTCATGGCACATCATAAAGTCACGGGAAATGATGTGATTCACGTCAAGGACAACGTCCTTCGTGATATTCGTTTGAGTTCCATGGCTTGTTTTGCACTTTCTTCACTTGATTCGAATAGTGGGAGATGTTATGATGGCCGTACGTAAGGAAACTGGATAATATGCAGAACGGTTTTAAAATTAGTTGGACTACTGAGTGTAAATTCGCCAGCCTGGGGATTTGACATTTTATCATAATTTGAACAGAGAAACATACTTACAATTTTGACAACTCACTCAAGAACGTTTTTAAACGATCATACGATTCATTTAATCTTGTTTATAAAAGTCAGGTATATTCACAGATGAATTTGCTTTCTCTATTTTTATACGAGCACATATCCTGCCATTCCCTGTCGACTCCACATGAACACCAATCAACGCTGCGGCTGGTAGACGTATCGCGCGTCATCGTCCTTCCGACTCGGATTGCACGTGCTGTGTGGTCCACTGCCACGACGGGAAACGGAAGTTAAGTTCTATTTGAGAGACGGTCGGAAGAACTTCCGAACACATCCCTTAAAAATTGTCAAACTTTCATTGCGAAACAACGATTCAGTGTAGTACCGGATGCAGAACGATTCGGTGATACCAAATATTTTTCAAAATTCGCAAAATGATTGATTGCTATGATTTGTATACAGTGAACGCTCGTAAATTTCTTGAATTTTGACCTGGAAAGATTAACTTTACAATGTATCGCAAGAAGACTGTGCAGACATTGAGAATTAATCAAAATGAAATAAAATAAAAGCGCATGCGTAATATTAAGTTAGCAAATTTGTTCTCACCAGTTAGCGGACCAGATTTCCAGCCATTGGTCCCTAACAATAAACTTATTGATTGGTATATTGCCCAATGTGAAATTGATAATGTCGAAATCACAATTCAAAACTTCTAAATGTTCAATAAGCTACAACGAGCTATTAAGCGGCGCATTCTATCGGCAATATTTTTCATGCCTTCTGCGTAATATTTGTGAGGAATGTCCCAAAATACCGGTTTCAGCTCAACATTCTGAACATAGTTTCGTGATAAATTGTTAATAAAGTAACAAAACATACTCCTGTCATTCCATATGTTCTGGACCAACTATCATTGTCGACTCCGAAATAGTTGAGTAGGCCTTGATCAATCCAAATCCGAAATTCCCAAGATCCTCGTCCAATTCTCCATTTAAACACTAAGAATTTAATTTTTGGAAGAATATTTCTGTTGGAAAGATGGTGGATTGATAGGTTATTCCATCGGGAGTTTTAATCTGTAATTGACATTAGACAAGGTATCACATTGTACAATAATACGAACGGCAACCGGGATTGTAATGCATGTCAATAATGAAAAACTAATTATTGTAATAAAAGGTATGATATGTAATATATGTATCATGCTGCTTATTCCTACTAAAAATAGGCCATCCTAAGGAGGGAGAAAAACAAAAAAAAAACAAAAAAACACAAAAAATCATACATACCAAGCGAATTCTCTCAATGGTTTCCTGCCCAAATCTGAGGACTCACCGAATTATGTCAGATGGCAGAGTGGCTAGACTGAGGTCATCATACACTGTTTCAGCCAACTTTCTCTTTCGAGAATGCATTGGACGAAAAATGGAAAATAAATAAACCTAAAAATGGAAAATAAATGGATTTAGAAAAAAAAGGCATCCAAAGCGGCTGACACTAATTCATAGGAATTCGTTGCGAGAGTACAATTTATTAGACAACATCAAGTTTAGAAAGTTATCCACAAGTAAAAGAGCAGTGCATATGCCTACGTTTTATCCACATTCCATGACCCTCACTCACACATGAGTAAAACATGCCTCGCCAGGACAATGCCCTCAAAATCATTTATGCTCCTTTCGCGATTACAATTCAATGATTCAGAATTGTACAGTTTAATACATATCATTTTATCCCGATAGTGTTAATGAACAAAAATAACGATTCAATGGGTTCAAGCGAAACAATTTCAGCACTTGGTGCGCACAATGGATTTCACTCCTTCACGGGATTCAACGTAATATGTGCGATATCATAATGGAAGGTAGATTCGATATAAACGTCATATGTTGCTTTCCCGCGTGTTACAAAATCAGCCCTTCTCCGTTCCCAGAAATCTTGAAGATGTGAAACATGCATTCCATGAAAATTGGGTACTGAGATGTTAAATTGGATTGAGTTGACGGTTTCGAAAAGAGCCGCACAAAATGCTAGCATTCCTGGAAATATTTTACATTTTTGAAAACTAATAATTATCGACACCGAAGTAATTGAGTAGGCCTTCCTCAAGATGAAATCAAAATTCCCAAGTACCTCGTCCAATGATCCATTTAAAATTTAAATATTTAATGCTTGGAAGAGTTTTGCTGCTGGAAAGATGGTCCAATGAGAGGTTATTCCATCGGGAATTAATCTGCAAATATAATTATAATAATATCCCATTGAGATCTTGCAATGATAAACATAGATTATGAAGTGAAGATCTCAGCATCACAGTTTTGGCATCTCAGCAACCCTAGATGCAATGCGTACCAATAATTAAAAAATAAGTTAAATATACTAACAATAATATTATTTGTATCATGTTGATTATTCTTACTGAAAGAAAACAACTATAGTTGTTGTATGTATTTATAGAGAAACAAGAGGAAAACAACAAAAAGCGGACGTACCAAGCGAATTCTCTCAATGCTTTCCTGCCCAAATCTGAGGACACACCGAATTATGTCAGATGGCAGAGTGGCTAGACTTAGGTCATCAAACACTGTTTCAGCCAACTTTCTCTTTCGAGAAGGCATTGGACGAAAGATGGAAAATAAATACACCGAAAATGGACTTAGCAAAAAAACATTCACAGCGGCTGACACCAATTCACAGGAATTCCATACGAGAGTACAATTTATTAGACGCGACAGCAACATCAATTTGTCAAGATTAAAAAGTTATCCAAAGTAAAAGAGCAGTACATATGCCTACGTTTTATCCACATTCCTTGGCCCTCATTCAAACATGAGTAAAACATGCCTCGCCAGGACAATGCCCTCAAAATCAGTTATGCTCCTTTCGCGATTGCAATTCAATGATTCAGAATTGCACATTTTAATACATACAATTTTATCCCGATGGTGTTAATGAACAAAAATAACGATTCAATAGGTTCGAGTGAAACAATGTAATCACTAGGTGCGCATAATGGATTTCACTCCTTCATGCGATTCATCGTAATATGTGCGATAGCATAATGGAAGGTAGATTCGATATAAACGTCATATGTTGCTTTCCCGCGTGTTACAAAATCAGCCCTTCTCCGTTCCCAGAAATCTTGAAGATGTGCAACAGGCATGCCATGAAAATTGGGTATTGAGATGTTAAATTGGATTGAGTTGACGGTTTCGAAAAGCGCGGCACAAAATGCTAGCATTCCTGGAAATATTGTACATTTTTGAATTTTTTTTTTGCAAAATTCGTTTATTACCTATCTTTTGAATGTCCCAATTTGCCAAAACGAAATTTCTGAAGTCGAAAATGATTGTTTCTACCGAATGATCGATCGCAAATTCCAGGAGCAGATTGCTGGAATATTTCCAAATTTTATAATAAGACTCAGTTTATTTACCTGTAAAACTCTATGACATTCATTTTATGGATTTTCAACATAGTAACTTTGACGTCACTAAAACCATTATTGAAGACCTCCAAATCGCTGATGGAAATTTGAAGTTCGTCTAGGATAGAACATCGCGACAAACGATGACTTAGATTATTTAGCATCAGCATCCTCTTAGCTTCTGCATCTTCATTAGTGTGAGGATTGTAGCGCACGAATTTGTCGGTTTCAACAATCTGAATAATTTGTTTGGCAACCGCACATTTTTATTTCATTCATTAAAAGCACATGAACCATGCAACTTTGAAGGAATTGGTGGAAGTTATACGTTTCTTTGGCGATCTCAAAGCATGAAAAAAGAAGCTTACTTCTGATGTAATCTGCAGTGGAGGACACCAACTCGAATCGACCCCAAAATAGTCGAGAAAGTCTTTCTCAATACGAAACGAAAAGAACCAAGCTTGGTATAAACCAGCATTAACGCAATCAGCACTCAAGTATTTGATAGGTGGAAGATTTATTTTTAATGAGAAATGATCAATTGACATATTGTTCCACCGAATTGAGATCTGCAATGATCACACAATTATTACATACTATGTATAGTTATTGAAAATCCCATTACACAACTGTTTACACTATGATGTGGAAGAGGTAATGTAAAAGTGCAGCTACGTCAAGAGATGTTTCAGTCTTCATGGGTACGCTAGATGGTACACTTGCGGCAAGGTCGTCTGCTGCTAGGACACGCATGGTGCGAAAGGTGTTTTTTTTGGCGGCGATGGCATACAATTGTGCAAAAGGCTCAAAATAATATCAAAGGATATAAATTATACACTAACCAATCGCATTTTCTCAATGGATTCCTGTCTCTCTCTGATGATTAGTCGAATTATATCGGATGGGAAATTCGCGAGAGTGAATTTGCCATTCATGATATCAACGAAATGTCCATCGTTGCTTGTCATTGTGTGAGTAACAATGGGAGTAGCTGAGAATAGAATATACAAACGAGTTTACCCCGGGAAGAACAACTAAAGCAGCTGGTACAAATGTTGGCAGGCTATCGTTGTAAGAGCCAGGTTCATCTTTAATAAAAGAATCGTGCTAATTATTCGCAAACTTAATCCTGATTCTGAACGCGAAAGTTGATAGCGATTATGGTTTAGGGAGAGAGAAATAGGTAAAGTGTGACAGCCGCTATAATAGTGTTATTATTGGAAACTCTAAATTTTATGTTATAATCAGTTGAATTAGCGTTGTCTAAAAACAACTTTTTCTTCTTAAACGGAAGCAACTGATACACAATTATGGAATTTTCATCTCTCTTCTTATCTAGATATTTTATGTCGTACAATTTTATTTCAGACGTATTTCAATGTCAGAGCGTAAGCGAACGCTTGTTGAAACGGATAATTATGAACTCAACCTGTCCAATCTGTCATTTGATGTAATTCGAATAATCATTAGATTGGGACAGGAATCATTAGAGAAAATGCGATTGGTAAGTTCACATTTTAAACAAAAAAAGAAAACAAGACATTTTTTTCCAAAATATACATATATTTAATTTATTTATGATATGAAGCCATTCCAACTATCACTCTATTTAAAGGGCATCATTCTTGTTCCTGCAGGTCTCAAATTGTTGGAACACTATCTCAATTGAGCATCTCTCAAAGAAACACCTTCTTCCCTCCATCAAGTACCTCAACTTGGATTCCACCAGCAATTCCAATGCCTGGTTAATCACAATTCATCTAGCCAAAGACCTTCGTATCTACTTTGGAATCGACAACTATAGCTGGTCTCCTCTCGTGAAGATGGGAGCCGATTTAGATGGGGTACGATTTCATCCAAAATTCTAGACATTGTGAAAATTTATTTTCAGATGGTTGAAACCAGCAAATGGATTGGCTATAAACCAGGCAATGTCGATGACAAATATGCTAGGACAGAGTGGATGCTAAACAAACTATGTCAAATCTTTAAGCGCTGCTCGATATTTGAAGTTTTCGAAATTCATGTCGGAGATCTCGGAATTTTCAACAATGAGACTGGCTATGCCAAAATAGATACACTCGTAGTTACAAACCTTACTAGCGATAATCAATACAGGTAAGATTATTGCATAATTTGATTTTTTTCTGGAGTGTACGGCTTAAATAATATCATTTTCTAGAAATCATCTCCAGAAATTTGCCACCGACCAGTCGGTGAACTAAATTGTTTTGAACTTTGTAAAATACGCTTTTTACGACTGGGCCACGCAAAGGACAGGTAATCTCGGGTTTATTGGGCACTATCTATTTCATACTAACAGGATTGCTTGATTTTTGCTCGGCGCTTTTGGGCACTGTGTCCTCCGTCCAGTTTAATATCTCCGAACAAGCAATGCGTGGAATGACTGTGTTACAACTGCAAAATCTTTGGAATGGAATTAGGGCGGATATTGTACCCCCTGAGAGAGCAACGTTCGAAATGAATGTGCAGTCAAGCTACTCTGAATTTGCCATTCGCATTACTATGCAACGCACGTAAGGGTTACTGTAATGTGCCTGTATTATCACTAATGACTTTACAAAGTCAATGTTTGCGCTGTTTATCTGTCACTTTCGAATCTTAATAAAGTTTGCTTAAAATATAATAAGTACAGCTCATTCTTGGTGCGCACATATAACTGAACACTCAATATCTCATTGGCCTTTCATTCATTATGCATGTGAACAAAAAAATTATGATATATGTCAAAATACACTGAAGCATTATCATTGTATCATCGAAAATAAATTGAGTATTGAATTATTTATGCTACCTTCTTCTAATATGTGTTTGCGCGGATATCTCAAGTGTTTTTGATCCTCATTCGACGTTTCATCATACATTTCGAACGACCTGATAATTCAAGTTAGAACTGCAAAAATAACCAACTCAAAATGAACTGTTAGCACGAAATGTGTATTTTAAGATGAACATGTATCTCACCACGTAAACTTATGAGAACATGTGCCAGCCGCTTTGCAAGCTGTCTCCGGAGTAAGTCCCTTTGAATAATCGCATCTTAGCCTCTCCTCTGCAGCTTCAATGACATGCTGCAAGAATAATCTCGTTGCTAGCGATAATGACCAACTCACACTCGTCAATTTGCCATCTGATGTGATTCGGTTAATCATTAGAGTGGGACAAGCGTCGATTGATGACATGCGATTGGTTATTTTTTTTTTTAAATTTCTTATTAATGTATTGTAGTTCCTTGTATTTCGAGAGTATATTTCGCAATAATTGTAAATATAGTTTACTAATTATGTGAATGAATTCAGGTCTCAATTCGGTGGAACACCATCTCAATTGATCATCTCACATTCAAGAAACACCTTCCGCCTATCAAATATTTCATTTTAGACTGCACCAGCAGTTCCACGTCTTGGAGATTTACTCTTGTTCTAGCGAAAGCCTACCTACAATACTTTGGCGTCAATAATAATACTTGGAATATTCCCAGAATAGTTGGAACGGAGTCAGAACGGGCAAGAGTTTATCTCGGAATTAGAACTATGTATGGGCATTGTTTTCAGATTGTGGCAAGGGAAAAGTCGATATGGTATAAAATTGGAAATGATGGTGAAGATGCTAAAAGGATGTGGATGTTGGTACGTTTACGCAACATATTTAGTCGTTGCTCGGTCATAGAAAACTTCGAAGTGTCACTAATTGATCTGAAGAATGATTTTGGCGACTCCCGAGTAGACACACTTGTAGTCAATAGACTCAAAAATTTCAGTGACTGTCACAGGTGATAAAAAAAACGCTTATCAATTATCTTACCATATGATAATCTGTTACAATGGTTCCTTTTTTTTATCCACTTTCCCGAGGAAAACATTTACAATATAACAAGAAACTGTGCTTGTCCAGCATATTATTCAATTGAATATGTCTTAATTTCACGATTTGACTTGCAAAATTCCAGAAATGAAATACTCGACTTTGTCCTCGCTCATTCGGTGAAAACAATTAAAATGTACGTCATGACCGATGTTTTGATGAATTGGGAGGAACAAAAGATTGGTAGCAGTAATTCAAAATAATGTGCATCATATAATTCACTTTTAAGGAATGTCTGCCTTTTGTTCTACGCTTTTCCATTTCGTGTGCACGATTCAATTTGTAATTTATGCACAAAATATGAGCGCTTCGGAGCTTAAAATATTTGGGAGACGAGAAGAACAGATTTTGCCGAACCTGGAAAAGCAAAATTTAATGTGAACGTTACCGAATGTGGTTTTAATAATTGCTTCGTAAATATTTCAATAGATCGAATGTAAATTTCTTGAAATCGACAAATCTGAGTAAAAACAAATCTAAGACATTAGTCGTTTAAGATGATCTTCATTCATTCATTCATTCATTTATTCCGTTGGGGTGAGATTTCAAGAATGGCGAGAGTGTATACAAGAAATGGATGTCCGTCGATTGGATCGAATCGGTTGGATGTTGCTTGGCAGCAAGGGTATGGGAGGGAGAGGGATAATTGATCTATTGATCTAGCCAAGTGGTAATAATAGACGGGGGATAAAAAGTATGAGGTTGTGAACGGATAAAACTAGAAAAAAAACATTATGCGAGGAACTAACACATTCCGTGGGAAGAGTGTTCCAGATAATGAACGAGATACAAGGGTTGAGCTAGAATTATTAGGGATAAAAGGCAACGAGATTCGAAGGGGGTGGGCATTTCTGAGAGAGCGGGTCAGAGGTGAACGAATAAGCAGAGATGAAACATCGAGAGTATAGCGATTATGCATAATTGAGTGGAGGAATAATATATCAATGATAAATCTACGGCGTTCTAAAGTCATTAAATTAAGCTCATGAATCCTAAGTTTATAAGATATAGGGGGAACCGAGCAGCGCACGTACATTCTACGGGTAAAGTCACGCTGAACTCTTTCTAATTCCTTAGTAAACGCTACGCTATGGCTGGGATTCCAAATGATGGAGCAATACTCGAGATTAGGAAGGATGAAGGTAGTGTACGATTTAAGGTATAAATCGAGAGAGTTGCTACGAAAGGCTTTAAATATGAGATTCATTTTAGAACGAGCTTAGAAACAAAAAAAAATCGTATTAATATGGGGCGTGAAAGACAGTGAGGGGGAGAAATGCACTCCTAGGTCTTTAATAGTACATTTACTGTGGTCATTATCATATTATCATTATCATATTTATCCTGACGTCAGGCACAATGGTCCTGCAGGAGGGTGACTTCAGTGTGGAGGGAATGGGGATCTTCGGTCTCAGAGCGTCGTTAGGTCAAGGGATGGGATCTTCTTTGGCTTCTCTGGTCAACTGTAGGGACGATCGTGAAGGATCTCCGTTGAGCGTCGAAGTAGATCATCCTGCCGCCGAACACCTGACTTGCGCCGGTTAGGAACTCACAACGCAGACAGCGGGGCTTTCTTGACGGTAGATCACTCGAGACGATGGGAATCCGTCCGTGCTCCTCCTCTTGAAGTGTACCAAGTAGGCGATACTCCCCGGGTTGCCCAAGCTGACGGGAGAGGATTCCCCAAACTAGGTCGGAAAAGAGCGGGGTCAGGGACGACCGCCCATCACGAGCGCTAGAATGGAAAACGGGTCATTGCTGGGTTCTTTTAAAACAACATTATTAATTGAGAACTGTCTACGGGGGTTACGAAGGCCACAATGAACAATGTGACATTTCGTTTCAGAGATACCAAGATTCCATTGTGAGGACCAATTAGCAACAATATTTCAGGCAGATTGCAGATCATCTGAGAATAATGGGGATTCAGCAAACAACTTAAGGTCATATGCATAAACAGAATAATATATAGTCCGAGGGAATTTACTACAAATATCGTTGATAAATGAAATAAAGAGGAGAGGGCCTATACAAGATCCCTGGGGAACGCCGGAAATCACTGGGGACGGAGGGGACGGAGGGGAAAAGGAGTTATCAATGAAAACAGATTGCGTTCGGCTAGAAAGGTAAGCATGAAACCAAGATACTAAGTGATCAGAGAGACCTAGTTCAGACAATTTATGTAATAATAATCGATGGTCGATTGAGTCAAAAGCTTTTTTTGAAATCAATATAAGAGAGGAATCACGAGAAAATCACCCATTTGAGGGGGGTCTCCGGCGGTAAAACACAAAATCATCCTATCCAGATCTAAACTTGGTATAAGGTATTTCAAATGATGCTCTTTCAAACTGCGTCGTCCGAATTTTGGTAACTATCGTCATCTTCGAGATTCAGAAGGCCAAACTTGGGACACTCACTTTTTAAGGGTCAAATCGAGCCCACTTAAATGAGTATAAGTCCGTTTAAAATGACGATAGAAACTCGTTCTTTGCTCAGAAAGAAAGCTGAGAACATTCGCTACAATTATTATGTTGAACATGTCATTCTCTGTGTACGTCCCTGTGCGGGGTGGTCGAGTCGACCAAAAATGGCCTAACTCTGAAAATCGGAAAAACCTTCTGAGATTTTGTGCTAAATTGATAGAGACTATATGTGACTAACTTGACGCCAAATATTAGCCAAATTAAAATAAGTGTAAAAAAGGGCGTAACTTTTCGTCCAGCGACGTCTGAATGGGTATCATAAACAAACACCTCCTTAGCTCCAACTGATGGCTACTAGACTCAAATCTGCCCAAAATCATCCAAAATAACATTTAGAATTGTTTCTGACCCCAATACAGTACTCCCATTGGGCCAAAATTACGACCGGATCAGAAAATTGAAAATCGATTTTCAGGCCCTTCTCAACGTGAGCTCGGCCCAAATGTACTAAATCACTTTCAAGTAACGCAAACATGTTCCTCTACACTATTCAAACAAAGGGCGCACCTATAAATGCGAAATTTCATAAGAGGTATCCAAGAAAACGCGCAAAACTGAAGTTCAGGTCAACATGGTCAAAGAGACCAGATGCTTAGCTAGAAATGTAGAGCACGATGAGCTAAACATTTCAACTGTTGAAAGTGAGTCTCTATCTTATCGTTGAAGCGTGCTACAGAGCTTGGAAGTTCAGAAGAAACGGGCAAGAATCCCCCGAGAGCGCGCGCTCTAACCGTCTGCCGCTCTCGCCCTCTGACCTCCCTCTCCCTCCCCTCTATTTAGCGCTCCCCCGCGCCCGTCTCTCTTCATTTTTTTGCCAACTTGCTGGCTCTGTAGCACGCTTCAACGATAAGATAGAGACTCACTTTCAACAGTTGAAATGTTTAGCTTGTCGTGCTCTACATTTCTGGCTAAGCAACGGGTCCCTTGGACCATGTTGACCTGAACTGCAGTTTTGCGCGTTTTCTTGGATACCTCTGATGAAATTTCGCATTTATAGGTGGGCCCTTTGTTTGAATAGTTTAGAGGGACATGTTTGCGTTATTTGAAAGTGATTTATTACATTTGGGCCAAGCTCGCAAGTTGAGAAGGGCCTGAACATCGAGTTTCAATTTTCGGGTTCGGTCGTAATTTTGGCCGAATGGGAGTATTGTATTGGGGTCGGAAACAATTCTAAATGTTACTTTGGATAATTTTGAGCAGATTTGAGTCCAGTAGCCATCAGTTGGAGCTAAGGAGGTGTTTGTGTATGATACCCATTCAGACGTCGCTGGACGAAAAGTTACGCCCTTTTTTTATACATATTTCAATTGGGCTAATATTTGGCGTCAAGTTAGTCACACATAATCTCTATCAATTTTGCATAAAATCTCAGAAGGTTTTTCCGATTTTCAGAGTTATGCCATTTCTGGTCGACCCGACCACCCCGCACAGGGACGTACACAGAGAATGACATGTTCAACATAATAATTGTAGCGAATGTTCTCAGCTTTCTTTCTGAGCAAAGAACGAGTTTCTATCGTCATTTTAAACGGACTTATACTCTTAGTCCGTTTAAAATGACGATAGAAAAATGGGCTCGATTTGACCCTTAAAAAGTGAGTGTCCCAAGTTTGGCCTTCTGAATCTCGAAGATGACGATAGTTATCAAAATTCGGACGACGCAGTTTGAAAGAGCATCATTTGAAATACCTTATACCAAGTTTAGACCTGGATAGGATGATTTTGTGTTTTCCGCCGCGAAGAAGGTGATTCTCTCGCGATGTCTCTCATAAATTGTGTCAAAAGGGGCACCGTGCCTAGAAATGCGGAGGTAATGTGCATATGTCTCAGCAAGATTAGTGGAAGTTGTTGTTTTACAATTTCTAAAACCTGTTTGATGTGGGTCAAACAAATTATTCTGATCAAGAAATGACGTGATTTTACCTATTGGGGTGTCCGGAAAGTTCGTATAATGCTTCGGAAAAAAGTCAGTTCGCGATCAAATGCAGTGATTGCGCAATCTGTTTGTCAACAATGTATTGCATCCTTCTGACGTTGAGTAGTGAGAGGATTTAATCAGTCTCCTAGTTGCTACATTGATTCTTGTGATGGACTCCCATCTCTACCTCCGAGCAGTTTTACTTCATTACTACCGTCTTGGCCGATCCGTGAAGGAGGCCCACTCTGCCCTGGCCCAGTCGGTAGGAGCTGACGACCCCTCCATACCCTTCTGCTATAAGTGGTTCTCCCCCTTCAAGAAAGGGGAGTTTGGTCTCGATGATCAACCCCGCTTTGGACGCCCTCCCTCCCTCGATCAGCCTCTCGTTCTCCGCACACTGAAGCGCAAGCCCATGGCCAGTGTGCGTGAGTTGAAGAAGGATACTGGTACTCCCAGATCAACGGTGTCCGATATCCTTCATCGATCTGGGAAGAAGCCGAAACTCCCACAAGTGATTCCCCATGACCTCTCCCCCGAACAGCTGAAAAATCGTGTTCAAGTCTGTCGTGAATTTCTACATCGTAGATCCAATCTTCGATGGGTCAATTCCATCATCGCTACAGATGAGAAGTGGATCACGTACGCTAAACCCTGCGAGGAGACTGCAATGGGTGGATGCAGATGAGAAGCCCACACCCGTCCCGAAGAAGGAAGAGCACGGAAAGAAGGAACTCCTCTGCTTCTTCTACTCAGTGCTCGGTCCCATCTACTGGGAGATCCTCGCCCCTGGTACCAGCATCAATGCCGACCTCTTCTCTGAACAACTGGAAGATGTCGCGATCAGAGTCCCTCCCAGACTCCTGAACCAGGACAAAAATCTTCTTCTGATGGACAATGCTCGCCCACATCGAGCGAAGATGACCCAGAAGAAAATGGACGAGCTGAAGATCGAGAGGATTCCCCATCCACCGTATTCCCCGGATCTCTCCCCATGCGACTGCCACTGCTTCCGCTCTCTCTCTGACTTCTGCAAAGGAAAGAAGTTCAAGAATCGAGATGAAGTTGTGAGGGCTTTCGTGAACTGGGCGGTCTCGAAGAAACCCGCATTCTGGAAGAGAGGAATCGAGACCCTGCCCAATCGCTGGAGGGAGGTAGTGAGAAAGAAGGGGGCATACATTGGTCACTGAGAATTGTAAAGCATTGAATAAAAAATAAAAACAAAACATTATATGAACTTTCCGGACACCCCAATATGATAATCTTCTCGAAAACTTTGCAAACAGACGACGTAAGTGAAATAGGACGAAAATCAGAAATATAATTACTTAATTTTTTAGGGATTGGCTTAACTAGGGCGTGACGCCATTGAGATGGCACCTGGGAAGTAAGCAAAGATTTGTTAAAAATAATAAGTAGGGGAGAAACAATAGACGATTTACATTTCGAGAGAACTATGCTCGGAATATTATCGGGGGTTACATTCACTTTGGGAGAAAGCTTATTAAGAGCACTAATAACATCCACGTGAGAAATGGAGGGTAAATCGAAAAAGAATTGAGGGGAAGGAAGGGGAAGCGGAGAATGCTGGGGTCGGGAAAAAACAGAGGAAAAGAAACTATCAAAAGCTCTACATTTCTGGTCGTTAGATAACAAAACAGAACCATCAGAGTCAACAGCTCCAGAAGGGGTGACCTTAGGAGAACTTAATTTGTCCTTACAGTAATTATAAAACAGCTTAGGATTAGAAGATTTGACAATACGATTTTCGAGGGAACAGTAAAATCTATTGAGAGCAGAGTTAAAGCGTTGATTCATAATGGCACACGCGCGACTGTTAGGAGCAATTCTGGTCAGGTTCTTAGATTTCCCATAGAGGATTTTCAAAGTTCGAGGATATCTAGACAATGGTGATTGATTAGAAAGAGGAACGAAAGTATTAATGACAACATTAATGAAACAAATGAAATAATCAAACAATTGGTGAGCATCAAGGTTACTTAAAGCATGGGTCCAGTTGTGATAGAAAATGTGATCATTGATGGATGACCAATCCGCTAATCGATAATTACGGGAGGGAGCACCAACATTCTGGGGAGGACAGGGAGTAACTAAATCAAATGTCACACTTAGATGATCACTTAATGCAGTAGCAGGAGATGTATTACAAATAATGTCCTTATTGCAAAATACGAGGTCTAAATAGTTATATAGCCGGGTTGGGAACGAGACATGTTGGGTAAACTGGTGGTCGCAAACAAAATCTAGTAGGTCATTTTGAGTTGGAGAAGAGAGAGATGGCCAATCAATATTGGAAAATTGAAATCACCAATTAAAATACATGGAAAATTGGTTGAGATGAGAGTCCCTAGATTCTGAAGAAGTTGTGTAAAAGAGAGAATCGGGGCGGAGGGGGATCTGTAGACAGTGAAAATCCTAATTTTTTTATATGGTAGAGTAGGAGAATAATCTACATGAATATCAACTACGCAACATTCTATAAGAGGAAAGGAGAGGGAAGAAACCAGGATGGCATTCAAGGAGTGGTGAACTAAGCAGGCTACGCCACCGCCTCTACCGTAATCATTAGAAATCGCGCGATTGCATCGGAATGGTATGTAATAAGGAAATCCACCTACAAGGAAAGAATCGCTCTCACTACAATCTAGCCAGGTCTCTGATATGCAAATGATAAGATGCTCTAATGAGGAGAGCAGGAACGAGAGTTGGGGCAATTTGCATCTTATAGAACGGGCATTCGAATAGAATATCGAGACAGGTAAATCTCTATGCTTACGTGTAGTAAGTGGTAATCGATTTCTCAAAGAGGATGCAGTGAATGAATGAGGACTAGATTGAGTCAAGAGGGGAGACAAAGGGGGAACAATGTACCCTTGCTGCCATTGTCCTATCCTCGGCGAGACGTCACGTGATTAGCACGGGAAGGAGGAACGGGCATGGGATCGGGCGTCGAGGGTGCAGTGGCAGTAGAGAGTGCAGCAGTAGAGGTGCGAGAGTCGTCTGAATGAGGAACATCGGCAGAAGAGTTCTGTACGGTGCGGGGGGCGCTGTAGTTGGGAGGGAGCGGGCGAGGGGTACGGTAGTTGATCAGGGTGTAATCACGCACTCCGCATACGATACTTTTGGCATCGAAATTGCGCTTTCTCGCTTCAGCACGGGCCTCCTTTTCCATTATGAGCTGCGTGGGAGTCAGATCTTTCCTTATGAAGGCGCGCGAGTCCTTGAACGGAGTGGGGCGACCAGGTTTGCTTAGAATGCCTAAGAGGAGAAGGTCGTCTTGTCGGGGCATGAGATCTTGAGGGGGCGATAGGCAGGAGAGCGGTCGGCAGGATGGCAGTGGTATGAGATGCGATTCTCATTCCACGCCTTCTGCATCATTGCCTGCATATTGGACGAGATCGGCAACGAGCTTTTCATCAGCTGTCTTTCCCGCGGTCGGGTCATCTCCTTGTGTCCGATGATGACGGCTCTCGTCTCTTTATCTTCATACTCAGCCTTGTCTGCGATGACGCGAGAGCACGACTCGTAAACCACTCGCGCCACATCGAGTACAGGGGAAAGTGCAGGGGGAGAGGAGAGAGGGATGGAGGGAGAGTGGGATTTCAAGAGGGAGAGCACCTCAGCCAACATGGCGTTAGTGGCGTCCAACATGGCCGAGAGAGCATCAACACTCTTTTGGGTCGCGAATACAGTGGGAGTGGGACCACGAGCAGCGGGAGGGAGCGCGGCCTTGTTAATCGTTCTAGAGGGCGTTTCTCCTGACATCGCACTAGGGGGAGGAAGCGTCGAAATGGCTCACCTCGTCCGGTGGGTTAGACCACACCACGTCAGCACCCACTTGCTGACTAGCACGCGACGAGGTAGATCAGCGGTAGTCGAAGAAGGGAGAGACGAGAGACGAGGGGGGAGAGCAATTTGACTAGAGAGAGACGGAGCTCGGGACAGAGCGACCGCTCACGAAGGCGACAGAGACAAGAATCTTGAATTGTACTCATTTCTACTTTATTTGATATTTTTGCTTATCGTATTTACAGTTCACCCAGGACGAGTACGACACGTGGCGCCCGACTTGCGGCTACAGTGATAATAGTGAGTGAGTGATACAAGGGATTTATATCGCATATAATAAAACACACTATCTGACAGAATCGAAATAGACTTGGCACAGGGCAAAAATCGATTCCCTTCTAACTTCACCAATAGTTAGTACTCGATGAGGGAAACCCACGAGCATCGCCAGATTTTCGATCCGCATCCGCGCGCGCGGCGGCGCGGATCTAGCATAAAACTACAGTAATCCTCGAAAATTTGTATATCGATCTAAATGACTGCGGCGGTAGGGGCGCTGCGTTCCTTGACAAATTCTAAGACTTTTTTACTCTGGTAAAATTTTCGATCAGATTCCATCTAACGTCGGAAATCGATAATTCTACTTTTACTTCGGACATGAATGCAATTCTCCAGAAATTTTTCAAGAACCTCCCTAAATATTATTGTTGATTTAGCTTCTGCTTGAGCCGATACATACTTCAGTACAAAGGCGCGATTTAAAATTTTCTATAAGGAAGTCAAAATGAATTATGAATGAATTGTGGTGTAATTTTTGGGTTACTGTAGGCGAGTGAAAAAGATGGACGACTTTTCCTAATTTGTGTAATATGTTCTGAAAATTGATTTTAGCCTATGTTGCACAAATTAGGAAAAGTCGTCCATCTTTTTCACTCGCCTACAGTAACCCAAAATTTACACCACAATTCATTCATAATTCATTTTGACTTCCTTATAGAAAAATTTAAATTGCGCCTTTGTACTGAAGTATGTATCGGCTCAAGCAGAAGCTAAATCATCAATAATATTTAGGGGGTTCTTGAAAAATTTCTGGAGAATTGCATTCATGTCCGAAGTAAAAGTAGAATTATCGATTTCCGACGTTAGATGGAATCTGATCGAAAATTCCCCCGAGTAAAAAAGTCTTAGAATTTGTCAAGGAATTTTTTTTTGTCCCTACCGCCGCAGTCATTTGGATCGATATAAAAATTTTCGAGGATTACTGTAGTTTTATGCTAGATCCGCGCCGCCGCGCGCGCGGATGCGGATCGAAAATCTGGCGACGCTCGTCGGTTTAACTCATCGAGTACTAACTATTGGTGAAGTTAGAAGGGAATCGATTTTGGCCTGTGCCAAGTCATTGAAGAAATATGTTGATTTTCTGAGATAGTGTGTTATAAGTGCTTACAACACCAGCTGTGGTGGGAAGTGCAATCATAATTTCTGGCTAATTTGTCGGCCAATACAATGTCTCTCAGTTTTCGAGTTTCGACGATTTTTTAAACGAATTTTCTTATTTTCAGCGCCATCAGCTGGTTCGCGGGCGTGAACAATCATGATACGGAGCTGTATGCGTTTTCTTTACTTAAAATGCATTTTTTTATTTAAAAAAAATATAATTTAGTTATCACGGTGCTGCCATAATCACTTCAAAACATGCGCTAGTCGCCCGGTCATCAGTACACACGTGAGATATTTTTTAACTTATGGAAATAAATTCTTCGCCCAGCCAAAATCGCCAAATGTGTTTTTTTCTGTTGTTCTTGTTGTTGAAAAGTTGGCACTTTTCTAGCAAATCAGTTGTTTGTATGTCAACATGAATTTCGGAATTATACAATTTGCAATTGGTCAAAATATTGTTAAACAATGATATTGTGTTGCTGAGAAAATGAGTATGCTTAAACTTTTTTCAGCGGCAACATACCAACACCTCCTGATAACATAGAACTGTTTTATTACAATTCGACCGTAAAAATCGGTGAGTTTCGTGAGTCATTTGCGACATGTTTATATTGTATTTTCAGATGCTAAATCACAGCCAAATTTTCTGGAAATTCAGGTAGTAATAGCAAAAAAAAAACAATCACAATAGTAATAACAAAAACATTAAGGATAATATAAAGGTCTGGATGAAAGTCGAACACATCATCATTCCCACCGTCACGGAGACGTTTAATGTTTGCATAACTTTAATTTAATAACTAAAAAAATTACAATTAAAATATTTATCTTATCAATCAATACTGCTCAATTGCAGATGGGTGATACTTATTGATATAAAGCGCCTCACCTACTTAGAATTATTGAAAACTTTAAATGATTTATTGTATTTATTTTTTTAACGCATCACTCATGTGTGAGAAGTAATGTATGATAAATGCGCCTCTTGTTGAAGCAGACTAGCGAATTAATCGAATAGATTTTTTTCAGATTTACAACATCGCTTTCATTCAAATCGCCGATGCGTTTCCTGTCAATCTAATTCCCATCTGTTTATCGTCTGGTCAACCAATGCAGGCAAAACGGAAATGACCATGTTTCACCTGGGTATGCGTTAGCGTTTTTTAAAAATTAATTTTGTGAAAATTACGGGGGACACTCATGTATAAAGAATCTGAGATGATTGCACATATTCTCTTGAAATTCCGATTTTGAAGGAATTCACAATGTTTGTCATGCAGCATGGGCATAAATGTAATTTCCAGTCACTGCGCATAACCCCTACGAGAAGAAAGGGCTAACATACGAGCACCCATTTTAAATATGCGTTGAGCTAATCTGCGACCACCGAATATGCAGCAAGAACAAGGAGAACGAATACAGCACAGTAAGGAAAATTTGTAGCGAAATACCTTCGCTACTATAATTTCATTCACTAATAATCAATATTATTCAATAAACAAATCAATTAATAATTCGACAATAAATAAAGTCAATTCTCGCTTCATGAATTACTGTACCAAACGCACTCGCTGCGAATCGACCCGGCTACGTGTACCGGGCCGCGATACTCAGTCTGATTTCGAAATATATTTTCCTGGACGTTTTCGTCGTTGTTTTTGTCGTTGACGATTGATTGACGTGTTGCTTCACGTCGTCGTCCTTCCCCCGTTTGACTTCGACCATTCACTACTAGACGACTCACTGTCTATCCCCTGTCACTCGTTAGCTGACCTGCGAATTGTCGCGAGCTTACTCATCGTTTTTCCGCATTGTTTTCAACTCTTTCACCCTCACTTCACCTATCATCACCTTTCACTTGTTCCCTCACTGTTCCAATCTCATCCCAGCCTCTTTTCACCCCTCACATTAGCTGTCCTGCCGTTGTCGCGAGCTAATTCATCGTTCTTTCACCAGTTTTCCCATCCATTCCGCCCATATTTCACTCAACCACATTTGTCATCATTCCTTCCAATCATTCCATAGTATCGCATAATCGTTAGCGTGCTATCATTCATCCATCCCGCGTTCATTACGCTTCATTGTCAGCCGTAACTCACTCGTTTGACCACCTTCGGTTACTCGCGAGACCACCATCGAGCGATAACAAGCTTCCAGCAGCTTCTCATCAATCATTACAAGGTACTCTTGCCTTTCATTGACCAAATAATTTCCCCTCCCTTTTCTTGATTATTTATTAGTTTTTCGCCTTAAACTTGTAAATTTAAATAAATAAAGTTATTTTATTATCACCCTTGTCCTTTGTATTCCATTAACAGATTCTGGCAACGGAATCCTGTACAAAATTATTTTTAAAAAAAATATTTAAATCTATAATGTACGGATAGGGGTCACATGAGGTCACAAAATGTCATGAACTCATAATAGATTATCAACTAAAATCGCAAACGGGAATTCCTAAACGAATTCACAATCTCCTCATGTTATGGCAAAATGACCATTCGGGAGTAATATACCATGGTTTCGGTCCTATTTATTTTTTTGTTGTAAAATGCTGAAATTCCGTTGATTATGAATAATAAAAATGGAGTTTATTATACATAATTTTCCAGAGATCACCCGGAGATGCTTGGTACCGCAACATCGAAGGGCGAGATTATCTTGTGGGAGTTGGTTACGGTGATGTTGGTATTTTTACAAATATTCAAGATTGATCGATTTTCGAATTTTGCTGATATTACTTCTTTAAGGATACGGCAGAGCCCATTGAATTCTGGAGTGACTTTTTGTGTGCTCTCTTTGGAGCGTGCATGGAAGATTTTGAGATGGAGAGTTCTGCCGGCCGATCAGAATTTGCATATTTGCTGGATGGTCAGTTAACACCACACTGCGCAAGTTTCGACCCACATCCTAAAGCATTTCCATTATTTATTCCGATGAAGACAGTATTACATAACCTTGATGGATACAGAGAGAACGGTAGACAAACGTATTGTATTGACGTTGATATATTACAACAGCGTATGCACCTTTGAGACAGTGATTGTTCCTAATTATACATTTTGAAGGCGAATTTCATCCCTACTACCGAGAGGAGGAGTGCACGCGAGCGCATTGGCTGCACATGATGAGACAAGCTACACCATTTACTCGACTGAACAGCTCACTTTGAAGAACGAGTGTGGCAAAACGTAAGAAATACTAGAATTCGAAAATCGGGTGACAGTCTCTCCGTTCTTCACACTGTCTTGATCGCTCGAGCTCCTCCCCCAGCCAAATGGCTTGATCTCTGTCCTCCCCATACCCTTGCTGCCTTCAACCGATTCGATCCAATCGACGAACATCCGTTTCTTGCAAACTCTCTCGATATTTTTGTAATCTCACCTAACGGAATGAATGAACGAATGAATGAGCTGGGAAGGAGTGCGTAGAATGAAGAGACGGTTACCCGAATTAAAGGAGGAGTAAACTCAAAATTCAATGTTGAAGCATTCATATGCACTGCCTAGAGCTCCACAACGATAAGAAGCTTCGAAATTTTCACATTGATATATCCATTCCAAACAGGGTTATAGCTAGTTGGCTGGGAGCCAGATCAGAGAAAGCTCGGGGAAGGGGGGGGGGGCGAGATAGCACGCGACTTGAAGAGAGTGCGTCCCTAAGTGAAACATATTCCAACCGGGAGCGCGTGCATTTACTCCTCCTTTAATAGCTCGAACAAATACGATTACGCATGATTTTCGGTGTCATGTTGAGACTTTCCTTTGTTAGTCGTACTAATTGAACCGACACTATTTTTTCAGATACCACAATAAAAATCCCACCGAAGCCTCAATTGAGCAGGCGAATTCGTTTATGGTGACGTTGGTGACTAATGAGGATAACTGTCACAAACGGGACAAGGGCCTCACAACGGATTGTCTTTCGAAGGTTCTGAAGTGCATAGGTACATATTTCAGAAGCTTGATTAAATGATTTGCCTATAATATTAGAATAATGTGAAGCAAATATTTTAAAATCACGACACTTCTTGGAATACATATCACGAAAAAATTGCAAATAATTGGCTAACATTGTGAAATCACTTTTTTCAAAATTCTAAACTTCAGGAATTCTGATTTCGCCCCTTCACGTCATCAGCAGTTCAAGCTGTTTAAAGAAGTAGCTATTTTTGAAATATTAAAAATGAGTCATCAAAACACTGACAGTACATTTCAGAAACTTGCTCGCAAGCGGGAAAACACTGAGCGCAATCTTCACTGAGAGCGAATACTATGATTTCGATGAATTTCCATTCCAAGAAGTTTGTCAAAAGTGTATGTCGACTTCATTAAATGTTTGGAGGACGATATCTTCCCTCAACGCTATGACACTAACAAAACTGGAACGAGATGGATTAGAGTAGCGAAAACAATCGCGCCCTACCTCAGGAAGGATGAGAGAATAGTAAGTGAAAAAATAAATGAATTAGCAAAAAAATGAATTGCTTCATTGTGCCTCTGACATTTCCGGAATGATAAATGACACTCTGAATCGAAACACATAATTTATTTTTTGCTAGGTCATTACTATCAGATCGGACAACTCACTTTTTTTCAGAACGAATTCGATATCGCTTTAGTGCAGCTAGAGAAGCGAGTTCCCTTGAGCTCGTACATCATGTAAGCTGCTATGGTTTCTTCCAGTAAGGCAACTCCTCACAAACTGGTCATGATACTAATTACCAACTGGTTAGGCAACTGCTTAACCAGAGGACGCTTATCCAAATTCGAAATTTGTGTCGCTGTCTCATCGTTTCCCACATTCTATCAGCTAAAAAACGAATAAACTGAAGAGGCCGTTGTTTCGTTTCTCGAACTCTAATGTGCCCAATAAGTACATGATCATGAAATTTCAGGCCGATTTGCATAAATCAGGACGTTTTGTGGTCTCCTTCTTCCTTTATGGTCGCACAGGAAGTCGAGTTTCCAAGTGAGTAAAATTCGACTGTCGGGTCCTAGTGTTCGCAATTCGGATCACCTTCTCTTCATATGCCACACTCTCTCGACCGGAGTAATCGTCTGACTCTCTTCAGTTTGCACGCTCTCTCATCTCTCTGATCGGTGAGAGAGCGTGCAAAACGGAGAGAGTCAGATCATTGCTCCTCTACCGGTCGACTGGCCAGAGAGAGTGCGGTATGAAGAGACCGCAATATATTTGCTCGAACTCTAAACCGTTCTCGTACTCAGTATATGAGCGATGGCAGATTATTAGAAATGTGCTGATAGTGAGTTGAAATGTCAAGAAAAAATCTGAAATCTGCCATCAACTTACGATGATCCGCTTAAACTATTACCCCTGATAACGTCGGATAAAAAAACTGAAATTCACATTGAAACGCCTTCAAGAAAATGACTGAAAATTGTTCTCATTTCAGTAGCAGGCACGGAAAAGGTGAATCGGACAGTTTTGGTGAAGAAATATGCCGAATCGAAATCGGAATGCCCCGAAGAAGAAAAGGACGAGTGTCAATTGTTTTATTTCAATACAGATACAACAATCCATTTTGTAAGTAATCTTAAAACATTGATCATATTTCATATATGTTTGTGTAGTGTATCCAATTGTCTTGACTCCTGTTCTAGTCAAAACACCCATAGACAATTAAAAGAAATGCATTAGGGAGACCGGGGCGCTCCCCTATTCTACTATGGAAACGATGGGAAGAACATCAAGTACTTAATCGGAATGATCAGTGATCAGGTGGAGGAATCGGTGAGCTAATTTTTTTCTGTTTTTAACAATACTTTAAATTTGAAATGATTGTACTAATCAATTATTTTGCAATTCAATGAACATTGATATGACTATTTGTAAAGTCATTATTACAGCCATCTTCGAAACGAACTGAAGTTACTCGTGTTGAGTACTTTTCCACCTTCATTTGCCTTCACACGGGAGTGTGCAAAGATGATGAACAATTCGAACGACGACTGTTCACTTCATTTCTAGAGGAGGGTTCGGTATTCTAAATTTATTTTCTAACCTAGGCATTTAGCTGAAGCTACAATTATTTGGCAAAACTGACAATATGTTGTAATCGTATTCTGAAGACCGCTGTTATAGAATAATGTTCTTTCATTTATATATAGCTTCTAAGACTCTCTAGTTTTGCATTTTACTATTACATTTGCGATCAAAATGATGCCACAGACTTCACCATGTCCAACGGGTATCAACACCGCGATATCAACATCATTTGGCCCGAACGAGAGAAGCGAGCGATGGTCTGAAGTTGTACGCTCATGATGTGGTGGGCAATGAATATAGAATGGCTTTTGTTGTTAATTTCTTTGCACTGCGTAAGTCACAAAATCAGCATGTAAGCGTAATGTTACATTCAGGCAATGTTTTTTTTTTGTTTCTTTAGAGTTGGTCGTTTTTGAATTCTGTTTGATTGTTTTTGTTCTTATTTTTTACAAATTTTGATTCAGGAAATGGACGCCATAATCGAGGCTCTGAGCAAGGATGATTCACTAATTGTCTACAATGAAACAAAAAACGAACAAATTCAGGCCGAGTGCGGCAAGAAACCTGCGGGGTTTGTTAGAAAAGGAAAATAGTGCAATCATCTGAAAATATACAAAACGGCTGAAATATTATTCAAATTACAGCAACCGGATGATCAATGGCGATGAATTCAAAATTGATGAGTGGCCCTGGCCGGTTTACATCGGTAATTTTTTAATTAATACATTAATTAATTTATTAATAACCGATAAGAATTTTTCACAGGTTACGAGTACAAAACCTTCGTGCATGAAAAGAAGTCACCTACTGACACTGTAACGAGAGTAGTCATCAAGTGAGCATTTTCTAATAATAACATTAATTTGACCTTTGATGTATTTTAGTGGAATATATTTGTTTTTTGTTGAGTTTTATGTTTGGGTTAACATTTGTTTTCACAAAAAGTATTCACCTACTGACACTGTGGCGAGAGTAATAATCAAGTGAGTTTGAAGGCATTCTGGGAGGAATCGTCTGACTCTCTCCAAACCACACACTTTCTCGTCGATCAGAGTGAATGAGAGAGTGCATGATATGGAGAGAGCGAGAACATTGCTACATTCTGGATGGGTTTATAAAATCCCTTCGCAAGAGAATCTTCCTTCTCATTCATTAAGCGATACCTTATCGCTATGATTGGGGAGAAACATCCCATTTATCGGTTTAAAGCTGTTTCTTTCTGAGTCAACGATTGTTTCTGGTCACTTACGCTTTCAGAATGGGTGCTGACTGTACTGGAGTCCTTATCTCACGAAGACATGTCATAACAGCTCGGCATTGTTTTCTGTTTGTATTCACTCATTTATCCATTAAGTTAATTAAGCTCGCAATATACATATACTGCAAAACCCTAATTAATATTTTTGAAAACGTATATTTTTTCAGCCAACACTATTTACGTTAAATTCGTTTATTATTATGTTAAAAAAGCCATAAAATACCGCGATGAAATACAAAGTGATCAAATACCGTGACCCGCAATGCGGCGCTTAACATTTCAGCGGCAAGAAAGGACAACCGATCAGTATCACTACACCTCGCTTCGTACTGTATGGCGGAATCAGTTGGAATTCGGCACCGGTTGGCAAACCACTAGGTCGGATGATCACCGTCGGATGATAACCACAACAGTTAGCCTTATTTAGGATTTTTATAGTATATATTATATGTTCCTACGCACTAAGGAAGCATTCTACTTAAATACTATGGAAGATTGAAACTTTTGTTCCGGAAGAATATCGTTCGAATCGTAGTTCCCTATTTCGCAACTACTGATCTGATATAACAGTTTCCCCTCGCCACTGAGTGTCCTTCCGATATAATGCCATATAACACTTCGAGATGAAAAGCTATGCAAAGCGCATTTAAGGACACATTCAAAACCGTGAAGATCAAGCACAAAATATATCCAGTCCAATCAGCGGATCCTATGAAAGATGTTGCCATTGGGGAATTGGAACACGTACGATATTAGCTTTTCTATATTGTTTATAAAGATACATATTCTTATTCTTTTTAAAGATATATGAGACCGTTCGCGATAGATTCGACAAAGCCTCGGAACAGCCCAAAATATGTACCACATGAAAACATGTTTTCTGGGATAGTTTTCGATGCTGAACATCGTGGTCCACTTCATTTTGCATGGATCTCTCATTTGATGTCGGTGTGGTGCCACTTTACTTTCTGCCAAAACTACCTTCTTTGTTGCATCAACTTTGAAATGGACGGTAGGAGCACGAAATCTCGCGTTTCCGAGCAGAATTTCATGGCGAATCGAATGGTGTATTTCATTGGTAATGAATTTGTTACGTTATCGAGAAAATCGATTTTTTGACTCGTTGAAGTGCGAGAAGGGAGACCTGAACCATTGGAACCACCTTATCATGCTGATTCGAATGGTATAGGCAATTGTGGGGTTTGGAGGTGCCTCGCGAGCGCTATGCCTCTTTTTCTGATTTTTGCCACTTTTTTACTGTGGAAATGTGGAATGAGAGGGATGAATTCATCGAGAAATGATTCTCCCTCTCATTCCTCGCCCTCTCATTCCGCTTTTACACAGTGAAAACGGGGGACAAATCAGACAAATAGGCATAGCGCTCGCGAGGCACCTCCAAACCCCACACATGCCTATACCATTCGAATCAGCATGATAAGGTGGTTCCAATGGTTCAGGTCTCCCTTCTCGCACTTCAACGAGTCAATGACTCAACGAGTCAATGAAATACACCATTCGATTCGCCATGAAATTCTGATCGCGCACGCGAGATTTCGTGCTCCTACCGTGTATTTCAAAGATGATACAACAAAGAAAGTCAATTTAGCCGAAAGTGAAGTGGCACCACACCGACATAAAATGAGCGATTCATGCAAAATGAAGTGGATCACGATGTTCAGCATCGAAAACTACCCCAGAAAACATGTTTTTATGAGGTACATATTTTGGGCTGTTCCGAGGCATCGTTACGATTTGTTCAATCTTTCGCAAACGGTCTCATATATTATTTTTTTCATTATTTCCATAAAATGTATGCGCAGTAAGTTATCTTTTTTAGTTCGGAATTTGCAGCCGATAATTTAAGAACTGTATAGAGGGTAAACATAATTTGAATCAAATTTATTATTGAGCTCAAAGACATTCTAAAAGGGTACACTGTTTAGGACATCGAGGGAACTGACATTAGCTATGTGTGCCTTCCGAGAAAGGATGACAACTACGAAATGAAGGCGTTCTTTTTCGGTGGAGGACAAATAGCACCAGGTGAGGACAAATAGCATCATGTGAATTGTTTTCATTAGAATCAACAACAATATCATCATCATTTTTATCAAGGGGAAAAGAAACCAATGGGGGTCATACAAAAAAGAACAAATAGACGAAAATGGAATACAATTATTCTTCATCTTGATCTTGTTATAGTCGTCAAACAACGGAATTCAGGGATACCGGGCGGTGACAAACTACTCTATGCAATGTTTGACTTGGTGAACAAAGAGGAAGTTATCTGGAAGAAATTGTACAACCTCGACTCATCATTTATAATGTCCAACAAGAATCAGAAGGAGAAAGCGTACTCAGGGGATGTGAGTTTGTTTTGTTGTTATTGCGGTTGCTTTTGTCTTGTTGTTATTGTTGAAATTGCAACTGACATCGGGCACATGAAAAACATGAAAAATCATATCATTATGTTTGTTTTTGTCTTTTATTCTTCACAGGGCGACCGTGGAGGTCCTTTACTGCGTCTTCGCCTGTCAGATAGTGAGTATTGCTTTCGTATTTTCGGATTATTAGTCGATTGAGCAGTATAAATTAGTAATTATGCGAATGTATGAATTAATAGGCCAGTGTCAATAGTCCGTTTGATTTGGAGAAACCATACTCTGGGTTCTCCTGTGAGCTCAGTCTCGAAGTCGGGATCTGTGTTGTGCAAAAATGTTACGGTCTGTTCATTCCGCATGCTCTCTCGCCGGTCAGGCACTGCGAGAGAGCATGTGGAATGAAGAGATTCAGACCATTGTTCCTTCACCTTTACCTTTACGAATTAATCAATACAGATCGATATGTACTCACTGGTGTGTTGTTCGGTTCTTACTTGAATCAGACGCTGTTCACGAGCATGAGTGTGTTTGCACACGACGTTTGCAGGTAATATTTAAAAAAATGTTGATGTAAAAGTGATAGGGGTGCGTTTTAGTAATGCTATAAACAGGCTAGTTATGTGGAAATGATCTCATTCTCCGGAAAACTACAGTATCGTTTTCGTAAAAGTATAACATAATACAAATTTATTTTTAGCATGACGGGAATATGTGCGGAAAAATTTTACGAGAATATGTTGAGTCGTCTTGAAATCGATGGTGAGATGGATAAAAAATTAAAAGAAAACAACATATATTTCAGGATCGCGTGCTTGTCATGCATAATTATTTATTTGCCGATACATCGATTGCAAAATAAAATATATTCGAAAACTTTGATGTTCACTGTATACCATTGATGGTATCTAAATTGCATCAAATTGTCCATAATCCAGCGCATTGAGATTTCAGCCCGCCATTGTGGTACAATCTAGAGGTTCAACTCCAATATTGTTGATTGGTTTGATACGGCGAAAGGGGATAAGCGCCCGGAACGGTGGAAGCATTGTCAAGTTAATTAGAGGAGAGGCGAGAGAGAAGATGTTGAATAGCTGAACATATTTCAACATTACAGTTATTGCATAATGAAAAAAAATGAACCATATTTTTCAAGCAAAACGAGTATCGATAACTTCGAAAATGACCCTCTCTATGCCCAACGGGAATTAGGGCGGATGAGAGTTATGATGTCATAGTTCCCATCTTATCAAGTGCCACCATACCGGGTGCCAAAACATGCAGAATGAACAAAAATCATCGAAGTCATTCCTATGCTTACCACCATGATCACTCGCTCAGATAATTCACTAGTCCAGATTTGGGTAAGTTCACAAATCCAGAATACGGCAGCCACTGCCAAACCACACGGCAGCAGCATCTGATATGTGAGTGCCTGCGACAAATATTGTTTTGTTTATCTTTTTTTATGATTTATGGAATATTTTTGTAAAATATGTGATCTAGTAACTGAAGAAGCACATAATACACTGCATACCCTCGCAATGAACTCATGTTGACGTTTGTCCGTAGATTTCTGAAAACGGACAATAATATATCTATAATTTCCCTAAGGATATAGCTTTCGAGTTTAGAATTGTGAGAACTGTTTTAGATTTCAGGAATGCACTTTTTTGATTTCACACGTGAATTCTCCGTAAAACGAACTGCGTGCGCTATTACTGCGATCAGCTTGCGTCGTACGAAATATACAATTATCATTACAATTGGCGAGATACCGACGGCGATTCCGTTGCACACGATTCCTTTCGTTGCGAATAGGTCGAAATCTGTTATGCAATAACAGATGGTGGGCGGTGGTCATGTGATAAGAATGAAGTGTCAAGCCGATAGAAATTGAGCGTAGTCAACGACTCACTTCTATACTGCACACTGTCTGTTCTCAGAGAGCTAAAAAATATCTCATATTATTCGAGAAATGTCTCGATTCTGATCGAATTCAACAATAAACTACGGTACTAGGTCTGATAATGAGAACTATGTCTACACGCCGTCTTTGCTTTAACAAAGGTGCAATCTCGTCATATATATCGTCCGACCTATTGCCCAAATAGCATACTTGATGTGACATATCCTCCCAGTCTGAACTGCCTAATCGTGCTTGCCGACACTTCTGACTGAACATCATAGTATGCGAACTGAAAACAAATGAGTGTAAATGCTGACTGATTTTAAAGAAGGTAAACATCACATGTGAACAGGAACGCAATCTTTGAGTTGTCTTTAGTATTTCCCTTCCATACCAACGGTTTCACATTGTTGATATGCAATTCCTAGTAGACTTGCCGTTGGAATGCAGATTAGGATGTGCACCAAAATACAGATGAGCCAAATTCGAGTACGGGAGGGAGTGGGACGGAATGATAGTCCAGTGAGGATGTAAAATCGAAATGCGAATGAGAGAAGGAGGATGATAGTGGATTGGACGACGAGATGAACATGGAGAGCTGGATATATTCATCTTCATTTGTATCTTTCCTCGAACTCTATTGTGTACTACATTACATCCATCCTGCATTTTACTCCGGATAGACTCCGAGTTTGCGTTTTTTTTTGTTTCGATGTTCAACCGATTGTGTGCTAATGATCCATCATTATGAACAATCGAAAGGAAAAGTTCGTGTCATGAGAACAACTTGGTCGTACCTTGGCACAGTCGACATAAATGTTCGCTAACGAGTGTGCACGGACCGAGAAAGACAAATATCATCGAGCCTCCCTGGTGATCTTCAACTACTCTGCAAATGTCTGATAGAAACTTTTCACGGAAAAATCTTTTTTTTTGGTAAGAACATTCTTTAGTTACATGATGATGACACTAACGAAAATTTAATCAATTCTGAAGAGAAAACAACTTTACAGTATCTAGTATAACAAATATTTGACGAGTATCTTTCCGGGGTGAATCGTTATAGAACTAGTTATTTGAGAACTCTTTGTTTCTGACGAATTTGGAACACTTTATTTTTCACCCTCACAAGGGAGACTCAAAAGTCAACGGAGGAGATCCGGAATTTGATACCCCTGGGTGCTTAGGTATTGATGAGAGACGCTCGACGCACTTTTCAAAAGTTGCTTATCTGATCTTTGAACTGTCGAAACCGGGTCACTTCGATTTGGACGGCGCGGGCTCCAAGGTAGCCTACCGATTTTGCTTTGCCTCTGATGTGTCCCACTTCGCCGAGTGGTTAGAGCGTGGGGTTGTGAAACTTTTGACGTCATTTCGATTCCCCCCTTTTGGTAATCTTCTATTGCTATTTTTTGGTTGTACCATACTTCTTTATCACACGGACAGAGTATGCTACAATGACAACAAGGCGACACTTTGACACTTTCTTCTCGCCAGGAAAGGCGAGAGGAAAGGCGAGATTGTCAGTCATAATGTCCTAAAACTGATTCACCCCCCCCCCCCCCACCCCCGATCATACCTTGTAGCTCCGAAAGCGCCGACCAGCTCAGTTCTCAAGTCGATAATGGCATTGTTGAGCAGAAACACGGAGTACGAACGCAGCGGTTTGGGTGTTCGGAAATTGTCCGTATTCGGAACGAAACAACAGTAAGTATCACTCAAACTCGATTGAATCGACAACCGAAAAGTAGACTTCGAAAAAGTCGTGAATGTTAAATAAATTCGATACCTGATTAATATCGTAACGATAAGAGCGATGTTTGTTACGATGGCCATACTACTGATTGTGCAAACGAATATCAGTTGAAACTCGTCGTGTCTGGTGCGCATTGTTCAAATTCTGATTATTTTAGGTTAAACAAATGATCTCGCAAATTGGGGTGATCAAATAATCAATGTTCGATTTCGAAGCAGTTGTCGTAACGCTTGAGTACTTTTCATGCGGTGATGTTCATAATAACCATCGTATTCCTTAGAGACAAGCAGGTAACACGAGTAAGGTTTATATGAGACGAATCTCGAGATAATTGCCTACCCTGCGGCGGTAGGAATCAAACTCTTCGTATCCGGCCACAATTGTGGAACAAAGTATTTTGAATGATGCTCTTTAAAACTGCGTTGACCGAATTTCGATCTCTATTGTCATCGTCGAGATTCAGAAGGCCAAACTTGGTACACTCACCTTTTGGGGGTCAAATCCGGACCACATAATCGATCATAAGTCAGTTTAAAATTGAGGTAGCACCTCGTTTTTTCTTTCCAAAGGAAGCTGCCATCATGCGCTACAACTTTTATGTTGAGGATATCATTCCTTGCTCACTCTCTAGTACGGCGTGGTCGCAAAAATCGATATAAATCGATATCAAAAATCGATATAGCGCGCTTCAACGAAAAGATATAAACTTACTTTCAACAGATGAAATGTTTAGCTCATCGAACTCTATATTTCTAGCCATGGCTCATGTCACTATGTCTATGTTGACCTGTGATACGCCTTTGCTTGAATACCTGAGATGAAATATCGTGTTTATAGATGCGCCATATCTGTGATACGTTTCGAGGAATGTTTGCACACCATTTCAAACTGATTTTGTTCAAATGTACCCATCTCACAAGCTGAAAAGGGTCAAAATATCGATTTTTGCATTTTAGGTCATACCGTAATTTTTGACAAATGGCTGCGGTATAACTAGTGAGGAAGCAATTTAAAATGTTGTTTTGGACGGTTTTGGATGTATTTGAGCCTAATAGCAGCCAAGTGGAGGTTCGGAAGTGCCAATGTCTGGGACCCATTTTGGGGCTACCGTACTTAAGCCAGCGCCATTTTTTTATACATACCCCGATTTCCTTGATTTTTTGGCACAAGTTTGGTATAGGCGACCACCCCGTACTAGAGAGTGAGCAAGGAATGATATCCTCAACATAAAAGTTGTAGCGCATGATGGCAGCTTCCTTTGGAAAAAAAACGTGGTGCTACCTCAATTTTAAACTGACTTATGATCGATTATGTGGTCCGGATTTGACCCCCAAAAGGTGAGTGTACCAAGTTTGGCCTTCTGAATCTCGACGATGACGATAGATATCGAAATTCGGTCAACGCAGTTTGAAAGAGCATCATTCAAAATACTTTGTTCCACAATTGTGGCCGGATACGAAGAGTTGTATTCCTACCGCCGCAAACCCTCGAACATAGGTAATTCTCTCGCGATTCCTCTCATATGAAAACAAAAATCAACAAACGAACAAAATTCTGCTTGAATATTATGATACGTCCTTCAAAGACGGAAGTATCCCGAATTCGCGGTCGTTGTCAACGTAAGCTCGGCAGTATACTGAGGGTGAACGTTCACATACGCATTTTTGACACTTTAGAAAATACTGTGAAAACAACGGTATTTTGTTGCAATCCGACCGAGCCTGCCTCAAACAGCCTTGTACCCGATCCATCAATGCGATTGTGCATCAAATATCGTTATTATAATCGGCGCCTCTCGTTTTGGTACGAAGAACATATTTATTTGGACTGTTTGTAAGATTTTAGACAAACGGAATTAATTCACGTGTCAAATAAAGATGAAATGAATCAGAGCGGAAATACGATATTTGTTAGAGTTCCACGGCTCTTTCGAGAACCGCACGGGCGAGTTTCTTGTATTCAGGAGTTTCCTAAACATGAATTATATATTTTATAGAAAAAAAATCAAAAAATATATAGCCTTGATCGCCTTCACTTGATCGATCTTTGTGAGTGATTTGATAAGGGAATACTGAAAACAAAACGTGTTTATATTGTAGAATAAATTATTTTCACACCTTAACTCTGTGAAGTCGGAACTCATCAGCAATTTTCAGTTTAGAAGCAATTTCGAAATTCTTCGTCATTATGAAATATCCACAAATACGGTCCAAAACAGACTGAAAATAATCAATAGCTCTAAGTTATTCGAAAACGATTTTTTTCACCTCGATTTGGTATCTGTCAGCGAGTTTAAAAATATGGAGAACATTGGAAGCTGAAAAATATATTTAAGGCATTTATACATTCGAATTAGAATTCAATGCATTATAACAAACACGAAAATTCCATTGATGTAGAGTAAACAACATTGAGAAGGTCCAGAAACTCCTAAAAATAGCAAAGTTACTGAACCACTCGGCTACCTAAGCCTACCTCGTAGACAATATCCTGGAGCTCCACCTCGTTCTTAGAGTTTTCTTCGAAAGGCCCGAAAAAAGTGGCAGCGAACACAGGTGAATGCAGCGCAAGGAGCTGAAAGTTGACAAGAAACTATCGTATTCCCTGATTCATAAATGTTATGAACTAAAGCTCACAACTTGTGCAGGGGCGGACAAAACCGCAACGGATCGCCGTTCTCTAGATAATTGATCCAATATCCCGTGATTGGCGATCCGTTGCATTTTGTCCGCCCCCCCATTGTTTTTATCTCGATACGATTATGCCACCTCCAATCTCGACGGTTACCCCGTCGAAAGAGCTAATTTCTTTCAAATAACTTACATCTTTTGACACGTGAATTGTGCGTTTCCCAATCTTCAGAGCAATATTGTTCATTCCTATCAGCGGCTCGGAGAAGTCAAAAACAACTTTCTTCCTGAATTGTTGGGTTTCGAATGGAATAATTGAATAAGTACCGTATTCCGCTAATCTTATGCAGCTTTACGCGGTACTCAATGCGTATCTTGTCGCCATCAATGAAACCCTTAATTATGGCAAAACAGAAGTTTAGTTCATTTACATTCGGACCACTTACGTTTGCAGGGTCCAGTACATCACTAAATAGTCTGAAATCGAAATGTCCTCTATTCGTTGCTCCAGAGTGGAATTGTTTGTTCAAAATCTGAAAGTCTGTATTAGAAAATCTAAACATAAAAAAACGTGCTAAATGGGCGCGTTTTGCTTTGTCAAAAAAAACAATGAAACGCACGGATTTGCTTATTTATTCCTCTCCCCTGTTGACGATTACAAATTCCGCATTGTAGTCCACCTGCCCAAAAATACGGTTATAGAAAAGCGAGAGAGTGTGCAGACGGAGAGCGTTTAGAGAAAATCAGTCGTGTATCACTATATCTCTTCATTATATGCACTCGCATCTCAATCGGTTTAGAGTGATCTGGTATTTTCCAACCAGTTGGTGGGAACGCGCAACCAACTGGTCAGGGCGCTGGTTAGGCTCCGACCTCTCTAACTGGTCAAAACTGGTCAAAATCAGCTAACAACTGGTTAACCAGTCAGAGTGGGCGGAGCATAGGCTGTCAGGGCACTGGTTAACCAGTGCCCTGACCAGTTGGTGGCGCGTTCCCCACCAATTGGTTGGAGGAAACTAGTGTATGTGTGTGAATGAGGGACCGTATAAACGTTTCTCGAACTCAAAAGCCCACCTGCCACTCCTCGTTCTCACTTTCCCAGTTGCAATACAGGAACGCGGTAAAGAACGTCTGATTGCCAGTACGCGCTGAGTTCTCAGTCATTACATTGAGCTTCCTGATAAATGACAAAGGATAAAAGTGCAAATCCTCTTCAAGACTGGGCTCGTGGCAGTGCATATCGAGAACAGGGGGGGGGGGACAAAACCGCGGAGCGCCGTTCGCTGAGTTTCGTCTGAGGAGTTGATCTTTCTTGAGGAGTTGCTGTTTTGTCACCCCCCCCCCCCCCCCCCCCCGAGAACAGTGTCAGTAAGTGAAATAAGTAATTACACGGTACATTAGAGAGAGAAATAATATACGATTGTTCGTACCAAGGGATGTCATGGTGATAGGTGATTGGCGATGCTCTCGCTATGCCAGTTAGAGTGCTGACTTGCTCGACTTCAAAGGGAACCGTGAATGGCGATAGCATCTTAAAACGTGTATGGAATGAATTACAGATATTAATAAATAATTTATCAACATAATAAAATATACATAAACTGAGTAATCCTGTTATTGGAACGTATTTTAAAAGAAAGCATATGGAAAAGACGCTAAAAGTGTTTTCGAAATTAATTTGGCGCCAAATTCAAATTCTAATATCCACGCAACGAAGAACTGCTGTACTCGAAACCGTTTACGACGTTATTGCAATGTATTTGGCAAAATTAAGGAAATGCAAAATGAAAAAAGCTACGCATTAAAAATATCATTGACAAATATGTCGGGATTACCTTAGTCACGTCCTCGACCCAACTCAATTACGCGTTGTGACGTGCGATGTTTAGCAGATGCTTGGCAAACATCCAGCACTCTAACGCCAAAGTCGCAATAGCGTTTAAGTTGTATGTGGCCTGCAAACGTGCACATAAAAACATAATTGATACTGTCATCGATCCAGTCTAGTTAGTCATTCATTTACAAGGTAAGAAATTCGAGGCGACGCACTGGGTATGCCTTTACTAGAATGAGTCTGTCCAGAGTGATAATCTGGAAGGGTCTTCTCAATGTATATAATTGTATAACTTCATCTGTCCCACTCGTTCTATATCATCCTTTCTCGTTAACATTTCGCTCTCGTCGTCACTTTTTCATTATTTTTTCCCAGAATTCTCATGTGACACATCGCATTTTCCCCATAAAAGAGTCTTCCATGAACATCCTTATGTCCAGTTTTGTCATCATACTACCAATCTGGAATCGTCATGACTTCTCCTTCTTGTGATAAGGAGTATTTCGCCCTTGCCCAGCTTTAATCAGACATAATTCGTATGGTCATACCGATGTCGAATGAGAATGGAATGAAACTCGCAAGCTATTTTTTGCACTAATACGTCTAAGGTAGGCTTTCATAAATGAGAAAATTTCTCGTGAAACATACTCGATTTCTCGTCGAGAAATCGTTCGTATTCGAGAATTCTCAATCGAGAAATTACTTGTCGTTCTCATCGAGAAAAAATATCTCGACTGAGAAATTTATGAGAACAAAGGGGTATTGTGAAGAGTAAATTAATAGGACTGATCCAGAAAGTCGAATGAGTTTCACAGCTATTATAATTACAAATTGAGAAATGTTTTGCTCTGTAAAATCATAGGATCGATGAAGCATAATCACAATTTCCGAATTGCGTAGACCGCGCAAAAGGTCATACAGGAGAGAGAATGAGAATGGTTTCGTGAAAATTCTCACCGAGAAATCGTTCTTGGTGAGAATTCTCAGTCAAAATAGAATTTTCTCATTTGAGGTCAAATGATAATTGATTTTTTTCTCATTTCTTGACGAATTCTCATTTGAGGAGTCTAAGGTAATACATACAAAATAAACACTTTTCACGTAGAGTTCAAGGATGGGTATTATAAAGCCGGATCTCAAGAAAAACAAGAATATTGAAAGAGATAAACACAATTTTTCATGTAATATCGCTCTTTTTCCTAGATTTCTCGCGATTGGAAAAAACTCACATGCGAGCACGCCGCCAAATATCGTCATATCGAAAGAGTTGATTTAAATATTGCTCTACCCGCAATGATCGTATCAATAACACTGCAATGATTTGAGTCATTTTGGTATTGAGCACTGGAATTGCTACAAAAGTAATGTGAGTATAATGTTATATTTAAGGATTGGGCTTTTTATATTGGTAAATTATATGTTATTTAGAAACGGGAAGAAACGTTGAACTTATTTGTATAATTCTAATATGTTAAACTGTGTATTATTTATCGTGATTACTTTTGAAAATTTTCAATCACGATCAAGTTTTGATCATTTATATGAATGCGATTATATGAACTTTTTTTCAGGACTGGTCGGAGCTAGTGAAACAATTGGGCAGAGCAGTAGCACTCGAGTTCAAAATCGGAGAGAAAAACGAGCTCATCTCCGTTTTCAAGAAGTGCTCGGAGATTAAGCAACTGTTCATAAATTTGAAGTACACTCAAATTATTGACGAAACTGCTCTATCCTTCATTACTGAATGTCTTGGCTCACTTCGAGTGAAAGAGTTGCATGCACACGTGCTGCTCATGAAGGATTTGTTCGTTTTTATTTTAAGTTATTAACATTAGAGGAATCGTCTAACTCTCTCCAAACCACACACTCTCTCGTCGATCAGAGTGAGCGAAAGAGTGTATGGTATGGAGAGAGCGAGACCATTGCTAAATATTATTGTACCTACTTTGAACGATTTAGCCATTTTTACAACCAATTTATTTCATTGATTACAGTAACGAAATCAAGAAATTGGCACCGATAGTGCGTAAGCTGAAGGTGCAAACACTGACTGTCAATGGCTGTACCTGCAAATGCATATTGCTCTCATATTGACATCGAACTCCATAATGAAGCAATTTTATAACGTTGTTTACCTCTTATGCAATATCATGAAGTTCTATCTCGTTTTGACCATATTCTGCGAATTGTTCGAAAATTTTCCCAATCATATGAATTTATGTATCGACTGATTCGCGAAAGTTGAAATAATTAACAATTGGCGTGTTTTCGTTTTAAGGAAGCAGTGATCAAAAAGTCGATAACTATGTATAAGTGCGAGCAATCGTCTGACTCTCTTCAGTTTACACGCTCTCTCATCTATCTGACCAGCTAGAGAGTGTGTGAACTGCAGAGTGTCAGACCATTGCTCATAAGTGCACTGGCGATCGTGGCGATATGGTCTTCGTATTCCCTAGAGACTAAACAAAGAAAAGGTAAAGGTGTTTGCACGTTAAGCGAGTGTTTAGTCGACAAGACCGCGCTAGGCAGGGACCGGTGAGGCCGTCTTCTAGATAACATTTCTTATCCCGGTGTTTCAAAATATGTTTTTAGGAACTCGTTTTATTGATGAAAGCATCATCGATTTATGTGGAAACTAAATTGTGGTTCTCTTATTGGAAAATGTGTATTGGAATTTTGGATAAGTTTCAGGTGTACTACATAAGCAAACGCTGATCAATTACATATTTTACCTATCTGAAACATACACGAAAAGAGAATCGCCTTGTTTTCCACTGTAGAACCCAAACATTAATGGTATGCATGCAAGAGAGAATATAACAACAATCAAAACAATATGCAAATAAGTGAGTCAAAGGTGAACGATTTGGCACTTCTTCGATATTTGGCCCACCCCCCCCCCCTCCCATATTATTTCTCATTCCCTCCCCATCGCAAAGCGGTTTTGTGACCGAAAATCAGGGAGAGATACTTAGAAATGAGTGGTGTAGGGGAGGGGGTCGGCCAAATAACGTAGAAGTTCCTACGATTTCATTAGGATATAATCGACAGGAGACAATTCGCCCTTCAGAACTCCACAATTCTCTGGCAGATTGCTGCTTTCAGCGAGTCCGGAAATGAATCGTACCCAGGAGTCTTCTAAATTTAAATTAATAAAAACACAAGGGAATTAAATAAATTTACCATTAAATCTTTAAGTTCCTGGGCGTTGTTAATCGAATCGATGCAGTGGTCCTGAAATAAAAGCAATGATCAATATTGAGATCATTTTACCCTGAGGCGTTCCAATCTGTACTCGACAGTAAGCTGCAGCTTCGCAATCAACGTGAACTTGTCAGCAGCGATGAAATAGTTGATAATGGGCTCCAGCACTGACTGAAAATATAATTGCCAACCAATTTAGATCACAGTGGGCTTACCTTGACTTGAAATCTATCGGCTAGTTTGAGAATATGTCTCACGTTGTTTGCTACAAAAAATCAATAAATATAGCGTGTAACAGGAAAAAAAAGTCGAAAAAACCCACCGACAACCTCACTCGAAGTAGGGTAAATCATATTGAGAAGGTCGTCAAACTCCTAAAATATGAGTATGATACGAGTATTAGTGGTGTTTCCTTTTTTTGATTATGAAACTTTAGTTGTGTTGTTTACCTCATAAACGATGTCCTGTAGTTCGATTTTGTTTTGGCCATTTTCAGCGAATTGCCCGAAAAATGTGGCTGCGAAAACAGGAGAGTGGATGGCGAGTAACTGAAATTACGTCTTTTTTGTTGCCATATATATTACCAATTAAATACATTTTACGTCTTTCGAAACGTATAGTTTGCGATCGCCAATCTTCAGTACTACGTTATTCATTCCATTTGAAGTGTCGTCGTAGTTGAACGTAACCTTCTCACTAGATTTGTCTTTGTTGTCAATATTCAGAACGTTGAACTGCACCTGATTCCGCGAATTTTTAAAACCTTCACTCGACATTCGATTGTTAATTTGTCATTATCGATGTAGCCCTTATTTTTTTTCATTTTTATGTGTTAGCATTTAATGAATTTTTAAATCCAAAATATATGCCTCACATTTGCAATATTGATTAGGTCCTCGAAGCGTTCGTAAGCGAAAAGTCCTCTCGTATGGTCCTCATATTTGAAAACCCGTGCACCCAGCTTAAATTAGCCCAAATAATTAATCTTAATGATTTCGTCACATCGATAAATGATACCACACATCCCTAGTCCATTCCAAATGACCATATATGTTTACATGGCAACTCACATTCTTAATCTTTTTCTGCACTCCGTTGTTCATAATTGCAAAACCGGCAGAGTAATCTACTCTCCAGTCCCTGTTTTCGCTCTCCCAATTGCAGTAGAGGTAAACAGCTAAGTGTTTCACATTATTATTTCGAGTCTGTCTCCACGACAAGCTTCTTAAAAACTCATAAGTCGAGATTTGTTAGATGTAATTGAACCATAATACGTGTAAACAGTAAAAGTAAAATCGTGATCCAACGAGGGATTGCACGTTTACATTTACTAGAAGAGTAAAGTGGAGAATTACAGTGGCATACCAAGGCAAGTCGTGGTGGTGCACAATCGGTGAGAAGCTCCCCTTTTCAGTTAGTTCACTGATACTGTCGACTTCGAAGGAAATCGTAAATTCAGACATCTAAAATATAACAAGAGTGGGCAAGAATATGAAACATATAATTAACATAATAACATGAGTCGTATTATCCTGGCGAAAACATTAAATCAAATACGCATGCGAGGACAGTTTGAGAGTATGAAAATGACGCAAGACGCCAACGTTGTTCGAAAATAGGTTGGCGCCAAATTTGGATTTAAATATGTCCTATGCCACTGCGTTTATAAATGATATTTTCAACAATACTTCAATTAGAGATTTGGAAAGAAATATGTTAATGAATATTTTTAAAAAAAATCCATTTGTGACAATGACAATGATCATGTCCGCGACCCAACTCAAGTACACCCTTCGGCTTACGATGTTTAGCAGGCGCTTGGCAAATAGCCAGCACTAACGACGCTCGCCAGTTCTTCATGTTTAGCTATTGTTTTTTTTTATGTATTTCTTTCGCTCGAGCGATTTCCATATTATGCCATATTATTTGATCCAATCAGTTTACTCATAACATTCGCAACACAATAACCACAATGGTAGGCGATTAGCACTGTTGTTCATCAGCTCTTGTATCTTCTTCAGTATACTGTTTTTTGGCCCGACGTTATTGCTTTTGAGTAGAAAAATATATTTTGTATGCCCGTTTCTGCGCGTTCCTCAAACAGGAGTGAGAGTTACCTTCACAAGTATTAAAGCTCGCATAATAACGGATTCACAGTTGTCAACTATATATTCGCGACTTATATGTACAATACACGTACCATTGCTCGTTTTTATATCTCACCTTACTTAGTTAGATGTAATTGTAATATGTCTCAATTCCAGGAATTGCATAATGGTGTACGTGCCTCGAACCCGGACGAGAGCGCCCGTCTTGAGTCGATTGAGAGAATCGATGCATCGGCTGCTGGACGATGCAATCTCTGCCCAGGCACAAGCGACTGTGAGTTAATAACAACAATAACAACAATAACAAAAATAGCAACTATAACAACAATAAAAAGCAACTGAGAGTCATTTAGCTACGTAGTTATTGAATGACTTTGGAATATATGATCAGTTAGATTTTCGGCCGTTGACCTAAGCATGGCTAATTCGAGGAGCAAGAAGACCTGAAATTAGTGTAGGTATTACATAGATAAGACTTAGAAATGATTATGCACCCGTTCAGTACAGTGATTTCTAGAGAACTTTAACTGATTGTTACATAAGCAGTATCAAAGATCACAGCTGAACTATCAAACATCAATTCCAGGTCTACACTCGATCAAGTGTTTATCTTAACCAACTAGTCGACAGTGTAAATTTCATGATGGAAGAGGATGGAAATACGGGACTAAATTTTTTCCAGGTGAGTCTATCACAATCGATCTCTATTGTAAACCTTAAATTTCATACTTTTTAGAAATAGTTTTGAAGGTTTCTTCAAAAGATGAATGATGATTATGGTTAATATTCCTCGTATATGTCATACACGATAAGGCCCAAAATATAAGATAATGAACATTTCAGAAAGACACCGTCAAAATAGCTCAGAAGATCGCTCAACTTTTTGAAAATCTGCAAGGAGTTCGTCTGCGTGCTTTTGAGGAGATGGGGATCCCTATGGTGAGTCACATGCGACAATCAAGCCGATGGTTGTCTACCCTCCTAGCTCGCGCTATTGTCTCTGGAGGGTGGGCTAGGTCATGGTTATGACAGCGTCATAAGTTTAACTTCGCTGACACTCCTTCTTTAAACTTACATTTCCGTTACCATTATTAATACTGTAGGATGATGACGAGTCAACTAAGGAGGAGCCTCTACCGACCTATCCGGGTACATCAAGCGACCTCGATATTAAGGTGACTGAACACAATATTTTTCCACAAACAATACAACATGACAAATTCGCAAATGTCCATTATTGATCGGGTTTTGGAATTATTTTGGGATAGATAGCAAAACGGACTCGGCAAACCATCTTGGATAGGTATCCAAGGCTGAAAAGAACTAATAATTCACCTAGGAGGATCCCGATCTAATCAAAGAAGAGCCGATCTGTGACGTAGATACCACTCCTATGCCATATCCGGGAACCGCTCAACCCGTGATGAATTCGATATTGGAGAGGGGAGAAATCAAGACGGAGGTACACATCGATTTATTGATCAATTTAATGGCCAACATTATAGTGAAACTGTATTTGAAATTTCGATATTTTCTTTCACAGGAACCGGACGATGAACCTACTCCTTCCACTTCCGCTACTGTGCTCGCAACTACCGGTCAATCCATACTTCGACTTGAACCACCGCGGTTGCAGCCAATGCAGCAGATGAGGAAGCCAGTAGTGAAGGTTAGGTTATGTAAGGTTATCTAAGGTTATAAGGTAAGTTATCTAAGGATATCTTTGGCTATAATGAAACCTACGGTTGTCTAAGGTTATCGACGGGGGCAAGATTCGCGCAGTTGCCATTACTACCGGAACGCCGCCAATAAGGAAAATTATAAGTGAGTGCAGTCCAATATTTGTTTTCTTCTGAGGTTTTCTCCAAATAGTAATGCGAACATTCAAACGAGATTTGTGTGCACCCAAACGGTGAGAATGTATTCAATTATTTCAAGCAGAAAAAAAAATCAACTGACGATGCCACGCTCTCGTCATTTGACCGGTCGAGAGAGTGCGTAAAATGAAAAGACAGTTACACATACATGACTACTCAGAAAAAAGGCAACTCAGAAAAAACTTATCCATGCATTTAAAAGGTCTAAACCTACGCCTAAGCACCATCAAACTAAGCCGATTAAGTAACCTAAGAAGTCTAAAAAACAAAAGCTTTAGCAGCCTAAGCAGAATAAGGACTAAGTTTAAGGCGTTTATGATTAGTAGTTGTATGAGTTGTCCGTTACGCACAGTGAGACGAATTTCGAAGTCTTCACTGCAGGAAGGCCCTCTCCGTACGCGAAGCCAACGAGTAGTCGGTCGTATATGAGGACTCCGGTGGCACAGTATGCAGGCTCCTCGCAAAGCGCCTATAATTCTGCCGGCTCATCAACAAGGTAAGTAACAATAATCTTAATGTTTACCCTGCCGCAAAATAACCGAATTTATAGGAGATTTATATGAGAGGAGTCATTAGTCTTTATTGGGGTTTCAATTTGCAGGTTATGTTGGCTCATTTTCGGGTATGTTTCAAGTGTGCTACATAGCTCATAAGCGTATCATCTATCTATAACACCTGAAACACATTCGAAAAGGGCCAAAAATTAATCCTAAAATTGAAGCCCAAGTCTGTATCTGTAATCTTTAATTCGTTCAGTTCGACCCCATTGGGTGCGCAAATGAGGATGGCTGCTAAAACCGCCGTATATCGACACACCCAAATATCGACAAGAATTAAAGAGTCCGCCTTCAATGACGGAAAACTATTCGTGATGTGAGCTTAGTTTGCTATCATTATCTCTATCAATCATGATAGATGTATAACAGCAACACATAACATCATTACCATATTTTACCATGACTATTTTTACCATACGTTTCACTTGTAAAATCATACCCGAAAGATGTATTAATTAACGATTTTAGGTGTAAATACTGCAAAACGAGTATGGACGAGAGAAAACTGGCCAGTCACATAGCAGAGGTGCACCAGGTGACGCCTCTATCGAAGTCCGTGCAACTGGATTATCGAAATTTTATACTGCAATGAATTGTAAACTCCAAGCAATACTTGATTATGCCATGCATTGACAAATCAGTATTGTATAATTTTGGCAACGGTAAACTAATTCAATCAATATAATTCGTGATACACTCGGTGACGTCTCCTTCGAACTCCGTCCAACTGGATTCTCGGAATCTGATTTTCAAATAATTTGGAACAGAAGTTTTCGTAATTCATAATTTCTCTTCTTGAAGCCGTAATCGTATCATGTGTGATGATTTTACGATATAAACGTCGTCTGATTAGCGAAATCTCATTTTGAAATGAATCTGCATTTTCTTTCCTACACATATTGAAGTCATAACCGTATCCGTACTAGTGAAGCATTACACGATATACAGTTATTCGTCCGAGGGGATCACCCGGTGACAAAATTATACGGTTTTCTTTACGATCATACTGTGTCTCCGCTCTCATATAAGCTACAGAGATAAAATAGTGATTAAAATTCGAAGAAGCTCACGGAAAACAAGCCTCATGTTGAAAATATTTTGATTGGATGAAAACAAGAAAAGTTATGGCAGAATAATCATGAATTAAGATATACAATATATTGTTTCGCTATCATGCAGATACGTCGCCGGGAATTGTATTGCAGAATATTAACCAAGTAGCCTATGTATGATACATACGTACTGTTTTTCAAGCCTGCTTTTAAAACGATACAAAATCATGCAAAAGACCCCTGAGACCTGGCGCAACCCGTAAAATAAACGGTAAAGTTAAAGGGTGATATGTACTCGGAAATATATCTACTCTCTCTTGTCTTTATTGCATCAGCTATAAAAGATTTTTTTAAAATGATACAACCATCGTGAGTGCGCACTCTAGACATAACATACGTAAACAAAAAGTTTTTTTTTCAGGGTTTTCACTATTTTAATGTACAGATGAAGTGTTATCACTATTTTACTGTACATTTGTACTTCAACGGAACCGCATAATTGTTTATTACCGCAGTTTTCGCTTTCAGTTTACGAGCAGTGCTCTCAAGAGGTGTCCTGCAAAATGAAGTTATTATAAGAAAAATTCGCACGATTTATGCGCAACTTACCAATCCATTTTAGCAAAAGTAGCTACAAAAAATCGACTCTAACTGATCCCAGACATCTGTGAAGAAAATCAATGGTAGTACTGTCAGCAGAAAAAAATATCGATTCGAGAACAATTTTCGAAAATTGATCCCAGTGATGATTGCAATGAACCATCTGCGACTCCCCACTGCTCTGCACAACATGACTGAACAACGAAGCAATCACAAAGTTAACTGGAAATTTACTCACACCGCCTCTTGACAATGACTTTTCACAGTAAGTTCCCCGAAATTTATCAGAAATTAAGTGATGCGTATTATCCTTATCGAAATATATTTCCACGATCATCTCATGAGGTTCGTCAAATGCAAACACATTGACATGTTCGATCAGACGAAATCGATTCAGATAATGGAATGTTAGGTTATTCCATGTCCGTGATATCTGAATATATAAATATATTTGTGTATTGGAACCATACATTCTGAACATAAGAACACGTTTGTGTAAGAATCGGACAATTCTGAGGAAATTTGGCATAGGCCAAAAAAGGTCAATTCTCTGAAACTTTGTGAATTGGGGTAATCTGACCCGCTGAAGACGATAAGCACACTCATTTGACCAAATATTGGTGGTTGGCTCCAGACAGCGTGACGTCAGTTTCTACCAATATCTCATACCTGGATGCAGGATATCGATAAAATTAGAAAAAATAACTACTGGCGCAGAATTTCATGGGATCTCAGCTATTCAATTAATTTTTCATAAAAAATTAAAAGTAATTAGTAATAATTAAGTCTTTAATGCGTGCAAGGTCTCGGGGAGACTAGGCTTGATCTGACGGGCATGAAGAGATGAATCGAAAACTGTCTTAAAATTTGAGAACATCCATCGCGATAGCGCCTCGAAGGTCACCAGTCTGGGAGACTCGGGTAGATCAAGGGACTTTTCGATGGAATGCCTGACAAAAACGTTTACTAAATTAGAGCAAAAACCTTACCGCGATGGATTTTCTCACATTTTAAAACAGATTTGGATTCCTCTCTTCATGCCCGTCAGATCAAGCCTAGTCTCCCCGAGAACTTTGCACGCATCAAAGACTTAATTATTACTAATTACTTTTAATTTTTAATGAAAAATTAATTGGATAGCTGAGATCCCCATGAAATTCTGCGCCAGTAGTTATTTTTTGTAATTTTAGCGATATCCTGCATCCAGATATGAGATATTGGTAGAAACTGACGTCATGCCGTCTGGAGCCAACCACCAACATTTGGTCAACATGAGTATGTCTATCGTATTCAGCGGGTCAGATTAACCCGATTCACAAAGTTTCAGAGAATTGACTATTTTAGGTTGTGCCAACAATTGTCCGATTCTTACGCAAACGGGCTCATAAATCACTTGAAATTTAACAACACAATGAGCGATAGTATGAGAGAACTATGTCTAAAAAAGTGTCCGATGTCAAGCTCTTACAAGGGGTCGTCGCGGAGTGTCTATGGAGTTTCATAACGAGACCTAGCGCATTCGAAAGAGGAGAAAATTCTAAGAACGTATGTTGTTTTCAAATTTGCTAAACGATCTTGTGGAGGTCTGGGCTCATAGTGGGGAAAGGCCAAAACCAGGCTATTTATTAAATAGCCTGGTTTTGGCCTTCCCCACTATGAGCCCAGACCTCCACATTATCGTTTAGCAAATTTGAAAACAACAAAAGTTCTTAGAATTTTCTCCTCTTTCGAATGCGCTAGGTCTCGTTATGAAACTCCATTGACACTCCGCGACGACCCCTTGTTAGTAGAAACTTACTAGTTTCAGCCTCGTCCCTTTGCCACTCCGTTCTTCAGCCATCGGGATAATCATTTGAATGAGGTCTCTAGGAAGAGTCACGAGTGAGAGATCAGGCACATCATCAGGCATATCTGGTCCCTAGCAATAATTAATTCAAACATTTTTTTACGTGTGCATTGTATGGCAAGTATTCTTGAAATGATAATATATGAGGCGAATCGCGGGAGAATCGACCACGCCGCGGCGGTAGGATTCAAGTTTGTTCGATCCGGCTATAATTTTGGTTCTAAGTACTTTGAATGATGCTCTTTAAAACTGCATCGTCAAAATTTTGATATCTGTCGTAATCTTCGAGATTCAGAAGGCCAAACTTGGTACTATTACTTTTCGACAGTCAAATCGGGACCACTTAAATGGTCATAACTTCGTTCAAAATTCAAAGGCTCTGTAGAACGCTTGAACGACAAGATAGAGACTCACTTTCAACAGATGAAATGTTTAGCTTTTTATTCTCTACATTTTGAGCCATAGTTCAGGACTCTATCTCTTTCTCTTCCTGATATACTGTATTACATCTTTCCTTGGATTTCTGAGTCGAAATTTCACATTTTCAGGTTCCCATTTCTTCTGAGCGGTTTCGAGGGATGTATTTACATCATTTCAAACCCATATAGTGCGTTTGGACCCTTGCCGCAAGTCGATCGGGGCCAAAATATCGATTTTCAAATTTTCGGTCAGGTGACCATTTATGACCAATGAAAGTGCTATAGCATGAGTGGAAACAATTTGTAATGTTGTTTTAAAAGATTTTGAACGATTTTTAGCCCAAATGAGGGCAATTGAAGATACGGTAATAATCTTATCCGGAACAAATTTTGGGGTCCTTTTTTTGTTTATACTCCGATTTTGCTAATTTTTTGGTGAAAAGTTAGACATGTATATGTACTACAACTTAAGCATGATAACCCAATACGTTTTCCCGATTTCAAGAGATACGCAATTTTTGGTGCACCCGACCGCCCCGCACCAGCATGAAGAGCAGGAATGATGACTTCAACATACAAATTGTAGAACACGATGGTAGCTTTCTTTTGAAAAACAAAACGGCGTTCTATCTCAATTTTGAACGAAGTTATGACCATTTAAGTGGTCCCGATTTGACTGTCGAAAAGTAATAGTACCAAGTTTGGCCTTCTGAATCCCGAAGATGACGATAGATAACAAAATTCTGACGACGCAGTTTTAAAGAGCGTCATTCAAAGTACTTATAACCAAAATTATAGCCGGATCGAGCAAACTTTAATCCTACCGCCGCTGCCCCCCCCCCCCTCAAATGGTCGATTCTCTCGTGATTGGCCTCATATCATGGTTCTGAATCGCGAGAGATTTAGTTTCAGTACAGGTCATGAAAAAAGCGAAAGATGAGCGAACGAGTCTTTCTATTCAAGCATCACGAAGCGAAGGGATTTTTCATAACGGAAATACGATCACAGCTAGAGTTCGATAAATGATACCATGGTCTCTTCATTCAGCACACTCTCTCTACAATCGAGCAGTCGAGAGATTGTGGAAACTGAAGAGACGGTGACCCGAATTGCGAACACTAATCACATCACATGATGTCTAAGGAAAACTATGGCATGTATGAGTGAGAGCTGATCGAGAGCAGGATAGTTAGAGACGCTCTTTCACCTTGCTGAGAAAATTACCTCTGGAGCTTCTATCTCGAAAAAATTTCGTGTTATAGATAAAGAGGGAGATTCGATTGAACGAAAGATTTGGCGCCAAGTGCAATTCATAATTGTTAGGTATGTCAATTCATAATTAAACACACGGCAGATCACTGGCCACAGATCATATTTTGTATTTCTTATGTATTAGGATTTGCAAAAAAAAAAAGAACGAGCAGGCTCGCCAAATTTGTGATTTTGCCGCCAAAGGGATGCAATGGATGTTCCCTTCAGAATAAAGCAATGAATCGACGAAATCATGTCTTTATGATAACGTAGAACAACTGCACAAGGACTGTTTCGCATTGTAAAAGTTTTTTTAAAATTATGATATAAAAATGAATAATCAAGCAGAACGTTGTTCATAATTGTGGGCGACAAATCATCATGTAATCCAGACAACGATATGGGAATGAATATTCCGTAACTTACTTCAATTGAACCTCACTATTATTTATTCGAACAGTTTTCGCTACGAGCCACATTCACAAGTGCGACCCTGTAAGATAAACTTTTGACTACGAACTAGAGTTGGCTTCGTGGGAAATGATATCTTCATTATACATGCTCTCTCGCCGTTCTGGTAGTACATGTGATAGTGCACGCAGAATGAAGTGAGTCATTAGTAATAGTCTTCAGTTGACCCAAATTGGGTTGCATTAAATACATGGAGTTAGTTAGCAACTATCTAAAACCGGGGGTATGACAGAACCGCAACGACAAAAGCGCCAAGTGCCAAAAACGACAAAAGCGCAACCGACAAAAGCGCCAGCGACAAAAGCGCAACTCTAAATATCTTAGTACAGAGCGGCGATTGAACTTTGTGGTTGGTATCAATTAATTACTAATGACGAGCACTATCTGCCCTGAGGGCTAATTGGTGACGTCACCGAAAAAAGTGACGTCACTTTTTCCAGACGTATAGGGGGTCATGGTAAAAAATCGTGATAAAAGTTTGTGTTGGATCTAGACGACGTATCAATACCCACACAATCTACCATACACCCTTTTCAATTTGTCGGCTACCGTATCCCGATACACCATAATCTAGCTGAGATATGGTAGAGAAAACAGGGTCGTTCTCCATAAACTTGTGAGCATAAGTCTGCTAGATTATGGTGTATCGGGATACGGTAGCCGACAAATTGACAGGGTGTATGGTAGATTATGTGGGCATTGATACCTCGTCTAGATCCAACACAAACTTTTATCACGATGTTTTACCATGACCCCCTATACGTCTGAAAATAGTGACGTCACTTTTTTCGGTGACGTCACCAATTAGCCCTCAGGTCAGATAGTGCTCGTCATTAGTAATTAATTGATGCCAACCACAAACTTCAATCACCGCTCTGTACTAAGATATTTAGAGTTGCGCTTTTGTCGCTGGCGATTTTTTAAACCTAGTTGCGCTTTTGTCGTTGCGGTTCTGTCATACCCCCCGTGCGTGGTATGACGAAGCTGCGGGATTAGATTGAGGAAGGATTGAAAAGGAAAGCGCGCTGGGCCCTCAAGGTCAGAAGAATGGAAATGGAGCAGTGGAGCCGCGCAACAACCGTCTGGATCCCCTACAACAGGAATCGTCCCCCTGGAAAGCCTCGCGCACGATGGAGAGACGACCTAACCCGAGCTATACACGATGGAGAGACGACCTAACCCGAGCTATACTAATGAAGAATATCGACCTATCATCTTCTGAGCGTCTATTGCCTGATAAGATAAATTGATTGATTGATTGATTACAAGAACGGAATCTTTCCAGTGCGCTCGTCAGATTCCTTTTGAACCATCAAAAGCCTTCAAATATAATTAAAAGTATATATTAATACAAAATAGATTTTGAAATAGTGAAACATGTAATGGATTAAAAGATATCCCTATTTTGTTTTTGTTTGTATTTAGATATTTTGTTGGACATTACACCAAAATACCAAGGGATTCCATGAGCAGTTACGGTGGGTGATTCTTTCATCTCCAAATTGCTGACGTTGTCAACGTCGAAATTAATTGAAAACTCCGACAGCATCTGTATAAATGCAACATATTAACATTCGAAACAAGCTTTTTTATAAGCAGTATATAAGTACAAGTTTATAAGCAGTATATAAGTGCAGTACGTGCTAATCGCCTTGGTCATGTGCGTGCGCGGCGCTGCGCGGCGGAGCGCGGCTTGCGCGGATTGATTTTGCGGAAAGAATATTGTTTTTCAGGATTCGAACCTTTTTTTTCGTATTCTCCGAAAAATTTCGCATCGGAAGGACTATTCATTCATATTTTTAGAAAAATAAATCAATATTTTGAATTCTCCAATGCTGCAACCTACCGTAATCCCAGTTTGCGATACTGTCGCTATCGTAAAGTGAGATTACGGTAGGTTGCAGAAATTCCGCGTTCAAAATAGTGATTTATAAATATAATTACATCTTTAAAAATATGAATGAATAATCCTTCCGATGGGAAATTTTACGGAGAATTCGAAAATAATAGGTTCGAATCGCGAAAAATAATATTCATCCCGCAAAATCAATCCGCGTAAGCCGCGCGCCGCCGCGCAGCGCGGCGCACGCACATGGCCAAGGCGATTAGCACGTACTGTATAAGCGCTAATGTGAATTAATAAACAATTTCATAGACTAAAACAAAAGAATGATTGGCGCAATTCGAAATCCATGAATAAATCATGTAGAGCTAATGTCGTATCACAATTACACGTACATATGATATTTGCCAGAGGTGATACTAGAATAAATAGGGCTTGCATATTATCACTATTGTATTTTAATTTGAACGAAAAATTGATTCGCATAATTTTTAAAAAAAACTTAGAAATAAAAAAGATTCACACTATGTATATATCGCTACATGTATACACTGTGTATATATCGCTACATTATAGGAAATACAAGACCCTCATTTCCAGAAATCTATCGAGTAAGAAAAAATTAAGCAGTCAAATAAAACTGTTATCGACATCAAGAATTGTCAGACTCGATGCATAGATCAGTACAAATGAGTGTCACAAAAATGTTGATGCCACATAAGGGAAGCGGAGCATATTTACTGAGGGAAGTGGTGAGAAGGTTGATCTTCTGATCTGTATGCAAGTGAATGCATGTCCGAATTGAGATGGGCTATAATGTGATTGAGGCAGAGCCTATTTCGAAAATTGTCAGAAATGGCACGGAACGATGCTGAGGACTTCGAAATCAGGCGTTACTAAGCTAATATGTGAATCAATTATCCCCACTGGCTTCGATCATTCTTTATCAGCGGAATTACAATACAAATTATCTTAAACGAGCTAGTGAGTTCACAACCAGCGCACAGAGTGTTAGTAAAAGACAATTGATGGACAGACAATGTGATGGAAAAGTGAATCCGGGCGCTTTGTACAGTGGCAGATGCAATGATCGTAAATGGGAGCGAATCGTTATTGTTCGCCCACCGCTTCACACAATTCTGTAAAACGGCACAGACGAGTTTGGATATCTTGATCTCCAAATAGTGGGTTATAGCAATAAGCGAATTTCCAATTCGTATAAAAACGAAAAAAATCACGGATTGTGAATTTAAAATTTTCATAATATTCAACGTTGGTAATAATCCCTTAAATTATCGCTTGTCAGCTCCTACCTAAAATTTATGTTATGGCTAAGAATTATGCATGATTGGGTAAATCCATTACGTAAGAAAGTAAAACATACATTTTGAAAAAATATATGTAAGTATTTGTTAAAGTTCGCACCCGTATTTTGGTCCAGTTAGTGCATGTTGTTAAAAAAATATCATGGATAAATAAAAAAAATTAGATGCTAGCAAAACATCAAGGCTTGTGCATATTCATTTATCTAAATAAATACGATTTTCAAAAATACTCGCAGACGTTTTCCTTTGAACCTTTCAATAGTTGCACTTCACTCATCGTTATCAATTTCTTCATCGCTAATTGCTCTTCCAACAATACTTTCCAATGTCGAGTGCTTGCATAGAGCTTGCTCCAGTGGCCTATAGTTGAGCCATCCATATCGAACCAGCTGTAAAATCGGCGTTGACAAATGAATTCGCTTTTTAATTGCATAACCATCCCATGTACGACGTCCTACAGTAAAAGAATAATATCTTACAAAGCTGGCGTCCACTTTCGTTCTGTTTTCTTTTCCGGCTACGATGCGGTTATTGAGAGTGTACAAAGCTCTGAGGTAGCTCTCTTGCTCCTGCATAAATAAGCACATTCATGATGCTGTTTTATCATTTAAAATTCGTCCTCCACTTTTTTAAATATCATAAATTCCGAACTCGTAAAAACCAAAGGTCTAAAGATGAAACAAGGAATGATGACATAGTATCAGGTTGGCATGAAAGTCTTTGTCACTTTTTCAAAACTTTATTTCTTGGAGAAATTAAAAGCATGAGTTCATTTATACTTGTCATCATTATTGACCATATGTGCCCAACGAACCTGCAATGTATGGATCCCCTCCCTTTAGAACCCGCCTGGGCATAATGCAAAGTATTGCTTGCGTTCAACCTCGAGACATATACGGGAATTGAAGGCCCTACCTCGAACGGCATGGGCCAGGTCTGCGAAAAGCCCGTAATCTTACGGGCCATGTCAGAAGAGTACGGGTGGTGAGGGAGAACCATCCATCGCTATCTAGCCAGTTCCTGATTGATTTGATTGGAGACCTGGAGACGGGAGTCATTTTGTTGAGTATACACTTTCTTGTCCTTCAGCCTTGAATGATCGACTTCCAGCTTCAAATGATGTAGGTGTGTGACGTACTTGACCCCGGTCATTGACATGCCCTCAGGTAGTAGCTCCGATAAGATTACGCCATCCACTCCCCATCACATTGACAGCGTTTTTTTATTGGCTTGCAGATCAAGTTTTGGGACACCCCGTGAAGTCTCTCCTTCTCCAACCCGTTGGGTTCTCCTGTGGTTGTTATCGTAGAGGACCCACTTCTCATTCCCCGTTATGAGCCGTTCCATCCATCGATCCCCGCCTTGGGAAATGAGGAGAGTAATGGAATCATCGACTCGACGGTCACGGCTGGCTTGGCTCAGATCATGGGATATGTATCGACCGATAAATTTCCTCATTCCAAGAGATCTCAAGTCGTCTTTGACAGTGCTATGGCGGACTCTAAGTGCAATAGTCATTTCACGGGCACTTTGAAATGGGTATGTTTCCACAACTTCCTTCAACGTTTCCAAATCCAACTCCCCAGGTCTTCCAGGCCGATCCTGATCATTGAGGGTCAAGTCGTCTTCTTCGAAGCGATGGAACCAATTCCATATGCTGTTGTAGAGGGGGCACGTGTGCCATAAAGATAATTCAGTAGGGTATCTGAATCTTTCATCGTGAAGTCAGATATTGAAATGCAAATCAGAACATGACTGAAGTGGATGGCACTTGTGACATACAACGTTCCTCTACTTGCCCCTTTCTGATGGGAAGGGAATGGGAAGTTCTTTACGTTAAAGGCCCCTCACTGCTTGTTATTCACTAGGCACGAGGAAATGTCAAAGTCCATCTGCGACGAGCAGTGGAAAACAAAACCAGTGACAAAGACTTTCATGCCAACCTAATATATTACTCACAGTTGCCAAAATAGATTGAAATAGAAGAGTCGTCGACTGATGAGTAATTGATTGGCTAATTACACAATTCCATCGTTTAGAAACTATGTCGTTGAATGGAGTGTTATCGTTAAAGAATGCGATCGTAAACTGAAAATACAACTTTTGGCCCTGGACTGGCATTTTTCGGAAAGTTTTTCCTGCATTAGAAGCTATTGCGCATCCCATATTGGGCCAAATATCAGCACTCGGTACGAGGACTTCACCCATAGAATATTGATAAGGGTTGCAAAAAGTCATCTGTCAACCGCCCCCAGAAGCTATTGGGGTGTCCGGAAAGTTCGTATAATGCTTCGGAAAAAAGTCAGTTCGCGATCAAATGCAGTGATTGCGCAATCTGTTTGTCAACAATGTATTGCATCATTCTGACGTTGAGTAGTGAGAGGATTTAATCAGTCTCCTAGTTGCTACATTGATTCTTGTGATGGACTCCCATCTCTACCTCCGAGCAGTTTTACTTCATTACTACCCTCTTGGCCGATCCGTGAAGGAGGCCCACTCTGCCCTGGCCCAGTCGGAAGGAGCTGACGCCCCCTCCATACCCTTCTGCTATAAGTGGTTCTCCCACTTCAAGAAAGGGGAGTTAGGTCTCGATGATCATCCCCGCTCTGGACGCCCTCCCTCCCTCGATCAGCCTCTCGTTCTCCGCACACTGAAGCGCAAGCCCATGGCCAGTGTGCGTGAGTTGAAGAAGGATACTGGTACTCCCAGATCAACGGTGTCCGATATCCTCCATCGATCTGGGAAGAAGCCGAAACTCCCACAAGTGATTCCCCATGACCTCTCCCCCGAACAGCTGAAAAATCGTGTTCAAGTCTGTCGGGAATTACTCCATCGTAGATCCAATCTTCGATGGGTCAATTCCATCATCGCTACAGATGAGAAGTGGATCACGTACGATAACCCTGCGAGGAGACTGCAATGGGTGGATGCAGATGAGAAGCCCACGCCCGTCCCGAAGAAGGAAGAGCACGGAAAGAAGGAACTCCTCTGCTTCTTCTTCTCAGTGCTCGGTCTCATCTAGTGGGAGATCCTCGCCCCTGGCACCAGCATCAATGCCGACCTCTTCTCTGAACAACTGGAAGATGTCGCGATCAGAGTCCCTCCCAGACTCCTGAACCAGGGCAAAATTCTTCTTCTGATGGACAATGCTCGCCCACATCGAGCGAAGATGACCCAGAAGAAAACGGACGAGCTGAAGATCGAGAGGATTCCCCATCCACCGTATTCCCCGGATGTCTCCTCATGCGACTACCACTGCTTCCGCTCTCTCTGACTTCTGCAAAGGAAAGAAGTTCAAGAATCGAGATGAAGTTGTGAGGGCTTCCGTGAACTGGGCGGTCTCGAAGAAACCCGCATTCTGGAAGAGAGGAATCGAGACCCTGCCCAATCGCTGGAGGGAGGTAGTGAGAAAGAAGGGGGCATACATTGGTCACTGAGAATTGTAAAGCATTGAATAAAAAATAAAAACAAAAAATTATACGAGCTTTCCGACACCCCAATACTTTCTCTCGTGGAGTGTCTCTTAAAGCGCTAGCAAACTCTGTTCGTACCTCTGTGAGATTCGACCATTTTATCCTTCCCCACGTCTTCCCCATGAAATGATCGACGCTTTGATTGAAAGAGGAAATTTCCTTCTCATTTGGCTTCATAACTGAGTACACTCCTATAATACTGCTTGTATCATAACAAATAAGATAGATATTATGTCGCATGCTTTGTCGCATGATAAAGAATTATCGAAGACAGAATAATTAAGGAACACATTTTGCCAACTAACTTGCACAAGTTTCCACATATGCTTGCTCAGGAACATTGTTGAGATTATCCCTTTTCTTGAATTTTTGTTTAACTTCATGATTGGAGAAATTGGACAAGTATGTATTGTCCTCTAGCAAGGCATCGATATGCAGGTCCAATACTTCCAAAAATAGATCAAAATATTTGTCAAATTCTCCGTTAACATCGTAATTGAGCCACATTAGCGTGTTACGAATGCAAAATGACCGCTGGAGATCAATTTTTGATTCCGATGACAATTTTCTGTACACCAGAGCCAGCTGAACAAAAGATTTTGAATAATTTGAAAATATTGCGCACCCTGGTAATGGATTCTTTCATTGTGCTCGTTACTCCGTACCCATCTTGAGTAAGTACCGCAATAAGATAGTCCATGAATTTTTGAAGACTCTACAGTGAAAATTATTGAATAATCTTTGAAAACAAAATACGTCCTGTTCCGACTCTTCGCTATTGTCTTTAAATACTTTAGTTTGCTTTTTCAATATTGAAGCTGAAACAACCAGAAATTCTTGAAGGACCTGAAGTAAAACTTTTTTTTAAATCGGAAATGGAGCTCACCTCTTCAACAAAATGTTTTGTTTCGGGCAGAGCATTTAGCGAAAGATGTTGAATTACATCTCGCAAACGATCAAATAAATGTACTGTGGCTTGAGAAGTATTTAAGGGTAATGTGAGCCAAACATTACCGGGTATTCCTGAGTCCACCATACGGGAAGATCCTAAACTTGTGTTGTTATCAAATAAATATTTAGGTGAATCTTGATATTGATAAAAAATAGTCACAAATAGATAATCTCACGCGATACGTCGAATTTTCCTTCCTCAGTATGCCCACCATACGCCACAAATGATCACGGAGATTCCTCAACTCCCTTTGAGACCATTTCAATCCGAGATACGCGTCTAAATTAACGCAATCAAATACAATGGCCGTAAACATGCATACCTACCCATACAGGTATCGGCATAGGCACTTTCCGATACATTGTACCGAATAGCATCAAAGCGAAAATCGAGATTAAAGTTTCGAAGATTTCGCCATTCTTGATTAATAACTTTGGACAGTTTAGTCACTTGGTAAGGTGTGTATTGTTCCCATTGCTCGGTAGCCGGATGTTCTAAAACTTGCAATGACCATGATGACGAGAGGAAGAATAGCCCGAGAGGAAATATCATAATCTGGAATCGTATGGGAAGTTGGCTTAACAATTACAGAATTGCGGGCCCGCAATGGTAGATCACGTAAGTTCCCCTCAAAGCTCGGGTAGCCATTTCTAATGGGAAGACAGGTACATAACTACGATCACCGTCTCTTCGTTCCCCACACTCTCTAGAACGATGAGAAAGAGTGGAAAGGAGGATACGGTGACCAAAAATACGAACTAGAGAAGAGAGGGCAGTGGAATGGAGGCAATGAAGCCAGTTGAAATTGCAGATATATACAATTCCATACATTTATGTAAACGTATCATGCCCTTGAAAAAAAGTAAACTGATGCTCGCATTCTCTTCTATCTGTGACTGTACAGTTTAGCTAGTGAATGATACTGTAAATATGAAAACAAATATCATGCCAAAACAATAAACGCGTTGTAATGTTAAGATAGTATCGTGGTATTCAGTTAATGTATCACGGAATGGATTTGGTTTTAATTCGCTGGTTGTGAACCGCACGCGCGCTATTTTCAAACAGGTGTTCCCAATTCCCAGTTACATTACCGGAGCATTAATGTAACCTTGAATGCACTAGATGATGGCTCATTAAAAACAACTTATTACAGCGGTATTGCTAATAGATTTATCAAAATGCATTCATAATTTATGGACAATAATTGTTGTTCTCAGAGAGGATAAGTGAACACTTTGTCGTTTTTGTCTCCATCATCATCCTTGCATTTAACCTCATGCTCCTTGAGTGGGAAACGTTCGTCTTGGACAATTGTGATTCCGCATGAGTGTTGGGCCAACACGAGTCCCGAATGGATGGCCACTTTCTTCACTCTCTCAACATCCTTCATGTTTCCACTAAAGTAAATGATTGGTAAGCACACAATTCTAAGCAATGCCAACCAGCTGTAACGTCCTTCTCTCATCTTGAGCTTCTCAGAGTCTCCGATTCTTCATGCTCCGTCATATTGAACGCGAGTTTGCTTCGGTACACAATTGTTCGTTGGACTATTCTCTGCACAAGATTCGTCTGAAATTTATTATTTTGCCCTTCTAAAGGTCGTTTCGATTTACAATAATAATTTGTTATTTGTATGCCTAGAACCCATGTTAAAAGTTTAACTGCAAATATTAGTAAAAAAAACCCGACCTCATTATATGCAACGAATTGATTAACTTCACAGCCCTCCTTAAAAACGATCACAATGAATCGATCCCTGAACTTACAAATGAACTTATTCGCATTAATCTAAACCAACAACCTCGTGTGAACTTCTCTGAGAGCGGCCATAACAGCATTTCCTTTTGTTTGATCATCGCTACTCTTTAGTCTATCCATCACTGAGTTGATTATTTTCGGTACTTTCTCTTTGAAATAATCCTGTAAGTGGCACATTCTTTACTTTAATCAATATTGTTTCACCAGGGTGACACATTCGTCAATCATTTGATCCAGTCTATTCTCAATTTGTAGAACAGTCGTAAACACATCTCCCCCTGTCTTTTCAGCATTCTAAATTTTGATAATCACTTTAAGGTACCCGCAGGCAAAGATTTTTTTTGAATTGGCGCCGAACTGCATTGCATGAACGGCAATCCCTCGCGCGCCAATTCATAAAAAAATTGAATTCGCTGTACTACATAATACGGTAATCGATTTAGGTAATCGATTTCCCGTGGTCACACACACACTCATTACATAAATTTGAATTGTCTCACGAGGGATTGCGGTTCATGCACTTTCGCCAATTCAAAAAATCATTGTCTGCAGGGGCACTTTAAAAAACATAACAGCTGTGACAAAAGGTACCAAGTCCTTTGCAAATCTTAGACGATACGCTTCTACGAAAGCCTGAAGGTGGAGCAACGTAATATAATTATGAATGCAACTAACCAAAGTGCTCGCGGTTCTGAAAATCCTCGTTCTAGCTTCATCCACTGTGCTAAACCTATGCAATTGGTCAGATGATAATGAAGTATACATCGGATTAGAAGACGTTTCGATCATTGTTCTAATTTCCTTTAGAGGCTTTATTATTTGTTTAAATACAAATCAATACTGACAAATAAGCTGTTTGTTATAGGAGTCAGTCTCTCACTAGCCTTCAGGTGAACCTTGACGAATGAGTCGTCGGCTTCCCATGACTCAATGACGGCGGGAAGCAAGATTCCGAAGAGTGCTCCGGCTTCCATTGCGAACTAGGAAATACTTACGACAACCATCTGGCACCATTGCTAACCTCTTCGAACTTAATTGAAGAACAAACGTCATTAGCTTTGAGAATAGAATTCGTGATTTCAAATCCCATCTAGATAAGCAACTTATTTTCCGCTGTGTGCTATCAACATACCTGTTCTACCTGATCCTCTATCTTCTTTATGTAACTCACATGCTCATCGTCTGCGGATGGATCAAATACTAGAGATGAAGCATCGAATACGACATTGAGAAATTGCGTGGTGTGCTTGCCAGTGATGTTCGCGAAGGAAACCAACGATTTTACTTGCTCGAGAAAATCTTTTGCCGTTTTTTTGATTAGATGCACTCATCAGGGACACACCTTGAAAAGAAAGAAATATGAGACCATCGATATTTGAAGTATATTTTTGCGCTAAATCTAACTGAGGACTGAAATAATATCTCAAGCGCCTAAAGGTGGTATGCACCGCAAATTTGTTTCGTTTCACTCAAAAATACTCAGTTCAATAAATTAGTCTAAAAAAATTGTCCAAGACGAACAATTGTCCAAGACGAACGTTTCCCACTCAAGGAGCATGAGGTTAAATGCAAGAATGATGATGGAGACAAAAACGACAAAGTGTTCACTTATCCTCTCTGAGAACAACAATTATCGTTCATAAATTATGAGTATATTTTGGAAAATGTATAAGCAATAAATGCCAACAGTATACGATTAGTATAGGCCTATCAATGCCAAACAAGCAGGAGAAAAGCAAACAAAATTCAAAGTCCAAATCTTTCTATTGGAGACAATAGAAAGAACCAGCATGGCCTTGCACGTCCTTGAGCTTTGCGCCTCCCCCCCGTTAGTAAGCAAGCAGAATTTTTAAAAAAATGTTGCAAGTTCATCCCTCGAAAAGTCAAATGAGTAGTAGTCTCTCGGCGAGAGGAAAAGGATTATCAGTTCAGCGACGAATCGTCTGACTCTCTCCATACCACACACTTTCTCGTCGATCAGAGTGAGCGAGAGAGTGTGTGATATAGAGAGAGCAAGACCATTGCTCAGTTCAGCACACTTCTCTTCATCGTCTCTCAATTCGCGTGAATCATTCGTGTTTATCTCTCTCTTGCTCTCTTTTTTTTTCGCTTGGCTGAGAGAGCGAAATGCAGTTGTCGAGCCATGCACCCTCTTTCGCTCATCCATCTCTTCTCCCTCATCCCTTTGTCATTCCGAACCAAATATCCATTTTTTTCTCTCTGGCATACCTTTTCAAATGTATACTTAGCATTCGAGACATGAAACGAATATCTAATCACTCTATGCACTCTTTTGCCGCTCGATCGATCGGAAGCTGTATCGGTACAATTTCTTGTACTCGCGCAATTTAACCATGTGCGATAAAGATATATATAATTGAGAGTATGCTTTCGACCACAGCTCGACGAATGGGATTCACCTGTGAGCGAATGGGATTCACCGCATCCAACTGTGAGGTCTTCATATTCTTCTCTAGAATTTCACTTTTCAGTTAATTTTAGGTAATTTCATTATCTGTTTCATGTGCTCTAGAAAGCTGACAAGCACCCGACACGAAACTTAACGGAAAATGAGCCTACATGACCTGAAAATTGAAAGCCTATTATATTTCAAATCAGATTCAAGAAACTTGTTGAGCATTACCAGTTAACCCAACGGCCAAGTACGATTTTGTGCGTGCCGAGGCTCGTGAGAAGGGAGAGATGATGAATGCCACCCTCAAGACGTACTTGGCAATGGATCCACACGTTCGAGTGAGACTTTCGGAACGATCAGTGCATCTATAACGTTCGTGAACATGATTCATTTGTAAATGATTTGAGGGGTTTCATACACGGTTTCTTAATTATATTCACTATCTCGCCACCGATCTGGAGAGAATACAAAAGAGAATACAACATAAGAAAGCAGTGCAAGATCTATTTCCACTCAAATTATCAATGCAGGCGTTTAGAATTTCTGCCGAAATGGCGCGCGATTTCATCGACGCGACGGTTTGCAAATCGCTCAAGTATCCCCACAGCGTCAGGGTTGTGCACAAGGAAAGCGGCAAGGTAGCTATTTCCTATTATATATTTGACTATTCAATGTAATTAATTATGATTTATGATGCTACTTATTAACGCATATTTAAAAGTCATATCACAGCTTGTCGGCGTTCGGTTGATGTCTGAGTGGAGCCGGGACAGCGAGGTTTAGTATTTCAATTTGGCTATCAAAAACTACCATTGTTACAATTATTGGGGTGTCCGGAAAGTTCGTATAATTTTTTGTTTTTATTTTTTATTCAATGCTTTACAATTCTCAGTGGCCAATGTATGCCCCCTTCTTTCTCACTACCTCCCTCCAGCGATTGGGCAGGGTCTCGATTCCTCTCTTCCAGAATGCGGGTTTCTTCGAGACCGCCCAATTCACGAAAGCCCTCACAACTTCATCTCGATTCGTGAACTTCTTTCCTTTGCAGAAGTCAGAGAGAGAGCGGAAGCAGTGGTATTCGCATGGGGAGAGATCCGGGGAATACGGTGGATGGGGAATCCTCTCGATCTTCAGCTCGTCCATTTTCTTCTGGGTCATCTTCGCTCGATGTGGGCGAGCATTGTCCATCAGAAGAAGCATTTTGCCCTGGTTCAGGAGTCTGGGAGGGACTCTGATCGCGACATCTTGCAGTTGTTAAGAGAAGAGGTCGGCATTGATGCTGGTGCCAGGGGCGAGGATCTCCCAGTAGATGGGACCGAGCACTGAGAAGAAGAAGCAGAGGAGTTCCTTCTTTCCGTGCTCTTCCTTCTTCGGGACGGGCGTGGGCTTCTCATCTGCATCCGCCCATTGCAGTCTCCTCACAGGGTTATCGTATGTGATCCACTTCTCATCTGTAGCGATGATGGAATTGACCCATCGAAGATTGGATCAACGATGGAGTAATTCCCGACAGACTTGAACACGATTTTTCAGCTGTTCAGGGGAGAGGTCATGGGGAATCACTTGTGGGAGTTTCGGCTTCTTCCCAGATCGATGGAGGATATCGGACACCGTTGATCTGGGAGTACCAGTATCCTTCTTCAACTCACGCACACTGGCCATGGGCTTGCGCTTCAGTGTGCGGAGAACGAGAGGCTGATCGAGGGAGGGAGGGCGTCCAGAGCGGGGTTGATCATCGAGACCAAACTCCCCTTTCTTGAAGCGGGAGAACCACTTATAGCAGAAGGGTATGGAGGGGGCGTCAGCTCCTTCCGACTGGGCCAGGGCAGAGTGGGCCTCCTTCACGGATCGGCCAAGACGGTAGTAATGAAGTAAAAATGCTCGGAGGTAGAGATGGGAGTCCATCACAAGAATCAATGTAGCAACTAGGAGACTGATTAAATCCTCTCACTACTCAACGTCAGAATGATGCAATACATTGTTGACAAACAGATTGCGCAATCACTGCATTTGATCGCGAACTGACTTTTTTCCGAAGCATTATACGAACTTTCCGGACACCCCAATATTTTTTCGTATTGTATGTATGTCTGGGTCTGAAAGGTTCATACAATTCAAGTTGGGCAAAATGTTTGGGAAGACTCACCCGCAATTGACATATCGAAGATGGACGAGGGGACACTCATGCTCGGTCAGTATCTTATTGGAAGATGATGTACTTTTTTTCTGGGATATACACTTCCTGGCGAGTATTTCATTCTTTAGCACACCTGAAACTTACCCCGAAATACCACTAAAAAAATTTCAATATATTATCAGCGACTTTCTCGCTGATCTTTTTACATGTCATCTAGATCGTCTTCTGAGGACTGAAAAAAATATCCATCCTGTACAGTATCTTTTTCACCCTTCTTCCAAGTTCGTGATTTATTCCTTCTGCAGCAGGAATTCTGGGCAATCTCAAAGTACAAATATGGAACCTTCGACCGGAAGCGATAAAGGTTTATTTTTTTGCAATTTTTCTTCTTTATTTTATTTTTTTCTTTTATATTATTTTGCCTTTAGCCTTAATAAACCCATATTTCTTACACATACAATGATATAATCAAATATTTATATTTTAATTCGTAAACCCAGTTTTGAAGGTGCTCCGTCGCGAAATCACCTTTATTCATCCTGATCATCAACGACAAGGAATCGCTCAGCATCTGCTACACCTGGGACTGGACTTTGACCTACTCAGAGTAGGCATTATAGTTCTCTTAATGGACTATTTGTGTTACATTTTCAAATATGTTTCTGGTGCCCTATATACCTAATGAGCATTGTTGTATTTATTGCCCTTGAAACATAACCGAAAACACTAAAAAAATCAATAATATAACCCTAGTAAACACACTGTGATGTTAAAATACACTAAAAATATCGGAATTTTCTTCTGGGATAAAAATATCGGAATTTGCTTCTGTGAAAGCGTGCAACGATCCGATCTTTCCGGTGGCTTTTAACACCAGAATACTCCTCGTTAAAGATCAGGGTTAGAAAGAAAGCAATGTACAGTGGCAGCATAATGTGTAGCAATTCGGCGTCATGATAAACTAGCATTGATGTACGTTAAGAAGTACATCATGAGACCGCACTACTATCACATCACAGCACATACATCATTTGCAAGAAGTAATGCATGCACTATTCGGAACGAGTCTTGAGACCCGATAGCTGAAATCAAGCCCATTTTTCAGTCGTCTGGTATCGATGGCATCACATCTGAGGCCACTTCAATCGCTAACCAAACTCTTCTGGCGAAAAACGGATATGAGGGACTGGCGCAATTGAATCAGTGGGCAATTTCTCATGCATTTGATGCATTTTATAGTCGATTTTATTCATTTATCTACGTTTAATAGTAAATACCTCGATCGAGAGATACAAGATTCGTCTTACGAAATTGATTGAAATTGCTCACAGTCACTCAACTATACGATAGCGCACAAATCAAAAGTATTCTCTCAGGAAGGAGTACGTTCGAAGCAATGGAGAATCGATTCTGCTCCCCGACGCGACAAAAACGATCAAGCTATTTTATCTGAATTTGAAGCAGGCATCCCATAAGTGAACTTCTCTTGTCTCGAATGCAAAAAGGACATACATACAAAATAATGTGTGAACATATATTAACGTCGAGTACTCACATGTTTAAAGAAGGAGTGTCATCAAAGTTGAACTTTTGACGCTGTCATAACCATGGCCTAGCTTGTCATAACTATTAGAGATTCATTCTGAAAATTTCAAATTGATATCTTTATTTTGAACCGAGTTATCACTAGTTGGCAGAGTGCCATGGGCGCTGATAGTCCTTGATAGGCCAGCGACTGAGCTATTGAAATGATGGTTGCCTACCCGCTTAGCTCGCGCTATGATCTATGAAGGATTGGCTAGGTCGGCACTACACCGGATCAGAACCGTCGGATGAGAACCCACTGGATGAGAACCAAAAATTGGACCCTTCTGTAGTACTTTCACAGACGCATTTTTGACACTTGGGGAACCTACTGTGAACATGCTGGAGAAGGGTACTTTTTTGGTTCTCATCCGGTGGGTTCTCATCCGACGGTTCTCATCCGACCTAGTGCCGCTAGGTCATTGCTATGACAGCTTGAAAAGATCAACTTTGCGGACACCCTTCTTTAATTCAGAGGCATTCAACCCTTTACTACTCTTTATTAGAAGGAGTCGATACCAATCATTAATTCAATTATATATTATCGCATAAACATTGTATCTCATTGTAAAATACTTTGATAGTCTGAACAGCTTTTTACAAATATTTTGTACATTGATATTTTTTAAATACATTTTTTAAGCATTCTTGATAATGTGTTAAATTTGTAAACGATTTCAGATATGCAAAAAATAATAATTATCATGTATTATAACAAGGATTGGCATGTGTGCACGTGACTGAAAAAGGTACACTTGAAAAGATACGTGAGCAGGTTTTATCGATTATAGGGCGCGATGTAAGAGGGAATAGATAAAAAAAAAGTAATCGAGTGAAGAGGGAAGTTATGGCCTTCCGAAAGAAAGTGAACATGGAACCGCTACATAACATGAAGACGACCAAAAAAACCAGCAATGTGATGTGTTCTAGTAGTAGAATACTAGATCAGGCGACAAAAACTACAAAAAAAACGGGTGACAAAAATATGGAGAGTGAGGGAGAGAGACACGGATGCGCGGATCTAATAGTAGAATACAGACCCGTCCAAGGACTGCAGTCCCACTATGCGCTCGTCGCAAATCGGGCACACCCGTTCTCCCTCGTTGAGGGCAGAGTCCAGCCAGATCAAGAGGCAGCCTAGGTGGAATAAGCCATGGCCGCATGCAGTTATCTGAACCTGAAATATTCCAAAATTAATGATCAAAAAATGTTTAAATATGGTATAAAGAGTGCCTATTTTATCCGCTTAAACAACGTGTTCACCATCTCTCCAGATGAGATGCAGCAGAGATTGCATGAGGCGCCACCTCCACCACGATGAACGGGCTAGAAATTTTTTTTTCAATATACCTTTGCAATTTTGAGGACGATCATATTTGTCCAACACTCGCGGCGACCTGGACAAGCACTTTGTACAAAAGAATAGGGCGAATAGGTCACCGCCGGCAGGGGGGGGGGCAACTATTTGGACGATTGGGGATAACAGAGACAGCCACAGACATACAGTGAAGTTAGGGGTAGATCTGGGAAGAGGCTCGGAAGCCGGCGGAGGCTGAATCAGTGCGGCTGAAGCTGTGGTCTAAAATTATAATATACATAATGCCGCATGTGCTTCTTTTATTTTGTGATTTAGTTGTTTCACAAAATCTTCTCATATTGTAAAAGTGTTCTACACCATAGTTTCTACTTGTAAGTGAGTGAACGATTGTGGCGATTTTGTGTACGTTTGCAATTTTTACAATCTTGAGTTGCATACAAGTTAACTTTATCTGCTTACAATTAAGATAAGTAACAAAGTTGGAACGAGTGGCTGCGGTGCATTCACGCCGATCTCAACACTCAACATTGGCCCGGCAGAGGGGGCAGGTCGGGGGCATTTTTTCCGCCATCCACCGATTCAGGCACCGGCCGTGAAATGTGTGCGAGCATGAGGTTCGAACCTGAAAGTTAGACTTTTTTAAATTATATTTTGTTATAAATATATTAAGCCTGTTCTCACTAGTATTTTAGCATTGTTTTTGAATGTTACCGATATGTAATCATGTCTTATAATTTTTATATGTTGATAAGACTTAGTAAGCGTTTATTCCTTCCCTGTTCACTTACTACGTCGTCTCCAAGCATCAGCTCGAAGCAGATGGGGCAATCATTATCCTTGGCCATAGTGGGTCTACAACGCACGATTGTATTGTTTCACGAAGTATTCTAACTTTACCAATAGATACGCTTCAAATTCTCCGTACATGTTCAGATTTTAAAATCGGTCGGGAGCGTGAAAGAGAGAGCGCATAATCAGGTGACGTCACAATCGAATGAGAAATATCTAAGCTAGCACGGAAGTCCCAACCGTCCCGCTAATATTTTTGACTACACAATGGCATACAAATATATAATTATGCACAAACATCCTTTTATTTACATCATGTCTCGACTATCAATGGCGAGAAGGGGATACTGTTATTGATGACATTTATTAGTAGATGAACTCGATTTTAATAGCACAACTACACATTCTACACTCCTATACATCTGCTAAATTTAAAACTATAATTACGCCTATTTATTTTATTGGGGTGTCCGGAAAGTTCGTATAATGCTTCGGAAAAAAGTCAGTTCGCGATCAAATGCAGTGATTGCGCAATCTGTTTGTCAACAATGTATTGCATCATTCTGACGTTGAGTAGTGAGAGGATTTAATCAGTCTCCTAGTTGCTACATTGATTCTTGTGATGGACTCCCATCTCTACCTCCGAGCATTTTTACTTCATTACTACCGTCTTGGCCGATCCGTGAAGGAGGCCCACTCTGCCCTGGCCCAGTCGGAAGGAGCTGACGCCCCCTCCATACCCTTCTGCTATAAGTGGTTCTCCCGCTTCAAGAAAGGGGAGTTTGGTCTCGATGATCAACCCCGCTCTGGACGCCCTCCCTCCCTCGATCAGCCTCTCGTTCTCCGCACACTGAAGCGCAAGCCCATGGCCAGTGTGCGTGAGTTGAAGAAGGATACTGGTACTCCCAGATCAACGGTGTCCGATATCCTCCATCGATCTGGGAAGAAGCCGAAACTCCCACAAGTGATTCCCCATGACCAAGTCTGTCGGGAATTACTCCATCGTAGTCTGTGTTCAAGTCTGTCGGGAATTACTCCATCGTAGATCCAATCTTCGATGGGTCAATTCCATCATCGCTACAGATGAGAAGTGGATCACGTACGATAACCCTGCGAGGAGACTGCGAGGAGACCCGTCCCGAAGAAGAAAGAGCACGGAAAGAAGGAACTCCTCTGCTTCTTCTTCTCAGTGCTCGGTCCCATCTACTGGGAGATCCTCGCCCTGGCACCAGCATCAATGCCGACCTCTTCTCTTAACAACTGCAAGATGTCGCGATCAGAGTCCCTCCCAGACTCCTGAACCAGGGCAAAATTCTTCTTCTGATGGACAATGCTCACCCACATCGAGCGAAGATGACCCAGAAGAAAATGGACGAGCTGAAGATCGAGAGGATTCCCCATCCACCGTATTCCCCGGATCTCTCCCCATGCGAATACCACTGCTTCCGCTCTCTCTCTGACTTCTGCAAAGGAAAGAAGTTCACGAATCGAGATGAAGTTGTGAGTGCTTTCGTGAATTGGGCGGTCTCGAAGAAACCCGCATTCTGGAAGAGAGGAATCGAGACCCTGCCCAATCGCTGGAGGGAGGTAGTGAGAAAGAAGGGGGCATACATTGGCCACTGAGAATTGTAAAGCATTGAATAAAAAATAAAAACAAAAAATTATACGAACTTTCCGGACACCCCAATATCATTCCACACATAGCGTATGTCGTGAAGGTCAAAAGGGAGGGGAGAGGAGGGAATTATGAATTAAACAGTGACGTCACATGCGACTACGAAACTTGCGAGCGGGGACATGTCTTCCGATTAATGAATGTACGAAATGCTGGAAGCGAATGAGAGCGAATTTGCCGATCACAACATAACCATCGCCATATGACCATGTTTTCACTATGTCCACGAAGTTGCGCAAGTGATTGATAACACTTTCATCAAAACATAAAGGTTAAAACGAAAAATTACAAATAACAAGTTGATAATTTTGGTTGACAGCATAGTGTAGCTGAAAAAATAACAAGGACTGTATGAGAGCAATTCTACAAATATATGGCAGTGTGGGGCACAGTTTAAAATGTCTAAGTTTTTTCATATCTGTGGTTCTCAAACAGGCCAACGGGTATTTTTTACGAGAATCCCATGTTTGTGAATAACAATTTCATAAATGCAATCCGACGCAACGTTGCATGCCTTCAGTGGTGGCGTATCGTTAAAAAATCGGTATGCCCACCGTAATTAGCAACCTTGGGAACTCGAATAGCACTCTTTCAGGGCACGGTAGAATGGACGCGGACAATGCCGATTGAATGGGAGTTCTCTCATTCCATTGTTCTCTCTTACCCATTGCCTGCGCTGCAGGGTCAACTGTGAATGCCTGGAGACAACCAGATCTTGGTTCCTATCAAAGTTATAAAAACCGGAAATTCGAGAAAAAAGTTTTACTACAATTATGTTGTCAGTTTGGGCTGGCTAGATTTGCTGTTTCCTTCAAGTTTTTTTCCGTGCGATAACATGCAGACCACAACGATCAATGCCGAAATATGTACATACCAACCAAAACAACCTTATCCTGAGGTGATCATATGTTTGCCCGTTTGCCGAAATCTCATCTCTGAATCGTGTTAGAGCTCAATAAGCACATAAAAACCTATCAACATATTGTGGGGTAAACGCAAGAAAAGGGACGAAAATTCACACCGGCCCTTTGTAAGTCAACTATCCAAAAATTGGACAGAATTTCCAGAATAATGCCAGTAAGGGGAGATGAACGACTGGCCATTTTCCAGCGCTCTTTCGCATGCATGCACGCTCTCTACTCGCGCCGGGGCAGACGTGTGAGAGAGAAGGAAGAGATACACATGGGAGGTGCAGCTCACTGAACGCCGACACAGGCTTGCTAATTGCGAATAAAATCAAAATTTGCTCACGACTTTTCTCGATTCACGTGATTGTGTGATTTCTGGATATCGTATTTTCACTAATCAATCAGTGTTGCATATTCTCATTTCTCATACAACACACAACTGTGAGCAACGGTGGTTTACATTATAAAGGTGGAATTATCAGTGGATAAATTTCAAAAAAAAACTTTTTTGATTATTTAAAAAAAGATGGGAAGAGCTTTCGATTTGTATTCGATAGTTGGTTAAAGCTAATTGCAGTGACTGTGATGTCTCGATTTCGAGGTGTAACCGTGTCTGAGGAAAGTGGGTGGAGCTTCTGGCCCCGAAATACGCTAACTCGTTCATATTTCATGCGTCTTGAATAACTTCGCCCATACCCAAGCATTTGGTCGGTTCATGGTAAATAAGTCCACGCTTGCCTCAAATCATGTTATGCATCATTGATGAAGCTTCAACAATAAACCATTTAAATTTAATTGTAATCGATCCTCTTCAATCAAAATGATTAACTGTATGTGAAGTGGAGTAAGACGGCCATAAATCTCTTCATTTCTAACAGTCGAGGAACTTAAGATACAATTACCGATCTCGTTTATCGAACTCTCATGCGAATCGATCTTACTCGTGCCTGTATGTCTTATCAGTTCTCATGTTTACCACGGACGATGATCACTCCCGATGTCCAAAACAATTCTGCCCGTTATCATCACTATCATTCTCGCATTTCCACCTCAATATGAACTTCATATTTTCTCGTTGAATAAACCAAAATAGTCAACTGTCTTAATCTGAATCGAACATGTATTTGGCATAACGTTTATGTATGAACCGTTGAGAACATCCCGTGTAACATAGTTATCATCTTTGCCATCGCCATTGCTAAGATATCATCTTTCTTGAACCTGATTGCTCCGACTTATGATGAAGTTAATCCGCATTTCTGTACATTGAGGTTCTTAGTGTCTTACAAACACCCGCCGTTCATTATCTATTGAAATCGCCAACCTCCCGAGCATAATAGTTAATGATTAATGTAATAATAGTGTAAGTGACATGACTATCATGAATAAAAATCTCAAATTAGTCTTGCAGAGTGATATTCTTGGTTGGAGAAGGTTGAGAAGGAAGAAGGTGAAGAAGTAAAGAAGGAAGATTAAATGATATATGTAATTAATATCGGTGTAGAGTTTTTACTATGTAAATTGTCGAATTGTTTAATGCTTAGTTAGTGCGCATAATATGACTGTCTGTTGTGACTGTGAGTAGGTAGGAACCGTGTAATTTTCATATCATCAAAGTTTCAACTAAAAATGTGTTTTACCGGGCAACTTACGTCGCCATGTTAGGCACCATATTTGAGGTAGACCCCTTTATTATCTCTTTTCGCGAGTTCGGAGTAGTCTTTATAATTGTGCACGGTACATGTGCGCGTCCAACGTGGAGTCAAGCAATTCCAAGAAGCGCCCAAGTCTGGTCACGACTTGAAAAACCGCTCTGATATCTCCATCTTCTGTATTCTCTAATATTTCTCTCGTCGGATCGCTCTCTAGTTCTGGGTTCCAAGTTGGAATCAAGCAGATTTCCAAGTTGGCCACAACTTATTTCAACTTGGGAGTCGGTCAGATATACGAGATAGCATGAACATTGAAGAGTGAGAGGCTCCCAAGACGTGACCAGACGTGCTACTTGGAGATACTTGGCTCCAAGTTGTACGCGCACGCGCACACCGGAACTATAACTTTTTATCAAGTTTTTCCAACTAGTAAATGTAGTCGTAAAATGACATCAGTCTAATTACAAATCAGCAGAATCCCTAACTTGTTTGTTGCCCGGTAGAATGCTTCATTTTATTAAATAATGGTGTCATTAATCTTAGGAATATATTGTATGATATAATTATTAATAAATTTGTCATCTTGTTAATTTCATACGAATAATGAATATTTGAGTTTTCTACAAATTTTCTAAAAATATCAGGTTGTTGCGAAAGTCTTGTCGCGTCATTGCGCTTGAACATTGTAGCGCCTATAGACGCCTATAGAATAGGCTATAGTCCTTATTTCATTTTTCGATATCATGTAACTAACTACTATCGAAGAGGTAATTGATAGTCTTTCTAGCGCACCTTATTCCGCAGCTGAAGGATCATTAACAAATTAACAGCGCAAGACGAAACACTGCCGACTGACATTACCGACATGCTCGTTTCTACGTTTAACACTCCTCGGAAAAGAGCGATATGGCCAAACACATAACAAATTCTCAAACCTCATGAGAAAGGCATAACCAGGACTCATTAATAGATAGCAAGGCGCAAATGTCTTTCTGGAAATTTTTACATATTTCGGAATCAATCTTGGACGAGAATTATCGAATACATGTTTTATCGTCTCATTTTCGTTCCAATGGATCTGGGAATCTATACTAGTCTGAAAAACATAATATGTGAGGTGATCGACTTACTACTTCAGTTTGAGGGTGGTGGAATATTTCCCCTGCAAAATTTCAAAATAGAGATCCTCAAATTTTAATGACGAAAACCACAATATTTGGCAAAATTTGTGCTCGCAGCCTATCGAGCTTATCTGAACAAGCAGCCCTTCCTCTATTATCATTTCACAAAAAAAATTTCAGAAGCCGCTAGTTGCTTTAAGGTTATAATACACTTAGAACGTATTTTTATCTCATTTTCATTCAAAATAAAATCCATGAAATTATAAGGTTTTCTATAGGAGCTTCACTAGGGGTAACTATCAGGTTGTGAAAAAAGTAATTGTAGATTTTTAAATTTTCGATTCTGTAATACCCCGTCTTTGGTTGCCGCCTGAATATCATATTGTTGCTTGTGCTCGTTGAGTGCTTGGATACCCTTTCTATCGCGCTTAGGTTCGAGCCTATCCAATTGGTATTGAGGCCACAGTATGAAGACAAAGCTACATCGGCAAAATGTTTTACTGAGTATGTTTCGGTCCAGCAATCCATGGAAAGCTAGGATAAGGCAAATATTACGGCACGTGCGAAAAGTATGGCATACGGATATCACAATACAACATGTGAACCTGGTCCGCTCCAAATGGCCTGTCAGAAAATACACTCATTTTTACCTTGACCCTAACTGCACATCAACAGAAATAATTATATTTACCGTGCATCCGTAACTATTGATTTATCCATCTCAAATGTAGTGAAGCGAAAAGCACTTTCCATGGTTAACTTAAAATTGTATTTAGGTGGGCATACAATACTTCTACCAAAACATGTAACATTCATCATCCCGACTATTTGAACATCGAAACTATTGAAACTATTTGAAACTATTTGAAACTATTTGAACATCGAAATTCATATATTACAAGTCTTCAATTTTCCAGGGTTGGTGAAAAGCCCTAAATTTTGTGGTTAATTGTTAAAGCTACTCTTTATGTATCAGTATACGACTGCGCAAAGTCAGGGGATAGCTCCCTGTTGAGGAAATTTATTCATTCACCGTATACCGAAAGTCGAAAATTTGACAATATTGGCCTGCATTCATCAATACTGAAAATCTATGTTTTCTACAAGTAGAGAAGGGATGAGTTCAAATGTTTCTCTGTGGTATGTAGCATCATAGTGTATCATGGAAGCGCACTTATTTAGAAAGCAGTCTGATTGAACGTCGAAGCAGGAAATGTTATCGCTTGATAAGTGTTTATTAGCTGAGGTATTAATTCAGTGATGTGTAAATCGTGCTATGTTGAGGCAGGAGCGGCATTAGACCTATTTTTCGAAAGAACTGCACTTGTGCTTCTCACTACACTATATGAAAATGTACAGCCCCTTTCCCCCACAAAATACGAGAGACGGGAAATATTTTTAGAAAAGAGTGAAAATATCACATTTGTCAAAACTTGGATTTGCCGGGTATCCTAAAAGCATGAAGCGATTGGAATACAATATTATATAGACCAAGTATACTCCTACTATATGCTATTGATCCAGCTTGAGATCATAAATGAAAATTATTTTAGGCGTGCTCAAACATCATGGTCCAAATCTACAATTACTTTTTTCACAACCTAATACATAGCCATGATGCGCATGTATACACCTAACATATATTATGAGGTCAGGCAACTTGAATTCTAGAGAAACGAAATCGGTGTAGTTACGCACGCGACAAGACTTTCGCAAAAACCTAATATATTGATTACTTCACAAAGGATGTTTGAAAAATATCCAGCTCACTATCGACAGAATATTTATAGTCACCTTCAAGTAACATATTCTCGATTATAAATATTAAGAAAACTATTGTTGCGGAGATCATTGTAGAGTATTTATTTCTTTTTTTCTAACAGTTATAAATCCTATGCCATATGATTCATTTGTTTTTCTTGGGCGGACATTCCTTCTGTCGTTTCAGTTAGAATCAATACTATCAGGCTGGCAAGAAAGTTCTGTCGCATTTTCGACATTTAAACAAATTAGTAAAAATCCATTCTAGCAATCATTAGTTATTATCAGCGTTATATATGTTGTACTCAGACTATAATTAGGCAGAGTTGGAGAAGCATCACTACCAGTTGGACAGGAGTAATGGTTTCACAAGGTCATAGTAATCCATGTCGACACCATTAGACAATTATATCACATTTCTTCTGAAGAGGCGTGTATAGCTGAACACGAGTGTTAGTTGAATAGCATACAGATGTGGGAACTCTATGAGTATAATAGAGGAATAATCAACTACAGGCTAAACCAAACGATGTTCCGATTGTTGAGTGCTATGGAATAAAGGAAATATCACCCCATTCGTGTCTTTTGAAGGGAAAACAATTCATAGCGAGTATTTGAATAACGTATGCCGAGGCACTACTAACCGTATTTTGGAGAGAGGTTTGGAGCAATTACGCATAAGAAAACTACGCGTAAGTGAGACCTACAATTTTAATCGCCGAAAATCGTGTTTAGAGTTGCCTCATTCCTTACAATCCGCACCAACTGGCTGCAAATTGTGCTCAAAATTCTATGAAGTCCTTCATCCACCCACTCCAGAAATTTCATTATCCCGTGAGTCGAAAGAGTTGCAACAATTGAAAAATTCGCAGATACACTAATTTTCACCGCGAGCAAAAATTCGTAAAATCAAAGCTTTTTAAATTTCATCATTTTTGTGAAAACTTGATTGAGTGAGTCCCCCTATTTATATTGGGGTGGACACTCCTAATGGTGTTTCAAAAATCCCGCATAGTGAGATTCAGGGCAGCTTCTGCTTTGCAACGATGGCGAATTTGGATTGGGATCTTCATGTGTCCTTCCAATTTCAATCACATAACACACACAAATGCAGAAATCGTTGAGCCAATTTCGTACATAAATAGAGAGCAGGAATGACCTAGATGAGGCTGTGTTTAGAATCAGATGCAGTTGGACCAGATAAGAGAGTGAACACATTTGAGTATCGAATGTATTCCCTGCCCAATCGCTGGAGGGAGGTAGTGAGAAAGAAGGGGGCATACATTGGCCACTGAGAATTGTAAAGCATTGAATAAAAAATAAAAACAAAAAATTATACGAACTTTCCGGACACCCCAATATCATTCCACACATAGCGTATGTCGTGAAGGTCAAAAGGGAGGGGAGAGGAGGGAATTATGAATTAAACAGTGACGTCACATGCGACTACGAAACTTGCGAGCGGGGACATGTCTTCCGATTAATGAATGTACGAAATGCTGGAAGCGAATGAGAGCGAATTTGCCGATCACAACATAACCATCGCCATATGACCATGTTTTCACTATGTCCACGAAGTTGCGCAAGTGATTGATAACACTTTCATCAAAACATAAAGGTTAAAACGAAAAATTACAAATAACAAGTTGATAATTTTGGTTGACAGCATAGTGTAGCTGAAAAAATAACAAGGACTGTATGAGAGCAATTCTACAAATATATGGCAGTGTGGGGCACAGTTTAAAATGTCTAAGTTTTTTCATATCTGTGGTTCTCAAACAGGCCAACGGGTATTTTTTACGAGAATCCCATGTTTGTGAATAACAATTTCATAAATGCGATCCGACGCAACGTTGCATGCCTTCAGTGGTGGCGTATCGTTAAAAAATCGGTATGCCCACCGTAATTAGCAACCTTGGGAACTCGAATAGCACTCTTTCAGGGCACGGTAGAATGGACGCGGACAATGCCGATTGAATGGGAGTTCTCTCATTCCATTGTTCTCTCTTACCCATTGCCTGCGCTGCAGGGTCAACTGTGAATGCCTGGAGACAACCAGATCTTGGTTCCTATCAAAGTTATAAAAACCGGAAATTCGAGAAAAAAGTTTTACTACAATTATGTTGTCAGTTTGGGCTGGCTAGATTTGCTGTTTCCTTCAAGTTTTTTTCCGTGCGATAACATGCAGACCACAACGATCAATGCCGAAATATGTACATACCAACCAAAACAACCTTATCCTGAGGTGATCATATGTTTGCCCGTTTGCCGAAATCTCATCTCTGAATCGTGTTAGAGCTCAATAAGCACATAAAAACCTATCAACATATTGTGGGGTAAACGCAAGAAAAGGGACGAAAATTCACACCGGCCCTTTGTAAGTCAACTATCCAAAAATTGGACAGAATTTCCAGAATAATGCCAGTAAGGGGAGATGAACGACTGGCCATTTTCCAGCGCTCTTTCGCATGCATGCACGCTCTCTACTCGCGCCGGGGCAGACGTGTGAGAGAGAAGGAAGAGATACACATGGGAGGTGCAGCTCACTGAACGCCGACACAGGCTTGCTAATTGCGAATAAAATCAAAATTTGCTCACGACTTTTCTCGATTCACGTGATTGTGTGATTTCTGGATATCGTATTTTCACTAATCAATCAGTGTTGCATATTCTCATTTCTCATACAACACACAACTGTGAGCAACGGTGGTTTACATTATAAAGGTGGAATTATCAGTGGATAAATTTCAAAAAAAAACTTTTTTGATTATTTAAAAAAAGATGGGAAGAGCTTTCGATTTGTATTCGATAGTTGGTTAAAGCTAATTGCAGTGACTGTGATGTCTCGATTTCGAGGTGTAGCCGTGTCTGAGGAAAGTGGGTGGAGCTTCTGGCCCCGAAATACGCTAACTCGTTCATATTTCATGCGTCTTGAATAACTTCGCCCATACCCAAGCATTTGGTCGGTTCATGGTAAATAAGTCCACGCTTGCCTCAAATCATGTTATGCATCATTGATGAAGCTTCAACAATAAACCATTTAAATTTAATTGTAATCGATCCTCTTCAATCAAAATGATTAACTGTATGTGAAGTGGAGTAAGACGGCCATAAATCTCTTCATTTCTAACAGTCGAGGAACTTAAGATACAATTACCGATCTCGTTTATCGAACTCTCATGCGAATCGATCTTACTCGTGCCTGTATGTCTTATCAGTTCTCATGTTTACCACGGACGATGATCACTCCCGATGTCCAAAACAATTCTGCCCGTTATCATCACTATCATTCTCGCATTTCCACCTCAATATGAACTTCATATTTTCTCGTTGAATAAACCAAAATAGTCAACTGTCTTAATCTGAATCGAACATGTATTTGGCATAACGTTTATGTATGAACCGTTGAGAACATCCCGTGTAACATAGTTATCATCTTTGCCATCGCCATTGCTAAGATATCATCTTTCTTGAACCTGATTGCTCCGACTTATGATGAAGTTAATCCGCATTTCTGTACATTGAGGTTCTTAGTGTCTTACAAACACCCGCCGTTCATTATCTATTGAAATCGCCAACCTCCCGAGCATAATAGTTAATGATTAATGTAATAATAGTGTAAGTGACATGACTATCATGAATAAAAATCTCAAATTAGTCTTGCAGAGTGATATTCTTGGTTGGAGAAGGTTGAGAAGGAAGAAGGTGAAGAAGTAAAGAAGGAAGATTAAATGATATATGTAATTAATATCGGTGTAGAGTTTTTACTATGTAAATTGTCGAATTGTTTAATGCTTATTTAGTGCGCATAATATGACTGTCTGTTGTGACTGTGAGTAGGTAGGAACCGTGTAATTTTCATATCATCAAAGTTTCAACTAAAAATGTGTTTTACCGGGCAACTTACGTCGCCATGTTAGGCACCATATTTGAGGTAGACCCCTTTATTATCTCTTTTCGCGAGTTCATCATTCGGAGTAGTCTTTATAATTGTGCACGGTACATGTGCGCGTCCAACGTGGAGTCAAGCAATTCCAAGAAGCGCCCAAGTCTGGTCACGACTTGAAAAACCGCTCTGATATCTCCATCTTCTGTATTCTCTAATATTTCTCTCGTCGGATCGCTCTCTAGTTCTGGGTTCCAAGTTGGCCACAACTTATTTCAACTTGGGAGTCGGTCAGATATACGAGATAGCATGAACATTGAAGAGTGAGAGGCTCCCAAGACGTGACCAGACGTGCTACTTGGAGATACTTGGCTCCAAGTTGTACGCGCACGCGCACACCGGAACTATAACTTTTTATCAAGTTTTTCCAACTAGTAAATGTAGTCGTAAAATGACATCAGTCTAATTACAAATCAGCAGAATCCCTAACTTGTTTGTTGCCCGGTAGAATGCTTCATTTTATTAAATAATGGTGTCATTAATCTTAGGAATATATTGTATGATATAATTATGAATAAATTTGTCATCTTGTTAATTTCATACGAATAATGAATATTTGAGTTTTCTACAAATTTTCTAAAAATATCAGGTTGTTGCGAAAGTCTTGTCGCGTCATTGCGCTTGAACATTGTAGCGCCTATAGACGCCTATAGAATAGGCTATAGTCCTTATTTCATTTTTCGATATCATGTAACTAACTACTATCGAAGAGGTAATTGATAGTCTTTCTAGCGCACCTTATTCCGCAGCTGAAGGATCATTAACAAATTAACAGCGCAAGACGAAACACTGCCGACTGACATTACCGACATGCTCGTTTCTACGTTTAACACTCCTCGGAAAAGAGCGATATGGCCAAACACATAACAAATTCTCAAACCTCATGAGAAAGGCATAACCAGGACTCATTAATAGATAGCAAGGCGCAAATGTCTTTCTGGAAATTTTTACATATTTCGGAATCAATCTTGGACGAGAATTATCGAATACATGTTTTATCGTCTCATTTTCGTTCCAATGGATCTGGGAATCTATACTAGTCTGAAAAACATAATATGTGAGGTGATCGACTTACTACTTCAGTTTGAGGGTGGTGGAATATTTCCCCTGCAAAATTTCAAAATAGAGATCCTCAAATTTTAATGACGAAAACCACAATATTTGGCAAAATTTGTGCTCGCAGCCTATCGAGCTTATCTGAACAAGCAGCCCTTCCTCTATTATCATTTCACAAAAAAAAATTTCAGAAGCCGCTAGTTGCTTTAAGGTTATAATACACTTAGAACGTATTTTTATCTCATTTTCATTCAAAATAAAATCCATGAAATTATAAGGTTTTCTATAGGAGCTTCACTAGGGGTAACTATCAGGTTGTGAAAAAAGTAATTGTAGATTTTTAAATTTTCGATTCTGTAATACCCCGTCTTTGGTTGCCGCCTGAATATCATATTGTTGCTTGTGCTCGTTGAGTGCTTGGATACCCTTTCTATCGCGCTTAGGTTCGAGCCTATCCAATTGGTATTGAGGCCACAGTATGAAGACAAAGCTACATCGGCAAAATGTTTTACTGAGTATGTTTTGGTCCAGCAATCCATGGAAAGCTAGGATAAGGCAAATATTACGGCACGTGCGAAAAGTATGGCATACGGATATCACAATACAACATGTGAACCTGGTCCGCTCCAAATGGCCTGTCAGAAAATACACTCATTTTTACCTTGACCCTAACTGCACATCAACAGAAATAATTATATTTACCGTGCATCCGTAACTATTGATTTATCCATCTCAAATGTAGTGAAGCGAAAAGCACTTTCCATGGTTAACTTAAACTTGTTTTTAGGTGGGCATACAATACTTCTACCAAAACATGTATCAGGTTGTAACATAAGTTTTGTCGCGTCCAATCTCTTATGCATTTTAACCTCAGAAATTCTTCGAATTAATTTAATCTCAATTTCGTTATTCATCATCAGTGAGGGCCTTCGTACTCTTTCTTACGCGCTTTACTTCAGTCCTGTCAAGGCAGTTGAGGAGGCACATTAGTCAGACAAAGTTGTACTGAGATAAGGATTAGAAATCATTTTCACGCATCAGCTCTTCTTGAAAAGGATAAATTATGCCGATTTTGTGTGATTTGCGTAAAGTACTACCTATGTGCATAATTTTGAACCACTCACGGATAATGACAAACGAAAATCGTTCTAGAAATGTAGACGAGTTTGTATAATGTGGATGGTTGGTGACGGTCGCGAAAACTTTCGCAAGCCGAATTTTCTTCTCAGTAGATATCCAGATCCAAATAGTGGTGGAATATAGTTCACCCAAAGTGGTCAGTGTGCAGACAAAGTTTGGGGTAGATTGGGTTCTGTTGAGATAAGTGGCTCCATTCAGAACGATGGTATGTAAATTAAACTACTGAAATCGGCACTTTGTTCATATTCCTACCTCGCACACATGTTCAATATCTGATTTGTTGTGTCCATCCGAACCATAAACCCTTCCCTTACTAGTATCTACTTGGGATAAGTTTGGAAATAAATAGCTTTTGAATGACAATCTTTAATTCGAAACACCTAAACTTGCAAATTTTGGTAAAATTGTGCGCGAATTGAATTAATAAAAATTCAAATTTCCCACAAGTGGAGTGTTCTTTCTCTCACTTGTTTAATGATAAATTATACCTCCATGAGTGGTAATTGAACGCACTTATGTTAGTCACTGTTGTTGCAATTCTGGATTCAGAAGAGTTGGTCAAGTTGGCTACGAATCAGCGGCTAACCTTACACTCAGTGAAGTATATCTTTGGTTCCGCCCAACATAGCACCATATCTGGCGTATATTTTGAAAGAGCATTGACGGGGTATATCACCATGCTGTAGAAGTTTGGTTCATTATTCATCTCTGCGAACTAAAAAAAAAACGCACCCGATCAAACGAATTAATAAAATCAGCACCAAATTTAAATCAGTTCATATTAATATTTTTCGCATAGCCAGCGTGCGCAGTTCAGCTCTACCCTATGGTTTGAATGTGCATGAACACCCCAAACATATACTAGGAGGTCAGGCATTGATAATGTTTGAGAAGTATCCTTCATGGAAATATTGTGAACCTCCGAAATGCGACAAAACTTATGTTACAACCTAATAACATTCATCATCCCGACTATTTGAACATCGAAACTATTGAAACTATTTGAAACTATTTGAAACTATTTGAACATCGAAATTCATATATTACAAGTCTTCAATTTTCCAGGGTTGGTGAAAAGCCCTAAATTTTGTGGTTAATTGTTAAAGCTACTCTTTATGTATCAGTATACGACTGCGCAAAGTCAGGGGATAGCTCCCTTTTGAGGAAATTTATTCATTCACCGTATACCGAAAGTCGAAAATTTGACAATATTGGCCTGCATTCATCAATACTGAAAATCTATGTTTTCTACAAGTAGAGAAGGGATGAGTTCAAATGTTTCTCTGTGGTATGTAGCATCATAGTGTATCATGGAAGCGCACTTATTTAGAAAGCAGTCTGATTGAACGTCGAAGCAGGAAATGTTATCGCTTGATAAGTGTTTATTAGCTGAGGTATTAATTCAGTGATGTGTAAATCGTGCTATGTTGAGGCAGGAGCGGCATTAGACCTATTTTTCGAAAGAACTGCACTTGTGCTTCTCACTACACTATATGAAAATGTACAGCCCCTTTCCCCCACAAAATACGAGAGACGGGAAATATTTTTAGAAAAGAGTGAAAATATCACATTTGTCAAAACTTGGATTTGCCGGGTATCCTAAAAGCATGAAGCGATTGGAATACAATATTATATAGACCAAGTATACCCCTACTATATGCTATTGATCCAGCTTGAGATCATAAATGAAAATTATTTTAGGCGTGCTCAAACATCATGGTCCAAATCTACAATTACTTTTTTCACAACCTAATACATAGCCATGATGCGCATGTATACACCTAACATATATTATGAGGTCAGGCAACTTGAATTCTAGAGAAACGAAATCGGTGTAGTTACGCACGCGACAAGACTTTCGCAAAAACCTAATATATTGATTACTTCACAAAGGATGTTTGAAAAATATCCAGCTCACTATCGACAGAATATTTATAGTCACCTTCAAGTAACATATTCTCGATTATAAATATTAAGAAAACTATTGTTGCGGAGATCATTGTAGAGTATTTATTTCTTTTTTTCTAACAGTTATAAATCCTATGCCATATGATTCATTTGTTTTTCTTGGGCGGACATTCCTTCTGTCGTTTCAGTTAGAATCAATACTATCAGGCTGGCAAGAAAGTTCTGTCGCATTTTCGACATTTAAACAAATTAGTAAAAATCCATTCTAGCAATCATTAGTTATTATCAGCGTTATATATGTTGTACTCAGACTATAATTAGGCAGAGTTGGAGAAGCATCACTACCAGTTGGACAGGAGTAATGGTTTCACAAGGTCATAGTAATCCATGTCGACACCATTAGACAATTATATCACATTTCTTCTGAAGAGGCGTGTATAGCTGAACACGAGTGTTAGTTGAATAGCATACAGATGTGGGAACTCTATGAGTATAATAGAGGAATAATCAACTACAGGCTAAACCAAACGATGTTCCGATTGTTGAGTGCTATGGAATAAAGGAAATATCACCCCATTCGTGTCTTTTGAAGGGAAAACAATTCATAGCGAGTATTTGAATAACGTATGCCGAGGCACTACTAACCGTATTTTGGAGAGAGGTTTGGAGCAATTACGCATAAGAAAACTACGCGTAAGTGAGACCTACAATTTTAATCGCCGAAAATCGTGTTTAGAGTTGCCTCATTCCTTACAATCCGCACCAACTGGCTGCAAATTGTGCTCAAAATTCTATGAAGTCCTTCATCCACCCACTCCAGAAATTTCATTATCCCGTGAGTCGAAAGAGTTGCAACAATTGAAAAATTCGCAGATACACTAATTTTCACCGCGAGCAAAAATTCGTAAAATCAAAGCTTTTTAAATTTCATCATTTTTGTGAAAACTTGATTGAGTGAGTCCCCCTATTTATATTGGGGTGGACACTCCTAATGGTGTTTCAAAAATCCCGCATAGTGAGATTCAGGGCAGCTTCTGCTTTGCAACGATGGCGAATTTGGATTGGGATCTTCATGTGTCCTTCCAATTTCAATCACATAACACACACAAATGCAGAAATCGTTGAGCCAATTTCGTACATAAATAGAGAGCAGGAATGACCTAGATGAGGCTGTGTTTAGAATCAGATGCAGTTGGACCAGATAAGAGAGTGAACACATTTGAGTATCGAATGTATTCCCTACATTGTGCAAACTAATGCATCTTTCTCGATTGAACGAGCGCGTAGGATAATGCCAAACATATGCTAAAAATATATGAACATGTGACTATATTGCACAAAAAGCAGGACTCCTGGCATTAACAAGGAATCAAACACGAGGGCTCTGAACTTGTCGAGAAAAATGCGACAAAACTTTCTTGCCAAACTAATACATATTTTAACGAAGAATAAACGAAAAAATCACCATAATCATCGATCGAACGCTTGGAAATTCCCTCACTTCCTTCAAGCTCTCATACCCTCCCCAACCCGAGAATCTTTCAAACCTCTTTAATGCACATAACCTATACTGTTCAGTAAGATTTCAGAAAATAATAACTGGGTAATTCCGAGTTCTTTCATTCACAATAGGAACTATTCAGCAAATTTGTTTCCACGTTCTTATGATAACTTGAAATTGGCGCGCATTTTTTCGAAAATGTAGTGCCAAAATTTTCGCGCCATTTTAGTCACATAGACGCGTAACAGTGTACTATTCCCAGAGAACGACAACCAAACTAGCGCCTCCGCAAAAAGCATCTCACCATCTCAGTATTGTCTTTTTTTGTATTTTCATGGTCTCCTACACATAAATATTGCATGAAAAGAACTATGCACCATTCAGATGTCTGCGTCGTTTACAGTTCCCTTTGAAGTGGACGAAGTGAGCAAGTTGACCGACATTTACCGGAACTCACCTGCTCTCATCGCCCATAAAATACCTTGGTACGTAAATATTTATCGTAACCCACAAGGTTGATGCATGAAGTACAGAATGAAGAGGATCAACACTATAATTAGGGATGGTTGCTTAGTACCACACGGGTTTCCATGGCGCATTGTACAGGGTGAGTGGTCTTGGGGAGCGTTCAATCTTGATGTGGTGTCTCTTATTATATTAGTAGATGTATACTCTCCATAGCGCACTTTAGTTCAATCCTGCTCGATCGAGTGTTCATGCGAGGTAAGATGCCAGAGTCAAAAAACAAGCTCAAAAATTTGGGTTACATGGTTGATCGAGTATGACGTTTCGTTATTCCCAGGAGGTTCTCCGTTAAGAAAGAAAACAGCCGTCGAACTGGCAATGTTGATCATCTCGCAGTGTTTTTGTATTGTATTATAATTGGGAGACTGAAGATATAGATTGGAGAGTGGACTTTTCAGCAAAATTTGTTCTGCTAAAAATGATGTAGACTTGAAAACAGAAGAAGTGAGTATCATACATTGGCGAATGCCTAGTGATCGCTAATACATTTTGATAGATTAAATATTTCTTCGATACTGATTCGACTTCCAGAGGAATTGCTAAATATTGGGGTGTCCGGAAAGTTCGTATAATGCTTCGGAAAAAAGTCAGTTCGCGATCAAATGCAGTGATTGCGCAATCTATTTGTCAACAATGTATTGCATCATTCTGACGTTGAGTAGAGAGAGGATTTAATCAGTCTCCTAGTTCCTACATTGATTCTTGTGATGGACTCCCATCTCTACCTCCGAGCAGTTTTACTTCATTACTACCGTCTTGGCCGATCCGTGAAGGAGGCCCACTCTGCCCTGGCCCAGTCGGAAGGAGCTGACGCCCCCTCCATACCCTTCTGCTATAAGTGGTTCTCCCGCTTCAAGAAAGGGGAGTTTGGTCTCTCGATGATCAACCCCGCTCTGGACGCCCTCCCTCCCTCGATCAGCCTCTCGTTCTCCGCACACTGAAGCGCAAGACCATGGTCAGTGTGCGTGAGTTGAAGAAGGATAATGGTACTCCCAGATCAACGGTGTCCGATATCCTCCATCGATCTGGTAAGAAGCCGAAACTCCCACAAGTGATTCCCCATGACCTCTCCCCCGAACAGCTGAAAAATCGTGTTCAAGTCTGTCGTTAATTACTCCATCGTAGATCCAATCTTCGATGGGTCAATTCCATCACCGCTATAGATGAGAAGTGGATCACGTACGATAACCCTGTGAGGAGACTGCAATGGGTGGATGCAGATGAGAAGCCCACGCCCGTCCCGAAGAAGGAAGAGCACGGAAAGAAGGAACTCCTCTGCTTCTTTTTCTCAGTGCTCGGTCCCAACTACTGGGAGATCCTCGCCCCTGGCACAAGCATCAATGCCGACCTCTTCTCTGAACAAATGGAAGATGTCGCGATCAGAGTCCCTCCCAGACTCCTGAACCAGGGCAAAATTCTTCTTCTGATGGACAATGCTCGCCCACATCGAGCGAAGATGACCCAGAAGAAAATGGACGAGCTGAAGATCGAGAGGATTCCCCATCCACCGTATTCCCCGGATCTCTCCCCATGCGACTACCACTGCTTCCGCTCTCTCTCTGACTTCTGCAAAGGAAAGAAGTTCAAGAATCGAGATGAAGTTGTGAGGGCTTTCGTGAACTTAGCGGTCTCGAAGAAACCCGCATTCTGGAAGAGAGGAATCGAGACCCTGCCCAATCGCTGGAGGGAGGTAGTGAGAAAGAAGGGGGCATTCATTGGTCACTGAGAATTGTAAAACATTGAATAAAAAATAAAAACAAAAAATTATACGAACTTTCCGGACACCCCAATACATTACTTTCGATGGATGTTCAACAGGTAATGTCTGTTATATTTTGGAGTAATTTTATGCATTGACAATTACACATTTCTTCAGGGCTACGTAAATGGCGACAAGATCACACTGGAGTGTCGTGTTTGCGAAAAAAAGTGCAGACAAATTCAGTAAGAATTGTTTTCCATTCACGAACGTAAATTGTTGAATCTAAATCAATCAATCATCGCACTATTATTTTCGGAACTTTTGCCGCCTCATAAAATACCGAATTTATTGAGCTTTGATTGAGCCAGATTTCCAGAACAAGACTTGCATTCGATTTCACTAAAACCTACTAACGGGATGAGCAACGTTATCGTGATGATTGGCGATCGCCCCGTCAACGTATCGAAAGATGTGAGTTTAATAGATTGATATACGTCAAAAGTACCTGCAGTAGGGTAACTACGAAGGATATGTGGGAAAAGTGGGGTCTTCGGGGCCAGACTGTAAGTACATAATTTAACTACACATTTAAATGAGTTTAAGGTTTACAAGATCTCATAAATTTAATCTTGATTTCAGATCCTGGCACTTCACTCTCCCGTTTTCGCTGCAACATTTTTCGGAAAGTTCAAAGAGAGAAATGATGATACCATTCCTCTAAAAGACGTCGTATATGAGGTTAAAGATCAAAAATGACAGATGCATCCGTTTGTTTTTTTTAGGAATTCATCGATTTATTGAATGCGATCTATCCCTTGAACTTCGAAATCAAAGGTAAGTATACACATGAGACCGTTTGCGATAGATTCAACAACTCATAACTAGACCTCGGAACAGCTCAAAACCTCAAACACACGAAAACATGGTTTCTGGGGTAGTTTTCGGTGCTGAACACAATGGTCACCATCATTTTGCATAATTCATTCATTGGGGTCCGGTGTAGTGCCTTGTCACTTCCGGCCAAAACTGGTTTTTTGTGTGTATCTCGGTCAGATTAGATGCTGGAAACACGAAATTTCGCGTACGTGAGCAGAATTTCAAAGCGAAGAGAGCCATGTGTATCATTAGTCTTGAATGTTTTTAGTTTTCGAGATAATTCGAATTGCTGACTCGATAACTTGTGCGAGGGGAGACCCTAACCATTAGAACCTCCTTTTCATGCTCATTCGATTGGTATATGCATGTATGATGATCGGAGGTCGACATAGCCTTCGTTTGCTCGATTTAGTGAGATTTCACTGCATTTCACCGTGCAAAGTGAGGAATGGGAGGGAGGAAAATGAAAGGGAGAATCATTTCTCGTCATTTTTGACCCTCCCATTCCTCACTTTGCACTGTGAAATGCAGTGAAATCTCACTAAATCGAGCAAACGAAGGCTATGTCGGCCTCCGATCACTATACATACATATATCAATCGAGTCAGCATTAAAAGGCGGTTCTAATGGTTAGGGTCTCCCCTCGCAAGTTATCGAGTCAAAAAGTCGAATTATCTCGAAAACTAAAAACATTCAAGGCAATAAAATGCATGGCTCTCCTTGAAATTCTGCTTACGTACGCGAAATTTCGTGCTTCCAGCATCTAATCTGACCGAGGTACAGGTGTGACCGAGGTGAGGCACATACAAAAAACCAGTTTTGGCCTGAACTGACAAGGCACCACACCGGACACCAATGAACGAATTATGTGCAAAATGATGGTGATCATTGTGTTCAGCATCGAAAACTACCCCAGAAACCATGTTTTCGTGAGTTTGAGGTTTTGAGCTGTTCCAAGGTCTTGTTGAATATATCGCAAACGGTCTCATATTATGTCACAGTGCCTTGACATTTAGCCGCTAATATTGCATTGTGCTACAAATTTTCATCATATACTCGTGCAGTTTTTGTTTTTTTTAAAGTGCAGGTTAGTTGATTGAAGTCCAAATGAAAACATCGTCCATAACGATATTTTCCCCTCACAATTTCAATGTTGCAGTCGGTTCTGGATCGCATTACTTCATATCTCATCGGGACTAAGACATTCACGACCGTTGCGAAGCTCAAACTTGCTGAACTGTACAACCTGCAATACCTTATGGTAAGTAGAAAAAAGTTTCACGTATAAGATTGAATATTATTCATCATACGATTGTATTTTTGTTAGAGATATGTCTTTGCTTTAACGGCACGTCTCATTTCAGGACCACTGTGTCCAATCGTTTACAGATTTGCCGCAAATCAAAGCTGTCAAGGTAATTTCACCAATATCATTGCATGAGTATATGCGCGGTTTGTATGCGGAGAATGACACCAAATATAGATACATGTGGTTCTTTCGAGTCCACAGTTAGTAATTCAGGATACTCCTGAGTTCGAGTCCTTCTCCGATCGACTTCGCGGTTTGATCTGCGACAGAATTCTCGAATTTTAACCATAAAAACTCATCCGAATGCTTCGAATTTACGTGTCTTCACTATTCTCTTACATCTCTATTATCTTGATTGTTTTGAATAAAGTTTAGTTGAACTTTTTATGGATAACGCACGATAATCAAAATACAGAACATTATAATATGGAGATTTAATCTATCACGTGTATCACGAGTCAGTGGATGAAAACAGACCTCGCCGGGCACAATTTGCAAAAAGTTTGCATGTTTTGGTCCTTATATATGGTAAATGAATAAGCTAGAGAAAAGATTTCGAAAAATATAGGTCATTGGTCCCAGAGCCTGCTTTTAGGAAATTTCCGGCTTTGCACCTGGTTATGCTGTATTTCAGCTCACAGATGAGCTAGAGACGTGGTTTTTGGCTCAACAAGTTTGGAAAGTTATTTCCAACAACTTTTATGTTCAGACCTAAGTCGCGTAATCTACATTTAAAAATATATGACCCATTATTTAGTTTTTGGACAATAAATAAAATAGTGGAGCTTCAGCGAGATAGACGTTTACGGATTTTTATTTCATAATATCGAATGTTAAGCATCTATACATAAATAAATACAACTACCAAGAGTTTTGAGCAAAGCACCAAAGGCGAACAATGGCTCTGAATTTAGTTGAAATGCGATTTCTGAGAAACTTCAATTTTGATGTTGTCGCGCATAGCTCTTTAGCGAGACACCCGTTTTCTAAATTTTATATCATATAATACAAGTATGTACCTCCATACATAAACTAACAATACTAACGTGAGTTTTGAGGCACGCACCAAAGGCGAAATTTGGCTCTGAATTTCGATAAAATGCGAGCGATTTTTGTGGAATTTAATTTTGTTCTGATGTGTTGGCGCGCATAGCTCTTTAGCGAGACACCCGTTTTCTAAATTTTATATCATGTAATAAAAGTATGGACCTTCATACACGAAACAATAACACTACCAAAATAATTGAGCCATGCACCAAATGAGAAATTTGGCTCTGAAGATAGATAAAATGTATTTTGTTCTGCAATTTCAAATCGTGATGTTGTTTTGTCGCTTATGGCATATGTTTACTAAATTTTATATCATAAGATGCAAGTGCGGTTATATTATTTACATGAATAATGGACGATAATATAAAAGGAGAAAATCAGTCGAATTCAGTTGCTTCATTCAGAATTGAAGTTCTGTAGATCGGATCATCCGTGCTTAGCTTGCATGGTTTAATTCGCCGTGACGACATGATTCAGAATCACTATGCTCGTCCAATTTGGTGCCAGGAAACCGAAAATTGGAAGCTTTTATTGAACGAATTCATATGAAAACGACGAGAGAAGGGCGAGAAAAGAGGTACACGAGAGATGGGAACGGGGTCGTAAACTGCTAGAGGGGAGGGTGGGGAGGGAGAGATGAGAAGAAGTGCCGTTTTCCCCAGAATTCCTTCTCTATTTTTTCAATTTTCGCTTCCCTGGCACAAAATTGGACGAACATTGGACGAACAGAGGAACGAACAGAGATTCTGAATCCTGTCGTCACGGTGAATCCAACCACGTATTTCGCTAAGCACGCTTTGTTCTTAGAGACAAGTCGATTTAAAAAATATTTTGAAAAATGAAGTAGATAGGCGTAATCAGCATGAAATTCTACCCCGGGAACCTTCCTCGCGTAATTTTATCGCGTTCCAGAGTGGCGATACATGAAAATCTGGTTTCGACGAGCCGATGTCTGGAGCCAACAAAGGCTCTCTGTGCAAAATAAGTGCGCTCTTCGTTTTCAGCATATTTAATTACCCAAAGTACCAAGATATAGATAATCGACATTTTTTGCTGTGCCGGCTCTTGCTCGATTCTTATAAAAACAATAAATTCCTCGACAAGGCGGATGATCTGATCTACAGAACTCCAATTCTGAATGAAGCAACTGAATTCGACTGATTTTCACCTTTTATATTATCGTCCATTATTCATGTAAATAATATAACCGCACTTGTATATTATGATATAAAATTTAGTAAACATATGCCTTCATATCGAGCCATAAGCGACAAAACAACATCAAGATTTGAAATTGTAGAACAAAATACATTTTATCTATCTTCAGAGCCAAATTTCTCATTTGGTGCGTGGCTCAAATTTTTTGGTAGTGTTATTGGTTCGTGCATGAAGGTCCATACTTTTATTACATGATATAAAATTTAGTAAACATGTGCCTCGCTAAAGAGCTATGCGCGCCAACACATCAGAACAAAATTAAATTTCACAAAAATCGATTTTTTTCGAAATTCAGTGCCAAATTTCGCATTTGGTGCGTACATCAAAACTCACGTTAGTATTATTGGTTGATGTATATTACATATTTTACATATTTTACATATTATACATATTTTTATATTGGTACATATTTTTATTATGTAAGATAAAACTTAGTAAACACGTACCTAGCTAAAGAGCTATGCGCGCCAACACAGCACCACTGATTTAAATTTCACAAAAATCGCAATTTATCGAAATTCAGAGCCAAATTTCGCCTTTGGTGCGTGCCTCAAAACTCACGTTAGTATTGTTAGTTTATGTATGGAGGTACATACTTGTATTATATGATATAAAATTTAGAAAACGGGTGTCTCGCTAAAGAGCTATGCGCGACAACATCAAAATTGAAGTTTCTCAGAAATCGCATTTCAACTAAATTCAGAGCCATTTTTCGCCTTTGGTGCTTTGCTCAAAACTCTTGGTAGTTGTATTTATTTATGTATAGATGCTCAACATTCGATATTATGAAATAAAAATCCGTAAACGTCTATCTCGCTGAAGCTCCACTATTTTATTTATTGTCCAAAAACTAAATAATGGGTCATATATTTTTAAATGTAGATTACGCGACTTAGGTCTGAACATAAAAGTTGTTGGAAATAATTTTCCAAAAATTTTGAGTCAAAAAACACGTCTCTAGCTCATCTGTGAGCTGAAATACAGCATAACCAGGTGCAATGCCGGAAATTTCCTAAAAGCAGGCTCTGGGACCAATGACCTATATTTTTCGAAATCTTTTCTCTAGCATATTCATTTACCATATATAAGGACCAAAACATGCAAACTTTTTGCAAATTGTGCCCGGCCACCTCCACTGACTCGTGATACTCGTGCTATATATAAAAATGAAAGGAAGAAATAATTCAAAAGTAACTATTCCGGATATATGTATCTTTTCAGTACTCCCTTCTCCGCCGCATCTGAAAAATAGAGTAACATATTTTTTAAAATATATACCTCCACAATTTATTAAAGTACCCTATTGCTGCTATTGGACACACTTGAGCACGTATTTTCCGATATTATTAGTAGTCAATAAAGTAGGCATCCGAAAGAATGGTCATTGTGCAAGTGTAACTCAAATCAGAGTACTGACCGCCAATAATCGATACTTAGCCGTTAGCTCAAGCTGATTTTCGTAGTTGCTGTGCATCACTGGAATTTTTAAGTTGCACAACATGAAACATATGTGTTGTGCTATCACAAAATACAATCAAATGGAAGATTACAATCAATCGTTCTCTACCAGAACCGTGTATATTTAGTTGATTCGTCATTTCGATCACTTCTCTCCTATTTTATAGTGAACACTGGTAACTCGTTTTATTCTAGAATGATGGGTACTGCTTCAATCCGGCATTTAAAAGTCGTCATTCAAACTTGCAATTGTTTTTTGACATCACTACTTGCTCACCAATTATTACGATGACAGAAATCAGTAGGAGCACAACAATAACCGCGCAGGCGATCCACAGCTGTGGCGGAGCTGGAAATAGTACTTTGAGTGACATAATTAGGTCCACGCATCATCATTTCCATTCGTTTCACACACATAATTAAACCTAATTATATGTGATTCAAATCATTAGTGACAACAAAGAAAATTTATAATTAGTATCAGGCAAATAATCATAAATAAAACTCACGATGTGCCCACCACTTTCTTGCCTCAGCGGAGAACGAAGTGGCGGTCCTCCTGAATTTGTTTTCGAAATGTAGAGCATGGTAGAGTATAGATCAATGATAAGGAAGAATTGTTGTTGAAGTGAGCAAATTCATTATGATTTTATTTATATTTGATGAATTACCTTTTTGTTCTCTCCACTGTAATATGCTCTAGAATAGAGTTCGTAATTTGCTTTTCTTAATATCATACAAATGCCTAATTCAAAAAAAACATATTAGCGGGAAAAATCACACGTTTTCGTTCTCTCCACAGTAACAGTTTCTGGTTCCTCTGCTGAGAAGGCGACAGTTCGCTGGTTGCGCTCTTGCTCGACGAGTGGAGTAGCGGGCTGAACAAAAATATGCGATTTGATACGATCCCACTGATTCTGGTCACTATTTTTGCTTATTTTTGGAGAGTATTTTGGGCATTTTTGTATTGTTAACAATTCTACTTGTCGCTGGGTTCGGTCTTGCTCGAGGAGGGGAGTGTAGCGGGCTGAACAACAGTCATTATCCAAAATTTTTCAGGATTTTACGTGTTCATCGTTTTGATGGAATACAGAAAGAAAAACTAGGTGAACAGCACGATTGTTTTTGTGAATTTTGCAAGATGAGTAACTGAAAGGGTGAGATGCACGCAAGAATCTTGGAAACTGTAAAGATTTGGAAATCGCGCGGAATAGAATTCGAGAAACAATACAACGAGCTTCTCATTTTACAGATTATCTAAACCGTTCAAGTGGTTAGAAAGTGTATGAAATCGTGTTATCATTTTCCGAGTCTCAAATGGCATGTGCTGAAACATGAACATGTTGAAAATTGAAATTCGTACCGAGCTTGCAGCCGCTGCCGGCTCCACGCTCTCCAGCGAGTCGTCCATTTCAATGGGAAAGAGTGCCGCGGAATTGGGGAGGGGACACTAAATAGAGGGGCAATCAATGCTCCAAACAACCTGATAAGAGTGATATGACGTTGCCAATTGTGGATACTATGCCATCAATAGCGTGTTGATTCCTCGCACTAGGTCATGGCCGTTAAATGGTAATCCGACAGACATTAATCGATTCTAGGGCTAGACATGTACTCTACATGCTGTACTCTCTCGTCTGTTTGGTCGGCATGAGAGAGGGAAAACTAAGTCATATTATATTTGCGAAACCATACTTACTTTGCTCACACCCGGATGAAATTAGGAAAATGCTTGAAGATTGCAAGCTAATTATCACTCGAAAAACAATATCTGCATTCGATATCAGAGTTGCGTTTTCAAGAAGAAATCCGATCTGTAGCGAGGTTATCCTTCAAGCTGTCAATAATTCGCAGTTCATTGAGGTCAATCCTTGCTCGACTACTGTTTGTCAAGCTGAGTGATTTTGAGCGTCAGATAATCTCGTCATCTCTATCCTTCTTTGCTTTTCTTCCTCACTCTCGTTCTAGCCCTTTTTCATCCCCACTCCCGTTGAGTGTATTTGAAGAGATAGAGAGACAGAAAGGGGGGGGGGGGCGAGGGGAAAGAGATACAACGAGGTAGAGGCAGGTATACAAGAGAGTCGAGAGAAATATACGAGTGCTGGAAAAGTGCCTCATAACCGGAAAGGACAAGGGAATTTATTTTCTCTTCCGTTATTTGTTGCTCTATAATATTATTCCGATGTTTGCTGCAAATGCTTCAACTCCATGCAGATTAGAGTTCGTAGTTCGGGCCTTCGTCTCTTCATTTCCCACACTATCTCGACAGATCGAATGGCGAGAGAGTGTGTAAAATGAAGAGACCGTGATATCGTTTATCGATCTCTAATGCAGATTCCTATTTCTTTCTTCCTCGTTGACATCGTGGCATCGTTCTATCCGCTAAATTTCTCACATGTATTTATACTGCACTTTACTAGATGGAATGTCTCATCTGCTGTGAGCCAATACGCCATGCGCGACTGGGAGTGAACGCGTGCAGAGCGTGCGCGGCGTTTTACAAGTAAGGGTGAAGTCAGATGATAAGATTTAAATCTTTTTTTTTAAATTTTGAGTACGAAGTTCGGATCACCGTACCTTCATTCCACACACTCTTTCTCCACTACACCGGAAGTTAGAACTCTGGTGCGGTGCCCATGAACCGGAAGGTTCCACGGATTTTCCGAATTTTCATCAATTTGCCCGCAAAAAACAATCAAGCCTCCTGTGCAATTTCTATTGTATAATAAATCAGTACTGTTCGCTAACTCGGTGTAGAGGCCGAATCTGCACTACATAAAAAATAAATTTTCAGGCGGAATTCCATTTCCAAGATACCGCTCAAATGCAAGGGTGGGAAAAGAACATGCAGCGAACGGAGTGGGTTGATCTTTGAACCAACAAATTCTGTTATACACGTTTTACTCCGCAAAATGATGGCAAATGGACCGAAATTTCAATATGAGCTCACATAATGCATAGTTCAAATTATAATAACGATTAAATTTCTGATAACTCACTTGTGGAGTTATCTTATTGGAATGAATTGCATAATTTTCATATATGTTTCACGTGCACTATATCGATCAAATATATGAGAGGAATCACGAGATATTCGACCACTCCGCGGCAGTAGAGTTCAAGTTGGTCCTATCTGGCTGAAATTTTGCCTACACGTACTTCGAATGATGCTCTTTCAAACTGCGTCGTCAGAATTTTGATAACTGTCGTCATCCTCGTGATTCAGAAGGCCAAACTTGGCAATATCACTTTTCGACAGTCAAATCGCGCTCACTTAAGAGACCATCCACGAGAAAACGGGGCAATGGGCCAAGGGTCACGGATGGTCAAAAAATGAATAATTCCCATACTTTTTTCCTGAAGTGTGCATCCAAAGTTAGGGTGTCAGGCACCAATAGCTATTTTTAAAAAGCTACAGTAACCCCTCATTTTTGGGGTCGAAAAATTTGATATCTCAAATGTAAGAGATTTACACATTTTATGATGCATTTTCACTCATAGATAACGAATTTCAAGGTTAAAAGGGCGTAGCTTTCGACATTAAAAAGATAGAGCCAAAAAATCGATTTTTTCGGCCGAAATTGGGATAAATCGTTACATAGAAAATTTGTTTGATGATGGGGGGAGCTGTGTTTCACATTTTCTGATTCTACATGTCTTTTTGAGTATAAGAGATTTTTTTCAGAATTTTAAAAATGACCCATTTTGACCAAATTGCAGCCCGAACTTGAGGCTTTGGCGAAATTTCGCGAAAAGTCTTGGCATTTTTGAATGTAGATTCCGTTTACAGCTTTCAAGCACCTTCACATTGTGCATATGAGTCATTCTGAAGCAAATAAACACATTTCAATACAAAAATTGGCACAATACACAAATATTGAAATTTCGATTTCTTCAGTCGAAATTTCGCTATAGCTTAATGTTCTGACTGATATTTGGCAAAGAGTGCCTTTTTGAAAATTCTTGAAAAAACTCACATAAACTCAAAAAGAGATGTACATTATGAAAATGTGAAACATTTTTCTCCCATCACCATCTTGATTTTGTTTCGTAACGATATATGCCGATTTTGTTCGAAAAATACAGTTTTTCGAGCAAAACTTTTTAAATTCGCCTTTTTTGCAGGTTTAACCTTGAGATTCGTTTTCTACGAGTGAAAGTACACCAGAAAATATATAAATGTCGGACTTTTGAGAGATATTTTTTTTCGACCCAGAAAATCTGACCGAAATATTCGAAAAAATCAAAATTCCATTTTTTTCTCTTTTTGGCCATTTTTGTTTTGAAATAGTTTTATTGGCTTCAGAATAACTCATATGCACAATGTGAAGGTGATTGAAAGCTGTAAACGGAATTTACATTCAAAAATGCCAAGACTTTTCGCGAAATTTCGCCAAAGCCTCAAGTTCGGGCTGCACTTTGGTCAAAATGGGTCATTTTTAAAATTCTGAAAAAAATCACTTATACTCAAAAAGAATCAGAAAATGTGAAACGCAGCTCCCCCCATCATCAAACAAATTTTCTATGTAACGATTTATCCCAATTTCGGCCGAAAAAATCGATTTTTTGGCTCTATCTTTTTTAATGTCGAAAGCTACGCCCTTTTAACCTTGAAATTCGTTATCTACGAGTGAAAATGCAGAAAATGTGTAAATCTCTTACATTTGAGATATCAAATTTTTCGACCCCAAAAATGAGGGGTTACTGTAGCTTTTTAAAAATCGACTTAGAACCTTAGCTATTGGTGCCTGACACCCTAACTTTGGATGGACACTTCAGGAAAAAAGTATGGGAATTATTCATTTTTTGACCATCCGTGACCCCTCCCCGTTTTCTCGTGGAAGGTTTCTTAAATTATCATATCTCCGTTTAAAATAAATATAGAAGGCTGTTCTTTGTTTCAAATGAAAGGTGCCATCATGTTCTACAAGTTTATTTCATTAACATCATTCCAGGCCCACATCCTGGTGCGGCGCGGTCGGGGACACCAAAAGTGACGTAACTTTGGAAATCAAAAAAAACGGGGTTGAGTCATCATGCTTATGTTTTAGTACATATATGTGCGTAACTTATGGTAAAAATAGGACAAATCGCGGAGGGGAAAAAAAAGTGGCTCTCACTTTTGTCCGGTGGCCCGAAAAGGGGTACCTGACAGCAATACTTCTGAACCTCCTATTGCCCGTAATTGGGCTCAAATACTTCGAAAATCATCTAAAACAACATTTTATCTCGTTTCCCCAATAGCTGTACCATGGTAGTTGGCCAATAATTACGGTAGAACTTGAAATTTAAAAATCGATGTTTTGACTTTTTCAACTTGTGAGATAGGTCCACATGCGGTAAATCGCTTCCAAATAACATAAAAATGGCCCCCTAAACTAATCATACAAATGGCGTACCTGGAAATACCTTATTTCAGCTGAGGATTCCATGAAAAGGTGCAAAACTGTAATTTATGTCAAAATTGTCATAGCGACCCCGCCCTTGCAGAGAAATGTAACGAATGATGAGCTAAACATTTTATCTGTTGAAAGTTAGTTTCTATCTTTTCGTTGAAGGGCGCTACGAAACATGGAAGTAGGCACAAAACGACTGGCAACGCGCCCAGGAGAGCGCTAAATAGAGGGGAGGGCGAGGGAGGTCAGACGGCGAAAGCGGAAGACGGTTAGAGCGCGCGCTCTAGGGGGATTCCAGACCAATTTCAGCCAAGTTCTAGGATCCGTAGAGCCCTTCAACGAAAAGATAGAAACTAACTTTCAACAGATACAATGTTTAGCTCATCATTCGCTACATTTCTCTGCAAGGGCGGGGTCGCTATGACAATTTTGACATAAATTACAGTTTTGCACCTTTTCATGAATCCTCAGCTGAAATAAGGTATTTCCTGGTACGCCATTTGTATGATTAGTTTAGGGGGCCATTTTTATGTTATTTGGAAGCGATTTACCGCATGTGGACCTATCTCACAAGTTGAAAAAGTCAAAACATCGATTTTTAAATTTCAAGTTCTACCGTAATTATTGGCCAACTACCATGGTACAGCTATTGGGGAAACGAGATAACATGTTGTTTTAGATGATTTTCGAAGTATTTGAGCCCAATTGCGGGCAATAGGAGGTTCAGAAGTATTGCTGTCAGGTACCCCTTTTCGGGCCACCGGACAAAAGTGAGCGCCACTTTTTCCCCTCCGCGATTTGTCCAATTTTTGGCCATAAGTTACGCACATATATGTACTACAACGTGAGCATGATGACTCAATCCTTTTTTCTGATTTTCAAAGTTATGTCACTTTTGGTGTTCCCGACCGCGCCGCACCAGGATGTGGGCCTGGAATGATGTCAACGACATGCACTTGTAAATCATGATGGTAGCTTTCATTTGAAACAAAGAACGGCCGTCTATCTTTATTTTAAACGGAGATATGAGCCCGATTCTCTAAGAGTCGAACAATCTCGCACAGGGTATGGCACAGCATTTTTCTGGAAACTTGTAAAAAGGGGTTCTCGAAGGTGCTGAAAACAGTGATTAACTTTGTTTTGCGTCATCTCGACCGGTTGGACCAGGCTGCATGTAGGCACCATCTACATTTCTGATCAAAACTCTAGAACCGTTTCATGAATCATCTTCAAACTTGCACAGTGGTCGGAAAAGTTGACCATGATTCCAGCGATATGAAATTTCCATATTTTAAGATATGATAAATATACGAAAAATCAGTTCTCGAATATAAGTCAGAAACCATACCAACAAATTACATAGGCAAATGCATCTCGTTCTGGCGATCATTTTTCGTATCTAGGGTATGATGTTTGACCCCCGCTCCCAGAAGGTACGTGTATTTTTGTGACCCGTTTTTGGTCTCTGTGCCGCATATCATTGCACGGAGTGTGACGATTGAAATGTGTTTCATTGTCCACTCGTAATCCCAAGACAAAAATAGCGAAATTAACGTAACCGAGAGTGAAACTCATTTCATTCGTCACTCTCCGCGCCATTATAAGCAGCCCAGAGACTAACAATGGGCCACAAAAATAATTTTAACTCCTGGGAGCGGGGGTCAAACATCATACCCTAGCTACGAAAAATGATCGCCAGAACGAGATGCATTTGCCTATGTAATTTGTTGGTTTGGTTTTTGACTTATATTCGAGCTTATTTTTCACATATATATCATACCTTAAAATATGCAAATTTAATATCGTTGGATTCATGGTAAACTTATCCAACCACTGTGCAAGTTTGATGTGGATTCATATATCGGTTCACGAGTTTTGACCAGAAAAGTAGATGGTGCCTACATGCAGCCTGGCCCAATCGAGATTACGCAAAATGAAGTTTACCACTGTTTTCAGCACCTTCGAGAACCCCTTTTCACAAGTTTCCGTAAAAATGTTGTGCCACATTTTGGTCGACTCTTAGAGAATCGGGCTCATATGATAATTTAAGTGAGCGCGATTTGAATGTCGAAAAGTGATACGTTTGGCCTTCTGAATCACGAGGATGACGACAGCTATCAAAATTCTGACGACGCAGTTTGAAAGAGCATCATTCGAAGTACATGTAGGCAAAATTTCAGCCAGATAGGACCAACTTGAATTCTACTGCCGCGGAGCCCCCCCCCCCCCCAAATGGTCGATTCTCTCGCGATTCCTCTCATATAGTGAACGTGAAACATATATGAAAATGATGAAATTCATTCCAATAAGATTCCAACAAGATAACTCTACTCACTTGCAGATCGCAAGACGAACTGCCGACTGTGTCGCTTCATGCGATTCAGGGAAATCATGGAGAAAGCTGTAGGCAATTCGAATGCGGAAACAGAAGAATCGACTTCCACGGAGGATATTGTCTCTCTAAAACAAGGAAGGATCTCGAGTTTCATCAATCACGAAAGGTTCCTTCATAGTTTTCATTCTGGTAAATTAATTTATGGTAATTATGATAATTATGGTAATTATGATAATTATGGTAATTGTGGTATTTATGGTAAACCATTGGTAATTCATCACTTGGGAACAGGGGATATTAGGCTGTCAATTTTCAGGTAATTTTGAGATTTTCGATTGTGTTTCAGATGCTCTAGAAAACTGATAAGCTCATGAGCTATGTAGCGCAACATACACGAAGATGAGCCTAAATGGCCTGATTGAAATCATAGGTGATAGCTTCACAACAAATGACTCTCTTGATTGCGCGTGAGTTCTCGCTAAGAAGATAAATGAATTCAGCTTCTACGATGCTGAACCCTCCACTAGCACAACTCCACTGATGTATCGACTCCGTAAGGGATACAGGTTAGATATTCTATGAAGATTACGCCGTCGAATACGCCTGAACAAATTAAATCTTAATATAAATATATGAAATCATGTTGCAGTTTGATGTGCCTAATTCGATATTCGGGCGAACTCGCTAAAAGAACCATTACCGATCCTGAAAATGAAATTCACGTCAGTGGATTGGTACGTAATTTGCGTTGTTTGAATATGCTATTTTACGAATGATCGAATGATGTATTTTGATATGTTTTGATTCAACATAATCCTATCGTTAATACAATCCTTATTAGACGAACTTCAGCAAACAATATTGGTTGATTCATGGTCCATTATAGGTACTGGTCCCTGCCAAATATTCTACGTACATGGAACACGAAAATCTTCGAAAGCAGGCAATGAAAGCATTCGCCAGTCTTGCGTTTGAAGATTTCCGACATCTGGATGAGGAGAGTAAAGTGAGCGAAATCGTCACAAATTTCTTGTTTTTTCAAGGATTTTTTTGTTTTTATTTTGAAGGATTTCATCATCAAAACAAGCCACGACGTGATGAATGCGCTAGACGCTAGCTACAGGACTGCGCACCACTTTCCGGAAGACGCAAATGTGTAAGTATCATTACATTCAAATAACTCTTTTACAGTGCTAAGCTGCAAATGAAGGTTATGAAAAAGCGCTTATATAATTTAATAAGTGTATTTAGTCGACTACCAGACCTACGCAATATAAACTAATAATTAAACTTCGATAAATAGACAACTACCCGTTCAATTCCGCATCATTTTCCACCCGCGAAGCGGTCGGCGGGTACCCGCCAAATTCCGCGGGTACCCGCGATGCGATCCCATCCTCTTCTTGCGATCCCATCTCTTCTTGAAACATATCTATTATTTTCAATTTCAATTGACTCGTGGAGCGCAGACCAGTTCGGTTTCGCAACTACCCGCGAAATAAATAAACAACTACCCGCGAAACCACTGTATTAGAGTGAGAGAACTCAAAGTCAATTCCGCCAAACAATTTCGCGGGTACCCGAATTGTTATGTTTCATCATTTATCGAAGTCTACTAATAATGCATGCAATGTTATGTCATTTCATAATTCATTATTTTCAATAACATACATTGTTTTAGTCGCTCTCCTGGGTATACGACCTATCTCCGGGGTGTGCAAGATCTGGATCGCTTCTTCGCTGATTGTACTGATGATGTGGATAAAGAAACAGTAATCAGGTTAGAATTTTCGGAAATATGTCCTACTTTTTCTTCACTTTTTGAAGCACTAGCTCGCATGAAAAATATTTCGTCATGCCGAACGAAATACATCGAAGGCTCCATGGCATACCAGTTCTTGTCAGTGAACTCGAGAGGCGCTTCGATCGATCCCTGAACAAGTGCAGGAAGTATTACAAGAAAGTGAAGCCAACGGACGTCGAATTCGTAGCGCTGCTGGGCCTATCTGTATGGAACGACGGTTCGATGTTTGTCAATGTTGTGTCTATATTTTTAAATCTCGTGGATGAATTAATATTTCTAAAATTCTACTAATTATCTTTCCATTTTCAATTAATTGTGAATAGAGTTCGAAATTCGTCACAGTTTCTTCATTTACCACATTCGCTCGCCACTAGATCGGTTTAGAGCGTATGACAAATGAAGTGACGCTTATAAGAATTACGAACTCTGATCTTCACCTACCTTTACCTGATGGAAAAAATGACAAGATTATTGAATATATATATTTTAAAATATTTCTCTTCAGAAATCGCCAATATCAACGAGAAAATGCTACAACTTTCAATGAGAAATAGATCAATGATCATGAAAGAAATGCACGTGTACTATTCTGAGCAAGGAAATTTCGAGTACGCCTACCGGATAGGCCAACTGTTCTGTGCTCTCGTAAACTTCCAGGTTACAACATGTTTTTTTTAAATTAACGGTCCCATTTACTGATCTCTACCGTTCAATATATTTGCAAAATTTTCAGAACAACAAGTTGAAGTTGGACGAGGAATTTCATTTGTATCGCCTAATGAATATGTTCAATGATTACTATGATAAAAATGGAGAATGATTGCAAATTTGAGGGTCATTTCTTATCAATACAAGTGAATATAGGTACGGTGTAGAGCGACAAATTGTGCGAAACTGTGTCGCTTTAGTAGTTATGTGAGCGAATCTGCTCTCCCTATGGAAACATCATGTTTGCTCATTTCCCTCTCTCTCTTTCTCTTATGTTTGATGGACTGAAATCGGCACAAATGACCAAAAAATATTTCAGCCTTGACGAGAAATAACGAGTTGAGATTACCGTCGACACAATGTGATTATTGTAATTCAAGCAATGCCATCTCTCGCTCACAACATGCTTAACTCTCACCCATTGTCTTGGCGGGAAAATTCGAATTTATCTAACACTTGGAAGTTATGATAGCGTCCTTAAGCTCCTTGCCATCATTATTCTCCCTTTAATAGTTCCTCAAGTCTTCAATGAAATGTCACTGGCGAGCATGCCACCGGACATCATCCGAATGATTATGCCGATGTCCGATCGACCAAGCCGTTTCAAACTCGTGAGTACCTCTAATTTCATCTCATCAACCTTTCTACAACATCTGACAAAAATATAATTTGTCAGATCAGCCCACTATGGTACTCTCTAGTGATGAAATACTATGCGAAGAAAAAGCCTGAATTCGAAATGAAAAGGCCTGTCAAGTCCGCTGAAATTGTACCTGGAGATTCAGAGACAGTGGCATGAAGATAACAATGGAATTCGAGGAACGGTATTTGGGATATTTCGATGAAGCACTCTGGATCAGAGTGGGACAAAAACAGGACGCAAGTGGGCAAAATGTTAGTTTTTGCCGGTAATCATATTTATTCTAAACTATATTTCACAGTTTTTTTTAAGATAGCCAGTGTCGAATCGTCCCCTTTGCGCATCGTGACCGGGCTCACCGAAAAATTTCAAGGGGTAAGACTGCACAATTTGTAAGGCTTTTTCACGTCTGTGAAATCTGTATGCATCAGAAGGATGCGTAAGAAAAGTGCATAATATGCGAGAGTAAAATCGAGCTTCCAATAGTTCTAATTCAGGTCGTTCGAATGTTGTCCCTAGCCGTTCGTAACGCGATAAGATACATCTAACTTAATCGCAAGTTCAGCCCAAAACACGTCTCTCAATTTCATTATTGGAGCAATTGTATGCTCTTTTCTACTTATGTTAATGTTCATGCCGTTTTTTGTAATATTCATTTTGACCTACATTATCGTTTCGATTCACTTGATAGTCGCAGTTGGCATCTGGATCCATATCATTGCTTCGCTACTGATATCATTAATTCTCGGCTTCCTACTTTACATATTTGTGTCTTTGCTATGCATTCCGTTCCAAATAGCCTTCCAAACAGTTCCACTGTCTGATTGGCTTCTTTTTATCGACAATCCTAGCACATTTATGTACCCATTCATGCCGTTGATTCGACTGTGTCAGTATTTCCCCGGCCCTAAAGCAGCTAGAATGCGCTCGAACCTGAAGAAACAACTGGAGTTGTGCACTCAAATCGAAGTATTTCGAATCAAAGATGTGGACATTTTCACATATGAGTCACTACGTCTCTGCCTGGGTTCAGTTCAAATCGGACGGCTAGAAATTGAAGTGAAGTGCTTTGACGACCCAAAATTCCAGCAAGAAATCAAGTGAGTCGAACAATTATTATTGGATGGACATTTTGTCATGCCCCTTTCGTCCCCTTGTATTGTATCTCCACATAGTGTTATTATGGGCTCCATGGCATTGTATATTTCTTTAGTGATCTCTGGTGAGGTAAAAAAGGAGGTATTGTTTGAGAAACAGTCTCATTGCAGAGCTGATGTAAAAACACTCGCTGGGAAGCTTGGAGTCAGCAATGGGGGGGGGGTATGACATTTGAGCAACGACATTTGCGCAACGGGGTAAAATACGACAAATGAGCAACAAATTTTGCACATGCGACATTTGCGCAACGGGCCATAACTCCCTTCAGGATCATCGTAGAGTGCCCAGATTGGGTACGTTGGGTAGCTATGGGTTTACTCTACCGTAACCCACACTGGTCTTTGGTCTTTCTCCTCGGGGGCGACATTTGCGCAACGGGACATAACTCCTTTCAGGATCATCGTAGAGTGCCCAGATTAGGTACGTTGAGTAGCTATGGGTTCACTCTACCGTAACCCACACTGGTCTTTGGTCTTTCTCCTCGGGGGTGACATTTGCGCAACGGGCCATAACTCCCTTCAGGACCATCGTAGAGTGCCCAGATTGGGCACGTTGGGTAGCTATGGGTTCACTCTACCGTAACCCACACTGGTCTTTGGTCTTTCTCCTCGGGGGCGACATTTGCGCAACGGGACATAACTCCTTTCAGGATCATCGTAGAGTGCCCAGATTAGGTACGTTGGGTAGCTATGGGTTCACTCTACCGTAACCCACACTGTTCTTTGGTCTTTCTCCTCGGGGGCGACATTTGCGCAACGGGCCATAACTCCCTTCAGGACCATCGTAGAGTGCCCAGATTGGGCACGTTGGGTAGCTATGGGTTCACTCTACCGTAACTCTACCGAGGAGAAAGACCTTACTTTTGGGTATATTCCACACCACGTTAATTTTGGGTATATTCTCCCACCACCTTAATTTATTTTTTTCATTTTTCATCTTAATTTTTCATCGTGAACAACAAAGATAACAAGAAATCCATTGAGGATATCGGGTGAAGAATCGAACACTTCGTAGAGGATCGCCTACGCCTTTCATATGATAAATTCCGTTGCTCAAATGTCGCCCCCGAGGAGAAAGACCAAAGACCGGTGTGGGTTACGGTAGAGTGAACCCATAGCTACCCAAATTACCTAATCTGGGCACTCTACGATGATCCTGAAGGGAGTTATGGCCCGTTGCGCAAATGTCGCCCTCGAGGAGAAAGACCAAAGACCAGTGTGGGTTACGGTAGAGTGAACCCATAGCTACCCAACGTACCCAATCTGGGCACTTTACGATGATCCTGAAGGGAGTTATGGCCCGTTGCGCAAATGTCGCTTGCGCACCTAATTTTGTCGTTGCGCAAATGTCGTTGCTCAAATGTCATACCCCCAGCAATGGACTTATCATCAATGGTCGAATAATCCAATAATGTTATCCCCATCGAATAAATTCCGCATAGTTGTGCGTATTTTTAGTAATTTAAATTATTTTGTTTTGTGCACATACTACTAAAACGTTAATGTATCTTGTACAATGTATGTATTGTATCAGGTTGGAACAAAAGTTTTGCACGATTTTCAAATTTTCGTTTCCGGCATACCCTGTCCTATTTGCAAAATTATTTAATTTTGTTTCATTTATGCGTTGAGGGCTTGGATCATAGCTGCCCACGCCGGCGGCGTCGGCAGGGGGGTGGGCAAAACATCCATGACCCCCGGTTCATGGAAGGACGGGGGTGGGCACGAATCTTGCCCACCCCCCGTCCTACTATGAACCCCGGGTCATTGTCAAAAAATCGATAGTAGGTCATGGGTAGGTCAAGATTAAGTATTGTACCAATCAATAGTACAGTTCTTCCTGATACTGTATATAGCTACCGTAACCCTGATTACTGCGAACTGTTTTTTTTCAAAAATTGAAAATACCGTACCCTAATTTAAAAATCAAAGTACCGTACCCAATCGATAGTACAGTACCACCAGATACCGTATCCCACTACCGTAACCCTGACTATCGCGAACTAACTTTATTTTTAAAATGTCCTGGTGACGTGCACAATCGGTCTGGTGTCGTGAACGATCGATTGTACAGTACCCAACGGACTACCGTAACCCAGTTCCTTGGGTCAGATCTAGTTCCTTGGGTCAAACGCGGGAAGCTGATTTGCAACAACCATCTTCGAGAGCTGTCGAGGCAGTATGAGCTGCCTGACTTCAAACACTTCATTCATTCGAAGCGTGGTGACGTTAGATGCGGTTTTCCTCGACCGAATCATCACCGAAATGCTCTCCCTCCTTGGGGATGGCTTACCTACGACCAGTCCAAAGCGATCCTTGAATCCGATGGATACCTTCTTCACCCAGGGACGCGTGAGTTATTTTTTGCCATTTTCTTTTTACAGGAGCAGTAATTGCAACTTCATTGAATTGCTAGTAATATTTAAAATTGTTACAATGAAAAACTTTTTAAAAAATAAACTATTACTTACAATATGATTGCATTAGAAATGTATACATCACTTTAGGTTATAAGCTTCGTTAGATATGCTTTCAGCCCTCTGCCATGACGACTACGATTCATTGCGCAGTATGTCGGTCGATGACGGAGGCGAGGCAGAGACGGTCGGTGAAGGCCAATGCGCAACGGATCTAACGGACCCGCCATTCGTCCATCAAGAGCGCAAGCCCCGGGTATCTGTCCATCCTACGAGGAAAATGTTCTACGATCTCGCTAGAGGTTTGTTCGTTGTTTATTTGTTGATTGTTAAGTGCTTGTCTTTCATTAAATTATTAGAATCATAATTGCCATAATTACAGTTGCTGGAGTGAGGAGAGTCGAGTGCAGGAAGAAATACTCCGAGTTGGGCGTGCGTGGAAAGCGCTATCGTCTCCATGCAGCCAAGGTTCTTGGCAATCTGATCATCGAGATGCTGGCGGAGACGGAGGAGGAGCAAGACCTGCTTCGGGCTGCGATCAAGGCCGCCACCGTGGGCAGACAACCAACCATCGAAGACTCGAAGCTCATCCACGATCTGCTAACAACGGCCGCCGAGAACTTCCGTTTAGCGAGGAATGCTCAAGAGAGGGTTCAACTTCTTTCCCTTTATGCAAGGGATATACCATACAGGTTAGAATATCAAAATCTCGACGAGAAACGATTACGTGACCTATTCATTCTTCGCACTCTCTCACAACTCTATTGCTAAAAATACCCCCTCGAAAAATCGTTACCAACTCTTTGTCAGACTTATGGCGGAGTACGTGGAAGGGCTCTCGGAGAGAATCTGGAACATCGCAAAGAAGCGTGCGATCGATAGTGCATCCTACACTCCACCTAACAACAGCAAGGAGCGCTATAACCCCACTAAACTGAATTTTTTCGTCTCCTTCATTGCCAGGTAAATTTAGAAATAAATATTTAAACAGTTGTATTCTAAGCCCATTTATCTTGGTCGGCCTACCTTGGGGATCCAGAAGAACTAAGGACTCCCACGGAGAGAACGTGGAGCTTCCGAATATGATCATGCGGACTGGGACTTACGAGACTATAAGGCTTTATGAGAAGTGAGCAAGTTTTTTTCTTAGCCTGCCTATGAATTTATTCAGGTACATGCGAGACAGTGGAAGATCTGATTTGATCCTTTCAAATTCTACAACATACCGCATATTCTCTCGCCTTCCTGCAATGAAGAGCCACGCCAAAAGTTGCATAGACTATTTCGAGTCCTCTGCGAGCTCTGCGAGTTGATATCTTAGTTCTTTGAATAAGACCAATGTTTTAGGCAATTCTCGACATCGATCGAATGCTTTCCGAGCTGGAGACGATGAATTTGCTCGATCACGGAGAGGTGAATGGATTCAAGACGTCGTTCCGTCAAATAATGGAGTATTTGAACAGCAATTTCAAGTATTGTTTGACTAATGAATAATTTTATTTAATTTCGTTTAGACTTCATGCGAAGATGCAGAGTTACTACTCAGATCACTGCTTAACTTGGGGATTAAGTGATACTTCAAATACATTCCTAATCGCTCCTCACAGTCATTCCCACCAGAAGAGATGTGCTGACTGCAAGGGAGTGGATGAGATCATCGAGTGAGTAGCAGAACATCACTGCATCTATTGAATCTGCTTATTCCAGGAAGGTCAACAAGACTCTGGTGGAGATCAAGGATGAAGCGACGGGAGCGAAGAAGCAGAAGCTGGCCGAGTTCATCGTTGAGTACGGATACAACGTGAAGAAGCTGTACGAGCTGAAAGCTCACCATGCACGGAGCGTTTTCACCTCTCTGGAAAGAGAGAGAATCATTGGCAGTTTGGAGGAAAATCAATGTTTGCTCGTCTCACATTCGTTTATTGAGTAATCACATTCAGGCTTTCTAACAGCGGATTACGTCCAAAAATGGCTACCAGCTTTCTTCAAAGAAAGCCAAAAGATGTGGTTTGGAAAAAACGGAAAATCGTGAGCAAATCAATTGTTTATTATCTCTATTGATGAATTATAGTTGGCATATAACACACAGTCTATGCAACTGCACTGGCAAGCTAGTGCAACATTCTCTTATCCACCTCCTGGATGAACAGGAACAGGTAGAAGAGCATTATATTCCCTCCATATTAATTTCATTCAGAATTCTACAATCGTGGTCGCACTGCTGAATCATACTCTCTCGCAACTGCACACGATGGGTATCACCGCTGTCCACCTCAGGTTAATATAGTTCCTTAAAAATTGTCAATACTGCTCACATCTCGAAATTTTTAAATATTGGGAGAGTATTTTCAACCATATTTCTCAATAATTGTATTAAGGTCGGACAACGCGGCGACGTACCATTCCTCGCAAACCATCGCATCCATGCCTCTTCTCGCTGCTGTCAACAAGGTCGATGTGCTCTCCTGGTCTTTTAGTGAGGCCCAGACGGGGAAAAGTTCGAGCGATCGAGTGGCGGCGCTAGTCAAGCGAAAAATGAGGAATTTTATCAATAAGGAGAACGATGTGTCGAATGTGGAGCAGATGCTGGATGCCATTATTGAAGAGAAACAACTTCAAGGTGTTTCGGCCTACATTCTCAACGTGGAGCACATTGAGAATTCCCCCACGAAGATACCAAAAATCTCTCAGTTTGGACACTTCAAGTTCGTCGACTCTTTTCCTACTGCATGGCGATATTACCGGATTGGACAAGGAGTGAAGTTGCCGAAACTCAAGGAGGGCAAGGCGATCTACACTGTAATCAGACAAGGAGGGAAGTTGGCCTGCAAAGAAGTGAATGCCAGTGATTGGAAGAGTCTGTCCGAGGGCACTCCAACTCAATTCTGGTTTTCCCCTCCTGAACCTCAACCCCATCATCGCCTCGAACCGAACGACGAGGACGATGAGGAGGCCACTGGACGACCCCTTTTCCACAATCCCGCTGCTGCCCATCGAGAGAGTCTGTACTACTGTAGTGTGTGCGGCTCCTCGTTTATACGCTACAGCAATCTGCTGCGGCACATCGATGGAGGGAGACATAAAATACGTCCAGACAGGGCAAAACATCTTCATCTTCATCTGTGACATCTTCGACAAAACATTAGGCCTCTTCAAAAGAGCACTGGAGGATATGCAGCACGATCTGACTCTCTCTCCTCTCAATGAAGCTATCAACAAGATTCGCTCTGGATACGAACCCCCATTGCCGGAGGGATGGGCTCTCCGAGTAGGGAAGAAGGACGGCAGGCTACCAGAGAAGGCGAAGAAGCTCATCACCGATCTCTTCAACGAAAGACTGAAGAAACATCTCAAGCTGAGAGAGGACGAGGCGTGGAACAACATGAGAGCGGATTCTTCGACTGCACCCGAAGACAGGCTCACCAGGGAACAAATCAAGAATCTACTCAACACCCTGCTCCAGAAGTCGAAGCAGAAACCGAAAGCTCGCCAAACGAGAGGACTTTCGGAATCTGATGAGATGGGAGATGATGAGGAAGAGGGAGTTTTCTACGAGGAAGTGGATGTCGGGAAGGAGAATGTGTTTGTAACAGAACATGACATGCATGATTTTATTATCATGGAATTGGATACACATTTTACCGATATTTTCAATCCAGTTTTTTTCGGACTATAACGTTGGTATGATTGATTTTGAATAGTTGCTAGCTCTTTCAGTCTATTGTCATGAATGAAAATATTCTCAAATACGATTTGTACTCATTCGATAAATGCATCAGAAGATAGTGGAATGTGGAGACTTTCCTGCCCACTAACAAGCGGAAGCAATAATATCTGGACACTTTCCGGAGTGTGATCATTGTTGTTATTCAGAGGCACTGAGCAATTTTGGCAGGATTCCGAGTTGAAAACAACATAGAAAGTGAAGAATAAATGGATAGGGTAGAGAAATAGGTGATCTATTGAGAGCCATCGCGTTGACTCTCAACGATCATGTCAATAATCGCATTCACAAACACTCGATTTGTTGGGCAGTAATCATGGACGAATCAACAATTTGATCGTATTTGAGATGGTAACTGACCAAAACATGAAAATATAAATGAATCTGAGCGATTTTAACACAAAAATTGAAAAAGTGCAATTTTCGATTTTTTGTCTTGGGCACATACTTTAGCCTGGTGAGACCTATTCTAACCCCTACCGATTCGCGACAATATTTTTTCTAGACTAATATGAGTATGGAGAATCCGAATCTGTGTTCAGAAATTACTTAAAGAGGGGGTCCTGAAACGAGTACGATTTTTTAAATGAATTTCGATCCATACCCTTCTGCTATAAGTGGTTCTCCCGCTTCAAGAAAGGGGAGTTTGGTCTCGATGATCAACCAAGCTCTGGACGCCCTCCCTCCCTCGATCAGCCTCTCGTTCTCCGCACACTGAAGCGCAAGCCCATGGCCAGTGTGCGTGAGTTGAAGAAGGATACTGGTACTCCCAGATCAACGGTGTCCGATATCCTCCATCGATCTGGGAAGAAGCCGAAACTCCCACAAGTGATTCCCCATGACCTCTCCCCCGAAGAGCTGAAAAATCGTGTTCAAGTCTGTCGTGAATTTCTCCATCGTAGATCCAATCTTCGATGGGTCAATTCCATCATCGCTACAGATGAGAAGTGGATCACGTACGATAACCCTGTGAGGAGATTGCAATGGGTGGATTCAGATGAGAAGCCCACGCCCGTCCCGAAGAAGGAAGAGCACGGAAAGAAGGAACTCCTCTGCTTCTTCTTCTCAGTGCTCGGTCCCATCTAGTGGGAGATCCTCGCCCCTGGCACCAGCATCAATGCCGACCTCTTCTCTGAACAACTGGAAGATGTCGCGATCAGAGTCCCTCCCAGACTCCTGAACCAGGGCAAAATTCTTCTTCTGATGGACAATGCTCGCCCACATCGAGCGAAGATGACCCAGAAGAAAATGGACGAGCTGAAGATCGAGAGGATTCCCCATCCACCGTATTCCTCGGATCTCTGCCCATGCGACTACCACTGCTTCCGCTCTCTCTCTGACTTCTGCAAAGGAAAGAAGTTCACGAATCGAGATGAAGTTGTGAGGGCTTTCGTGAATTGGGCGGTCTCGAAGAAACCCGCATTCTGGAAGAGAGGAATCGAGACCCTGCCCAATCGCTGGAGGGAGGTAGTGAGAAAGAAGGGGGCGTACATTGGCCACTGAGAATTGTAAAGCATTGAATAAAAAATAAAAACAAAAAATTATACGAACTTTCCGGACACCCCAATACTTCAGTGAATTTTTAAACTCCCTCTTAGATATTTTTGTTCCCATTAAGCGTGGCAAACCTTCCTCTGGTTATCCAAAATATCTTAGCCAGCTGCATGACAGGCTGCATAAATTACATCAGGTTGCCCCTAACTGCGATACTACACATTCGCTAAGAGCGAGGTTTGATAATGCCCTAAAAAGTTTCGAGCTAAAACGAGAAAGTAACGCAGTCAATTCAAAAAACCCAAACCACTTTTTCCAGTTCTGTAAATCCCGCTTTAAAGTAAACACATCCTCCCTCCCTGGTATTATTGACAGTAACGGGAACGTTCTCCTAACAAATAAGGATAAAGCAACAGCATTCTCTAAATTCTTCTCAAAGGTTCAAACGCCTCCTTTGCACTCGCGTCTTCCTATACCTTCTTGTCCTAACTCTTCTTTCGATCTCCCTTTCATACCGATTAGTGATATTCTAAACGCCATTTCCCAACTAGTCCCAAAAATCAATGGTTCTCCTGACAATATTCCCAATTTAGTCTATACCAAGTGTAAATTCTCTATTGCGAATCCCCTCTCTATAATTTTTAACATTTCCCTAACTTCTGCTTTAGCTCCCTCTCAGTGGAAAGTTGCTCATGTCAAACCCATCCCTAAAAAAGCAGGAAATGCAGGCATCTCAAATCATCGCCCCATCTCCCTTACAATTACTGCTTATAAAATATTTGAAAAAATTCTTATTAATGAATTAGTATCCTATTTAGATGCGCATTCTCTTCTTGATACGCGCCAAGCTGGGTTCCGTAAATGTAGAAGCACCACATCTTCCTTATGTGAAACCCTCTCCTTCTATGCTCAGTCCTTGACCCACAAAAAATCAGTAGATTCCATATTTTTCGATGAGAGAGATGCCCTTTCATTCATTCATTCATTCATTCATTTATTCCGTTAGGTGAGATTACAAAAAAAAATAACGAGAGGGTTTAGAATAAACGGATGTCCGTCGATTGGATCGAATCGGTTGAAGGTTGCTAGGCAGCAAGGGTATGGGGAGGGGAAGGGATCAGAGATCAAGCCATTTGGCAATAATAGATGGGGGGGTAAAAAGTGTGGGGTTGTGAACGGATGTAACTAGAAAAAACATTCTGCGAAGAACTAACACATTCTATGGGAAGTGCATTCCAAATCGACAAAGTTCTAGATACAAGAGTAGAATTAGAATTATGCGGTATAAAAGGTAGTGATATACGAAGGGGATGAGCATTTCTGAGAGGTCGAGTGAGAGGCGCGCGAGTAAGCAGGGAAGAAATATCAAGAGAATATTGGTTGTGGACAATGGAATGAAGAAACAATATATCAATTATGAATCTACGTTGTTCTAAAGTCATTAGATTAAGCTCATTAAGCCGATGCTTATATGATACAGAGGGGAGGGAACAGCGTACATACACGGGTAAAATCGCGTTGAACTCTTTCAAGCTCTTTAGTCAAAGACACACTATTTACAGGATTCCATATAATGGAGCAATATTCTAGATTTGGGAGGATGAAAGTATTATACGATTTGAAATATATAAAAAAAAATATATATATATATATAACTCAATGAAATATATATATAACTCAATGGAGTTGCTACGAAAGGATTTAAAAATGAGATTAGATTTGGCGCGGGCTTTAGAAATAATCTTAGTAATATGGGACGAGAAAGAAAGTGAGGGGGAGAAATGCACTCCAAGATCCTTAATGATACATTTACTGGGGTCATTGCTAGGTTCGTTTAAAATAATACCATTAATCGTGAATTGTCTATGGGGGTTATGTCGGCCATAGTGGACAATGTGACATTTGGTTTCGGAAATGCCAAGATTCCATTGAGAGGACCAGTTAGCAACAATATTTAGAGCGGATTGCAAATCATCTGAGAACAAAGGGGCTTCAGCGAACAACTTAAGGTCATCTGCATATACTGAATAATAAATAGAGTTAGGAAATTGCGTGCAAATATCATTGATGAATAAGATAAAGAGGAGAGGCCCGAGACAAGATCCCTGTGGCACGCCGGATATGATCGGGGACGGAGGGGAAAAAGAGGTGCCAATAAAAACAGATTGCGTACGACCGGAAAGATATGCGTGGAACCAGGATACAATGCGATCAGAGAGGCCTAATTCCGACAATTTGTGCAGCAATAATCTATGATCAATAGAATCAAAAGCTTTTCGGAAATCTATATAAATTGTGTCAAAAGGAGTTCCATTCCTGGAGATGCGAAGATAATGTGAATAAGTCTCAGCAAGATTAGTGGAAGTTGATCTACAATTTCTAAAACCAGTTTGATGTGGATCAAATAAATTATTCTGGTCAAGAAAAGTTGTGATTTTGCTTATAACTATCTTCTCAAAAACTTTACAAACAGATGAAGTCAGCGAAATAGGACGAAAATCTATGATGGAGTTACTAGATTTTTTGGGAATGGGTTTAACTAAGGCTTGGCGCCAGAGATGGGACCTGGGAGGTTAGCAGAGATTTGTTGAAAATAGTAAGTAGAGGAGATATAACAGACAATTTACACCTCGAAAGAACGATACTAGGAATATTGTCGGGAGTTACATTCACTTTGGGAGCAAGCTTACTAAGTGCACAAATAACTTAAGTACTTTGTTACAGTACTTAACTTTTCCCCTTATTACAGTACTTTACTTTTCCCTAGGCTTCTAAACGAACATATCGAAAATCGGCGATTGGCCACCTCTTGCCAATGCCATTCTTCATCACTTAGTAGCTGCAGTCGTGCGGAATCTCCTCTTGATCGAGCCCCAGATTTTTTGCCGATTCAACAGAGCGATATGCCTCTTATTACCGTACTTTACTTTCCCCAAGGCTTCTAAATGGACATATCGAAAATCGAGGACTGACCAAATCTTGCCAATGCCATTTTTCATCACTTAGTAGCTGCAGCAGAGCGCAATCTCCTCTTGATCGAGCCCCGGATTTTTTGCCGATTCAACAGAGCGATATGCCTCTTATTACCGTACTTTACTTTCCCGAAGGCTTCTAAATGGACATATCGAAAATCGGGGACTGACCACCTCTTGCCAATGCCATTTTTCATCACTTAGTAGCTGCAGTAGAGCGGAATCTCCTCTTGATCGAGCCCCAGATTTTTTGCCGATTCAACAGATCGATATGCCTCTTATTACCGTACTTTAATTTCCCCAAGGCTTGTAAATGGACATATCGAAAATCGAGGACTGACCACCTCTTCCCAATGCCATTTTTCATCACTTAGTAGCTGCAGTAGAGCGGAATCTCCTCTTGATCGAGCCCCGGATTTTTTGCCGATTCAACTTTTTTCATGGATCGCAAATTATCTTTCGAATAGATCTCAATGCGTAATTATCGAAAATATTATGTCTTCTCCCACAATTATCACCTCAGGAGTGCCTCAAGGATCTTGCATTGGACCTCTTTTATTCATTCTATTTGTTAATGACCTGGCTAAAAGACTTCCTTCTGAAGTTAAATACGGTATTTATGCAGATGATCTTAAGATCTATGCAAAAGCTCCTCTTCACTCCCATTTCCTCCAGTCATCAATTCGCTAAAGTTTAATGATCATATCACCAAAATTATCTCAAAAGCAAGAGCCCAAGTAAACATTATGTTCAAATGCTTCTACTCCTCTGATCATTGCTTGTATAGCCGCGCATTTGTGACTTTCATCCGACCATTACTCGAATACTGCTCAGTTGTATGGTCTCCAACTGCGGTTGCTCTTGCAAATTCGATAGAAAGCGTTCAACGTAACTTTACGCGTCGTATTTTTGCCCGTTGTAATATTCCGTACACATCCTACCCTCAAAGAATTTCCCTTCTTTCTTTACAAACAAAGGCGAAGGCGTTGAGCAAAGGCGTTTAATTTCTGATCTCCTCTTTCTTCATAAGTCTATTCATGGCTTCTACTCTTGCGATCACTCCTCTCTTTATAAAATCTCGCCACTCACTCGTAATCTTCGTAGAGCTCACGCGTTGCGTCTTTCTTTGCCTTTCACTACTCCTAAGTCTCACTCGAGTTTTGTGACGAGGTCTATCGATAGATGGAACGTGCTCTCCAATGAAATCGTAACAAGCTCACCTAAACTTTTCCGATGTTACCTTCTCTCATTACCCGCAATATCCTTTACTTCCGAATCGCTCTTGCGACTTTAACCCTACCTGCTGCCCCCACCCAAGCCCCAGTCCACCATTTTAAAATAAATTCAAGACCTATCTCTCCCCTCCCTCGAATCAGCGCCGCTAGCGACCCTGGGGGCGTTTGATTTGTGGTATCCCTTGTCTGCTATACAACCAAATTCACCGCAAGATATCGAAGACTCTCTGCACATTTCCTATATACTTACCCTGGCGGATAAACAATTGAATTGAATTGAATTGAACAGTGCGATACGCCTATTATTACCGTACTTTAATTTCCCCAAGGCTTCTAAATGGACATATCGAAAATCGAGGACTGACCACCTCTTGCCAATGCCATTTTTCATCACTTAGTAGCTGCAGTCGAGCGGAATCTCCTCTTGATCGAGCCCCAGATTTTTTGCCGATTCAACAGAGCGATATGCCTCTTATTACTGTACTTTACTTTCCCCATGGCTTCTAAATGGACATATCGAAAATCGAGGACTGACCACCTCTTGCCAATGCCATTTTTCATCATTTAGAAGCATCAGAAGAGCGGATTCTCCTCTTGATCGAGCCCTGGATTTTTTGCCGATTCAACAGAGAGAGATGCCCTTATTACAGTACTTTACTTTTCCCTAGGCTTCTAATAAGACATATCGAAAATCGGCGATTGACCACCTCTTATCAATGCCATTTTTCATCACTTAGTAGCTGCAGCAGAGCGCAATCTCCGCTTGATCGAGCCCCGGATTTTTTGCCGATTCAACAGAGCGATATGCCTCTTATTACCGTACTTTAATTTCCCCAAGGCTTGTAAATGGACATATCGAAAATCGAGGACTGACCACCTCTTGCCAATGCCATTTTTCATCATTTAGAAGCATCAGAAGAGCGGATTCTCCTCTTGATCGAGCCCTGGATTTTTTGCCTATTCAACAGAGCGATATGCCTCTTATTACCGTACTTTACTTTCCCCAAGGCTTCTAAATGAACATATCGAAAATCGGGGACTGACCACCTCTTGCCAATGCCATTTTTCATCACTTAGTAGCTGCAGTGGAGCGGAATCTCCTCTTGATCGAGCCCCGGATTTTTTGCCGATTCAACAGAGCGATATGCCTCGTATTACCGTACTTTACTTTCCCCAAGGCTTCTAAATGGACATATCGAAAATCGGGGACTGACCATCTCTTGCCAATGCCATTTTTCATCACTCTCCCAAATTTCAACAATTTTTGCTAAAACGGTAATAATGTGATGGTAATATCATAATTATTATAACATGATATAAATTTGCTACATGTATCACCATAAACACGTAGCCTTCCATTAGGGTTCGCATAAATAGTCTACAAAGACCGGATCAATGCGTGCAATAAGAAATGAGCTAGAATGTGAACTGATCGCTCACCCTAGAACCTTAGCGAATATGAGAGCGAAAGGATTCAGTATCAGTGAATCTTCTGCTTTGTGAAATTCAGCCAGAAAGAGTGAGAAAACGAGCACTTTGTGCAAAAAGAGACCTCTAATATCCAATTCCAGGGAGTTAATCAGTTACAAGAAGTTAGAATAACGTCTCCTAGCTAGAACAATAATAAAATTGAACATAGAATTACTTTACTCTCCAACAGCAGCAATTTTGCGTAACGATAAAGATAGTTGGTGCAAATCACAATGATTTGGATGGACCTTAGAAGGGTACGGTAACCAGGATACGGTAACATACGGTAACTTACTTCGAGCCCAAAACACTCTTGCCCAAACAAACTTAGAATTAGCTACTGACGAAAGAAGAAAACAATTATAAATAGCACCGAAAGTAATAACACAGACAGAGTATACTCAGAGTATATCAGAATGGTCAACAACAACAAGGATGAAATATTTACATGGATAATCTAAAATGATCCTCTAGGAAGAGAATGATACTCTTCCCCAAACATCGTGATGGGGTCCTTTGTCTCTTCCTCCTTCTCCTCTACCTCCTCTTCCTCCTCCTTCTCCACCTCCTCTGCCCCCTCTGCCTCCGCATCCTTCTCCTCCTCCACTTCCTCCCCTGCCTCCTGTACCTCCTAAAGTTCGAATAATAATGCCACAGTCTCTTCATACTACACACTCTCTCACCACTCGGTCGAGAGAATGTACAGCATGAAGAGAAAATTACCTGCATTACGATATCCTCCTCTGCTTCCTCCTTCTCCTCTTCCTCTTCCCCCTCTTCCTCCTCTTCCTTCCCCTTCTTCTCCTTCTCCCACTCTTGTTCCTCCCCCTCTTCCTCCTCTGCCTCTTCCTCTACCTCCTCTTCCTCCTCCTCCTCTTCCTCTTCCTTCTCCTTCCCTTCCTCCTTCTTCCCCTGTTCCTCCTCTTCCACCTGCTCTTCCTTCTCTTCCTTCTCCTCTTCCTTCTTCTTCTCCTTCTCTTCCTCCTCGTCCAGCTCCTTCTTCTCCTTCTCTTTCAACAAACCACGAATTACTATGGTCTATGATCCATTCGAGTGACTCCGGAGTTGGTTGGCACTGAAATACAGAGTATAAGTCACCGAGAAGAGTATTGATCTGACTACCAGGTAGGATGAGAGAACAATAACAAAAACAATAACAATAATAATACAAATAACAATAATAACAATAAAAATAACAATAATAATCACCGTGTGCGTCTGACGATGAGCGGAGAGAGCTTTCTGCACTTGGTTGACCACCTCTCTCTCCATCCGCTTCTGATCCGCCAGTTTGACAGACAGGATCTTAAGTGTAATTATTATTATCATTATTATTATTATTATTATTATTGTTATTATTATTATTATCAGTATTATTATTATTAACCTTCTCCTTCGTCTTTTGCTTATCCTCCATCTGCTTGTTCGACAGGGCCTAAATGATAAATGTCATTAACATTGTGTAAATATAATTAATATATGTATATATTGGGGTGTCCGGAAAGTTCGTATAATGCTTCGGAAAAAAGTCAGTTCGCGATCAAATGCAGTGATTGCGCAATCTGTTTGTCAACAATGTATTGCATCATTCTGACGTTGAGTAGTGAGAGGATTTAATCAGTCCCCTAGTTGCTACATTGATTCTTGTGAAGGACTCCCATCTCTACCTATGAGCAGTTTTACTTCATTACTACCGTCTTGGCCGATCCGTGAAGGAGGCCCACTCTGCCCTGGCCCAGTCGGAAGGAGCTGACGCCCCCTCCATACCCTTCTGCTATAAGTGGTTCTCCCGCTTCAAGAAAGGGGAGTTTGGTCTCGATGATCAACCAAGCTCTGGACGCCCTCCCTCCCTCGATCAGCCTCTCGTTCTCCGCACACTGAAGCGCAAGCCCATGGCCAGTGTGCGTGAGTTGAAGAAGGATACTGGTACTCCCAGATCAACGGTGTCCGATATCCTCCGTCCATCTGGGAAGAAGCCGAAACTCCCACAAGTGATTCCCCATGACCTCTCCCCCGAACAGCTGAAAAATCGTGTTCAAGTCTGTCGGGAATTACTCCATCGTAGATCCAATCTTCGATGGGTCAATTCCATCATCGCTACAGATGAGAAGTGGATCACGTACGATAACCCTATGAGGAGACTGCAATGGGTGGATGCAGATGAGAAGCCCACGCCCGTCCCGAAGAAGGAAGAGCACGGAAAGAAGGAACTCCTCTGCTTCTTCTTCTCAGTGCTCGGTCCCATCTAGTGGGAGATCCTCGCCCCTGGCACCAGCATCAATGCCGACCTCTTCTCTGAACAACTGGAAGATGTCGCGATCAGAGTCCCTCCCATACTCCTGAACCAGGGCAAAATTCTTCTTCTGATGGACAATGCTCGCCCACATCGAGCGAAGATGACCCAGAAGAAAATGGACGAGCTGAAGATCGAGAGGATTCCCCATCCACCGTATTCCTCGGATCTCTGCCCATGCGACTACCACTGCTTCCGCTCTCTCTCTGACTTCTGCAAAGGAAAGAAGTTCACGAATCGAGATGAAGTTGTGAGGGCTTTCGTGAATTGGGCGGTCTCGAAGAAACCCGCATTCTGGAAGAGAGGAATCGAGACCCTGCCCAATCGCTGGAGGGAGGTAGTGAGAAAGAAGGGGGCATACATTGGCCACTGAGAATTGTAAAGCATTGAATAAAAAATAAAAACAAAAAATTATACGAACTTTCCGGACACACCAATATGATTACCATGGTAACTTCATGTTCATACGATGCACTTTCCATTTGCAATCTAGATGGAGCATCCTATCACCAAGCACTAGGTCGGATGATCACCGTTGGATGATAGCTTTCCGGATTATAACCAAAGAGAAAGTTCGACAGAATGGTCCATTTTTTGGTTATCATACGGAAAGGTTATCATCCGACCTAGTGCCTATCATAATTCTGAGAAATGAAATGTAACTTTAGTTGATCAATTGATGAACTGACCTGGAAGAACTCCTTCTGATGACGAGCGAGAGTCGTCGCACTGCTCTGTGCCACGCTGCTCAGTTCCATCGCAGACTGACATGACTCGAAGATCCAGAGCTGGAAGGCACCAGATCGGATGAGGACTATGACGTCATGCCGCCTTTGTTATATAAAGGCGGCATGAAAAAGTCGTAATTTATACTGCATAATTAATGATTAATTAACAATTAATGCATAATTAATGATCGTTGACCTACCACAAACTCCTCATTGCCACCGCATCTGGTAGAGAGATCCATAAACTTCGCCAGAGTTATACGACGAATTCTCTTCGACATCGTATTCAGTTTGAATTCCTTGAGATACGGTAGAATTCCCTTCAGTACAATCGGAATTTGAAAGCAGAATCGATCGGCCAGATTCAACATTGAAAGAGCATCTTCGACTGCAAATATACATATGATGTCATACTAATGTTCATATATCAAAGACGGCATTACGTCATAGTTCTCATCCGACCTAGTGCCGGAAAATGAGTTCGCAAAACAAAAAATAATTAATTAAAAACGTTTACCTGAATCCACTTTCTTACGTCTCTGCGTGAGAGAATCGATAAAGGAAATGAATGCTACAGGATTAACCTGTTAACAAGATCACATAGTCAAACAAACTAGCTCTGTCGGCAAAATTATAATTTATTATCACACGATGCTACATTTTCATGATACCTGTCTTTAGGATTCCATTCACTAAGAAATTCTCGATTCAAACCTGGCCAATGTTGAAAGTTCCAGTTATTTTCTCCATGAAATCGCAGTAGAAGAGATTGTAGAAGAAATCTGACGTGAGTCCGAGCACCTTAAGCTTTTTTAGATTGCCGAATATTTTAAATGCATTGCTCACGATTACTGTAATAGCCTATCGGCACTTCTTGATATTTGGGCCACCCCACCTCCCCTGGCCCACTTCCTAACCTATCTATAGTAGAATGTCCAAGAAGCGCCGACCTATCAGTGATATCACTGTTCTCCCGCCAGCCTAGTCAAGAAGAAGTCTATACCTAACATTACCATTGTACATATTTGTAATTTGTTCTATAAAAAACTCAAAAGAACAATAATTTTCTCACCTCCTTACTAACTGGGACGGGGATATAATCGACACGAAGAACAGCCGATGTAATTTTCGCCATATTTGGAACGGAAATCTTCCTGAATAATATTCAATTATAGTTTGAATTTCGTAGCTTTTCAGTCGATTTTCACGTAAAAATACGATTTATATGAAAAAAGCGTTATGAGGCTTCAGCTCACCCGCCAAAGGTGAGTTTCACCAGCAGATTGAACGTTGAGGCCTCTCCAGTCAGTCGCGAAGAGAGAAATGCAAGTTCCTGCGCAGGTTAAATTGAAAATATTTCACAGGAAAAACGCTGATCACGTTTCCATCGTATTACTCGTAGAATACCCTCTGCAGTGCGTTTTGATTCATTATCAGACGAGTGCTTGAAACCTCTCTGATTTGAGCCAAAAACGCCAGAAAATATACCACAGGACTCCAAGAGTTCGACTTCGGTTTTTCATTCGACTTCGCACCAGATAAAGAGTCAGCAAACATACAAATTCTTCAAAACTATCGGGAAAATTCCCCACACTCGCGCTATCAAAGCGCCAACTGTTATTCGTAATCTCAACCGTATTTCCCACAGCGCGTCTTCGTCATAAGGGTGCTCGAAACCAGCACTACACACAACTCACACCATAGATGACGTTCTCGATTGGGTCCGAGGCTCCGAATACGGTAAGACAGAAGGCATCGATTCTCACTGATCCACTTCTACCCTTGTGGCAGGGAACATCAAGCGATTGGATCTGTAAAAAGTAAAAAAAATTAACGAATACATGACCTGCTCTATGTTATGTTATCGAGCTCTACATAGCTGTGCAAGGAGCGTGTCGGGGGGGGGGGGGGGGGGGGGGGGGGGGGGGGGGTGCCCGCCGGCGGTAGGCACCCCCCCCCCCTTTTTCCGGCAACGTATAGGGGGGTCATGGTGAAAATCGATAAAAGGTCATTGGTAGATCAATACTAAGTACCATAACCAATCGATAGTACATTATCGACTGATACCGTATGTAGCTACCGTAACCCTCAATTATCGCGAACTAACTTTTTTTCCAAAAAGTCAAATTACCATAACCAATCGATAGTACAGTACCCCCTGATACCGTATACCGCTACCGTAACCCCGAATATCGCGAACTGACTTTATTTTTAAAAAGTCCCGAAACGGGGTTCAATCGATTCTACAGTACCCAAGTAACTACCGTAACCCAGTTCCTTGGGTCAAACATTTTTCTAAAAATTTTATACATTTTTCTAAAAATCCTAAACCTGACGCAAAATTATTCAACAATAATTAGAGAAACGGTATGATACTTTAAAATATTTGTCTTCTCAATTTTGGATTTTTAGAAAAATGTTTGACCCAAGGAACTGGATCTGACCCAAGGAACTGGGTTACGGTAGTTACTTGGGTACTGTAGAATCGATTGAACCCCGTTTCGGGACTTGTTAAAAATAAAGTCAGTTCGCGATATTCGGGGTTACGGTAGCGGTATACGGTATCAGGGGGTACTGTACTATCGATTGGTTATGGTAATTTGACTTTTTGGAAAAAAAGTTAGTTCGCGATAATTGAGGGTTACGGTAGCCATATACGGTATCAGTCGATAATGTACTATCGATTGGTTATGGTACTTAGTCTTGATCTACCAATGACCTTTTATCGATTTTCACCATGACCCCCCTATACGTTGCCGGAAAAAAGGGGGGCCTACCGCCGGCGGGCACCCCCCCCCCCCCCGACCGTGTCGTGCACAGCTATGGAGCTCTATGACAAAACGGCGAATCGTATCATAAATTCTGTTTCGTTTTTCTTTGTTTTTGTAACTTTTTCATCTTGAGCTTAATATTTTTAAAAAAGATTTTAAATAATACCACTCCGTGTTCAGCTGCGCTCAATTGAAGATGGATGCTCGAGATGGGAGGTCCGCGCTTCTAAATAGCACGGGATTATGCGATGAAGAGAGATCGAGACAACTCTCTCACAAAAATCGCATACTCTCGGCGGTTCTAGGTGCGAATGCAACTGGCCACAGTATTGTCCCGTGCAAAAGCAAAAGCTCATTTCGCGCTCCTTTTCAAATTCAAAAAGCAACAAATTTACTCTTGCACGAAATTTCAGCTTACTGTATCGAGTTTTAATATGAACCAATTGTGAAAACAATTGGGTCTCTAAAACCGATTCCATTTCATAATGTTAGTGAAACACAAATGATCATAATCTGTTTCGAAGCACGGAAGTGGTCAATTCGTTCATTTTTTCATAGAAAATTAAAGTATTAGGTGCGCTTTTCGGTTTTGTCCGTGGTCTGCCTTGCGCTTAATACTGTGTGGCAGAAAACCAAAACGTACTAAAAACCAAAAAAATATAAAAACGAATATGCATACCGACTGGAACAGCAACGTGGTGTGGTCATCAGAGATGGAGAAGTCACTACAAAGAACTCACTCCATAATACAATAATAGCAATACATCCCGAAGTAACTAGATCACGGGAATACAGAAATACACTCGAATTTAAATCGAAAAAAAGAAATATTAGGAACACAGAAATTGTGCGTTCTCTCGTCCGCATGGACAGAAGAGAGTGTGTTCAATGGAAAGAGCAAGGCTCGGGGGGGGACTAGGTCGGATGAGAACTATTTTGTAATGCCGCCTCTGATATCTCAAATGCAGCAGTACGAAATGGTTATCATACGATATAGTACCGGCTCACGAAGTGTTATCGACTCACCAATATCGATTCTGTAGAGAGACGATCAATCGAGTAGACTTCGAGATGAGGGCCAACGATTTACTCCGAGGATGAGTCATCCTGAAAATGCGAAATTAAAATTAATTAAAATTCACATTTAAATTAAATATTAGGAAGAATCCTTGGGAAAACAGTCTGAACAACTGGGAAGACAATAGTTTACGGAGAATGGCAAAATGAGCGATCGTCTAAATCTCTCGATGTCACATAATTTCTAGCAAAACGGCGAGAGAGGATGCAGACCGGACAGAGCCTGATGATTGCTCAGCAAAGCGCAGAGAAAAGTGGTCGATAATATGCAACGGTTCTACAGTGAGGATAGTTCACACTTAAATAGTCAGGAAATACTAGCAGGAGGAGGTGAGAACCTGATCTCTATTAGGGAGGGAACTAGGATGAGGATGGAAAAAGGGTCCGGCGAGGGAGAAGAAGGGAGAAATATAGGTCATTCTCACTTTGAATCGGTGAGCAAAACTGTTACCACGACCATGCGGAGTACAATACGGTGTAGGTGAAACGAAAAAATATTTAAACCTATCCTCGAAGTATTACGTGTCTAAATTAATCTTAATTTTTATTCGAATTATTCATTAGAAATGTATGAAAGCAATAATGAGGACTGAATGGGAAAATGTTGAGGTAGATCAAGGGAATTAGAAGAATTCCTTTCTGAAGACACATTTAGATACAGTTGCAGGTAGTAAAACCTTGATAAATAGACAGTGAAAGTCCTCTTCCGAACAACTTTATCGATAAACTACAGCGATGAACACGATTTCATTAGTGATCAGGAAATGTTTGGAAGAGAAGCAAGTATAATTTAAAATGAGGAAATCATCTCGAGAAACAAAGGAATCGAAGAGTGGCGAACCCGTGCAACACAAGATGTTTACCAGAGATCGCAGGGATTTACAAATTACACATGAAATGTTGGGAAAACAAAGGAGAGTGGCCGACCAGTGAAACACAAGATGTTTAGCAGAGAAATCAGGGTTAGGGACGATTCTCGAAATGGCTCAATTCTCATTCTACTGATACCAATCTTCCTCTGGAATCGGGCGGATTCTCAGTGGCGTCATTCCATTCACTGCATCCACCGACTCTTCACCCTCGTGCAATTTGAGCACCAAATGCAAGTCGCACCTAGGGTTTACATTTTCCGGTATATTTCCGGTGTATTTGTGGTATGTTCGGATGTGTTTCAGGTGCTCAAGATAGCTGATAAACTCATGAGCTAAGTAGCGCACCTGAAACATACCAGAAAATTAGCCAAAATGGCGAGAAAATTGAAGCCGTAGTATTTTCGGGTAGGTTTCAGGTGCGCTACATAAAGAAAGGCTCATCCGCTATCTAACGAATCTGAAACATATTTGAAAAAGGATAAAAATAATATCATATGAGGGAACTGCAAGTCGCACCACAATTCCGGTTGAAAGCCGACGAATATAATCACCAAGTCCCCATCGAATATCGAACAGAACTGCTTTCCGTTTCTCGTCTTGATGAACGCCTTTAATAGTATTGGATGAAAAAATGTGCTATCAACGATACATGCGAAATAGCAAAATAGGATCTTTGTTGACGAGGGAGTTGACAAAATTTACAAATATCGGATCTTTTTGTAATTTTTACCATCATAAGTATACCTCGATATCATCTCTATTCGAGTAGAAGCATCCACTTCTAATTTGTATTCCAATGCGGGACAGGAAGAGAAGGAAAGCGCCAGTCAGTAGTTCGCATTTGAATCTAAGTGCTGTCAAATACACTCGAGAAGCACCTACAACCCTCCGAGAGTCCTGTGGATGCGGAGAAGAGGGCACGCTCGATTGTGGTCGAGAACTTGGCTGAGTCGACTCATTCCCTCCCCAGTCAAAGAGTCGAGGCCGACTACGCCCACGTCACTCGCTTCCTCGATCTCACCGGAATCGAAGTCCGTCCGGACACGGTCTTCCGGATGGGAGAGAAGAGGGAGGGACGACCCCGTCCTCTCAAGATCCTCCTTCCCCGCACCTCCTCGCAGAAGCTCCTTCTCACTCGCAGCAAGAAGATCACGGACCAGCGCGAGTACTCCTCACTGCGAATTCGCCCCTCCCTCTCAGAGAAGGAGAGGCATACGCAGTACGAGTTGAGGGAGAAGAAGCGCAAGTTGATTGAGGAAGGTAAGGGCATTTGCGTGATCTACGCTGGAGTTCTCATGAAGAAGGAAGAGGTACAGGCATTCAAGGCAAAGACAGCTAGCAAGGAGATGAAGGGAAACTAGGATCCCCCTGCAGACCTCCCCCTATCCTCTCCTCGCTTTCTTCAATAACTCCCCCTTCCTCGACCCAAACTGTTTATCCCAGCTTAGTTTCTCAATACGATTCCCCCTCCACTCCTTCCTCTGATATTCTGCCAAAGATTTCTCTATTACAACGCCCGATCATTAGTCAATAAGCTACCATTTTTTCACTCTATTCTAAAGGTTGAACAACCAGACATTGTGTTTATCACCGAATCATGGCTGACCTCTCGTATTCCTACCTCATTGATAATCGCTGATCTACCATATCATGCTATTAGACGTGATCGCTCCAATGGCCGTGGAGGCGGTACACTTATTGTACTTCGTGACCATTTTCACTACTCTATCCTCGGTTCCATCCATAGTAGTCTTGAATCCCTCTCCATTGATTTGCTCACTTCCTCGTCCTCTTTCATTCGTCTTTGTGTTGTGTACCGACCTCCTAGCTACAGTACGACCCAGACGGAAAACCTCGTTGATGGTCTCTCAGACCTTCTTTCCACTAGTCCCCACCCAATCATATTCATAGGAGACTTCAATAGCGACATCATCTCCAGTTCTATTCCAGCCACGGAGCAATCACTTCACTCCTTCGTCTCTACTTCCGATCTCACCCATGTAATCCGTAGTTCCACTAGAATAGATCGATGCATAGATTGGCTACTGGCTAGTGATCCATCCATAGTACACAACCCCACTGTAATTCCCTCCTTTCCTACATCCGATCATTTTGGTATATCCTTCTCTATTGATTCTACATGCATCCCTCCCGCTCAATCATTAGTCAGAGATTTCGCTCGCGCCAACTATGACCAACTCTCGTCTTTCCTTCTCACTTTCGATTGGTTTACAACTTTTTCACAAACACCTGACCCTGAAAACATGTATTCCAACTTTGTGTCTGTAGTCCACCACGCCATTGATCTTTTCGTACTGTATCACAGTTCTAAGCCCACTATCCATTCTTATCCCCCTCATATTCAAAAGCTAATTAAACACCGTAATTCCTTGTTCACGAAGTATCATTTACTCTCAATACGCCCTCAATACGAAAAGTGCAGTAGAGATCTATTATTTCAAATTAAAAAAATGGAACCAATTTTGCGAACATAAAAAACTAAAAAACACTAAAGATCTCTACCGACACATCCGTTCTCTTACCCAGCCGAAGCCTTCTGTCCCCAAACAACTTATTGATTCTTCTGGAACTATCGTAACTAGTACTTTAGACATAGCTAATGCCCTTACATCCCGTTTTGCTTCCCACTTCACACTTGATGACGGATTATTACCATCCATTCCCTCTTACCCCTCTACCTCATATCTCACAAATGTATCTTTCTTCCCCCATGACGTGTATAAGGCTTTAAAGCAGCACTCACCATCATGCTCTACGGGCCATGATAACATTCCTCAGATTGTCTTTCGTAAATGTGCACATTTCCTCTCCCTCCCCTTGTGTGATATCTTCAACATTAGTATGGCAACCGGCACTGTCCCATCGCTATGGAAATTCTCACTCATTACCCGAATCCCCAAACCAAACAAGAATCCCCAGTCACCTGATTCTTATCGCCCTATCTCCATACTATCTCCTGCCTTTAAAACAATGGAACGCCTTGTCAAAAATAAGCTTGCCCCTTACCTCTACCGCTCCAATATCATTCCCAATTACCAACATGGTTTTCGATCCGGTGCATCTGTTCTTACCAACCTTTTAGATTGTGAAAATGACTGGACTCTAGCCCACTCCCGTAAAGAGCAGACTGATGTTATTTACCTTGATTTCTCTCGTGCATTCGACACCGTCCCCTTTCCTAAACTTCTCTCTAAATGCTTGCATTATGGTATCAACGGTAACCTTCTAAATTGGATCTCTGATTTTGTAACGGATAGGCTTTTCTCCGTAAGATTAGGTACTATCGTATCCAAGTCCTTCCCTGTCCTCTCCGGCGTACCGCAACGATCTGTACTAGGGCCTATTCTATTCTCCCTTTATATATCGGATATAACACATGTCCTTGCTCCCTTCCCCGATGTGTGTGTAAAAGCATACGCGGATGGAATTAAGATTTATGTTTCCTACACCAATAATACTAAAGCCTCTCGCACTTCCCAATTACAGTATGCTCTAGATGCCATCTACTCGTGGACTGTATCCAATCAATTGTCTCTTTCGGAATCTAAATGCACTCATCTTCACATTGTTTCCTCACCCGCTCCCCAATATCTCATTAATAGCGTTGTCCTCGAGCAAGTCTCCCAACAACGAGATCTAGGTGTACATGTACTTCCCACCCTTAATAGCTCTGCCAGTATTGATGATCGTGTCCAGAAAGCCACTTCTGTCATGCATATTATGCTTCGTGCAGTAACAGTTAATAACCCCTCTATCCTTATCAAATGCTTTAAAACATATGTTCTCCCTCACATTGAATTGTCCTTTCTGGAACCCTCATATTAAAAAACAGAGTCAGAAGATTGAGAAAATCCAAGAAAAATTCGCTCGTATTCTATACTATCGGTGTTTTCCGTCTCCGTCATATCCTCTTGGTCTACCATCCTATTCTCAACGTCTGTCTTTCCTGGGTCTTCAAGCGCTTTTTGAGAGGAGAGTCACTTATGATTTAGTCCTGGCCCGTAGGATTATGTATGGAGACACCATACTCGATAGAAGTAATTTTTTCCTGTTTGCTCCCCTAAGAGAAAGGACCAACAACTTTGGAATCCATATTGAGAAAACCAAATCGACACCTCGATACAACTGTTTTTCTCGTAGAGTTTCTAGGATTTTAAACGCTCTTCCTACCCATGTATTGTCATCTCCCAGCATCCCTGTTTACAAAAAGAGATTAAGAGCTCTTCAATTTGATTTTAGTAAATATATTTTCCAATAGTACTTCCCTCCACCACTTCCCATTCCCATTCCCATAGTCCCCATACCTCCACCCTTCATCCTCGCCCCCTCCCCCTATTTAGAGATCTTCTGACGCTGGATCTCGGAGCAGAGTCTACCTGGTCTACATCGAGTGCCCCCTCCTCGATAAAACTCCCCATCAGACCAGACGAAGATAGATGAGACCAGCCGATTGGATCTTCGCATTTTACGATTGCACCTCCTTCCCCCTCATTCCCCCCTTCCTATCGTATTCGACCTCAGTGTGAGGAGAGTCAACTCTCTTGTATCATAACACATAAGTAATTATTCGTCTTTCGTTGCGCCGCCGAGCGTAGATAAAATATATAATATATCTGCGACACTTTGACGTGCCTTCGATCATACTCTGAAACATCAATAGTACAGCTTAGGGTTCGTATTTCGGGTATTTGTTAATTCATTTTTTCTCTCACCGACCGGCCGATCTGGTTTTGGGAAATGAAGAAACGATTAACAAAAATTACGTACACTCGGGAAAAAATTTATTTTAATAGAAAGAAGTGTAATCCTTTTCAGATCAAATGTGACGCAGAATATATTTAAAATGCTCTATATTGGCGATGAGGAAACGACATTTTAACCCCGCTTGAAGCCCATAATTTCACATGTGAAACCGGCTTAGAGGTGCACCTAAGACGACGTATGAACCCAATTTGTCGTTCCGAGTATTCAAAACTAATCTGGTTGCCCACACCCAGCGGGTGCTACAGTGATAGCGGTGTAGGTTTCGCTCGTGACGAAATTTGTTTGCACGCCCCCTATATATTTCGCAATCGGGATACATGGAACATGGAATTATGCTCCATGTATAGGTATAGGTATAGATTATTATGTATGGATTTGCCCGCCTTGAACAGAGCGATTTCGAAATCCGGACTGACAAAAATAATGAAACCTTGAACACAGCGTGGATTGCGTCAGCTGCGATTTGCTTCACTCCCAGCAGAGTTACCGCGGGGCAAGACTGAACGAAGTCGAGAAAGAAGGAGTCGTCCATGATGTAGATGAAGAACTGAAAAGAACTTTCAAGGCCTTATTTCTCCCCTTCATCGAGTCAACATCGTTAGCAACCCTGGCAACACTCGAGGTGACCCGCTGGTGAATAACGAATAACAACGAGAGTACTGCAAGGCAATTCAAATTCAAATTCAGATTTAATTTCAATTTCAATTTCAATTTGCAATGCGAGCCTCACTATGAGCGATCGTTTTAATTCATGAAAAGCAAATCAGAGCAATTGCCTGTAGACTAGTACGATTATTGAATAGCGACAACCATTGTCGATTCCAAAAAATGTAAAATAAAAAATAATAAAATTGTAAAAGAATTTGCAATACCTCGAAGTGAATGAATAGATGCCCGACGTTCTTGCTCTTTGATGAGATCACGAACTTTGTCAAGCAGACTTCCTTCACCAATTTTACCCTCGGCTTCCAGCTTAAAACTAGCATTGAGAATATTCAGAAAGGCACTAGGTCGGATGAAAACTAGGACGTCATGACGTCTGTGGTATATCTAAGGCGGCATGAGGTCATTGTTCTCAGCCGACCAAGTGCTGTCAGAAAAAAAATCTCGAACTTACGGTAACAATCAGCGATTCAATCGATGTATTCGAGAAAAGTCTTCTAAGGCAATCGTATGAATATGGATTCTGATCAGAGAAAAAGAAGTCCTGAGGGCTGAATAAACATCAATTTTGCAAAAATAAATAAGAAAACCAAACTCACTGACGAATCGAAAGACGCGTGAACATATGCGGAATCTGAAATTTAAATCGAATTGCAATTTTGAAAAGTGTAGTGGCAACTACACCATACCTCAAATTATCAAAAATTTAATTTTTTTCTATATAAATGCCTTATTAGTAGTTTTAAGAGAAAATTCTAAAGAATTCTAGAAAATCTCAATATTATTTTTAAAAATCTCTTCAAAGCAGGCCAAATCACGCACCTCGACGATTCTAAGTTCCTTCACTTGGAATTTGGACTCCGCTTCGATTTCACTCAGTCTCTTGCTTACTCGTGCTTTCAGTCGATCTTTTGGAGGAAGCAGTGAGAGAATGTTAGTGAGCAGCTTATTAGGCAGACCGAGGAAGGGAAACTGAGAATAGAGATTTAAAGTATAGATTTAAAGTACACAGTCTTAACGATTGGCAATTTTGAAAGTCATCAATATCTAGTCATGCCCTAAGGCTTAAGGCACTGAAAATAAATCATCTATAGAAACTAAATCTTCTATAGATCACAATCTAGACATTCCCTAATGCCTAAGACCCGGCAAATACATGATAATAACGACATATGTCTTACACCAATTCCCTATTTTTCGTATACCACTCTAGGCAATCCCGTATCCTCCTCCTTTACCTGGAGTTTCTCAATGATTTCAGCTAGCGTGCCGATGTTCTTCTGCAGTTGTTGCTTCGACTCGCCGTTCTGCAGCATTTCGAGAATAGCACCAAGGGAAGTAAAAATAAATGGATTATAATTTTGCAATAGCTCAGAATCTACGAATTCGAGAAAGTGCGCAAAAATAGCCAAATTATATACAAAAATAATTTCGTAAATTGAAAAAACCAAATAGTTTGACAACGAAACCTGGTCTGCCGTCTTCTCAGAGTTGTCATCGCAAGGATCCGGCGTCTGAAATCGGAACAAGTAAAATAATATTTTTTTTTAAATCTGATAAATACTGGCCGTAGCAAAGATAAAGGTACATCCCGTCTTCGAGACTGGGCCCGCGGGAGAACACTGCTAGGCCAGTGTCAATTTGGGCGGATTTAGTCTGAAGTCTGGCCGTAGTAATATGTACAAAAGGTAAGTCGCTAAATCGCTACGCTCATTAAACTAAGCCGGTAGATGTAACCCGGTAAGGAAACAAGCGAATCAAATGACTAAATTTAAGTGTTTTTTACTTAAAACGCGTCCTCTGTAAGAGTGCAGGTTGGGTGGCAACAACTCCGGCAAAATGATCGCCCATGGCTCAAACTTTCAGAATATGACCACTAGCGACCAATAATTATTCATTCGAGAGTTGAAGAAATATCGATTTTGACCTACAAAAATCGATAACTTCAAATTTTCGATTTCGACCTCGACTTATAGACCATTCGAAAGAGCGTGAAAAGTTATATTAGAATCTCCCTTTTCGTAAAAAATATTCATTCTGGAAGCGTGAAATCGCTCAAAATGCTCAAATTTTCGCTCATTTGCACATAAATCGCCAAAGCTACCCCTCTTAAAGTAACCAGCACCCTCCAGTTCCGACGTATTTTGTGCGAAATGTATCATAGAATACGAATAACTTTTGAAATCGCCATATTTTTAGTGACGAAGAACTGAAAATATCGCTCGAAATGATAACTTCTGTAAATTTTTGTATGTTAATACCAATTATACTTCACTGTTCACTAATGTTGCACTTCCAAATCGACATCATGATTAATATCCGGCGTTATGGAACATATATTAATAGTTTCCATCGCGTTACAAATGCGTTTTCATGTTTCAAAAATCATGCTTTTCACCACTGAAATCACAAATTTCTCAGCAGCTAACACATCATTTCGAGATCATTACACGTGTTAGCTACGTAAATAGTAGAGCATGCTTAGCCATGAATAAGAGTTGGTGACGTAGACCTCCATCAATGTTTCGATTCTCCGAATTTTGACCCTCAAATATTGAAAATCGATTGCTTCGGAAATACAAACATGCCGCTTTTGAGTTACACTGTATGAATTCTAAATAGTTATATGTTTGAAAAATGATATCGCACGCAGGTTAATCAGAAATTTACGAAAACAAATCAGATTTCGAGATTTTCAAAAAAAATTTAATTTTCCGACCTCGAAAATTTGAAAATTTAGTAAAACGAATATTGGTACGTGTATCGTTGAATTATGATTCATTCCCTTAAGAAGAATTTTTCACAACATAAATCTCATTAGAATTCACACAGTCTAACTCAAGAGCGGCTTGTTTGCATTTCCGAAACAAACGATCTTCCATATTTGAGCATCAAAAATCGGGGCGTCGAATAAAAAATCGGGGCGTCGAATCATTGGTGGAGGTCTTTGCCACAGATTCATATTCATGGTTGTCCATAATATATAATTTATGCAGCCAACACGTGTAATAATTAAGAAATGGTGAGTTAGCAGCATGGAAATTTATGATTTCAGTGTTGAAAAGCGTGATTTTTGAAACATGAAATTGCATTTGTAACGCGATGGAAACAACTGATATATATTCTACAAGACCGCGTATGAATCATGTTGACGATTTGGATGTGTATCATTAGTAAATAGTGAAGATCAATTGGTATAAACCTTGAAAAATCGATGGAAGTTGTTATTTCGAGCGATATTTTCAGTTATTCGTCACTAAAAATATGGCCATTTCAAACGTTATTCGTATTCTACGATAAATTTCGCACAAAATGTGTCGGAACTGGAGGGTGCTGGTGACTTTAAGAAGGGTAGCTTTGGCGATTAAAAAAATCACTTTGGTGGCCGAAAACATCGATTTTGGTATATAAGTAAAATATGTATTTTGAATTACTTTTTCACTTTTCCTGATATCAGACAGGTCCTAAAATGCACAAAGCTGACTGATTGTCATTGAAAACGTATCGTATTTCACTTAAAATTAAAATTTTGCATCCACGAGATAGCAAGTTCAAGCAAAAATATTTCCGAAACCGTGGAGGATGGCGGACGTCAAATATATGTGTCCTACTAAAGTTGGTATGTACTACACAGTTAGCCTGAGAGGTATTAGATTAACTTCGAAAGTGGATAGTTAGACATGCCCAAATATGGGACCAATCGAGGTGCTGAAAACCGATTTTTCAGAAATTTGTCAAGCCTCGAGTTTTAGATCATTTTTAAATTTCTCGGGTGCAGACTAGTCATAAACAACATAGAACCGTTCGTAGTTCATCGTGGTGTTTCAGAAAAATCGATTTATGTTCAAAAATTCGGCATTCTTGCATCTTCAGCGCAGAGAATAAATACAATTCATCACGCATATTAAATCGAAAAGTTGGCTCCTGGGGTAACTTTTCATGGGGAATTCAATGAACATAGTTAAAAATACACGCCTTTTGGAAAAAATTTCAGTGTCAAATTTGAAAATTTAAATGGGTATGATTTTTTTCAGAGACAAGCTAGCCTTTTACTTACAACAGTAAAAATGCGTATCTCGTCGAAATATGTGAGAATTTAAATATGTATGGGGTTTTGAAACTGCCGTTTAAAAGTTTCAAAAACCGACCACCCAAATTTGGTGCGCCGCGCGAAATCAGGGGTTTGAGATACGGCTTTCTAAGGTCGATTTTCGGACTCTACGTGAAAAGTTACCCCTAGGGATATCTTAAAATCAGAACTTTATTTTTCGCTGTACGGCATATAGGTAGAATTGCTCAATTCTCTCAGATAGTCACTCATATGCCAGACGATCCAGTAAAACGAACCAAGTCATCTTGCTCAGCTCGTCTATTTACTTGTGCAGTGTCGGGGAAAATCGAGTCGAACAAAGTGTTGTAATCATCCTTCAGTTTCTTCTTACAAGGAGACAGGGACATACTGAAAATCCAATTAATAAAGTTTTACAAACACGTTGCGATTCTTAGATAATGGAACGCGTGGTATGACACCAATAAAGCTTATTTCGGGTAAAAATAGATTCGCCGGCCAGTATAACTACAATCATCCCTTTGTAGAACATAAATGAGTAATAATTTTTTTCAAAATAATTCATCCGGAATTGAACCAGAACATATCGCACATATTCAATCTCACAATAACTTCAACTTCTTTATACTTAGACAAAAAACACAGTCACGAAAACAACAACAAGAATTACAATGAACAATTTAAGATGAACAGTAATTAGAGCGAAATCCACAAGTTACTTAAGTGGGTACTGTATCCGATCACTCATTTTCCAATTTCTGGAGAGTGAAATGAAGCCCAGAACACTAAATGATCTTATCAGAAGTGATATGGAGATGAGGACCTATATTGTCCTGAAAAATCACCTTCTTGTCGTTCTTCTTATAGTCATTATGAGTGGTGTGATTGAGGCCACATGCACAGGTCAGGTAGATTTCGCACTGATGGTCAAGCATTATAAAAAGATGCATCTATGCAACCAACCGCCTTCAACGTCGTTTTGTGATGTTTCTTGAGATGCACAACATAGCCACATGCAGTCTTGGGGTGCACCTAGTATAAAATCGAATGTGTTTCACCCAAAAGTTAAGAAGTAAAATCAAAGAAGTATATTTTGCAAAAATGTCTACTCAACTCACCTCGCATAAGACGCACTGAGGGGTCACCGGAGTCACTTGACACATGTTCGTTTGCATTGTAAGGTTGTGAACAAACATTATAAATTGCATTTTCCAACATGAGAACACGAGAGTTAACAGATTAACAATTAACAAATAAAATCATAACGCTGACCTCCTTCTCCAGTTTTTGAAGGGTGAACTCATTCCCAGAGCACTGAAAAAAGTAAAAAATAAGAAAAGTACCTTCTTGTCGTGCTTCCTATTGTCATCTTAGCTGGTGTAATTGAGACCACAAGCACAGATCAGGTGAATTCCGCTCTGATGATGAAGTGATTCAAAAATCGAATATCTATGTAGCAAACCTTGATCAGCGTCGTTTTGTGAAGGCTCTTGAGATGATTAAATATATCCACACGGGGTCTTGGGGTAGCTCTGATATAAATAGAATTTTCGGTTAGGAGCAAAAATAAAATTACGAAAATTGAAAAGAGGATTCAAAATCCTCTTCATTCGGACTATCCTTACTATAAGTACTCACCTCGCACAGTGCGCACTGAGGAGTCGTCTGAAATTATATAATTTAAGTGAGCATAGATATGAATGCTTGAAACGATAATTTAAACAAATAAAACTATTATTATTGTTGACCTAACCTTTGGATCGGTCAATCTTCGAATTGGACCGTTCCCATTGCGAATGACCGTAAAGTTCGAAATGTCACACTGAAAATGAGACAATTTAATTTCGAAAACTGTGCACCATTGCGATTTCGAGAGTCACATAATAAGCGAAATTGTACCTCTTGACTGTGCGTATACGAATGGGAAAATACACGTGGCAAACCCCTCCATGCTCAGATATTTCTTCCTCTTTTTAGACATTATCGTCAGCCTGAAATTAATAAAAACATATTTATCAAGAAAACCATATGAAAAATTTCCAATGTTTTCAGACAGTATTTCTTCGGGTAGTAAAATAAAAAAAAGTACTTCATTTTCCAATGAATACGGATGGAAAAGAATGGGTGGCTCTTCCTTGGACTCTTTGAAAGTTGCACCAGATTCGTTCGAGATCTGATACAATTGAAATTTCAATAGATTGGACGAGTTCTCATTAATAAAACAAAATTTATCTAGGTGAATCGACTACAAATTTTGTAGCAGTTCTAGCGAAGAAAGCCTAAAAAGGAACCTCATTCTCAGGGGACATCGAAGGGAAATCGTCCAACGGTTCCTCTTTTGGTTCGTTTAGTAGAAAAATCGGATCAGATAGCATAACCGTCGCTTAAATATCTGAATTAACATATGTCAAACGAAGGAAAATATAGTTTACGATTTACGATTTTAACACATTTATCTAGAAGTCATTAGATTCTCGGGAGATCATGCGAGAGCTCTGATGTGCATGGTGTTCCAGTTAGAGCTTCGTGCTTGATTGAGAAAATTTGGGCCTGTTGCTTTGCGGAAAGAGTCGGCTCCACTTCCGGCAATCATCATTCGCGATCTTATGCAACCAAAACCATTTCCTTTTCTGAGCAGTGTGAACGAAGTCCTGAATTCTAGTTGAATCTCGCAACCGTTCATTAGAGACATGATCGAGCACAGTACAGCCAACCATCCAACGTTCCATTTTTCTTTGAGCCACCGATAATCGATTCATTTGTGCTTTGGTCAGAGCCCAACATTCACAACCGTAAACCACAGCGGGAAGTATGCAGCCGTTGAAAAGCCGACGTTTATGTGCCATTGGAATACCCTTGTTGATAAGAAAAGTGCGGTGTTTGTGGAAAGCACCAAAACCAGCTTGAATGCGTCGGGTGATTTCACAGTCATCGTTTCCGCTGACTGCGATTGCGCTTCCCAAGTAGACCACCTTATCTTGCAATTTTACTACTTTTCCTCCTATTCTTACATCCCTTGGATCAGGCTTGGAACTGATTCCGACAGTTTTATCGCCATTGAGACCCAATCCCACTGTAGCAATTACACGCTCTAATTCCCTTCCCATCGTCTGAATCTGTCGTTCATCGTGAGAAATGAGTACGGCATCATCAGCAAAAAGAATATGGGACAGAAACCGACCATTGATACTTACTCCCTTATTTGCCCAATTTAGCCGACGGAATGCCATATCTAGAACCGCAGTGAATAGCCTGGGTGACAAACATTCACCTTGTCGCGCACCCCTTCCCACCTTTATGTTGACCTCCTTGCCATTAACCACCACCACGTTTCTACTTTCCTGGGAAAGGCTTGCGAGGAAAGAAACGACTTCCGAGGGAATCCCTTCTAACTCTATCGCCTTGAACACCGCTTCTGTGTATACACTGTCAAAGGCCTTCGAAATGTCTACAAAAAGCAGATAGATCGGCAGCCTATAGTCGACACAGTGAGCAATGACAGACAGAGATGAAAAGGGTACCGCCGGATTCATGGCCGAGTGGTCTGAGGCGCTTGCATTTATGGAACATGGTAGGAAACGCGAGGTCTGGTTCGAATCCTACCGTATATAAACACGTTTGCTAAGGTTAGAGGAATGTCTGGTTAACTTTTCAAAATTGGGCAAACGTTGCAAAAGAAATTGCACCTGGTGGGATTCGAACCACCGCCGGCGAATCATACCATGTCACATAGATGCAAGCGCCTTAGACCACTAGGCCATGAACTGGAACGTCGTTCCAGCACATGTATTTCATCTCTGATGACAGACTTTAGAGTGCGGATAGCGTCAACTGTGGAATGACCACGTCTGAATCCCATCTGTTCCCAGCTTCCATTTCCATCCAGTACCTATCCATACCTCTTGTTGAGCAGCCCAGTTAGCGCTTTCTGCAAAACAGGAAGCAGACTAATAGGTCTGTAATTTTTTGTAAGAGTTGGATCCCCAGATTTTGGTAGAAGAATTGTGCGAGAATCCCCAAATCCCAGAGGAATAGAACCCAAAATTATGTTGTTAAAGAGATTGGTGAGAGTGGGAACTAACTGATCTACCCCCACCCGGAGCATTTCACCTGTGATACCATCCCTTCCCGGAGCTTTGCCTGATTTGAAATACCGAAGTATTTGATCGACTTCGGCTTCTACGATGGGAACGAAAGGATCCCTTGCTATCTCCTCGCGGTATCCAACCCCTCCATCCCCACAATAGAGAGCATTGTAAAAAGATTGGAAAGCCTCCTCTAGGCCCGTTTGAGTGAAGAATAAGTTCCCATTACCGTCCCTAATGCGTGAAATTCTATCCCTCCCAATTGCTAAATAGCTAGTTGCCCTTTTGTAACTTTTCCCAAGCGCAATGGCCTCGTCTACGTAGGAAAGGAGGGCTTTATTCCGGTCGTTTTTAAAAGACTCCCTAAGCGCCCTGTTGACAAGTAACCATTCCACTCGAGGAACCCCCACCGCGTCCATTTTTAGTTCCCTCCTACGAATCAACAGATCCCTGGTCTTTTGGGATAACCTAATGCCCGGCGGTCTGAATGATGTTGCAATTCTCCCCGCTTCTTGCACTGCCGAGACCACGTTACCGTAATCCAAACTCGCACCTCTGCGCTTCAATTCTATGCCTGAGCTGAATTTAAATAAATCGTTGTTGAGGTGCGAGTCCCCCCTTGCCGGTCTATTGCAACCACGACGAAATCTGAATGAGAATGATATGATAGATCTAACCAATCGATGATCGGACGAGAAGTCGAACCGATTAACCACTCCCACATCCAGCACCCGAAGACCCTTTGGGAACAGAATGTAGTCTATCTCGTTCTTAGTGCGCCCATTGGGTGAAACCCATGTGAATTTTCTAGTACCCCGTTTTTGAAAGAAACTGTTACCAACCCGTAGTTGCAACCTCTCGCAGAAATCCACAACCATTTGGATCTCTGCGAGAGAAACCAGAATATATTCCAATAGAAAATGAAAAGTTGATCCTGAAATGAAAAGAATAGAAAATGAAAATAGTTGATCCGGAATTAAACCAGAATATATTCCAATTTCTTCAATCTAAAACGATCGTCAAAATATTTATCATTAGAAAAATACAAGAAAACAACAAGAGTGACATAAAGAATTTTGGATGAGCAATATTTAGAATAAAGTCATATCTTCCTCGAGTGGTTACTTCATTCGATCAATCCTCTTCAAGTTTGTGAAGAGTAAACTCGCGTCCCGTGCACTGAGTCATATTACCATAGATACAGATACATGATTGCCTCATAATTCGGCAATTTCTTAAGATTACCTTCCTCACGTGCTTCTTATAGTCATCATGAGTAGTGTACTTGAGACCGCAAGCACATACAAGATAGATTCCTCCCTGATGATTAAGCCATAAATAAATCATTTGTGCAACAAACCATCTTCAGCGTCATCTTGTGAAATCTCGAGAGATGCGAAATATATCCACACGGAGTCTTGGGATATTCCTGACATAATATTAACAACATTTTAAATCGGAAAGATATATCAGGTTGTAACATAAGTTTTGTCGCGTCCTATCTCTTACGCATTCTAACCTCAGAAATTCTTCGAATTAATTTAATCTCAATTTCGTTATTCATAATCAGTGAGGGCCTTCGTACCCTTTCTTACGCGCTTTACTTCAATCCTGTCAAGACAGTTAGAGAGGCACAGTAGTCAGACAAAGTTGTAGTGAGAACAGGATTACAAATCATTTTCGCGCACCAGGACTTCTTGAAAAGGAGGAATTATGTCGATTTGGTGTGATATTCGTAAAGTACAATATATGGGTATAATTTTGAACCATCCACGGATAATGACAAACTAAAAGCTTTCTAGAAAGTTAGACGAGTTTGTGTAATGTGGATGGTAGGTGACGGTTGGGAAAACTTTTGCTAGCAGAATTTTCTTCTCAATAGATGTGGAGATCCAAATAGTTGTGAAATATAATTCACCCAAGGTGTTCAGTATACATTTACCGTTTGGGGTCTATCGGGTTCTGTTGAGATAAATAGCTCCATATAGAACGATGGTGTGTAAATAAAACTACTGAAATTGGCACTTTGTTGAAATTTCTACCTCACACATACGTTCAATATCTGATTTATTGTGATCATCCGAACCAACCACCATTCCCTTACCATTATGTATTCGGGATAATTTTAGAAATCAATAGCTTTTGAATGACAATCATGAATTCAAAAACACATAAACTTGCATTTTTGGCAATATTTTCACAAAATGAATTAATGAAAATTTCAAATTTCCCGCATGTAGAGTACTATTTGCCTCGCCGGTTTATGAGAAATTAGACCCTCATGAGTGGTAATTAGAACGCACTTACGATAGTCACTGTTGTTGTAATTTTGGATTCAGAAGACTTGGTCAAGTTGGCTAGGAATCAGCGGCTAACCTTAGATTCAGTGAACTATATCTTCGATTCCGCTCAACATAGCACCATATCTGGCATATATTTTGAAAGAGCATTCACGGGGCATATCATCATGCTGTAGGAGTTTGGTTCATTATTCGTATCTTCGAACTAGCACCCGGTCAAACAAATAAATATAATTTGCATGAAATTCAAATCAGTTCATATCGATATTATTCGCATAGCCGGCATGGACAGTTCAGCTATACACTATAGTTAGAATGGGCATGCATACCCCAAACATATACTATGAGGTCAGGCAACGGGAATATTTGAGAAGTATCGTTCATGGAAATATTGTGAACCTCCGAAATGCGACAAAACTTATGTTACAACCCAATATGAATACAGGAAATGTGATATGAATCCTGTACCTTCTTCATAGCCTTCAATGAAACATTCAAATGTCTTCATTCGGTATCAACTCCTACTGTTCACTCACCTTGCACAGCACACATTGAGGAGTCATCTGAATTCTCCGAATGGGTCCATTTCCATTGCGAATGATGGTGAAGTTCGAAATCTCGCACTGTCAATGAGCCAGTGAATGCATCACAGAAAAAAAAAACTACACCTCAAAACTGTGTCTATGGGAGAACGATTCATGGCCACAATCACAACGGAGGAGGCATCCGGCCTGTAGATTAGCATAGTCCTCGCTTAGTGCATGTTATCCCATTTGCGGAAAAGCTCACCAAAGCAGGCGTGGTTGAGTGCACGGATTTGAGATGTCTACACAACGAAATCGCCGACGTACAGCGGTACTGAAATTGACTAAATGGAATATATTTTATCTACGCCCGAAGCGCAACGAGATACGAATAATTGATAGAATAACCGTACAGATAATTGACTCTCCTCATGCTGAGGGCATACGTAATATAGCTACGTGACGGGTAGGAGGGTACTAGATTAGTGGTTAATTGAACTTAGCAAAAATGGATAATTAGTATTGGGGTGTCCGGAAAGTTCGTATAATTTTTTGTTTTTATTTTTTATTCAATGCTTTACAATTCTCAGTGACCAATGTATGCCCCCTTCTTTCTCACTACCTCCCTCCAGCGATTGGGCAGGGTCTCGATTCCTCTCTTCCAGAATGCGGGTTTCTTCGAGACCGCCCAATTCACGAAAGCCCTCACAACTTCATCTCGATTCGTGAACTTCTTTCCTTTGCAGAAGTCAGAGAGAGAGCGGAAGCAGTGGTAGTCGCATGGGCAGAGATCCGAGGAATACGGTGGATGGGGAATCCTCTCGATCTTCAGCTCGTCCATTTTCTTCTGGGTCATCTTCGCTCGATGTGGGCGAGCATTGTCCATCAGAAGAAGAATTTTGCCCTGGTTCAGGAGTCTGGGAGGGACTCTGATCGCGACATCTTCCAGTTGTTCAGAGAAGAGGTCGGCATTGATGCTGGTGCCAGGGGCGAGGATCTCCCACTAGATGGGACCGAGCACTGAGAAGAAGAAGCAGAGGAGTTCCTTCTTTCCGTGCTCTTCCTTCTTCGGGACGGGCGTGGGCTTCTCATCTGCATCCACCCATTGCAGTCTCCTCACAGGGTTATCGTACGTGATCCACTTCTCATCTGTAGCGATGATGGAATTGACCCATCGAAGATTGGATCTACGATGGAGTAATTCCCGACAGACTTGAACACGATTTTTCAGCTGTTCGGGGGAGAGGTCATGGGGAATCACTTGTGGGAGTTTCGGCTTCTTCCCAGATCGATGGAGGATATCGGACACCGTTGATCTGGGAGTACCAGTATCCTTCTTCAACTCATGCACACTGGCCATGGGCTTGCGCTTCAGTGTGCGGAGAACGAGAGGCTGATCGAGGGAGGGAGGGCGTCCAAAGCGGGGTTGATCATCGAGACCAAACTCCCCTTTCTTGAAGGGGGAGAACCACTTATAGCAGAAGGGTATGGAGGGGGCGTCAGCTCCTTCCGACTGGGCCAGGGCAGAGTGGGCCTCCTTCACGGATCGGCCAAGACGGTAGTAATGAAGTAAAACTGCTCGGAGGTAGAGATGGGAGTCCATCACAAGAATCAATGTAGCAACTAGGAGACTGATTAAATCCTTTCACTACTCAACGTCAGAATGATGCAATACATTGTTGACAAACAGATTGCGCAATCACTGCATTTGATCGCGAACTGACTTTTTTCCGAAGCATTATACGAACTTTCCGGACACCCCAACAATTACTTATTAATTACTTATTAATTATTAATTACTGACTTCGCACTCGATACACTCCAATTCATTCTTCTCCGTTATTTTCTCCTTTTCTTCATTGTTCATCTTCATAGTTTTCAATTGAGATTTTCCTTTGCACGATGACCTTTTCTTCTGAGGAACGATCTGAGCAGTATGAACAATAACACCAACATTGAGTTGCTATTCTTAACAGCGAGTCTTCAACACATATAATTGCCAACCTTCTCGTACTCATCCATTGATTCCGATCTCATTTTCTTCGCAGATGGTTCGCCCTCCCCATCTGATTCCTCGATAGACTCAGCGTATCTTGCAGGCCTGGTGACATTCCTCGATGATCTCCTTCTTTTCTCCACTTCCACATTCTCGGAAGGATCCTGTAAAAAATAATGAATTAAACACATAAAATGAATTAAATAAAGAATTAAATAATGAAGATAAGCTGTTCTAAAAAATGCTAAACGCCGAGGGAAACGGTGAATGAATAACGCGTACCTTCGGAACACTATCGACAGTTTCCTTTTCCCCTCCGTAATTCTCGATTAGATCACCAGAAATTGAATTGTCGCCTCCAACCTCATTGTCCTAAGACATTTTCTTTTACAAAGCATAAATGAGCAAAACATTTTATAAGTAACAAACCATATCCTCATTCAGCATCGTCACATCGCTAGACTCGATCTGATCTCCACCAAAAACTTCGTTCTCGAAAGGGTCCTACGAAAATATGAATGAAATTAGTGATTTTAAAGCTAATCGGTAAATCCTAAAAAACAGGGAATCATAACCACTAACCGTATCAGCGGGAAAGGAAGGGAGGAGGGATTGGAGAGGGGGATGAGTCTCTGCTTGCGTGCCCATCTCATCGTCACTCATTGCGGAGAAGGTATCCCGAAGGGCGGTAGCGATGTCGAGATTGACAGGAGAGATGGGATTGGGCGTAGGCGTGGCATCTCTTCCCGTCAACTGCCTATCCCCTCCGACAGTCTGAAAGGCACTAGGTTGGATGAGAACTATGACGTCATGTCTCCTGATATATCATGATATATCAAAGGCGACAAGACATCATAGTTCTCATCCGACATAATGCCGTCTGAAACGATCGATTCATCTGCAGCTGAAACTAACACTGCTTGCCAAACAAATCATTCATTATGTACAGCCAGGTTAGAATTTCAAAAGCGAATACATACTACTTTAGAGTACATTGGGCAACCAATAACGTATATTTTCTTAGAAAGATGCTACTTACTAGGACGATACAAATATGCCCACTGATTTTTGGTCGCATTAACTTGCCAAAAAGCCTACCTTGGGAGTGGATGGTCCATTCGGCGTCGTCTTAGAGTCGGCAGCCTTCTTCTTTCCCGTTGCCGAGGGACCCTTCAACTTGAACATCTGTAAATATAATTATTTCTTCCAATAAATAAGAAAAATCTCTCAATTCCGCACGCTCTCTCTCCCACTCCCTCTCTCTATCTCACTCTCTCTCCCACCCCACTCTCTCTCTCTCTCCCTCTCCCTGTCTCTCTCCCCCCCTCTCTCTCTCTCTCCCTCCTTCTCTCACTCTCTCCCTCTCTCTCACCTCCCGCTCAAACATCTCGAGCTCGGCGAGAGGATCAGAAGCCTGTTGCGACTCCTACTCGAATTGTTCGTCCGAAGAATGGTTGATTCCGCTAAAAAAATTAATTTGCACTAGCTCGGACTTGAACTATTGCATAATGCATTTGATAAAGCAATAAGTACGATTCACACACATGTTCCAGGGGAAATAATGGATAGCTAAAACACAGGAAAGACAACAATCAACTCGGAATAACGTACCCTGAAGTCTCATCCGTCAATGAATTATTGACCATCGCTTCTTTTAGAGTATCATTGGATCTCGTTTTATCTGCCTCATATTGGGCAACCGTCTCTGTTAACTCGAGGATTCTGAAGATAAAAATCGCATTATTACAGTAAGGGTAGAATACGTAGAACAACAGTCATCAGTCAAAGAAGATTAGGATTGACTTGTACATACCTTTAAATATCTATTGAATGCCGCACACAAAATACGTTACACCTTTACCTCTCTTTCAATTAAAGTTTCGTTCATTTTCATTTTCCAACTCTTTCGAGAGATCGACGTTTCCAAACAATAATTACTTAGAATTATATTTATGTTTTTCGACCGGTATGAAAGTGTGGGAAATGATGGCATGATTACTCAAATTGCAACTCTGTCAAGTAAAATAATAATCTCTCAAATAAAAATGAAACAATTAAAAACAAACTTTTTTCTCATCTCTTCGATCGTTTTATCCTTGTTTAAGTCGTGTTTCTGATCTGCAAGCGGAAATATATGTTTCATAGATATATATTAATTAAGTTTCCGGTTACGAATAGTCATGCTTCGAGACTGCATGGATGCAAAAAAAAGAGTCAGACCAATGGGATAGATTAGATATGCTCCTCCGTTTATCCAAATCTACTACATACCAACGACGGTCTCCAGACACTTCACTCGGTCTTCGAGGTATTCGATCCGAGTCTGCTTCTCACCAGCAATTTTGATAAACCTCTTAAAATAATTGTTGAAAAAATACAAATGTAGCAAAATTTGAAATGAATAAACAGGCACCTGAAGTGCTTTGACTATTGAAAGTCCCGTTTCCGAATGGACATCACAAAAGGCAACTGAAATAATACCTACACATTTCCTGCGGATGGCTCGATTTCTGGATGACCTTCCTGAAGTGAAATAATAAGTGCGAACATAGTAAAGTGTCTCTGATTTATATCCCCATCACGAAGCTACAACGATGTACGAAATACAACGTAATCCACGTGTACCCTAAGCATAATATTAAAGAAAAGAAAACAGAAAAAGAAAACAAATCGTAAAAGCTACTCGTCCATTTTATCATTATAAAAATATGTATGTGGTTTGAAGCTTGCTACTAGGGCTGTTGTTAAAGAAATTGCTCATCTTTTCCTGGCATGTCATGGCACTTGGCACTACGCCGGATGAGAACTATGACGTCATGCCGCATTTGATATATAACGATGTCTCATCCGTCCTAGTGCCACCTGAATTGTATTTGAAAGTCAGCAAACCTCATCCGGTTCTCTCTTCACTGGTCTCTCTACTCTCACTTCCCCATCGTCACTCGTGATCGGATCCTTCTGATTGCAACTTTTCTCTGGAAAAAAGGCAAATCGAGAGGATAGTAAAGCATGAATTTCCGGATTCTCAAGGACGGAAAACAATACCCATAATGAACAATTGATAGGTTTTTCTATGGAAAGGGAAAAGGATGCGAATATCAATCACTAATTTTACTTATTCTAAATCACGGAAATACATACCAAGCTGTTCTTCGAGAGCCTTCACTCGTTCCTTCTCCAGTCTGAGATCGTGAAGTGCACACTAAAATTTTTTTTTTCGGATTTTCAATGCGCGCCACTTTTGCGATCCGGCGCTGCCCGCGCTCCTCGTTTCACGAACTATTTCGTAACGCGTTGACGCGCCGTTGAGTTTCTAGGCTCCGCCCACATTTCTGCGCTCCATGTCTAAGTAGTCAATTCTATAATTTCGGAACGTCTTAATATTGCTATATTATCTCGTCGATGGAAAAAAATAGTGCACTTGAAACGAGGAGAAATGCGAAATTTCGCAAAATTGGCGCGCATCCTGCTCTGAAAACCAGGAGTTATTGTGAAAGAATGTTCTATTCTGAAGATATGTGTACGGCAAAATTTTAATGATTTTAAAATTCTTCTGTTATTAAAGAAGGTAAGATAAAGTTTAAATTTTACGATAAAATTTACAAATGATGATTAAAATAATCTAAATGTTACCTGATATTTTACTTCAAGGTTCACAATTCCTGTTCGTTTCTTCTCCAATAGATTCGATAGATTGATCACTTTCTCTCGCAATTCGACTACTTCACTTGAAGAGCCAGTCTGAAAAAAATAATTTTATTGACCCCGGTTTGTGCACGGGAGATAGGACTTGACCAATGGAGCCGTGTATCTACAAACTGGATCCCCTTAAACAAGACTCGTCCCCCCAGACACTGACTAGAGCGCAATGAAAAGACGACCTAAGAAGATGGTACTGGTGACATGTAACTACCGAGAGAAAGATCTATCCTTATCTGATGTTAAGCGCCTGATGCGACTAATTGAATTGCATTGACTTGCACTACTCGTTACAAGTGTAATAACAATGTATCACTGATATTTTATTGAGCCCGACTTGTCTTATCCAAAAAAGAACTAAAAATGTAATAATAATTTAAAATCGCGAACAAAAATACTCTTAAACAAAACCCTGATTCGGCTCTTTCTCATTCAGCTCCCTTCTCAGGTGGAGGCGCCCAAGTTGGAATCAGCCCTGTTTTATCCTTGGGTGCTCCCCCGTACGCTAAAGTCAATTACAAGCTGGATCTAAGGCAGCACAAGTTGGATTCAGGGCTGGATCCAACATGTAATTGACTTTAGCGTTGAGGGAGAGCACCCAAGGATAAAACAGGGCCGATTCCAACTTGGGTGCCTCCGCCTGAGTTCTCACTTGGATCAGCTCTTCTAATTCCGCCACACGCTGTGTCCATTTCAGAAGCTCGGAGACAGGAACGACTTGCTGGAACAAAATAGGTTATCAAAAAAAATTGGAATACTTCCGGAACAACTATAGAAGCCCAGATTCGGGGACCAATATATATATCTACCTTCCGTGGGAAGGTGGCGTATCCTGACTTTGCAACAACTCAACAACTGAAGTCAACAACTGAGTGAATTTTGGCAAAATATCAATTCAATAAAAGGAGTGCGATCCTATTACACATTACAATCAGTTCAATAAAAGTACCGGGATCAACAGCCAAAATTCGCTCACAATTTTTTTCCAAAGTCACTAAGAAATATGAATATTTTTTTTTTAATTCTTATCATAACATTGTAATTGAGATTGTCAAAAATTGTGAGCGAATTTTGGCTGTTGATCCCGGGACTTTTATTGAACTGATTGTTTTGTGTAATAGGATCTCACTCCTTTTATTGAATTGATATTTTGCCAAAATTCACTCAGCTGTTGACTTTGCTTGCAAAGTCAGGATACGCCACCTTCCCACGAAAGCATATGTGGGCACCATCGAAGCCAGCTGTGAAACACCCCCGGTTATCGGATTGGACGCCCCCGGTTTTTTGGAAAATTTTGTCGCAAAAACGATCATTTACAATCACCCCCCCCCCTTTTGACCCTAAACACCCCCCGGTTTTCGATTTCCAGCTTCAACCCCCGCCCACCTATGCACGGAAGGTATGTAGGACCCTTTTTTTTTTTCCTTTCCGACAGTGGAAATTTATCGTTTCCCGGCCAAATAATTGGTACTGCCAGAATGCTTTTATAATTCGGTTTAGCTATAGGTTTGTCCAAAACTAAGTGGAATGAAACTGATCCAACTACCTGAGTTGATCCTCGGTACCTCTATCTGTACCCCAATCTAGGCTTCTATAACATCCGGTACTGTCCGATTTAAGAACTAGGCATACGATTGCTTAATCTGATTTCGCCTGCTTTTTTAGAGCGGGAAAGAAAGAATAATGAAGCGAGAAAAGTCCGAATTGTAATCACTAGTGCACACTAGAAATTGTAATACGGCTTTCCATTCCTGCTCCAACCCATCATTTTGAAAGGTGAGGCCGACTCGCAGAGCGCGGTTTGTCATCACTAGTGCAAACCTCGGAGCGACGATTGGGAGGAGAGGAGTCACTCATACTTCTCAGGCACGAGACACCAGATCTGGAACTGAAAATTGCAGGATAATTGTATCAACTAAAGTCTGAAAGATACAGCGAAAGTTTTAAAATTATGGAATTGCATAGATCACATTGAGCACAGATAACTCGACGATTGGAACGTCTCACAACTCGAAACCAACAAATGTGGATAAAACGAATTTATTCTCGAACGACAACAGCAAAAATATTGGGTACAAATCATAGTGCATACAAGTTCATACAGCCGTTTGAATACAATTTCGAGGAGGGAACCTATACTTCATACATTTTCACACTTAGAAGTGGGTTAATCAAGAATAGAGATCAAATCGATCATTCCATCTCCTCCTCCTTCTTCACCCACTTCACTTCTGCAGCAGCTGCAACACTCGCAGCCGCGAGTTTCTCATAGGCAGCAGCCTGTCTGGCAGCAGCGGGCGAGGCGCCAGCTCCGACCAGAGCGGCTGCAGCCCGGAAGCGTACTGCGGCATCGGCAGGAGAGCGGCGACGCGGACGCGTCGCGGCTGCACGTGCTGCATGTGCAGCAGTCCTTGCTGCAGCAGCTGCAGCTCTGGCCTTGTGCTTCGGTGCAGCCACAGCAGCCAGCACGCGCACCCAGTAGTTGACTGCGGCGACGGACACGGCGCCGCCGTGAGCAAGTACCTGAAGAGATTAGAGATCAACAATCGACACTTCTTCGGTTTTTGGCCGCCCCCTCTGCCTAATATGTCCCACTCATTTCTTTCTTCCTGGTTGTCGGCCGCTCAACCCTTTACACTGGGCGGGAATGGGAAATGAGATCATGGGACGGCCACAAACCGAAGAAGTGCACCAAGGACTGAGAATCTATGAATTCAGAATAATCACATTCGCAGCGTGTGCATCAGTGAAGAAATGGCCGAGGAAGGAGTACTTGTTCAGCGTCCTCCCGCACGCTTCGCAATCGAATTTCTGCAAAATCGAATTAAAAGTTTATTCATTAATATTAACGACGGGAGCATCATTTCATAACTAGTAATTTTTTATCTGTGATTTTGAACTGAGTTATGAATTTGGAACACATTGTTTTTCACCCTCTCGAGAGTTCTAAAATGGTGCACCCCCATAAGCGAGCATTTCGAGTTCATTGGCGTGATGTTTTCATGATGTCTAACTGTCTAACAGGTATGTACTCGTGCGTCAAGTGCATTAGTACTCGAACTGTCACTACTAATAATTACCATATTTGCAAAAATAAATATAAAATAATCATTAATAAACACCTAAATATGCTCACCATTCCTCTGGCTACAAAGCAGTTCTTGAAGAAATTGCCCTGTCCACATCTCCCGAATGGACGATGCAACTTGACGGCCGCATCGGAAATAGGCATCGCTGTAAAAAAAATAATTATTATTTGTTCATTTTATTTTTTTATTATTGCATTTTACTATATCTGTGCACGGAAGTGTGTAAAGAGGAAGCTTCAGTTGATTTACGAAGAAATAAAAAAAATGATTATCTCCACTGAATCGTTTCGTATGTCAAAGCGCACGAAGCAACAAAGGAGCTACTTATTGATCGCCTCGGAGAGAATCGCTTCACTGCATCGCTGCGAAGCCAGGAAAAAGTTCAGGTGATGGGAGAATATTTTCGGATCGATATATTTAAATGGAGCTTTTCAAAGGTTCAAATATTTTTCATACAACGCAACTAAATAAACTAATGAAGAAAGAAAAACAACTCACAATACGGCTGATCCGGGCGACACATTTGCAGGATGTTGTTCGGATCTAGAATGAAGACCCTCAGTAATATTGAATTTTAATTTTAAAAATCAAACAAGTTTAGTAAAACAGTATAGAAAGACCTTACAAAACTAAAAAAAGCAAAAAAATAATAAATGATGGTTCCGCAACTCACGACCCGACTCGTGCAACAACTCCACTGCCGGAGCTCGCGCTGCTTCGTCCAAGTTCTGCTGCAGCAGCTGCTGCAGCGTCACAGGAGGAGGTTGCGGCTGCTGCACGCACACCGAGGGAGCAGCAGCAACCAGCTGCAGCTGCAGCTCAGCAGGCTGCATCAGATGCAGTAGAGGCATCTGCAAGTACAAGGAATGTAATACTATCATATTAATAAACGGCCATTACGACGAGTGGAAAGCAATGGTTCATCATATTCTTGAATTCAAGCTGAATCTATAAGATTGTTTTTAAGTCAAAAATTATTAGGTTGAGCCTAAAGTTTTGCGCGATTTTGGCTCTCCATTTTGAGTTCGTGCAATTTCTTTTGATACAATATCCATCTGTTGTCCTGATGTCGATATATAGGGGCATGTTCAACCTTTAGAATAATATATTTTAACTAGAGCAAATAACTCTACTTTGAGAGAAATCAAGTTTTGCGTAACTTTGGATTTTTCAGAAAAATATTGATTTTATTTTAAATTGTTGTACTTTGCCGAGAAATTTTTAGATAGAAGCTCATAAAGTTTATTCAGAAGCCCCAGTCGTGCACTACCTAGTTTCAAAAAGAGAAAGCTCTGGAATGCAGTATACGCTTAGTATAAGTCAATGAATTACGGGTACTTGAAAAAATCAGAGTTCTCTCGAACAAATAATTTGTTTCGCGGATTAACGAGACTGACAGCTACCTATGGGCGCTGTTATCATTACTTACAGGGTTCCCTATTGCAACGATATTTAAGAGCCCACTTGGCTTTCTAATTTAAAAAAAGTGAAATTTGCACATGAATTATTTTTCAATGAAAATGTCGAAAACGCAGATATGGAGGGCCTTCAGGCACGGTTCACCTTAGAAAAAGTAGCGACCTCCACAATATTCCTAATTAGTGAGTTATAGGGTAAGGGTTGTTCGTTAATTTTAGCACGACCACGTGGCTAGCACAAACAAGGCAAAAGTGTGTATTTCGATGTTCTACATTGGACACCTAAAATCCGAAAAATCCTGTTCATGAATGGAGATCCGCATTTTCTCCCAAAAGGAATTTTGACCTGTATGTTGTATAGGAATTAGTAATAACCTTTTAGTAATAATTCCTATCACAGATTGCATGTATGTGAACCATCGCACTTCGTGCGCCCCGCCAAACGCGCCTACCGTAGTTAAGGTCGCATTCCCATAAATAGCGATTCAAATGGTGTTGACGCGCAGTATTTATACTCAGTCGTATTTATGCAATTGTTGCGTCGCCCAAAGTTGTCAGTTCTCTCTCGCTCTCTCACCCTAGCTGGTTGACGGCTCTTTTGTTGTAGTATTTTCTCCTATTTAATTATTCGTGCATAAACGGTTCGTTTATCCGTCCTCTCCCGTCTACGAGGACACCAACAAGGGACAAGGACACAACACTGTACTAGAAAGGTAGTTCACATTCATAAATAATTGAAATCTCAAGAACTAGCGGTATAGATACAGTACCCCTAAAACTGATCTTGACATTCGTCATGAAAACTCAAATTCTGATTCCGCGCATATTTCTAATAGGCCCTTAATCATACGTGGGCAGACGTTGCTGTTGAGTTTCAAAATCCGGGAGGGTGCCCACAAGTTCAGCCACAAAACCGGCAGTGTCTACGGAAACTGATACCCTTAAACTCGAAGAACTATGCTGAGCAAAATCCGAAAACCGGGGGTGTTTTGCTGCTAGCAGCGATGGTGCCCACGTTTGCCCTTAGTGGCTGATCAGTCTCAACATTACCAGTACAATATAGGCCAGTCACGCTTTACAACTGTCGTGAACATAGGGTCCTATCTCCGTTCTAAAAGAAATTATAATACTTTGAAAAGTACTGTCGTTGGTTAGACAGATGAAGTTTGCTGCATCGCTGTTTTATTTCCCTTGGTTGGACAGATCTATGATAGTGTGCGCTAAAGGGAGTATAAATGCTCCTATCTAGCACTAAAAGATCTGAGTTGATTGGGCAACAATGAACGATGTTAGATATCAGGATGCACTTTAGTGAAAATCGCGCAAAACTTTAGGCTCAACCTAATAGATTGTCGAGGTATTGTAAAGGGGTAGCATTACAAGCAATGGTGAAATTTTACCGCTTTCAGCATTTGTTTCTTTCGAGAGAAAAATACTTCCTACTTTCATGTTACGCACCCCTTATAATATCGACCATTTTTTTAAAATTAAAGTCTTTCACCTCTGGCGGGAGCTGCGGCATCTCATTCGGTTCAAGGTCGGCGAGCTGCAGTTGCTGCAGTTCTTCTCCTTCTCCTTCTTCCTTCTTCTCCTGTTCCTTCTCCTCCTGCAGCTCCTTCTGTTGATGGTGAAGTTGCTGCATCTCATTTGGCTGATGGCTGGGAACTTGCTGCAACTGCTGCAGCTGCAGATTCTGACGGGAAAGTTGCTGCTGCAGCGGAGGGGGCTGCTGCAGTCCCATCGCGTACTTGGCCACTTGGAAGGTCAGGTCGTCGATTCTGAAATGATATCTGATATCGATCGAGTGAAAATTCTAAGGATAGAATGAGACGTTTACTAGAGTTGTTAACAGAGACTCGGTTATTGGGTATGAAATATATCGCAGTGAGTGAAGTGTACAAGAAAATGGGAATGCATCATTTTAGAACTGGTCGTTTTAGAACTCTTTATTTTTGAACTCAGTGATGAATTTGGAATACTTTATTTTTTCGCCCACTTTTGTAGAGATCTAAAATTAGATATCGCCCAAGAGAACTATGCTTACGTCTTTCCGTCCCTCTCTCGTTCCCCCTTCGCTAGCGTGCGCTCATCATCCAGCTGCTTCGTCAGAGAGGCAACTCTGCATAATATCAGTTCAAAATTCTAGCGACGCTCATATATCTCCCCCCGTCGAGTACTGGCGTCGGATGGGAACTATGACGGCAAGGCGTCGGATGGGAACTATGACGTCCGCCTTTAATATATCAAAGGCGGCAGGGCATCATAGTTCTCATTCGCCCTAGTGCCTATTTTCCTCGTCCTACCTTTTGGCGATGTAAAGATGCATTCGAATTTTTCGATCTTTGTCAAAAAATTTATTCAGAAAGAGTGAAATAAGTAAAATCAACAACAAATAAGTAATCACTGACGTTTTCTCCAGGTCCATCACTTTCTTCGAACCATCGATAAGATCTTGTTTCGACTCTGAAAATAGGATCAATAAAGTAATCAATAAACAATGTATTTATGCGCGGGCGTTATCGCGCTAATTAAAATATTTTCTTGATTGTTGTGTAAGTTTATGAGGAAAATTCAATCTAAACTATTTAATTTTAAAAAAAATAAATTTGATATATACCGAGTTGTTTCTCCGCTCTCTCCGCGCGCAATTCGTTCTCGCGGGCGACGCGGCAAATGCGCTGGAAAAAATAGAATTTACAAATTTAAATTTACGATGAAAGGCATATGTTACATAATGATTTGCGTTTTCATACACATGTTTAGGGTGCCAATACATCTCCGATGTAATAGTTTCTAGTCCACACAAAGGACACGTAAACGAATGCTATGGAATCAAATCACACCTGAAAGTTTTCCGCCAACTTTCGATTCATTTCTTGCAGTTCAGCAATAGAAGGACCTGTCTGAAAAGAGGCATTATTTAATAATTTTTATTGACTTACTTACCAAAAGACATCACTATCATTTGTGTTTCAAGAAACTTTGGGTCAATCCTTTTTCGTATGTACAATGAGAACATGTAGAGAGAACGAATGACACTAGGTCGAATGAGAACCAAAAATAATTCCCTTCTGATGTAGTTTCACAAAAGGCATGTATGCGGTGTGGGAACCTAATGTGAAAATGCTGGAGAAGAGTACTTCCTCGGTACTCCGGTGAGCCGAATGCATAGGCATAGCCAACCTCTGCTTCCTCTTCCTCCTCTCCATTCGCTGCTCGCTTGCTGCTCGTCGGCTCGTCGTCATCACAGGCGACGACCATTTCTCTCTGCAAGCATTTGTCGATTTTTACAAGCAATTATTCTACCATATCTTGCAAAATAATCGCACATTTGACAGGGTGGCCCTGTGGTTCACGAGGTCAAACCCCGCCCCGCGCCCTAGATCCACCGATACCAAGAAGAGGATTAAGAAATGATGGTAGTGTGGAAAAAGACACTGTGATCGACTGCCCAAACGATTTCGAATAGAATTCCAACTTTCTGGCGGTCTCTGCTGCAAACCTTGGAGCGACCGCGACGAGAGGTATTCATGCTGCACAGGTTCGGGACAACAGACCTGGAACTGGAATTAACTGATATATTATCTGACTGAAGCATGAAACGTGTCGGTAACACTTCACGAACTTCATCATGACTACAGTTGTTTTTTTTTGAAATTAAGCAGATACTCTTGAGAAGAGACAAATAACTCGACGACACGAACGTCTATGAACTTGAACAGGAGTGCATATTGAAGATAGAAATAATTTATTCTCCAGCAGCTACGATTATAAATAAGGATATGCGATATATATTGCGATAATTGTGTTCGGTTTCTTCTAAGAATCTACAGAATACGTTATCGCTACGCGGAGCTACTTCACATTTAAAATCGGAATGAAATTTCTAAAAAGCCGGTCGATAGACTGGTCAAATGAGGGGACATACGAAGGTCGTTTGATTATGCAACATGAAAGCAACGTGAAAGAAAAAGGCAGGTTCTAAAAACTGATAAAATGAGAACATAACACAACTATACGCACCGGAAAAGGCAGGCTGATGAATGCAATCTATCATCGACTACAGTATTCGAAGGATACCTTAATCCCTCGGTAGGTCATTCAATCACGGAATTCCCTTTTATCGACGAATGAGGCCACGGTGTCGTTTGGAGCGTAGATTGCCTGCATATTCAAAAAAAAATTTTAAAATTTTTTATTCCCGATTCCAAACCGAAATCGATCACAGAACTCATAATTTAGTTAGTAAACTCGATTCTTAGATAGTTGTATGGTCTTGAAGGGCGAAGATGTTAATCGACATACTACTGAGGCAACGGGGATACGCCTATATCTAAGCATCAAATCAACTGACTGAACTAAATCAGATGAGAACCATGAAGTCATGACGCCTTTATATATATCAAAGGCGGCATGACGTCATAGTTCCCATCCGACGTATCCGACCCAGCGCCCAACTAACATATTCCTTTCTGGTGGTGAGATTCACTGCGTGGATCTTGAGCAATCCCTCGTCTCTCATCTCTCGAAGGAAGTCCAGCCAGCTGATGTCATCCTCAAAGATCAAAGATAAGAAATACTGATTAGAGACTAACCAACAAATGTTCTCACTAGAGTGAAAGGATGACACGGTATCTGTATTCTATGCAATCTGTCACTACTCGCAGGTTGAGAGACTATGTAAAATGAAAAGTGTTGTATAGGAATTAGTAATAACCTTTTAGTAATAATTCCTATCACAGATTGCATGTATGTGAACCATCGCACTTCGTGCGCCCCGCCAAACGCGCCTACCGTAGTTAAGGTCGCATTCCCATAAATAGCGATTCAAATGGTGTTGACGCGCAGTATTTATACTCAGTCGTATTTATGCAATTGTTGCGTCGCCCCAAGTTGTCAGTTCTCTCTCGCTCTCTCACCCTAGCTGGTTGACGGCTCTTTTGTTGTAGTATTTTCTCCTATTTAATTATTCGTGCATAAACGGTTCGTTTATCCGTCCTCTCCCGTCTACGAGGACACCAACAAGGGACAAGGACACAACAAAAAGATACTGATTCTGATTTCGAGTTTTGATAGAGGGTCACGACTGTATCCAAGTCGGCAGGCGCCCTCCTCATTTCATGTGCTCTCTCATCGGTCAGAGACAGCGAGAGAGCGTGTGAAACGAGGAGAGGAAGCGCATCATTACTGCTCACCCTGTATCCGAGTGCCTCGACGGGATCGCTGAAGCGGGCGCCCTTCGAGTACTCTTGGCTTTTCCCCATATCGTACGAACGGAGCAGCTTCGAGAGATAAGGCACCTGCCATTTTCAGAATACGTTCGTACACTGAAAAAACGTATTTCGAGAAAACGCTAGAGAAGGCTATTTTGGTACTCATCCAGTGGGTTCTCTCAATTCGGGCACTTGGATAATTGATCGACCACATATTTATGACCGAACCTACCCTTTCTCATCGATCCCCTCTTCTTATATTACCTGCTCAAAACATATACCTAGTAGTATCAGAAATAAAGGAGATGACACTGAAAAGTAAGGAAAGTAAACCTAGAAATGGGAAGGTTTTAAGTGCTCAAATTCAAAAGAGTTCCCCCCCCCCCTTCCTCACTGACCGTGACCATCTTCACGTTCTTGTCCTCCTTGTTCACACTCGAGTACGCGTTGAGCACCGAGAGAATCATCGTGCGCAGCCTGAAAGGAACGGGTTAAGCGCATAATATCCATTGGATATGTTGGCACCAACATATCCATCAGGGGTTTTCTGTACAAAAAAGTTCTGCGACTCGAATTTCGAACTCCTTACCACTGCTTGCTTCCCCTCTCGTGCTTGTCCGCCATCGCCCAGTAGTCGGGGGAGCCGGATCGATGCCGACGAGGCACAGAGAGAGCACGGACGGGCGCGCGAGAGCGTCTCTGCAACCAGCCAGATATAAGCTTCATCTGGCCACGAGACGGCCATCACGGGGGCATAGCTCAGTGGTAGAGCGCTCGCTTAGCATGCGAGAGGGCTGGGGTTCAATTCCCCATGCCTCCAAAAGTGCTTTGCCAACCACGATTCGGCTCCAAGCTCGATTTTTTTGCTTCCCCTCTCACTCATGACGGACTCGCAGCTCTCTTCAAACCATGTACTCTCTCGCCGATTATATCGGAGGGAGATTAAAAAATTTAGAATAATTCATTCGGAACTATGCCGAATCAAAACAATGCGTTATGCCGCAGGTGATATATCAAAGACATGACGTCATAGTTCTCATCTGACCTAGCGACTTCTTATCGTCCCCTCTGCCCCTCACCTGTTCCTCTCGGCTGCTCTCGCCCTGCTGTCTCCTCTCCTTTCTTCGCTCCCTCGGAGGACTCTCCGAAGATCTGTCAAGAAGAGACAGCCTACAATGGAGAAATGGTACAATGTTTTGTCATTGATATCGTGGATTTAATTGATTCGGGAAAATAATTCCCCTAAGAAGTTTAAAAAGGCTCAATGTTTCATTGGAACAACAGTCGTTTTTTCCGGTTGAATATCTATTTTTTCAAACGAACCGTTCAAAATGGCTCAATACCTCCTTTCTCTCATCACTCACCGAGGCCCTAGGCTGGATGAGAATTATGACGTCAAACGTGGCAACGTTTTGGTATATAAAAGGCGGCATGACGTCATTGTTCTCAGCCGGCCTAGAGCCTGCTTCACAATCACTAGGGCTGGCTATTCGGAGCCGAATTTCGATCTCGCAATCCTCTCCCTCCTCAAATTTCGGAATATGCGAGGGGAGTTATTGCAATATCGCAATTCCGCTCCGAATAGCCAACCCTAACGCACACCACTCACCGATAGAGGCGCTGCTCATCCGAGGAGGGCGACGTAGGCGGACGTTCAGTCCTGATATGTTTTTATAAATTTGAATTCTGTATTAAATTTCTGGAGATGTTTCTCCTTTCTCATTTCACATTCAGATTTATCAAGCGCATCTTCAATACATGCAATCAGCCGGGATATTCTTCATCCACTCAACGCCACCATCACGGGGGCATAGCTGAGTGGTAGAGCGCTCGCTTAGCATGCGAGAGGGCTGGGGTTCAATTCCCCATGCCTCCAGAAATGTTTTGCCGTCCCTATACGGGTTGAAAAATATTTAAGTTATTTCTTTCGAAAAAAGAACAACCATCCTCCTGACTCCCCTAGTAAAATGTTCTAAATATGTATACTATAACTTGCAATACATTGAGAAAGGGTGGAAAGGGCGGGACTTGGGACTCTTCCAGGGACTTGGGACTCTTGCCGAATATGCAAATGGTTACCTGCCATGCTTCTGCTCCTCGTCCATCCTTCTGAATCCCCTCGGGATGGGCGACCCGTCACGCGAGGCATCCCTGTTCAGCAACTCCGACCTCCTGACATGGTATTTGGCTTAGGCTAAAGCTAATTCCGTGCTAAGCCCAAGCCCAAGCTTGTACGAAATGGCACTAGTAGCAAATAACCCAATTGGGAAACAGCAGAAAACGCGGCGGAAAAATTCGACGTTAAAATTCGCTTATTTGGAATTATACTCTCTAATTACGCAAGAAACACAAATCCTCTCACGTGCTATCTTGCTCTCGGCGCGAATAGCTCTGGCATTCTGCCAAGCAGATACCGTACGCCGTCCGCTACCGTACCTGAATCCTCTCGGGATCGGCGACGAGTCGCGGCGATTGCCCCTGTAGTGAGTGGGCATGGTTCGCAGGGCGGCACGGGAAGAGCGCTCACCATTCTAAAAGTGAAGGGATTATAATTCTCAACTATATCATGTTTCGCAATAGATGAAGAGCGATTTTTATGTTTTAAAGTTACCGGACGAGGACGAAACCCTGATCTGACCCTGATCTCGTCGCGTGTACGAGAGAGTATGCAAAAGTGAGAGAGATTACGCTGATCATTTCCGGCTTTCCCTTGAGACTATTATTGATTTTTTAGGGGGTCTTAAAATAGGGGGTCTTTTTTTCGTCCTCGTTCGGAAATTTAATGAGCGTATAAATTCACCATCTTACCTCACTCCCATCCCTTTCCTTGCCATCAGAAGCAGAGAAGTAGACGTCCTCATGACTGCGCTGCTTCGATCGCTCGAGACGTCTAGGAGGTTCCTGAATCAGGGATAGTTATTCGGCATTTCCTGAATCGGGGATAAGAATTCAGTACGCTGCTGTATCGTATTTAATTGCGGATTTTTTTTGGCATAATTCCGCAAAGTCGAGAGTCTTTTCTCTCCCTCTCCGCATTCCGTCTGACTTTCTTCGTTTTCGATACTCTCTCGTAGGTTAGAGAATGCGAGAGAGTATGTGAATGAGAGAGAGTCAGATGATTACTCAATTCACCCATACCTCATCGTGTTCCTTCTCCTTACGAGATGATCGCCGATTGCCGATCGGCGAGTACGACCTTCCCCTCTCATCGTCCTCGTAGCTGCGCTGCTTCGACCGCTCGCGGCGTCTGGGGCGATCCTGATAAGGCACTAGGTCGGATGGGCTATAGCGTCATGGCTCTCATTTGACCTAGTGCCTCCTGATAAGTAGTCGCTATTCTGTATTCTGCATGTCTAATACGCATGACGCTTCGTTGGCACCATTCCATCTATTCTATAATTCAAATAACTGGCGAGCAATGTGCTATGTGCACGCGGAACTTTATATTTAAAAGAGGCGACGGACGCGACGCGGCTCCCGAGTACATTACGTTCGCTCAGAGGCGAGAATAATTTCCGTAACGCGCGGAACACCAAATTTGTCCTCTCGTCTCTCATCCGCCTGTAACTCGAATGCCGTGTATACGGTATACAGTATACCTCATCGCGTTCCTTATCCCTGCGATTTGATCGGCGATTATCGATTGGCGAGTACGATCTCGATCTTCCCCTCTCATCGTCCTCGTAGGTGCGCTGCTTCGATCGCTCTCGTCTTCTTGAAGGAGCGGGAGGGCCGAGTGGATGGGCAGGATGGGCGTACCCAGCACCATGGGCTGGTGGTGGGTACCCGAAGGCCGGAGCCGGGTAGGGGCCAGGGTACGGGTAGCCTGGGTAGCCATGGGGCGGCGGAAGTGGGTACGCACCCGGGATGAGGGGAGGAGGGTAGGGATGGTAGATGGACATGTTGGGATCGGGATAAGCTGACATTCCTGAAAAATTATTTTAGATTATCGTAGTGATCACATCAGAGATATAAATCAGAATATAACTGATGATTTAAACTTGAAACTGCGCTGCGTCTAGCAAATTTATCTTGTTAACTGTATGTACAAGTTCTAAAGAACAAAACCATGGAAATATGGTAGGAATTAATATTGAAATTTGCTTCTGGTTAAGGGCCGGTTATCAACAAAACATAAATAGTAACAAGGGATGAAATTAACTTAGAGCAAGTAATCAACAACAGGTAAGCAAGTAAACACAGGGTATAGCAAAAAACGAAGTAATCGATTAGAAACTCATTCTATCGATTAATATGGTAGGTCATTCAGTCAAGGAATTCCCTCTTGTTCACGCACTTGGGCATATTATTATCGTGTGGGGCGAAGATTGCCTGAATTAAAGAATTAGTAGTGTACCAGCCCGAATTTTTTTCAAAGTAATTCAAAGTTGGGACTACACTTCTTTGATCCAAAAACGCAATAACGATTGATGTTAGAGTAGCCACAAATCTCATCCGAGGCAAATATAGTATATCCAACCGAAAACAACATTATTTCAAAATTTACCACACGCGAAACGGCATGAACTTCAACAACCCTGGTTCGAATCATAACTACAGACACAATAGCTTCTTTCCAAGAGCGGCAAGGCTTTTAGTAAATACCGAGAATGAAACCAGTTCCCCTGAGTAGATCCTCCTGACTTCATGACCCATTAATCCAGTCATTAACTATTGATTCTCATCGTCATGAATTTTCCTGTTCTATTTTAAATGTTATCTCACGTTATTTCGTACGAAATAGCATATATATATATATATATATATATATATATATATATATATATATATATATATATATATATATATATATATATTGTTGACAATTCACACTCGCAATAACAATTTCTGATACCATGCACACTAGGGTTAGCTAATCGAGGTCACTTCGCAACGATTCAACACATCGGGGAGGGGGGAAGTTAGATACTGTACTACATCCCCAACCATATCGACATCTAATCTTTCTTCCCCTCTCTTCTATTCATCTATGGTAATTACAATGCTCTTCATCTATTTTGTAGTTTCACCTTGCCTCATAGTTTGATAGGACCATCTTTACATATGACATGTCTTTCACCCTCGCCCCTCTCTTCGTTGTATGCAAAGTTTAACTAGTCTTCTCTCGTTTCGTCACACGTGTCGTGTGGTTCGTCTTCCTTTGTATTCTCTCGTGTCTTCACCGGGAATAAGGTCGGTGTTTTATAAAGTTATTCTTTTTGTCAATTCCTTACTCGTTCCTATCACACTGTATACGTGGGAAGTGGGCCATAAGGGGTCTCAGGAGTACGGTAGCGCATAGAATCAGTTGGCCCTGGTACTATCTGAAGCTAACTTGGGGGCCGAATCCGGTTGCGCAAGTCTCCGTCCCACCTCTGGACGCAGTGAGGATTCTGATGCTTGGCGGTTTTCCGCAGGACATACAGAGAGATGACGTGGCGCTTGGCGGGCAACCGCAGGGTGCTCACGGTCTGAACTGGAACTCAAATGATCAGCTTGGCGGGCATCCGCAGGGTTATCTGATGAGCCAGGAGGAGAGGGAGCGACTTGGTGGGTATCCACAGGGTGCGCAATTCCCATCTAATATCAATAAGAGACTCCACCAGGAAATGGACAGAGAGAGGAGGGGAGAGAGAGCACCCTACCTACTGTCAGATATGGGAGATGAGAGGCTTGGCGGGCATACGCAGGGTCACTATCCCCTAATGAATTCACTCTACCCACACTCAATGATGAGAGAGGAAGGACTTGGCGGGCATACGCAGGGTCACTATCCCCTCATGAATTCACTCTACCCACAGTCAATGATGAGAGAGGAAGGACTTGGCGGGCATACGCAGGGTCACTATCCCCTAATGAATTCACTCTACCCACACTCAATGATGAGAGAGGAAGGACTTGGCGGGCATACGCAGGGTCACTATCCCTCAACGAGCAAGAGAGTGCCCCTGACTTTCACTCGAAGGAACCAGGAGGAAGTGTTCGGTGATGAGAGCACCACCAGTACCATCTCACCCCAGCACACTGACAAGCGTGACTGGAGCCAGTTCGAACCCTCATGGGGGAGAAACCTGAAGAGAGAGGATATTGAGAGGAAGGGAATGACTGTGGCTAGAGAATATCCCATGAGCTACCATGGTTCCAGACATGGATACACGCTCCAGATGGGTGATACTGTTCCTTCCTATGAACACCCCAATGTCACAGTGAGAAAGAAGCCAGAAGCGCATGGGCAGAGTAGTGGCATGAATGCGGGGGAGAGGAGACAGATGGAGATTAGAGAAAGGAATGAGCTAGAGATACGATTCAATAAGACGATGAATGAAGTGAAATCAGCTCATGCTATCCCTTTGAAGATGTCTCCCATCGAGCCAGTGGAACCGTCTGCTATCGATCAGACACAGCCCTCGGATCGATCTGTGGAGCAACTCCAATCTCAAGCTAATGGACTGAGCATCAATGGACATGAACAGATGGAAATCACTCAAACTGAGGTACATTGGAGAGAGAGAGAGTGACCAAAGAGATGTTCAAATTGAGTGGAAAGATGGTAGATTGCCTATCCACTCTGGACAAAGTCAGTACTCGAGAGGAAGTGATAGATGACTTGAGAGTTATCTGTGAGGAAGAGAGAGATCAGATCATACGGATAATTGAGAATGAGTTGGATGATATATCGAGAGAAAAGGATGAGAGTGTGGATGAAGTGAGATGTCTGAGAGAGGAACTCAGAATGAAATGCACTTCCGAAATGAGATTGAAAGAGAATGCGATGAGAGAGATGGAAGGGATAATGTCCACTCTCGAGATTGAGGATAGAACTGAGATTCACAACCAAATTCGGCACTTGCAGAGTGAAGCTGACAAGTACAAGAATCTCTCGATTAACGTAATGACGGAGATGGCGAGAATGAAAGAGGAATGGGAGGAGAGAATGGCCGCCCAACAGAGACAGTTCGAACAGCAGCTCAAGGAGCAGAAGGAAGGTCAGCATCAATTCCTCCGTCAAATGAATCCGCCAGTTGTGAACAGAGCAAGGAATGAGAGAAATAATGGCTACTCTCAGCACTCGTTGGAAGAACGACGAATAGCGGAAGACTCGATGAGACCACCGACTCCTCCGAGTCTTCAGCCTCACTGGCCGATGGACAGACTGAGAAGTGTCCCAAGTGAGAGAAGCTTTTCATTGACTGATGACTTCAATAATGATGAGTTGACGGGTCAAATGAATAAGCAACAACATCAACAATCCGATAATGGGAACCCTGTAAACCAATTGCTGGCTCAACTGGGAAGCGCTTTCATCCAAATCAAACCATTCGACTACAAGACTGAAAAGTTTGATGAATTCATGGAGCGATTCGAACTGAAGCATAGAGGACAGTCAGAGAGAGATAAAGTAATCATGCTTGGCCAGTCCCTGGGGGATAATGATTCTCACCCCATGAAGGTTTTCCGTTCTATCCCAGAAGATGTGAGAAAGGGAAGTGATGTGGCAAAGATAGTACAGGAGATGAAGAGGGCTCTAGATAGGAATGCAGAGCTAACGAAACAGAAAGCTCAGCAGAAGCTGGATGAACTCTCTGGAAAGGGAGAAGTGATTCATATCTGCCGAGAAATTGAACAGCTAGTGGGCAGAGGTCTTTCGTACATGACTGGTTCAGTCAAAGATCAGTACATGAGGGACTGTTTCATGAAGGCGATGAGGGGAAGACCCGAGTACGATAAGATAGTGGAGGCTTACTATATGGAAGGAGCTACTTTTGAGCACATGAAACATGCTGCCCAGAAAGCTGAATTTATTGAGAGTACCAAAAAGAAGGAGAAAGAGAAAGAGAAAGCTTCCTCTTCCAAGCGAGACGATTTAGTCTGCTTCAGTTGTGATCGAACTGGTCACATTCAACGCTTCTGCAAGAATGGTCCTGCGAAGCTTCCTCATGCAAATTCGAGTCAATGGTACGGAAAAACATTCACTCCTACCACTACTCAGTTCAATAAGCAATTCTCACATGACAATACCAAACATGGTAACAATGAGAAGCCTCAGAGTGGAAGCTGGAATCGAAATAATGGAAATGGATACAAATTCAATGGTGGATCGAATAATGGAAATGGGAATGGAGGAGGATACCAGTTTAACAATGATCGATCTTTTCTTCAGAAGAACCAATCTGGAAAGAATGATGGTCCTCCCAAGAAACCGTTCAATAACGATGCCCGAGCCAGTGAGGTTCAAATGAAGGATGAGGAACCAGCAACAGAGAAGGATGGGATATGGGTCAAAGATAATGCATCAGAAATCGAATCAGTGACATATGTGGGTAACAGATTACACACTGAGATGAGAGTCGAAGGAGTGACGCAGCGAGTGCTGGTCGACTCGGGTGCACAAGTTTCTCTAATACCGAAACGGATCTTATGCCAAATACTGAAATCAAATGGATCAGATTGGAATGATTTCATGGATACGAGAGTAGAGATGCCGGAGACAAATCTGAGAATAATGGGTGCCTCAAAGACAGTGATGAGATTGGCTGGCAAGGCAGCATTAGATATACGACTGAATGGAGATAGCGATGATAAGCAAGTCGGATTCTATATCACTGATTGTGATCAGGACGAAATCTTGTTAGGAGTGAATGCGTTTAAGACGCTGAATGTGAGGATAACTGTGGGAAATGATTCGATGGAGAAGAGAGAGGAGAAGGATGAGAACAGAACTGCTATGGCTACAGTAGTGAAGCCTCTTTCTGCCTATCCTGGTCAGACTTCATTGATAACTGTGGAGGGGCCAGTGAATAAGGAGTGCATAATGTGGTCATTACGGAAAGAAATCGACAGTGGAGTGTGTATCCTGGATGAGAATGGACACACTGAAATTCCTATCACAAATATGTCTGATACAACATACCGATTTCTCAAGGGAGATCTGATTGGAACATGGAACATGGAGCACATCAAGGAAGATGGTGACAATGTGATAGAAGGAAGAGTCGAGTATGTTTCTATGGATAAGAGGGAAATGTCAAACGATGAGAGAATGTTCGAGATTCTGAAACACCTCAAAGAGGAGAAGGGAGAGGAATTGTCTTCCCCAATGACAGAATTGGTCACTAGATTCGAGGACGTTTTTGCTCTAAATGATGATGAGCTTGGTAAATCAACAGTAGTGGAACATACAATCAATACTGGTGACAATAAGCCAATCAAGCAGAAAGCTCGGCCAGTACCATTCACTCTGAGAGACCATCTACAGAAGTTGCTCAATAACATGGAAGATACAGGAATAATTCGCCCTTCTACCAGCCCATGGTCGAGTCCTGTGGTACTCGTAAAGAAGAAAGACGGTTAGATTAGATTGTGCCTAGATTATCGGAAGCTCAATGAGGTCATCAAGACTGATGCGTACCCTCTACCAAGGATAAATGATTGTGTCCAAGAGCTTAGAGGAAAGAGAATATTCTCAACGCTCGATCTGAAGAGTGGATTTTGGCAGATTGGATTGGAAGAGAGCTCGATAGAGAAAACTGCATTTTCCACCCTTGACACTCACTACGAATTCGTCAAGCTTCCCTTTGGTCTATGCACCAGCCCAGCTGTGTTCCAGAGGACGATGAATATAATTCTCAAATCTGAACTCCAGAAGCCAATGGGTTACAGAGACGTGTTCTGTTATATTGACGACATCCTAATAGCTACCAGTAACGATATCGAACATCTGAAGGCGATGGAACGAGTATTCATATTATTACGAGAGGGAAACATGAAACTCAATGTGAAGAAGTGTCTCCTGGAGAAGACACAAGTACACTACCTCGGTCATACAATTGATGGAACTGGAGTTTCTATCCAAGAAGGAAAAGTAAAGGCAGTGTCAGAATTTCCTCGCCCAACTAATCTCACTACACTCCGACAATTCTTGGGAATGACAGGTTACAATCGCAAGTTCATCAAGAATTACGCTGCGATTGCGAATCCTCTCTATGCATTGACATCCACTAAGACAATGTGGTCGTGGGGTGACAAGGAGGAAAAGAGCTTCAATCTCCTCAAGGAGAAGATGTGCTCTGCACCAGTTCTGGCACAACCGAACCATGAAACCGTGTCCGGAGAGGCACCATTTCTAATCACCACTGATGCTTGCAAGGAAGGAATCGGGGCAGTACTCTCATAGAGAGGAAGTGATGGAGAGGAAAGACCACTTCAGTACTATTCTCGAACGCTATCCCCAGCTGAGAGAAATTATGGAATTACGGATCTAGAAGGATTGGGAGTTTACGAAGCAGTCAATAAATTTCGACACTTCATAATTGGTACTCAATGTGTAGTCAGAACTGATCATCAACCCCTGATATCAATGTTCCGAAGATTGAACCTCTCTCCAAGAGTGATGCGATGGGCTCAGCTGTTGCAAAGTTTCAATATAAAGATGGAATACATTCAAGGAACAGTGAACAATGTGGCAGATGCACTGAGCAGAGCTCCACTACAGAGTGATCATCCAGAGAAAGATGGAGCACCATGGGACAGCATTGTGAATGTTGTACGCACTCGATTATTGAAGGGAGTAGATTGGAAGCAAGCTTACGAAAATGATGCATGGTGCAAGATGATAATGAAGAAATGGGAAATAGTTAGCCCTGATGAGAGATGCAAACACGAATATTCGATACCAGACTCGAGAAAGAAAATCAATCTCGATGATGTCAGAGTAGAAGATGGATTGCTTCTAATTATTGATGAACGTCACAAATGGAAAGTTTACGTGCCAGTGGACAAACGAACGGAAGTAATGAGAGATAAACACGAGGGAGTAGGCGGAGGCCACTTCGGAACGTTAAGATTGTCCCAAAAGTGGAAACCCGGTACTACTGGGGCGGTTTGAGGAGAGATGTACCGAAGTACATTCGACAATGCAAAACTTGTGCGATATTCAATCCGAAACCCATCTTCAACCCTCCTCTCACTCCATTCATGCCCACTCGACCTCTAGAGATAGTTGGAATCGATCTGTGCGATGTTGGAAGGTCGATTCACAACAACCGATACATTCTCACGATAATAGAACACTTCACGAAATTTGTCTCTGCTTATTCACTCAAGGACAAGACAGCGGAAGCTGTTGCTCGAACACTTGTGAGTGAATGGATGCTCCGAGAGGGCAGAACTATGGAGCAGTTACTGTCTGATCAAGGGAAGGAGTTCGATAATGCAATAATGAGTACAGTAACCGAACTGTTGGGCATCGATCAGATATTCACCCTAGGATACGATTCTAGAAGGAATGGAGTGACTGAAAGAATGCACAGAACAATCACAACAGTCATTAAGAAGATGGTGATGGATGGGAAGAGCAAAGGCTCGTGGGATGACCTACTCCCATTCGCGGTGTACGCATACAATTCGACACCTCATACCACAACCACATTCTCACCGTATTTTCTAATGAATGGCCGTGAGCCACGACATATCTCGAAAGTATATCCCAAGAGTGTGTATTGTCTGAATGACGATTACAATGAGATTATGAAGGAAGGATTAAGTGACATTTACCAAGAAGTACAGTCTGAGATAGAGAAAAATGGGAAGGAAATGGAAAAGTCATTCAACAAGGAAGCTACGGACAGAGATGATCTACCCACTGTGGGAGAATTGGTTTATATCAAAATCCCAACGGAGAAGAGAGGGACTAAGTACCCCAAGCTGACCAAAGAGTGGAAAGGTCCATATGTAATCACTGAATGTCACAAATCATCAGCAATAGTACAAAACACGAAGGATAGCAATGACATAAAGAACGTGCAATATCAGTTTCTAAAACGAGTATCGAGCGAAGTCAGTAATCCCGAAGTGGAAACACTGAGAAATAGAAATGAAATGAGATGCTCTACGATACAAGTAACGAACGAAACTGATTGCAGGGCGATCTCGATGCGTCACCCGCTGCATATCGACTTCGTCTGTGAGACGTGTAAGGGAGCATCGATTAGACAGAGGATTCTCACGGCAAGAACAAAGCAGACTCATGCTGCTGCTGGAATGGCCGGACTGATTCAACGTGTTCAGTACGGCAAATTGCCGATGACCGAGGAGGAGTTAATCGCTGCCTACAACGCCATGAGTTGCCATCGTGCGGTTGCTCTTGCTCAAGTCGAACCCGATATTCTCTACGAGGGAGAGACAGGAGGAGTACTCGAATCGATTCTAATCGGTTCCACGATCCGGAAGACCATACAAGAAGCTGCAAGAAAGCTCAAGAGAGACATTGTGCTCATCCCTGATGACTTCCTCCCTACTGCTGTCGAGTATGATGTCGATCTTCCATCTGATAGAGACAGATCACTCGTTGATCAACTCACAGAAGTGCGATCACTGATTCCCGGTCGTCTTCTAATCGTGATTGGACGCAAAATCGAGAATGCGGAATGGGCGTTAATTCGCGCTACTCTCATTCACTTAGCGTGTCAACGATGGGAAATCTATGCATGCCAATCCCCGCCCAGCCTTGACACCTCACGATCCAAGTTAAAGATAGTCGATGAGCGCTTGTGCACGCTACTTGGTGAGATAAGCATTATGGGAGACGCCATCGTAGAGCGTTCGCATATCGCCACTCAGGGTGCAGAACTGTACCGCCAATATTGGCCCTACTCTCTCGCTGCAGCGCACGATACGCGCGTGTTGTTCGAATGGATGGGGGCGAGTCTTCGAGAGGATATGGAGCACGAGGAGATTGAGGCTGGCCCTACGCAGAATCATCATCCCAAGTTGAAGGAATTCACGCAGTTCAAGCACATCCCCAAGGGAAGATGAGGGAGAGTACAGAAACCCCAGAAATCAGGAGTCAACCCATCCTATTCTGGCTACCAAACTCGTGGATCAAGCTATAATAGAGGACGCGGCGCACCTAAAGCACGTGGTGGTCGCGGTAGCACGTATTACAATAAGATTCACTACCACAATAATAATTAATCGATAAGAGCACTCAATTACCGTTTTATTTGCCCCGGCTAGTGGAGAGCCGGCATTTCGAGGACCGGCGGGCAGTTAGATACTGACCTACATCCCCAACCATATCGACATCTAATCTTTCTTCCCCTCTCTTCTATTCATCTATGGTAATTACAATGTTCTTCGTATATTTTGTAGTTCACCTTGCCTCATAGTTTGATAGGACCGTCTTTACATATGACATGTCTTTTACCCTCGCCCCTCTCTTCGTTGTATGCAAAGATGAACTAGTCGTCTCTCGTTTTCGTTCCACGTTGTGGTGGTTCGTCTTCTATTGTGTTCTCTCGTGTCTTCACCGGGAATAAGGTCGGTGTTTTATAAAGTTATTCTTTTTGTCAATTCCTTACTCGTTCCTATCACACTGTATACGTGGGAAGTGGGCCATAAGGGGTCTCAGGAGTACGGTAGCGCATAGAATCAGTTGGCCCTGGTACTATCTGAAGCTAACTGGGAGGTGTTGCAACCCGACCTCGAATTGCCGACCGTATCGCATACAAAGTGATGAAGATAGAAAGAAGCACAAAACTGACAAGCACGTTAAGCCTAAGCCTAAGCCTAAAAAAAGCTAAGCCTAAATAAACGCAATACGTACAAACACGTTGCTTCCTCTGCCCTTCTCGTGCATCCTGAGCAGTCCATCGTCTCTCATCTCTCGAAGGAAGTTCAGCCAGCTGATATCATCCTTAATTATTGGCGATTATTGATCAAAGAGAAAAGGTCAGATCATCCTTTCCTGTCCAGCATTTTTCTTTAAAAGGTCTCCTTCTCTTTCTTATTCAATCGGATTTATATTAACGGATCAGGTGCTCTTTTCCAGAGTTTCAGGCGCTCAGGCGCATAATTTTTGGACATCTGTCTCAAGAAATGAAATGCTATATCGCGCGCCTGAAGCCTACCCAACACTTGAAATACCAGTGAGAGGAAACCTAGTACTCACCCTGTATCCGAGCACGTTGACGGCGTCAGTGAAGTGGACTGGTTTGTGGTGCTCCTCCCTTCCCGAGTCGTACGAGTGAAGAAGAGAAGAGAGATTACCCACCTGTCAAGGACCGTATGAAACATAAAAGTGATTACAGCACATTATCTGGGGAACCTTTCGCGATATAGTAATTTTTATTATTTATTTATTTATTTATCACATCAGGCAGTAGTGCTCAGGTGAGGATGGGGCCATATTCTTCATAGGCTGCGCTCCACCACTGGGGTCCAATGGCTCTTCTGAGGTCATCACGCCATCGAGTCTTGGGATGGCCTTGAGGGCGTGCACGATTGTAGGGCGTCATACGGTAGTCGCACGCGTCCAGTGGTTGACACGCATCTCCCGTAACTTCAGCGCCCATTTTGCTTTGTATTTGAGGGCCTCCTTATTCCAGTCGCGTACTCCAGTGATCTCCCGCAGTCTCTCGTTCCTCATTCGGTCCTTGAGAGTCACTCCGACCATTCTCCGTTCCATCTTCCTTAGTGTGACGTCAAGACGCTTTTTGTCACTTGATCGCAGAGCCCACGTCTCACTCCCGTAGAGTACGGTAGATTTGACGCAGCTATCGAAGAGGCGTCGCTTTGTCTTCATGGGGAGAATGCGGCTGGCGAGTAGATGAGAAAGCTTGCTCCATGCTGCCCAACCCAGTCGAATTCGGTGTTCCAGTTCGGCAGAGGAATCAAGGGGGAGAGAGATCTTCCCGCCAAGATAGGTGGCTGAATCAGCGAAGCAGAACACTTGATTGTTGATTACGATGGGTGTTCGAGTGGTGGTGCAGGATGTGAGGAGGACTGTCTTGGAAGCGTTGACTTCCAGTCCGACTCGAGAGCAGGCCTCTACCAGCTTCCTTAGCATCTTCTCCATTTCGGGACGGTTCTTGGCAATGAGAGCGATATCATCGGCGTACTCCAGATGACATAGAGGTCTTCCATCAATCCGAAGTCCGCAGTCCTCCCAGTCGATGTAGTCCATTGCGAGGCGGAGGACAGAGTTGATGAGACGTGGGGACAGAGTGTCAGCCTGCCGTACTCCTCTCTTCACTTGCACGGGGACCACATATTCGTTCACTCTGATGAGGGTCGAAGACGACTCATAGAGGCGCCGAAGAAGGTGAACGAGAGTAGGGTGCACTCCTGCCTTCCAGAGAGCCTGCCAGACGGCACTCCACTCAACTGTATCGAAGGCCTTGGTGAAATCGACAAAACCAAGATGCAGGGGGATACTGTATTCATGCGTCTTTTCTGCGAGCTGCTTAATGGCGTGTAAGTTGTCGACAGTCGAGTGCCCCTTGCGGAATCCAGATTGCGTGAGGGACTCGGACTCATCGAGTGGCACTTCGATTCTTTTCATGATCACCCGAGTGATACTCTTCAGGGTGACTGTCAGGAGGGAAATGGGCCTGTAGTTGCTGATGTTCTCAGTGTCTCTTTTCTTGTGCAGTAAGGAGACGACAGCTTCAACGAGGCCTTCGGGGACAGTATGACCTGTCACAAGGTGGTTCAGAAGATCGGCCAATGGCTGTGCCAGGAATTCACGTGATAGGCTGAGCATATCAGGAAGGACCTTGTCAGAACCAGGGGAATGGCCACACTTGAGGTAAGAAAGAGCGTCACGACACTCATCAGCCAAGAAGGGTGGAAGGGGCTCGGCAGAGGGAGGAACGGCAAGAGGGAGGACGACAACGGACGTGTATAGAGTATTGTAGAAGCGCTGGACTCCCCTCGTGGTCGCTTGCTGGGAGAGCGCGCCAGAGATGGGATCGGGGACGAGAAGACGCTTCCGGGTTGAGTGTAGATCTCTCTGTGCACGGACGATGCTTCTTCCCATCATGGCTGCATTATTGGCTTGCGTTTCTTTCCTCCGACGAATGTCATCGCAGAGAGCAGCACGGGCAGTCTCGCAGGAAATCGAGAAGGAGAGGGCATCGCGAGAGTTTGCTCTGGGAAGGTGGCGACTTGCTATGAGACGGCGAGTAGAGGGGGAATATCCAGGGTGGGACGTGGTCTTTCCTCCATCTGTTTGTATCCTCGTTCTGGGGGAAAGCGACGATTGCATACTAGTCTTCCATAGGAGAGAAGGGGGGGGGGCAAGGGGAAGAGATCCGAGTAGAGCAGAGTCAGCAGTATAAGCGCGCCGATCGAAATCGTAACGCTCCCTGCGACGTTTCTGCTTTGCCTTGCAGGGAAGGGAAAGACACATCCGGACAAGGCGGTGATCGGAGTTGAACTCGAACTTTCCGACTACTCCACAGTTGACAACCCGCGCGGAAGGAGGGGCAGCGATGAAATCAATCTGGGAGAGCGTCGAGCCATTGGGGGACCGCCAAGTCCAGAGTCGTCCGTGTCTTTTCTTCTGGACGTGTTCCATACGCGCAGGTTGTTTCTCACGCAGGCCTCGGTGAAAGTGCGGCCGCGTGAGTTCGGGGACTGAGAGGCGAAGGCACCGATATGAGATTCATTACCAGGCTCTTGCGACACTCTACAGTTGAAGTCACCCGTCAACACTGGCGTGTAGCCTCTGGGCGCACTCTGCAGGGCAGCATCGACTTGGTCTAGGAAGGAATCATACTCCCGATCATCATAGGAGGATGTCGGAGCATAAGCGCAGACCAGGAAAATGCGTTCTTTAGGCAACTGCAGAGTGGCTAAACGGGGGGAGAGGCCAAGAAACACGGCTCCTTGCGCCAAATGCGCGCGGAGGAGGAAAGCGACACCATGAGACGCGGTGGTACTGCCCGAGTGGAATACCACAGTGCCTGAGGATGTGAGAGAGAACGATCCTACACTCACAATCCTTGATTCCTGCACTGCGATGATGTCCCACTTGATCTTGCTGAGGGCCAGTTCCATCTCGATCTGCTTGTCTCTCGAGGCGAGGGTCCGCGCATTGATGGAGCCGATGTAGAGGTGGCGACCCATCGTAGAGGCTTGCAACTGCCGCGGGCCAAACGCTTCTGGCAGAGGGAGACTGGGCGACTGGGTGGAGGAAGGGACGGGAGGGAAAGAGCAACCCGCCGCTCACAGCTCGCTTGTCGACCCAGAATGATATAGTAAATGAGAGATTAACTGCACTGCCCATGAATATGAACATATTTCAAGCAAGTTAATTATGATTGCAAGCAATGATATAGGGAGACTGATGGTCCCTCCCTTCCCCCCTCACTTACCGTAATCAAGTCATCTTCCTTCTTCTCCTTCCTAGTCGAGTGCGCGATGAGCACCGAGAGAATCATCTTGTGCAGCCTGTAACGGCACAAGGTCGGACAAGTACTATGACGTCATGCCGCCTTTAAGGCGGCATGACGTTATAGTTCTCATCCGACCTAATGCCATTTCACCTACTACCCGCAAGTGCCCGTGCATATCTTCCAAAGCTTTAACATTTTATTAAAAATTACAGTGATGGCCAATGACTTCCTTAGGCTAATACTAAGCCTAAGATGCTCATCTACTCCACCCCCACTAACCACTGCTTGGTTCCTCTCTGGTGCTCGTCAGCCATCGCCCAGTAGTCGGGAGAGGGAGAGCGACGACGAGGGGAAGGTCGAGAGGGAGGATGATGATGAGGAGGGGGAGGAGAGAACTGCGATTGAGGTAAGCATAAGTTACTATCACTCCCCGCCAAAGTCATGGAATGTCCCGCCCAATTTTCGACTTCCTATCATGTATTGGGTTGAAAATCGATATTTAAACCACGAGTAACGGCACTAGGTCGGATGGGAACTATGACGTCTTGCCACCTTTGATATATGATATATCAAAGGCGACATGACGTCATAGTTCCCATCCGACCTAGTGCAAGAGTAACTCACACTCGTGGAGAGAGGTGGAGATTCAGCAATCAAAGGCAAAGACGATGCCGGTGACGAGTGAGTGTAGCCAGCAGCAGGATGGAGCCGTGTAGCCAGTAGGCGGAGCCGTGTAGCCAGTGGGCGGAGCCGTGTAGCCAGTGGGCGGAGCCGTGCAGCCAGTGGGTGGAGCATGGTATACAGTGGGCGGAGCCTGGTACACGGTGGTTGGTGCCTGATACCCAGTGGGCGGAGCATGGTAGCCGGTGGGCGGAGCCGCGTATCCAATGGATGGAGACTGGTAGCCCATGGGCGGAGCATGGTATACTGCGGGTGGAGACGCGTACCCAATGGGAGGAGCCGGGTATCCGGTGGGCGGGGCCGAGTATGTCACGGGGTTACTTGCAACAGTAAACTGAGCCGTGAACTGTGGAGGGTACGGCGACTGAGGAGTTAGAGGGTAGCCACCGCCTCCCGGGTACTGGTATACGGTAGCCGGGTCGGGCTGGGAGTACGGTAGATTGGGGTCGGAGTAAGTGGACATCCCTAAAAAAATGATTATGAGTAAAAGGTTTGGATGGGGCCAGAAGTATTAATCAGAAGATAACTGATCAGTGAAACAAACAAAGAAGCGATGAATTTTGAAATATTTATCTAGTTATGTTCTTGAAACAGTATTCAACCATGGAAATATGGAAGAAATACACAGTGTAATTAGCTTAAATATTTGCATTCTTGAGCAAGAATGCAACACAGTGGAAATGAGTAGATAGCAAATTAACTCAAAAATCAAAGCACGAGTAAGAGAAAAGAGACGAAAGTCCCTCCAGAAATCGAACTGGAACATTAATAAATCAATTGGTAATTACTGTACTCTTACAATATGCTTCTGGTAGGTCACAATCAACTAATTTTAGTCTTCAAATATGTAGAAATTAGCCGGTGCCTTTATGTAGGGATCCATGACGAGCTGAACAACGATTGAATTATTAACAATCAAATTTTAAAAACAGAACATAAATTGCCCCAACATGCCCATTATACTCCCATATGCTCCAACCATGAATAGGTATTCTATCCATGATATTATATGTTTCAAATAGACACGGCTATTCAAGACGGCTTCAATCCGGAAATTAAACCGTGAAGCCAGCATGCCATATTTTGCCAGTCCGAGTTTCATCAGTTTGACAAGTGCATACAATCGGCACTAGGTCGGATGAGAACTATGACGTCATGTTTGATATATCAAAGGTGGGATGACGTCATATTTCTTATCCGACGTAGTGCCCTACAATCTCCTCTGACGCGTCGGTGAACTGTCCTCGAGACGTGTACAGACGGATGAGACCGTCCTTCTGGAAAGGGAAAAGTTGTGAGTATCAGGGCTAAAGTGTGCTAAGACAGAAGAGTATTCCATGGAACCCCGTTCTGATTACTAGTTTTGACAACTCGAAACAAGATAACGAGACCACTACGCCTCTCCTTACTTAATTTCGAAATCCGAGGAGAGCGAGGCGTAGTGATCTCGTTATTTTGTCTCCAATTTCCAGCACTACTGATTATGTAAGGCAACAGGGTTGTTTTATTTTTGTTTCGAATTGTTAGAAAACAAATTGCTACGATGAAACATGAAAGAAACGCGCTCACTCTCATGTCCTTCAGGAATTCGAGGAACGAATTCTTGTCCATCGGATAGTCCTTCGTTGCCTGGAGAGAATTGTGTAAATAAGGGTTATGTAAATAAAGCAAGACAGCGAAGCTAAATCATCATGTGATTTGGCCTGGAAATGTGAAACTATTCGGGAAGAAAGTGAAGCACGAAATACGAAGGGAGAAAGTGAGTGCACGTGCTTTCATGTTTCAAACGACACTAAAATAATTGCAAAGATGAATTGCATGTGCTGGCCCAAGGTTCTCCTACCATGCATATTTGTGACGATTGGTGCCCCTATGGGCCTCCAAGCCCTCGTCGTTGCATATACCGGGTTGGACCCGGCTTCAAGCCGGCTTGAAAAACCGTTTTGCCATCACTACTCTGAATATTAACCTCATACAGCTCCATGTCATTTCCGCATCCCAGCTGGACCAGATCGCCGAGAGACTGCGCCTGAAATAAATATAAATATTTTTGAGTACTGTATGCTGTAGGCGTACTATAATGTATTCAATGAGCCGTGAACTAAATCCGATCATTAAGTAGTTTTTTTTCGTATGAGGCCAAGCATGAGCGAACAGTGATCAATCTCTGACAGAAGAAGATTCGGTAAAAGACAAATCAACCGACATCAATAGTCTCAAACTCCATGCTCCTCTTGTACGAATCCGCCATGAAATTCTTGTCCCTCACATTCTTCAAAATGTGGATAATCTACAAAAGAAAATTGCACGTTTTCCATATTTCTACTGGCTCGAAACCCAAAATATGGGTACATTATTTCATTTCTGGCCTGACTACTGATCAACCAGAAAGGCGTAGCAATTAATTGGTTGCCAATTAATTAGTTAATTAGTTGCAATTTAGTTGCCCGACAAAAGTGGGGATTTTTTAACGACGTCTCTATGTGAAATCAAACGGTGATTGAAATTATTCTATTGGAGTTATACTTTCATATTTTTAAAAATCCCACCTGCCATCTAACCCTCTTTCTTGCGTCGTCCAGTTGACGGAGGTACGCCCAAACATCTCTTTCGTCTGAAACTTGCCATTGTCTATGCTCACTATTGTTTGTTATAATTAACGATTTTCATTTTTTTAAAACTTGTGGTCAGATACAGGCACATAGAACCGAAAGAAGCCCATTCATGAATTCAAGATGAAGTGTTTACTTATCCCCACGACTACGAACTCTCCAAGTTTTCCAAGAGCCCCTCTTCTCAAAATTCTCCTCATGAATTCTGTCGTTGGGTTTCTCTACATTCATTTCTAGCAGTACTGTAGCATGATCAAGGGGGTACGGTAGCTGACCGGAGTACTGTATCTTTCCAATCTCGCTAACCGGTTCTGTCGGCGGGAGTGCTCAATCGCATGGGATATCCGAGAGGCTCCTCATTATTATCCTCGTCTCTATATCTGCAATATTTATTTATTACTTTTAAATATTATTTTAATTGTTTTGCTACTTCGTCTCGTATTGAAAAACAAAAATTGTAAGCTTTCAAATTCTAGTCGCAAATTTTTTTTGGTTAACCCGGGAAATCGAGGTTCCTGAAATATCTCATATCTCAATCCGCATTCGTCGAAGTGCATTTTTGCCCAGGATGAGACAGGTGGCCGCAACCTCTCTCTCCAGGGTCAAAATGGCAGCAAATATCCCATGGAAGATTAAACCGTCATCCCCCCCCCCCTCCAGCAGCCCAGAAAATCCCTCTTACTAGAGGTTTTTCGTAGAGACTAACCATCGCGCATATTGAAAATAGACAGAGCATAGACTATAAAAGAGAACAATGCTAAACCAAATAAATCACAAATTACAAAGAAAACAACTTACGGATTTCCTCCTCTTCTATCATCCCTTCCCCTCTCATCCCTCCCGTATCCTTGATCTCTCGAGAAATCTAAGTGACGGACTGCTTCTCCTCCACGCTCGCCACCTCAGAAGGAGAGGAATAGCGCCTTTCTAATCCTCCGCTTGCCCATACCATATGAAGGCACCATTGAAGCCAACTTCAATACCCCCACCGGTTCAGGCCTCAGCCGGGACATACATTAATTTCACTACCCGCTTCTCTGTTTTTCATCATCGACCCCACCGGTAATCAGTTCTCAGCTGCAACCCTTGCCCACCTATTGTCCATACTTACCGTACTCCTCTCCTCCTCGTCGATACTCTTCCCTTCCGAATCCCCTGTCCACGGGAGGCGAGTATCTCGGGCGATGCGCGTCACTCTGAGATACAGATGGGTTCTCAATAGAAGGATCCCTTCATTCACTGTCCACTAGAGTTCGAGAAAAGATACCACGCTCTCTTCATTCTACACACTCTATCGACCGATAGATCGGCAAGAGAGTGTGCAGAATGAAGAGAGCGCGGTATCGTTTCTCGAACTCTACTGTCCACTTTCGCCAGACCGGCGAGATAGCAGGCAGAACCAAGAGAGACAGAGAACTCTTACAGAGCGCCGCAACGACTAATTGGGTATTTTATGTGGAAAAAGTTGATGCGGAGCTTTCTCACCCGATCCTCGTAGCTGCTCTCGTGCTGCCTCCTCTCCCTTCTGTCCTCGTGAGCGTCTCTCTCGCGCAGAGACATACTGAAAATACGATCTTTCCATTACTCTCTCAATTTCTTGCTGAACTTGAAACACAATAGTGATAATGCTCTCGAGATATTTCCATAACTAAGAGTTGTGAAACACGAAGCACGCTTCCTACATCCGCAAGTGCAAAAAATTTCGCGCAAACCTCCTTTCGCATGCTCTCGTCAGTCAGAGAGAAAAAATAAGAGGAGTGCGGTAAACATTTTTCCTCTTGCACGTCTTGTGAATCCGCAACTCACCCGGAGAGTCGCGCTGCCTCCTGCGAAAGAGGCGGATCCGGATGACCGTCATCGTTCCTAAAATGTACATTTAAAAAGGAAAGAATTAGGAATAAACTGTACAAAATAAGTAATCAAAATATTTTGCAACTATTCAATTCAACTATGCACTGTAATGTTTCAATAGTCGCATATTCGGAATTCGCTACAAGATATGCCTAGTGGAGAGAGCCTACATCATCTATTAGCAATACTATCAAATGATATTCATTCCTATATACCTATGTACGGTTGTGTCCTAAGCAGGGTTCGAAAGCCTAGGGTGAACTTGGTTCCATTTTGGGGGTGTACGTTTTGCCAACCAAATTTAAAGCAAAACGAACATCCCAGAAGTGAAAATAGTCTTATACCGTGGGTGTTCGTGCCACGGTATAAGATTATTTTCACTTCTGGGGTGTTCGTTTGGGGGGACGACATTTGCGCAACTAAGCACCTCTCGCTTGGCAGAAGTCGTAGTAACTTGGGAGTTGTTGCATTGTTACCACTATGCCCTGTACTGCATTTTCATATATAAATTTCGTTACCAGCCGATATTGAGTTTTGCCCCAAATCAACGACCCGGGGTTCATGGTATATGGATTTCCACGACCCCCTATACGTTGAAACTCAATATCGCCTGGTAACAACATTTATATATGAAAATGTAGTACAGGGCATACTGGCAACAATGTAACAACTCCCAAGTTGCTACGCCTTCTGCCAAGCGAGAGGTGCTTGGTTGCGCAAATGTCGTCCCCCCGTTCGTTTTGCTTTAAATTTGGTTGGCAAAACGTACACCCCCAAAATGGAACCAAGTTCACCCTAGGCTTTCGAACCCTGGTCCTAAGCGCTTATAAAATGACGCATTCAACTCGCCGATATCTACTTCTCCCCTCTCCTCTCTGGATCGGCGGGACTTCTCTCGAGTCACTCTCGTCCTCATCCGAGTAGTTGTACGCGGGCATAGGACGCAGGACGGGATGCGAGCGGTCCCTGCAAATTCTTATACAGTAAGATTATGGTGATCATGGCTTGTCTAATACTGTCGGAACCGATTCAAGTTGTTGACGATCTAGTGATTTGTCAAGTTCATGTTTCCAAATGCCTGAAACACAACTCACCGAGGTACACTTCTCTCATCTCTCTCATCCTCATATGAGCAGTTGTAAGCAGGCATGGGACGCAGGACGGGGTGCGAACGGTCTCTGGAAGAAAATAGGTTAGAAACAATTTTGGCAGTTTTATTCACCTTAAAGCCGTCTGACAAATTGCCGTGTAATCAACAAGAACGTACGTGCAAGGGGTATGTGAAATGCATTTGTTTATAACCGGTGAAACCTCACCTTCCCTGCTCCTCTCCTCCTCCCTTCTCTCCATCCGTACCGTATCTCCTGTCTTCCGGACGGGAATCCCTCGATCGATTGCCTTCCCTCTGCAGTCTCTCCTCTTCGCCGTGGAGTGGAGCGAGGAACTGCGGCGTCTGGTGCTCGGCTCTTGGTTCCTGGTAGCCAGGTTGTGGTGGTGCCCATTGTTGGGGAATTGGAGGCGGGGCCGGAACCGGAACCGGAAAGCCGGTGTACGGGTCCACATAGTACCCATCGGCAGGACCCGGATAGACACCGGGCGGAACCGCGTAGCCGCCGGGTGGGTACGAATTGGGCGGCCCAGGGTACTGCACCAGCTGCGTGGGTGGGTACGGGTGCATCGGGGGGGCTGGATTGTAGACTGGCCCACCCTGGTACTCCGGGTGGTACTGGGGCGCGGTACCCGGCGTGTCGGGCGGGGCGTACGGTAGATTGGGGTCGGGATGTGCTGACATCCCTACAATAATATGATAGATGAGGATAAAGTCGAGTTCAGATATTACCCAGAAGCAAACTGATTTGGTAACATATTATAAGTGACTGCTCCGAATATATTTATGCCGCCAACTAAAATTTTTGAACAGGTTCAAAGGAAATCAACACGAAATTAATTAAGGAGCTAGTTTCTTATACAGCAGATAAAAACTAGTTGAGAAGTGATGAATGGTCATGTTTGTCAAGTAGCCATTGATAGGATTGAGGGAAAAAAACATGAATGAAGACATGAGGCGAAATTACATTGAACTAGAGACACTAAAAGGCTATTAGCATCACTTACATAACAAAAACTGCATGAATTAACACATTAAGACGATTACTGTACTTGGATTACTGTGATTACTGCGCGAATCGATGGATCGATAATCAGCAACTATCTCAATTATTCGTATTCTTAGATATTGAACATTAATGAATAAAAATCGAACTCTAGCGTAAATAAATCAGTTGGTGATTGGAACACATGGTGATTACGGTACATTCCTCGTAGGACACAATGAAATTCGCGCCATTTAGCTTTCGAATATGCGGAAGTGCGTGGGAGCCTGAGTGTAGGGATCCAGAACGAACTGAAAACAACAATAATCATATCAAAAAATATTAAAGTTCTCCTACAACCATGAAATTATTTGAATTGGCGCGCGTTCCTGACCACTCCTGCTTTCTTGTTTCTTGCATACTCTATCACTCCGTTTGCCCTGATCAGGCACGCACGGAAACTCAACGAATTTCGTGGTTGTTGGGTAAACATTAATAAACAATAATAAGAAAAAAATAATGCAAAATAAAGTAAATTTTAAAAATAAGCCTGACAATCTGATTTGTGTTTCGAGTCGTGTACAGACGGATGAGGCCGTCCTTCTGCAAGAGGATAGATGAGATATGGTCAGATTCTTCTCATTTTACACGCTCTCTCGCAGGTTAGAGAAAGCGAGAGAGCATGGAATATCGAGAGAGTCAGACGGAAAAAAAAGAATAATTCTCACCTTCATTTCCTTGAGGAAATCACGGAAGTGGTTGTCCGATGTGGGAAAGGCCTGCAAACGAAAATATTTAGAAAGAAGCAATATTCAGATTTTATTTCTTTCATTTTTTCCTTTACATTCTCTCATAACGTGTCCAAAGGAACAACTTCTTAGCGTTGAACAAGATTTTTTGATTCATGTTGTCTGTGAAACACAAAGCTACCTTGACAATCTCCTCCGCCAGCTCCTGATCATTTCCGCAGCCGAGCTGGATGAGGAAGAAGAGAGCCTGTTCCTGTAATTAATTATTGTATTGTTGCAAATCATGTCTCATTCTGTGACCACTATCGTGCAAGTAAAAGTGTTCCTTAATATTGGCAGTAAAACACAAATCATACAACATTGGTCACTCGATAAAATTAGTGTATCCGAGGCATTGAATCACATTCCAATGAGTGAATTCGACATCACTTTTGTGCCCCATACGGGCCCGTGAGAAGCTGGTTTCAGCTCGGAACTTTGTACAGCGAACCTTCATCTCTTTCGTTCATATCACTATCAAACAGTTACTGCCAAACCTCGACGAACTCCTGGTTTCGAGTGTTCGCGAAATTCTTGTCCCTCACATTCTTCAGCGTGTGGATAATCTGCAATGGAAACCTTGATTGAGAAATAAAAAAATAGTTTGGTTTTTCTTTATTTTTTTGCCAATTGTATTAGAGAAATATTGAGAAAAGAATTACCTATGACAATGAACAGCGTTACATAGACTACTCCAAAAACCAAAATCTCACTAGCTTGTCCTATTTAGTTTTTTTTTCTTTTGGACATGTTTCAGGCGCGCGAAACAGCACATCATTTAGAAAGACGAGCATTATAATCGGACAACTTAGTACGGTACTAAATGGATATCATAGCAAAGTGAGAGAGTGTGGTGAATGAGGAGGGTCTCTCTCACTTTCACACACTCTCTTACTTTACTATGACCTCCATCTAGTAGAGAGGAAGAGAATGGGAATTTTGACACTCGAGTAATGGTCTGACTCTCCTCGATTTGCATGCTCTCTCGTCTCTCTAACCGATGAGAGAGTGTGCGGTTTGGAGAGAGCGAGACCATTGCTCGAATAATTCCTCACCTGCCATCTGATTCGCCTCTTGAAAGTGTCGAGCTGATTGAGATCCGTCCAGATGCCCCAGTCTTCTGAATTGGTGTTATTATTTTTTCATTTTAAACATTCGAGTATACCATTGAATTCCCTTAGCTTTAAAGGTTTGAAACAAATAGAAAATAAAGCAAATAAATATGAGGTGCACATTTTGTATGTTGAGGTATCCAAGCAAGGCTGGTTTGCCACCCCCGCGCCAATTCTGCGTTCAGTCTGTCCTGAGGTTATCAGCGACCTATGCGTGAGGCTACCGCCCGTGTTGTGTGCACGTGGTGGGGGATTTCTGACCTATTTCTTAACCCCCGTGGTCTGGGTGGATCTGCAGGCGAGGGTCACCAATCGAAATCATAGAGCATTGTATTTAGTGAATCCGACGATCAGACAGGTAGCAATTTTCTAGCATGAATTTTCAACCAATACGTTTTTCGTTTCACCACACCATCTATATGATCAAAATTGCCATTATGTATGCTCTCCTCCATACTCACGAGTTCTATTGAGCGGAGTGCTGGATGCCTGCGGGTATCCCAGCTGGCCCACGCCTCGCTCATCCTGTCTGAGTCTGCAATGGGCGAATTATCGATTTTATCCGTACCACTTTCAGGGAGTTAATGGGGCGATTTGATCACGAGTCTTTAAATACAAGTGCACCTACTATCCCAACCTATGCCCATTTAGCCCTTTCCATTATCAAACTTATGATCTTACTGTACGAAAAACGCACAAAATACAGTTAAAACTCACCTATTTCCACCTCTTCTCTCCTCTCTTCCTCTATCTTCTCTTCCTCTCTCTTCTCGTTCGTATCTTCCATCGCATCCCTCATCTCTTCTCCTACTGGCTGCTCTACGATGAGGGGAGGGCACTCTGTTCCCCTTCTCCTTCCTCTCCTCAGCCCTCGGAATCCGCGCGTACTGACGCTCCCTCTCCACTCTTCCTCGATCCCTGTGGTCCCGGGGCGAATCCGGGGCCCGGTACGGGGACCGGTTCCGAGTCTGGGTCCGGGACGGAACGTTGTACGGAGAGTGGGGCGGGACCGGCGCCTGGCACCGCGAGGGATCCTGGTAGTAGGACATCGACTGGGACAGGGTTCCATGAGAAGATGGCGGGACGAGGTGGGCAAGCCCAAGATGGGGCAATCTTGGTACCACCTCGGGTCCGGGCAGGGTCAGGTACTCGGGTTGCTTTTGAGAAGCGGATGGGGGGCCGGTGACCACGTTTATGTATATGGTACCCGGGTAGCCGGGCACGCTGACCGGTTGACCCTGCTGGTTGGGCGACGGGTGGGGCGGGCCGGGCGGAGAGAGAAAAGGGGGCTGCTGCGGGTACTGGGGCGAGTAGGGTGCAGCCGGCGGCATCATCATAGGAGGAGGGGGAGGAGCCACTGGAAGGAAGATAATTATGGAGGAGGTTCGCTGTAAATTATATTTGGAATTCCCCAAGAGGGTGCCGAATAATCCAGTGGAGAAACATTAATATCTTAGGGGGATTTTTACGCTCAAATGTGCACTCACTTGGTGGCCATGGTCCCGGTTGTCCGAACGGCGATTGTGGAGGAGGATAGGCTGAAGAGGAATGAGTGAAACTCGAATAAAATTAGGGCCGAAATAAAATACAATTCGAAAAATTTCGGAATAATTGTTCACTCCCTATTGTGTTTCAACCTATCTATGTCACCTACATGTGTCTGGTGGAGTAGTCAAACGTAGCTGGTTTCGCCGTAACTATATATCAACTACTCAAACCATTGCAAGATAGCTTCCCCCTTGGCGTCGTGCATTTCCAATTCGCCCATAATAATGCGTTGGTCGAAGAGTAAGTTTTAAAAAAATATCACGATCAACCCACCGTGCATTCCGTCTCCTTGGAAGGCGGGATGAGGAGGGGTAGGTGGTGGCGGGCCGAATGGCGAATACGGCTGGCCAGGGAGTACAGGAGGGCCGCCAGGATGACCAGGAGGAGGCGGCGCCATCATCGGAGGGTGCATCTGCGATTGGAAGAGAAGTGGATAGATTTATGATAAATCGTTTAACCGCACAAGTGGCGAAATAGTGGGGATGAAGTGGGCGTTGGCAATAAGGAATGCATTGCTCAACCAGACCATTGTGCCAATTCAGAAATTTAGTCATCAACCCCAGGAGAGAATTTTGAATATTCGGAATTTTTTTATTTCATATTCAACCTGTCTAATATAACAGACTATCTGAGAAAATCAACATATTTCTTCAGCGACTTGGCACATGCCGAAAATTCGAATTCCTTCTGACTTCACCAATAGGTAGTACTCGACGAGGGAAACCGACGAGCATCGCCAGAATTTCGATCCGCATCCGCGCGCGCGGGGGCGCGGATCTTGAAAAAACTACAGTAATCCTCGAAATTTTTTTAATCGATCCCAATCACTGCGGCGGTAGGGGCGCTGTGTTCCTTGACAAATTCTAACACTTTTTTACTCCGAGGAGTTTTTCAATCAGATTCCACGTAACTCCGGAAATCGATAATTTCACTTTTATTTCGGACATGAATGCAATTCCCCAGAAATTTTCGAACAACTTCCACAAATTTTATTGCTGATCGAGGTTCTGCTTGAGCAGATACATCCTTCAGGTGAAAGGCGCGAATTAAAAATTCCACTAAGTTAGTCAAAATGAATTACGAATCAATTATGGTGTAATTTTTGGGTTACTGTAAGTGAGTGCAAAAGTTGGACGACTTTTCCCAATTGGTGAAATACAATTTTAAATCGATTTTCAAGGTATATTACACCGATTGGGAAAAGTCATCCAACTTTTGCACTCAGTTACAGTAACCCAAAAAATACACCATAATTGATTCATAATTCATTTTGACCAACTTAGTGGAATTTTTAATTCGCGCCTTTCACCTGAAGGATGTACCTGCTCAAGCAGAATCTAGATCAGCAATAAAATTTGTGGAAGTTGTTCGAAAATTTCTGGGGAATTGCATTCATGTCCAAAGTAAAAGTGGAATTATCGATTTCCGGCTTTCGATGGAATCTGATCGAAAAACTCCTAGGAGTAAAAAAGTCTTAGAATTTGTCAAGGAATGAAGCGCCCCTACTGCCGCAGTCATAGGAATCGCTTTAAAAAATTTCGAGGATTATTGTAGTTTTTTCAAGATCCGCGCCCCCGCGCGCGCGGATGCGGATCGAAAATCTGGCGATGCTCGTCGGCTTCCCTCGTCGTGGCCGACCTACTGGTGAAGTCAGAAAGAATTCTAATTTTCGGCCTGTGCCAAGTCTATTCCGATCCGGTCGGATATTGCGTTATATTAGCTTGCGTTTCACACGCTATAAACAAGAGTGACATGTGTAACCGAAATCTCCCATCTGCCTCTTGATTCCACCTACTTTCTAGTAGGGTTCCGGAATTGAGCGTAATTGGGCATCTTTCGAATCATTTTCGCTTATTGTTATGTTTCATGTACACTATATGGTTCGCACATATAGCGCGCTTGAAATGTACCCGAAAATAGACCAAAAGTTGCCCAAATACGCCCAACTCCGGAACCCTACTTTCTAGCGCACCCGACGAGAATGAGGGAACAAGAGAGTTTAAATACCGTAAAGAGATGGCAAGATCTTTCTCTTCTCGCTCAGCGCACTTTCTCGCCTGTCACAAAAGCGAAAGAGTACTTAGCTGAAGAGACAGAGAACTCTTACAGTGCGCCGTAATTGCTATTTTTCGTTTTTTAAAATTTCTTGCTAGGACATCTGTCATTGCTCCACTCACCTGCTGCATGGATGCTGCCGGCTGCAGCAGCTGCTGGCCATAGTACGGCTGCGGCAGTCCTTGATGCGCCTGCTGTTGCTGCTGCAGCGACGGCTGGGACTGCTGCAATAAACGGTTTTTCGACGAATAGAGTTGATTGAAGAAGAATACGGTAGTTGGCAGATTGCTGTTTTCACAAGAGCATATCGTACTATGCTACTCGGCAGATTTGGGTAATCATATTACTTTAGTTATGAACGTGTTAACAGGATAGGGAAACGAACCGTCTGAGTGGGCGGGGTTTGCGGCTTGCGCTGCTGCTGCTTCTGCACCACGGGCTCATCCGAATCGCCCTCATCGCCTCCCTCTTCCCACGGATTCGCTACCTGCAGAGGGAGTAATGATGACGAATCGGCGAGTGCTCTCCGACACTAGGTCGGATGAGAACTATGACGTCATGCCCCCCTTTGATACATTTAAGGCAGCATGACGTCATAGTTCTCATCTGACCGTGTGACGGGCTCTTCTCAGTTCACACGTTGTCTCGCCGGTCAGACTCTCTTCAATTCGTGTACTCTCTCGCCGGCGAGAGAGCACACGAATTGAGGAGAGTAGCGCGCCATTCTAACAAAATAGCATTATTGACACAGGTTCTCAACTAGGCGACAGGAGAAAGAATCATCGTTTGATGAAATCACTGCAAAGGTAAACCCATAACTTTTCAGCACCAAAAACAGGTCCAAACGGGACTACTGTCAGCGTCTCTACCTGCTTGAACTCCTGCAGAGCGCCGCAACTACTAATCGCGCAATTCCTGTACAAAATTCATTGCTGCGAGGATAGCGCTATCGATTTGGCAGCATCTTCGCCTGCTTGGAATGGAGATGTCTAGACTTGCAGCCCGAAGAGGCAACTTTCGAGTAGAACTCTAATATCGGACCTATGACGTCATGCCGCCTTTGCTCTATAGAAGGCGGGATGACGTCATAGTTCTCATCCGACATAGTCGCCTCGTACCTGTTTGAACTCCTTCCTTGCGATCGCTGCCCGTGAAATCGCGCGCGAAGGCGCGATCCTGTTGCAGTCTATGGCTGCGGCAGCTGCAGCCTGCAAAGGGGGCGGAGTTTAGCGATGACAAATCTACACATGCTCTCTTCAATTTACATACTTTCTCGCTTTGTTTGACAGAAGAGAGAGAGAGTGCGCGCGCGCGCGGGGAACACTAGCACTTCTGGTACGTGTGGCATTACCGACCACAAGCTCGGATAAGTACTCATCATGCCGCATTTTTTTGGTACATCACATTCGGAATGACGTCATTGTTCTCATCAGGCCTAGTGTCGTTTATGGGCGCTAGGTCTGATGAGAACAACCTCCGGAGGTAGGGATGGTTCCGCAAGAACTCTTGCAGGGCGCCGCAACGACTAATTGCGAATTTTACGTGCAAAATTTCTCGCGAAGCCATCCTCACCTCCAAGGCCTTGTCTCTCGACTCGTCCAGGGTCGCCTGCCTATCGTCATAGTGCAGCACGTAGGGTGTGGGTGGCAGTTGCCCATAGGGTACCTGGGAGCAGGCTTTCAAAAAGAACTGTGTAACAAGTTCCTTTATGTGGAAATCACGTGTCGGTCTCAGCATTCCATTCTCTCTTTCCACATTGAAGCTGTCCAGTACCATATAAATTAACCAGTTCCCTAGTTACTTTTGAATGTCTACCTGGGAGCAATCGACTGACTATCTCCAGTCAGAGATGAAATATATGTGCTGAAACGACGTTCCAGATCATGGCCTAGTGGTCTAAGGCGCTTGCATCTATGTGACATGGTATGATTCGCCGGCGGTGGTTCGAATCCCACCAGGTGCAATTCCTTTTGCAACGTTTGCCCAATTTTGAAAAGTTAACCAGACATTCCTCTAACCTTAGCAAACGTGCTTATATACGGTAGGATTCGAACCAGACCTCGCATTTCCTACCATGTTCCATAAATGCAAGCGCCTCAGACCACTCGGCCATGAATCCGGCGGTACCCTTTTCATCTCTGTCTCCAGTTGACATGCTATCTCAGCGGTTAATGAGAGACTACATGAACTGGAGAGAGTCAGAGGACAACTGGTACCTCAAGAGCAGAAGGGGGCGAGCTGGGAGGGAGGACCGGGACTGGAAGCTGGAAAGGAAACGGATATTACAATTTATAATTTATAAAAAAGAAAATTGTGTATTATACTAAATCATGAAATACATCCTGAGCACCATCGAATACAATCAAAAAAATTGTTCAGACAATTCTTTCAATGTTTCATTAGAGAAGCATTTTGTTCCTTAAACAATCTTAAATCATATTCCATAATATGATGTATTCCATGGTGCTCAGGATGCTTTTCATAATTCTTTCCATCACTATGAAGGGATTTATTTTTTTGTATTTGTAATTCATTAATACCTGCTCTTTCTCCTTCTCCTTCTCCACCTTCTTCACCGCCTTCGTCATCTTCGCGTAGTTGCCTCCTTCATCGTCCGAATACGCGCCCTTAAGCTGCTTAAGTTAAGCAAGGAGGCCTCAGATAGGCTTAGGAAGGCCTTAGGATGCTGACCTTAGGCCTTACAATTAGGATTGTTAGGATGCTGACCAGCTGTCCAATCTAAGCAAACATCAACTCTTAACTTAGGTACCAAACCCATCAGAGAACTCTATCTTTCTTTAAGTATTCCCTACCGTATAAGATAATTAGTATTAGTAAACCTTAGTCTTAAGTAAGGTCTTAAGCAAGTAAGTACCAAGAAATGCCCAACTAACCCCATTAGAGGAGTAGGAATTTAGGAACTTATCCTTAAGCCGACCTTAGGTCTTAAGTTTCCTGAAGCATATATCAACCTTTGGAACTAACCCCATTTGACGAGTCATCGGGATCATTGGCGGCCGCAATCGTTCTGACTTTATTCGGCACGGCAGCGACGATCGCGTTCAGGCTGTCCATCGAATCGTTGGCACTCGGTTTGGGAGGAGGCGGAGGAGGGGCGCGAGCCATGGCTGGAGCACTCCTGAATACGGTTCAATCAATCAATTAATCTTATCAGACGATAGACGCTCAGAAGAGTATGGGTTAGTATCATAGTTGTGCACGATACAATCGTGGGGTGCCCATCCGGATGGGCTCCCCCCCTCGACGTATAGGGGGTCATGGTCAAAAATCGATCGGTAGGTCAAGGCTAAGTACCATAACCAATCGATAGTACAGTACACCCTGATACCGTATATGGATACCGTAACCCGCGAATATCGCAAACTAACTTTATTTTTAAAAAGTCCTGGCACCGTGCCCAATCGATTGTACAGTACCCAAGTCACTACCGTAACCCAGTTCCATGGGTCAGATCCAGTTCCTTGGGTCAAACATTTTTCTAAAATTTTAAAATCGATAGTATAATTATTTTTAATTATCCAATCGTATCTCTCGTTACTGTAGAATAATTTTATAATCGACTTAGGATTTTTAGAAAAATGGTTGACAATTTTAGAAAAATGTTTGACCCAAGGAAATGGATCTGACCCATGGAACTGGGTTACGGTAGTGACTTGGGTACTGTACAATCGATTGGGCATGGAGCCAGGAGTTTTTAAAAATAAAGTTAGTTTGCGATATTCGCGGGTTACGGTATCCATATACGGTATCAGGGTGTACTGTACTATCGATTGGTTATGGTACTTAGCCTTGACCTACCGATCGATTTTTGACCATGACCCCCTCCCGATACAATCCCTGCACATCTATGGTTAGTATTCTTCAAAGGTTACACTCCAACAGCGAGTGACAATATCTCGGCTGATACGGCCATAATATGGTTGAGTAGCGTTGTAAAACTAGAAGCTAGAATCCCCCGAATCACAGTGAGATTCGCAAGCTCATTAGCTAGTGCATTGAAACTAAACTCATTCTCGAAAAAATCTAAGATTCATCAGATGAGTTGTTTATGTTTCGTAGGGTGTACTTCCAATAATTCGATGGCTCTTACTGATCACATCTTGCTTTGTAGGCGAAAAAACATATTTCAACATTAGGGATCGAATCATTTCCTTTTTTCATCCCTAGTACACACCGTTGCTGCTTGGCAGCCGAAGTTGGCGGAGCACCTCTATTCTGTTGCAGAACGCCGCAAGCGGCTAATTGCGATTTTTCTATTCAAAACCATTCGGCGACCCGAATTTCGTACCTTTTCGCCCCAGTGGGTGGAGTCTCATCATCGTCGTCATCCGAATCCCGCTGAGGAAGGAAGGCGAGCAGGGAGGGCGGGCAGGGAGTGGTCGGCGAGATGGGCGGGACATCCAGAATGATCGACGCTTCAGAGCAGGGCCGGCTTTGCCGGGTTGGAGCAGGGGGCGGAGCTTGCGATGGGGGCAGGACTAGAGGAGGGGGCGGAGCCACTCTGGCCTTCTGCCTCTCCAACTCCTCTCTCGCCTCCTTCCTCAGCTCCTCTCGCTCCTTCGCCAGGCGCTCCCGTTCGCGGATATTCGCAGCGATCTCGATCTGCAAATGGGACAATATATGGGATATTGGTGAATCTGATAAAGTCCATTCTCTAAATCTAGGCAGTTCGTCGTTTCACTGTGCATTTATGATATCGGTGCCGATATACACGGTTTCACCATCCACGACCCAGTAATTCGAAATATGTAGAATTGTTTACGACTAATATTTGTTTATCTAGTATAAATTTGGCAATGCATGATAACGTAAATTTGACCAGACAAATAAGCGAGTAAACAGAATCATCACTGACCCTTTTCGTCTCCTTCTCGTGTCTCTCCTTCTTCCTCTTCGTCACCGTCGAGATGTTCTTTCTTGCCTCGTCAACCGCCGTTTTAATCTCGGCTTCGGAATATTCTGAAGAAAAAAGATCATCAACCGGTCTGTATTCATTCATGGAGATATCAGATTTTTGGCTCAGTTCAGGTTCAAAGTAAGTGGAAGAGAACATGGACGACGGAACGGATTCGGCAAGCCGGTTTCACCTTGGAAAAGGCCGGATTGTAGCCGACTTCAAGTGGGTTTGAAACACCGTTTTCACAAGTTGGGAATGAGATGGGGGAGCAAACAACAAATGCAAATACGCCAACCATGCGAGGACTCCTTCAGCGCGATGTACATTCCTTGCTTCTCTCCGGGTCCACCTTCAGTCTGCGAAAGGGTGGATTAGGGTTTCAATGGATAAATCAATTAAAATTCTGCGGAAAGCCGAAATACACTGACAGGAACATTCATGCTACTTCAATCTTTCAAATGCTCGCCTTATTCTCCATAGCGATCGTCTCGATGAGGCACTTGGGCCTTCCCTGCATCAGTCCCTTGTGCAGGGTGCTCCGACCGCACAACTTCTTGCAGTCCTGAAACATGAAAATTCGTGGACCGAAATTTGTAGGGGGATGGTAGCAGTACGGTCAAAATGAAGACGTTTAGTAGTGATGCAGTTTTTCCCCAATATCAATAAAATATGGTGGGGTAGGAAATGGTAGTGGACCATTTTTCGAACATATTGAATGACATACATAATAAGAATATAGGTCAGGACCAAAAAGCAATTGCCTACTATATGACTAGCACGAATACAATTTAATTTTAAAAATGTCTAAACGCAATCTCACCTTCGTAAGCGTCACTAGGAAAAGATTCTGGTACTCCGTATTGACGTGGTTTATGTTGATACCGAATAGCAGCCTGTCGGTGCCGTCCATTGCAGAGATCTAGAAAAATAGTAGTCAGTGGTTTCCATCTCCGCTGTTTCATGTTTCATCCCCCACTGAATAACATATTGGAAATCCCCAAATCCATAGAGAAGATTTGACAACCATTGACTTGGTGGATGTATGTTGCTGAACTTTGCCAAAACGAGAAGGATGTATTAAGCGACGTTTTTAGCCTCACTGGTGCATGTTTCAATCATCACTGAACAGTGATTAGGATGAAAAAAACAAATGGCATGGCAGATCTCTGCTTCAGAACTCGCACAAAAAGAAAAATTACCTTTGCGATCGCAAACTCCTTCTCCATGTGCACCTCGTTCGCCTTGATGATCGCTTGACGGAGACGGTTCATACCCTCAAATTTTTCAAAATTGGAGTAGAATGGATACGATTTGCTGCTCGATTTATTCCAGTCCACGCCATGCATTCCCGCATTATTTCCTCATTATACATTCTCAGGAAATCTGTCACACAGCCTACTCATCCCTGTTTGATGTCAAGAGCATGTTTCCGTCAGTATTAGAAACGCAAAATCAAAGATCAAAGATCAAATCAAGTAGGCGCACCTCATAGAAGCCCCGGACGTTCTCCGGATCATCCAACGTCCGCGTGATTAGGTCGTCTTTCTTACGCTCCCTTAATTAACTAGTTAATTAATACTGGACTAATTGCTTCTCACACACTGGATCTTTCTCACAACTATAATTAATTAAGCTAATTAATAAAATATCGGGAGGATCTCACTTCTCATCCTTATATCGCAGATTCCTCACTGAGTCCTCGTAGAGGTCTCTGTTCGTATCGTCGAGCACCGGATGGATCAGGCCCGTTTGAGCGTCCACGACAGCAACGTCTGTCTGAAAAATTGAGATTTAGAAATTGACTTTCTTTGCGAATGAGTGTTTAATGCTGGACTGTGATATCGTCGCTGTAATCAGAATCGAGAGGAGGATCTGGGTATCTCTGATGATAAGTGAAACGCAAATTATGCACCAAAAATCAATAAATACATAAATAATAAAACACAAAAATCGCTCGTGTTCGCAAATTAAGTTCGCCGTTTCTTCATTGCCTACTCTATCTCTCAACCGGCTGAGCGGTGAGAGTGTGGGAAATTAAGGGATCCAAACTCGTGCAGAGCGCCGCAACGACTAATTTCAATTTTTCTGTACAAAAAATTCAGTGGCACGAATTTCGAACTTTAATACTCACGGCCGTCTCGAGGAACTCCTTGAAGGTCTTGTACTTGAAGTGTTTCTCCACGTACTTATCCACTCCTTTGACGTCGAAAAACGCGTAGTACTCACTGAAAATACTTTTACTCTTGTGCTGAACCCCAAATTTACACACTTTTCCACTCATTTTTTAAACTACAGCCTACCCCAATCTAAATCCCCTCGTATAGAAATTGCGTTTCAGCACACGAGACAATAATTGTACGATTAATCTATATCACTTAGAATAAAATCAGAAATGAATGGATTGGCAGAGTAGAGTTTCGTAGAGTATTTTCATTGTTCAATTGCCGATGAGATGTAAGGTAACAAGGTTTACGATGCAACCATTAAAGTTACCCAACCAGGACGAAATTGACCCATTATTTTTTGTCCTCCATCGAATAGCCGATGGTTGAATTAGTATAGAATGAATGTACAAAAATGTTAAAAATCAATAATAGGCTCAAGGGAAAGCCGGAAATGATCAGCGTAATCCCGCGCTCTCTCACTTTTGCATACTCTCTCGTACACGCGACGGGATCAGGGTGAGATCAGGGTTTCGTCCTTGTTGGGTAACTTTAAAAAATATAGTGACACCCACTTGATCCTTGTCTTCAGCAGTTGAATATCCCACGGCTGTCCGCTCGAGAGCAGAAATCCGTTGACGACCCGTTTGAAATCCTCCTGTATTTTCGAAATTATTTTGAGATCGATATTGCCCGCGTATTTCTCGTTTCAGTTGTTCAGTAAAGGTCTTCCCGTTCGTTATTATCATAGTACTCCCACTCTACTTTTCCTCATTCTCAGGAACGGAAACACACACCCATTCAGTTGCGTGAAAATTGCAAGTGAGGAAAAAAAGAATTCTCAGGCCTGATTCAGCCCCCGGAACATTCCGGCTTCGCTGTGTTATTTAATGCTGGTCATTCAATGCCACAAACGTTTGAGCACCCTTCCCTCGTGTGATGGAGAAATCCGGCGAGACGGTTGCGTTACAACGTAACCCTGGCGCTTGGTCAGATGCGAACTATGACATCTTGCCGACTTTGATATATCATAACGTCATACTTTTCACCCTACCTAGTGCCAACCAGGAACTTTCCGGCTTCTGTTTGCCCTTTTTAGCCTTACCTTATCGTCCCTGTAGACTCCCTCTACATCCTGTATGTAGAGCAGGTCCTCGTACGGATTCTGCACCAAGAGGTAGTTCTTCTGCAAAAGATACTACTTTTATCATTTCATTCTTCTTCAGAAACACAGATAGGCCTGATCTATATCCGTGGCCATCCACAGTTTAGTGACATTTTTGTTCGTTATTATGCAAACCAGGCCTATCTGTGTTTCTGAGTTTGGCTATATTATTGCATTCACAGTTTAGTAATAATATTGCACTTTAGGATGGACAGTTATACTCACGGTTCTTGAATTTCGCTTTGCACCCTTTAAATAACTCCTAATGATTTTTTGCTAACGTTAGCTCAAAAGTGCTACCCTACCATCGTTTCCAGCCATTCCTGCTCTGCTTGAGTGCGTGGACCGCCCTGAAAATATTAATTTTAAAAAAATTAACAGTTTAAAAAATAAAAGCAACACCCACATTAGCAGTGATCATCATGTGAGTAAGCGGATTAGCGACCTCCATTGGAAGAGTGCTGAAATTTAGCCACCTATACATAAAGTGATGTGAGTGTATGGATTGCAGGAAATTTGAACGAAGAGGGAAAGCCAGTAAACAAATGATGAACGATTGTGAAACTAACGAGTAAGCGAGCGGAGGTGCGTGAGCTGGTACTGATAATTTGTGACAGGGAAAATTGCAACAAGGACTGACGTCGTGGCGCAAAAGAACTTCCCCTCGTCTCACTCTTTCTGCACTCTCTCTCGTTTTCTCTGACGGCTAGAGCAAAAGGAGAGAGCGTGCACAAAAAAAAGCCTACAGCCCGAGCGAACCTGTAAGTGTTGCGGGAAAGAGTGCGACCGTCAGAACAACGAAGAGAATCAACAGCGAGATTTCGGACTCGTCGTTGGATCACAAGCGGCGCAGAACTGATTGGCGACCTAGATCTCACCAGGACGCAGAATATAGCCTATCGACGAAGTAAAACAGTGCTCATAATTGAAAAAAAGGAAGTCAATAACGATAGTTATTCTGGTCGAGAACCACCGTTCACAGCACAACGGCAACTACCAAAACGAAAACTTTATACAGCAACAGCAACAAGTAGCATTAACAGTGGAACTAGCACAACGTATGAGCAACAAGGTTTGGGTTTGGTTAGGTTAGCAAAGTATTCAGAGTAAGCAAAGTATTCGTCAAAACTAAGGAAACGCAACAACTAATAAAATTAGATTAGCGAGTGCAACACGATTAGAATAGAAACAACAAATGAACTATTAGTACATCCTCGAGAGGGAATCAGTACATATTATCATTCTCATCTACCATCGGGGCGAGATAGTATCTGATGTATCCGTTGTCCTGGATGCCGTACTCGACTATGATGGGCTTCCCGTTCGCGACCGAGATCGACACTCGATCAGAGAAGGACGAGGCCTTGGCGAATTCGGAGAGAAACTTCAGCGAGAAGCGCTCGAGAACCGGGGCGCGAACGATGATATCCACGGGCTCCTGCAAGCCATTAAAGCATGATTGTGATGATAAAACGGGTTTTCAAGCTGGGGTGAAGCCGGCCTCGACCGGGCACCTAATCTACATTATTTTCGCCCTCTGATCCCTCTTTCTTTCCCTGCCACGTACCCTACAGTACTTACGAGTGCATCACCTACAGTATTCTAAAGTAATCACGAGTGCGCTATCTACAGCACTCAATAGTAGTCCCATGTGCGTTATCTACTGTACCCTACAGTACTCACGCGCGCATAATCTACAGTACCCTACAATACTCATGCGCGCATCATCTACAGTATCCTACCGTACTCAGGCGCACATCATCACGGTATTCTACAGTACTCACGCACGCATCACTTACAGTACTCACGCGGGTACCACCTACAGTACTCTACAGTATTCCCGCGCGCATCATCTACAGTATGCTACAGTACTCACAAGTGCATCAACTACAGTACCCATGCGCGCAACATTTACAGTAATCTACAGTATTCGCGCGCGCATCATGTACAGTACTCTACACCACTCACGAGTGCATCATCGGCCGAGATCGAGTTGGCGAGCTCGTAGACGGCCTCTCCCTCGTCTCCTCTGGCTGCGAATTCCACTCCCGACGTGGTCGTCGAGATGGTCAGCATGTCACTGAACGAAGATGGATCCATGAGAACTATGACGACATGCTTTTGATATATCAAAGATGGCATGACGTCATAGCTCTCATCCGACCTAGTGCTGTTGCCAGAGTATTTTGAGAAATGGACATTTTGACAGCGAGTACTTGAACAAAGGCGTAAATTCGTTTGTTAAACTTTTGACGTCCTTCTCCAAGAAAATTCAGAAATTTCCTCAATTCACCTGAACGACGACTGATTCTTGATGATCTTCGCGAACTTGCCCGAGGGCATCGAGATGACCAGGGCGTACTCGTGGTCTTCGGGAGTGAGCTTCTGCTGGTCGACCACCTCCGTCAGCCGCACTTTGATGCGCTACAAAGCAAAAGTATCTCCGGTTGTTCAACGCAGGAAGCGCGCCACTTTTGCGAAGCGGCGCTGCCACGCATTGCTCGTTTGCACACTCTTTCTCTCTGATGAAATCACAATTCTGCTCCGAATTTCCAATCCTAGTATTCACGACGAGAGAGCATGTAAAATGAGGTGAGCTTGGCCGCGCCGCTTCACGAAGGTGGCGAATACCCTGAGATGACCCTTTACACAGCCTCGACGAAAATATGAAGTGCTTCAGTGGGAACAATGTAAAATGAGAACTATGACGTCATGACAGATCAGAGGCGGCATAACGTCATAGTTCTCATCCGATCTAGCGCAGACTTGCTAGCTCGAAGAATGAAGGGATTCATTTCTTGCGAAGCCATCGCTAGGAATGAATTGGCAAAAACATTCTGGAGGCATGGGGAATTGAACCCCAGCCCTCTCGCATGCTAAGTGAGCGCTCTACTACTGAGCTATGCCCCCGTCTACCTTGTGTTGGTGAAGCTTATATATGGCTGATTTCAGAGACCACCTTTCAGATGCTAACCTGCTGTCCTTGTCTTCGATCGTCGAAGACGAAGGTTGCGCTGTCGCAGTCGACGTCATCGTCGTGCTTGATCAGGCACGTATCACCGTTATTCGCGCACTTGAGCGCCTTAATTAGTGCAATTAGCGATAATTAGATACACGAATATGTAAATGTTAAAGACGACAGCTTAGTAGTGTTCGAGAAACGACACATCACCAAGTCAGACAGAAGTCTTGCAGTGCGCCGCAGCGACTAATCGCGAATTGTCTACACCAGTGGTGGGCACGGTCCGGCCCAAATTTGATGGCATTAGATAATCTCATAGGGGCATTTGATTAGGACCAAAGGCATTAGATTTTTAGAACGACCATTCCATGGCCTACTTTGAGCCACAATTCTGGAAGATTTGAACAACTTCTAAAATTTTGAAAAATTCGCCCCATCCACGGGCATTAGATTTTCTCGTGGGGGGGGGAATTTGATTAGGATCAAAGGCATTAGATTTTTACAATCACTGTTTGCCAGGCTACTTTGAGCCAAAGAACTAGAGGAACAGAACAACTTCGTAAAAATTGTGTCCCGTTGCCTGCCCACGTATGTTCTACACAAAAACAGATGGTGACTCGAATTTCGAAACTCCCTCACCTTGCTCATATTGGACAGACTGATTCCAATGTTGACGTTGCGGTCTCATCTGTACTCGTCGAAGAGCCCGCGCTGTAATAATGACCCGGTGAACTTAGGCTTTATTGTTGCAATATCAACTCTAGTGTTAACGCTATTTGACAAATATTAGAGTTCGCAAGATTAGGACAACACCACTTTGCTAGCTTCAAATCGTATCGTAAAGAATGCAACTTGCCTCCAATCTCAGCGAGACCAGGGAGACGTGCGAAGTGTCCATCGCCTGAAGAAAGTAAGTGCTTCACGGACCATTACTCTCGTCATCGAACTCTTGCAGAGCGCCGCAAACGACTAATTGCGAATTTTTTGTACAAAATTTTCTGCGCAGCCTTACCTCGAGGCTCATCGCAGAGGGCGTGAATTCGAAGGATCCCACGTCCACCAGCTCCTGAAATGTCATATATTCGAACTAGTCCAACTTCCTCGCCTTCGGTTGGCTTCCGCCCTAGCGGATCGATTTCGCTATCCGGACAGACAGGGCACGGAATTGTGCTGTGTATATAGCTTTAGATATTTTAAAAATATTATGAAAGGTACCTTGACGGACTCCACAATCTTTTTGAGGAGTTCAGCAGAGGCCAACTTCGCTTTGAGCATTGTCTGGAAAGGGTCGAAGTGAAACAAAGAAACAGAATTCGAAATTACTCAAGACAAAAAGATGCACAAGCTGTGAATGGCACCTAAAAACTCTTGCTCTACGCACCACAAATAGAAAAATAGGCTGTTTGGTAATGAAACCATCGTACGTAGAAGCCAAAAGAGTGCTCTAACGAAACGTGCCGCAATTCAAAGCAAAAACGCACAATGAAGCCTCGCAATGCCTGTGAGATTCCTCATAAATGAGTAGATAGAACGCAATTCGATACTCATCTGGTCGGAAACCACAATCCACCTTCCTTGAAACGGTAGCTCCATGCACCAAAACTTTATCGCAAAAGAACGAAACATACAATGAGTACAACTCTTCGAAATGGGGGAGGTAGGAGCAATGAGCAGGACTCTCCTCATATTACACACTCTCTCGACAGCGAGAGGTCAAGGGATTTGGAGAGAGTCATACAACTCAAATAACACATAGCTGGAGAGTGGACGCAACCAGGGATATAGGAAAGCCATCTCTACAACAAGTGGGGTACTGTAGCACGGGTACCGTAAGACTTCTAAATCATTATCAAAAAAAGTTGGGGCAGCGATCAAGATAAAACATCGGGCGGCACACGAGGGGGAATGATTACAAGTAGGGTGATATGGAGCATTTCTCTAAAACAGTTTGGATGTGGGCCTGATGGATGAAAATTTAAAGCAATTTGATTTAAAGTTGAAACGATTGGAAAGGATCGGGGCAGGAAGCTCGAATACACGACATTCTACTGGCAGAGGGCGAGTAAAAGATAGGGCCAAAATTAAATTGAAAAATTGGCAAATTTCCAACTGGACCTACCACCAAGTGGTCTTTACAACAATGTACAGATCCCTTTTGAGCGGTAAAATGCCGTGAATCGAGAGGGAATAATATTACTTAGAGCAGGCAACCTGGGAGCTAGGAAGCCGCGCCTCTACAACAACAAATGAATAGTCTTCTCACTTGCAAATCAGAGAAACGAGAAAATTACGACAAATTAACATCGGAAGGCGAGGTAAAACATTACACATAGAGAGCAGCGTGCATTTATAAAGTGAAAACTTCTAATGAATTAACTATAGAGAGATCAAAATCAAAGTTGGACAGGGAACAGGAATATGTAGGGTACTGTACAACTTCTCAAGACTATTAAAATTGAACATTTTGGAACGTGAACAAAATGGAAAATTCGATAATAAATTACAGCAAATATCGTGTTGGGGGCACTTCGAACTGTCAAATGGAAAATGAAACATGGAAACAGGGGGCAAATAGGGGGAGGAATGTAGAGGGGATTCTTGAAATACACTTCTTGGGGAGAGATAATTGGGAGAAATGGTAGAGGAACTTCTTGAAGATAAGGAGGTCTTCTTCCTACTCCATCATCTCCTCCTCTCTCGCTCCATCCTCGACAGACTCCTTCTACAAATGAAATACATTATGATTTGTTCACTATCTGCGTTTCACACATTATCTCGGCACTAGTTCGGATGAGAACTATGACGTCATAGTTCCCATCCGACCTAGTGTGCAGCCAGCACACCCACCTGCCCTCCAGCAGCCTGGTCCCCAATGTACACGATCTTGTCCTTGCAGCCAGTGAGATTGTTGCTCTGCAAATACCTTGTATAAGTAGAAGTAATTAATTATTATTTCATTTCAATATCGTTTTTCATATCTGACCAGGCAATTTCATGGCGCATCATTAGAATATAGCAGATTGTGGTACCACCAAAACACTAAGAGTAGTTTATCTATCAAACAACAATTCCAAATCACCAGAAGACTTCACCGGCTTCAGTTGAAGTCATCCTGCCCATTTCGATATGATGGAATCGTCCGACTCTCTTCAATTTGCACGCTCTCTCGCGTTCTCTAACCAGCGAGAGAGTGTGCAAAATGAAGAGATGGAGAACTCTTGCAGAGCGCCGCAACGACTAATTGCGAATTTTTGCGTGTAAAAACACTCACCACTGCCATCTTGACGTGGCCGAGCGCGCCGCGGTACGACCGGAACTGCTTCGTGCACTCGAGACACTGCAAAGGAAAACCTCGATTGGCTTGCTCGACAAGCATGTCTGACTTTCTCAAATTCGCATGCTCTCTCCTCTATCTCTCTTTCCCCCCTCTCTGAACATCGCGGTAGTATATGAAATTCAGCATCACTATACTCGAGTTACTATACCCCTGCAAATGTGCTCATGTTTGCCCACTCACAGAGAATTAGAGTCACTGCAAATTCACCCGGGTGAGCGCCGTTCCACCCTCACCCCATAACCACAACCGCACTTTCCCGGGTGCGGTTTCGCCTGGAATTCGACAACCTTTTGCGAGGTTGTCCTTCTGGCCCAAATCGCCCAATAAACTTTAATTTAGTTATATTTTATCTGGTTTTAGTTATAAAAAAAATTTAGTTATATTTTCTCTCATTGAACAAAAGGAAAATGCTTCCCCAAGGTCAGCACTCTCTCCATATTACATGCTCTCTCACTAACTGTCTGGCAGGCGAGAGAGCGCGTGAAATGAAGCGAGTCAGCAGAGCGGTTATCATTTAAGAAATTTTAGAAAAAAGAATTTTAGAATTTTTTTAGATAAATGAAAAATTAGGAACACAATATTTTCGTGCTCTGTAGAGTTCGAAAATTCCCGAGAGCAGCCTTCTCCCTCTCCCCTCACCTTGAACGTGAAGGTCTTGGAGCAGGCCGAGTTGTGCGCCTGGTAGAGGTGGCTCGAGAGCTTCTCGAAGTTGGCGCACACTTTCTGCAATGAATTCCTAATTTTAAACCAACATTTTGAAACCAGAAACCGATTACTTTTATATAAAACAAGAGCAGATAAAACAACAGGCAATCTTATAATTCACAGCACCTATACACATTCCATATCCCGAAGTGGGAAAATTTTACTAGAGTATAGAGAGATAATTTCAAGAATTATATGCAGTCTGCGTCTCCTTTCTCAAATGAAACCATGATAGCATTAAAACACCAGGCAGTTCCAGGCTTCAAAACGTCTTAAAATAATGCTCACGCCGCAGTGGGCACACTTGGCCTCTCTGTTGTTGAGGAGTGCCTTGGCAGCCTCCCCATTCTCGCCCTCTCCACCACCTGCAGCACGGTTGAGAACCTGAAATGAAACACAAGTTTCACTGGTATGATAATCGTGTTTTTTTTCACTCTCCCGGTTAGAGAAAGCGAAATAGCACGAAAAACGGAGAGAGTCAGACGATATCTTGCAAATTGCCTCACTTCCTTGGTCACGACAGCTCCCCTCATCGACGGCTGAGCATAGGCAGATTCGGCCTCCATCGGCTCGCTCTTCACTATGGCCACCTCTCCGAACGGTTTCTTCACCTGGAAATATATTTTCCTTGAAACATACAAGAGCAGTGTCCTCGTTCGCCATTCCACACACACTCTAGCTCAATCTAAAGAGCGTGTATTACAATAGCCAGATGATTAATCAACAACTGATGGTGGCCAAAAAGGAACTCAAATATGAGGAAAAGCGAAAATGTAGGCAACGAAAATGACCATGTTTCATTGATTTTCAGGTAAACTTTGAGAACCATTTCTAGTTTCCAATTTGTGTGACCCACCCTACCGTCACCACTGACAAATAAGATACCTTGGGAGGGGCTGCACTGCTTGGCGGCTGGGCATCAGACTCCTCTGCATCCAGCGGCTCGGGCTTCACGAGCATCGGATTAACGAGCAGTCTCCTGGGCTGAAAATATATACTTAATTAAAACGTAAGTTCCTAGAAATTGTGTTCCCGCTGGTTTTGTGCCGCACAATTTGCCAAATAAGCTACCTTCGCATCAGCCTTCTTCTTTCCCGTTGCCGAGGGATCGATCGACTTGAGTATCTGCAATTGCGACCGTTTCTTCTAACAAATACAAAAAGTTCGTGAAACTCGTAGGTCTTCCACAGCTCATTTAGCCCGCAGCGTTTTCGGTTCCATGACGTCATCGTAATCCCACAACTTGATAGCTATCACTCACCGACTTGAGCGCAGCTCTTCTTATGGGCGGCTGGCAATAGGAGACTGCAGCTGCTGCAGCCGATGATGACGTAGGCAGCTGCAATATCACAGTCATACGACTCTCCTTCTCTCTCGGATTGACCTTTGAAAATGCCAGGTTCAAATAGGTTTCAAGGCACAGTGAAGTGCTTCTCTCACCTCCTCCTCGTCCATCTCCACCTCGACCTCGGCACCGACGAGAGGAGCAGTCGCTTCCTGGAAAGAACATTATTTTCTATATTTAGATTTATTTCATTTTTAACTGAGTACTACGGTGAAGTGATAAAGACTGAGACGAAACGCAAGTTGTTACAAGGTCATACTGAAACGCAAGTGCTATGGGCAGAAACGAAAGGTACAATTAAACAACTTATCTTTCTTTTCTACTAATTTAACGTTTTCTTTCTTAAATATAATATAAAGGCCCACCTCTCCTCCCATCCCCCTACTCAGTTCTCTCGCTCTCCCTCTCACCTCCTCCTCGTCCATCTCCATCTCCATCTCCTCGGCGGATGCAGCCACTGCTGTTGCAACTGAGTACGAGGTCGACATCGACCTCGATGAGGCCGAATCGCCGAAGGTCGAAGCAACCGACCACTGAATGGGAGTCGTTTCAAACTCGTTTTTTTGTCTTTCTCACGGATCCGACGCGCGCAAGAGCACGATATATTGAGACAGTTAGATGGTGTCAACCGGCGCGCTAGGTCGAATGAGAACTATGACGTCATGCAGTCTTCGATATATCAAAGGCGGCAAGACGTCATAGTTCTCATCCGACATGGTGACCTGTTTGCATCTTCTCACCTGGTCTTCGGCTGTAGACGACTCCTTCATCTCTCCCTCCTGCTCCTCTGTCTCTCCTCCCTCCTCCTCATCATTCTCGATTGCCCAAACGCGAGCAAGAGTATCCTGTTCCTCGTGCATCCATCCTTCCCCCTCCATCTCTCCCTCCTCCCCCTCCGTCTCTGCTCCTCCCTCCTCATCGGTCGTGGTGGCAGCAGGGGGCGGAGCCTCATCACCGTGGAAATCGAGCATCGACTCGTCATCGGGCACGGGCATCACGTTCACCTGCAAGAAAAAATATAAAATTAAAACCAGAAATCATTCAAAATTATTTTTAAATCTTTTTAAATATTTCGTATAACTCTAATTCACTCGCAAAGTTCTTGTTGCTCTACATGGATATGACCGGTCAGTTTTGAGATGCGCAGGAGGATAATGTGATGGCTTTTGGTAACGCATCAATGAAGACCAGGCTGATGTTAAAAAATAACAAAATTTTTCTGTGTTCGGCGAGCAAAATAGATTGATTAACGTTTTAGCGCTCGTCTATAATGACAAAAATTTTATGTGAACCAGTGAATCGCATGCTTCATCGGGGGAAAAAACATAAATGCAAACTGAGTTTTCGAGTAACCTAACTTCCCGCACCTTTTCGTTTCCGTTCTCCTTCTATTAGGCGAGAAAGTATGAGAAGTTAACAGAGCGCTCAATACGTGGGCTGGTATTGCCGCTGTGTTTCCAATTCGGGAAGGTGTCCATTGATTCACCTAAAAACCCGGCAGTGTTTACGGAAACTGGTACCCTAAAAATAGCAGAAATATGGCGGGTACTTTCCGATAACCGGGAGTGTGTCTTGCTGCTAGCAGCAATGGTGCCCACGTTTGGAGCGCTTTCTTTCTTTCTTTCTCCCCACCCCCCCCCCCCTCACGTAGTCATGATTCTCCTCCTCATCCACCGCTTCCTCCTCCAGTCCGAACTCGTTCAGATGGATGCCCATAGCGAAGACTGACTGCAATTAAATATATCATTATTATGATTAATTTATTTTAAAAAATTCAACATACGTTTGAGCTTCATAATAAACACAAAAAAAATTTAAATCACATTCGGGTTTCAGCATGTGCGTATCATCGCTAAACTCGGTGCGATATTGATCCTCCTCCCCTTTTGTTGCGCGATTTAAACAACCCAGCACAAAAAAATAGCTTCCTCCGCCCGTCCCCATGCGTCGTACTCGGAGATGACCGTGCACCATGAAGAGATTCAGCCTTTCCGATCATCATTTTCCAATATTTGTACAGGAGATCAGTGATAAGTTGGATGGCCAAACTATAAACCATGGGGAGATTCAGCTATGTCACTAGGGGTGATAAAATGGACTCGGCAGGCCGGCATCCCAGTTGCAAATGCCGTGTTGATTCGCGGATTCAAGTCTGCTTGAAAACCCGTTTTGATATCACTAGACCGGCACTTTTGCCAGTTCCAGTCTAAACTAATCGCCCATTCACATAACAGAGTAAGGGGCGGGGTCAGGGAAAGGGGGAGGGGACTTTAGCCAACATGAAAACGTGCCACAACGCCTCACCTTCTTCACAACCGGCTTCTCCTCCCTCGGCTCTTCCTTCACCGTCACCATCGGCGGCGCACTTCTGCTGAGGGGAGTGATGGGAGGGCGTGCCGACTGGAAATATAATACTGATTATGCGCCGTCCGCCTGCTTTTTATCTGTTTACTGCGCCTCTCCGTAAGTTTAGATTACGAAATCCGCCTGGATAAAGAGACTGCGCCATGTAATTGTCCGCATAGAATAGAGAGGCACTAGGTCGGATGAGAACTATGACGTCATAGTTCTCATCCGACCTAGTGCCAATGGAGATTATTCCCTTACCTTCTGCTCGATAGTCTTCTCCACTTCTCCTCTCTTCTGTTGCTGCTCTCCCTTCTCCTTCACTGCCTCTCCTCCCCTCTGCAGTCCACCTTCCTTCTCCCCCTCCTGCACGCCCTCGATGGTCTTGCCGCCTGCGAGAGCGCGCGCCGACTGAGAAGAGATTATTCATTGATTGGTCGATAATAAGACGAAATACGGTGACTAGGAGCTGAATGCAAGTATTTTGAATCATTCATCGCAATGCCGATATTAGCATGCTATGAACAATCCTGTTACAGTTATGCCCCATCTGAAACACATGATCACGCGGCGCAGCATTACTCGGAAAAGCGCGAGGGTCGTGCAATCTGCAGATACTTAGTCAGCCCACCTTCTCCACTGCTGCTTGCTCCCCTCCCTCCTTCTCCTTCTTCTTCTCTCCTCCCTTCCTCTGCCCCTCTTCCTCCTTCAGCTCCTCCTCGTCTCTCACTTCCTGCTTCACGACGACGGCCGAATAACCGAGTGCGAGCGCGGGCTGACAAGGAATTATTGGGCGTTGTTTAGGATTCCTGTTGGGTATTTTGATGTTTGGGTAGGATTGCCAGTGGTCACGCGCGCGAAATAGCACTTGATTTCGAGAGTCAGATGCCCAAAATTGTTTTGTAGTGCTGCTCTACATTCTCAGACTATCCAGATGTCTTTGTAAATGCTACGAAACACTAAATCACGCATCTTGGTTTTTTTCACGAACAATCTTGGTATTTGAAGGAAGTCTCACCTTCTTCACAACCGTCTTCCCTGCCTCCCCTCCCTCCTTCTTCTTCTCTCCCTCATTCTCCTTCGACTCCATCACCTCCTCCTTGGGTATGAGGAGGCCAGAACGTCTGGCGGTGAGGGAGCGCGCCGGCTGCAAGGAAGATATTGATTGATTTTTTAAAATAGCAATCATCCCTATCGATATCTAAACAATGAAATATTGATTGATCAATTGCTAAGATCAGATTATTGATTGATTGCCTAAGCACCCGCCGCTTACCGGTCTCATCGAGGAGGATATGGCGACGGAGGCGGCGCCGGTGAACTCGGAAGCCGCATCGGCAGCGTCGCCGCATCGCTTCAGGTGACGACGCATCGCGCCCGCCTTGACCATCGAACCGCACTCCGAACACTCGATCACCTGCGAAATGGATGTTATTGTTGTTGTTCTTGTTTACTTTTATTGTAACTGACGATATTTAGTCTCTCCGTTCTCCTTGTATGCGGACCAATAGGAGTAGGGATTCCTCCTTAGGCCTCTCAAAGTGGGAGAGGGGACTAGAGTCATCTAGGGGGCCTCAAGTTACACATATATTTTTTCAATGTTTGCAATAGCAAGAAACATGCAACCCCATTTGTCAATCGTTTTCCATTCCCAACAAATTTTCGTCAACCCGCGTATGCGAGGTTTCACCCTCATCATGTAACACCAACCACACTCCCGCGGGGAGTTTTGGTCAATTATCAGACGGGTTTTGGAAACTTCTCTGATATGTGCCAAAATGCCAGTAAATATACGACAGAAAATGAATGGACGTTTTATTTTTTTGCTACTAACTTCCTGAAGAACAAGGTAAATTTACAAAGTATTACAAGAGTTAGGTTGAACATTCCCCTGACCCGCGCAATCGCTGCTGCAACTGCTGCCCATAACCTTAATCCTACTTCCCATAGCGCGTTTTCGTCCATTATCAGAAGGGTGTTTGCAGCCTCTCTGAATGGATCAAAATGCCAGCAAATATGGGGATGTAAGGTGCCCGCGCCACTTTTGCAAAGTGGTGTGGGCACCTTACATCGCCACCTCGCGAAAGTATTCCGCGCAGCTTCGCGAAAATTGCGGTGCTCATTCATGTAAGTAACGCCGCAGCTTCGTGAAAGTGGCGCGGACTAATTAAACAACCCCGCGCCACGCGCATCCGTCGTTGAAATAAAGGAGCCCAATGAATTTTCTCACCACTTTAATTTTTGTGACCTACCCTTTCGACCCCTGCTCATCTATCTGAATGTAGTAAATCTTTCAAGCTCCCCTACTTGTTTTTCATCCCCAGCCTGGGGGACCCAAGCGAAATCTTGCCAACCCGGGTGAGCTAGTCTCCAACCTCATAATGTATCGCCCAACCACCCTCTCCGCTGCGCGTTTTAGTAACACCGCAGCTTCGTGAAGGTGGCGCGGACTAATTAAACAACCCCGCGCCACGCGCATCCGTCGTTGAAATAAAGGAGCCCAATGAATTTTCTCACTTTAACCGTTTTCCAATACCCAATGTTTTTATCAACCCGCGCAATCGATGCTCCAACTGCTGCCCATAACCTCAACCATTCTTCATACAGCGCGTTTTCGTCCATTATCAGAAGGGTGTTTACAGCCTCTCTGAATGGATTAAAACGCCAGTAACCTTCAAACCTTCAAAAACCCTTTTTCTAAAAACATTTATTTTTTTCATCTACAGTGGTCGAAAAGTAGGTCCAAAAGGACATAACGTGCCAGGTTTTTGGACTCCAAACCAGAGCAAAAGTAGAAAACGTACCCATTTTTTAAAAATATTTGATGATAAAATTGTAAAAACATACAAATTTTCAATTATTTTATGTTAAAATTTTAGAAACATGACCACTTTTTACAATTTTTGTGACCTACCCTTTCGACCCCTGATCATCTATATGAATGTAGTAAATCTTTCAAGCTCCCCTACTTGTTTTTCATCCCCAGCCTGGGGGACCCAAGCGAAATCTTGCCAACCCGGGTGAGCTAGTCTCCAACCTCATAATGTATCGCCCAACCACCCTCTCCGCTGCGCGTTTTAGTAACACCGCAGCTTCGTGAAGGTGGCGCCGACTAATTAAACAACCCCGCGCCACGCGCATCCGTCGTTGAAATAAAGGAGCCCAATGAATTTTCTCACTTTAACCGTTTTCCAATACCCAATGTTTTTGTCAACCCGCGCAATCGATGCTCCAACTGCTGCCCATAACCTCAACCATTCTTCATACAGCGCGTTTTCGTCCATTATCAGAAGGGTGTTTACAGCCTCTCTGAATGGATTAAAACGCCAGTAACCTTCAAACCTTCAAAAACCCTTTTTCTAAAAACATTTATTTTTTTCATCTACAGTGGTCGAAAAGTAGGTCCAAAAGGACATAACGTGCCAGGTTTTTGGACTCCAAACCAGAGCAAAAGTAGAAAACGTACCCATTTTTTAAAAATATTTGATGATAAAATTGTAAAAGCATACAAATTTTCAATTATTTTATGTTAAAATTTTAGAAACATGACCACTTTTTACAATTTTTGTGACCTACCCTTTCGACCCCTGTTCATCTATATGAATGTAGTAAATCTTTCAAGCTCCCCTACTTGTTTTTCATCCCCAGCCTGGGGGACCCAAGCGAAATCTTGCCAACCCGGGTGAGCTAGTCTCCAACCTCATAATGTATCGCCCAACCACCCTCTCCGCTGCGCGTTTTAGTAACACCGCAGCTTCGTGAAGGTGGCGCCGACTAATTAAACAACCCCGCGCCATGCGCATCCGTCGTTGAAATAAAGGAGCCCAATGAATTTTCTCACTTTAACCTTTTTCCAATACCCAATGTTTTTATCAACCCGCGCAATCGATGCTCCAACTGCTGCCCATAACCTCAACCATTCTTCATACAGCGCGTTTTCGTCCATTATCAGAAGGGTGTTTACAGCCTCTCTGAATGGATTAAAACGCCAGTAACCTTCAAACCTTCAAAAACCCTTTTTCTAAAAACATTTATTTTTTTCATCTACAGTGGTCGAAAAGTAGGTCCAAAAGGACATAACGTGCCAGGTTTTTGGACTCCAAACCAGAGCAAAAGTAGAAAACGTACCCATTTTTTAAAAATATTTGATGATAAAATTGTAAAAACATACAAATTTTCAATTATTTTATGTTAAAATTTTAGAAACATGACCACTTTTTACAATTTTTGTGACCTACCCTTTCGACCCCTGTTCATCTATATGAATGTAGTAAATCTTTCAAGCTCCCCTACTTGTTTTTCATCCCCAGCCTGGGGGACCCAAGCGAAATCTTGCCAACCCGGGTGAGCTAGTCTCCAACCTCATAATGTATCGCCCAACCACCCTCTCCGCTGCGCGTTTTAGTAACACCGCAGCTTCGTGAAGGTGGCGCGGACTAATTAAACAACCTCGCGCCACGCGCATCCGTCGTTGAAATAAAGGAGCCCAATGAATTTTCTCACTTTAACCGTTTTCCAATACCCAATGTTTTTGTCAACCCGCGCAATCGATGCTCCAACTGCTGCCCATAACCTCAACCATTCTTCATACAGCGCGTTTTCGTCCATTATCAGAAGGGTGTTTACAGCCTCTCTGAATGGATTAAAACGCCAGTAACCTTCAAACCTTCAAAAACCCTTTTTCTAAAAACATTTATTTTTTCATCTACAGTGGTCGAAAAGTAGGTCCAAAAGGACATAACGTGGCAGGTTTTTGGACTCCAAACCAGAGCAAAAGTAGAAAACGTACCCATTTTTTAAAAATATTTGATGATAAAATTGTAAAAACATACAAATTTTCAATTATTTTATGTTAAAATTTTAGAAACATGACCACTTTTTACAATTTTTGTGACCTACCCTTTCGACCCCTGTTCATCTATATGAATGTAGTAAATCTTTCAAGCTCCCCTACTTGTTTTTCATCCCCAGCCTGGGGGACCCAAGCGAAATCTTGCCAACCCGGGTGAGCTAGTCTCCAACCTCATAATGTATCGCCCAACCACCCTCTCCGCTGCGCGTTTTAGTAACACCGCAGCTTCGTGAAGGTGGCGCCGACTAATTAAACAACCCCGCGCCACGCGCATCCGTCGTTGAAATAAAGGAGCCCAATGAATTTTCTCACTTTAACCGTTTTCCAATACCCAATGTTTTTGTCAACCCGCGCAATCGATGCTCCAACTGCTGCCCATAACCTCAACCATTCTTCATACAGCGCGTTTTCGTCCATTATCAGAAGGGTGTTTACAGCCTCTCTGAATGGATTAAAACGCCAGTAACCTTCAAACCTTCAAAAACCCTTTTTCTAAAAACATTTATTTTTTTCATCTACAGTGGTCGAAAAGTAGGTCCAAAAGGACATAACGTGCCAGGTTTTTGGACTCCAAACCAGAGCAAAAGTAGAAAACGTACCCATTTTTTAAAAATATTTGATGATAAAATTGTAAAAGCATACAAATTTTCAATTATTTTATGTTAAAATTTTAGAAACATGACCACTTTTTACAATTTTTGTGACCTACCCTTTCGACCCCTGTTCATCTATATGAATGTAGTAAATCTTTCAAGCTCCCCTACTTGTTTTTCATCCCCAGCCTGGGGGACCCAAGCGAAATCTTGCCAACCCGGGTGAGCTAGTCTCCAACCTCATAATGTATCGCCCAACCACCCTCTCCGCTGCGCGTTTTAGTAACACCGCAGCTTCGTGAAGGTGGCGCCGACTAATTAAACAACCCCGCGCCATGCGCATCCGTCGTTGAAATAAAGGAGCCCAATGAATTTTCTCACTTTAACCTTTTTCCAATACCCAATGTTTTTATCAACCCGCGCAATCGATGCTCCAACTGCTGCCCATAACCTCAACCATTCTTCATACAGCGCGTTTTCGTCCATTATCAGAAGGGTGTTTACAGCCTCTCTGAATGGATTAAAACGCCAGTAACCTTCAAACCTTCAAAAACCCTTTTTCTAAAAACATTTATTTTTTTCATCTACAGTGGTCGAAAAGTAGGTCCAAAAGGACATAACGTGCCAGGTTTTTGGACTCCAAACCAGAGCAAAAGTAGAAAACCTACCCATTTTTTAAAAATATTTGATGATAAAATTGTAAAAACATACAAATTTTCAATTATTTTATGTTAAAATTTTAGAAACATGACCACTTTTTACAATTTTTGTGACCTACCCTTTCGACCCCTGTTCATCTATATGAATGTAGTAAATCTTTCAAGCTCCCCTACTTGTTTTTCATCCCCAGCCTGGGGGACCCAAGCGAAATCTTGCCAACCCGGGTGAGCTAGTCTCCAACCTCATAATGTATCGCCCAACCACCCTCTCCGCTGCGCGTTTTAGTAACACCGCAGCTTCGTGAAGGTGGCGCGGACTAATTAAACAACCTCGCGCCACGCGCATCCGTCGTTGAAATAAAGGAGCCCAATGAATTTTCTCACTTTAACCGTTTTCCAATACCCAATGTTTTTGTCAACCCGCGCAATCGATGCTCCAACTGCTGCCCATAACCTCAACCATTCTTCATACAGCGCGTTTTCGTCCATTATCAGAAGGGTGTTTACAGCCTCTCTGAATGGATTAAAACGCCAGTAACCTTCAAACCTTCAAAAACCCTTTTTCTAAAAACATTTATTTTTTCATCTACAGTGGTCGAAAAGTAGGTCCAAAAGGACATAACGTGGCAGGTTTTTGGACTCCAAACCAGAGCAAAAGTAGAAAACGTACCCATTTTTTAAAAATATTTGATGATAAAATTGTAAAAACATACAAATTTTCAATTATTTTATGTTAAAATTTTAGAAACATGACCACTTTTTACAATTTTTGTGACCTACCCTTTCGACCCCTGTTCATCTATATGAATGTAGTAAATCTTTCAAGCTCCCCTACTTGTTTTTCATCCCCAGCCTGGGGGACCCAAGCGAAATCTTGCCAACCCGGGTGAGCTAGTCTCCAACCTCATAATGTATCGCCCAACCACCCTCTCCGCTGCGCGTTTTAGTAACACCGCAGCTTCGTGAAGGTGGCGCCGACTAATTAAACAACCCCGCGCCACGCGCATCCGTCGTTGAAATAAAGGAGCCCAATGAATTTTCTCACTTTAACCGTTTTCCAATACCCAATGTTTTTGTCAACCCGCGCAATCGATGCTCCAACTGCTGCCCATAACCTCAACCATTCTTCATACAGCGCGTTTTCGTCCATTATCAGAAGGGTGTTTACAGCCTCTCTGAATGGATTAAAACGCCAGTAACCTTCAAACCTTCAAAAACCCTTTTTCTAAAAACATTTATTTTTTTCATCTACAGTGGTCGAAAAGTAGGTCCAAAAGGACATAACGTGCCAGGTTTTTGGACTCCAAACCAGAGCAAAAGTAGAAAACGTACCCATTTTTTAAAAATATTTGATGATAAAATTGTAAAAGCATACAAATTTTCAATTATTTAATGTTAAAATTTTAGAAACATGACCACTTTTTACAATTTTTGTGACCTACCCTTTCGACCCCTGTTCATCTATATGAATGTAGTAAATCTTTCAAGCTCCCCTACTTGTTTTTCATCCCCAGCCTGGGGGACCCAAGCGAAATCTTGCCAACCCGGGTGAGCTAGTCTCCAACCTCATAATGTATCGCCCAACCACCCTCTCCGCTGCGCGTTTTAGTAACACCGCAGCTTCGTGAAGGTGGCGCGGACTAATTAAACAACCTCGCGCCACGCGCATCCGTCGTTGAAATAAAGGAGCCCAATGAATTTTCTCACTTTAACCGTTTTCCAATACCCAATGTTTTTGTCAACCCGCGCAATCGATGCTCCAACTGCTGCCCATAACCTCAACCATTCTTCATACAGCGCGTTTTCGTCCATTATCAGAAGGGTGTTTACAGCCTCTCTGAATGGATTAAAACGCCAGTAACCTTCAAACCTTCAAAAACCCTTTTTCTAAAAACATTTATTTTTTCATCTACAGTGGTCGAAAAGTAGGTCCAAAAGGACATAACGTGGCAGGTTTTTGGACTCCAAACCAGAGCAAAAGTAGAAAACGTACCCATTTTTTAAAAATATTTGATGATAAAATTGTAAAAACATACAAATTTTCAATTATTTTATGTTAAAATTTTAGAAACATGACCACTTTTTACAATTTTTGTGACCTATCCTTTCGACCCCTGTTCATCTATATGAATGTAGTAAATCTTTCAAGCTCCCCTACTTGTTTTTCATCCCCAGCCTGGGGGACCCAAGCGAAATCTTGCCAACCCGGGTGAGCTAGTCTCCAACCTCATAATGTATCGCCCAACCACCCTCTCCGCTGCGCGTTTTAGTAACACCGCAGCTTCGTGAAGGTGGCGCCGACTAATTAAACAACCCCGCGCCACGCGCATCCGTCGTTGAAATAAAGGAGCCCAATGAATTTTCTCACTTTAACCGTTTTCCAATACCCAATGTTTTTGTCAACCCGCGCAATCGATGCTCCAACTGCTGCCCATAACCTCAACCATTCTTCATACAGCGCGTTTTCGTCCATTATCAGAAGGGTGTTTACAGCCTCTCTGAATGGATTAAAACGCCAGTAACCTTCAAACCTTCAAAAACCCTTTTTCTAAAAACATTTATTTTTTTCATCTACAGTGGTCGAAAAGTAGGTCCAAAAGGACATAACGTGCCAGGTTTTTGGACTCCAAACCAGAGCAAAAGTAGAAAACGTACCCATTTTTTAAAAATATTTGATGATAAAATTGTAAAAGCATACAAATTTTCAATTATTTAATGTTAAAATTTTAGAAACATGACCACTTTTTACAATTTTTGTGACCTACCCTTTCGACCCCTGTTCATCTATATGAATGTAGTAAATCTTTCAAGCTCCCCTACTTGTTTTTCATCCCCAGCCTGGGGGACCCAAGCGAAATCTTGCCAACCCGGGTGAGCTAGTCTCCAACCTCATAATGTATCGCCCAACCACCCTCTCCGCTGCGCGTTTTAGTAACACCGCAGCTTCGTGAAGGTGGCGCCGACTAATTAAACAACCCCGCGCCATGCGCATCCGTCGTTGAAATAAAGGAGCCCAATGAATTTTCTCACTTTAACCTTTTTCCAATACCCAACATTTTTACCAACCCGCGCAATCGATGCTCCAACTGCTGCCCATAACCTCAACCATCTTTCCCACAGCGCGTTTTCGTCCATTATCAGAAGGGTGTTTGAAGCCTCTCTGAATGGATAGAAACGCCTGTAAATATGTTTCAGAAGTTCGGAAAACGTTTGAAATATTTGTTTCTTCACTAGAAGCATTCCATCTAACCAACTATCTCATTTTAGAAGATGTTTCAAGCTCCTCTAATCGTTTTCCACCACCCGGCGAAATCTCGCCAACCCGGGAAAGCGAGGTTCCGCCCTTGTCCTATAACTGCAATCATCCTACAGCAGTACGTTTTCGTCCATTACCAGAAGGGTGTTCGTAACCTCTCTGGTATGGAGCGAAACGCCGGAAAGGAGTGTATCTCGTACGTTCACGAGAGGATTAATAGATTTTTTTACTGCACTAGAAGCGTTCCATCAAAAGAACTACCCAAATTTATAAAGAAAGGATCAAGGATCAAGTAAGAAAGGAAGTGATTTTCCAATCCCGACATTTTTCTAGCCAACCCTGGAAATCGAGGTTCTGCCCTCGTCCTATTACCTCCAATTACACCCCGCAGTACGTTTTAGTCCAGAAAAAGACGGGTGCTCACAACCTCTCTTTTCTGGTCAAAAACGTCAGCAAACTTGTGTTGGAGACAAAAACGGAAACGCGTATCCTCCCCAATTAAGCACTCACTCTCCATTACTCTCCCTCCCTGATTGGGCGGGGCTTACGTGGTGTTAAAAATCGCGAGTTCGATCTTTGATTTGAATTCCCGCAATTTCATATATTCGTTCCCTGAAGAGCTAGCGACTTGAATCTTGGTTTATGGGGTTCACAGGGTCGGGAAACCTTATAAGCCAAGTTTCAAGTCGCTAGCTCTTCAGGGAACGGAGATATGAAATTGCGGGAATTCAAATCAAAGATCGAACTCGCGATTTCTAACATTGCACTACTGCTCAGATCCCCATGCCTAACTACGCTTCCAATGAACGAAAGGGGGCGGAGCTTACCTCCCAAACTCCGCCCACATTTCCCTCGCTCACCGTTGAGGACGGCGTGAGGTCGAAGTCCGGTACTCCTCCTCCCGACGACGATGCCCTTCTTCTCTCAGTGCTCTTCTCTCTCTTCACTGCTCCTCCTCCTCCGGCAGCCCGCTTCGCCTTGGCTGCAGCTGCAATCGCGGCCGAAGACGGCGGCTTGGCCGGCTGCAAGACGATCGATTGATTGATATTTATCGACCGATTATATTCTACTTATCGATTGGTTGCTGTGTTTTTGGATAGTCACCTTCATGATTTTTACATGATTAGGGTTCCAGTTTCCGTATGCCATGTCGGATTATGCGGCTGAACTAGTTTTGACTGCTTAAGACCATGTATTCGGCCATGTCTCCAAGAAAACGGAGCAAAGGGGGGGGGGGGTGGCTGCATTGGCAGGCTTCCAGGAATGTTTCGTACATCTTGCGTGGTTGCATTTCTCGTCTTGTAGGGCGTGGCCACCCTGTAGGGAGCATCGGACGACGGAACGACCTGAGAAACTAACATTTACACCCGCATGTTTTTTCTCTCTTTCCATCTAGGCAGTTTCTCGTTTCACCGTGTATTTGTTATATCGAGAGGTATTCCCTCCCCTCTATCTATATATTCTGTCTGACGCCGTCCTTCCTAATCCCATTATCCCATTCCTCGCATTATTTCTAGTATTTCTAGTATCTAGCATTATTATTTCAAGAAAAAATTGCAACATTACTTGAAGCAGCAAAACCCAACAGATTTTCGGATAGTCACCTCCATGATTTTTACAATTTTATGGTTCCCGTTTCGAAATACAATGCCGGTTTTGTGTCTGAATTAGGTTTGGCTGCTTAAGATCGGGTATGTTCCCATGGAAACGGAGCAAAGGGAGTGGCGTCATTGGCAGGCTTCCAGGAAAGTTCCGTACATCTTGCGTGGTCGCCTTTCGCTGCTTGAAGGGCGTCGCCACCCTGTAGGGAGCATCGGACGAAGGAACGACCTGAGAAATCAGAATTTATACCCGCCAGTTTCTGGTTTCGTTTTTCCATCTAGGCAGTTTCTCGTTTCATCGTGCATTCATATCTATCTCTCCGCCAAATCGTCCGACTTTCCTCATTCCGCATAGTGGGCAAAAACACCAATTCACCTTCTTCGATTCGCGCGCCTTCTTGCGAGCGGGTGATTTGCTGGTCGAGGCTGCAATTTGTAATTATTATTATTATTAACAATTATGCTGGCAGTTTAATTAGGGAAAGCAGAGTGCGGTCATTTGAGGTTTCAAGAGTACAGTATCCAGATATCTAGACACATGCACACAAAGTTTGCGATTACAATCCTTTTTTGAACTTTTGAAATCTTTTTCAGTTGTTTTAAACACTTTATTTTTGGCCGAATGAATTCTCCCTATATAAATTATCTTCCCACATAATTTTGACCACTTTGAGGCCGTATAATGCGATTCATAGCCAATTTAGGAAAGTATGTTTCCAGTGTGCACTCTTTCGATCGATAATTGCCTTGCTCCGCTTGTCCGACCTTAAATTTTGCAAGTAGTAGAACGCTATGACTCTATAGTACACATTTCGGCGTCGCGAGTGTATCGGACAAGCGGAGCAATGCCTAATATCTTGATTTGAAGGCTCCAAGGACGCGATTTTGGAAATTTTCATTTTTCTCGATCGATCATTGGTTTGCTCCGCTTGTCCGACCTTAAATTATGCAATTAGTAGAACGCTATGACACTATAGTACACATTTCAGCGCCGTGAGTGTATCGGACAAGCGGAGCAATGCTAAATATCTTGATTTGAAGGCTCCAAACACGCGATTTTGGAAACGTTCATTTTACTTGGTCCCTATGTCATTCCACACCGTCAAATCATGATGTCGATACTTAACGTGCCTGTTAATATTATATTAAAACATATTTTCATATAATTTTAATTCAAAAATGAAGAAAATCACGGCATTTCGCAGTCCGAATTGCAGGTTGACGAAACGACTTACAGACCCCCAAACGCACCCGCCGACTTTTGTTCACACCACCGAGGGAATAATTAAAAATTTGAATGCTACCGTATCCATTAACATTGCACAAGGGATGTCGGCCTAGGACCAAAAATCAATCGATAATTTCAATCGATATCAGGGTTTCTGCGATAACTTTTTTCCGGCTCCGGTCTTGTGTACGGCGGCCAGGTACGCGCACCATGCCGCAACCTGGCGGTGGTGTAGTGGGCGGAGTCTTGGTTTTGTGTGTACGCGAAATGCCGTGAAAATTAAATAATGAAAAATGCGAAGATAAAAAGTCAGTTGCTGATTAGGTCAAGGTTAAGGCGGAGGGGTACTGTACCTTAGCCTCAGCGCTAATTTTGTAAATTCGCATAATTGAGTTATTTCGCAAAAATTTTATTTTTTTGTTGTCGAATTCGTATCGGCAGCTCATAAACCATCGGATTCTATGAGCATTATATTTTAGAAGCATTTTGAAGAAACCCGCCTGCGCTCCCTAAGTTTAATGAGCAATAAAGAACATACGCAGGCAATAACACAAGTCCTATTTTTCCCGTCTGTTCTCTGTTTCGCCTTGCCCCCCCCCCCACCCCGTCTTCCCGACTCACTCGCATCCAATCCCCACCGCCTCTAACGTCTACACAACAAGCAAACTACCACCCAGAAATCGGACCCGCCCGTTCTCTGTTCCATCTCGTTCATCTAAGAGAGATACTCATCTTTATCCACCACCACCGCCTCTAAGCCCTACGTAACAAGCAACCTAAAAGTAGCCTAACCCGCCCGTTCTCTGTTTCACCTCGCCCACCTAACAAGACAGGTTGTAAAACAGGTGGGCGAGGTGAAACGGAGAACGGGCGGGTTAGGCTTTTTTTAGCTTGCCCTACAACCTCTAACCTCAGCAAAGCAAGCAAACTACAACAAGCCCAACCCGCCCGTTCTCCGTTTCACCTCCTCCTCTTAAGGTTTCCCACTCACCCTTATCCACTACTACCGCCTCTGTTCTTCCCACGAGCGGGCTCAGCGGCGCCCTGATGTTCACGGCAGACAGTCTTCTCGCCGGCGTCTCGCAACGGCTTCTTCTTGTCTCGAGCACGCCCTGGAGTTCGAGCATTGATACCGCCGTCTCATCGGCACGAGATCGGATGAGAACTATGACGTCATGCCGCATTTGATATATCATAGTTCCCATCCGGCCTAGTGCCGATCGTAGATACCACCGTATCATCATTATAAGTCGCTATATCTCGTCAATCGACAGGTCGAGAGAGAGTGTGAATTGAAGAGAGCCAGAACTCTTGCAGAGCGCCGCAACGACTAATTTCTATTTTTGTGTACAAAAATATTAGGTGACCCGAATTACTGTACCTCGCCGACCCCACCCGACGACGACGCTCCCTGCTCTCCCCCTCTCGGCGATGACGACGGCGTCACGGCAGATTCTGAAAATGGAGACTAATGAAGGGAAATGAAGATTACGGTAGATGGCGCCACGGCAGATTCTGCAGGAATAAGACTCTTGCAGGGTTGGGGAAAAGGATCTACGGTAGTGAGCCCACCGGCGCTAAGTCGGCTGAGAGCTAAGACGATGACGTCTAGCCGCCTTTGATATTTGAAATGCGGCATGACGTCATACCTCGCGGTCGACCTAATGCCGAGCAGTCCACGCCTCTCCCTCGTCAGATTGCGAAATTAGACGAGACTTAGCGGGGATCGCTAAGTTGTCACGAATTGTCAACCCTATACTCTTGAGCGATCACTTTCACTTGTGCAAAAACCAGAAGAGGTACCAAACAGGGGATTATTTATCAGCACACAACGGCCCATCTTTTAAGCCTATTCCCGAGTCTCTAGGCCATTGTTAGAAAAATGCCAAAAATTACTGCACTTGTACAAAAATGACTCCCGTACTCTTGTCTGGCAATAGAAGTTGTCCCAAATATGTTAATATTTATCAGCACACAACGGCCCATCTTTTAAGCCTACTCCCGAGTCTCTAGGCCATAGTTGGAAAATGCAAAAAATTACTGCACTTGTACAAAAATGACTCCCGTACTCTTGTCCGGCAATATAAAAGGATCCATAAGTAGTGATTTTACAACCTATTCTTAGACAGGCTGGTCGAAATATTGTTAAAGTGGGTACTATCGGAGGCCGAGGACAAGACAAAAGCCGGCATGAGAGACGTTGAAACGCAACCTCGAATAGTCAACCCTAATGTGGATTAGCGCTATTTCCCAAATCCGAGTTTGCACCTGAGCCGGTGAACACGCGTTTCGGGGAAATTACGAATAAAATTATCAAAACCAATGTGCTTAAGGAAGGTGAGGCGCGGTTTCAGATGCAGTATGCAAGGCAATGTTGGCAAAAGCGTACTCCCCGTTTCATTAAACTTTCGCTATGCAAAAAAGTGTCTGTAACTCATCCGCCGAGCAAGGCGACTTGCGGTTTCAGACGTAACATATATTGTTCGCACCCTTGCTGGCGTGAGCCTCCTTCTGATTATATCTCTTCTTGGGAGTGGCAATGATTCTGGCGGAAGGAGGAGAGGCGGCTGCCAGTGTCTTCAGTATCTCATAGGCAGCGGGGAAGATGCACACTGAAATAAGGCGGGAGTCGGTCCGAATACAGTATGCCAGGCTCCGCCCATGTGTGGAGAATGAAGAGAATGAAGAAACCCCCCCCCCCCCCCCCCCCCCGGAGAATGAAGATTACGGTAATGCTTGTGAAGCTAAAAATGACCGACACGTGATCTTGCGCCGTATAATGTTAACTTGAAGCCTCAACAAAGCTGGTAAACATACTCGACTCTCTAGCAGACGTCGGCGACGGGGAATGCTTTCGCTTGGACGAAGTCTGGAAAGAACATTTAAATTTTTTTTAAATAACATTTTAAACACGGAAAATTAAGCGCATTAATTATAGCAGGACTTTGTGACCTACTTCACGAGACATGATTGAGGATTATGGTGCTGCTTAGGTCATGGTTTAGTGATTAGGTACTAGGATTTAAAGCTTAGGGCTAAGATTTCCAGCTTCGGGCTACGATTCCATTGATTATGGATATGTGAAGAACTTACAGGCTGATCGCCACCGGTTGTTCCTGCCATCGAAGGGCTGATCGTCGCCGGTTGGAAGAGCTGAAGGTAGAATGGGCTCTCTCTCTCTCACTCTTGCTCTCTCCAGTTCGTACACTCTCCCGTCGGTCACAGTGAGCGAGAGAGCGAGAGAAGGGAGAGAGTCAGGTGATCGTACGCTAGTTTTTTAAGGATAGTGGGCGGTGCCAGAAGGGGCAGAGCCAGTCAAAGTGGGCGGGGCGAGAGACAGAGCATGTTTTTTCTCTCCAGTTCGCACACTTTCTCGTCGATCATAGTGAGAGAGCGTGTTGGACGGGGGGAGTCGGTGATAATGGGCGGAGCCAGAAAGGGGCGGGGCGAGGCTGACCATGCTGGATCCGGCGGCGGCGTGCTCGTTCATCTCATCAGCGTGCGCGATGAAGATGAAGGCGAAGGCGTGGCAGGCAGCGAAGGCAGAATCCCTGAAGGGTCTTGATTACGGTATATCAGATCAAGATTCTTACAGAGCGCCGCAACGACTAGTTGCGATTTTTATGTACAAAGAAACTGTGACCCGAATTGAGTAAGAGACAGAAACTTACGTCTTAGCGATTCTGTGGAATTCGCGTCCGGAGAGAAACTCAAAGAACTTCTGCAGCATTTCCTTCCGGTACTGAAATCAGCAGTCTCACAAATAACGAAACCACCAAGGTTGTCAAATAACCAAATTTTGAAGATTTTGTTTGTCTCTTTCAGTTTCAAAAACGACATGCTAACTTTTGCGATAATTCCGGCAATAAAGAACCTATTTTAACAGGTGATAGGGCAGAAATCGTAGAAGTGCGAAAGGAAAACCAGAAAACGATATCGAAATCATTGCAAAATCCACCTGAAGCGAATTGGTCCGATCGACGTTAGACTGAGCCACCAGAGACATCGCCTTGAGTAGCTGCCCGAGCCAGTTACTGCCATTCTTGGACATATAGTCGAGAATCTGCAAGATACTGAGATCAAAACAGGAATGGGAACTACTGCAGAGGCCAAGGTTGTTGTACCGCAAGATTTTGGCACTCCTGCAGAAGCCCAGATCGGGGTAACAATAGTGGTGTTAGGAGTAGATCCCAGTCAGGTAAGTCTTAACTTGAGACTACGAACCCTTAGATATGTTTGTATTGTCGTACTGTTTAGCCTACACTTGGGGGGAAGCCGCGAATTGACGCTATTTGAGGTTAGGCATCATTCCAGCAGGCGCTCGAAAATACGCTATATAGCGACAGGATTGAGCATTTAGGCTAAAACTTTCTTTAGTATGTCTCAGGGTTATGCAGTCTAAGGTTATGGCTTACCTGCCTGGGCTCTACTCCCGATACCATTAACCACTATTTTTTCCCCGATCTGGGCTTCTGCAGGAGTGCCAAGATTTTGCATTACTGTGGTTAGAATGTCTTTAAACTTCGGCTCAGTCATTGGTTTGCCTTGGAACCAGAAAAAATTATGAGGAACTGGTTGGCAATACGTATGATCTTCCTGCCCGGGCAATCATGGAAAATAATCAGACGAAATACGAACCTCGTTGTGCTTTGCGGTGATGAGAGAGAGGCGCGCGCGGTGCGCGGCGTTCGGCGAAGTCATTTCGAGCCTGAAGATGAGCAAATAAGCATGGACACAATATGCTAACAATCAATAATTGGAAATAATCGATTTTCCAAAAATTGTGTGCGACAAAAGTGCAAAATCGAGGGCGAGGCTTAGTAAAGTGCACGCGCGCGCGTTTTAAATCATGTGTATAGCAGCCCCCCTACAGTGTTGATAATTTCGCAATGCATTGCGAAATCGATTGATGTTAGGGTTGAATCTTTTGTTGCTCTTTTCGCATTGCATTTTCTCGCGTTTATACCACTTATGCGCTTTCATCCAGGGTTATCTACCGCTTTGGTCGTTTACTCTTAGAGTTCATATAGGTAGAACTGTTGCTGACTTGTTTGGTGTCAAACTCCTTCTTTCTCCACGATCACCTTTCTTTGCGCGCCGAAATCGTCTGGTTCTATCTAGTCACGCTCTTTCGCCGGTGAGAGAAATGCGATAAAACACGCGACATCGAGAGATTCCGACGATCGCTCATTTTTCGACTCTCCATCAATTATTTGCTAGCTTTCCAAGTATTTCGCACTGTTTTCCCGCTTTTTAATATTATTTAATTTAAATGTTTATTTTAATTAATTTAAATATTAATGTCACACGTTCAGGATGGCTGATCCTCTGAGTAAATCGTTGGCTCTCATCTCGAAGTCGACTCGATTGATCGTCTCGCTGCAGAATGAGAATTGGTGAGAACACTTCCTGAGCCTTGCTCTATCCGCTCTGTTCACTCTCTTGTCGGTTAGTGGGCACTAGATGAGTACTATGACGTCACTATGATGTACTAGAGGCGGTATGACGTCATAATCCTCATCCGACCTAGTGCCGGTTGGAGCGATCGAGAGTGTGTGTGGAATAATGCGAATGAGACTCGACTTGTTTATTGATAATCTTCCTTTTTTTCGATTTAAAATAGTGTAAATTCCTGTGTTCCCATGAGCTAGTTACTAGTGTTGGCAGTACGAGGGGAGGTAGCGAGCCCGTTAGCCTCCCCCCCTCCTCGGATTGCGAAATAAGGTGAGGGGGGACGTAATGGGCTCGCTACCTCGCCTCGTATTGCCAACCCTACTAGTTACTGGCACTTCTGCAGAAGACCGGACCAATAGAAACGTGTTAATTCGCAGTATTTTCCATGTAATTTGACGGTCGTATTATAGGTATTGTTAGGGGTGGAGTGGTGTGCTCAGCACATCATAGAATGGATCCCTCCCTTAGATGGGTAACATCTGAGGCGTACGGATCATATAACCTTAACTTGGTCCGGTCTTCTGCAGAAGTGCCCTAGTTACTTCGGAATGTATTATTATTATTGTATTATGGACAATATGGAGTGCTTTGTAGTGACTTCTCCATCAATGATGACCACACCACGTTGCTGTTCCAGCCGGTAAGAATATTAATCTTATTTTTTAAAGATTTTACTTAATGATTTGTTTCCAACGTTTTTGCTTACTGCCAGTAGCTTTTCTTCGTTCTTAGAACCATTAGCAAAAGGGCATTACAATTTCGAGTTGCCTCTCTCTCTCTGGTACTTCTTGGATATTTGGCCCACCCCCTCCCCAACTATCCAAGAAGTGCCCTCTCTCCATTTCTCTGAACTGTCTCTTACTCGCACAATGCCGTGCTATTTAGAAGCGCAGATCTCCCATCTCGAGCGTCCATCTTCAATTGAGCACCGCTGAACAAGGAGTGGTATGGTTTCAAATCGTTCTATATTTGCTCTACCCTCAAGGCGAAAAACAAAATATATGAACAGGAAATAACGGTGCGAGAGTACAGTAGTGGTGTGCCAAACGGCATTCCAAGCTTCCAATCTGTCATGAAGCCTTCAATTCGGAATTTTCAGCCGTGAATCCAATTGGTTTCTGGATCCGTTTTGTCCTCACTATTGCTGCGAATTTAGGACATGATTCTCCGGCATTAAATCGGATGAGAATTATGATGTCATACTTATTTTGATCTATCAATTGCGGCATAACGCAATAGTTATCATCCGACCTAGTGCCGATTCTCCTCTTGCATAGGAAACGAGTGGTCATGTATGCGTTTATTTTTATAGATCCAATCGCTTGATGTTCCCTGCCTCAAGGGTAGAACTGGATCAGTGAGAATCGATGCCTTCTATCCTACCGTATTCGGAGTTTCGAATTCGATCGGTAACGTCAGCCATGGAGTGAGTTAGGTCTTTGTCCTTTAGTTTTTACTCATATTTAGATACTGTAATGTTTTTGTAGTGAATAGTATATTTGACTTTCTTACGGAATGGGCAGTATAGTGCTGATTTGCATTTTTTCCTGTGAAAACCTTTCTAATTTAATATGCGCAGGATCTTGAATTTCTCTCTTCGGGGCTGACTGGAGAGGCCTCAACGTTCAATCTGCTGGTGAAACTCGCTTTTGACGGGTGAGCTCCATATAAATTTTATTTTATTCTGAAAAAAACAGCTAAAAATTCACGAAATTGAAATCATAATTGATGCTTACTCAGGAAGATTTCTGCTCCAACTTTGAAGAAAATCACATCTGCAGTTGTGCAGGTCGATTCGATCCCCGTCGATGTCAGTAAGGAGGTGAGCAAATTATTATTATTTTAAAATTTATTTTTATGAATCAAAAGATGTATAGGCATGTCCTTTCGAGAATAGGTTAGCGAAAGAACACCCAGTGTCACAACGAGGATATGGGAACAATTCATTTAATATGTGAATCTAAAAACAAGACTAAAATGATTTAAAGAAGGGGTTTCAGCAAAATCGAATTTAAAAAAATCAAAAAAGTCAGACAAGACAGTTTTGAGGGTCACTAAAACCTCACTGCAATCCCCAAAACCGAATTTGCATATCTTTTATTTGAAGCAAGTTACGACTAGTTGGCTTTCGAGCCAACTAGACCCTGAAGGTCAGGTATCGAGCGAGAGAGCACTCGACTTGAAGAGAGTTCTCTCCCTATTTGAAACATATTTCAACCGGGAGCGTGATTGCTGAGAGTCCTTCTTTAAGATGCTCGGAGTGACTTCGGATTTCTTTTGCAATCTCTTCTACGGCGAATTCATGGAGAAAAACACTGGAACTTTCAAAATCAGTCAGGTGCGAATCGTCATTTTTTGTGATTCGAATAACATCCTGGAGCTAGGTATCATGAAGATGCCGCCATTATGTGATACTAAAATAATATTTTACATACCAAATTGTAATGAAGTAGGCGTAGTATTCTTATTGGCTGAAGCCCAGATCGTATATCATTGGGTTTAGGTTGGGATAGATAGCAGTTAAGATAGGATACATTCATTCTAAGAATTGCGACATTCTTAAGATCAATGCTGTGAATTTACCGGTAAACTTTCATAGAAAAATGAAAAATGGGAGCTGGAAAATGTCGATCTGGGCTTCAGCACAAGAGCCTTCTCATTGACAGGTTGCTCCAGCAGACTTTATCTCGCTTATCGATTCAATCACGGATAGAAAGTCTCAGAAAGTGAATTCTGGTAATTTTTTGTTTTTTTGTTTATTTTTGTCTCGTAAATATGCGTCCGTTAATTCAAGATCTCTGCTTTCAGTCGAACATGCTCTCTCAATGCTTACTCTGGCCGATCGATTCTGCATTCAAATTCCGATTGTCCTGAAGGGAGTTCTACCGTATCTCAAGAAATTCAATCTCGATACGATGCCGCAGAAAAATCGTCTTCGTACTCTGAAGTACTTTATGGAGCTCTCTTCCAGATGTGATTGCAACGATGAGTTTGTGGTAGGTCAACGCTAATTAATTGTGGCGGCTCGACGTCATAGTTCTTATCCTATCTAGTGCCCAAAATGTCTGATGTTTCCAGTCGTGGATCTTCTTCTCCTGTCATTCTGTGATGGAACTGAGTGACGTAGCAAAATGCAGCTCGACGACTCTTGCTCTTCATCAGAAGGAGTTCTTCCGGGTCAGTTGCTAATATGGCTTCAATTTTCAGGCAATTTAGGCTCATTTTCGGGTATGTTTGAGGTGCGTTTCGTTGTTAATGAGCTGATCAGCTATCTAATGCACCGGAAACACATCCGAGAATGATCAAAATGTGCCTGAAAATTCAAACCCTAGTTTCTAATCTATGACCTTTAATTAATAAAAACAATATTAATCATTTAGGCCCTGACGATCAAGCAGGGAGATGAAACGCGAAACACGAGGGACAAGGTTGGTAGTAATAATGCTAATAATAACAATAACAACAATAAAATTAGTCATCATTGAGATCCGGGCGATCGAGAAGGATCTCTACAAAGTGCAGCAGGCTCTCTCCGCTCATCTGCAAACGCACACGGTGATTATTATTATTGTTATTGTTGTTGTTGTTGTTGTTGTTTATTATTGTTATTTTTATTAATCAAATCGTCTTACTTTCTCCTGTTTGCATGCTCGTGAAAAACGGGGAATGTCAGGTCATTGTTCCATATGGTAACCCTTCTGTTTGATAGACACGAAAGCTGGCATGCTCCTAGGCCAAAATATTTTTGTTTCGACATGTTGACATTTCGGCTAAATCTCGCAATCTTTTCGTCGGAAAATCAGCTCATCAAGTGGCTGGTCTGACTCTTATCGTTCTCCGGGAATTCAACGCGAGAGAGTATGTGAAAAAGAGACGATTGCTCGTTTCCCGCTCTCTTCAATACGCATACTCTCTCGCCTTTCTCTAACCTGCTCTCTTCAATACGCATACTCTCGCCTTTCTATAACCTGCTCTCCTCAATACGCATACTATCTCGCCTTTCTCTAGCCTGCTCTCCTCAATACGCATACTATCTCGCCTTTCTCTAACCTGCTCCCTTCAATGCGTATACTCTCTAACCTGCTCTCTTCAAGACGCATACTCTCTCGCCTTTCTCTAGCCTGCTCTCTTCAATACGCATACCATCTCGCCTTTCTCTAACCGGCTCCCTTCAATACGCATACTCTCTAACCTGCTCTCTTCAATACGCATACTATCTCGCCTTTCTCTAACCTGCTCCCTTCAATGCGCATACTCTCTAACCTGCTCTCTTCAATACGCATACTATCTCGCATTCTCTAGCCTGCTCTCTTCAATACGCATACTCTCTAACCTGCTCTCTTCAATACGCATAACTCTCTCGCCTTTCTCTAGCCTGCTCTCTTCAATACGCATACTCTCTAACCTGCTCTCTTCAATACGCATACTCTCTCGCATTCTCTAGCCTGCTCTCTTCAATACGCATAACTCTCTCGCCTTTCTCTAGCCTGCTCTCTTCAATACGCATACTCTCTAACCTGCTCTCTTCAATACGCATACTCTCTTACCTGCTCTCTTCAATACGCATAACTCTCGCCTTTCTCTAACCTGCTCCCTTCAATGCGCATACTCTCTAACCTGCTCTCTTCAATACGCATACTCTCTCGCCTTTCTCTAGCCTGCTCTCTTCAATACGCATACCATCTCGCCTTTCTCTAACCGGCTCCCTTCAATACGCATACTCTCTAACCTGCTCTCTTCAATACGCATACTATCTCGCCTTTCTCTAACCTGCTCCCTTCAATGCGCATACTCTCTAACCTGCTCTCTTCAATACGCATACTATCTCGCATTCTCTAGCCTGCTCTCTTCAATACGCATACTCTCTAACCTGCTCTCTTCAATACGCATAACTCTCTCGCCTTTCTCTAGCCTGCTCTCTTCAATACGCATACTCTCTAACCTGCTCTCTTCAATACGCATACTCTCTCGCATTCTCTAGCCTGCTCTCTTCAATACGCATAACTCTCTCGCCTTTCTCTAGCCTGCTCTCTTCAATACGCATACTCTCTAACCTGCTCTCTTCAATACGCATACTCTCTTACCTGCTCTCTTCAATACGCATAACTCTCGCCTTTTTCTAACCTGTTTTCTTCAATACGCATACTCTCTAACCTGCTCTCTTCAATACGCATACTATCTCGCATTCTCTAGCCTGCTCTCTTCAATACGCATACTCTCTAACCTGCTCTCTTCAATACGCATAACTCTCTCGCCTTTCTCTAGCCTGCTCTCTTCAATACGCATACTCTCTAACCTGCTCTCTTCAATACGCATACTCTCTCGCATTCTCTAGCCTGCTCTCTTCAATACGCATAACTCTCTCGCCTTTCTCTAGCCTGCTCTCTTCAATACGCATACTCTCTAACCTGCTCTCTTCAATACGCATACTCTCTTACCTGCTCTCTTCAATACGCATAACTCTCGCCTTTTTCTAACCTGTTTTCTTCAATACGCATACTCTCTAACCTGCTCTCTTCAATACGCATACTATCTCGCATTCTCTAGCCTGCTCTCTTCAATACGCATACTCTCTAACCTGCTCTCTTCAATACGCATAACTCTCTCGCCTTTCTCTAGCCTGCTCTCTTCAATACGCATACTCTCTAACCTGCTCTCTTCAATACGCATACTCTCTCGCATTCTCTAGCCTGCTCTCTTCAATACGCATAACTCTCTCGCCTTTCTCTAGCCTGCTCTCTTCAATACGCATACTCTCTAACCTGCTCTCTTCAATACGCATACTCTCTTACCTGCTCTCTTCAATACGCATAACTCTCGCCTTTTTCTAACCTGTTTTCTTCAATACGCATACTCTCTCGCCTTTCTCTAGCCTGCTCTCTTCAATACGCATACTCTCTAACCTGCTCTCTTCAATACGCATACTATCTCGCCTTTCTCTAACCTGCTCCCTTCAATGCGCATACTCTCTAACCTGCTCTCTTCTATACGCATCCTATCTCGCCTTTCTCTAACCTGCTCTCTTCAACACGCATACTCTCTCGCATTCTCTAGCCTGCTCTCTTCAATACGCATACTCTCTAACCTGCTCTCTTCAATACGCATACTATCTCGCCTTTCTCTAACCTGCTCCCTTCAACACGCATACTCTCTCGCATTCTCTAGCCTGCTCTCTTCAATACGCATACTCTCTAACCTGCTCTCTTCAATACGCATACTCTCTAACCTGCTCTCTTCAATACGCATACTATCTCGCCTTTCTCTAACCTGCTCCCTTCAATGCGCATACTCTCTAACCTGCTCTCTTCAATACGCATACTATCTCGCCTTTCTCTAACCTGCTCTCTTCAACACGCATACTCACTCTCTCGCATTCTCTAGCCTGCTCTCTTCAATACGCATACTCTCTAACCTGCTCTCTTCAATACGCATACTCTCTTACCTGCTCTCTTCAATACGCATTACTCTCTCGCCTTTTTCTAACCTGTTTTCTTCAATACGCATACTCTCTCGCCTTTCTCTAGCCTGCTCTCTTCAATACGCATACTCTCTAACCTGCTCTCTTCAATACGCATACTCTCTCTCCTTTCTCTAAAATGCTATCTTCAAAATACATACTCTCTCGCCCTTTCTGACCTGCGAAATACAGCATGCGGAATGGAACGAATTAGCAGTAGTCGGCCTCACCGCACTACACCACCTAGCATAGTCGTTTGCAACTTGACGTGGCTGCACCTTTACCTTTACCTTTACCTTTTACGTTATGACAGTGTGGGAACCAAATGTGAAAATACTAGAGAAGGGTACTTTTTGGTTCTCATCCCACCTAGTGTTATGTCTGCATTTCAGTGCCACCGGAATCCGGATTCACTCGAATGGAGAGGCCCGAGTGAGGAGTGGTTCGTTGGAAGATTTGGAGATGGAGGAGAAGGCGAGGGAGAAGTAAGAGACGGATGGGGCAGACTAGGAAGAGGCGAAGAAGGAAGAGTCAGAGGAGGAGGAGGAGATCACAATGCGGGTAATCGGTGGCAGAGTGTGCTGTATGAAGAGACTGTGGTATCACTACTCGAAGTTTAGGAGGAAGAGGAGGAAGAGGAGGAGGAGAAGGCGGCAGAGGAGTAGAACACAATGCGGGTAATCGTCTCTTAATTCCTTACATTTTGCCGACCTGTTGAGTGGTGAGAGAGTGTGTATTATGAAGAGACTGGCATCATTACTCGAACTTTAGGAGCTAGAGGAGGCAGGGGAGGAGCAGAAGGAGGAGGAAGGGGAGGCAGAGGGGGCAAAGGAGGTGCAGAAGGAGGAGGAAGATGAGGTAGAGGAGGACCGAGAGGAAGAGGATCATTCTAGATAATCTATGTACATATTTCGTTCTTGTTGTTAATTCTGCTATACTTTGACTATACTCTGAAGTGTTGTTGCGTTCGGTGTTATGTGTTCTTTACTCAGAAGCTAATTCTACGTTTCTTTGGACTTGAAGTAGATTACCGTAAGTACCCTCCTCAGTTCTTTCCAAATCATTGTCATTTGCACCACCTAGTTGGTAATTCTGCACCAACTATTGTTTCATACTGATGAATTCTGACTATACTTTGAAGTGTTGTTGCGTTCGATTTTATGTGTAATTCTTGTTGTTTCTCTGATAAAACATGTACATTATTTGCCTACATCCGATTTGCAAAGCGTTCGATCGTTAGCGATATTGTATCTGGATGTACACAGAGAGAAATATTTTATGGTCCGTGTTTTCAATACCATCCTACTCATGACCACTTTGGTCTGAATATAAATCTGCATTATCTTTATTGATGTCACACCACATGTTCAATTATATAAGAATCGAGAAGCATCCGAATAGGCAAAATATTCAAAATACAGTTAGCATTATTGACGGCAAAACGGCACCGCTAGTGGGCATTATGGATTTACTCCATTGTAACGACTGTTCAGCTGGTGTACAAAACGTCGGACCTCATTGTTAATTTTTTTTAAAAAAAGTGCACAGTAGGAAGCGGGATACCGTAGTGCATCGTCACTTTAGATCGCACGATCTCTCGTCGGTCAGAGAAAGTGAGAGAGTGCGCGGTGTGCCTGCGCATAGAGAGTAGGAGGAATGCACCTAAGGAGAGAGCGCGCTCTAGTCACCGCGGGGTAGAGAAAGGGGGCAGAGGGGAGCGAGAGGGAGACTCCTCTGTACACATTTAGTGCTCAGGGGCCGCGGATCTAATGCTAATACAGCGAGCAATCGTCTGACTCTCTTCAGTTTGCACGCTCTCTCGCCGATGAGAGAGACGAGAGAGCGTGGAAATTGAAGAGAGTCAGGCTATTGTTCAATACAGCACATAAGCACAGTTTCGCTCATAAACCAATAAAAAGATGGATGTTGCTTTTTACACGTACATAAACTGCCTAAACAGTTGGAATATCTGCTGCTAGTTTGCTTATATCGAAATAGAACATCTTACTTTTGAAAGAAATATTTTCATTGTGCCCTCGTAACAAACAGTTTGGCAAGAATGCCTGTTCACGAATGCTTCAAATATTATGAGTTGATCGAAAAATAATCGTTACTCTGATTATTCTTCAACCCGTTGACTTTGTAGCTGATTCAAGGCCGTGCACGAATTTTCGCGTTATTGTGCCATTGTTTTTTGGGCATATAGTATCTTTAACATGATTTATTTTTAAGTTTTATCATTTATGCTTAAAGGTATGACAGAGGAGACATATAGTGGAAAGGATTTCCCCTGCTTGCTCTCCCTTGATGCCGCGATTTCCGATGCTGCCGATGCTGGTGGAGAGTCGGGAGTACTGCTTCGCCGGTCAGTTTTATCCTTGTTCTTTCGTGTTGCCTGATTCAGACATTATTTCTAATACCCAAAGACGTTACGTATTCTGAGTTTCTCCATGCATCCGATGGAGGGTATTTTTACTTACATAAAGTTCTATGATATTGTTGTTTATCAGTGTATTTCTTCTTTTCAGAACTCTGATGGATTTCGGTGTGTTCGCTACTCGACTGGAAGAGGAGGCGGAGGAATCGACTGAAGAACAGCTGGAGAAGATACTCGTGGGCTAATTTTTAACCTCCTAATAGGGTTGGCAATACGAGGAGAGGTTACGAGCTCGTTTTCCTCCTCCTCCTGTTATTTCGCAATGCGAAGAGGGGGGGGGGTCGTAACGAGCTCGTAACCTCCCCTCGTATTGCCAACCCTACTCTCAGAGTCTCGAGAAGATAGAGAAATCGATCGTGTCGGAAGCATTTCGTAATCGAGTTTCCTGCAGAAATCGATGGGAAATTTCCGCGTGGCACTCAATGAGACAATGAATTCGATTGGGAAGCGTGTCCAACTCCATTCAACCACAGGATATCCCGAGAAAGTGGTGGGTTAATCCTTAGAGAATTTTAATGCTTTAATTAAATGTGCTTATATATAAATGTACCTTATTTTTTAACATTTTAAAGACTATTGAATACGTGGTTTAAATCCCAAAAACACGAACCACCAAATGATGATCAGGGGAATCACATTACACATCACATCACATCAATTTATCCTGGACGAACAAATACAATTTTTTTTCCAAAGTCTTGTTCGAGAACCTTTTTTTTCGATATGGATATAATGGGAGATGAAATGGCTTACAAGGACGAACCGTTACAGGAGGAAAAGGTTTGTTATTTATTTACTGCCTATTCCATTTTCTAATTTATTTTACATATCTATTTTCCTCTCCCTAATTCCAGATTGCACATAGACTCAAGTGCGTGGTGTGCGAGCGTTTGTGCAACCGGACCAAGATGCATCGTTTCACCACGTGCCAGGACAAAAGAGCAGTTTGGGTAAACGCTGTTCGGTCAACTCCGGAAAGCAGGAGCTCCCTTCTGGAACTACTAAGCCTAATCAAGAAGCGTTTCCTGTGCTGCATTCACTTCTCTCCATCGGACTACTTTCATAGCGGCAAGGGATTTAGACTCAGATCTGATGCCGTTCCTTACTTTGTGGTGAGCTAATTCAGGAAATGACCAGAATAGGGTACTTTGGAGAACCAAAAAAACGTACCGTTCTCCCGAATTTTCAGAGCGTATACGTACGCCCAATCAACCTGACAGAAATGATACTTCGAAAATACTGGAGAAGGGCACTTTGTTTGGTTCTCATTCGGTGAATTCTCATCCGAACTAGTGCCCAGAATCGTGCATAAACCAGATTGTATCAGGGCGAAACAACATCATTATCCAAGATTGACACTCCAAATGAAATTAAAGAAGAGCCAGTTGAAGAAAAGGAAGAGGTGATTGATGGTTTCTCTGATATCAAGCAGGAGGATTCAAAAACAGATGTAAGTTCATAAGTTTCAATTTCAAATTTCAAATTTTGCTTTAATTTAGGTATTTTGTCCGTCCACTGGAACCTCTCGCCCTGTTTATGAGTCTGCTCGGACTACCACCAGTGATGTTCCATCCAAAACAAAGGTGAATTTGTCTTCTTTTAAATGCGTTGGTTCAAATACGAGACGTGATTGTAACTATGCTCATGCGATCATGCTTTCGAATTCAAGTCTCGTTTCTTCCTTGCTCTCTGTTTTCCGAGAAACAAGTGTTTATGTATTACATGAACTGGGGAACTTCTGCATATTCCAACGATGTCATTGTCAAACGTGGGCATCATTGCTGCTAGCAGCAAGACCCTCCCGGTTTTCGGATAGCCCCCATCATACTTTAGGGTACCAACTTCTGTATACGCTGCCGGTTTTGTGGTTGAACTGGTTGGTACCCTGCCGGATTTCGAAAATCAGCAGCTATCCCTGCCCATGTATGGTCATTGTATAATAGCACATCGCTCATATTTGTATACTTCTCTTCAGATTGTACGTCGCAAGTGCATAGTTTGCAATCGTTCGTGTAACCGAGAAGAGATGCACTCTTTCACACTGAAGAAGGACAAGCGGGCACTATGGGTTAATGCAATTCGCTCATCTCCAGAAGGTCGGGCATCTCTGCTGGAATTGCTAAGCTTACTCAAGCATCCTGTCCTGTGCTCGAGTCACTTCTCTCCATCGAATTACTATCATAATGGCAAGGGAGTGACACTCAGATCCGATGCCGTTCCCTCCTTTGTGGTGAGCGAATTATTTTAATAGACACTCCACGAGAGAACGTAACAACTGCAGGGGTCCACGGATGGCCAAAAATTCGATAATTTCCTAACTTTTCTGAAGTGGAGGTACCGAGTGCTGATTAACGGCCGCTATGTCTAAGGTCTGAGGTCGATTTTGAAACAGTTTCAGAAACCCCCAGTTTTGGAGGTCGAGTTAACGAATAGGTATTCTGAGTGTGATGTGGGAACGCGGATTAGCAGCAATAGGTTTATCTTACGATAACAACAAGATAAATGTGAGGCGAATATTAAGGTGGAGGTAGTTCCGGACTGGTGCCGGAGGATCCCTTGACGTCGAAACCCCTGCTTATATCCCCCTCGTGGGCGGAGTCTGCAAGGACACGTAATTACTTCTCTGGCTCTCCTCATTCAGCGTACTCCCTAGCTAGCGTCTAGTTCGGATGCGTCATCCGGACTATTTATAGCATCGTGACTAATGGATTGCGTGGGCGGGTATTGCGAAACACCCTTCCCCAATAAGTTATGCGAGTGTGTGTCAGTATTATTCCCGAAACGGACTTTCGCATCGTTCGTTCTCCACCACGTGATCCCGAAGAATCCCCGCTCATTCTGTAACTCGTGCGGGATCTGGAATTTTCATTTGGGTATGCTCGAACTCCTATTATGGTAATTGCTTACTGGACCTACCTCCTCTCCATGTTTTATCCCTAAATAGTAATTTCTACTCTTACATCTCCCACAAAACTCCTCCTGCGTCTCTTTCACAAGTGTGACCCCTGAGAATCTTCTGGCTCTAATGGCCGTTGAGAATCCATCTGCTGTCTCGAATTCACACACTAGGCTCTCCTGCAGGTGCTCTTCGCGCGAGAAATGCCCGCGGCGAATCCCCGTTCCTTATTCCAGAAGCCGTACTTGGCTCGTTTGAAGGATCTATTGACCCGATCCTTGATCCTCGCCCTTCGCCCTGGTCTCTCTTCTGATAAGTTCGTTGAAATCTGTACTACCTCAGTGTGATTTTAGAAATTGGTAAGTAGAACCCCGTGTGGGTCGTGGATCTTGGTTTGCTCACTAGTTGTTTTGAGAATTTCACCTTGAGGAATTTATCCGTCCCTGAGCGATACCACTTGAATCCCAGTCTCCACACCGAGTGTCGATCTCTGAAAATTCGAGATTGTTTGTAAGACTTGCTTTTGAATTGTTGAAATATTTTCTTTTCCTGAGATTGAATTTTCTTCCCTTTTACTGCTGAATATTGTTGATTACCTCGTCAAAGCCCCCCCCCCCCCCCGCAGCCCGAAGAATGATGACCATACGTTTCAACCAAGGATTACCGTCACCAAGAAGAGCGCGGATTCTCTACTTCTAATAACCGTCTTTCCAGTCTTCCAGTGCACTGCACATTCTATTGATGGAGGCATTCAGCCTTTGCAGCCTGTCCAGTGTGTCTTCTGGTGTTGGTTCCCTATACCGATCCAGTCGAGAGTCTCGCATTCGGGTCTCCTCATCTCCATAATCTCCTCCTGGTTGGTGCCGCTGGCCGTTTCCTCTCTCCCATCGTACCGGTCCACCCCATCGTTGCGAGTACTCTTCTGTATCCCTTCCTCTCCAGGCCGGTTCTGTGCACTCGCGTGCGTAATGCCCCGTTCTCTCACATCTGAAACATATCACATCTTCGTATCGCCTCCGTCCTCCTCCCTGCTCGTCATCGTACCCATCCGCGTCGTACTCTGCGTTATCGTCCCCCTCAATCTCCGCCTGGATGAATCCTTCACGTCGGTCCTTATGCCCGAGAGCATTCAACTTTGGGATTCAACTTTGGAACTTTGGAACTTTGGGATGATACCGTTTTCTGTTGTCACCTCTGCCATCAAACTCTCAATTGTTTGAGCTTTTTCAACAGCCTGATGCCACGTCTGAGGATTCGAAAGGCGAACATAGTACCGAACGTCCCTACGAAGCCTGCTCACGAATGTTTCCAGCTGCCTGTTCTTGGCCTCTATGCTGTTCGGAATCCTGCTTTAATCAATTCCCTAATACGTGATGAGAATTTGATAACGCTCTCGCCTTGCAATTGCGTGATGACCCCCAGAGCCTGACGTGCCAGGTATCTCTGCCTGTCCGACGCGAAGTGCGTTTTCAAGTGCGCCACAATCTTGTCGTAGTCTGCTTGATCCGGTGCAGGCATCTCCGCTACAGCCTCTCTTGCTAATCCGCTTAAATTGGCTGTGAGAAGCCTAGCGCGTGTAGCTGAGTCCTTCACATCCTTCTGAGTTGCCAGGAGGTCCTCAAATTTCTGCAAATAATTGACCAAGCTCCCTTCCTCTGGATCCCCCGTGAAGTACCCTATCTGAGGTTTTGATGATGGTATTCCTATCATAGCAATCTGGGGCAGGTGCTCGCCGGCATTGTCCTCCCCTCTTTGTTCCTCGCTCCATGGGTCAGCCTCCTTGTTGCTGTTGTCCTCGAAGTCCCGATTCCGATTACAGTTCTCATTCCATCCCTTAAAGCTGCCCCTGAGCTGCCCTCTTTCTATTCTCAGATTGCCGCTACACCTGTCCCTGTTTTGTTCATTTTCCCCGCAAACGCGATTATTTTTGGTTTCTGAGTTATCTGTTGTTTTGACGCGTGGTATCCACACATCACTTACCGCATTCCGAATTTTCTTTCGGTGTTCCTTGAACTGCCTCCAGTTGACCTCCTCGAAGGGGATGCTCCTACTTCTTCGAAGCGTCTTGGGAGCCGAGTTGCAGTTGCGTGAAAGGCGGTCGCCTCGTGTGTTGAGTCGTCGTGAAGAAGTTGTTGCTGCCATAGCTGCATGTGCCCTCCGTCCTTTGCACCGTCCTTATATACTCATCCCCGGCTTCTCTCGTCTTCGTCACCCTTTCTCTCCACCTAGGGAGAGCGGCGTCTTCCACCGTCTAATCCTCTCTCTTCCCCTCGTCTCTCGCTTTCTCTCGTTGCCTGACTCTCTTCAGCTAGCATATTTCATTATGCACCCCCCTTCCGGGCTCCGCCCCTCCGAATAGTGTATATGAATTTTATTTTTCTCTACCTCTCTCCTTTCGCCTTCTCTCTCACCTTCTCTAACCGTTCCTCTCCTTCCGCATTCGTCCCCCGGCCCTTTCGCAACACTGGATGTACCAACTGTTATGCAATCCGTTCCCTATGAAAGGCGCGCCCCAGCTGGTGATTCGTCATTCCGCGAGGCTCTCTCTCCACCTCTCCATCCTTATCCCCCCGTGTTCTCGTCCCCGATCAAGTTCTACTCCTGGACATAGACGGCCGATCTTCCCCCGGTGTTGTCTTTGATCTCTTCCCCTTTCTTCGTCACTTGGGCTGTGGGTATTTCGCGTTACTTTTCTGCCATAATTCCCTCTATAAAAACTTTCAACCTTCATTTCCTCGGTATCTTCTCCCTTCCGCTTCTTCCTTCCACCGTACCCTGGTGAGTCTATTTCTTACCGTACTCTCCGCAGAAATGCGGCCATGATCGTATCGATTGTGCTGGAATGATCTTCATTCCCTTTCCGGCACTTTCCTACTTCCGTACTAGGCCCCGCCCTCTCTCCCTCCGAGGGGGTGGGGGCGCGCCCCTCTGTCCCTCTCCCCGCCCCTCTCCTCCCATCGCCCCGCCCCACCTCGCGCGCGCTCCCCCGTCTCTCTCTTCTTAGCTCCTCCCCTTCTCGGCACAGAGGGAGTTAATTCGAATGCATCCCACTCTAAAGCGAAATAAAACCACTGGCATTACGGTATCACGATACACTTAGGGAACGCACTAGATTTTAGGGGACGCATTAGGTTCACTGACCAGTTATCTCGACACTTTCCTAGTCATGTCCCCGCCATCCTATGGACTTCTTCCACAAGATCACCAGAACGAAGTTAGAGCTCTTTCTGGATCGCCCCCTCCAAGATATCCTCGCTCAACTCCGAGCTTGCAAGCTCATTCGTTCTCGTCTCGACTGCCCTAAGTGTCATGTGCCCGTCGCGAGTACGAGAAGAAAGCGCCCATGTGGCTCGGATGCGGGTGGCGCTGCCCTCGTTGTGTGACAACGTACTCGGCCCTCAAAGACTCGTGGTTTGCGCGCGTCCGTCTTGACATCCGCCCACTCCTTCGCATGCTCTATGCCTTCGGCTGGGAGCAGGCATCTCTCCGATCTCTTCAGCTCCCAGCCGACGCAAACCACGATTCTTTGAGGGCCGAGTACGTTGTCACACAACGAGGGTAGCGCCACCCATGATCACCTGAATAGCTGTATTTGAAAGAGAGAGAGAGAGCGGAGGGGGGGGGGGTAATTAGAACGATTGCACTGTTTCCACCCTCGGCGAGGCGAGCGAGAGAGCACGCGAAATGGAGAGAGCGCGCGCGCCCTCTTCGCTCTGTTTAACCCGCGGCGACTAGAGAGCGCGTATCCCTAGGGTCACGCGCTCTCCTCCCTTCCTCACGGTTCAGCCGTCGCGACCGGGAGGGAACCTCTCGGCAATTTTTGGATAGGAGCAAGCCCCCGACCCCGTGGGCGGGGATGCTCTGCCCCCCCCCTCTCCACCCCCAGGGGGTTGGAGCGAGGGGGCGGGCTCCTCCCCCTTCGCCCCCCAGTGGGCGGAGTCAAGGGGGTGTGGCCTAGTACGGATGTAGGAAAGTCCCCCCTTTCCTTGTATTTCATTCTCTGTGGGTTCATCTATGCTCGGGTCTGCCCCAATTCTACGATTCTAACCTTATCCGCGTCGAAATCTCGTGGCATGCCATCTGGAGAGCATGCCCCAGATGTGGCCTTCGCTGCTGTTCTCCTGTCGGATACTTCTGCCCCGGGAAGATGATGTGCGATCCCCCCTAGGCACCTATTTCGTTCCCGTTGCATATGTTGTCCTCGCGAAATTTCCCTCTCTGTCCTCGTGTCTCCTTCTCATCCTTGCTCACCTTTCCTCGAGTGCGTCGCTGCTCGGCTAGTTTTTAACTTGCCATCTGTCCCCTTGGGGTATGGATCCCTCCCCTGTCAGGTATTTCCTCTGAAATTTTGCCAAACCTTCTTCCCATGGCTTTTGCCACCTATGCACATTTCTTCCGCTGAGCTTAGTTACCACGCTTCTCTTAAATGCGCGTTTGTTGGTCACTGATCGATCGATTCTCATTATTTCGTGCTTACTCCTTTCGATCACAGTGCGCCGAAGCACTCCCTATTGCTTCGCGTCTTCCCTTTTCTCGTTCGCTTATCCGTCCTGCCAAATTTGTGTACTCTAGTCGCACCGTATATGCACCCACAACTTTTCTTCCTCGCTCCGTGATAGTTCATCTCTTCATTTTCTTCGATTTGCAGATGTTGCTCTTCTCCCTCGTACGTCACTCCTGACAATTGATATCGAGTCCCGGCCTCGTACTTCCATTTGCATTCCCCCTTGTTATATTCGTCTGTTTATTCGATCCTGCAGTCATTTATCCCCCTAATTCCTCTGATATTGAAGGGAGATGATTCCATCCCGCTTGCTCCACTCTTTCTGGTTTGTCGCCTCTTCCTCACTGCAGTCTCCCCTCGCGTCCGTCATTCTGTGCCTGCTCACACTCCTAATCTTTCAGTCAATTGCGTGGTTCTACCTCGCTGTTGCTCTGCATCGTCGGGTCTCTGCAACATAATTACTTCCCCGAAAATCAATTCCCGTCACCTGCGACCAAATCCCTCTGAAATCCTCTGTTAAGTTTTCTTCGCCCTCATTAAATTTACTGGCTCCCCACATCCAAGCCCGAGCTCTGCTGCTTAGAGTTCGTAATTCGGGTCTTCATTTTACACCATCTCTCGATCGGTTTGAATGGTGAGATATTGTGAGGACCGTGGTTTAATTTCTCGAACTCTACTGCTCCTGTCTCTTTGTTCCTCTAATCCACCTCAAAATCTTGCCTCACATTCCCTGCACAGCCTTCAAGCTCGCGTTTCCACCCTTCATATTTTCCGGTCGTTCGTTCTGACCCCAACGTGTGCTGACTCATCCCGCCTTCATGGATTTCAGATCCAGTCCTTTGTTATCCGCGTTCCGTCCTGCCTAAGCACGTCCCTGTCATCAGTTTACTTCAGTCCCCCCTCGCTCAGCCTTGATCAAGTCGGGGCACACAACCGCCTGCGCCTATCCATGGACGTCGCTGTTGATGGCCGTATCCCCCCGTACCCTTGATCTTAAATTGGTAATTTTAATTTTACTCATCGGAAGTTCGACTCTGCGGTATTCTCAATCTTTGTCGTTACTCTCTGGATATCCTCCTAACCCTGATGTCGTTCACCCTGCTCATGCTACTTGAGAAGATGGTGTTGCAGCTGCTGCTGGATCCTCTGAACGTGCTGCTCTGCCTCGTTGTGATGCCTCCTACTTCGGCCTAGATTTCGAGTCCCAAAGGGTTGTCTGAAATTAGTCCACCCTTCTTCCTCGTTGCCGATCTGCCTTCTCGTACGCTGTTTTCTATGTGTTTTCCCATCTCTTCCTTCTACTTTCTCTCCCCCTTTTTTAGCCGATGATTGTGCCTCTGTTTTCCATTTCTCCCTCACCCGCTAGATGCCGAGAATGTTCAGATTTCGGGTAGAGAGCTTCCCATCGCTCTTCATTTACCCTCGTATCTTCCCCCTTCCTCAGTCCTGTCTATACGAGGGATCATGTCAACTGAGGAAAGTACCCTATCCTTTCTCCTATTAATGCGTGATACTGTCATCTGTACCATCCTCGCTCCCCCTGTTCTCTTGTTCGTCCACCTCTCCCTGCAAAGTGTGAATACCCTATTTCAAACTGCCGACTCTTCCTCCTTCCCGTACTTTCCCGCTCTTTCATTACTTCATATCATACCGCCCTCAGTTTGTTTCTTCATCTTTTCCACACTCGTGGTATCATCTCGTTCCTTCCCAATATCTTTCACGTCCCTTACTCAGTGCCGTCTTTATTTTACTGCTTCTACCAGCTGCAGGACACCAGGCCCACTGCCTCCAGCTTACAGAATCTCCACCTATGTCTCTCCTTCCAGATGCAATCTGCACCAATCTTACAGAGTTACTTCCCCTTTTCGGTCGTTGTTCGTTTCACTCATAGTTCGTTGTTCGATAAACCTTGTTGTTTCCTACAAATCTCAGTCGAACTTCTGGTACCTAGGGTTCTCCTTCTCCTGGGACGTCTTTCTTTTTCTGTCTCTCTCCTGATCACGTCGTGCGCACTCGTCCTTTCATCTCTCCCCCCTCTATCACATCTGTCCGATCGGTGAGAAATCATGCCAAATGAGAAGAGTGTTGCTCAAGAAACCCCTCCTTCACTTCGTGTCTCGTTTTCGTTGATCTCCTGTATTGATCGGGATTCTCTGTGACACCCATGTTCACGATTTTCCCTTCGCCCCTTTCTTCCTTCGTTACTTCGTGCTGTATCCATTCTGTGTGCCCTCCCATTGGAAGGTATAGCCAGGCTTCGGTATGTCTAATCTCTTTATCCGGCCTCTCAACCCCCTCATTCTTTCTCCTCTGATCTTCTCGCTCTCCATTGGCAGACGCACCCTCCTCCGGAGAAGGTCGTCAGTACTCCCACTCACGAGCATCTCGGCCTGCGCCCGTTCCTGAAATCAAAATTTGAGACATCGTATGGGTGATCTACTTCCAGGCCATGTTCCCTGATGGACGGTTCCGGAAATGAATTTCATTAAAATTGTGTGCCCGCATGACTACTCCTTCCCAAGGGCATGCCATCTCGAGAAGTGACATGATCTTGATCCTTCCCCCTTAGCTGGACTTCTCTTGCCTACCGTCCCTCTTTTACGTCGTCTTCATATTGCATGTTATTCCACCCTCTATCCCGTTTATGCATGCTTGTTCTGCTTCGTAGCTCCCCCCTTTTTGTAAACGTTTTATACCCGTACCCAGCCCATTGTTATCGCTAATTACTCCTCTTTTCCACCTCGTTTATGTCGCCCTCATCACTGCCTCCTGTCCTTCCCACAGGTGCGTTCATCTAGTGCCCTATTCTATATTGTCTACTTTCTTCTTCATGGGCATATTCACTTGTTACCAGCAAATTTCAATTGATTCCCTTCTCGGGTCTACTTTCCTCTTTTCTTCCCTTGTGTTTTGCTTTCCCAGTACTTCCCTCGCCTCCGTGCTTCCTTATCACGTGATTTTCATCTAGATTACTCATGAGTTTCTTCACCAGCCTAATATTCTCTTGTCCACTGTTCTCTTCCCTTGTCTTGACTCCATTTTCCCTCGCGCACAATATATGCAGATTCCAATTAAATTCCACTTCTGATCCCCTCTTGGTCCATGATCTCGATTTCCTTTCGGGCTATAGTTTCGTCTCTTCGTTCCACTGCTTTCCCTGAAATGAGTGTACATTCTGCCGCCTAACTATCCCCTCGATCATTGGCTGGGTTTCTTCCTCTCTTGCTTGCATGATTCCCCATTCCCTTGGCTGAATTTCTTCGTTCCTGGCTGGATTTCACAGATCTGTGATTGGTGTGCTTCTTCTCCTCTCGTTTCCGTTCCGTGCGCTCATCCAATCCCTCATGATTGGGAATTGCCGACCTAATTATCCCGCTTGTCGGCACTCCTCCTTCCTATACTATGCATAGTTTCCCTAACTTCTGGTTGGTACCAACCGATCCCCGTCCTTTCCTACTTTGCGGACGCCAAATTAATGGCCGCTGCGTGCCCGCTCAGCAGAAATTCTCCTCCGCCTCCGCCTCTTCTGCATCCTTTCCGCCCTCTCGTGCCGAAGAGTGATCAGTTCTCCTGCGCTGAGGTACCTGAAAAGCCGCGCTCCCCTCAGACTACCGTATTCGCGCGGTGGATCGAAAAAAATCACTCGCTGCTGCCAGTTAACGAATAGGTATTCTGAGTGTGATGTGGGAACGCGGATTAGGAGCAATAGGTTTATCTTACGATAACAACAAGATAAATGTGAGGCGAATATTAAGGTGGAGGTAGTTCCGGACTGGTGCCGGAGGGTCCCTTGACGTCGAAACCCCTGCTTATATAAGCCTAAGCCTCGTGGGCGGTGGATCGAAAAAGTTTATATCCCAGAAAAAAAGTTTATATCCCAGTCGAAAAAGTTTATATCCCAGAATGGGCGCTTCTGCGCAGGTGTATTTCCACTCGTAGAAATCGAATTTGTCAGTTAAAACTCGAAAAAAGCGAAAGAAAAAAGATAAACTCAAAAAACCGATTTTTCTGCATATTTAGGAAGATCGAAAAAATTCGGAGTGTTATCACTATGATTTTCGGAATCTATACGAAAAAAGATACCAGAAATGAAGTTTTCAGATTTAAAAAGTGCACTTTTGGGAAAGTTAACCGGAAGTACGCCAAAGTGGCCCAAAAGCATTACAATGCGTCATGCAATTCTGAATATTGTACCACTGTAAGCATCCATTGGCCGAAGAAATTGCTAATTAGTAATAGCAACTGTATTGTAATTTAACCTCGAAACCCGGAAAAATATCTAAAATTTAAAAATTCGGGTTACCTACTTTTTGGACCAAAACTGGGCGTATCTGAAACTTTTTCAAAATCGACTTCATACCTTAACCATAACGGCCGTCAATCAGCACTCAGCACCTACACAGAAAAAAATTTGGAAATTATCGTTCTCTCGTGGAGGGTCTCTTAAAAAATTTCCGATAGCAGTATATCTTGTCCATTTTTTCGTATAAAAGGTAAAGGTTAAGGTAAAGGTACATCCCGTCTTCGAGACTGGGCTCGCGGGAGAACACTGCTAGGCCAGTGTCAATTTGGGCGGATTCAGTCCGGAGTGCCCACCTTTCGCCAGACCTATTTACCTGCGTGATCTAGTCGCGACTACCAATTCCCCGTCCAGTGGGTAGGCTCCTTGGTGGGGCGGAGACGGTGTCGCGGCCGGGAATCGAACCCGGGTGGGATGGAATGGGAGGGCGCGCCACAGACCACTACACCACTTCGTCTTTTTTTTCGTATAGCTAACAGTAATTACCAAACACTGAAATTTATTTGAGAATATCGGTTAATGATATTTTCAGGATTCAGCTGATCATACCAATGGAGTTGAAGAAATGCAATTATTCGACTTTCCAACTGCGAATGAAATCCCGCAGGAACTAATGGAGATTAAAGACGAGCCGATCGATGATTTCACTGATGCCAAAGACGAGAAATCATTCTTTGACGTGAGTTTTCTTTATTTTCCTCCTCAGTCCCCTGCACTGAATTTCGTTTTCTTACTAGACCTATTATAGCCTGTTTTAGTAGTAGTTTTTTTTAAAAATATTATTTTATAACGTAATTTCCATTTTTTACCCTAGACTACCGTTTTGGATTATGTTTAGACTGTGTTTGGAAATGCCATGTTATAATTATTAGAGTTTCACAAAAACTTTAAGTTTTGCTACTTTAGAAAAACGTTATCGGAACAAGTGACGGTCCTCTAGTCAAACGTCCGAGAGTTATGGAAATTGAGGTGAGCTAACAATGATTGTTCTCTCTAGTTGTAAAATGATAATTCGAAAATGCGTTGAACTTTATACTGTAAATCGGTAAATAAAATACTACCGATTCCGGTTCAGAAAGCTACCATCGATGACAGATTTCGTGTTGTTGAACCGGGAATCAAAGAAGAAGATGAAGAGCCGATTGGTGAACCCGATCCTTCCAACTCATGGAAGTAGATTCAATAGTGTTGTATAGGATACCACATAGTAGCTAAATTCCCTAATTTAATTATTCCTATACACAAATAACTCACTTGTCGATTATGTAGTTTCACCATCGACATTTCCTAGTACTGTAATATCTTTCCTCAACCTGTGGCTTACGTGCCAATCGCAATTCCTCTCTTTTTCTAACTCTCGCCACGCGCGCGTTCTCTCGCACCCTCTTCCCTTCCTCTCTCTCGCTCCCTCAATTCAGTCTAGCTTTTGCCTCTCTCGTGAGCTGTGACTCACTCCGTTCTCTGTATTTAATGTATTGTGGATAAACCTTGTGTTTAGTCCGTTCTCTCCCGTCTACTACGGCACTACAAGGGACAAGGACACAACACTGGCGTTCAGGATGAGATTTCTCCACTCCCTCGATCTCCCACGTTACTCGGATGTGCATCTCAAAATGATGCAGACGGCTAAGCAGAAAGGACCAGCCTGCACTCTGGAGGATCTCCTCTCTGTTTACTAGTGTAGTTCGCTCGAGCGGTCAATTTCGACGAGCGCTCGAGCGCCAATCGCTCGAGCGATTATTTCTGGGACTCGCTCGAGCGAGAGCGGCGCTCGAGCGATGAATTCGAGCGATTTTAATCAATGCAAATTCGAGAAATAATGGCAAAATCACTCAAGTGCTCCCCAAAAATCAATTTCTCGAGCGCCGCTCTCTCGCTCGATCGATTTTCTAAATTGATCGCTCGAGCGACGAGCGCTCGCGAATAACATCACTACTGTTTACAATGACATCGCCCAGCTCAAGCAGGACTCGAGAGCAATGACAGAATCGAGCCGGGAGGTGCATTTCGTGAACAAGAAAGCAAGGAGAACAAGCCCTTCCAGAAGGACAGCAAAACGGTTCAATGGAAAGCGAATCCGGCTCAGAAGCAGGATAAACCCTGTCTCTCCTGTGGCAAGAAAGATCACAAACGAGACGACTGTCGTTTCCTGAATGCCGAATGCAGACACTGTCGGAGGAAGGGACACATCGCTCAGGCATGCCTTTCCAAGAACAAGCAGATGCACACTGACAGCGTGTCTACAGAAGCCACATCCGATTACCACATCCGAGTAGACCTCAACGGTCAACCAACCTCGATCAAGATCGACACCAGAACGGAAACACAGGAACCGAACAATCGACAGCCTCGATTGGTGCCATCGAATCTCGTATTCACGAGTTCGTGTACTCCCCTGAGGATGGCTCTACCTTCGAGAGATAGTGGAATCGGCACGAGGATATCTTCGAGATCGATCTCAAGGAGTGGGATGACGTGAAGAAGATACGGCTCTTGCTCAGACACGTATCCACTTCAGTGGAAAGGACATTCACTGAATCGGTAGCCCCTACCAAGTGGACAGAGATGACTCTGGAGGACGTCAAGAAGAAGATGCTGACTCTGTTTGGAGACAACACGTCTCTCTTCGACAGACGACGGCTCATGCTCGATCTGAAGATGAGCAAGGAGAACATCGAGGATGTGCGCGCTCTCGCTGCCCGCGTCAACCAGACGGTTGAAAGAGCGGAAATGAAGACAGCCACAGTGGACGAGTGGAAAGTACTGACTTTCCTGCACTCGCTTGATCTTCCCCGCTATTCTGACGTGCATCTGAAGATGATGCAGACTGCCAAACAGAAGGGCAGTGCATGCAAGCTGGACGATCTTCTGTCAGTGTTTAACGAAATTTCTCAACTGAAGAAGGATTCTCAAGCGATCACAGAATCTCATCGAGAGGTGAACTACGTGGATAGGAAATCGAGAGATCGGACAGAGAAATCGAGTCAAAACAAGCACAACAGGAGAGACACCAGAGAGAGCAGCGCAGATAGCGAGGGAGAGTCGAAGGAGAAAGTGTGTGGCGCCTGTGGAAGCAGACAACATCTTCGAGCTAATTGCCGGCTCATGAATGCCGAGTGCCACTAGTGTGGTCAGAATGGCCACATCGCGCGAATGTGCAAGAGGGGCAAGAAGATGTACACTGTGACAGTGGCCAACACTACTTGTCCAACTTTACGGCTCTCGATCAAGATCAATGGACAACCGATGTCAATGATGCTTGACACGGGAGCAGATATCACGGTCATCTCCGAGGAAACGTGGAAGCAGCTTGGAAAGCCCGAGTGCAATGCAACTAATGCCATAGAAAAATGTGCAAATGGAAAGGATCTCAGACTGAGAAGAAGCTTCTCTGCAAGGATGGAGTATGGTGGCATGGAAGCTACCAGCGACGTGTATGTGACACACGGTCGCAGAGATATTCTGGGCAAGAACTTCATCAAGCTACTGGATCTCGTCAAGGTCAGAGGACCCGAAACGAGAATGGTCAGACCCGTGCTGGTGGATCGATGCAAGACGGAGGAGGACACCCAGATCAGCAAGGGCGGAATACCCGAGCAGAACGTGGTCAGACTCGTCAGGGTCGAAGAACACCAGGCGGAGGACGCCAAACGGCTCGAGAAGGAGCAGCAACCAATGGTCAGACTGGTCGAAGGCGGAATTGCCGAGACGCAGGACACCATCACAACTGCCAAGGGCGGAATCCCCATGGCAGGAACAAGTGGACGTGGCCAGCAGCGCACGTGCCACGACAACATGCCAGACTCTGAGGATGTGAAGCGGGAGATGCCCGGGGCCACAACCAATCCGAAGAGTATCCACAAGGAGGTGGATAGCCACAACGATGATGGATCGTCGCAACGGCTCAAGGCAGTCGACTCTCCGAGAGGAGAAGATGCGGTGGAAGAGGATCGATCGAGCATGACCGAGGAGATCTCAGAAGAGCACAAGGACGTGGACGACAAGAGCAGCATTCGAAACGCTGGCTCTAGTACACCGATGTCGTCACTCGCGTAAGATGAGCGCCCGTCCAAGATTAATATCATCCGAGAATGATATCCCGACCAAACGTGCTACGGTTCACCTCACCTCTTACCCCCCAATAGTTTTTCTTTAAGATCGGTGATACCAATCTTGAAGGTGAGGTGTTATATAGGATACCACATAATAGCTAAATTCCCTAATTTAATTATTCCTATACACAAATAACTCACTTGTCGATTATGTAGTTTCACCATCGACATTTCCTAGTACTGTAATACCTTTCCTCAACCTGTGGCTTACGTGCCAATCGCAATTCCTCTCTTTTTCTAACTCTCGCCACGCGCGCGTTCTCTCGCACCCTCTTCCCTTCCTCTCTCTCGCTCCCTCAATTCAGTCTAGCTTTTGCCTCTCTCGTGAGCAGTGACTCACTCCGTTCTCTGTATTTAATTTATTGTTGATAAACCTTGTGTTTACTCCGTTCTCTCCCGTCTACTACGACACTACAAGGGACAAGGACACAACAAATAGCAAATAATTCATTTTTATTTTTAGCAGTTTTAAATGAAGATTATTGCTAAGTTCTTATTCTTTATTCATTACCTATCTCTGTTACCAAATTGTGTTCAGGTTTTTTTCGAGCCTTAAGCAGGAATATTGTCACTGCATGAATATTTTCGATAAAGATTACAGTCATGTCTCGAAAAAATATGTAATGCAATCGTCAATTGCGATCTATATATCTAATGTTGAGTAAATTTCAAATACTTGAATGAGTTTGCGCCTCTTTGTAAGCTTTTTTTTTCAAAAAATTCCTTTCACGACACCTCCTTAGGGCTCAGTTTGCGCTCCATTCTTGAAGGCATGGCAAGTGACTCTAGTGCGGCGGATGGAATCAAAGAGGAACAACTGGAGGTCAAGGACGAACCTATGGATGATTTTTATGATATCAAACAGGTGGAGCCTATCCATAATGTGGGTTTTCTGCTTTATTTTGTTTGCTGGTAAGATATGTTAAACAAAAGACAATTCCGACCGGCCCTTTTATTGTTTTACCATCGAGAATCTCACTAACACTTGCGTAATATCGTTCATTTGGAGGCTAATGCGCGTATTCTGATGAACAAATCACTATGCGATGCAGTTTCACCGAAAGAAATCAAGGAAGAACCGATTGAGGATGTGGGTGATTTCAAGCAGGAGGAGCCGATAGCCGATGTAAGTTCAGCAACGCTATTTCGAAGAATAACTGCTCTGCGTAACGGATAATTCTGAAGCTTTGTAAAATTAGTCCCCCTATAGATCGAAAGGTACAAGCCAAAAAAGTACTAAACCCAAATTACGACAGTCCGAGCAAAGCTCGGACTGTCGTCAACCCTCCATTAGCAAACACACATTTTTGAATAAATAAAAACGTGGTCCCGTTCTGGGAAAACGTGTCGCTGCTGAGAAAAACCTAGCACAGTCTCAAATTCCGATTTTCACTTTATGATTCGCGGGCAGGTGTATTTTACCCAGCGAGCACAAGGTAAAAAGTGATACACCATGGGATAGAGGACGTTGAGAATAATCAGAATCATCAAAAAGCGACACGTGTTTCTCAAAAATAAAATTTTTAAAAATTTTAAACTATTTGCTCAGCATGGCTTTTTGATTTCTGGTCCCTAACCCCTTTAGATTACTTCGGCTCAATTTTCGTTGGATGTTAAGCCTCGCTTTGGGCGTTTCTGATTTGTCTTTTTTCCTGAAAACTTGCCATCTCAGATATTCTGTCCATCCACTGGAACTTCTCGCCCATACGATAAATCCACTCGAACTACCAACAACGATCTTCAGTCGAAAATTGAGGTCTACTTTTAACTCTGTTTCACCAAATCAAGGTAGTACATATACGAAAAATAATTGATGGAAAGATCAGAAAAAATTAAATATCGCTATTTTGCATTATCTCTTTAATTTTTGTATATTACAAACCATGCTGGATTATTTATTGGTTCAAATAGTGGTGGAAATATATTTGATTAATTGCATGCGGCACTGCGTCGATGAGAAATATATCCTCATGCCGCCTTTGATATGACTAATTTCTGAATTTGAAAGTATGAACATTTTAAGGACGTTCTGTTACAAAATGTTGTCCCCCGGAGGCTATTATCATCATGAAAAGGGGGAATCTAATTCGAATTATGTTAAGGATCGCAACGAAGAATCAATTGAAACTGGCAAAGGGAAGAAAAAACTGAAGTGTCCTGAGTGCGAAGTAAGCTATGCAAATGTTGAACGCATTTATTCAAACAAAATTTCTCCAAATCAATTACAGTATGACGCAAGAACGGTTTCTACGTGGGTCCAACATCTCATGCTGAAGCATTCAACGACTCCTACTCTAGTGGGGGGTTTTTTTTCGATCATGGGTAGATGATGTTTCAGTGTTACACTTTTAGGCTGTTTTCAAAGTGTAGTTTTTACAGGCTGGATGTCTACTTCGTTGCGATTGTGGTCACGAATCCTACTCGAAGAGGCACAAGGTATTATTATTATTATTATTATTATTATTATTATTATTATTATTATTATTATTATTATTATTGTTATTATTATTATTATTATTAAGGTATTATTATTATTATTATTTTGGTATTTTATAGGGTTAAGGTTAAAAATAGTGCACCCAAGTAAATATAGTGGCCCCGAAGAATTAGTGGTCCAGAATATAATGGCCCTTGAATATGTAGTGGTCCCCAGGGATCATTATAAAAATATCGTACCATAATTTGAAAGTACAATGGTCCCAAATAGAGAAAATGGTGCCAAAATGGCTTACTACATTAAAAATCGTGGGACCATAATTTTTATTCCCAATTTTAGGGAACAATATTTTTTCAAAAGTTGGGGCCACTACTTTCACAATGGGACCACTATATTATTGTGGGTGCACTATTTTTTGCCTTACCCTTTTTATAGTACTGTGTCTTTCGGTGAAGTTTCAGCATAGAAGCTGATTTTTTCAGTGCGAAATTTCAAATTTCACGCTTATTCGCAAAGGAGACGAACCCATTCGGAGGGTCACTGATCCGCCGGTTAGTACTAATGTTAGCGGAGTTTAAAATATAATTTAAGATACGTTCTCGTCATCATGTGAATATGTGATGACGTCATCGTAATATGTGATGACGTCATCACGTCATCACATATTACGTAGTATTTAATATTACGTAGTATCAAAATTTACGAACTCGCGGAACGTTTTAATCTCATTTTTTGCTTGACATTGTACATTTGTCATGTGAGAATGATATTTGAAACAGCCCGGAATGAAATGGAAACGAATATGCTAGTTGAATTAACGTAAAATTTAGTGTAACTCTTAAAATGCGATTAAAAGTTCCGCGAGTTAGTAGATTGGCCGTTCCGGACCGGGTAATCTTCTGCACTCGCACCACGAGAATTTATACGGAATCTGTTCTCACAGTAACAATATATTCAAAATAAATCGTTTCAGGTTACTCCTCAGTGTGTACAGTGCAAGGTAAGAATGTCGATTAAAGTTACCCAACACCCGTGAAATTATTTGAATTTCCGCGCGTGCCTGATTACGGCAAAAACAACAATGAGAGAGTATGCAAAAACAAGAGAATGGTCGTGATCAGACAGACGTGCAAATTCAAATAGTTTCAATGATGCTGGGTAACTTTAAAGTTTTTAAATTTGAATTATCTTTTCCTAGTTCTCACCATAAAGGATCTTCCATTTTACGCTTTTCCTTGTTCATTCTTCCTTAAAAATATAGTTATTGTTGATTATGTATTAGAAGCATCCCAAGACTCCCTGTGGATATATGAATCATCTCTCAATACATCATCAAACTACTCTGGCCCAGGTTTGTTAGTATATTTGTCGAGTAAGATCAATTAATATTCAGAGTGGTCTCTACCTTCTCTGCTCATGTGGACTCAGATATAACACTTATGGTGATCACTATAAGCACGACAAGAAGAAGGTACTATTTATTTTGCTTCCATTTTTTATTCTACTTCGGTCAACCAGCTTTGATTGTACACTTCAGTGCACCGGCCGCGATTTCACCCTTCACAAACTGATTTCTCCCAAGAGTTCATTTGATTATTTTATGCATCTGAAGACGCTGTTGGATCATGATTTTCAAAAGCACGATAAGAAGGTAGTACTTTAAATTCCACATTCTATACAATGACATTTATGCACTCTATGAGTATCGTATTTCTTTCAGAATCAAATCAACCTGAAGTGCGTGTGTGTAAGCCAATACAATCATGATCACGATTATTTGAAGCACGATAAGAAGGTAAGAAGTCCACTTTCTATACAATTATATTTGTTTTCTTACAATCAGCATATAATATATATGTATGATCTCATAATTCAGTGCCCTGGAAACTATTTCACTCTTCAAAAATTGGACGAGGAGTGAACATGATATTCACTCATTTAACCTACTCCTGGTATTCAAAACTAAATATAATTCATATAAATTACATCCGTGCAATTCGTGTTGTTGTGTATTCCCTCGTTTTCCAATAATAAAGCAGTTGTTAATAAGGTTGATGAAATATTTCGTGATCTGGTTTCGTTCCTGACAGAATATTTTGATCACTAAATTTCTGTTAATGTACTGGAACGAGTTTCGATTAAGGTATGGTGTCTGCAGAGACGCCTCATGCAGTTGTCGGAGAATGGATGGGAAAGGTATGTTTTCTGTTTTTACTATTTTATTAATTTTTAGGTTATTGCGGCAAATTTTAATGAATATATTATTTTTTACGGTCTGATATTTTCACTGGCCATTTTCATTGGAATGGAAGGAATATAACAGCGGGATTTTGAATAATCATTATTTTAAATTGAGTGCTGATCTTACGTAGTATGATACATTCCGTTTCATTGCAGGCTTTAACTATGGCGATGGCTGAACCATTGGACGACCCGCTGATGTATCCTCATGATGAGGTAGTTTTATTTTTTTAGAAAGATGCTTGAAATTCACGAAACAACGTTCAATTAGCTTAAATTCACAATGAGCCCATATAATAGCCATATATATATTAAAAGCTCTTGAAAAAAATTAAAATCTTGACGAAATCTCAAAAGCATATCATCTGGTAAATGGGCAATTCCTCTCCTCGGGTGTAGTCGCACTAGTTGTAAACATGCTTGTTCCATACTTGTCGCATCCCCCTATGCTCAAGCCAATTTCCTATTTGTAAGCAAGTGTGATTGACTTGTTTACAAAAGAAAACTTTTTTTCATTTCTGAATTCGGTGCCAACAACGCATGTCTCTCTCTCCGACGGCATCTCCCCTTGCGAAGAAAAGGAAGTACACGGTGACTGGATCACTCGAGGGAGTCCTCCAGTTCTGCCTCAGTCTCAGCAACAAGATCGAGCAGGAGCAGCAGTACTCACGCAGACTCGAGGAGAGGATACGTGAGTTGGAGACGCGTATCCCTCCTCCCCTTGACTCGAGCGTAGCCACTGTAGACGATGTTGACATGAACTCCCCCTCGACCTCTGCTGCCCCTCCCCTCACTACCAATCCCAATGTCAGCCCCACTTCCTCCCCGACCCCTTCCCCGGAGACTCCGTCTGACCTCGAAAGGAGTGTGGTCATCGCTCGCCTACCCGTGGATCGCTCTCTCAGCCCGGCAGCACAAGTAAGGAGGGATTTCGATCAAGTAGTCTCTCTCACTGCTCTGACTGGAATCCCATGCCTGCCAATCACCGTCTATCGGATGCCGCCTGCTGAGGTTGATTCCCCTCACATCCGATTGACCAAGGTGGTTCTCCCCACCAGAAAGCACGCTTCTCTCTTCGTAAAGAATGCCAATCTGTCTCTCGCGATTCGTTCTTCAAGGAAGTGTACATCCGTCCTTCCTACGCTGACAGGGAGGACTCTCGCCGCAAGATTCCCGGTCCTGGCTGTGGTAGAAATGGACCTGATCCCACTCCCTCTGTCAGACCTACCGAACCACCCCGCAGCCAGCAGTCGTGTCCTCAGTCGAACGGAGCCCCACCTAGGAACAGAACGAGAAGCAGACGTGATTCTGTGTTCACTTCCGCCTCGAATCACAGACCTGATCACCTGAATTCCCGTCCCCGCCCTCTCCTGAATCAGACCCACCATCGGAACAGCTCCCCTTTCCTTCCCCCCAACGCCTCGAGTGGATATGGAGCCCCTCCCCGTCCATTCTTCTATAGACACATTCCCAACGTTCCCTTCCTTCATCAGTACCCCACCCCCAATCCGTTCCTTTCCCATGTTTCACACTATGGCACTCCATCAAACTTCGGAGCCCAGGGAAACTGGTATTGATTCACCGGCCCAAAAATAATCACGCAGACAGAAACTCACTTTCATTCTCCGCCATTCTTGCCAACTGCCGCTCTGTCCAAAACAAACTACAGTATCTTTCACAAACCCTTTCTAAAAAGTATACTATGATTTGCCTCACTGAGACTTGGCTCTCTCCAACATTCCCTACCTCGCTTCTCCTAGGTGACCATGATCAGTACTACAATGTGTTCAGAAGAGATAGAAACTCTAGAGGCGGTGGCGTAGCGATCATACTACATTCTTCCATAAGCGCAGCACAGATTGCTGATGAAACCGTACCTGAATCCCACGAATTATTAGCAGTCGATGTTGATATAAATGGTGACCTAATTAGGATTGTCTGCGCCTACCGTAATCCCAAAGCAAATACGATACAAACTGCCTCTCTTGCCAAGTCAATTCTTGACCTTTGCTCATGCCCCCAACCAACAATAGTTACTGGCGACTTTAATCTACCCGATATCAACTGGTCAATCTTCCCCTCTCCCCAGCCAAAAGCAGTTACCCCTCCCTCCCAATCATTCATTGACCTCTGTAACTCAGCAAAACTTGCCCAATTTGTCAAAGAACCTAACAGAAAGGAAAACATCCTTGATTTAGTATTATGTAACCATCCCAGCCTCGTCACCCAAACTGAAGTATGCCCCCCTTTCGAAATGTCTGACCATTCGACGGTCGAATTAAAGTTTGCAATGAGTCATTCGGCACCCGCTTTTACTCTGAGGCGCGACTACAGAAATGCAGATTATGACCTCATTAACTCTCAGTTAGCAAACATCGATTGGACAAGCGCATTTTCGAAAATATCACATGTGGATCTCATGTACGACCTCTTGATAAGCGTCATTCAAAAATCAATAGACATCCATGTTCCATGGACCAAAGTGAGCCTTTCACATGGAAAACTTCCCCCCCCCATATTGAGCGACTCTTAGGAAAGCGTTTTCAAGCATGGCAGAAATCAATTAATAGCAACGATCCGAATGATCAACATGAATTCGAGAACCTAAACAAAAAGTTTCGCAAAGAGTTACAACGGTATCACAAAACCATCGAGAAAAAAGTGATCGAAAGCGATGATAAGAACAAGTTCTTCCGTTTTATGAAACGTTGTTCTAATAAATCCAAGGGAGTAGAAGGTCTGACGTGAGCTTATGGCACCTTAGTAATGGATGACTTAGGCAAAGCAAATTTACTTGCCGAAACTTTTGTTAGCGTGTTCACCATCGATGATGGAAAACAGCCAAATAGTCAAGACCTCCCTCAACTTGGTAATTACGAAGAACCCCAGTTTCTTAGGCATGAAATCTGTGCCCTTATTGAGAAATGGAAACGCTCCTCCTGTAAAACCCCCGAGAACATTGACCTCACCTTCATAAAACGAATTGCCGTACCCATTTCCGAAGCACTTGAAATCATTTTTAGGAACTCCTATCAATCTGGAAAGGTCCCCTCCCATTGGCGACATTCCATAGTAACACCAGTTAAGAAATCACCCCCCTTTTCCAATCCCCTAAACTACAGGCCCATCTCAATTACATCCTTCTTTTGTCGAGTTTTTGAACGCATTTTGTGCAAATCCATTATCACCCATTGTGAACAATTAGATATTTTCCCCGATGAGCAATGCGGATTCCGTAAGAAACGATCGCGTGAACTTCAAATGCTCGAAGTCCTCGAACACTGGACAGCATCTATTAGTGAAGGGAAACCAGTTGACGTCATCTATTTTGATTTTGCAAAAGCCTTTGATAGAGTCTCCCACCCCAAGCTAAAACTCAAGCTCACCACCATAGGTCTCTCCGATAATACAGTCAACTGGATAACAGGATATCTCACTCATAGATCATTCCAAGTGAGAGTAAAAGATGCGCTTTCTACCTCAATGCCTGTAACTAGCGGCGTTCCACAAGGCTCAGTCTTAGGCCCTCTGTTATTTCTTATTTACACCTCAGAAATCCCTTCCCTAGTTCAAAACCACGGAGTCGTTGCGAGAATGTATGCCGATGACATGAAAATATATCGATCCTTTAGAAAGGGAAATTCGCCTGCCCCACTACAAGCTGCGATTGACACTATCGTAAACTGGTCCGAAGAGTGGCAACTCCCCCTTGCTGCGCATAAGTGTAACTCACTGCACCTAGGCAGAGCAAATACAAAGCGAACATATGCTATTGGAACCACAACTCTGGAACAAAAAGAAAAAGTGAAAGACCTCGGCTTTGTTATCCAGAAAAAACCTCTCATTCTCTGACCATTGTTCTACCGTATCCACTAAAGGCAAAACTGCATGTCACACTATCCTCAGAGCCTTACGAACCAAAAATATAGAAGTACTTCTCAAAACGTACTCAATGTATATTAGACCGATTTTAGAAAGCGCTTCCTCCGTCTTCAATCCGTACCAAAATAAAGATAAAAAAGAAATCGAAAAAGTACAGAACTACTTCACAAGACGTTTATTTATGCGCTGTTTTAATCATACCTGGGAAAACATGCCCACTGCTCTCGCTCGCAACAAGAAACTGGGCATTGAGTCCCTAGAGAAGCGTAGAATAGCGATTGATAAGAGAGTAGCCACAAATCTCATCCGAGGCAAATATAGTATTTCCAACCGAAAACCACATTATTTCAAAATCTACTACACTCGAAACGGCATGAACTTCAATAATCCTGGATCGAACCACAACTACAGACACAATAGCTTCTTTCCAAGAGCGGCAAGGCTTTTAGTAAATACCGAGAATCAAACCAGTTCATCTGAGTAGATCCCCCCGACCCTATTATCCCAATAACCCTCGTCATTTTAACCGTCATTAATTGCCTATTCTATTTCAATTCTGTGAACGTTATTTCGAACGAAATAGCATAAATATATATATAACTATTCAATGAGATTTGTATCAGATCTCGAACCACTCTGATGCATGTCTGAATGTGCCGAAAGAAGAGCCACTCGAAATTGACCATAGTCATCCATTAATGGACGAGGTATTCCTTGCTCTATTTTCTTGGAATGAACATTAACTTGTTTTTCCTTGGAAAGTTATGATTTAACCTCTTATACAACATGTGCTTGTCATTGGAAATGTGTTGGAGATGAAATTTTCGACGATATTTCTAATCATTTTTTTTCTCAGCGTGAACTAACAAAAGAGTCGAAAGGCATTTCTCTATTGGATGGTTATCAGGTGGACAAATACCTAAGTGATAATCTGATGATTGAGTTTAAGCTATTCGATTTTGATTTCATTGGAGAAGATATTACAGTTCAAAATGTTCTGAAGGAGGAATTGGTTAGTTTTTTTTCTGTTACATTGTTGAAAGCACGAAAATCCGTCCTACCGTACCGTACTCGTTCTTTCGTTCTAGTCTATTACATTTAGATGGTGCCTAAAGGAGAACCTATTGATGCGCCTTTTTCGTATGTTGACCAGGTATAGTTATTATTAAAGACGTAAGATGAATGATACTTTTAGCAATTCAATCTGGATTTTCATGATGAATTTACGGGCTATCCGTTTCTGAACTACACGGTTTGCCATTTTGATTATACGATAGTTTGTCTTGTTTTAATTAAACTCTGAAATTCGTCTTGAATTAGCGTTGGGAAATAGATTGAGCTTTATATCGGATCTCATAGACGATAAATTTTCTCGATGTGGATTTTCTTTTAGAGTAATGGTATTGGAGAGAACCATTTAATGGCTGAAGATATGATCGGAGATAGATGGACAATGGAGGAATCAGATCATACCGCTGAGATGTCGATGGTTTGTGAATTGCTTACGTTGGGTGTCACATTGAACTCTTATTTTTTTATAAAAATGGAATTCCCGTGTTGAATTTTCTCCGTTCATGTTTTTCAAGGAGATATTCAGAAGTTTATTAAATATTTAGTTTCAACGTGTTCTTCAGAAGAGAAAATCAACGTGCAAAGGATCATCTAAATCGAAATCAATGAAGATGAGAAATGGAGACTTGATGTGGAATGAAGCAGAGAAGAATGAACTACAGTGCCCGGAGTGCGAAGTACGCTCTTCTTAATTTATCAATCAATAAATAAATAATTCTAAACATGTTGCAGTATCGCTCACGGTCGGCGCCAGCATGGTATACGCATCTCATAGAGCAGCACTTTACTACACCTACTTTGGTGAGCATTATTTACATTTTAATTAATGGCTTGAAGTGGTCGAAAGGGAGGTCCAAAATGACATCCAAAATCCAAAATGATTAAAGTTTTGAAACGTGCCCTTTTTTACAATTTTTGTGACCCATTCTTTCGACCACTGACAATAGGGATGGCGAAACGATGCCGCATAGCAAATCTCTACGTGCCTCTCCCTCGCATATTGCGAAATCAAGGGAGGGCGATGGGATCGTTTGGCCAACGTTTGCCACTAGCAGTCTTCAAAGAGTTAAAGTTATCCAACACCCTTGAAAGTATTTGATTTGCCGCACGTGCCTGATCAAGCCCGCTATCTTGTTTTTGCATACTCTCTCACTCATTTTGCCTTGATCAGGCACTCGCGGGAATTCAAATAATTTTAAGGGTGTTGGGTAACTTTAAATAGCGTATTTGCAGGCTGGACTACTGCTTCGTTGCGATTGTGGCAATGAGTCGTACTCTTTCAAGCACAGCTACGAGGTATACTTTGCAATTGAACGTTCATATTGCATGTTTATGTTAAAATTTGGAAAATTTTATTAAAAAATTTTCTTTTACTTTTACTCTACTTTTGCTCTGCTTTCAGTGCGAGATTTCTAACTTCACGCTTATTCGCAAAGAAGACAGACAAATTCGAAGATTGACCGATCCATCGGTGACTCCTCAGTGTGTACTGTGCGAGGTGAGTTGAGAGTGTGGATGGCCGAATCGATACGGATAATCCATGACGAAGTGTTGTGGATAATCATTTTGTTTGGAGAATGCATATTGATTCTCGTGTCTTGAGGTGCTTACCGAGTAATCGAAATACTTTTCGGTTAGTGGATTATCCACTAACAGAACCGAACAGCCAGCCCTAGCTGAGATTACATAGATATGGATTGATGACTATTTTGATTGTTCAACTGACGGCTCAGGAAGACATTTCCCTTATCAATCTTTCCTTCCAATTGAAAGTGCTGTTAATTTCCATCAGGTGTATCCCAAGACGCCGCGTGGATATTCCGATCATCTAAGGGTTCATCACAAAATTACACTGAAAGCGGTTGGTTAGCAATTTCATTTCACCATATTTTTTTCATTTCAGTACGGAATCTACATTCTGTGTGGTTGTGGTCACAAGCACACCACAAAAGACGACAATAGGAAGCATGACAAGAAGGTAATTTTCTTAGTTTGAAACTCATTGCGTATTATAAACTTCCTATGATATTCAGTGCTCGGGAAGCGAGTTCACCCTTCACGAACTGGATCAAGAGGTTAGTAGTACGATTTTAATAGGTAATTATTAATCTGTTAAATCGCGTAAAGGTTAGTTTTCCTTTTGGAAAAATTATAATGTATGTTGAAGACCTTACAATGAAAATGAATTGATTTCAGGTGACCCCTCAGTGTTTCTTGTGCGAGGTGAGCTCAATAGACATTTCTGTTGTGAAAATATCGTACTTATCATAGGAAGCTAGAGGATATGTTATTGGGTAATTTGAAATCTCTCCTTAATCTCTCCTTATTAGAAAGAAAGTTTTAGAAATATATATTTTTTAAGAGAATTAAACTATTTATATCGTTTTAAAGTTGTTTTTTCAGGTGCATCCCAAGACTCCTCGTGGATATATTGAGCATCTTAGAATTCATCATAAAACGACGCTGTTAGAGGTTTTTCAAGAATTTTTTGTATGATAAAATTATTTATTTCCAGAATAGAATCTACCTAATCTGCGTGTGTGGTCTGAAATATAACTGTTCTAGTGATCGCAAGAAACACGACAAAACGGTGCGTTATATTCTTGATTTTGTTCAAATCATTCCACAATTATTCTTCTGAACTTCTTATTTCGCAATGAACATAATTTAGTGCCTTGGGCGCTATTTCACTCTTCATTCACTGGACGAGGATTGAACTCGTGCGAGTCATTAGAAGCACTTCGAGAATCGATGTTAATTATCGTTCATTTCACATCGTCTTCCGTTATTCTTTCATTTCCTAACTGTGCCCTTTTTTCTTTTCATAGATCTATAAAGATATTTAATTTCTTGTGTGATTGACGTAAGCGCATAAAATCTGGTTAGATTCCGGATGAAATATTTCGACGGTTCAATAAGTGCTCGATGTTTTTTTATTCGCCATGTAGTGTTACAGATACAGATGCTGGCAGGCAATTCAATTTCTCTAAATGAAGAACCAAAGAAGGAGCCATTGGACGAATTCCCGCCAATGCCTGCGGGAAATAAGGTTATTTTATATTTATTTTTTAAGCAACAATCAAATATCCGAACAAAAAATATCTTAATAACTTTGTACCGTATTTTTGCAATGTTGTGTTTGTAATTATTTTCAATTTTTCTAAGAGTTGGTCATTGAAATGCGTACCTATCAGATCTCGAATGAATCTGATGCTAATCGGAAAGAGCCCAAAGAAGAGCCACTCGTACTTTTCCATCCGTATTCATTAGATAATGAGGTTTTTTTTGTTATTTTATTACATGAAGATACTGTCAAACAGAATTGGAATTCTTCTAAAAGGCTGGCTTGATAAAAATATATAAATATCATAATTTCAGGCCGATGATAATGTCTATAAAAAGGAAGAGATGTCTGACCATGGAGAGGTTAGTTACATGTATTTTCCTGTAACCTTTCGGTTTCAGTTCCCATTCTCTTTGGATGCATATAGTTTTGAGATAGACCATCCTTATTCCATTAACTCATCAGAAGATACCGTAAGTACTATTTATTGAATACTTTTTAATGTCTGGTCTTGACTTATCTTGACCGCTTAACTGTGTCTACATGAGGAACGAATATTTAAGGAAAACGGTACGAAATACGAAAATACGAAACGAACGAATATTTAAGGACGGCGCTACGCTTGAGGCGAGAGGAAAGAAAAGACGACAGATAGCAGTTAAAACCCTAAAGGTTAGATTATAACCGTCGTTAAATTTCGTTGATCTAAGTATATCAATTATATGTAATGCAGCGCTAAGTGTGTAAGACCGAATTGGAAGAAGTAAAAGAGATAATAGAGTAAACAAATGATGATTGTGAAACAGTTGGAAAGATAAATCAGGAGAATCACCATCGAAACCTTTGAAGGACCTTTGGTTTTATATATAATTACTTCATATTTGGATGTTAGCCAAGGCAATATATTTCGAATTCAGTTCCCTTCTATGGATGGCGAAGTGCTGAAACGTAGTAGTTCGTCTCGGATTGTCACCAGACCTGTGAAGTATTATGATTATGTAATGGATCAACCGATTGAGAAGCCCGAATCGCATATTGAGAAAATGAGAAGGAAGGAGAAAACCGGGGATGAAGAATTAACTCAAGCGTTTACAAACGAGGTTTGCATTCTCTTGAATGAGTACTACTCATGATCTTTTTTTCACTGAATCAATATATGACTTGATATAAATGTTTAATAAAATGTTATAATTTAATCTCACCAAAACAAAAAAAAACGACCAGTTCCAAAAACAATGTTGTATTACGGTATTTTACGAAATAAAAATTCCAACTTGTACCATCACCATAAATATCAGGTTAACGACAATGTCTACAGAGAGGAGGAGATGTCTGACAATGGAAAGGCTAGTCACACGTGTGTCCTGTGTATTATCTTTAAGTTTCAGGCTCAATTCTATTCAGTTGGAGACCCGTCTCATCCCTTTCCCACTCATTCATCGGAAGATATCTCTAGCGTAAGTCCCAATTGCATTATTTATAGTTTGGAGCCATTATTAACATTTCTGTCTCGATATTAGCATTTATATTTTTAATAAAATCGATTCCAGGGGCACGTTGTGATTGAGAAGGGAGAGAAGAGAAAGAGGCAGAAGACAGCTAAAAACCCACAGGTTTCATTTTTTACGATTTTAAAACTTCTGATTTTTTCGAGAGGTTGTAAATGTAAATTTAATTCAGGTACTGCCTAAGTCTGACGAAGTGCTGAAACGCACCAGCTCGAATAGAATTGTGACAAGACCACTGAAGTTCGCGGATTATGTGATGCATCAACCGGTCGTAAATGTTGAATGCCCAGACTACGATGATGCCAATGAAGAACCGTGTAATGTGATGGAGATTGAGGTACTTGTGAGATTTGCGCTTCAATTTTTTTTAAGATGAAAGAGATATAGGGTGTGTAATTCTTGTTGAAGATCCCCGAGATGGTCGTTGCAAAGGGAAGTAGCAAGAGGAAGACAAAATATGAGGTAGTTCTATTAGTTTTTGTAGCATCTCACAATTTTAATAAGTTGGATTGTTTATAATTCGTGTAGGAGAAGTCAAATCTACATGCGGCGGTGTTTTCCATGCTCTGTAATGTATTTAAAGTAGATATATCTGTCGATTTCATTTTAATTTAGCTTTTTTTTCATTTCAATTTAGCTCTTTCAGCACCCATGAACCTCCCGGAACCAGATTTCATAAAATTAGCTTTCTGTATAGACATAGATCGAAAAGTATGTAGATATCGACATTTCAAAAAACGTACCCTCCATTAACAAATACATAGAACTTTCTTCATAACATTATCGGCCCCATTGAATGAATAAATACAAACGTGGTCCCGTTCTGGGAAACCGTGCCGCAGTCTCAAAATCCGTTTTTTTACGTTATGATTAACGGGTACGTTTATTTTACCCGGTGATGAGCACAAGGTAAAAATTGATTCACCGTTGGATAGAGGACGTCGGGAATAATTAGAATCATCAAAATGCGGCACGTTTTTCTCAAAAATAAATAAATTAAAAATTTTAAACTATTTGCGCAGCATGGCTTTTCGATCTCTGTGTATAGATGTAGAACTGCCAGGAAGATAATATTTTTTTCTAAATTTTATTATTAGTTGGTCTTAAAAATATATTTTCTTGAAGGTGAAATCGGATGATTAGCTTCAAGATAAACAGCGACCGAGTGAAGTAATTGTTGGCATCTACATATATCTCACCTTAGTTATTCCAATTTGTTAAATTTGTTATATGGTTTCCATTCTCTATTATCCGAAGTTTAGCATAAATTGTCACTGTTAAGAATAAAGGTTTTTTGTAATTTGTATAAATATCAATAATTTACATCGTTAGTATCGATGTCTGAACGTACCTGTAAGATATAGATTACCCTTGTGAAATGACTCATTAACTTTCTTATTTTCGACGCACGTAGCACCTATTAAGTGAACATTTTACTAATTTTGTCGTTTATTTTTATAGGTATGGCAGTCGAAACATCCAGTGGAAAGGATATCTCCTGCTTGTTATCCCTTGAAGCGGCGATTTCTGATTCGACCGATGTTATCGGAGATACGGGAATGTTACTTCGCCGGTCAATTTTTTCCTCTTTTTTTCTTTTGTGAATTTTCTTTATTTGGCCATTTTTCCCGCACAACGACACATTTACGACGAAATTTGTTTAAAGTTACCGGACGAGGACAAAATTGACCCCCTATTATTATTTCAGAAACGGATAGGCGATGGCCTCATTAGCAGGGATAGAACAAACATACATGATAAAAATCGATAATTAACCCAGGGAGTGACCTGGAAGCGTCAGGCCCAAGTGCATGATCCAGAAAATTGCGCCAAAATTCAAACACGAATATCCGAGGGCTCGGACTCCGCCCACTTTTAGGGACTGCAACGCTGTTAACGAACGAGCAAAACAATTCACAAAATTGTACACAACTGAAAGCTATGCCTGCCCCATTCCGACTTTTCACTTTAGTTTTGTAAAAAATATTTTAATTAATTAGAAAAACATAAATGAATGATAAGCAAAAGGCCGACGCTTTCAGTCCAAGTGGAGCGCATCGCAAGTCACGTTTTTTTAAATAAAATTATCGCAAACTGAAATTCGATTGCGTTGTAAAACTTCATGATTGAGGTTCAATAATTTTTTTTCTTATGTTAACCGTACTCCGACAGCAATGAAACATCGTATAATAATAGAAAGAATAGTTTAATATTGATAGAACTTCAGAATCAGGAAGATTACGATACCGAGAACTTTAAAAATCATTTAAAAAGAGGACGACTTCCGTATATTTCTGGTTTTTTACCATAAATTGGGAAATGCTGCTCTAAAACAAATAACAAAAAATCTCAAATATACGGAAGTCGTCCTCTTTGCAAACACCGAAAATGTATTTTCACAACGGTAAAACGCTCAATTTTGACAGCCTCATTCTCTTTTATTTGATATTTATATTTATTTTTATTGTGAAAACAATTTTTTGTGATTGATAATCTACCAAAAACTGAGGAAATGAAGCTTCAACACATAATTCTGAAAACACGTATATTTTCGAAAACATCGTGCTTCTCCGGTTCTGCAACATATCTCTTTTTGCTTTGCTTGTTGTTCTTTCAAGATGTGTTCATATTCATTCCAATCAATAAAATTGTCGAAAAATCGCATTAAATATTTTTTAAAAATGTTTTAAAATAATGAAAGAATTTGGCTTGAAAAGTACGGTAGTTTGAAAGAAAAGCGTCGGAAGGAGGCAACCAATATTCCGTACTCAAAAATTCGGGCTGCCGTCCCTACCCACTTTTCCGAGTCATTCGATAATTGGGTTATCTCTTTTCGGCATAATTTCGAAATTCAAATCTCTTCTCTGCATTGTCGTTTCTCTTTATTCACAGCAATATATTGTGTACGTAACATAAGCAATGGTCTGACTCTCACAAATCCAAACTATCTCTCTCTGGTCAGATGATACAAAACGAAGAGAGTCAGACGATTGCTCATGTCCTATTGTGTTGTGCATGAAATGTTCTTTATTGAAGCGAACGATAAACATGTGGTAATAGCAACAATTGTAGATGAATAGTCTTGCCAAAGAGCTAAAGAGGCTGAAAGGGTAGCCATGGAGAAGGATGCGCAGTCCAAGATATTTGATCACCCTGTTGCTCACCTCGCTAAGACCTGTGGGTGTTGGAAGTGCAGCGAATCCCCGATTGGGACTCGTCCCAATTACTGCTGTAGATCCCTATGGACCATGAGTGATTCGCTCACCTCGTGTCGTGTGATGAAGGATGGCCTGTCTTCCTTCCTCTCACTCGGCGATGCAATCCCCACCCAATGCATCACGGAATATGCAATATTCAAAGAAACTTACATGAACTATCATGTGAGTGCAGAGTAGAGTAATCAATTACTAGTCCCGATGATTGAGGTATCGAAGTCTGCATCGGTCATGTATCAGTCGATGGCCGCCTTGTCTCCAGCGCTCAGGGAAAAATTGGAAGAAGACGATGGTTGGGATGAGAACTGGCGAGTAGTGACTATACTGAATACAAATATTAGAGCCTTTCAGCCAGTTGCGCTATGGTAGCTATCGCTACTTTGTTGCTTCGATCTACAAGAATGGTCTCGGTCTGAAGAAGCGCATCGAATTGCCCTGCTGCTTTGTTTCGAGTGTGCGCAATCTCTGGCCCTCGGACTCATACACTGGGTTCCTGGAAGTTCCTATTGACATTAGAGAGGATAGATACGTGAAAGATATCCACAACGATATTGAGATGTAATAAGTTACTGAAGATAAACAATTTATTGTTTCTATATCATTTCCCGACATTTGCATATGCAATCTAGAGGACACTTCCGGTCGTGGCTAATTGAATAACCACTAATTGATTTACCTCACTTACCATGCTAATTAGATTACCGGAGGTAGGGTGATCACACCTATCGGTGATCAGTTTCTCATCTGTTGTCATGGCTAGTCGTCAGAGAACTTGCGTAGTCTGCGATCAGTCATCTTTCTCCTATGTGAGCTTCACTGATGAGACAACCGCCCGGCTTGAATGGATTCGCATCCTAGCCGAAGAAGATCCTTCTGAATATAATCGATTGCATGCACGCCTTATCCTCGACAGTAAACGGGCTTGGATATGCACGGATCATTTCTCTCCTGACTCATGGGCGACGACCTCAACTGGAATTAAGCTGAAATCGTGCTGAAACTGCTGAAACTGGTATTATACGCGAATTGAATCTAATCAGTGAGTCCATCTAGGGCGAGAAACTACCGATATCGGGCGACGCCCAATATGATTCCCGTGGTTTCTCTGCTTTCTGGGGTCGTTATGTTATCGCACTCAATCCAACTGGCCTTATTATCTGCTTCGCCAACGTCTCGAAGAAGATTGAAGGTACTCATAAAGAACGACCAAACTTCTATGTACAACCACCACTAGGCACCTCCTCCCAAAAGCTCGAGTGCATTGGCTTACGTCGGTGTCTCGACGAGATCAAGGCGCTATTTCCGTCCTATCCAGATCCCATTGGACGTCTGACTACTGACAGGCACCGAGAGGTACCTTACAGTAGCACGATCCCTGACCATCTAATCTTACCAAGGGAATTGCGATGATCAAAAGAGATTTCCCGTCAATCACGCATGCTTTTGACCCTTGGCATTATTGTCGAAACATCCTCCTCGCTCTCATAAAGGTATTCCCTGGAAATAAAAAAAAATACAAATTACGAGCTCAACAGGAAAGTAAGAAGAAGACTAGACAGTCTCTTGCGGAATGGATACCTTTCATCAACAACCATATCTGGTGGGCGATTACCTCGAGCACGGACCCAGTCGAAGTGAAGGAGAAGCACCTCTCGGTTCTATACCACATTCGCGGTATTCACTCTTGGCACACGGTATACGAACTCTCCCTAATCACTAACGCATCCACCCTTCCACTCTCCAGGATTCGACTTTCAAAACCTACCACGAGTGCACAAGTCATTCTTCCCATGTCTCTCGCTCCTGCACTCTCGACACCAAGAGCAAAGCTTTCATTGCTCTCGATAAGCTCATCAGGACAAGATCGTACCTCGACGACATTGATTCGGTTTCGCCCGATCTTGGAACTGCCCAAATTGAGGGCTTTAACCATCTTGCTGCCCTTCATGCCCCCAAGGATCGCTTCTTTGACCTTGATGGGCACAATCTTCGTACTAAGATTGCCATTATTCGCCACAACGAGAGCCAGTAAGCCATGTCTGCTAACAAATCAATAATTAGAGATTAGATTTGATACTTTGGACGGTCTGCGCGAGCCCTCAATCAGGAAGAAGTACTAAGACAAAACTCTCAAGGTTCACAAGGACCGGCTAATTCGTCCTCCCCCAGTTCATCGATGGCGATCCGACCTTGTTCGAGAAATGTACATGATCAGGTTAGATTTGTCCAGAAGAATACAAAAAGCGTCAACAAAATAACAGGACTACTCTCGAGAACATCGTGAAGAGCATCGTGAAGAGCATGCTGAGTCTGCAAACCTCAAAGAAGCGCCTTCTAGTTCCCGACCCTGTAACTGGTGCTCTCTCTCAAGCAGCTACCAAGACAGTGGTCCAGAGCTTCTTTGACGGTCTCTACACCCCTGCAGTTCCGTGTCCACTCCCAGTCCCTCCTCAGCCTCTGGATCCCCTTCCTCCCTTCCTACCCGATGAGGTCAGCAAAGCGATGTCCCAACTCAAGTGTGGTCACTCACCCGGTTCGGATGGCATTCTCCCTGATATGCTATACCACTCTCGAAACCACCTTGCTCCCGTTATCGCTGATCTACTCAACTATCTGGTAGATGGAGAGGCTGTTCCAAGCGACCTGACCGAAGCAATTGTCACTCTTCTGCACAAGAAAGGAGACCCTACCAACATTGGGAACTTCCGTCCCATCTCCCTCCTCACCGTTTCCCTGAAGACAATGACCAAAGTCATTCTTCAGAGACTCGAAACTGTGCTTGAAGAAACAGAGTCCTCGACCCAAACCGGCTTCCGGCGCGGCTACAGTACTCTCGACAACCTGCATGCCATCAAGCAGGTCGCTGAAAGAACCTCCGAGTACGGTATCCCAATCTACTTGGCGTTCGTCGACTTCAAGAAGGCGTTCGACTGTGTGGAGTGGAATGCCTGCTGGCAAGCCCTCTTCTCGTTCGGAGCCCATCCCTCCCTCGTCCACATGTTGCGCCGTCTCTACGAGTCCTCCTCTACACTCATTCGAGTTAATGAGGAGCTCGTTCCTGTGACTGTGCGTCGAGGAGTCCGCCAAGGGGATACCCTCTCCCCTCGTCTCTTCAACGCAGTGCTACGATCAGCCATGGACAACATTGACTGGGAGTCAGATGGAATTAGAATCGACGGAAGGAACCATTGCCACTTGGAGTATGCCGATGACGTGGCTCTCGTTGCCAAATCTCGACCCGAGCTGGAACGAATGCTGAAGAAGCTGATGGACGCGTGCAGCCGAGTTGGTCTCGAAGTGAATGCAAGCAAGACCAACCTCCTCACCTCCTGCACCTCTACCCGCAATCCAATAATCATCGGCAATCTGCGATTCGAATTCGTCGATAGCGCCACCTATCTCGGAGGAAGAATAGCTCTTCCCTTGGATCATTCCGACGAAATAGAACACCGGATTCGATTAGGGTGGCTGGCCTGGAGTAAGCTCTCGCACCTCCTATCTTCTCGAATTCTGTCCATCAAGATCAGGAGGAGAGTCTTCGAGAGCTGCATCACGGCTACAGTTCTCTATGGGTGTGAAGTATGGGCTCTGAGATCTAGCGAGAAGGAGAGGCTGAGAGTCACCCAGAGGAAGATGGAAAGAAAGATGCTTGGAGTCACGCTAAGGGACAGATGGAGGAATGACCGCGTGAGAGGGATTACCAAGCTGAGAGACTGGAATGAGGAAGGATTGAAACGAAAAGCGCGCTGGGCCCTCAAGATCAGAAGAATGGGAGTGGAACAGTGGAGCCGTGCGACAACTGTCTGGACTCCATTCAATAGGACTCGTCCCCCCGGAAAGCCTCGCGCGCGATGGAGAGACGACCTATCCCGAGCTATTGGTAGCCATTGGTGGAGTGCAACTTATGAAGACTACCGACCTATCATCTTCTGAGCGTTTCCGCCTGATAAGATAAATTGATTGATTGATTGATTGATCTCGAGAACGCGAAAGACTCACAATGGAAAACTCACCTGTCCACACCTACGTCTGCTCCGTCCACGCCTACCACTGCTATGGCCGCATTCTCACTTGACGATCATTTAGCCCACGACGGTGACGAGGTACACAGTCCTTAACAGCCACTCGCAATAAAATAAACCTTTAGTATGAGGAAGAGACGATTGCCGAGAGAGAAAATATCCCTTTTGCCGATAGATTATATATCAATTCTCTGATGGAGTTGGGATCGGAATCAGAGGAAGAAGAAGAATTTGACCTGTGAATCTCTAAATTGTTGATTATTATGATCGCCCAAATTGTTTTTATAGCTTACCTGTGAGAAAAGTGAACTTACCTGAAAACTTACCTCGTTTCCGCAATGCATCTGCTATCTGGGTGTCTCCCGATGGAGACCGAGGCTGGAAAAATAAACCACAAGCAACCAGTATCTTATAATTTATACCCTATAAAACTAAAAGTTCCCTAAAAATGAAAAGAGAAAGCGTTCACGCAGGAAATAAATAAAAATACCTTTAACGACGGAATAAGTTATCAAAAAGGCCCAAAATACGTACCTAATCAGTTTCCGGCCGATGTAGAGTAAATCTTCTTTAATAAAAATCCAATAAAATAATCTTGAACCCATAAACTTGACAAGTAAAGTCAGAAAAAAAGAGAGAAATTGCTGTCACCGGCTTCGCGCCGTTAGGCACACGAATAGCGCCTTCACTTTTCATACGCCCTTAGGATCGCTCCCTTCGTTGTGGGATATCGTGCGTTCAAAAATAAAACGTCCTCGTCTGGTAACTTTAAAGACATGGTGATTAATCTGTATATTCATTCATATTTTCAGTATTCTGACTGATTTCGGCACTTTCGCGACTCGATTGGAAGAGGATGTTGAAGATTCGACAAAAGAACAGCTGGAGAAAATGCTCGTGAGCAATGGGTTAATCAATCAATTAATCAATATTAATCACGTAAAGCGGTTATCGCAAGATAGATGAGGAGGGGTCGGTATTCTATTTATACTGTGCCTTCAATATTGCTTAAATTTACCCAACACCCGTGAAAATATTTGAAATTGCGCGCGTGCCTGATCACATCAGAAGGAGTGAGAGAGTATGCAAAGACAAGAGAGTGGACGTGATCAGGCACGCGCGCAAATTCAAATAATTTCACTGATTTAGGGTAACCTTAATATCTCACTCTTTCTAATCCCATTAAACTTATAATGCTAATATTATAAGAGTGACTATCTGAGAGAACTGAGCAATTTCACCCATATGCCGTACAACGAAAAATAAAGTCTCAATTTGAAGATTAGGGGCAACTTTTTGCGTAGAGTTCGAAAATCTACATTAGAAAGCCGTATCTCTGACCCCTCATTTCCCGTGAAGCGCTATACCTGGGTGGTAGGTTTTTGTAACTTTTGAACGGCTCATCCAAACTCCATAAATGTATAGTGATTCTGAAATATCTCGAGGAAATTAGCATTTTTACTGTTAGAAGTGAAGAGCTAACTCATCAGTGAAAAAAGTTTAGGCCATTTGAATTATCAAAATTGGTGCCTTGACACCTTATCCTCGGAATGCCCCTTTTTGAACTTGTTTATTGGATTCCACGTGAAAAGTTACCCCTAGGCGCATCTTTTCGCTCCAAAAGAGCGGGATGCATGGGGTTTCCCGCTTCGAGGGAAACGAAGTTATGTAAAAAAAATAGTAGAAATATGTATTTTTCAGGCAAACCATCATGATTTCAGGTCACTATTGAACAAATATTTACTATTCAATAATGCAGAAGTATGATTACGCTTGAAAATGCAGAGTTTCGCTCATTCTTAAAAATCGATTTTTTCATCTTCGAAAAATCTCAAATTTGAACTTTGCTTACTAAAAAAATATGAAATTTCACAAGTTCAAAGTAATTCGTATAATATGTACCGACCTAAATGAGAAAAAGTTGTATAGATGATCCCACGCATTGTGATTGTTGAAATATTATTGCATGGAAACGCTGTTTTGAGAGTGCGTAAAAATAATTGATGAAAACTTAATATGTATTTTCGAGGGGATTCGACTGCTGAAAAGAATGTCAGCATATAAGGCTATTGGAAAACGTGTACGTTATTTCAAATTTCAACGATCCAAAAAATATCCAAATTTGTATCATGTGCAAATCGAAATTTGTAAGACAACGCAAAACCCACTCTGATCAATGCCAGTTGACACAACTCGTGTTCAAAAATATTAATACGTGAAAATTTCGCAAAATTTTATGAAAATGCTTTCGAAATATTATTTATTTCTAATACGGAAGCTTAAAAATCGCATATTCTTGCAAGAATATTTCAAAAACCACAATATATGGGAGCCTCTATACAGCTTTTTCTGATTTATGTCGGTACATATTATGCGTATTAATTTCAGCTTCCGCCATTTCGATTGTATTTTTAACGTTAGCAACGTTCAAAATGGAGATTTTTCGAAGATGAAAAAATCGATTTTTAAGAATGAGCGAAACTCCGCATTTTCAAGCGTAATCATACTTCTGCATTCTAGAATAGTAAATATTAGTTTAATAGTGACCTGAAATCATGATGGTTTGCCTGAAAAATACATATTTATACTGTGATTTTACATAACTTCGTTTCCCTCGAAGCGGGAAACCCCATGCATCCCGCTCTTTTGGATCGAAAAAATGCACCTAGGGGTAACTGTTCACGTGGAATCCAATGAACATGTTCAAAAAGGGGCATTCCGAGGATAAGGTGTCAAGGCACCGATTTTGATAATTCAAATGGCCTAAACTTTTTTCACAGATGAGTTAGCTCTTCACTTCTAGCAGTAAAAATGCTTATTTAGTCGAGATATTTCAGAATCACTATACATTTATGGAGTTTGGATGAGCCGTGCAAAAGTTGCAAAAACCTACCACCCAGGTATAGCGCGACACAGGAAATGAGGGGTCAGAGATACGGCTTTCTAAGGTAGATTTTCGAACCCTACGCAAAAAGTTACCCCTAGAACAATCTTCAAATTGAGACTTTATTTTTCGTTGTACGGCACATGCTTAATCCTCTCAGACAGTCAATCGTAATTACATTTTTTCTGCAGAAATCGATGAGAAATTTCCGCGCGGCACTCGATATGACGATAGATTCGATTAAGACACGGGTTCAATTCCATTCTGTCGCAAGAGATTCCAAGGAAGTGGTCAGTTCATCCTCATAATTGTCCTTTTTTTAAATATCAATGTTAACAGATAACAAAATTACTTACTTTCCGACATTTTTTTTTCATCTCCTTGTAGGCCTCTCTCGAGACTACAGGTGTTGAGGAAAGTAAAAGATCTTCGAAGAGTAACCCCAGATCTGTAAAAAACACTGATTCTGTGGAGGAATCTGATGGAGATGGGGAGCCATCTCTGAAGAAAAAGAGATCTGAACCAATGGAGAGTATTGGCAAGGTTGGAATTTTGTTCTTTCATCTCAAGGTCGCTTTTTGAGATATTTTTAAGAATGATAGATTTTAAATAATGCTTACTACTTAACTAAGGTTGCTCCTCTGAAGGGAAGATCATCCTCCAAAGGAACGAATATAATCAACGAAGACTTTAATGACAATGAAAAGGAGAAGAATGAGTTGGAGTGCCCCGAGTGCGAAGTTAGTTCTGCACAATTTTAATCAAACTATTCAATAAAAGTACTGTGAGAATACAATGCGTAGCAAGTTGGCGGACGGTGTTGAACGTGGGAATCAGCGGAACGGAACGGAACGTAATAATGATACTGTAGCTGTTGTGTCGCGCTGTGCCCCCGCGTGAGACGCCACGCGACAAACCTATCATTTAGCTACCTTTTCATTTTAACGTTCTTGCTTCACATTATATTCTCATAATAATTCTTTCTATTAAATTTCTTGTAGTATCGCTCAAGATCGGTAAATGCGTGGATTAAACATCTCAAACGCAAGCACTCTACCACACCCTCTTTGATAAGCATTCTGATTATTACAATTTTGAATATACACTATTGCAACAACATTTTTCTGCAGGCTGGGTGTCTTCTTTGTTGTGATTGTGGCCACGAATCATACTCACATACACACAGTCAAGAGGTTTCAAAAATCGGATTTGTTTATTTCGCAATTTGGGTCGGTGTGAGGTATAAAGACATGCATGTCAAGAGGTCGTTATTCTGTCGCACTCGCATGATCTATGCTATTAGTTTTCGTGAATGAAACTGGCTTTATTTTCAGTGCGAAATTTCGAACTTCGTAATCATTCGGCATGGAGACGGGCCATTTCGGAGATTGACTGACCCAGTGGTTCGTACTACAGTTTAAATTGTTGTGTTTTAGAAATTAGCTTCCGCCCAAGTATCAATATGTTCAATTAAAATTATTTTATTTCAGGTGACTCCTCAGTGTGTCTTGTGCGAGGTGAGACCAGGGTTTAAATCTCAAAATATTTACCTCCGTAGGGTGAGTAGCTAGAATATGAAGTTGATACTATGCATAGCGCATATTTTCTATTCATGGTATATTATATATCGTAATTTGAAATATTTTCTTCTATTTTAGAAAAATATATTTTGGTATCAGGAGTATCCAAAGACGGTTTGTGGGTATGCAAGTCGTTGGAGTGCCCCGAGTGCGAAGTTAGTTCTGCACAATTTTAATCAAACTATTCAATAAAAGTACTGTGAGAATACAATGCGTAGCAAGTTGGCGGACGGTGTTGAACGTGGGAATCAGCGGAACGGAACGGAACGTAATAATGATACTGTAGCTGTTGTGTCGCGCTGTGCCCCCGCGTGAGACGCCACGCGACAAACCTATCATTTAGCTACCTTTTCATTTTAACGTTCTTGCTTCACATTATATTCTCATAATAATTCTTTCTATTAAATTTCTTGTAGTATCGCTCAAGATCGGTAAATGCGTGGATTAAACATCTCAAACGCAAGCACTCTACCACACCCTCTTTGATAAGCATTCTGATTATTACAATTTTGAATATACACTATTGCAACAACATTTTTCTGCAGGCTGGGTGTCTTCTTTGTTGTGATTGTGGCCACGAATCATACTCACATACACACAGTCAAGAGGTTTCAAAAATCGGATTTGTTTATTTCGCAATTTGGGTCGGTGTGAGGTATAAAGACATGCATGTCAAGAGGTCGTTATTCTGTCGCACTCGCATGATCTATGCTATTAGTTTTCGTGAATGAAACTGGCTTTATTTTCAGTGCGAAATTTCGAACTTCGTAATCATTCGGCGTGGAGACGGGCCATTTCGGAGATTGACTGACCCAGTGGTTCGTACTACAGTTTAAATTGTTGTGTTTTAGAAATTAGCTTCCGCCCAAGTATCAATATGTTCAATTAAAATTATTTTATTTCAGGTGACTCCTCAGTGTGTCTTGTGCGAGGTGAGACCAGGGTTTAAATCTCAAAATATTTACCTCCGTAGGGTGAGTAGCTAGAATATGAAGTTGATACTATGCATAGCGCATATTTTCTATTCATGGTATATTATATATCGTAATTTGAAATATTTTCTTCTATTTTAGAAAAATATATTTTGGTATCAGGAGTATCCAAAGACGGTTTGTGGGTATGCAAGTCATCTCAGGAGACGCCACAAGACCACACTGAATGCGGTAGGTCTGAAATTAGTAACAAACGGGTTAACAGTAACTTCAATCCTCAGAACAAAATTTACTTGACTTGCGCGTGTGGCTTCAATTACATGACCTTCGATGATTATTTAAAGCACGATGATAAGGTACTTTCAACTTTGACTATTATGCTAAATCTGACTATGTTCATGTTCATTCATTATTCTCAGTGCACTGAACGCGAGTTCGTTCTCCACAGACGAGATGGGGATTGAGCAGATGGGTTGATGCCATTTCGCTTCCGGATTCGTTTTCTTCAATGTTAATCATTTCTTACTGATTCTTGTTATTTCATTGAATCTGTTTTCCTAAGAATAAAGACGTTAAAATTATTGTGAGGTTGAATAAATGCCATAAAGTCTGGTTAAATTCCGGATGATTTACTTTTTTTCCTACAATTTTCCTAATTTCCCTGCTATTAGTACATTTCAGAAAAGTAGTAGTAGTTGTTAATCAGTTCTATTCGAATTATAAATTCAGTTAATTTAAACAATTCAGATTTTCAAGTGGGCATTGAAGATATGTCGAATAAAGATTCGATTTCGACATCAAAAGAGCCGAAAGAAGAACCAATGGACGATTTCCAATCTATGCTCCCTTACAATGAGGTTCTTCCTTTTCCATTCTCGAGAGCTTCTAGAAAACACTTCAAATAGCTATAATTTTGATATTGCGTGATCGTAATAGATAATTTTAATCGGTATTTTGAAATTAGTCAGCGAACTAGCAATAACAAATTTATTCAGCTTAACAGTACTATCAAAGAGGAAGAAATGTATGAACACGAAGAGGTCAGAATTTATATGACGGTAAATCGGATTTCGCAGTTCTAAACAAATTGCCGAACCAAGATAAAGGATCTGATCATTAGACCGACAATCTAAGATTCTTCACGCATTTTACAATTTCAATATATTTTAGAACGAACCGAAAGAAGAACCTCCATCTGATTGTGATCAGGTATGTTGACTAGGAATTCGAGTCAGATATTATTATTTCAGCCATTCGGTATTGACCTCGGTGATGAGATTAAAGAGGAGGAGCTTCTGAACGATGACTTGGCAAGTTTTTCTAGCAGAATTCAAAAAGCTAAATTCGGTTTCTTTTAACCTCTTGTTCTAAACTCTTGTTTTCAGATGGAACCTAAGGAAGAGCTTATTGATGCAACTTTTTCGGTTGTTAATCAGGTATGTAGTTTTCTATAAATTCGAATTCGAGTTCTTTTAGCAATTCGCCCTGGATTTCATGGATGAATTAAAGGACGAGCCTATTCTGAATGAAGATATTGTTTGTTTTGAATATTTTTCATCATTTTTATTTTATTTTTTAAACGTATTAGAAGGAGATAATTCAGGGTAACGATATCGGAGATCTGGATTCAACGGAAATGAATCAGGGAATGAAGATGCAGTTGGTAATCCCGCTAATAATATTCCCAAGATTTGTAATTTTTATTTTATTGTTGTATTTTCGTAATATTAAACTTTCTCTCTATCAACGTGCAGGATTTATATTCACAGGATTTATCCGAGACTGCTGAAGGGAAGAAAAGACGAAGAGGATTGTTTCCCGAAATGTCGACTACACTGGGGCTGCGGAGGAATCGGATGGAGGAATGGGACCAACTGTGAAGAAAAGGAGATCGGAATCAGTGGAGATGAGAGACAAGGTTGGTTTTTATCATCCCTTCGATAGACCCGTAATTTGTGAACACGTCATTGAAAATTATAACTTCAAGAAATTTTGCAAAAAAAGCTAAAAGTAAAATCTCAGTCGAAATATGTGATAAATCATTCGAAGGACAACGAACATTCGGCAGGCAGTGACACGGAGAAACGTGAACTGAAGTGCCCCGAGTGTGATGTCAGTTTATCTCTAATTCTATCTAAAACACCCTTGATAAATTCACTGCAGCATCGATCGAGAACAGTTGATGGATGGGAGAAGCATCTCAGATCGAAGCACTCTACTACTCCTGCCCTGGTTAGGAATTTTTGTTCATGTGCTTCATTATGATACGTTACTGTGAGAATAGAAAGCGTAGTCCGTAGTGTGGAGGCGAAATTTAGTACATTTTATCACAAATATACGCGGAACGTTTCTCCTCCACGCTCCGCGTATATTTACAATCAAATGTACTAAATCTCGCCACCACACTACGGACTACGCTTTCTGTTCTCACAGTAACAGTTTAATGCATACTCAAATTTTCTTTAAATTTTCTAAACTAAATTTTTTAAATTTAAATTTTTAAATTTTCAAATTTCCGTTTCTGTAGGCCGGATGTCTCCTTCGCTGCGACTGTGGCCACGAATCGTACTCGAGAGTGCACAGTAAAAAGGTCACAATGCTTTATTATGTGATAGTAGTGTGGTTTTTAACAAAGTTTTAGCATTGAAACTGATTTTTTAGTGTTACATTTCAAACTTCACGCTTATTCGCAAAGGAGACGACCCAATTCGGAGGATTACTGATACGCCGGTTAGTACTACGGAAATAAAATTTTTAAATATAATTTAGTACACGTTCTCTGTAAGACTGCAAGTAGGATGGTATAAAATTTTGCGGTCAACATTTTCTTCGTCCGTTGTTCAAACCCCATCAAGAAGGAAAGAACATTGCCTGCAAATAGGTCTCGGAATACCGATCTTTGGTTAACAACTGAAATGTAAAACTTTCTATGTTGGTACCCTGAAACACCTCATTGTATGAAAAGGGAGTTACGTGCCGAGTTAAGTGAATAATTTAAATTTTTTGACAATAAATTTTTTAGGCGACTCCTCAGTGTGTACTGTGCAAGGTAAGAAGATCTATTAAAGTATATAAAGTTTGAATTATCTTTTTCCAGTATTACCGTAAAGCATCTTCCATTTTACACTTTTCCTTTTCCATTCTTCCTTAGCATTTATAAATATAGTTCATATTGCTTTTGAATCAGGCGCATCCAAAGACTCCCTATAGATTTACTACACACCTCAGAAGATATCATCAAACTACTCTGTTCGAGGTTCGTCTAATGGGATATTTGTCACCTGTATAACGAGTCAGTGGAGGAGTGCGAGAACATATTGATAAATTTGTATCTCTTGTGAGATACAAATTTTAAAAATGTTCTCGAGAGGTATATTTTTCATACACTGACTCGTGATACACGTGCTATTGAATAAGCTCACTTAATATTCAACGTGGACTCTACCTTCTCTGTTCATGTGGATTCAGATATAACGCTGATACTGACCAGAATAAGCACGACAAGAAGGTACTTTTTTATTGTGCTTCCCTATTTTTTCTAATTCGAGCAACCATCTTTTATTCCACATTTCAGTGCACCGGCCGCGATTTCACCCTTCACAAACTGGTGTATCCCAAGACTGCAAATCTGGATCACACTGAACAGAAGCAGGTTAGTGGACAGAATAGTTGTAATGATTCTAAAGTTGGTAGTAGTTCTCACGTCCCCCTGCTTTAAAGCAGATATGTACATTGTTTATTTATCATGTGTGTCTAGATCGATCTATTCAATTATACTCATATCAAGCTCAATAGAACAGTCCATGGAAATCAAACAAAAATGGTTTTCAGCTCATCTCTCCCTACGTTTGTCTCACTTGCAATGAAAAATTCCCTCGAAAGTTTGAATTGTGGGCTCATCTCAATGCGAATCTGGATCACACTGAACAGAAGCAGGTTAGTGGGAAACATAATTGAGATTTTTCTGAAGCTTGTAGTGGTTCTTAATTTCCTCTGCTTAAGAACAGACGGTGGTTTTTGTACGTTAAATTTATGTCTGAATTGAACTATTCAAATATATTCCATTAAATACATAATAGGAAAGTCCATGATGAATAGTGAAGAGTTTTTAGACCATCTCTTCGTCCCGAGTGAATAGCAGCGGCCTACTCACGAATTCAGTTGGAATATTGAGCAAGTTGAGATTTAGAGCAGTGCGAGAGTCCAAGGTAGTTTTTTAAAGATAAATCAATACAAAAATACCGCTTTGTTCCGGCTATGGGAGCACACTAAACACCGTATTAGCGAAGCTTAGCATTTGTACCTTACGATAAATTAATATTTTCTTTCAGGAGAGTCCTCGGTGTGTTCTATGCGAGGTGCGATTCTGGGCTGAGCTAAGCAACTCGATTTTGAATTATCTTTTCATCTATTCAATTTCGATTTAAGAAGCATCCCAAAACGCCATATGGGTATACTAAACATCTCAAGTCACATCACAAAACGACTCTGAAAGCGGTTTGTCAAATTGATTTATGAGTAGGATCAATTAATTATCAGAGTAGAATCTACCTGCTCTGTTCGTGCGGAATGAAATATAACTCTCATAACGATCAGAGGAAGCATGACAAGAAGGTAGTTTACCCTTGATTTTGCCACTTATGAATGCCAATTAAAATTATGCCAATGAGTACTGTTTTGATAGTCATATCTCGCTATGATCATGGAATTCAGTGCTCTGGACACGATTTCGCTCTTCACAAACTCAACGATAATTAATTCACACATTCATTACGGAGTCCTGGAAAAGCTTTCATTCATTTTTGATCGTTCATCGCTAATTGTTCTGTCGAACATTTATTTTTCTTGATGTTCCGTCGAACATCTATTTTTCTTTATTTGTGGTGACTATAAAGATATTTAAGTTGTTGTGAGATCGAAGGAATTTACTGGAATCTGGTTTTATTCCGGATGAACTATTTTGAATGTTTTGTTAATCACTGGTTAAAGTTTCTCTAGCAGTATTGCAGCTATGTCGACCGGAGTCCCGAATTCTCTACAGAAAGGTCTGAAAGAAAAACCACTGGACGTCTTTCCATCTGTCTCTCCTGACAGTGAGGTTCAATAATTTAATGTTAAAAAACAACCAATTATACCAACTTAGATATCGCTAACATATATGAGGCGAATCGCGAGAGAATCGACCACGCCGCGGCGGTAGGATTCAAGTTTGTTCAATCCCGCTATAATTTTGGTTATAAGTATTTCGAATGATTCTCTTTTAAACTGCGTCGTCAGAATTTTGATATCGGTCGTCATCTTCGAGATTCAGAAGGCCAAACTTGGTACTATCACTTTTCGATATTCAAATCGGGGCCACTTAAATGATCATAACTTCGTTTAAAATGAAGATAGAAGGTCGCTCTTTTTTTAGAAAGAAAGCTACCATCATGCTCTATAATTTGATCTAGAAGACATCATTCCTGGCCTTCATCATGGTGCAAGGCGGTCGGGAGGACCAAAAATGACATATCTTTGGAAATCGGAAAAACGTTTTGGGTTATCATGCTTAAGTTTAAGTTCATACAAGGAACTAACTTCTCGCCAAAAATTAGGAAAATCGGAGCATAGAAAAAAAAGGTGGCACTTTTGTGCGACGACCTCAAAATGAGTTCTGGAAAAGAGTACTTTCGTATCTTCAATTGGCCTGATTTGGACTCAAAATCATTCAAAAACATCCAAAACAACATTCTAAGTATCTACCCCCCATGTTATAGCTCTTCCATTGTTCATAAATGGCCACTTGACAGAAAATTTGAAATTCCATATTTTGACCAATTTCAACGTGCGGGATGGGCCCAAATGATTTTTGGCGAGAAAATTTTTGGCGAGAAGTTAGTTCCTTGTATGAACTTAAACTTAAGCATGATAACCCAAAACGTTTTTCCGATTTCCAAAGATACGTCATTTTTGGTCCTCCCGACCGCCCTGCACCATGATGAAGGCTAGGAATGATGTCTTCTAGATCAAATTATAGAGCATGATGGTAGCTTTCTTTCTAAAAAAAGAGCGACCTTCTATCTTCATTTTAAACGAAGTTATGATCATTTAAGTGGCCCCGATTTGAATATCGAAAAGTGATAGTACCAAGTTTGGCCTTCTGAATCTCGAAGATGACGACCGATATCAAAATTCTGACGTTGAAAGACGTTGAAAGATCCCAAAGAAGAGCCATTCGTACTATTCCATCCATATTCATTGGACAGCGAGGTATTTTTATCTTTTCCAAGTTAGGGTGAATACTAACAGATAGCATTGGGCTTTTTTCCACATGATTGGCATGATAAAAAATATTTAATTAACTCCAGGCCTATGATAATGTTTACAAAGAGGAAGAGATTTCTGAACATGAAGAGGTTACTCACGTATTATATATTTATTATATATTATCATGGTTGTCATGAGTCAGTGGAGGTGGCCGGGAACATTTTCAAAAAAGTTGTTCCCAATTTGATTCGTATAATGGTAAAAGAATGTCCCAGGGACCACATTTCGAAAAATATAGGTCATTGGTCCCAGAACCGGCTTTTAGGAAATTTCCGGTTTTGCACCTGGCTATACTGTATTTCAGCTCCCTGATGAGCTACAGAGGTGGCAGTGGGCTCAAAATTTGCGAAAATTATTTCCAGAAACTTTTCTGTTCAGTGCAAGGCGATTGGACAACGTTGAAAAACTATTCGATTAACAAACATTTTTCGGCTCAGACAAAAAATATTTTCTCAATCAAGCGGTACAGCGATACAGATTTTTACTGCAGAATATGAAAGAAAGAGTCCATGTACATAAAATAAAAATATAAAAATCAAAATTGGAGTTACGTGAAATTGGCATTTTTCACTCAAAAATAACATACTGAAGAAAAAGTCGAAAAATCGATATTTTTCATTTTTGTTCCTTCTTCATCAAATTTTTCCAAACTGTTGCAGGGACAATGTACAGGTGGAAAATACTCTTTTGGTAAATAATTTTACAAGTTTGTGCCCAAAATGACAATCTGCCTAATAAATATTTTAAAAAATGACAATCTGCCTAATAAAAATTTATTAATTAATTTCATTTCGTGCAGACACTTGTAAAATTATTTCCCAAAAGAGTATTTTCCACCTGTACATTGTCCCTGCAACAGTTTGGAAAAATTTGATGAAGAAGGAACAAAAATGAAAAATATTGATTTTTCGACTTTTTCTTCAGTATGTTATTTTTGAGTGAAAAATGCCAATTTCACGTAACTCCAATTTTGATTTTTATATTTTTATTTTATGTACATGGACTCTTTCTTTCATATTCTGCAGTAAAAATCTGTATCGCTGTACCGCTTGATTGAGAAAATATTTTTTGTCTGAGCCGAAAAATGTTTGTTAATCGAATAGTTTTTCAACGTTGTCCAATCGCCTTGCACTGAACAGAAAAGTTTCTGGAAATAATTTTCGCAAATTTTGAGCCCACTGCCACCTCTGTAGCTCATCAGGGAGCTGAAATACAGTATAGCCAGGTGCAAAACCGGAAATTTCCTAAAAGCCGGCTCTGGGACCAATGACCTATATTTTTCGAAATGTGGTCTCTGGGACATTATTTACCATTATACGAACCAAATTGGGAACAACTTTTTTTTGAAAATGTTCCCGAGGTCGCTGTTTTTCTTCCACTGACTCGTGATACACGTGTTATATATATTATATATACCATACATTGTTTTTCAGTTTCAGGCGCCATTCTCGATGGATTCATTTGGTTTTGAAATTGACCATCCTTCTGCCAGTCATTCATCGGATGATATCTCTATCGTAAGTACTAAATTATAATGATTCTAAAGTTAGTAGTTGTTCTCAGTTCCCACTGCTTTAAAGCAGATATGTACATTGTTTATTTATCATGTGTGTCTGGATTGATCTATTCAAATATACTCCAATAAATACACAATAGGAAACTCCATGGAAAATGAATAGTAATGAGTTTTTAGACCATCTCTCCGTCCCGAGTGAATAGCAGCGGCCTACTCACGAATTCAGTTGGAATATTGTGCAAGTTGAGATTTAGAGCAGTCAGAGAGGTCAAGGTAGTTTTCATTCAATAACGGCCACATTTTTTCGGTTATGCTATATAGAATGGGGGAGCTGTTGCGATTTTGGAAAACACAAATGTTTTGAAAAGAATTTGATCCCTTACAAAGCGCTCAAAGTGCCTGATTTATGTAAAATTTTACCAAAATCATTTACTTTGAGCGCTTTATAAGGGATTAAATTTCTTGAACCCTTGCTTAAGCGTTCCAAACCTTCGTGTTTTCCGAAACACGCAACAGTCTCTCCTTACAAGAATCACAAATTTTATACAGATCACGCCGCCTACCAGACAAGAACCACACCAAGTGATACTCGAGCACGGCACAAAGAAGATCAGTGCAGAACCCATGGAGATCAAAGGCGTATTTAGTGAAGTGTGGAAACCCGGAGAATTCCCATTTTCCGATTATTTCAAGCAGGAAGGGCCTATTGCTGATGTATGTGTTTTTTTCAAGTTTGGCATAAAATTGAATCTCGAAGATCTTATTGGCAAAGTTAGGATTTATGTTCGTCATGCCCGCCGGGTATTCAGGATGATATTGTACAGTTGATACCATTTACTTACTGGAAAAGAAATTTGTCTGTTCACCTTTCTGTTTCTGTTGTCATTTTAGATATACTGCCCGTCTACCGGTTATTCTCGTCCGATCCAAGAACAATGCTATCTTTGTGGAGAGATGACGGATAAATTCTGTTCGACTCCTGCTAAACGTGGGGGGCGCACGGAGTTTCTGAAGCGAATTATCCTCTTCACACCGAGTGAGAAGGAACTCGTTGCGGTGGGCAATAACATTCATTTGTATTATCTTTATTCCTCATATATTTCCTATCTTTTAGCGGTTGGTAAACAACGACCATCTTGCTCACTTTTGCCAGAAACACGTTGCGACTCAGCGAAATCCGGGGGTGAGCTAAGAGAATCAGTGAAATGGACATACCCGAAGTTAATTTGGCCGAATAGTTCTATCAAAAACATATATTCACTAATTTTAAAGATTCCGAATGAACATACCCGAAGTTAATTTGGCCGAATAGTTCTATCAAAAACATATATCACTAATTTTAAAGATTCCGAATGAATTTATAAAATATGACTTTAGAATAATGAGTTTGCAAACAAAACGAATGTCCGTCACTAGATTATTTGATTCGGGATTTTTTTACTAATTTCAGCAGCATACAATCAAAGCTGGAGTTAATAAGTATAAGGGCAACCCGGTCAAGGTAAGCGAAACTTTATTCTTCATTATAGCTTCACAAAAGCTGATTTTTTATGATTTCAGCCGACTCAAAAGCAGCGTGTCAAATCGAAGATCGGTACAAGGGATGTCCATGCGAATACTGTGAAAGTATGTTTTCTATTCTATATATCAGTGCGGTCTAAAAATCGCACAACTGCCGGAACAGCAAGAAGAGTCCATGTGAGATTAGTACTTCATACTTCTAGCTGTGAACTATCGTTTGTATTTATGTTTGGGTGCCACGATTACAATTCCGCATAATTATATGCACTCAAAGTTCGCCATATCCTGCAGATTTTTGCGAGTATCTCGGTGAAGTCGGATTCTAGTAAACATTTTGGAATAGGAATTTGTCGACATTATGTTTACTACTCTCACATGGAATCTTTTTGCAGTTCCGGAAAAATCGAGAATTATGCGATTCCTAGACGATCGAACTGATGTGAATTCAATTAACATCGATTTATCGGCATTCTTCTCGTTACAATTATGACATGATTATAGCATTATGCATTAGATTTTTTAAAATTCATTATGCATTAGGCCATTTGAACCGAGGTTATTCGAAAAATCCACATTCATATGCTGAATTATCCTTCCAAGATCCCTCCAATATCTGAAACTTGGTGCGATCTGTGTGGTGTGCGAGCGGATACCTTCTTCCGTTCGCCAATTTACGAGGGCTCCTCGAATTTCTTCAGCAAGCTCATTGAGGTGATTGCAGTCTCAATATTACTTTTTCCAGGCCGAAACAAGAGGCTGACTGACTATATAGTATATGCACTCAGTTGACTCCTGAGCAACGTGCCAAATCGGGGTATTTCATCAAGAACAATTGTCGCGCTACTATATGCTCGAAACATTTCAAGAAAGACTTGGTAATGATTAATTATTATTTAGATGCATTTTAATGTTTAGAATTTCAAATTGTTTAACAATGTGTTTTTTTTTCAATTTTTTGTTAATTAATTTTAATTCTCTGCAGACCGGGATTCCCCCTCGCAAACGTGGGAAAGTGATAGAGATCGAGGTAAGTTTGTTGAAATTCGATTCCTTAATAATTCTTGACAATACATCAGAAGACCCAGAAGATAAACAACGATCGATTCCGAGCTGAGAAGATCGTCGATGACGTTAACTGTGAATCCCGTGTTGAGTTTGATGAACCCGGCCCTTCCAGACGTAGGAATTACATCTAAAATTGTCTTTGAATTGTTCTTGTAATGTTTTGTTTCTTATCCTATTTGTTGGAATAGTTCAGCAGTAAGTACACCCACAGAAATCTATTAACTAATTTTTCGAAATGAAGAGTACTGATAAATATTTCATTTATGACGCCGAATCTCAACGACTCGTCTGTTCCGATGAACATATCTGTAACTTTGTTAAATTTCATGTTCAAATTTGTTTAGTTTTTTCAACCGAATGGAAAGGATGATGTTGCATCCATTTCTTGAGATCTTTTGTGAAATTTTGCAGAGAGATATAATAGATATTCAATCAATAGACGAGGCAGTTCGAATGAATGAAATCAAACAAGAACCAACCGAAATCAAGGATGAGCCTATCGATGAGTTTGCTGACCTAAAAAAGGAAGAGGTTATCGATGTGAGTCATTTAGCCTTATTTAATCTTGTTCTGCATTACTTATCTTAATGCTTCTAGAGTTAATATTCCACTTTCCTAATTAAAACTTTTTTGACTAATTTTGTTCGGATTCCGCAACCAATTGAAGCACATTGGAGGATGCACTACATGACATTTCGTATGAGATCAAAGACGAACAAATGAACGTTAAGGAAGAACCGCTCGATGTCAAAGAGGAGCTGCCAATTTTCGATGTGAGTGTTATTTTTTAGCCGTGATTTTTGAATTCACGATTTTACAATTCTTCCAGCTATACTGCCCTTCCAACGACACCTCTCGTGCTCTGAATCAGCCGACTCCAGTGGGAGTTCTTGAGATCATTTAGTAGCGAAGGGAAATCATCAAATACCATTTTTTTCTATATTCAGAATACAAAAAGGCGATACAAAAGTGAAATATTAAAAAAAGTAGTTCAGCAACTGTCAGAGACGAAGAATTCAATTAACACATGCTCTGAGTGCGGAAAGATTTTAAGCCATAAGTGGAGTTTGGACTATCACATGCGCACTCATTCAGGTCAGTATTAGACTCTTTTTTGTTCTTGTTGCTCTTTTTTGATTTTCTGTCATATAGACATAGATGAGATCTGACTATTTTAGATGAGATGAGCCTAAGCCTAAGCCTCAACTAGAGGGGGGAAGTGCTCAACCATGAATAGGGGTTCATGGTGGTCGCCGCCGGCGTGGGCAACTGTGAGTGCTACCCTTCTCACATCGTCTGTGCATCCCTATGACTGATGAATAAAATTAAAAATTGGGTTGTATACATTGTATTTTTGTATTTTAATCACGCTCATTGTTTGATCTGTCTAAAGAATGAGTGCCACGAAGAGACAAGCGCCCGTATTTTTTGTGTTTCCATATTTCGTATATATTCGTATCTCATATTACGCACTCTACTGATGAATATCCTACATAAAATAGGAAACACTACCTCCTTCTTATGAACATGGAGAATATGAGAATTCCGGTCACAAATTTCGCGAAAAGGTCTGTCACAATGGAGACATGGAAAAAGCTTCTCCTCTGAAAAGCAAAATTCATAATCATTACAGCGAAAATAGAATAAATAAACATGTACAATGTCGGAAATCACAGAAAACAATAATATTTCTCGGAATACGTGAGGGCATTCTGTTTTACGGTGTGCAAGCAGAAAATTAAACGTTTTTTGTGCTAACTAAAAACATGTCTTCCGTCGCATTAAATTCTCACATTAACATATCTATGCGAAGATAAAAAATAGTCAGATCTCATCTATGTCTATATGGCAGCAAAACAAAAAAAAGCGTACAAAAGCCACCGTCTGTTCTTGAGCAGTGGAATTTAAGAACCACTACAAGCTTCAGAAATATCTCAATTATGTTTCCCACTATCCTGCTTCTGTTCAGTGTGATCCAGATTTGCGTTGAGATGAGCCCACAATTCAAACTTTCGAGGGAATTTCTCACTGCAAGTGAGGCACACGTAGGGAGAGATAATCTGAAAACCATTTTTGTTTGATTTCCATGGACTGTTCTATTGAGCTTTGATAGGAGTATAATTGAATAGATCAATCCAGACACACATGATAAATAAACAATGTACATATCTGCTTTAAAGCAGTGGGAACTGAGAACAACTACTAACTTTAGAATCATTATAATTTAGTACTTACGGTAGAGATATCATCCGATGAATGACTGGCAGAAGGATGGTCAATTTCAAAACCAAATGAATCCATCGAGAATGGCGCCTGAAACTGAAAAACAATGTATGGTATATATAATATATATAACACGTGTATCACGAGTCAGTGGAAGAAAAACAGGGACCTCGGGAACATTTTCAAAAAAAAGTTGTTCCCAATTTGGTTCGTATAATGGTAAATAATGTCCCAGAGACCACATTTCGAAAAATATAGGTCATTGGTCCCAGAGCCGGCTTTTAGGAAATTTCCGGTTTTGCACCTGGCTATACTGTATTTCAGCTCCCTGATGAGCTACAGAGGTGGCAGTGGGCTCAAAATTTGCGAAAATTATTTCCAGAAACTTTTCTGTTCAGTGCAAGGCGATTGGACAACGTTGAAAAACTATTCGATTAACAAACATTTTTCGGCTCAGACAAAAAATATTTTCTCAATCAAGCGGTACAGCGATACAGATTTTTACTGCAGAATATGAAAGAAAGAGTCGATGTACATAAAATAAAAATATAAAAATCAAAATTGGAGTTACGTGAAATTGGCATTTTTCACTCAAAAATAACATACTGAAGAAAAAGTCGAAAAATCAATATTTTTCATTTTTGTTCCTTCTTCATCAAATTTTTCCAAACTGTTGCAGGGACAATGTACAGGTGGAAAATACTCTTTTGGGAAATAATTTTACAAGTGTCTGCACAAAATGAAATTAATTAATAAATATTTATTAGGCAGATTGTTGTGCTCAGTATCCATGATAACAAGGTAAAATGCAACTTTTTTTCAATTTTTTAAAATTTATTAGGCAGATTGTCATTTTGAGCACAAACTTGTAAAATTATTTACCAAAAGAGTATTTTCCACCTGTACATTGTCCCTGCAACAGTTTGGAAAAATTGGATGAAGAAGGAACAAAAATGAAAAATATCGATTTTTCGACTTTTTCTTCAGTATGTCATTTTTGAGTGAAAAATGCCAATTTCACGTATCTCCAATTTTGCTTTTTATATTTTTATTTTATGTACATGGACTCTTTCTTTCATATTCTGCAGTAAAAATCTGTATCGCTGTACCGCTTGATAGAGAAAATATTTTTTGTCTGAGCCGAAAAATGTTTTTTTTATCGAATAGTTTTTCAACGTTGTCCAATCGCCTTGCACTGAACAAAAAAGTTTCTGGAAATAATTTTCCGCAAATTTTGAGCCCACTGCCACCTCAGTAGCTCATCAGGGAGCTTAAATACAGTATAGCCAGGTGCAAAACCGGAAATTTCCTAAAAGCCGGTTCTAGGACCAATGACCTATATTTTTCGAAATGTGGTCCCTGGGACATTCTTTTACCATTATACGAATCAAATTGGGAACAACTTTTTTTGAAAATGTTCCCGGCCACCTCCACTGACTCATGACAACCATGATAATATATAATAAATATATAATACGTGAGTAACCTCTTCATGTTCAGAAATCTCTTCCTCTTTGTAAACATTATCATAGGCCTGGAGTTAATTAAATATTTTTTTTCATGCCAATCATGTGGAAAAAAGCCCAATGCTATCTGTTAGTATTCACCCTAACTTGGAAAAGATAAAAATACCTCGCTGTCCAATGAATATGGATGGAATAGTACGAATGGCTCTTCGATATTCAAATCGGGGCCACTTAAATGATCATAACTTCGTTTAAAATGAAGATAGAAGGTCGCTCTTTTTTTAGAAAGAAAGCTACCATCATGCTCTATAATTTGATCTAGAAGACATCATTCCTGGCCTTCATCATGGTGCAGGGCGGTCGGGAGGACCAAAAATGACGTATCTTTGGAAATCGGAAAAACGTTTTGGGTTATCATGCTTAAGTTTAAGTTCATACAAGGAACTAACTTCTCGCCAAAAAAACTTCCAAGCTCTGTAGCTCGCGTCAACGTAAAGGTAGAGACTCACTTTCAACAGATGAAATGTTTAGCTCATCGTGCTCTACATTTCTAACCAAAAGCCGAGTCTCTATGCCTATTTTTACCGGAGTCACAGTTTTGCGTGTTTCCTTGGATTCTTCAGGTGAAATTTCCTATTTTCAGTAGCCCTTTTTCTTTGAGCTGTTTCGAGGGATGTATTTACATTACTTTAATACTATGAATGTTCGCGAGATATGTGCTATGTTCCTGAGGAATTGAAATGCAATTGCAAACAATTCTCAACTACTTTTATTGATACGTACTCCTTTATCTCTTCATCATTAAAGGGGTATATTTATTTTAGTTGCACATGTGACACTGAAATGTGATTAAATATTTGAATAGGTGAAAAGCCACACTCCTGTTACCACCGTGGAATCTCCTTCAACGATAAGTCTAATCTAAGGAGACATATGCTCAGTATCCATGATAACAAGGTAAAATGCAACTTTTTTCAATTTCAAATCCTGAATTTGGGGAGAAATTTAAACAAAATTTAATACTTGATCATATTCTTATCAACGTATCCATTATTTTATTCTTATAACGCTTTGTCCCTCAAAACATGACTTTAATCAGATGAGACGGGTTAAAGTTACTCAACGCCCTTGAAATTATTTGAATTTCGCGCGTGCCTGATTACGGCAAATTGAGTGAAATAGTATGCAAAAATAAGAGAGCGAGCGTGAACAGGCACGCGTGCAAATTCAAGTCATTGCAAGGGTCTTGGGCAACTTTAAACGCGCAACTTCACGGATATCACCGGAAACTATCCCATTTCTCCCCACCAGGGTGGTGGGATTGGATCTTGCATCTCAGGGAAAGGGGCTGGGGGAGGGATTCGAGCTCTTGACTTCGGGGATCCGGCCATGCCTCGCTTTACAGGGCATGACGCGTCATAAGTGCGTCGTCTGTCAACGTCTGTGCAATCGGAATGAAATGCGTTCATTCACAATGGATCTCAAGAGACGGACAACATGGATAAACGCTGTTCGTTCAACCCCAGAAGGCCGGAGAGCTCTCATGAAGCAACTTAATGCAACAACACATATCAAATATCTATGTGAAAATCACTTCTTACCTTCCGATTTCTATCATTGGACTCATGCCTAACGCCGTTCCCTTCTTTCAGGTTAGTACGTGTAGCACTTTCAAAACAAAAAAACTTTTATGGTGAGTGCTAAAAGACTGAAATTTGGTTTTCAAAATGACAAAAAATATTTTTTTAAAGTTTTTGCAAAAACCTGGTTCAATCGATTAAGTGAAGATGTAAGTGATTCTCCCGCCCAATTAAATATGGAATCAGGAAACTGTCGATCATGTCGAAGCGGAGTTAAAGCCATCTGCAATGAAGTTATTATCGTGCTCGGAATGTGGCAAGAAATTTTGCATAAAGGAAAATCTTAAAAGACACATGAGTATTCACACAGGTTAGGTTAACTGTATTCAGGCCCTCTTTCTTCCTATTCTTAAAATATTTAGTTTGAAATAACTAGTACAGCTAATCCCAGGTAAGAAGCTTGTCGAATGTGCTCAAAGTGGACGATATTATCATACCAACACCGCTCGGAACAGTGACATGCAAATTCATAATAGGCAGGTATGTGAAAAAGCTTTAATAAAAAGTTAGATAACGCAGTTTCCAGATCGCCTATCCATCTCAAGTCAATCGCACCGGCCTACTAACGAATGCAGTTGGAATGTTGAGCAAGTTGAGATTTAAACCAGTGCTAGAGATCAAGGTGGGAATTCATTCAATAAGTGATTTTTAAATTGTACTTATTTTTGCAGCTATGCTTATTTAATATTTCTGTATTAAGGTCTCTGAACAGCAATCATCTGTTCTTATCGGCAAAGAAGTGAAGAAGGAGGGAATGGAAGAGGATGAACCAGGCAAAGATCAATATAGTTTTTCCCCTCGAAAACATTGACAAGTTCAGGTCCTTCATCAGCTTTTACCTCAACCTCTCATAATTGATATCCGCGAATTATTTCCTAAACATTTCGTTTTAGTTAGCATCGAATGAAGAAAAACAAAATACTTTTTGTCAAATATATTTGTGTTTCCCATTGATAATCTAGCCCGATTTACCATGTTGTTTAATCTATTGGTGATAAAATATTTCACAAATCTAGCCATTGTTGTTCGATTTTCCAGTCGTTGCATTGTCGACTCGAGTATACCTCATATATCCTATTTTCAAACAGTATCCTAGCAGTCGGGTATATTTGATGTGATGCGCCAATCCACTTGCTTGTAGGCTTATCTTTATTATTTGTTTATTCCAGGCATGTCGAGTGACTACAATGCAAATCAAGCAGGAAGAACCAGTGCTCAATGTGAGTTTTCTTTTTTGCTAATATTATATACCACAGGTATCATGAGTCAGTGGAGGAAAAAGCCAACTCCCGGGAACAATTTCTAACTTTTATTTTCTGTTTTACTTCATATTATGGTTGTAGCATATACTAGAGCCAACTTCTCGAAAAATCTAGGTCGCATGTCCCAGAACCGGCTTTTAGGACCTGTGACCTATATTTTTCGAGAAGTTGGCTCTAGTATATGCTACAACCATAATATGAAGTAAAACAAAAAATAAAAGTTGGAAATTGTTCCCACACACCTCCACTGACTCGTGATACCTGTGATACATTTAAAATTATACCAACATTTTTTTTAAAGGAAGCCTGTTGGAATTATAATACGTTTACTAAATGTGTTTTAGATCAGTATTATTGGAGCACCGAATGACATCAAAGAGGAACCAACGGAATTAAAGGCTGCACCAATCGACGGTTGCAAACGGGAAGATCCTATTCCCGATGTGGGTTACTCAGTTCGAACCAACGCAATCCTACTGTGATAATTACTCTTTTATTTAGCAAATTATTTTTATTTATCATACGGAATCGGATTGTGTTCATATTTTCCCAGCCTCTGAATATTGAGGCAGATTAGATTTTTTTCCTTTCAGATGTACTATCCATCAACTGGAATATCTAGTCCACGCGAGCACTTCACTTCAACGATCAAAAACGATGTTCCACTTAAAGCACAGGTGAGTGCTTTTAGCCAACGAGTTTGAGTTTATAAATAAACTAGTCCAGCTGCCCCCCCCCCCCTTCGGCGGGGGCCCCGCCCTAACGGAGTAGGTTTCGCAATCACTCGTTTCGCAACTTTTTGGCGCGCGATCTCTCTCCCTCCCCATTTCGCAACTGTTTCGCAATCCGGACAGACGTACACACACTTTATATATAGGTATAGATGCCTACTATGTCACCCAGAGTGTATGCTATTATCATGTGTGTTCACTCGAGGAAAATTTGTTTCAGATTAACCGCCTTAAATGCATCGTATGCCATCAACAGCAGAATAGGAATGCAATGCATGGCTTTACTACGGATTCCGCGAGACGCAAAATGTGGGTGGAAGCAGTTCGTTCTACTACGGAAGGGCGGAGAGCTCTGATGCTGCTACTGAGTACAAGGAACACACCATACCTATGTGCAAGCCACTTCTCGCCTTCCGACTATAAGGAAACTTCAAAGCGATGCTTACGTCGATTTGCAGTGCCTTTCTTTGAGGTAAGAAACAGTGGTGGACTGCGAAACTGACGGAGGTCGCGGGTCGTTAATGCAAATCGCCATATTAGGTTAGAAACGCAATCATTTGATCACAAATCGTCATTATTCGCAATGAAAATTTCGTAATCATAAAATCGTAATATTTACATACATCTGAGGATTCTGCTGCGAAATCCGTCAGAGTAGATGATATTCATGGTTGTGTAATCGACACGTCGAGTGAGATCAAACAAGAATCTCAGGAAACCGAGGAGGAATGTTTCAAACAGGAAGAACCAATTCTTGATGTTAGTTGGGAGTTTATTTAATTTATTTCTATCGCACAACTGCAGATATTCTGTCCATCCACTGGCACTTCTCGCTATATCGATAAGTCGCCTTCAAAGGACAACATCGTTGTATGAAAGTCGTATTTGTGCTCAGAGTGCGGTCTGGAACTCAGCTACAAGCACAATCTCAAGGTTCACATGCGGCTTCATACAGGTATCACCTAGTCAGAAAGCTCCTTACATAGCACAACATAGATTTTCATTGTTCCAATCTCGGGACACACAGTGATGCCAATTTTCTCCTGCTGATGATTTCAGTATGAAATATAAATTTAATATCAGGAGAGACACCCTTCACGTGTGATTATTGTGACAAGGCTTTTCATTCACTTGCTTCTCGGAATAACCACATCCGAAGCGATCATAAGATGCAGGTATAATGCTCTTTTTTCCCCGCAAATACATCAAAAGCATGAGTCCACATTCGGCTTGAACAGTGCCCCAAATGAGGGCAGTTGTCTCAACTTTCCTAGTCTTTGCCTTTGCAAACATATTTTTGCAACCGTATGCGTGTCTTACGTGTGGGGAGCAGTTCGAGCTGAAGGGCGGATTGGTGAACCACCTCCGCGCCAACACGGGACACACTGATCAGAAGATGGTAAGTAGTAATTTCATACGAAGATAATACTCGGCACTTCTTCGATATTTGGCCCACCCCCTCCCCTACTCCCCTACCCCACTCATTTCTAGGTATCTCTCCCTGATTTTCGGTCACACAACCCCTCCACGGGTGCTCAAATCGGTCTCTCTCCCACATCTAACTTGTTCAGAGAGCGGCGGCCCGCCCCCTCGAGATAGAGGCAGCGAAGGGAGAGAGGAGAAAGAAAGAGGGAGAGAGCTCCCTCTCCCCCCTCCTCTCTCATGCGCAAAGACGAGAGAGCCTCTCTCCTCTCGGTCGCCTCGCTCTTACCCGGAGAGACTAGCGCGCGCCCTCCCTATGAGGGCCGTCAGTTCTCAATTAGGGAAAGAGGCAGAATTGAGATCTAACTTACGGTAATTGCTAGACGTTTCTGTATTTTCAACGGTGCGCGGGTGTTTGAAATTAATTTTGGAGCCTGCCGTATTTAGATGCTGGTATTGAGCACCCGTGCCCTCTGTGATGGGGAGGGAACGAGGAATGATAGGGGAAGAGGCGGTGGGCCAAATATCGAAAAAGTGCCGAATACTCGTTTTTTTTGCCATGGCAAATAATTAAATCAGTGCTAAACTTTCTTGTTCTATATATTTTTTGATATTTTTTTCAACTAGTAATTTGCATTTAATTGAGAAAGATTACTCCTCAAGAGTGAGTTTACTAACCTCTATTACCATAACTTATTACTAATTTTCTCCATGTCTTTCAGGTCAGAACTATTGACGCACCAAATGACATCAAAGAAGAACCATTGGAAATAAAGGAAGAGTCGATTAATCATTTCAATGAGGAGGAGCCAATTGCCGATGTGAGTTCTAAAGTTTAGGTTAACGCTTTTTTTATTATCCCGAGTTTGACTCTGATATTTTGTATCTCCTTACCGAATATCACACTAACCTTCTAAATGATACTGTTGCTTAGTATAGGACGTCATTCTAGTAGTGTTATTTTGCTCCCAGTATAACGCTCAATGAAATCCGCGATTTTCCAGGCTTTGGAAATGACAAAAATTTTGAAATAAAAATAACAAAGCTAGTTTAGGACTACAGTACTTTTTGCTTGGGTTCTAAGTCAAAAGCCGTGTAAGACCACAACTTGTCATTTTTAGTAATTCGCGCGCATATATTCATAATTTTCTGTTTGCGATTCCAGGCCGTTGTCTTTTCCTTCCGCTTAGGTGATAATACTGTACTCTCCCTCTCTCAGATGTTCTGTTCGACCACAGGAATATCTCGTCCACTCGATCAGTCTACCTCATCGGTCAAAAAAGAGATTCCTTCGAAAACAAAGGTGAATCCTTCGCCAAAGTTCGTGATTATTTCGATAATTTAACCGGTACGGTCCATTATTTTATCTGCAAAATAGTTGAAAAAATATAGTTAACTTTTAATTGTTGGTGACTATTTCATATTCGTTCCCCAGATGCAACGGCACATATGCATCGTGTGCAATCGTCTGTGTAGCATGAGTGGCATGCATATTTTCACCGCGAACTCCGAGAAACGCGCAATGTGGGTTGACGCTGTTCGTCAGACTCCCGAAGGACGGAAATCGCTGATGGAACTGCTGAATAAAAGGACGACAGGATCGTACTTGTGTGCAAGTCACTTCTCTCCGTCGGACTACAATCTCAGCTCAAAGCGTATCGTTCTCCGGTTCGATGCCGTCCCTTTCTTCGAGGTATCTGAGATCATCAGTTAAGAAATCTAAATTGCTAGTGTTTCTGAAAAAATTTCTTTTCTCCATTCTTTTTTTCTCCATTCTGTTAATTCAGATTTGTTGCAGTGTTAACATTTCAAGTTTGGATTTTTAATTTTGCTCTCTTTGTTTATAGTGATAGTTCGTTTATTCATTATTTATTCATAAGTTTCGTTACAAGGATTTTGAATATTTTACACGAAGGTGCTATGCTTCACTCGAATCGGACTCGTATGCGAAAACACGCGAGTGGTGCTAGCACTTACTGGGGTTGATGCACAGTTGGGAAAGGGCAAAGCACTTTCAACATTTTTAGCGATTTTTGTGGGAGGGGTTGGAATTAGCTCCGCCCTTTTTCTATCGCCTCGCTTTTCCCTCACTCTGTTGATAGCTTTCCAATCAATTCTAGAGCTGTAGGAGATGAGATATCATTAAACTGCCAGAAATATTATCAAACTTGGACCACAACGGTCAGGTTATGAATGTTTTAGAAGGCATATCTTTATTTTGGCATTGCTCGTTGTGGTCCTTACTTATATCGTTGTGGTCCTTACTTATGCGACCCTTTTTCGGTCTAATGCCTTTCTCTTTTAGGGAGAAAATGATTAGGGCATTTTAACACGTTTTTCTTTAAGGAGCCACCGCCGAGAGTGAAACCAAAAGGTGACACCGCCAGGAATGTGAAATCACTTTCGTGTGATTTGTGTGGAGAGCTTTCGGGTCCCTTCTTTCTCTCTCCAAGATACACCGGCGTCTCAAATTTCTTCAGCAAGCTGGTTGAGGTTTGCAAACACATCTTCCGAAAATTTTCCTCGACTTTTTTTTAAAATTTCGATTTAGCTGACTCCTGAGCAGCGTGCAAAAACCGAGATGTTCATTAAAAACATGAGTCAAGCTACTATTTGTTCGAGACACTTTGCAGAGACAAAGGCGACGGTTAGTCGTATATTATCGTAGAATTTGTCTTTTTGTTAACGAAAAAATTATAACCCTTTTCCTAAATAATGTTTGTTTCTTCAGATAACAACTTTTCAGTTGAATTCGTGTTTTAAGATAAAAAACGATCGACTTCGAGCTGAGAAGCAACTCATCGATGAAGAATCCCGTGTTGATGAGAAACCAATCGAAAGATAAGGGTTGAATGAGCCCGGTCCTTCCAGAAGTGGAAAGTAGATCTCGATTTATGAATCGTTTTTCTTATTTAATTGTTTCTTTGATAAAAATCTTCCTATGTTTTGGATGGTTCGATCGATGTTTCAGTCGTTAAATGATCGACTCTTGCTTATCTCTCCTGTCGACTGCTCAGACGGTTATGCAACGGTCATAATCTTTCCGTTGATATCCGTGCGCAACGTTTTTATTATGATCTTTATACAGCCCACGGATTCCTCTTCCTTCATTCTCCAGACATGTCGGGCGACTTCAGTGCAGCGGATGAAATCAAAGAGGAACTAGTGGAATTCAAGGATGAACCAGTCGATGCATTTACTGATATCAAGCAGGAAGAATCAGTTTGCCATGTGAGTCTTTTCCAAACTTCTAACATACTTAAAAACATATGTTTATGATCGGGAAACTTTCACAATTTTATTCACAAATATTCATATTCACACAGCATTTTTAGGTCTCTTCCTTTGATACAACGAGTGACATCAAAGAAGAACCAATGGAAATAAAGGACGATCCAATCGACGATTTCAAACAGGAAGAGCCGATTGGTGATGTGAGTCCATCAGTTCCAGTCAATACAATCTGATTGAAAATTGGTGATATCTTATGTTTTTAATCTCTGATTGCGAGTAACTAATGAACTTGTACAACAAAGGTGTAATCGTGCTCAATAGAAAGAGAGGAGCCAGAAGCAGTAATCTATAAAAATTACATCTTACCGTTTGAAGTTGACATTAAAAAAAAAAATTTTTCCTATGCTGGGTTGTTTAATTGCAGATACTCTGTCCATCCACAGAAAGTCGACCTCTTGTCCAGCCGGCTCCAATGGAAACTGCCCGCAGCAATCTGGCAAAGCCGTCGTTTGTGTGCTCGCATTGTGATAAAGTATTCAGCACAAACTATACTTTCAATCGTCATATGCGCACACATTCAGGTTAGAGTTTTTTTCGCTTAACATTCATTCATAGGCAATAAAAATAAAGTCATGATTAAAAATTTTAAATATATATATATATATATATTATATATATCACGTGTATCACGAGTCAGTGGATGAAAAACGGACCTCTCGGGAACATTTTCCAAAAAAGTGTCACCGTTCTCGCCTATATTTAGGTGGGAGAATACCCAGGAGATATACTTTCGAAAAATATAGGTCATTTGTCCCAGAACCGGCTTTTAGGAAATTAACCAGCAACGGAGGTGGTAAAGCGCTCAAAATGTGCGGAAAATTATTTCCTGCAACTTTTATGTTGAAAACTTTTCTGTGGAACAACAAATAAAAATTCTATTTTAGCAAAACTGAATTCAAAATCAGAAAATAATTGTTTTCACCATCACGCAGGAAACTTTCAATGGATTTTTGTTGCATAATATGAAAGAACAATCATTCATATTTATAGGAAAAATATTGGCGAAGGAAATATCGGTGCCTTCAAACTCGATATGCCGAGACAAACGTAGCCATATGATAAATATTCAGGATAAACTCAATCAATATCGCCCTAGTTTGCTTTACAGTAACAAATATTTATAATATAAGATGTTTCTGGGACAGATGAGTAAGTTTATGCTGAAAAACCCAAAGTTCGATCAAGTTTGAAAAATCGAATTTTCCATCCACAATTTATCTCTAGTTTGTGCATTAATAAATCCACTCGTTGAATACTACATCCAGAATGAAAAGGGATATTTTGTAGTAGATACCGAGTAGAGTTGATGTATAGTTAAATTGGCAGATTCATTGTTTTGCAACTCTTGAAATTTTCACTCAAATATGCTTCCACGGGAATGTCAAAACTAATACAAATCTGTTTTCAGCTGAAATTTAGTGGTTACACATCGGAATTGTGCATCTAAAATCATGAAAATATCTTCTCAGTCGGAAGCGTCGATAAATCTTTAAATCAATACACTTATAAACATATCACAAATTTCAATATCGAAAAAAATTCAATATATTTTATGCCCAATCAAATGATGTTATAGCTGAATTTTCAGACTAAAACGATATATTTTTGATTTTAGATGCACAATTCAGATGTGTAACCACTAAATTTCAGCTGAAAACAGATTTTTATTAGTTTTGACATTCCCGTGCAAGCATATTTGAGTGACAATTTCAAGAGATACAAAGCCAACAATCTGCCAATTTAACTATAGATCAACTCTACTCGGTATCTACTACAAAATATCCCTTTTCATTCTGGACGTAGTATTCAACGAGCGGATTTATTAATGCACAAACTTGAGATAAATTGTGGATGGAAAATTCGATTTTTCAAACTTGATCGAATTTTGGGTTTTTCAGCATAAACTTACTCATCTGTCCCAGAAACATCTTACATTATACATATTTGTTACTGTAAAGCAAACTAGGGCGACATTGATTGAGTTTATTCTGAATATTTATCATATGGCTACGTTTGTCTCGGCATATCGAGTTTGAAGGCACCGATATTTCCTTCGCCAATATTTTTCGTATAAATATGAATGATTGTTCTTTCATATTATGCAATAAAAATCCATTGAAAGCTTCCTGCGTGATGGTGAAAACAATTATTTTCTGATTTTGAATTCAGTTTTGCGGAAATAAAATTTGTATTTGTTGTTCCGGTGAAACCTTTTCAACATAAAAGTTGCAGGAAATAATTTTCCACACATTTTGAGCGCTTTACCACCTCCGTAGCTTGTCTCGAAGCTGGAATATAGCGTAGCCAGGTGCAAAACCGGAAATTTCCTAAAAGCCGGTTCTGGGACAAATGACCTATATTTTTCGAAAGCATCGCTCCTGGGTATTCTCCCACCGAAATATAGGCGAGAACGGTGACAAATTTTTGGAAAATGTTCCCACCCACCTCCACTGACTCGTGATACCTGTGATATATATTGTTTTACATTAGCTAACTTGTAAATTAGCAAAAGTTAATAACCCAGCTTTGTGTAAAATAAACACGAGAATGAACTCTCACCTGATGAGAAAATTTACACCAGTGATTTTGTTTTCAGGCGAGAAACCATTCTCGTGTCGTTACTGTACTGCTGCATTTGTTGATAAATCTGCTCATACTCGTCATATTCGCCAAGTTCATAAAGAGAAGGTATTACAAACCACGTAAATATGTGTAATTCTTAATTAATTTGTTGTTTGCCTTTCGTGATAAACTTTAATCGATAGGCATTAGCATGCTTTGCAGCTCTATGCGTGTATCACTTGTGGAGCTCAATTCAATATGCATGCTGATTTGAATGTGCACCTCTTGTCCAATCGTGGACATGTTGATCACCTGGAAAGCGGTTCGAATATTCTTAAGATATTTTTCGATGCATATATTTCTTTCGATTCGCCCAATAGATCCTTCAATCTATTAATTAAAAATTCATATATAAGGTAATTTTTAAAAATTATGAAATGGTATCTTGAATATGTACAGTGCGAAATTTCCAACTTCACCAACGGAAATGACCCAATTCGAAGGCTAATGCATCCAGCGGTTATTAACAGAGGAATTCTGAGAGAATTTGATAAGTCCGTACTAGGATAACCTAACCTACAGTGAGAAAAATTCCCTAGTGTACTTTTTCGCGTAGAATTCGAAAATCGAGCTTAGAGAGCCGTATCGTTGACCCCTGATTTTCTATGGCGCGCCTCAACGGCGGTGTCGGTTTTTGTAAATCATGAACGGCTGCTCCAAAATCTCATACATATATAGTAATGTTGAAAGATCTGGACGAGATAAGCATTTTTACTGTTGGAAGGGAAAGGCTAGCTCATCTGTGAATAAAGTTATGAACATTTGAATTCTAAAAATAATTTGGTAAAAAAAATGGGATGACCTAGAGTGAAATAAACTTTTTCATGGAATTAGTCGTCGAATTTCACCCCTGGGTGCAAAAAATGAAGAAATTTTAACATGGTGAATATTGTATTTTTTCGATCGAAATGCGACGGTTAGGCGATCAAGCGAAAATCGGTATTGTGAAATTTTACTATTTTCGGTCGAACTCATGTCGGATCCATTTCTTAAACATTTCTATATTTATTACTGTCTTATTACGTTGTTTATGTGTGATTTCATCTACTTTGCCTTCGTTTTACAAACATTCGGCCTCTAGATTCAGGTTCGTTCTGGGCGAGTTCCAATATGCTCATATTGGAGATGATTGTTTTGATAGATGGCTCCATATTAGTGCGTGCACCTCGTTTTGGAACTATGATCCGAGAAAGGTTGGAACTGCTTAGAGCCAGGAAGCCGAGGAGGAGGATACACACTCGCAAGATAGGATGGAGACGGGTGAAATCTCTCCGATTGACAGAAAGAAGGGATCCCTTTTCTCGTGCTCTTGTGGAGCGACATCCATTCGTCATGGGAATTTGTTGAACCATCTGGAATACGGAAAGCACCAGTCACATCTTTGGCAAGCCACATCTATTGACTTCTCCCAGCAGTTGTACGACAGGTGCCTCGAGGATCAGATTCAAGTGAAATCTCTCATTCCCATGCAAGACATGGCTGAGATGATTTACGACAAGTCAATTCCCACACTTCCTATGGGCTGGGCACTTCGATGCAGCAGGAAAATACTCGCCTCCCTGAGAAATACAGTCTTTGCTCAACGCTTTCTTCCTCATGAAGACGCAAGCCAAGCAGCGAGCTGAACCCGCCGAAGCATATCGTGCTATGGTCGCAGATCCATCGATTTCCATAGAAGATCGTCTCACTTTGGATGAGATCAAGAGATACATCAGTCGGTTGGTTGCCACTCCCATTACGAAGAAGAAGAATGATGTTGTTCGTGGAAAGATATCATTGGATATTGAGTAGGATGACGAGGACCAGGAGATCGTATGGACAATTACCTAGAAAGAAGAGTTTGGGGAGTGGGAGGTAGAGCCAGAATTCGATGAGGAGGAAGGAGATCAGCTATCGAATTATGCGGATTTTCTAACTGTTCATATTATAAAAAAATAAACGAAAATTTCAAGTATTGAGCTCTTCACCTCTTCACAACCAAAATTTTTTCATGAGATCAGTATATCCGTTATTTACATAACAACTTATTATCGTATTCTTCCTATGATGATCGGGAGTATGATTCCTTCCTAGACCAAGTCGATGCTGCCCTGCAGAGTGCGCCCAGAGGCTACACGCCAGTGTTGACGGGTGACTTCAACTGTAGAGTGTCGCAAGAGCCTGGTAATGAATCTCATATCGGTGCCTTCGCCTCTCAGTCCCCGAACTCACGCGGCCGCACTTTCACCGAGGCCTGCGTGAGAAACAACCTGCGCGTATGGAACACGTCCAGAAGAAAAGACACGGACGACTCTGGACTTGGCGGTCCCCCAATGGCTCGACGCTCTCCCAGATTGATTTCATCGCTGCCCCTCCTTCCGCGCGGGTTGTCAACTGTGGAGTAGTCGGAAAGTTCGAGTTCAACTCCGATCACCGCCTTGTCCGGATGTGTCTTTCCCTTCCCTGCAAGGCAAAGCAGAAACGTCGCAGGGAGCGTTACGATTTCGATCGGCGCGCTTATACTGCTGACTCTGCTCTACTCGGATCTCTTCCCCTTGCCCCCCCCCCTTCTCTCCTATGGAAGACTAGTATGCAATCGTCGCTTTCCCCCAGAACGAGGATACAAACAGATGGAGGAAAGACCACGTCCCACCCTGGATATTCCCCCTCTACTCGCCGTCTCATAGCAAGTCGCCACCTTCCCAGAGCAAACTCTCGCGATGCCCTCTCCTTCTCGATTTCCTGCGAGACTGCCCGTGCTGCTCTCTGCGATGACATTCGTCGGAGGAAAGAAACGCAAGCCAATAATGCAGCCATGATGGGAAGAAGCATCGTTCGTGCACAGAGAGATCTACACTCAATCCAGAAGCGTCTTCTCGTCCCCGATCCCATCTCTGGCGCGCTCTCCCAGCAAGCGACCACGAGGGGAGTCCAGCGCTTCTACAATACTCTATACACGTCCGTTGTCGTCCTCCCTCTTGCCGTTCCTCCCTCTGCCGAGCCCCTTCCACCCTTCTTGGCTGATGAGTGTCGTGACGCTCTTTCTTACCTCAAGTGTGGCCATTCCCCTGGTTCTGACAAGGTCCTTCCTGATATGCTCAGCCTATCACGTGAATTCCTGGCACAGCCATTGGCCGATCTTCTGAACCACCTTGTGACAGGTCATACTGTCCCCGAAGGCCTCGTTGAAGCTGTCGTCTCCTTACTGCACAAGAAAAGAGACACTGCGAACATCAGCAACTACAGGCCCATTTCCCTCCTGACAGTCACCCTGAAGAGTATCACTCGGGTGATCATGAAAAGAATCGAAGTGCCACTCGATGAGTCCGAGTCCCTCACGCAATCTGGATTCCGCAAGGGGCACTCGATTGTCGACAACTTACACGCCATTAAGCAGCTCGCAGAAAAGACGCATGAATACAGTATCCCCCTGCATCTTGGTTTTGTCGATTTCACCAAGGCCTTCGATACAGTTGAGTGGAGTGCCGTCTGGCAGGCTCTCTGGAAGGCAGGAGTGCACCCTACTCTCGTTCACCTTCTTCGGCGCCTCTATGAGTCGTCTTCGACCCTCATCAGAGTGAACGAATATGTGGTCCCCGTGCAAGTGAAGAGAGGAGTACGGCAGGCTGACACTCTGTCCCCACGTCTCATCAACTCTGTCCTCCGCCTCGCAATGGACTACATCGACTGGGAGGACTGCGGACTTCGGATTGATGGAAGACCTCTATGTCATCTGGAGTACGCCGATGATGTCGCTCTTATTGCCAAGAGCCGTCCCGAAATGGAGAAGATGCTAAGGAAGCTGGTAGAGGCCTGCTCTCGAGTCGGAAGTCAACGCTTCCAAGACAGTCCTCCTCACATCCTGCACCACCACTCGAACACCCATCGTAATCAACAATCAAGTGTTCTGCTTCGTTGATTCAGCCACCTATCTTGGCGGGAAGATCTCTCTTCCCCTTGATCCCTCTGCCGAACTGGAACACCGAATTCGATTGGGTTGGGCTGCATGGAGCAAGCTTTCTCATCTACTCGCCAGCCGCATTTTCCCCATGAAGACAAAGAGACGCCTCTTCGATAGCTGCGTCAAATCTACCGTACTCTACGGGAGTGAAACGTGGGCTCTGCGATCAAGTGACAAAGAGCGTCTTGACGTCACACTAAGGAAGATGGAAAGGAGAATGGTCGGAGTGCCTCTCAAGGACCGAATGAGGAATGAGAGACTGCGGGATATCACTGGAGTACGCGACTGGAATAAGGAGGCCCTCAAATGCAAAGCAAAATGGGCGCTGAAATTACGGGAGATGCGTGTCAACCACTAGACGCGTGCGACTACCGTATGGACGCCCTACAATCGTGCACGCCCTCAAGGCCATCCCAAGATTCGATGGCGTGATGACCTCAGGAGAGCCATTGGACCCCATTGGTGGAGCGCAGCCTATGAAGAATATGGTCCCATCCTCACCTGAACACTACTGCCTGATGTGATAAATAATAATAAATCGTATTAAATTAACCCCGGCGCGAAGCGCCGGAGCAAAATTTTTGCTGGGAGACGAGAAAATCCCACAATCGGAAATGTTCCTGAGAGGGTAGGGTATCGAGTACCGTTCAAACTTAAATCCAAGTATCCATCTTTTGGGGATCTTCTGCCGGAACGTAAGGGAAGCTAAATCCGCAATTTCAAGTCTTTATCGTAACCAGAAGTGCCTCAGGTTTCTTGGTAACCCGGATTTTTGAGTTTGAGGCGCGAGCATCGTAGAGAGACGTGCTATAGCTCATTCGATAGACCGTAGTAGATTGCCTCCCTACACTCTTTTCAGATTTCTAAAATTCCATCTGCAAAGGTTCGAAAAACGACTGCAAAGTTCGAAATTTAGAGCCCTTTGGCATTTCATCCACACTTTGGCCTGCCCAAGCTCTCAATGGAAACAATGGAAAATCCAAGTTCCCACCGACCTACAGTAGGCTAATATTGACATGGCGAATCCAATGAGCATAATTTCGAAACGATTGGCTTCCATCTGTAGTTACTGACGCCATTGAAACATTTTCCCGCGCAAATTTATCCCTCTGCCTCCTCCTCGTCTCTCCCTCCCCGCGCCTCCCTCTCAGATCAGGTCACAGGTCGTAAACGAGGCGAGTCGTTGCAAGTTGTCAACAATCTCTGGAAACGATATTCAAAGTTGAAGCTAGCACAAAACAAGTTCCATATTTGGAATCAGTATGTCAAATTACCCATTTCCGTATGGTTTGTTGGGGTCGAACGGACACTTTCAGTTTTGAACACTCTGGGTGAAGAGAGGGAGTTGAAAGCTTCCGACATGAGTTACTTTACCTTAGCCTACAGGTAACATATCTAATGAAGCGATATAACCATTCTAGAAGATGGTCTTCAATACATGGTTATTACTTTACCTTAGCCTACAGGTAACATATCTAATGAAGCGATATAACCATTCTAGAAGATGGCTATATATATTCAATACATGGTTAAGATGCAATAACCATGTATTGAAGACGACAAAACAAATCAATCGCTCCGCGCCAATAAAAGTCCCGAGATCCAACTTCCGTGGGAAGGTGGCGTATCCTGGCTTTGAAAGCAAAGTCAACAGCTGAGTGAATTTTGGCAAATATTAATTCAATAAAAGGAGTGAGATCATACTACAGCAATCAGTTCAATAAAAGTCCCGGGATTAACAGTCAAAATTCTCGCTATTTTAAGAATTTTACAATCCACACTGCCAGATCTGGAAACTTCAACACTCGAGAAATAAAGCGCGAATTGTGGCTGTTGATCCCGGGACTTTTATTGAACTGATTGTTGTAGTATGATCTCACGCCTTTTATTGAAGTGATATTTGCCAAAATTCACTCAGCTGTTGACTTTGCTTTCAAAGCTAGGATACGCCACCTTCCCACGGAAGGTGGATTGTATGTTTTTTCAGGATCTTTACACTTTATTTAAGATAAAATAATCAAGGAGCTGCGAGATATCAGCTACCCTAATAAAATGAAATGATACAGTTTGAAGCCTATCTATTCAGGTTATTAATTTTCTTGTCTAACTATTATAATTGCTAATTTTATTGAAACGAAAAATGAGGGATTTGAAGCGATAGTGCCACGAACCTGAATCTAGAGGCCGAATGTTTGTAAAACGAGGGCAAAGTAGATGAAATCACACATAAACAACGTAATAAGACAGTAATAAATATAAAAATGTTTCGCAATACCGATTTTCGCTTGATCGCCTAACCGACGCATTTCGAGCGAAAAAAAGAATATTCACCATTTTAAAATTTCTTCATTTTTTTGCACCTAAGGTGAAATTCGACGACGAATTCAATGAAAAAGTTTATTTCACTCTAGGTCATCCCATTTTTTTAAGAAAATTATTTTTAGAATTCAAATGGTCTTACCTTTATTCACTGATGAGCTAGCCTTTCCCTTCCAACAGTAAAAATTCTTATCTCGTCGAGATATTTCAACATTACTATATATGTGTGAGATTTTGGAGCAGCAATTCCACAAGCAGCATGATTTACAAAACCGACCTCGCCGTTGAAGCGCGCCATAGAAAATCAGGGGTCATCGATGCGGCTCTCTAAGGTCGAAAAAAAAACTACGCGAAAAAGTACCCCGAGGGAATGTTTTTTACTATAGGTTAGGTTTTCCTAGTACGGACACTACATGGAGAATCTCAATTCTCTCAGATTTCCTCTGATATATAAGGTTGATGCAAAAGTCTTGTGGTTTTTTGCTATTTCGCCTTCCATCTTCCTTTTAGTTTGATCGATGAACTTTCGGATATTGATTACTAATGAGGCCTTGGATACTCTTTCATATGCACACCCTACTAGCATTGCCCAATCAGAGAGGCGAGAATTGGATAACGTTAAATTTTACGAAATTCATCTGTCTCAAAAATGACACATTTCTCAATATTATTTTTCCTGTGAAGCACGAATGCTCAACTTCTGTTGGTTATATGATGCTCCAAACTTTACCCTGTAAAAATTTTTTCTCATGGATGCTGGAAGTTACAACCTTTCGAGAAATGAATTGATCTGTAAATGACTACATATTTCCTTTTCAAAAGTTCACTGCTCGTTTCAAAAGTTCACTGCTCGTTTTCGTTATCATGTAATTCGGTTTCAATTTACGTATGCGCCATGTCTAGCATATTTTCTGAAAGGGTATGCATACTACTTTTCAGACAACCATATGAATTTGCTTCATGCATTTTGCCTGCTAGTTGCCAGATGAATATATTGATGGCTAATTTTTGTACAAAATTTGCAACTAGTTAAATTATAATTGCAGCGTTGATTGCGAGATATGTGTGATTGAAATATGGGCAAATAAAGTTCAAGCATACCACTAAATAATGCTATGTTTGTTGGCCATTGGGATGCAAATAATGATATTTCAAAATAGGGTCACAAAAAACCACAGGACTTTTGCATAAACCTTATAGTTAAATTAAATTTCCCTATTCACTATTATTCTTCACAGGATGTTATTTTTCACAATCATATTATCAGGTCCCGCCTCTGGATACATCAAATGCTATCAACGAAGAACCCATGGAGTTCAAAGGTGAACCTTTCGACGAATTTGCGGACATCACGCAAGAAGAACCTTCTTACTATGTGAGTTTGGCATAATTGTGATAATTGCTATCCAAAAACATTTTGGAACAACATTTACAGTAGCGCTCAAAAGTATTGAAACGATTTGAATTTTTCATATAAATTTTTCTACCGTTGACTTAGCAAGTTCGATGTTGGGGCGCTATATACCAAACCAATAGAAGAATACGATGCGAATATTGCGTCATCACGTGCCTCTTAACTAATTGCGTAGTGATGACGCAATCGAATTTCACTTTTTCAAACAGGCTTTATTCTTACACAGATTTTTTCCTACTCGCCACACTTTCTGTGGTTGGAGTCATGCCCGAGGCCTACCCAGAAAAAAATTATGAGGTTGCTGCGCGACCGCACGTTTGCTGCAGCCTTGCTGCAAAAAGGGGGTCTGAAATTCAGATCTCGGCTTCTAGACCAGCTAGAGACTCGTTCAAAGCATTATGTTGTATATATGTGGTTCCCTACTTTTTAGATTGTTTGAATATCTTTCCTGTCTTCGGCGATCGTTTTTCGGAGGCACTTTCGAGTCCCCGGCCCGCTATTTTCGTCTGCGCTCTATCTCCAACTGTGCCCAGAGTTGTTCAAACATTTAAAAAAGTTGGGGATCAGTTCCCCAGAACAAGTTGGACTTGTACACACAATAACAAAAGTTTTCGTTAACTCTCCCGCAAACTTGTTATCGAAGGGTCATGCAATCAGGACCACGGTGCACCTCCGATAAACGATCGCCGAAGACAGAAAAGATATTCAAACAATATAAAAAGTGGGGAACCACATATATACAACATAATGAATATGACTAAGCAAAAACCAGATTTTTATATACAGTTCCTACGTAGTTATGAATCTCCAAAAAGTGGTATTGTGAAAAAGTGATTTTCCATGCCCTGAGGGCAAATTTTGGAATATCCTTTCCATATTCACAGGATCACCTGGATTCGCGATGAGGATCATTTTGGTGCTTTGAACGAGTCTCTAGCTGGTCTAGAAGCCGAGATCTGAATTTCAGACCCCCTTTTTGCAGCAAGGCTGCAGCAAACGTGCGGTCGCGCAGCAACCTCATAATTTTTTTCTGGGTAGGCCTCGGGCATGACTCCAACCACAGAAAGTGTGGCGAGTAGGAAAAAATCTATGTAAGAATAAAGCCTGTTTGAAAAAGTGAAATTCGATTGCGTCATCACTACGCAATTAGTTAAGAGGCACGTGATGACGCAATACTCGCATCGTGTTCTTCTATTGGTTTGGTATATAGCGCCCCAACATCGAACTTGCTAAGTCAACGGTAGAAAAAGTTATATGAAAAATTCAAAACGTTTCAATACTTTTGAGCGCTACTGTATTCGTATATATTTTTATTCTAGCAGATGAGCTCTCCATCCATAGAAACTTCTCTTCTTGCCAATCAGTCGGCACCCTCGGAAAATCTAATTAATAACACTGCTGAAACATCGTATGTGTGCTAGGAATGTGGCAAGAAATTAGCGAGCAAGAACACTCTCCACAATCATAAGCGCATTCATTCAGGTGAATCATTTTTGGCCACAGCTTCTGTTTCACTTCCTCTTGCGCTTCATCATGCACCTTCTCTAGTCTTCACTGAGGGGTTGTGTGACCGAAAAAACAGGGAAATATCTTGGAATGAGTAGGTGGAACAGTAGTTGGGAGTGGCATGAAATCCAATGTGCGACCTTTTGTTTTATACGTCATTTCAGCTGATTCCTAGAGTGAGAACTGTGGATCATGTGGTGACACTACGTAGATACAATTCCTTCTATGAAACAATTATATTTCTAAACATTCCTACACCGCTATTCCTGTTTTGGTGTAGCTTCTTGTTCGGGGGGAGTGAGAGACACTTAAATTCAAATCAGATGAGAAGCTCTTCGCATGTGCATATTGTGACTTGTCCTTCCGTCATCTTTCTACTCGAAACACCCATATTCGCCTCGTCCATAAGATTAAGATATTAGGTTGATGCAAAAGTTTCTCCCTATTTTAAATTTTTAACTTTCTCTGGCCATCTTTGCCTGACTGTAATTTCATCTTAACAGTAGCTGTGGACGTATTGGTAGATTACACTCGCTGGATAAATTCAATCGTTGAAAGCATAGTACGGGAATAAATAATGAAAATGTAAAAATCTCAAAATATTGCAATTTTTGTGTGCTTTTCTGAACCCTACCATTTGAACACATGCTAACAGTTTATTTTGCCCATCTGAAGAGTGATGCTACTCAAGTTGCTCTTCAAGAATATCATAAAATATCAAACCTTTAATAGGCGTTGAAAGGTGAGAATTATCACAATTGCTGATTTCGATGTTCAAATTTCATAATTTTGTTGTATAATACTGCTATGCACGAATAGCCTTCTCAAGTTTAAGGGCAATACTAAGACTGGCGAGCACGTCTTAGTATTGTCCACCACAATAGGGCTTACTGAGCCAACGGATAAACATTCGGGGCTATGAAATGTAATTCTGCAGAAATAAATTTCTTGTCAATATCCAAACAGAGGTTAATCTGAAGTGGGCATGACTGCACACAGATACTGCATTGCATCCACGAGCATGCCCAGTCATCACACTTTGCAATAGTATGTATGAATAACCCATATTTCTTTTCCCCATTTTGCCATAACCTTATAAATATTTAGTTTGAAAATCAATTTTGCGAAATTTGACGGATCACTGTATCGACGCTGCTAATTTTCGAGGACTGGGATACGGCTCGTTATAAAGAGTATTCATGCACCCTTTTATTGCAAAAGACCGTAAGAGAATTGATCTACCTTGGAGGTCAGGGGAATCAAAAATGTAAATTTCTAAACAAAGGGAGAAACTTTTGCATCAGCCTGATAAATTGATTATTTAAAGTAAATGTTTTTTTCCAATTTTTAAATGTTTCCTTTAAAGTTACCGGATGAGGAAAAAATTAACCCCCTATTTTTTGTGCTCCATCGAATAGCCGATGGCTGAATTAGTTGAGAATGAATATACAAAAATGGTAAAAATCAATAATAGCCTCAAGGGAAAGCCGGAAATGGTCAGCGTAATCCCGCGCTATCTCACTTTTGCATATTCTCTCGTACACGCGACGAGAACAGGGTCAGATCAGGGTTTCGTCCTCGTCCGGTAACTTTAACGAATAATATTCTTTTCTGTGTTCTAATTTATTCATATCCGGTCCATATCTTGGAGTGTTCATAATATTCTTTGCGAAAATCGACGTTAGTCACTTTAAAGTGTCACTAGAACAATCTGTTTATTTTTTCTCAAAATTGTTCTGCGATAAATTCTTCTGATAAATTATACCACTTCTTGTTTGATATCCAGCCGTTTAAGTATCGGCTCATGGTTACCTCATGCTTACTGTCCCACTTGAATCAATATTTTTTTAATATTATTCGCTTATTCCAGGTATGTCGAGTGACTACTTTGCAGCGGATGAGATCAAAGAGGAATCAATTGACGTCAAAGAGGAAGAGGTTGAGTTCAAGGAGGAACCAATCGATGAGTTCGACGAAATGAAGCAGGAAGAACCAGTGCTCAATGTGAGTTTTCGTGCGTCTTCTAGCAGAGTGTGCATTTTTATTGTATTATCACGCCTCTCATGAGAGAATCGAGCTGAGCGTGGGAATGGTGAAATTGGCTCTAACCGGTTTTGGCCATCCTAAGGCATGCCTGAATGCCCCCCCCCCCCCCCGAAGTCTCATTGTTCAGACTTCACTTTGAAGGTTCCTACACCGGGTCGCAATTCGGCATTACTCACTTCAAGGGCCGATGAATCGAAAACGGTGAAAGATATTGACCTCTGAGTGACCCCCACTCATTTTTGAGCTCTGTCGATCTATCTAAACCAATCTATCTGGATCCCATTTTGAACAGTGGTACACTCCAGGGCGTTTTTCTCAAAAATGTAGGTGCAGAAGCAGCTCAAATTTTCTTAGTGGATGCAGCTCGGCGAGACCTTTCAAATGAGAGGTTTGCCAACAAAATACGGACACTTGTGCGAGTTTCGCCATTTTTACGCTTATCGATAATTTGAAGGCACTAATTCCTCGCCCCACAGCGCGTTTTTGAGAGAGAAGAATTAAATTTTGCCCATTGTTCCTCACTCTCCCATTGTCCTCTCATTCCCAAAAAAACGCGCGGTGTGCGAGGAATGAGCGTCTTCAAATTATCGAACAGCGTAAAAGGGGCGAAACTCTTACCCAAGTGTCCGTATTTTGTTGGCAAACTTCTCATTTGAAAGGGCTCGCCGAGCTGTATTCACTCAGAAAATTTAAACTGCTTCTGCACCTACATTTTTGAGAATATTGACCTACAATGTACCGCCATTCCATACCGGATTCAGAGAAATTGGTTTAGATAGATCGATAGAGCTCAAAAAATTAGTGGGGGTCACTCAGAGGTCAATTTTACTCAATCTCTCACTGGTTTCGAGAATTCTGCCCCTGAAGTGCGTGATGTCAAATTGAGACCCGGTGTAGGAAGCTCCAAAATGAGGTATGCACAATAATACTTCGGGGGTCACTCAGGCATGCCTGATGATAGCCAAAACCGGTTAGAATTCAATTCACGATTTCCCTCTATTCCCATGAATGGCAAATTCAGCTCGATTCTCTCGTGAGAGGCGTGTTATATTGACATTTTCACGGAAATTTTTTGAAGAGATTTTGCGGTGCATCCTAGGGAACAAGGAGTGAACAGATGGAGGAGCCTAGTGCTCTCTTCCCCTCTCCCTACTCCACTCTCTCTAATCTCTCCCCTAGGATACAACGGTGTTATCAACATTCAAAAAAATGCTATTAGGTCACGCCTCTTGACACGCAGAATAAGATCGATGAAGAGACAATGGAATTCAAGGTAGAGCCTAATTTTGATGATATCGATCAGGAAAAACCAATTGCTGATGTGAGACTATTTTAATTATCCGACTGGTTTATTCACATAATATATATTTCGAAATAAGTGTTCCATTGAGTGCTATACATTTTATGTAGTCTTTTTATTTTCATCTTTTCTTTTCTCACTCTTTCCTATTTCGCTATATTGTGAGAATGTTAATTAGAATAAGCAAATATGCGAATAACCTGTGAGAACCTTGTTAGGTGGGAATTCATTCAATAAGTTCTCTTTTAATTATAATTCATTTTGCAACCACGCTTATTTAATATTTCCGTATTAAGGTCTCTGAACAGCAATCATCTGTTCTTATCGGCAAAGAAGTGAAGAAGGATGGAATGGAAGAGGATGAACCAGGCCAAGATCAATATCGTTTTTTCCCTCGAAAACATTGACAATTTCAGGTCCTTCATCTGCTTTTACCTCAACCTCTCATAATTGATAACTGTCTAGTATTGCCTAAAAATTTCGTTTCAGTTAGCATCGAATGAAGAAAAACAAAATACTTTTTGTCAAATATATTTGTGTTTCCCATCGATAATCTAGCCCGATTTACCATGAGGTTTAATCTATTGGTGATAAAATATTTCACATATCTAGCCATTGTTGTTCGATTTTCCAGTCGTTGCACTGTCGACTCGAGTATACCTCATATATCTTTTTGTTGTGATGCGCCGATCCAATTGCTTGCAGGCTTACTTTTTATTATTCGTTTATCCGAGGCCTTTCGAGTGACTACAATACAGCGGATGAGATAAAAGAAGAACCGATGGTACTCAAGGAGGAACCAATCGATGAGTTCGATGAAATCAAGCAGGAAGAAGCAGTGCTCAATGTGAGTTTTTATATTTGTCAGAATTATATAGTTTTCAATTTGTGTCAATAATAAACATTTTGTGTAAAATAAATCATGCTGGAATTACGTTTACGAACGTTGAGTATTTCTACATTTTCCAAATTGTTCTAGATCTGTACTATTGACGCACCGAATGACATCAAAGAAGAATCATTAGAAATAAAGGTTGAGCCAATCGACGATTACAACCAGGAAGAACCAATTGCCGATGTGAGTTCTTCAGTTCAGGTTACTGTGAAAATAGAATGCGTAGCAACGTGGTGTACATGATAAACTTCTTAAAGTACTACAATATTCGCGGAACGGGAAAATATTTAGCCGTGAATATTTTCCCGTTCCGCGAATATTGTAGTACTTTAAGAAGTTCATCATGTTCACCACATTGCTACGCATTCTATTCTCTAAGTAGCACCTGTAGGTGACGCTCAATTTTTTTGTTTATTCGTATTTTTGAATTCCCACTTTCATTATGTCTTATAGACTCTATATGTTGAAGTATATTAACGTGAGCTATTGATATTCTGTCAGGTTTATTGCCCATCCACGGGAATATCTCGTCCACTCGATCAGTCTACCTCATCGATCACCAAGGAGATTCCATCGAAAACAAAGGTGAACCCGTCGCCGAAGTTTTGAATAGTTCGACAATTTAACGGTCCATTATCTCCTCAAATTATTTTAAAAAATATAGTTCACTTTTAATTGTTGGTGACGCTATTTCATATTCGTTCCCCAGATGCAACGGCACGTATGCGTCGTGTGTCATCGTCTGTGCAGCATGAGCGATATGCATATTTTCACCGCGAGTCCCAAGAAACGCGCCACGTGGGTTGACGCTGTTCGTCAGACTCCCGAAGGACGGAAATCGCTGATGGAACTGCTGAGTAAAAGGACGACAGGATCGTACATGTGTGCAAGTCACTTCTCTCCATCGGACTACAATCTCAGCTCAAAGCGTATCGTTCTCCGATTCGATGCCGTCCCTTTCTTTAAGGTATGCATATGAGCTTGTCAATTGAGAAATCTCAATTTAAACGAGGTGAAAAGAAAGAGTGCGCTACAAATTTTCCATACAAACTTCCGACTGCAGAACCTGATTGGGTAAACTCTTTTCATACTACCGAACGAGTACAGAGGTCTCTCGTGGCACATCCGAGTGAAATGAAGAAACTTGCGCGAAAGTCACTTCTCCCACATTCGACAGCATGCATTGTGATTACGGGGCTCTTCTTCGACTTCATGCCGTTCCTTTTGGGGAGAACAATGATTATGACACTAACATTTGCATATTTAAGGAAGCCCCTCCAAGAAAGGAACCGAAACGTGCAAAAACTGAGATTTTCATTAAGAACAAGAGCCAAGCAACTATTTGTTCGAGATACTGTGCAGACACAAAGACCACTGTGAGTCGTATATTACCGAGGAATTTGTATTCTTATTTAGGAAATATCTAATAATATATTTCCTAAATATTGGTGCATTATAGGACTCGTCCCCCCGGAAAGCCTCGCGCGCGATGGAGAGACGACCTATCCCGAGCTATTGGCAGCCATTGGTGGAGTGCAACTTATGAAGACTACCGACCTATCATCTTCTGAGCGTTTCCGCCTGATAAGATAAATTGATTGATTGATTGATTGGTGCATTCTTAAGACGACATCCTCTGAGTGCATCCGTGATCTTAATTCGGGCAGAAAGATAAACGACGATCGATTCCGAGCTGAGAAGACTCTTGTCGTAGGATTTTCCATTTATCCGCGAAATATTTATTAAAATTCATGAGTGATCGTAATTTCTATATGTCGGCATCGCTCGTTATGGTCCCTACCTATACGAAATTTCTTCGATCTAATGCCGTTCTTTTTTGGGAAAATTATTAAGACATGCTAAATTTTTAAACTTTAAGCAAGCCCCTCCAACAAAGAAAGCGAAACGAGACATAACCAAGAATGTGAAATCACTTTTCTGTGATTTGTGTGGAGAACTTGCGAATCCTCTCTTTCTCTCCCCAAGATACGCGGGCGTCTCAAATTTCTTCAGCAAGCTGGTTGAGGTACCCACTTAATACGCCCGATATATATAATTAATTTATTCAGTTGACTCCTGAGCAGCGTGCCAAAACTGAGATTTTCATCAAGAACATTAGCCAAGCTACTATCTGTTCGAGACACTTTGCAGACACAAAGGCGACGGTGAGTCGTATATTATCGTAGAATTTGTATTTTTGTTAGCGAAAAAATTATAACCCTTTTCCTAAATAATGTTTGTTTCTTCAGATAACAACTTTTCAGTTGAATTCGTGTTTTAAGATAAAAAACGATCGACTTCGAGCTGAGAAGCAACTCATCGATGAAGAATCCCGTGTTGATGAGAAACCAATCGAAAGATAAGGGTTGAATGAGCCCGGTCCTTCCAGAAGTGGAAAGTAGATTTATGTATCTCGATTTATGAATTGTTTTTTTCTTATTTAATTGTTTCTTTGATAAAAATCTTGTTTTGGATGGTTCGATCGATGTTTCAGTCGTTAAATGATCGACTCTTGCTTATCTCTCCTGTCCACTGCTCATACATTTACGCAACGGTTATAAACTTCCCGTTGATATCCGTGTGCAACGTTTTTATTACTGTGAGAATAGAATGCGTAGCAACGTGGTGTAAATCCCCGTGTTTGTTCATTTCTCGTGTTGAGTGGTCGACTCGCCTTTTCCTCCTCTCTATGCCCTCCTCCCCGCCCCCTATGGCGTCTCAGGAGTCCGTAGACCGCCTCACCGAACTCGTTATGAGTCTCCACGACAAGCTAGACAAGTATGGAGTTTCCCTTTCGAACCTTCCCGCCTCCCTCTCCACTTCTATCGCTGCCCCGCCCTCGATCGGCAACTGCACGTATGCCTCGGTTGTACGCGCCCTAGCTGATTCGGACAAGATAAGAAGCAAGTCGCAGAGAGCTGTTCTGGTTGGTTCTACTGAGAAATCCACACCTCAGGAAACCGCCGCGCACGATGAATCTACCCTCAAGAACATCATTAATGTGACGAATGATTCCGAGCTTAAGGAAGCTTACGACAAAGGTCAAATCACCCATCATCGCTTTCCTGAAAACAAGCCTCCCGGAAAGCGTATAATCAAGTACTCCCTTCCATCGACAATCCTCCGTGATCGTCTCCTAACTGGAATCCGCTCGGTTGCTCGCCCTTCCTTCTTCGAGCCGTCCATGTTTGTAAGGAGGGATCTCATGCCCTCTGAACTGGAGCAAGAACGTAACGCTCGTGACGAAGCTCGCAAGCGTAATATCGAAGCAAATTGCCTCAAATGGGGAGTTCGTGACTGTGAGTTGATTCAATTCCGTGGTCCGAACTTCCGCCCTCTCCCCTCTCACTACCGTAATACTCAAGATAAGAAGGAACTCCCGAAAGGACAGACAAATACCACGATCCCGCAATCCAATTCATCAACTGTCGAACCATCGAAAGCACTTACCGATCGACCGATGCCTCATGTTTCTACTCGCAACAATAAGACGAAAGTAGCCGAAGAAGCCCCTTCTCAAACTGGTTCAGGTGGTACGACGGTGGAGGACAAACGAGCACCCTCTCTCTTCTAGGGATTATGTGGCAGCGCCGTGAGTCCTACCCTACCCTATCTTTCTAGAACCCTCTTAAATTGTGCCCCTCCTAACGGCTCCAAATCTAGTCAAAATCTTTCCTTACTTTTTGCTAATTGCCGGAGTGTTAGGAACGTTATAGATACCATAACCCTCCTACTTTTGCATCGTAATCTTGACATTCTTGCACTCACCGAAACTTGGCTTAGCGATGCGGATAGCGATGCTCTTCTGTTGAGAGACCTAAGTGTCTACTTTATATTCCGATCCGATCGCGTTGATTCTAGAGGTGGTGGAGTACTTATCTATGCGCACTCTAAACTACTCCCTATCTTTGTGTCTTCCTTAATCATACCTGGCTACGAGTGCATTACTATTGATATTTACTCCAATTCTCCATCAATTCATACTAATTCCCTCAGAATCATTACTGTCTATCGAGCACCTAATTCCCCACTCTCTTCAAATCTCCCTTTCTTAGATTACCTGAATCTGGCAACTAGCTGCCAGCACCCTTCTTTAATAATTGGTGACTTTAACTATCCATCTATAGATTGGTACACCTATTCTTCGTCCACTTCTTCCACAACTCCTTTCTTAGATCTTATAACTACAAAAAGCTTCAACCAATACATTGACTTTCCTACCAGAGGGAAAAATATACTTGATCTTGCACTCTGCAATTCTCCCATTATTAAATCTGCAAAGCCTGACATCCCCCTTTCTGACCATGTCAGTATCTCTTTATCTATTACGTTCGAGACCTCTCTGGGTTCCAATTCTAAACCTTCTAGAAATTATCACCTAGCCAATTGGGACATGATAAATAACCATATTGCAATGCATAATTGGACGATTGCTCTCTCTAACATGACTGCTACCGAAGCATACAAATATTTTAGCGAATTTTTAAACTCCATTCTAGATGCTTATGTTCCTCTCAAAACTGTGAAAACATCCTCTGGTTATCCGAAACATTTGAGTAAATTGCACGATAGGTTACAGCAGTTACATGAGCGTGCACCTAATAGCGATGCTACTCACTCCCTACGAGTGAGGTTTAAAAAGGCTCTAAAAAGTTTCGAGATAAAGCGTGAAAGCAATGCCATAAGTTCTAATAATTCTAACCTTTTCTTCCAATTTTGTAAATCCCGATTCAAGGTAAACACATCGTCTCTCCCTGGGATTACTGACACTTGCGGAAATGCCCTCTTAACCGATAAGGATAAGGCAACTGCTTTTTCAAAATTCTTTTCCAGGGTCCAAACTCCCCCTAAGACTTCTCCACCTCTTACGCTTCCTCTCCCTGATTCCTCATTTGACCTCCCCTTCATTCCAATTGGTGACATTCTTATTGCCATTTCACAATTGGTTCCTAAAATAAATGGTTCTCCTGATAATATTCCAAATTTGGTCTTCACCAAATGCAAATTTTCAATCGCCAGTCCCCTCTCCATCATTTTTAATATTTCACTTACTTCTGGTATTGCTCCCTCCCAGTGGAAAATTGCTCATGTCAAGCCAATTCCTAAAAAGGCCGGCAATGCAGAAATCTCAAATTATCGCCCTATCTCCCTCACAATCACCGCCTCTAAAATTTTTGAAAAAATTCTAATTAATGAGTTAACAACCTATCTAGATACACATTCTTTGCTAGATGTGCGCCAAGCTGGGTTCCGTAAACATAGAAGCACTACAACTTCCCTTTGCGAAACTCTTTCGTTCTATACTCTGTATTTGAGTCGTAAGAAATCAGTAGATACCATATTTTTCGACTATCAAAAGGCATTTGACTCTATTGATTTAAGGTTTCTCATGCATAAGCTTTCCTCTCTGGGTGTCTCTAAACATATTGTAAACTGGTTCGAGTCATATCTCCTTGGAAGATCTCAACGTGTCTTTATTGGTAATCATCTATCCCCTCCCTCTCCTATTATATCTGGGGTCCCCCAGGGCTCAGCAATTGGCCCATTGTTGTTTATCATATACGTTAATGATTTGGGCAAATGCATTCCTCCTACGGTTAAATATAACATATTCGCTGATGATCTTAAAATATACGCAACTGTTCCTGATAATAGTGCTGATCTCCAAAAAGCTATTACTAGTATAGAGCAGTGGACTACTCAGTGGAACATGACTATCAGTGTTCCTAAGTGTACTGTACTCCATCTTGGCCGCCTTAAAAATAGATCGCAATATGTCCTAAATGGTAATATCATCTCCCCAAAAGAACAAGTTCGCGACCTAGGTGTTTTCTTCTCTAGCAACTTGCACTTTGGCCATCATATTGCTCAAATAACTAGAAAAGCCAGGTCCATGTGCAATCTTTTACTTCGATCTTTCCTCACAACCTCGGCTGATATATTGCTTAAGGCATACAAAATTTACATTCGCCCTCTTCTTGAGTCCTCAACCATAATTTGGAATCCTATTGCTATTGGTTTGGTTAATCAAATCGAATCTGTGCAGCGCGAATTCACTAGACGTGTTCTGGGCCGATCTAAATTGCCTTACCTGACTTACCCTGATAGGCTTAAGCACTTCCAAATAGAGACACTTGAATATCGACGTTCTTTGAACGATATTTACTTCCTGTATGACTCATTGCATGACTATGTTCTCCTCGACACCTCTAGTCTCTATTCGATTGCTCCTCTCACTCGTAGTCTCCGTGCCTCTCACAGTCTGCGCATAGCTCTACCATTCGTTAGTCCATCTTCCATAACTTCTTGTGCCACTCGTTCACTAACGCTCTGGAATTCCCTTCCCAACCAAATAGTTACCATGCCCCGTATCCCTTTCCGTCGCCTTATGAAAAACTCTCCCATGAATGTCCTCCACTCTTCCAACATAAGAATGTAACACGGACTGCCACACAATCCCCACCCACACGCTCGCCCGAGCCCAAAATACCACCTGATCTCCCTTCTTCGACGCCTTCAAGGCATAATCTCTCTCCTACCCTGATGGTGAATAAAGTATAGGTATAAGTATAAGTATAAATGGTAAACTTCTTAAAGTATTACAATATTCGCGGAACGGGAAAATATTTAGCTGCGAATATTTTCCCGTTCCGTGAATATAGTAGTACTTTAAGACGTTTATCATGTACACCACGTTGCTACGCATTCTATTCTCACAGTAATATCTTTATATAGCCCACGAATTCCTCTTCCTTCATTCTCCAGACATGCCGGGTGACTACTGTGCGGCGGATGAGATCAAAGAGGAACTTTTGGAATTCAAGGATGAAGAAATTGATGAATTTGCTGACATAAAGCAGGAAGAATCAGTTCTCGATGTGAGTCTTCGCGCGAGACCTCTTGCATAATTAAAATATATTTTCCTTCGTTAAATTTTCACGAGAATTCTTCATGGAATATTTGCTCTCATAAATTTGTATCAGGTACCTCTTCCGGATACATTTCACGCGATCAAAGAAGAACCATTTGAGTATAAAGATGAACCTTTCGGCTTTTTCATGGACATCAAGGAAGAAGAGCCTATTGGCAATGTGAGTTGGGCACAATTTCGAACATTGCTAACCAGAAACGTTTAACTGTAAACACTCAAGCATTTTTGTTACTATTATTATGAATTTTCATGGGTTCTTCATTTTTCTGATTGGTATATGAAGCCGTTCGCCTAAGAATCGAACACGGTCTGGCACAGCGATTTTTTTGAAAATTTGAAAATTTGAAAATTGGGGTTTTCTCAAGGGTGCTGATCATCATGGCCAGCTTCATTTTGCGTCATTGTGATCTGTTGGGCCAGGCTGCATGTAGGCTGCACCTATATTTGTGTGCATAACTCCGGAGCCGAATGAGCAATTTATTTGAAAATTGTGCCGAAGAAAAATAAGATACCTGTGACCACGTCAAGGTTAAATTTGCATATTTTATCTTCTGTAAACTTAAGAAAATTCTATTTTCGAATATATGGTAAAAGTCAAAAACGAGAACTACACAGTGAAATGCGTCGTGTTCTGAGGATCATTTTTCATATGCATGGTTGGGAGTTTCAGCTCATCGTTTTTTTGCTATATGCCCTTAACTGATTCATTTCAATGAGCTTCTCATCACACTGGACCGCGCAGGGTGCGCAGAGTGCGACGAATGATAATGAGTTTCACTCCCACTTGTTATTTGAGAAGTCTGTAAAAGCAAGAATAACTAGTGGGAGTGAAACACATTCTCATTCGTCACTCTCTGCGCACCCTGAGCGGTCCAGTGTGATGAGAATGAATCAGTTCAGGACATGTATCAAAAAATCGATGAGCTGAAACCCCCAACTATACGAAAAATGATCCTCAGAATACGGCGCATTTCAAGGTGTAGTTCTCGTTTTTGGCTTTTACCTTATATTCGAGAATCGAATTTTCTTATGTTTCATAAAATTAAATATGCAAATTTAACCTTGACGTGGTCACAGGTATCTTATTTTTCTTCCGTACAATTTTCAAATAAATTGCTCAATCGGCTCCGGAGTTATGCACACAAATCTAGGTGCAGCCTACATGCAGCCTGGCCCAACCAATCGAGTTGACGCAAAATGAAGTTGACCATTATGATCAGCACAATTGAGAACCCAAATTCTCAAATTTTCGAAAAATCGATGTGCCAGACCCATTGGGACATTGTTTGATTCTTAGGCGAACGTCTTCATATATTTATATTCTTTCAGATGATTTCCCCATACACTGAAACTTCATTTCCTCGCAATCTGTCGACTTCCATGGAAATTCCCTGCATTGATATTGCTGAAAGTTCGTATGTGTGATAGGAGTGTGGCAAGAAAATAGCCACCAGGCCTTTCGGCACTTTCATAGAAACGTACCAAGCACCGCCCTCCCTGTCCTCTTCGCATTATCAAGTTGACTAGAACTTGTCTTGCACTGCTTAGACTTGAAACAATGGTACTTAAAGTTTTGCTTAGGCTTCTTAGGCACGGATTTCGGTTTACTTAATTCTAAGTACCCTAACAAAGTCGATGGTGCCAAGAAGGCGGGGGCATGTTAGACTTATATGAAAGTTCCGATAGACCACATCGATTAGGAAATTAATATGTGGAGCCAATACTCAGAAACATCTGCTAGGAGTGAGAAACCCTCTAGATGGATTGGTAGGTGCAAAAGTCTTCGACTCGCATCTTTCTACTTCTGCACGCTCTCCTGTTCTCTGATGGTTAGAGAAAAGCGAAAGAGAGTGCAGGAAGAGGGAATCGAGGGATACCGCCTCTATTGGCATACATCCGTGCTTTTGTTCGGGGCACTTGTGTAGTATTTACATAAAAATACATGTTAAATATAATTAAAATACATCGAATCAGGAGAGAAGATCTTCATATGTGAATATTGTGATATGCCCTTTCGTGATAATTCATATCGACGGAAACATATTCGCTTCGTCCATAAGATTAAGGTGAATTGATTATTTCAAATGAGTATTTCTTTATAATAATGATCTTCGCTAAATTATTTAAATATATCTAAACCTTTGGTATATCTATACTTGCTTAATATATGGCATACGATTATATTGATTTCAGTTATGACATATACAAAAATTCAGCTCTATTCTTGTCTTGCATGCGGTGAACAATTCGATCTGAAGACTCAATTGAACAAGCATATGTTTTACTGTAAACATCGTCCTCAATACGTGGTAAGTGTTTGGATGAGAATTTGAAAGTGATAAATCACCTTTTCGCGAAGGTTATTTAGGATGTATAGTAGAGATGGGGATATGGAAGTATACGTCTGTGAAACAACTGTCTTAGTGAAGAGGGATGATGTCACAACAGAAAATAAGTAACTCGTTCTCAATGTTTTTGCAGAACACTGGAGTGAAGCAGAATGGATTGCTGACTAAGAATTCCAATCACAGGAAGATTGGAAATCATGATAAAATTGAAGCGACGAATAAACTGTCAAAGGTAGTGTTGATAGATTTTTGATGATCTATCTAGTGAGGTCGCAGCCCCCCCCCCCCCAACCTCTAATAGAGGGGAGGGGGGGTCGATGTGCCCGCGACGCTTTTGCGGAACCCGTAACTCTTTCCCTCCCAATTCGGGTCCCGCATAGCCTAGTTTGAATTATGTTTTCTCCCTAATAATTTTCGATATTTTTTTTGTCAGGTAAAACTCCAAAAATGCGTCGTCTGCAATCAATTGGGAAATCGAGAAAAAATGTATCAATTCACTACGAATTGTGTCAAACTCTTATCATGGGTGAACGCTGTTCGCTCAACAGCTGAAGAACGGATTTCACTACTCAAAGTGGTGAATAACAAAGCGTTCATATCGTTCTTGTGTCCAAGCCACTTCTCGCCATCTGACTACATTCAGTGTGCTAATCGATCCATTCTTCGACCCGATGCCATTCCCTTCTTTGATGTAAGCGATAAGAAAATACTATTTTTCGCTTTTCATTGCGAATAATCAATATTTTAGCAATTGATGTGATTTTTCTATTTCAGGTGAATACCGCGCAGCCTTCTCAATCTGAAAGATTCATCACGTGTAGGCGTCAAGAAGATAACTGCTCGAGAAACATTGCGAAGGAAACGGTGAGTCAAAATTTATAGTAGGGTTTTTATTTTTTATTTGTAAAATTTACTATAAATATTAACAAATTATTTCTGTATTCTTAATGTTACATAATATGAGTACCGCCGTGATTTCAATTCGTGCATTAAGATAAACAATGGTCGATTCCCAGCTGAGAATACTGTCGTCGCTAAGGGGTCCCATATTGATAAGACAATCGGAGAAGAACCTATTGATGAGCCCGGTCCTTCCAGAAGTTGGAAGTAGATTTATGTTTCCGCAATGAATTGTTCTCTTATTTAATTGTTCCTTCGATAAAAAAACTACCACTGTTTTGAATGTTTCTTTCGATATTTATGTCAGTCGTTAAATTATCGACTCGTTATTATTTCACCTTTCGACTGTTCATACACAGATTCAGTGCTCAGAATGGTGCCGTTGATATATGCGCACACCATTGTAATTAAACATATTTCTTTATGCCAGGTATGTCAAGAGACTACTGTACAGATGATATCAAAGAGGAGCCAATAGAGTTCAATGAGGATCCATTCGATGAGTTCGGTGAAATCAAGCAAGAAGAACCAGTTCTCAATGTGAGTTTGTTCACATAATTACTTTATTTCTAAACAAATAAAATTAACAAAAAATGTATTTGTTTGTTAATAGTATTTAATTTCCAGTTTATGCTATATAGGAGTAGCATTTTGATTAAAGTGGAATTATAAATAATAATATTAAAAATTTATAGTAAAATAGGATTGTTATTTAAATCAGTATACTAGCTAGAGCAAATATTATTTTAGATGACTACTAGTGACGCACCAAATGACATACAAGAAGAACGAATGGAAATAAAGGACGATTTCAAAGATGAGGAATATATTGCCGATGTGAGTTCTTCAGTTAAGATTAACGCAAATCTGATTTTTAATCCGTTTGACCTTCATTCGATATTTTAATACTAAAAGCCACCTTATCACAAAGACCTTCTGAAGAAAATATTTAACGTAGAATTGGAGATCTTTCGAATTGTATTGTTCTTTTAGATGTACTGTCCATCCACCGGAATATCTCGTCCATTCGATCAGTCTACCTCATCGATCAACAGCGAGATTCCATTGAAAACAAAGGTGAATACGCCGTCGAAGTTAAATATATTTATGATTACCTAAATAATTCGAGCTGCACGCTGCAAAACACAAATTAGCATCTAAATTGTATGAGATACTATTCCTTATTTTTTAACGCCAGGTCCGGCGTTACAACTGTGTCGTTTGCCATCGACTGTGCAGCCAGACCGACATGCACACTTTCACTGCGAATCCCAAGAAACGCGAAGTATGGGTGAACGCAGTTCGTCAGACGTCCGAAGGACGGAGATTCCTGATGGCACTACTGAATGCAAGGACAAGGTCGCACCTGTGTGCTAGCCACTTCTCGCCTTGCGACTACCAGGAAGCCTCAAAGAGGAAAAATTGGTCTACAGTGATAATATCAAGCCGGAACAGCCTATTTCAGATGTAAGCCTAAGTTTACGTGAATTCATGCTACTTTCTACACGAATAGTTGTTTTCTTATGAATAATTTCTGGCTTGTTTAAAGATGTACCGTCCTTCCACTGGAACCTCTCGCTTAATGTATCAGACGAGGTTTTCTCGTGAGAAAATGAATGTTGCTGAATTACTCTGTGCCGAAGTCAATAACCATGCTCCAAAAACATCCGTATGTCTAATTCTGACATTGATGCTGATATTTGTTCAAATATTTATTAGATACTATTCTTTATATGATACATAGTAATGTAATCATTATTTATCTTTTCTGAGCTATGGCGCAAAGAAGCAGATGTACTGTCCATCCACGGGAAATATTTTTTCTCATGACGAAATGAAAGCTGCTAAATTGCTCTGTGCTGAAGTGGATGAACTTGAAGCAAGAAGATCGGTATGCCCATTAATTATAAAAATGTGTTTAAATACTAATATTTTTTCGACCGATAAATCGTCTATTTCAGCAGGCGCATTGGCGTGAGTGTTTCGTATGCAACCGTGCTTACTTGGAGTCGGAGATGCACGAATTCACTCCGAACGCGAATAAAACCCGTATCTGGGTAGATGCAGTTCGGTCAACAGAGGAGGGACGGAGATTTATCACGGAAAAGCTGAACGGTGCGAGGAAGTCGTTCGTGTGTGAGAACCATTTCTCCTCGTCCGACTTTATCTGCACTGCACCTAATCGAAAACGACTCCTACAGAATGCAGTTCCATCACAAGGGGTTAGCGTGTTTAGACTGTAACATTATACGTTTTCTTGAACTAGTAATTTAAATATTCGGAATATTCTCAATGTTTCATGATTGAACGTAAAAAAATGTCTCACAGAAATACAGTAGCGCCGGAAAGTATTGATACCTTTTGTAATGTTTGTTATAATTTTTGCGCCAATTAATTTAGCAATTTGGATGTTGTGGTACTACATACCAAATCCATCGAGGAATACGATGTGAGTATTGCGTGATATGTTGCATCATCACTGATTGCGTAGTGATGACGCATTCGAATTTCACTTTTTCTAACAGGCTTTATTCTTACATAGATTTTTTCCTACTCGCCAAACTTTCTGTGGTTGGAGTCATGCCCAAGGCCTACCCAGAAAAAAAAATTGAGGTTGCTGCGCGACCGCACGTTTGCTGCAGCCTTGCTGCAAAAAGGGGATCTGAAACTCAGATCTCGGCTTCTTGACCAGCTAGAGACTCGTTCAAAGAACCAAAATGATCCTCATTGCGATCCCAGATGATCCTGTTAATATGGAAATTATATTCCAAAATTTGCCCTCAGGGCATGGAAAAATCACTTTTTCACATGACCACTTTTTGGAGATTCATAATTATGTATGAACTTTTTGCTTAATCATGTTCACAATGTTATAGTTATATGATTCCCAACTTTTTAGAGTGTTTGGATATCTTTCCTGTTCGCGGCGGTCGTGTTTCAGAGGTGAACCGTGGTCCTGATTGCATCACCCTTCGAAAACATGTTTGTGGGAGAGTTAAGGAAAACTCATGTCATTGTGTGTACAAGTCCAACATGTCCTGGATAACTGATCCCCAACCTTTTGAAATGTTTTAACAACTTTGGGCATAGTTGGAGATTGAGCGCAGACGAAAATAGCGGGCCGGGAACACGAAAGTGCCTCCGAAAAACAATCGCCGCGGGCAGGAAAGATATCCAAACAATCTAAAAAGTTGGGAATCATATCTTTAGGACATTGTGAACATGACTAAGCAAAAACAAGATTTTTATATGCAGTTCCTACAGAGTTAGGAATCTCCAAAAAGTGGTCATGTGGAAAAGTGATTTTTTCATGCCCTGAGGGCAAATATAGATCGATCGTTTTCATATTCTCAGGATAATCGGGAATTGTGATGACGATCATTTTGATGCTTTGAACGAGTCTCTAGCTAGTCTAGAAGCCGATTTCTGAATTTGCGACCACGTTTTTGCAGCAAGGCTGCAGCAACTGTGCGACCGAGCATCAGCTTCAAATTTTTATTCTGGATAGGCCTCGGTCCACTCTCCAACGTCAGAAAGTTTAGCAAGCTGGAAAAAATCTATATAAGGATAACGCCTGTTTGAAATAGTGAAATTAGATTGCGTCATCACTACGCAATCAGTGATGATGCAACTGATGACGCAATACTCACTTCGTATTCCTCGATGGATTTGGTATGTAGTGCCACAAGATCCAAATTGCTAAATTAATCAGCGCAAAAGTTATAACAAAATTACAAAAGGTATCAATACTTTCCGGCGCTACTGTAGCAATCAGCTCCCGAAGAGAAAAGATCGAGAACTGAGCCGACACCTGCTAACTTTGATCGCCCATAGTGCGAACCGTGATGAAAATGATGAACCGTTTGATGAAGCCGGTCCATCTCGTTGTTTCTAGAGCTTTTAGTAATTCGATCTTGGTATTCAACGATATTATTTCCTTTTCAATAGAGTCCATATTGAAGTGAATTTACTCTTCACAAACTTGACGAGGATTGATCGAATGAAGTAACCACTCGAGGAAGTTGTGATTTTATTCTAAACATTGCTCATCTTAAATGATTTCTGTTACTCCTGTTGTTTTCTTGTATTTTCTTATGATAAAGAGTTTGACGATCGTTTTAGATTGAAGAAATTTGAATATATTCTGGTTTAATTCCGCATCAACTATTTTATTTTCATTTTCTATTATTTATATTTTTCTTCGCTGGCAAATGCTAATTCAGATATTTAAGCGCAATAATTCAATGTCATCTGATCCGATTTTTCTACCGAACAAACCAAAAGAGGAACCGTTGGACGATTTCCCTTCGATGTCACCGGAGAATGAGGTTAATTTTTAAGTTTTCCTAGCTAGAACAGCTACAAAATTTATATGAACGAGACAGAAGACAGTTCAAACTCCAAAGGTTAGTCTATCACTGTCTTTGAATATCGCCTTTCTAAGTAAATCAAGCATTAGACATGTAGCGGTGTATATGTCGGAACTGTGAAGTTTAGAGAGGAGAAGGAAGAGTTTGATGGTATAAATAAGTGTTGGTTGTGAACCAGTTAGGAAAATGGCTCGAACACCCCATCGGAACCTTTTTTGTTTAATTATTCTTTACCATATAATTTTTCTAATACTTCGAAAAGGGATAGTTTAAAGCACGTGAGTCTCATTCAGGTTGTTCCGCAAAAAAGGAAGGCCTCAACCAAAGAAGCGTCTCTGTCAAAATCTGTGAAGAAGAACAACGAATATTCTATGGAAAGAGGAAAGGAGAAGAATGATTTGAAGTGTCCGAAGTGCGAAGTATGTTCATTTCAATTTAAGTATACTAACTGATTTCTACTTTTAGTATCGCTCAAGATCTGTAAATGCATGGGGCCTGCAACTGAGACGCAAGCACTCCATAACTCCCGCTCTCGTAAGTTTATTCTTAATCACATTATAGGTGGGAACGGTTTAGGAATTTGGCAAAGGCGGGAACACATTCGTTCGCCACCCTCCCCCTGCCAGTTGTACTTTTGACCCGCCGATATTAAATACTCAACTCCAACACCTGCTCACCTGCTGTTTATATGCACCATTGGATACGTTCTCATAATAATAAAAATGTGAATTTCCTTTTCTGCAGGCGGGATGCCTCCTTCGGTGCGATTGTGGACATCAATCCTACACGGCGGATCACTACAAAAGAGTTAGATTTAAATTGCTCTTTCAATATTGCTCAGATTGAATTTTCAAACAAAAATCTGCCTTTCATGAACGCTTATTTTCAGTGCAATATTGCGAACTTCACTATCATCCTCAAAAATGTGAGCTTTTCATCAAATTATCGATTGATATGGGTTGCTATTTCGAAACGAGCTAAGCTAACTCGTTAATATGTAGTGAACGAATATATCAATTCATTCGAGGGATTACAATGAATATATTGCAGACTGTGACTCCTCAGTGTGTATTGTGCGAGGTGAGCTTCAGAAAAATTCCAAACTCTCTCGATTTTAATGTTCATTCATAGGTTACTGTAAGCATGGGCACGCATTATTTGCTTTACTCATAGTTCGAAATACAATAATTATATTTCAGAAACATCCCAGAACGGCTTGCGGATATACAGTACATCTCGAGAAGCATCACAAATCTTCACTGAAGGCGGTAGGCCAGATTTAATATTTTTGAGTAAATCGTTCATTATCAGAATGGAATCTACCTTGAATGTCAGTGTGGCCTCAAGTACACCGTTCACCGCGATTATTTAAAGCACGACAAACAGGTCCTTTACTAATTTGAATGTTCATCTTGTGTCCAATCGAGTTTTGTTTTTTATCAATAACGATCTTCTACGAAAAGTGGTATCACCGTAGTTGTTTCGAGATGGTATAAATAAAATTTACTTATTACCTTAAATCCACAAATTTTTATAGTGTTCCGGGCGTGACTTCACTGTTAATAAACTGGAAGAGGATTGAACGGGCGTGATAATCATTCATTCCACTCACTTGCGGACCCTATGTTAAAGATACCGGACGAGGACGAAATTTACCTCTTATTTTTTGTCCTCCTTCGAATAGTCGATGGCTGAATTAGTTGAGAATGAATATACAAAAATGCTAAAAGTAAATAATAGCCTCAAGGGAAAGCCGGAAATGATCAGCGTAATCCCGCGCTCTCTCACTTTTGCATACTCTCGTACACGCGACGAGATCAGGGCTAGATCAGGGTTTCGTCCTCGTCCGGTAACTTTAATCAATTCCAACTGCTCATATGTAATTGCTCTCAGTTGATCCTGTTCTTTTCTTGATTTGTGTTAAGTATAAAGAAATGGAAGCTCTTGTAAGATTGGTGAAGTTTCATGGAATCTGGTTTCATTCCGGACGATTTATTTTGAATTATTCGTTGATCACGGTAAAACTTTCAAAATCTACTCCCCTTAATGTAGACTGTCAAACATATTTTGTTTCTTATTATTGAAAAATAGTAATTGACGGTGCTCCATCTTTTTTAATGGTTTTTATTTCTTCAAAAAGATCAATAATTCCAAATTAAATGCATTTTTTATCGATTTGATGTCATTGATAAACGGCCATATTTATCATAAACCAGTTCAGACATATATTTCGAGTAACGCACCCCCTTATATTGTTACTGGTTTATATAGAAGCCAAATCTTGTTTCTAGTCGAAAATTTGCTTTGGTTTGTTTGCAGGTTAATAATGGAGGATGCACCTCTATTCGATCCAATTGAATTGGATAAGATCAAAAAAGAACTGGCAGATATCAAGGAAGAGCCGATTGATGATTTCGTTGATACTAAACAAGAACAACAATTGGTGGATGTAAGTTGATACCGTTCTTTGGAAAAAAGATAACTTTCTGTGATTTTTAAACTTATTTTTAGTACCAATTCTAACTATTTTTTGTGGTGATTGAAGGAGGTTTTATTAAACAAAAACATTTTAGTCATGTTGCTTTTAAAATTGAATCATGAATATTCTCAGTTTGTTCCTGGTCCATTTTTGAATATTACGTGCGCGCTTCGGTTAAAGTTACCGGACGAGGACGAAATTGACCCCCGACGAAATTGATTTTTTGTCCTCCATCGAATAGCCGATTGCTGAATTAGTTGAGAATGAATGTACAAAAATGCTAAAAATCAATAATAGCCTCAAGGGAAAGTCGGAAATGATCAGCGTAATCCAGCGATCTCTCACTTTTGCCTACTCTCTCGCACACATATAGTCTATATCGAAATCTACTGTTCACTTGGAAAATGAAGAGATCATGGCTCGAATTCGAGCTACATCAACGAGCTTGTAGATGAGTAGTTCGTCCGACCCCGATACGATCATGAATTGGCCTGCAGTCAAACCGCTTTGCGTGGACGATAACGATCTGTACAGGGCGAGATTCAGAAAGGTGAGGATCTATAGAGGAAATTTTTTTTTCTTGGCGCACTTCATTCACGCCCAGTCGATAATCATGCGAAATTCGTTGCAGAGCGTCGATAGTAGAATCGTGGAAAACTTTCAAAACAATGGCAAGGTTGGCCACGAAGACAGATATCCGGTCAGTCTTAAATTCTGCTTTAAATTTTAGACGACATTCTCTGTATATCAGTGCATTCGCCTAAGAATCGCAGATTTTCGTCGAAAAAGGGGACAGGTAAAAAAAGGGCTTCTAGGATTTTCACAGAATCTGATAGCCCATGGTGTCCTGCATCGAAAACTATTGTTCATTTGGCCTGATAAAATTAATTAGATTAATTAGTGAATTTACGTTTTGACAATTTCGGACGTTTTCCAGAGTATATCACTGGAATCGAACTTAAATCTAACCAAAACTTGGTTTTAGACTAAAGTTGACCCGCTGAATCAATGTCAATATAATATACAAATTCGAAATTTGATTTTTTTTCCGAAATTTCAAAAATTATTTTCTAGAAATCAAAAAATTATGCCTCTCCAATTTTTAGATATGATATTACCCATGAGAAGAGCTACTCGGAAAAAATGTCGGTTTAAGGCCAGAAAACATACAATTTCTTTTAGAGGGAAATCCTTCATTCCGATCGAATCCCCTCGCCCGAGCTGCGACGAACGAAAGTTCTCATCGCAATGATTATTCATAATACATTGAGTTTCAGAAACGTTTATTATACTATTTTTGGAATAGCTCCTCGAGAGCATCCTCTACAATGCACATAATGAGCTCATCGCCTGTTACTTTCTCTTCCATTCTTTATCCATCTTCCTCCTCTTCCTTCTCAACTTCAAGGATATTCGGAATTTTTTCGTCTACTACGATTGAAAAATACAACAGTAGGGTTTAAATCAAACAACTCTTGCTTCTGAATCTCAAATTGCCCCTTGAAATTTGTGCCAACAACAAGTCCTTTACTTCAACTTTTGGAAGCTGGGAAAGTCAAAGTCTCCGAAGACGTAAGAGATACTGTTTGAGTCAGTGCACATATGCTTGGCAAAATGCGAAAAATCGAAATTGCCTAAAATTTGCATACATGTAGTACTCGACCAAGCCTGCTCACCCACCACTTATTTAGTGCTCTAGATCATTCAAAACAAAGTGCGTCTAACTTTAGGGGTGCTACCGTAATCCCACGATTTTTATTATTTCGTCATCGATTAGAACGGCGCGTATTCTAGAAGATCCGCCACTGACTACCCATTATACCACTCAAATTTCAATTCGATCTGCCTACCGTAACCCATCCTAGATGCAGTACTCCATGGGGGTAATCGATTAGCATTAATAGAATTTCGATTTTCCTTTGCGCGCGCTGGAGCGCAGGTTTTTAAAAGCAACCGTACTTCCACATGGGTTTCCGTTGCTTTTAAAGAACTACGCTCCCGCGCGCGCGAAGGAATATCTAATTTCTGCTAGTGCTAATCGATTTAGTTTATCGAGTAGTGCATTCAGGATGGGGTACGGTAGGCTATCGAGCTTATCACAAACTGGCTTTATTTTAAGATTTAGTCATTTTTAGTCAATATCTCAAAAACCGACTATTTTATTTTTTCCATATTTTTATTTTAGAATGTATCATTGGTGCTCTATACAAAACTGAAATAAAATTTGCTCATACCCACCCATCTAAACGAACTAAAATATAGAATTTAATATTTTTTCGACTTTTCGCTTTTTCTTAATGGGCTTGAATCAGATCGAAATGAAACTTGAGTGGTATAATAGGTAGTCAGCGGCGGATCTTTTAGAATATGCGCCGTTCTAATAGATGACGAAATAATAAAAATCGTTGGATTACGGTAGCAACCCAAAGTTAGGCGCACTACGTCCGGAATGATCTAGAGCACTAAATACGTGGTGGGTGAGCAAGCTTCGTCGAAAGGAAGGGTTTCCCTCTAAAAGAAATTGTATGTTTTCTGGTCTTAAATCTACCAGGATCCCCATATTTGTGGACGATTTTTTTTCCGATTAGCTCTTCTTATGGGTCATATCATATCTAAAAATTGGAGAGGTATAATTTTTCGTTTTCTAGAAAATAATTTTTGAAATTTCGGAAAAAAATTCAAATTTCGAATTTGCATTTCGAAAACTTTTGTCCCTACACGTTTTATACCTGTGTATAGGCCTCCCAGCACAACCACTGCGCAAAATACTCATTTATTTGATATTATCTCTTCCCTGGTTACAGTCCAGCATCAAGTGGTTGTGCTGGGCGACCTAAATTTGCATATTGATTGGTCTTCTCCTGGCGTGCTCTCTACCCAAGCTTCATGCTTAGTTGACCTCTCCATTGATCTTGATCTATCCCAGATGGTTCCCTCTCCTTCCCTAAACAATCATTTCCTTGATATTATCCTATCACCTCCCGGAGTAGTATCCAATTGCTGCTTATCAGCTCCTTTTAAAAATTCTGACCACTCTACGATTAACTTTGACTTCAATTTCCCCCTTGATAAGCCCGTAGTAGTGCATTCATTCGATTTTCGTAAAACTGACTTCTCTGGTCTCGACAGTGCACTACTCGAGTTGAATTGGGAGGAATCACTTTCTGATTGTACCGATATCTCAGACCTGTATAACCGATTCGTCTCACTTGTAACTGGCCTCTTCCCTGCGTTTATTCCTCTCAAGAAGATTTCCCTCTCCTCTGATCACTATCCTCCCCACATTAGGTCTCTTCTTGCACACAAACGCGCACTTTTCAACAAAATTCATCTTCGCCCTGTGCATTCTCAGTTTCTCTTAGTTTCACATAAATTAGATAAGGAAATACGTAAGTACGTTCGTTGCTACGAGAATCGCTACTTGCCAGTAATCATAGTCGTTCATTCTACCGTTATGTATCCACCCGTTTCAAGTCTAAAGGTCTCTCTATCCCTGCCATTGTGGCGATGGACGGATCTGTCATCACATGTAATTCTCGAAAGGCTGAATGCCGATTATTTCACTTCTGTTTATACTCGTGATGACCCTTCCATCTTGCCCTACCCTCGTTTCGCAAACAATCCCTATATCAATCGTCCTACCTCATGATGTCTCTCCCATTCTGAAGAAAGTATCTGCATCGTGTTCTCTCCCATCCGACTCCATCCCATCTATAATTTTTAAAAATTGCTTCCGTTCCTTATCAACTCCTCTCGCGCACATTTTCAATTACAGTATTATGCTAGGTGATATTCCCTCCCTGTGAAAATCCTCAATTGTGATTCCAATCCCCAAAATTTCCTCACCCTCCTCGGTCTCTGATTATCGCCCTATTAGTCTCACGCCCATTCCTTCCAAAATAATGGAAAGAATTCTCAAGCCAAAGATTATCCGTTGGTGTAACGAACAACACGGCTTCCTCTCTAAACGCTCTACTGTTACCCAACTTCTGGAGTGTACTCAAAACTGGCGTGACTCCCTCGATCGTGATTACTGTACCGATGTTGCATATATTGATCTTGCCAAAGCTTTTGATAAGGTTTCCCATTCGAAGCTATTATTCAAATTGGAATTGCTAGGCATTCGTGGTTGTTTACTTAATTGGATTACAGGATATCTTTCTAATAGGACCTTTAGAGTGCGAATCAGCAGCTCTCTCTCTTCCGAGAGACAAGTGATCTCGGGTGTGCCACAGGGCACAGTTCTAGGGCCTCTCCTCTTTTTGCTATACACTTTCGATCTCCCTTCCGTTTTCTCCCCCTTTCCAAAACTTAGGTGTCGGCTCTTTGCTGATGACATCAAACTCTTTACTACTTTTGATCCACTCTCCCCTTCCGACTCCCTCTCCCAACTTCAATCGGGTATTAATGGTTTCTTAGAATACTGCAAAAAATGGCAGTTAGAAGTTGCTGAAAAGAAATGCAACGTATTACACGTAGGCAAAAACAATCCCTGTACCAAGTACTCCTTAATCTCTTGCAACTTTGTAGTTTCACAGTCTATCCGCGATCTAGGCGTATTTATTGATCCTCTTTTAAATTTTGATTCCCATATCAATGTTGTTTGCCATAAGACGTCTTCATTAGTCTACTTACTATTCCGTAGTATCAGTTGCACTATCATTGCCCCATATATTTCTGCTTATAAATCCTTTATCCTTCCCACACTAGAATATGCCTCTCCCGTCTGGTCTCCCTCCTGATCTGGTCGGATTCGTAAATTAGAGAAAGTTCAACATCTTTTTAGTAGGCTCTTACATTATCGCTGCTCTCGAAGTGACTTGTCTTTACCATCTTATTCTGATCGATTAGCTCTATACTCACTAAGTACTCTTTATGCTCGCCGAATTGTCATTGACATTGTGCTTGCTCTTAAAATTTTCGCATCCGCTGTTGAATTACCAGTTAGCAATTTTTATACATATAGGAGTATTAGCAGGCGTCACAATGCCTTTGTTCTTCACATTCCCCCTTTCCGAAGGGAAAATTTGAAAGCATCGTTTGCTCATAGAACAGCCAGACTCCTAAATAAGCTCCACTTAATTTGTAATCCTTTACTGTCTGTCGAGACCGTTAAGTACTATTTGTTAAATCACCCCAATCTTTTCTTTACTCTTGGAATAGAAATTAGAAATCTTTAGCACCTCTCCTCTCATCACCCCCCCCCCCTCCCACTCTCATCTCTCTCCACCCCTCCGCCCTATCACCGCCATTCTTATTCTACCTCCATCCGTCCATCTAACCCGATCTCTGCCACAGAAGCTTTCAATAAGATATACATTGGACAAACGGTCACTCTTACCGTTCACGAGGCTCCCTCCCCTCGGCACTCCCACTTGTGCGACAAGATTCGGAAGATGGACTCCCCCCCCCTTCCCTCTTCCCCCAAACATAATTTTATTCTCGCACACTCTGCATTTTATGAAGCGCCCTTGTGGTGTACGATAAAAAAAAATATTATATTGACACAGATTGATTCAGCGGGTCAACTTTAGTCTAAAACCAGGTTTTCGTTAGATTTGAGTTCGATTCCAGTGATATACTCTGGAAAACGTCCGAAATTGTCAAAACGTAAATTCACTAATTAATCTAATTAATTTTATCTGTCCAAATGAACTATATTTTTCGATGCAGGGCACCATGGGCTATCAGATTCTGTGAAAATCCCAGAAGCCATTTTTTGGCTGTTCTCTCAGAGATGCGATTCTTAGGCGAATGCACTGATATTTTGAATCGAAAAGGGAAATTGTGATGGTAGATCTCATAAAAAATAGTTGGTATAGTTACAGTTTCATAGGCATTTTGAACAAAACATAAATTGATTGAACAATCCGTTACACTTATTTGTCAAAAAGACAAAATTTATCTAAATTTTTCAGATGGTTCTAAGTGGGAATGTTTACATGGAAATGACAGGACAGGAACTATGCAAATATCCCTTCGGGCGTATGTTCATCAATGCGTGAGTATTTTATTGCGATCCACGGCTATGAATTTAATAAAATATAAAAAATAAGAATAAATAAGGCTATAAATAAGGAACTAAGAAAGGATTTTTTTCTAGAATAAAAATATGCCTAGACTCTGTTGGCAGATAGCCTAGCGACCGTCGGTTCTCTGGTGTGCGCGCACAAGTTGTAAACAAGTGCAAAACAAGTATAGAACAAGTATGTGCACAAGTTGTAAACAAGTAATAAAATTTACAAATTGTAAACATTATAAGTTTATAAGTTGTAAACAAGCAACCGAGAAAAACAAGTTGTAAAACAGTTTGAGCGTAGGGAGAGGGGTGCTTGTTTACAACTTGTGAACATACTTGCTCTATACTTGTTTTGCACTTGTTTACAACTTGTGCGACTACACCAGAGTTTATCACGAGAGGTCGTCGAATGAGAGAAAGTGCAGCACATACTATGTAAAGAATACTATGACCTAGTTACGTCAATGTGTTTTTTTAAATTCAGGCGATGCACAATAGAAATTGTTTAAAATATGAGATGTATAAGTTCATAACTCTTAAATTTCAGGATCAAGGAGAATCTACATCTGGCAGAGAGTGAAGTAGGTCACCATTCTTCTTACTAGAGTTAGATAAATGATTCCACGCCCAGCGGTCGAGATGACATGTCACAGAAATTGTAAAAATCGGGCACGCTCCTAAAATTTTTAAATGAAATAGTTGAAAATGGGCACGTCTTTAACAAATTTTAATAAAAAATTGTAATACATGGGTGCGTTTTCTACTTTTGCACCTTCCCGAAGTCCAAAAAACCGTGCACGTTATGTCATTTTGGACCTACTTTTCGGCCACTGTCTACACCCTTCTTCCTACGGTAATTATTGATACATTTAAGATAATCATGATTATTGATACATTTAAGATAATCAACGATACAATTGTAGAGCAAACAACTGAAGCCATCGGAAAAGAATAGGGAACGATCGAGTGAAGGAACTGAAGACGATGATTCAGATTCAGTGAGTACGAGACTAGATCGGATGAGAATTATGACGTCATGCCGCCTTGATACATCAAAGGCGGTATGACGTCATAGTTCTTTATCAGATCTAGTGCCGTGAGTGCTAGTGATGACAAATCGGCGCGCGCTCTCCTCATTGTGGTCCGAGGAGAGCGCGCACCGATTTGTCATCATTAGTGAGTACTAGGGTTGTCCAGGCGAGTAGCGAATCGTCAATGTAAAAAAGTGGAAGGAAAGAGTCGCTGCGTGCCGGGGGGCGGACATTTCCGCAACGGAGTACCATTCGCTTGACAGAAGGAGTAGCAATATGGGAGTTGTTGCATTGTTACCAGTATGTGCTCCCCCACTTTAGCATATATAAATTTTGTTACCAGGCAACCATGAGTTTCAACGTATAGGGGTTCATGGAAATCCAGAAACCATGAACCCCGGGTCATTGATTTGGGGTAAAACTCAATATCGCCTGGTAATAAAAGTTATATATGCTAATGTGGCGGAGCACATACTGGTAACAATGCAACAACTCCCATGTTGCTACTCCTTCTGTCAAGCGAATGGTACCCCGTTGCGGAAATGTCCGCTCCCCGTTTTGCCAACCATAGGGGCACTCGTTGTGAGGTTGTAGCATAGATCGCCGTTGAAATGTTTTAAAAAGTTGCGAAACTCACTTGTAGGATGGACGATCGAAGAAGTTGTCTAAGAGAAAGAAGAAGGAGAGTACGTCTGACTGGGTGAGCGTTGCCTTTATCAACTTAAATCTTCGAGGAGGATCGCTTTATATCTATATTCTGCCTTCATTCTCTTCATCTTTATATCTGTATGCCGCCTAGCAGGATAATGTAAATTTTGCAAACATTATTTGTGAATGGGTGTGAATTCTTTGCATTTTTGAAAGATTCTATTGATTTTTTGCAATCAGCACAGCAAAAACATGTGGTTTGGGGAAGTTCAGAAAGCGAAATTACTGATATATTTGACTCTGAAGTGTTTTCAGAGTGAAGAGGAAGGAAGGGAACTGCTGAAGCGAAGGAAGAATGGGAAGGTTCGCCATTTGAATTTTTTTCACTTTTTCGTATTTCATGAAGTCGCATCACTCTTGTTTCAGAACTAATGATTGTAAAATGCGTCACTATAGGCGCTTCGAAAAGTGGCGAGAAAGGGGAAGGCGCCTACTTCGAGTAGAGAGACTGAAAGAGAAAATGAGGAGGATCAAGAAGAGGACGGACGTGTGGTAAGTGGGGTAGGAATATCCTTTTTTTGTTTCATCTGTTTGGCGTAGCTCATCAGCTCAATGTCTATCTATTTTCCGCACATTAAACATGTCTGAACATTTTACAAAAATACCAACAAATATCTTCCAACAAATATCTTCTTTTCTTATCCTTTTCTTCCTGTTAAGGCACCTCAGAAACCACGCAGAAAGCCAAACAAGAAGGAGACGTTCACTCTCAAGAGCTATCGATCGATCAAGAAGAAAGTAAGAGGAAATGGGGAAGAGAAAGAGGTGAGCCACTTATTCGGCGTTGTTTTGACAAATAATCTCGTCACAGATTCATCATGTATTGTGAAAAAAACTCGAGAGTGATCACCAATGTAAATCAGATTTATCAGCCCATTCCTATAGGGATAATAGTTTTAGTGCTACTTTAATCTTTATATCCACCGCATAATGCGCCACTTAGATTAAGGATGATTATTTTCAGAATGAGTACAGAATGCAGACCAGCGGTCGAAAAGCACACTGATGTTTATTTACAGGAAGTGGCAGAAATGCCGTCAACATCGAGTGCCTGGAACAAAAAAAGGAAGAGGAGGGACGATCAAAAGATAACTATGAAGAGAAGGAAAAAGAGTGAGGGGAAGAGTGGCGGAGGAGGAAAGGGAAATGGTGAGCGGCGCACTGATATATAATACATCTGGTTAGGCGTCTCCCTTTCGACTAAAAAGTTTAAGCGGGTGGTATAGTTTAAGCGGGTGGGTTTACAAACTTTCACAGTATACTGGGGCCATTTCTCTTGTTAGACGTCCAGATATATTGTTTGAAAAACAAAATATTTATTTGCATATCTCAATTACAACTTAGGATTAATTGATTTATTGCAGCCGAGAATGTTTCTCAGGAGAAGAAGAGTCGGAGAAAGGAAAGAAGAGAGGCAGTGAGCAAGAAGACGTGAGTTGAAATGGATCACCCTTAACCGGCTTGTTTACTCTCTCATGTGGGTCATCCGTGAGGGGAGGGAAAGGACTTTTCTCGACCGTGAAAAGGAAGGTTAGGGCTGCCGTCTCACCCGTTTTTCACTCGTTAACGCCCTCTAAACAGCGACCCGGTGATCCATTTCTGCAACCATAACCTGAGTGGAGTCAAGAAAATTGTCGGATCGGGAAAATTTTCGCAATAGTGTGCGTCGCAGTGACGGATCGAGGGCATACAGGGGAGAATTGGAGGATGATTTGATGGAAAACGGAGAATTCGACGAAGCGACGCTGGAAATTGCCGCGCGTATCGACGATTCACGGGCATGCTTTTACATTTACCAAACAACAATTATCAAAACTGTCTAGTCTTTCCCACTTTTGGTCAAATTTGCACTATTTTCTTAAAGAGACTGTGGTGTTCCTATTGATTTAGTTTGTTCTATTATAAACTCGACTTTTGAATTTGATCGTTGATCTCTAAGGTGTCGCTGAGAAGTGAGGGATACATTGGGACAGATGACATTCACCCATCGAGTACTCCCGTGCTTTCGAAGGGAGAAGGATCGAGTGGATGTAATGGAGTGCCGAGAGGAGAGACACCGCGGGAAGTACTGGTAAGACGACTTCGGTAAATAACTAAACTAGTTGCCTGCTCGAATTTTGAACATCATCATCTAGGAGTTCTCTCATTCTATTTATGTATCGTCATTATGTAGAGGTGTTTATCTATTAGGTGTTGATAAGTTGTTATGCAAAAGTGTACTGGTTAGTCATTGTATCGGAAAGGAAAATTATTAGTAATTCAACGCTTACTCAGGAGTCTGGAGCAACCACGAGAGTATCTACCACTATTTCGAATGAAATGGATGTGATCATGCTGGATGAAGAGCAGCCCTTCCCCGTCATTCCTTCCGCTCAGGAATCTGGATCGAGCGTCGCCGTGCCTTCGACACGTGGATTGAACAGGATCGATCCAAATGAAGACCAGCCCTCGTCCCTCACCCTTCCCGTCGATCGATCTCTCGGTGAGAATATTTACAAAGAGCGACATTTACAAGGATGAAAAGATTACGGTAGATATCCAGATGGTGTATTTTCTACGGGAATCAGAGATATACTATAGACTTGAATCAGCTATCAAGGATTGACCAGATTCACGGTGTTGTTTGCAAGTTGTTGACTCAGTTGTTCTAAACTTGTGCGACCTATTCCAGAGTTTTCGGTTGTTTCAGGTGCTCGTAATAGCACGATTCCGACTCGATGGAGTATCGACGATAGTGGCGTGAAGAGAGTGGATGCTTCGAGGAAATCCGAAGTCGGGCTCAAACCCGCGAAGGCTATCAATTGGAGAGAGATACGGACTGCACCCAGGCAGAAGCCACCAGCAGTCTGTGCCAGTGCGTTGGACAACATGGAGACTGTAGAAATGGAAGTGGATGAACCCTCTCCCGTCGCCGCTTCCGTCGATCAATATTTCGGTGAGCGCATCTTCCTTTTTTGATTACGGTAGGCGTACATTTATGTAATTGCATTCAGCTCAATTTGATCTTCTCTTCATAATGAAATCCCCATTCAGATGGCGAGAATAACGTGAATGCTGGAGTGAGGATGCACGCCTTGGATAGTCGAGTTGACGGATCGACGAGAATGGAGTACGGAGGGACGAATCCACATCAACTCAAGAAAAAGAATACTCCCATCGAGATAAGGTCAACTACCTCCGGAATGAACCCTCCGCCCATGCTTTCCTCAGCATCGTACTCGAGAAGACCTCCCTATGCAGCTATCCCCTCTCCTGCCCTCCAGTCTTCTCATCCTGAGTCTTCCCTTTCTTCTGCTTCCCTTTCCCATTCCTCTCTCAAGAACCCATCCGATTCCCTCACCATCGACAATGCAGAAATTGATGGGTCAGTTGTTTATTTATTTATTAGTTCTAAACAGGGTTCAATAGCATAGAGATTAATAACATACTGCTAAGATATTCTAATGTAAATGATAATTTTATAAATAATAATCCACTGTTAAGGCCCGAGAAGGCGCAGGAAGACGAGTACTATGGAGCAGTAGATAATTTCTTCGAGATGGCACCGAGGCGTCAGCCGTGAGTCTTATTTTGGCGCTATGATGTTACTGTGAGAGTAGAAAGCGTAGTCCGTGGTGTGGTGGGCGAGAGTGATCACATTTTGTTGTATTACTCGCGGAACGCGGGAGAAAAAAAGGTCCGCGAGTAATACAACAAAATGTGCTAGCTCTCGCCCACCACACCACGGACTACGCATTCTGTTCTCACAGTAACCTTCGGGCTGATAATGAAAAATTGTACGCTTCTGCAGTATTTTCAGAGAAGATTTTCTGACATTCTGGGAAAACATTGTCAAAATACTACAGAGGGGTGCTATTTTTGGTTATCATCAGTCATCATCCGACGGCGATAGTCCGACCTAGTGCCTTTATGCTGCATATTTTTAAAACATCAAACCTAAATAAACTTAGAATTCCGACAAAGTATATCTGTTCAGAGTGTCTGCACCCATTCATGAGCAGAGAAACGCGAAAGCTAACGATAGACTAGCGAAGAAAGTGAGTTCATTTACCATTTCATCAGGTTTCCCTCCTACTCACGTGCCATTGTCCTTTAACACTGGCAAATATTTTTTGTGTGACTTTCCGAAGCTTTTAATAAATATAAATTCCCTTAATAATTACAATAAATTCCCTTTCGGTGAGGTAAAATGCCTAAGGGATCTCTTTGAATTTACGATCGTAAGTAATAATAATAAAATTAATATTAATTCCTTTGTCCCTGCAGATCCTCGCTTCGATGAGGGAGCATCTCGAGGAGGGTGCAGCAAGTCGCGTGATCTTCGCCCTCGATTGGAAGATGACGAGAGAGAAGAAGAACTACTTTGATCGAGCCTCCAATAGAAGAATCATCTTTGAGGTAAGTTCGATCCCATAATCAGCTTGTTGTTTCCTTCAGTAGTCGAAACGATATTCAGTAATCGAAAATAAGGTCTAAAAGAGATCACTCTTTCAGATTTTGGAATAAAGATGCTTAGTTATGTACACCGATTTTTTTGGAATTTTATTACTGAGGATCTACTTTGCGACCAACGATGAAGAAAGAGAGATGTTAATTGCAGATGATTGACGATCCGACTCCTCCCACACCCTTATTCTTTACTTCCCTCGCCCTAGTGATTGGATGGGACAGCGTCAATGCCAATCGATCTCGTCGAATGCAGGTAAGAGTAAAGATGTCATATTAAGGAGCCTCTTTTTCTTTCTGCATACTTTCTCGCCGGTCAAACAGAAGAAAGAGCGCCCAGAATGAGGAGATCATATGCGATAAGGAATTGAACAGATTTTGAGATAAATGAATAAGTTTGTCAAATTTTAAGCTATAAAAGTGTAATATGTAAACTGTAAGTTTGTCAAATTTCAGCAATTGAAGTGGAGTGAGGAGAGACTGCACAGGAAGGCCTCCCTCTCATTCGCTGCTCTTCCTTCCTTCGGGGAGAAGAATGGAGTGGTAAGAATAATATTTATGCGGTTCAGGTAGAAACGCGATTACAAAGACAAAACATAGAGAATGCCATATAAGCTATATATTTTATCGTTGTTATTCACGAACTGACTGACTTGACTCAAACAGGGGAACTGACCTGGTCTTACATGCGTTCTTTCAGGTGGAGAAGAGAATGACACCTCTCTCTGAGTCAGTTCGATTAGGAAGAGTGGAATGGGCCAAGTTCCTCATTCAGATCCGTGTTTTTTATTGTAGTTCCTGAAATTTGGCTTAATATGTGAGTGCAGAAACATAATTCACTCTTTTTGATAGCCGTCAAAGAAACGGGAGAAAGTGTTCGCTGTGGGAATTTGCAATGTTTCAGCTACCCTATTTCACGATTTTGACAATTTGATAGCAGAAAGTGGATTGAGTTTTCCGAAGTAATGTGTTGCTTTGCAGTGTGGAGCAAATGTGAACGACCGAGTGAAGTACGGGGACTTCGAGGGATATCTCATTGAGTATGCCATCGATCATGCTGTCGATCCCGGGTGAGATCACCTTTCCGAATCAATCAATCAGTGTTTAATTCGTCATGCTGTTGTCGCACGACTCTAGCTTCTGCATCTGACCAACTTTGTTGCTTTCCCTTTAAATAGGGTCGGCTGAGAATTATGCCATAATCCTCATCCGACCTATTACCTTTCAAACTCTATTTCAGGCGTGACCTGAACATGATTAGACTGTTACTGAAGTACGGAGCGAATCGCGGGAGTGCAAGAAGATATCTGGAATTGATGAAAGATACGACGATTGAAGATGAGGATGACGTCAACGAGGACAACTTCGACGAACACTTCCCCTTCTATCGAAAAGTGAGTGATGGAGTGATGGAATCTCTGGTTTCTTCCGACCAGTAATTGGCATGTCAGAAGGGGCGGGGCTTGGGTCAACCCGAGAACGGCCATGTCCCTGACCAGTGGTTAGCACTTCTATCCCCCTATTCATTTTACCCATCTATAGAAAAGTGAGTGTTGGAATGGTTAAGCAATAAATTTTGCACATAAAATTTGTAATTAGTCGTTGCGGCGCACTGCAAGAGTTCTCAGACTCTCTTCATGCTCTCACCGGTATATCCTGTGAGAGAACGCATAATGAAGAGAGGCATTCCTTGCCAAGCTACTCCTAAGGGAGTGAGGAGTGTCATTGGAGACAGTGAAATACACGTTTCGGGAAAGCTGGCAAGTTTTACGGGGGGGGGGGGCGACTATGGGAACCGCCTAACAGGTTTTGCTACCCCCCAAACCCACCATAGAATTCGATGTTCTTCATTTTGGTATATGATTTGTAAAAATTGACCGACTCTAAACCATGGAATCAAAATTTTTCGAGCCCCGTAAACCCCCGTCCGTGGATTTCACTGATTGGAGGGAGACAAGAAGAGAGAGAGAGAATTTGTTCTCGGAATGAATATTGCTGGCATTATTCCAATAAAAAAGGCATGTTTCAGGTCCACTCGATCCTCTTCGAAGCATGCGAAGCCGTATCCAAGTCGTTCGCAGATGAACTGCATCTCCCAGAGTCAGTCTTTAATTCAAATATCGGGTACTAATTACAATTCGGTTTTTTTTTATATTTTGCGTGCTGATCATGTTAGAACTCCATATTTTATTGTTTGGACCAGTTTCCTTTCAGCCTATGTTGACTAAATGTCCAGGTCAAAAATAATAACTTCTATAAAAATGCTATGTTACATTCCCTCTCTCTCTCAAGCAAACAAACATGAAACAAGATGTGTTGTAGGTTCGAAGGTTTCTCCATTGATCGATTCGACGAGACTGTGACCACTTTGCCGTACGAGAAATCGCTCGTAGTTCCCTTCAGAGACCACTACATATCAGCGATGGTGAGTAATAGTGATGCCAAATCGGCGCGCGCTCTCCTCGTTTCACACGCTCTCTCACCGGTCAGACAGAGCGAGAGAACATGGAAAAAGAGGAGAGTTATGACAGGAGCATAGACCAAATATCTTTTGTCCTGAATAGTATGCCGATGTGCAAAATCTGATTGTTAATATGGATGTTTAAATTCGTGCTTTTCACACTTTTTTGAAAAAGGGTTACCACTACTCTAATACTGTTTGACAATTAGAAGGAGTGAGTTACTCCGAGAGGCGAAGGGAGGAATTGGCTAGGAGAGTAAGGAGAGAAGGAAGGTAATGGAGGCGCGCACTATCTACCGCCATGATTTTCTCCCTTTATTAAGATAGGCAAACGTGATATTACATTTCATATTTAAATTATTGAACTGAGTGATGAACGAAGTTAATAATTGTTGAAGGGAAGTAGGGAACAAGAGGAGAGAGATACTTGCAGGCGCGCACTCCCAACAGTCGATCTCCGCCTGTGTTCGGAGTGGTCGCAGGGATCTCGCCTAACTCAGTGATGGGAAAGAAGAATGAGGTGAGCTATGAGGAGAAGAGAAGGGAACAAGGTCGGATGAGAAATTAGACGCTATGCCGCCCTTGATATATAAAAAATGGCATGATGGCTCTCATCCGGCCTAGTGCCCCAGGAGAGGGAGAGTAAACTCGCGAATTTACATGCTCTTTCGCTCTCGGAGTATCGGAGCGAATGACGACGTTCGCATGGTAGATACAGATACGGATTTATCCTTACATCAGGCATTCAGGATGGTAATTTAGTGAAGAGAAAAATAGTCTTGCTTAGTCGATTGTTAGTCGACAGGTAAATGTATGGATGAAATGGATAATATTTCAGCAGCCGCTGCATCATCGCGACACTGCTGCCCTTTCAATCACCGTAAGCCACGCACCTCACGAGCCGCTCTTCGAGCTTTTCCCTTGTGGAATGAGAGTGCAGGTGAGGAATGTAGCAAGGATGGATTTGAGTCTAGTCATTATGCGTACTATCTCGCCTGTCATATAGGTGAGACAAACGGATTTTTTCTGTGTCTGACAAACGGATTTTTTCTTGGATTTTTAATAATGCAGTTTCTTCTTTCAGGGCTCAGTGGCTGATCCCCAAATGAACTCTATCCCCTTCGTACCTCTTCGTGATAACTTCTCGTTGTTCATCATTCCCCGCCAATTGTATCCCCACCTCAAGTCGTGTGTAATCAATGTCGTCGATACCCGAGTCGGGACAGACAGGGTCGTTTACGGAGCAGTGAGTTACTAATTATGGCACAAGGTCGGATGAGAACTATGACGTCATGGTCGATACTCATCTGATCTAGTACTCTAATTGTCATATAGCCACTCGGTATCTAGGCAGTTTCTCGTATTCCTTTCCTTTTTTGCACATTTTGTGTACGTTAGCGAGTAATTCATGATAAATGGGGAATTAAGTGGATGTGCCTTAGGACTTGGGTGATCTATCCCATTGCAGCTGTTCCAATTGACCTCCGATTTCGAGACGAAAAGGGAGAGAGTGTGGAAGAATGTACTCGGAATGAGAGGAGCCAGAGGAGAACAGTTTGGAGGATGCTTTTGAAGACAGAGAGATGGAGATGCTCATTAAGTTGTGCTGTCTTTATTATCGAACATTTGTATTAATCAGTTACTAAGTTATCTATCGTTTTTGTGTGCTTATAACTACTGTTAATTGAGTTCCTTTATTTTGTTCCTGCCTGAGGAGAGCAGTACAATGGAGTCTTGAGGATCTGAGAATAGTGAGCGGGATATCGTTGTTCTATCACAATTTCTCCATTTCTTTCTCTCTGAATTGTTTCAGTTTCAGCGAGAAGTCTAACAATCATAGCCTGAGGGCAGCAGTTTATTCTATTGAGGATAGAGAGGGAGATCGAATAGCCAACGAGCTGTTATGTCTAATTTCGTTGTTATTAGCTATCGAGTCATCGAATGTTGTTGTTCTATTATTCGTGCGCCTGCTAGAAGTGAAGGATAAATTGTTGGTAATGGCTAAATAGTTATTTATCGGAGTGAGGAAATTCTCGACTGTCGAGTAATACCTTTTCGCCCGGAAAAGAAGAAGACTAGCCGCCTGAGAGTGATTATGCCCTCAGGGCGTGCCCTGCCTTCTGTAGGGGCTCGCTATGCTCTCGGGGAAAATAATGAACGGGCAAGATTTTGTCGCTCGCAATACATTAATATTTGATATTTCTAACGATTAAGAGGAAGAGTGTGCTGCTGCTTTTCGCAATGCACAGTATAATGCTTTCAACGCAATGACTGCAAAAGCAAAAAAAGCGCGGGAACTGACGCGGGAATTATGGATGACTTACCCTCAGCGTCTTACACGGAATTCCCTTAAAATGCTTTAAATGTACTGTAAGAATTTTCGTCGTCGTTAAAAAAGTTTAGCGACGCGTCCCAAGGTTTTTTTACGTTTTCTTTGCTAAATGTGTACCGTTAAGCGTTTTCCTTGTTTTGAATTATGCTAGAGTGTTTTGCCAGGCTACTTCGGAATGGTTCAACTATAATGAGCGACGATCGAAGGAGGATGCCGCCCGGCAGGAAACCGGTTCGTATTTTTCAACTCTTTTTTTGCCTTTCTGAAGTTTATTTACGGTTTTTATAATACTTACAGCTTTGTAACACATCTTCCCATAGTAGTATTCAGAGAAAACTTAGGAAATAGCGACCAAATGATGAAATCGAGGAGAAAATGCCGTGGCGTTTTGTTGTATATTAGTTACTACGACTAAATTCGATTTCCAAACCCTTTATAATCCAGTATTAAATATTCATCGATCTGATTTGTCCTAATTTTACCTTGTTGAAGGAAGAATGGCCAAGGGCGCAACAAAATCATCAAAAAGGCTAAGGATCCCAACATGCCGGAGAGGCCCACTACGGCATTCTTCCTCTGGATGCAGGTATGACTTTCCTATTTATTTTCCTTTTTTACGCATGTGTGTACTCTTTTTTATAGCCGTCGTACTCAAATGGGTCTGCGAGGGTATTCTAAAGTGGTCATTGCAGGAGCGGGGGAAACGCACAGAAGACGATAAGAAACGCTACGAGACTGAGATAGCCAAGTACCGTAGAGAGAATCCTCGATAAAACCTATTTGTTTTGTCTCATTTGTATGTTTCTTTTCGGAAATAAATTTGTTGTTTCTGTTTATTCAACGATCACGAGCACAAAGGAAAGGAGAATTCATTAGTAGATAATGTTACTGTAAATACAGTGGGGAAGTCCAAGTAATAATCGTGTGGGAACTTGGAAATACTCCTTTCTCTTGGCATGTGGAGTGAGCTGCGCGAAGTAAAGGAGGGGGAGCTAGCACTAGGGCACGGTATTCTTAGCTCCTCCAACTGTCCCATTTTGCTCAGTCGGGTGAGGCGGGGCTAGCACGCGATTGTCGCGGGTTCGACTCCCCGCCGATGCAACCACACCACGAGGCACACCACGCGTGCATCGAGTGTTAGCTCCATTTGCACAGGGCATAATACTGTGTAATACTGTGAATGATAACCTTGAGCTCGCCATATTTTGTAGTTCGAAAATCTCTAAACCCCTATTTTACGCGCCTTTTCGCGCAATTATGCGAAAAGTAGGCGTTGTCTTCGATATGAAAAAAGAATAAGAAGAGAACGTTAAAGGAATTCCCCTTCTCCTTCAATTCCCATCGCGTGTGTCATGTGTAGTGCAGTTACTCCGTCGACTATTCGCACACCACACCACACGCCGTGGTGTGCCTTTCTCTCTTTCCTTTCTCGCTCGTCTCGTATTACACGGCCACACCCGACCACCCTTGTATTTATCATGCATGGCAAGGCGTTTTCCTCCTCGCAAATAGGGCTAAATATGTAATTGAATGGGCTCTTATTGATTGCGTTCTCTTAAATCACTCAACCGAAGCGCCAATTCACCTGCTGTGTATTAGTGGGCAAAGTACGCTTGTTATTGTTGTTGTTTTCGCTTTCGTGTGTGGTCTAAACCAGCTTGTTTTGTTTTATGGCGCTTTGTGGTAGATAATAGACCGTTTTCTTCGTGTTTGAATGATAAAATTGATAAGCCGGCGGGTTGTTTGGCCGCGCGAACTCGCTTTCTCTCTTAGATTTCACTCGTGAGCTATTGGATTTCGCCCGTCGCGTCTTGAATTGCGTAAAACCGAGCATTTCCAACGAGTACTTGAGTGTTCCGCAAGTGTTTTCGCCACTGTTCCATTGCCTTGTTCGCATTTGCGGCTAATCGAGTTCGTGATTGAGTATAATTGCCCATTCTCGAGTGGAATTGGTGTCAATCCATTGCAGAGCCTCGAGGTTTTCGCGAGGACGCGCGTCGGCAATTCACCGGGCATGAAAGCCGCCTCGGCACGCGGCCAGTGAGTTAGTGTGAGTAGCGGTCTTACTCTTTCTCTCTCTCATTTACATGCTCTTTCCCTTTATCTAACACGCGATAGAGTGTGCAATATAAGGAGAATCAGACTATTGCTATTGAGTGCCGTCACGAGTTTATGGGCAATTACCTAGAGTTATGGCCGTAATTCGCGTGACTTACTGCGTTTTCTACTCGGAATTATGGCTTTTCGGAGAGAGGTGAATCGAAAACTGAGTTGTTTTCGTGTTTAGATGCTCAGTTGTATAGTGTGAGTGAAATTGCTTCCCGGATGACGAATACGGAGACGTATCCAGGGTATTGAGGGAAGGGAAGAGAGGCAAAAAACGTTGTAGCGAACGCAATTTCTCCTCATAATCGCAGATAAAATAGCACTTTGTTTGCTCAGCCGCCCTTGTTTCTCTCTGCCTCTATCAACTAAACGGTCGCTGTTTGTTTTGCCGCAAAAAAGTCAGTTTTCGATTCGATTTTTTTTCCGAAATCGCCACTTTTCTAGTGGAAAATGTCAGTGGCTAAGCGGATTACGGTCACCGGGATGAATGAGTAATCTTTTAATCTCGACTGTCCTCGTTAGAGTGATGTTGGATTTGACCAACGCGATTTGGTCTATGACCTACTCGAATTATGAATTATCGATAATCGATTGGCTTTGCAGATAATCTCAAGCGACAGAAGCGCACGCGAAAAAGCGCAGACAGGATGCGCGGCAGCTTTGCAGGTTTGATTTGTTTCTTTTCCTTCCAACATTGGCCAAATTACCTTCGCATAGTTCGCTGATAGTTATTATGGCGTTGTGAGACTGTAGCTCACCTTGTTAAATACATCTCGGATAAGGTAGCATAATCTGGTACTTAGTAATGTGTTAGCATCCTCATTGATATTACTTAGTACTGTAAAGCATTGGGTCACCTTACGAAAATCTGACTGTACCTCTCTTTGCCGCTCTCCTACGTTTACTGATGACCAAGGCGAAATGCGAATTGTTGTTCATTCCTAATGCTAGAATGTAATAATATCGCTTCAGGTTTTACTTAATTTTTCCGTATCTACGGTCTTTCCCTGTTACCGTAATCCATGACTCCTACCGTAGTCTCACCGCACACCTTCCAGTTGGTCGTCGTCGACCTCTGCTAATCGTGGGTACGATAGTTGGAGTGGCCTTGGTCTTCTCGTTCCTCCTATCGAGACAAGTGACGGGAGGAACCGAAGGAACGAGGATACGGTAAGTAGTAAATATCGGTTTTGGCCATGTTGAATACGGTAATATTCGCTATCCTGATTCGGACCCCGCTAGATATATGCATTGATCGATGCTAGGGTACGGTAGGCGATGGTACGATATCGGTAGGTCAATTCTCTATTGCAGGTACGATCCGGATGTCTCGGCGGGAGCCTGGGTGAGGGATGGAGAGAGGAGAGGCAAAGGTAATTTTTAAACCATTGTTGACTTGTTTTTTTCGATCATCCTCCTCGAATTAATTATAGCACGGTGTAGGATCGTGTCATGTAGCATTAGCGAAACTACGAATGAACATGTGAATTTAGACGTGTTTATTGCGTAGAGCATCTATCGACCACTGTTTAATCGTAGACTCTCCCTATCATATAATAACAGTGAAACCGAAATGCGGATGGATTTGAAAATATATTTTGGAAATGGTTTTTAAGTCTATTTGGCAGGATTTATCGAGAAGACTTCCCGCGGAGAGGATGTGCTCTCTCCAGTCAAGGGAGAGATCACTGAAGAGAAAGGAGAGAAGAAGACCAAAGATCAGAAGAAAGAGAAGAAAGTCGCCAGTGAAAAATGCGCACAGTCATTCGACACCAGCTGTAGGAGCCCGCAGGTGAGGGAGATTGAGCTTATTGGATTGAAACGTGGGCGGAATTGCTGCTTGCACCAAGACCCTCCCGGTTTTCGCATAGCGCCCATTATACTTTAGGGTACCAGCATCTGTATACACTGCAGGTTTTGTTGAAGAACTAGTTGGCACCCTCCCGGATTTAAAAAAAATCAGTAGCAAGCCCTGCCCATGTGTGCCTGCTTCCGTGCAACAAGGTGCATTGGTGCAACGAGGGATAGTGAGAGGAGAGACCTGACAGTTGTCGAACAGTGTACCAGAAATTGTAATGTTTATACTAGAATTATAATCTACGATCGTAATTTTTTTTCGCTGTTTAATATTGTTATAAATATATTCAAATTCAGATCCACGTTCGAATCGGAGCAGAAACTCCCAGTTTGCCGCCCTACGCCTGCTTTAATGATATCGCGTGAGCTTTTTTTCAATAGTATCTTCCAGTGTTGTTAGCTTGCGGGGTTTGTGAAATTGTCAATTTGGTCTCGAGTTTAAAATTATGAATCTTGGAGAAATGAGGTCAGATATTTTGTTGTACACTATGTGATTTCAAGATACGACGATATACAATAGGGAAGTGTGCTCTCGCTAAGTGATTGCATTTCGTCGTGTCCTCTAAAACGATAATATTGATTTCAGTATTTTCTCTGATGCGGATGTCAGCCGGGGATTGCTAGCGGCAAGTATTGATGACGTCACTCAGGAGGTACGGTAGGACTACTGTAGGATAAAAAGTGACAAATTATGTTGTCGTTTAGTGCTAGGTAAACTGGCGAGTGGTTCCCGTGATGCCAAAAGTTGATAAAGACAATGAGAAAATGAGCTAAACAATGCTTAATTAGTACTGAAATAATAAGTATTTTTTACTTTTAGGTGAGAGAGGTCGCGACCTTTGATCTATCGACTACAGATGGACGGCTGATCGAGTGGCTGGGGTAAGAGTTTTTCTATGCCTTAAATTGAGCAATAACTAATCTGAGCATCACTTCCCATAGGTCTAGCACGTGCGTAGCGGCAAATCATCGAGTTGGAATTTAACTTTCCTGGGAATTTCCGAATTATTGATTAAAAAATGACTTCGAGTGGAACTAGCACCTTAAAAGTAACCGGAAAACAACTAGTCTGGGCATCACTTAAAATAAATCTACCACATGCGTAGCCACAAATCATCGAGTTAGAATTTCATTACTCCGAATGAAACTTGCACCTTCGCAGCTTGAAATCTCCTTTTATCTCATTTTTCCTCTGTTTCCAATAGGTGATTTTATCTAGAACCTCAAAAGCTCAAAATCGCCAAGTCTATCTCCCTCCCGTTTTCCAGTTCCCTTCCTCCTCGTGCCATTCTCGTCGTCGTCTCTTTCGGTGACATCGCTGAGCGGCTTTCCCCTGACGCGCGCCGCGCGCTTCGCCGTTATGGCGCGCACGCCGCTGCGGATTGGCGAGGCGGATCGGCGTATGCCGCGTTGGGACAACGCGCGCTTGAGGAAGGAGCAGCCAAGGAAATTGTGAGTTTCCTGGAACTATTGTGGTACCGATATTTGATCGTATGCCAATAACTTTGAGGTTTCACGAAATTTAGAATACTTTAGAGAGGATGATACAAGAAAATTTGAGAAAGAACAGTTGCAAAATCTAAAGACCTGATAGATTTGTGTTTCTCGATTTTCCAAGTACGTTCGTTCGAATTCATCAATAATGGTGCTGTGGACTCGAATTTATAATATTATATCCATATCTTTCCAGCTGTTGCCTCTGGGTGCCACTACAACTTCTGATATCAACGGCTGTTTCGAATTCCCGCTCGGAAAATTGAATGCGACCATCGAAGAGAAGAAGGATGTCAATAGGTAAGTGAGCATTTCGAGTTGTATATTTTGGGTTACAAGAATCCTATCAACCATAAATTTGAGGGGAAAACTATTCTTCTCTGGCTTGCTTTTTAGAAATCATCATTAATATTTCTTACTTTCTTGGTCCCACAAGATCTTGAGATGAATGTAGACATACGGTAACCCTTTGAATATTCAGGGTGGACGAGGCTCGTCTGGCGGAGCTTCTCCGAGCACAGGCTGGAGAGGGAGGAGGAGAGGGACAGAAGGGAGTTCTACTGGGAGAGGAATGGCCACAGTGTGGTCACACACCCGCCTGTGCTGCTGGTGAGGAGAAAGGAGGGGATGCTGTATGAGTAGTGGTGTATTTTAAGGGGGAGTACTGTATGAGGGATATGGTAGGATGGAGGGAGGGATACGGTACGGTAATCACTTCAGATCTGCTTCCTATGCATTTCTACTCGGGAGCCAACAAAGACGACCATCCGAGGATGTGTGTGGGAGGAAGGATGGTATTTGCTGCTGGTGAGTGCGCTGATTGTTTTTGAACAATGATGGGAAAGTGATCAGAGGCGCGTAGAGCTACTTTTGTTATGCTGAAGTTCAAACATAGGTCAAATAGGTTTCGCCCGACCATTTTTGCCGACATGTAAATTCCTGTTTGCCGACGTGCTTTTTGGCGTATGTTCAAGAAAAAATTCGCTCGCGAATTAACTCTTGCCGAAATTTTTGCCGATCTGGTTTTCCAACTCTTGCCGATATCATAATGTGTAAAATTACGAATTATTTGGCCTATGAGTTGAAACATATAATTTGAGAGTAACAAATAGCGCAGGCATAGTATCCCTCAAAATCTCATTCAGGACTCAACGAGGCTGGTCGCGGATTGAATGTTGCAGTGATTGATTCGAAAAGCAGAAAGATCGTGAAGACGGGGCATTTCGACACCTATGAGAAGGGTGAGCTCTTTTACTTCTTAATTTTTTGCTGTTAGCAGAAAAAAATGTAGTATCATATGTCGGATCTAAGTTTCACGACTAGGATTAATCTGCTTGTGGCGCAAGCGGTTTTTTATATTTGAAATGATTTGGTTAATAAAATGATTTATATTTGAAATGATTTGGTTAATAAAAAACTAATTTGAATGCGCTTTTAAACCGAATTTCCAATGTGGCACCACAATTACACTAACAAGAATGTACCGTCATTCAGAATCGACGTCACTGGAACTCTTCCTGGACGGTCTCGTGGAGGGAGACATCGTTGCCGTTGTCAGTTTCGACGAGGCCAGCAGCATGTGAGTGCCGTAGATTCAGTATTGATTGGAGAACAGTAGATTCAGGTTCATGTGAGTACTGTAGGATTATTAAATTGATTGGATTAATAGAAGATATATCCCTTGTACCATTGAACGAATAGTATATCGATGTGATATAACAAAGGTGTGAAACGAGAAAGAACGATGTCATAATTTATTAGCTCAATATTGTTTAATTTTGATTCATTGGGTCAATTGTCTTTTGCGTTTCATTTCGCGTATTAGTTCAAAGAGGTGACGCTGAAACACTATGTCTGTAGCTGGCAATCCACAATAGCATAAATCTATCACACAGGCTCTCCGACATGGCCAAGCAGATCTTCTACGAACTCGGTTCTTCGATGGTTCATCGCCTCAAATTCCGCGCATCTTGGTTCTTCGTTGGACAGAAAGGTACGGTGGAGCCAAAACTATCTTTGAACCAGGCTGTAACTGGTTTCACTATGTACTGTTAACGGTTTGTTCATACTCGAAGCGGTAATATCGACTGTTTCAACCTGAAAATACAAAAAAATATCTTGGCAGGCATTCGCGTTTTTTCTCCCTTCGAAGATCTCAATTTCCCCGCTGGAAATGCATGGGCGACCCCTATCGATGCGAACGTTTGCGTTCCTGCAAGTCGTCAGTTTATTTTTTATATTGTGACTATGTGATCATGGCGGATTCTGTGTGCACATTCAAGTTATGAGATCTGGGATTTGATGGTTGTTGATCATGCTCGTACTGCCGATTCTAGTGTTAAAAAGTAAACGATTACAGTGAGCGGGCCATCTGAGCGTCGATCTGATAAGCAGAATGCAGCCAAGAGACACTTCTGCGCCAAGTACGACAGAATGGACGAATTCTGCCAGGGTCAGTAGCGTTTCAGACGTTAATTGCGAGCTAGAATCGGCTTCTCAGGGCGCTGAATAAATTTAGTAGAACCTGTTGCTTTGGTGGTTCTGCAGTTTGAGATAATTGCAGTTCTTGATCACCCTTCGATGTGATGCTGGTGCATGTCTCTATACGAAAATATTCATAATATTATACGTTTCTTAATTGCCTACTTCCTCAGAATCTCATCTCGACGACGTGATCGTTCCCCGTCCTCTCACTGATCCAAAACGAGCCGACGACCCGATCTTCAACGTGCCTATTTTGGTTGTTGCTGGTGAGCGAACACTTAAGAGGTCGTCCGCCAGAGAACGTAACATGGGTAAATGTCACGGATGGCCAAAATTCGAAAAAATCTCTAACTTTTTTCTTGAAGTGGTCCTCATGAATGCTGATTAACAGGCTATATGGGAATGTCTACAGGTCGATTTTTAAAAAGTTACCGTAACCCATCGATTTTGGGCTCGAAAAATTTCATATCTCAAAAGTACACCAATTATAGATTTTCTGGTGTATTTTCACCCGTAGAAAACGAATTTCGATGTTGGAGATCGAGAAAATACGATTACAAAAAGGTAGAAGCCAAAAACTGCTTAAAAAGTGACTTTCGCAGTCATAACTTATTTCTATGTGAGCCGTCTTAACCGGGATTAAGGGTTTAGAACCTTCAACATGTATCAAGTCTTCCATATTTTTTGATGAATTTTAAAAATGGAGCCCGTTAGGTTTTTGTGTCCTCAAAGTCAGATTCCACAGAAAAGCGCAAACCTGAATCACAAGGCGCAATAGATATAACTGCCAGCTTTTGTGCTAGAAATGTAGACCACGATGAGCTGAACATTTCATCTGTTGAAAGTGAGCGTTTATCTTTTCGTTGAAGCGCGCTACAGGGCCTAGAAGTTGGCCAAACCGAGAAATCCAAGCGAGAAACGGATAGAGAGCGCGCGCTCTATCCGCTTGGCGCTCTCTCCGCCTGATCTCCCACGCCTTCCCTCCCTTTACCGCTCACTCGCCCGCCTCAACCGCAGTCTCTCGTCAACTTCTAGGCCCTGTAGCGCGCTTCAACGAAAAGATAAACACTTACTTTCAACAGATGAAATGTTCAGCTCATCGTAGTCTACATTTCTAGCACAAAAGCTGGCAGCTATCTCCATTGTGCCTTGTGATTCAGGTTTGCGCCTTTCTATGGGAGCTTAATTTGACGACACAAAAACCTGACGGGCTCCATTTTTAAAATTCTGCAAAAAAATTTGGTAGACTTGATACATGTTGAAGTTTGTAAACCCTTAATCCCGTTTAAGACGGCTCACATAGAAATAAGTTATGACTGCTAAAGTCACTTTTTGAGCAGTTTTTGGCTACTATATTTTTGTAATCGCATTTTCTCGATCTCTAACATCGAAATTCGTTTTCTACAGGTGAAAATACACCAGGAAGTCTATAATTGGTGTACTTTTGAAATATGAAATTTTTCGACCCCAAAATCGATGGGTTACGGTAACTTTTTAAAAATCGACCTATAGACATTCCCATATAGCCTGTTAATCAGCATTCATGAGGACCACTTCAAGAAAAAAGTTAGAAATTTTTTCGAATTTTGGACATCCGTGACCTATTTACGTTTTCTGGTGGATGGTCTCTTAAATTGCATTGTTATCATGGCTATTACTATTCGTGTTGTCGCTGAGAACAACAGTTTCTAGCGTATTCAGAAATAGAGCATTGCACAGTAAAGTTAGCCTAATTATGCTGTGGCTTTTGAGCGAGCATTCGGGTTACATGCTTAATATGAGTAGTTCTTGTGATTCAAGCTACAGTTCCACGATATTTTTCTTCTAAAAGAATATTTATAGAATAGTAGTTGAAATCAACTTTAAGCATCGAGATAGAGTTTTAAGCAATCATAACCGTCATGACGTCAATTCCGATCTTTGATCTCCTCATCCCCAGGCGAATCTCTGGATCGACTCCGTTTCACTCTCGATTCTCTCATCGCCCAACCGGGAATCAACACTCAATTGGTCATCGTCGCCCATAATAAGGAGTACAAGGTGGAAATATTTTTTTAGAGAAATCTGAGCTGAACATCCGCGTTAAACTAGGGACTTGGAGAGTTCTGGTTCCGAATTTGCATTATCCAAAGAGTGGAACGACATGATCTGGTGGTAGTCGAATGCAATATTTTGAAACAAATATTATTTCCTGGCTATCAGTGATTCTTCCCCCAATATTCGATGTTTATTCCAGATGGCTGGTGATCTCGCGCTTCTCTTCCACTTCAAACCCCTTCCAATCAATGCGACCAGCAAGTACAACGGTCAGTTGCGTGGATTAAAATAGTTTTAGATTGCAAGAAATCTTGTGTTTCACAGTTGTTACTTCCTATGGAGACTTGCTTTCCCTTAATGTTGACATCAGTTTCTTGGCTAAACATATAAAAAAGTCTGATTTGGTAAAATCGACCTCTAATTTGATCTATGATTTTTCATCTCTGACCCCTCTTCATTTCAGATCTCCTTCTTTCCTCGATCTCAGCCGCATTTTCTATCTTCCCCAAGGCGACGGAGATTATCGTAGTGGAGAATGAGGTACGAATATTAAATTGACAGGCAGGAATGTGTTTCAAAGCGAGGTAGCCATTTTCGGAGAGGTCATATCATTTGTGTTTCAACATTACTATGACTGTTCGAATGACTTCTTCGATGGTTGATGTGTTGTCTCCGCAAACAAAAATCAAATATATGACGATAAATAGCATTATCTGCGTGCACTTTGAGGCACAATTCTGGAATAACTCCAACAAAATACCGAACTAACTATCTCTCTCCAGGTGGCGGCGACCTCCGACCTTCTCTTCTTCTTCTCTCAATTACTGGATGTGATGAAGAGAGACGAGAGCATTCAGATGGTCCACGCATTCAATTACAATGGTCAGTACTCTTATCAACTTTACCTAGACAATTCGACAAGTGAGGAGGGAAGACGGGAAATTTGTGTTTCACGAATAATTAGAATAGCTGAGGAGAGATTGCCATTAGTGAAGAGGGCTATGTGTATACATGACTGGGTGACATGTGTGAAAGTGATTTGAGTGCAATTCGAAAAAAAAGTATCTCAAGTGTTATCTTGCTCCAAAGTTATCGCAAAATTCGAGCCTTTTGGAGTTAGCGATTCGTCCCTGATATGGTAGTATACTAATAAAAAGATTTCTTTACCGCTTTCTATTCAATGTAATAGAGTTATTTTCAAGCATTCAATCTTGAAATTGTTTCACCCTTGAGGTTTCGCCCGTCTCTCCTCCTCTCCTTCATCCGTCTATCGAATCGATTCATCCTCTCAATCTCCCTCGTACATCTACCTCATGGGAAGGAAATTGTATGAGAGTACGATTGAAGGGAATGCGACTGGTGAGGATACGATTTGAATGCAATTGAAAGTGTAATTGATAATTGGACTTGATTAGAGGAATTTTGTTTAAAAGCTCTTTTGAAACATGTGAGTTTGTGGTTGCATAATGTAGATATATTCGAAAAAAATTCTGGAGCCAATTGATTCAAGTCAAGCAAAAGAAACAATTGAACGGGAAATTCGTGAACCTGAAACCAGTTAGTTTGTGGTTGCAACGAATTGCCAAATGCACATGGTAACAAGATTAATCAGTAGTTTTCGAGCTTCAGATCAAAAATATTTTACAGCGTGCTGCAGCCAGCTGCATCACTGGTGGCTGCAGCCTCAATCTGCAGCTGCAGCAGCTGCATCCTCTTCTCCCTCCTCTTCTGCTGCAATTCTCGTCCCCGAAGTATCGCGAGTTGTGGTGATGAAACCGAATGAGATCACGCTCGCGGACACTGGAGAGGAAGCAGTATTCAGGGAGAGGAGACGATTCGCAAAGTGAGGATGGGAAGGAAGGGGGATTGGGGTTTCACGAATAATATGAAAGAATAGGGAGAGCTATCCATTAATAATGATCTGATCATCAGATTTTCAGATTCTGATGCATTAGTCGGTAAAAATACATTTCATTGCTGTTCTCTTGGATAGTTTGCATGTTATTAAATTGGATATTTAACGAAGTAAACAGCCAATACAAAACTCATGACGATGTCGAACAGTTTTTTTTTAGAATCAAACGTACGAAATTGGAAAATATATATTCGAAAATCTCATTGATTCCAGATCTCAGATCGAGCGACTGGTGGATGTGGAGAAGTTGAGTGAGAAGGAGTACGAAAAGGAATTGGAGAGGATTGAGAAGGTACTGAATTTACGAGCTTTTTTGCTAAAAAATTCATTGTTGGGCTTTTTTTATCATTTGTTTACCGCATGTGGCTAGTGACTCAGGGGTTGCACCTCTATGTGAAATCTACATTTACATGAGTGGACCATTATTTCCGACAGTTACTCTCAAAAAAATTTTCTTTTAAATTTTTAAACTATTGTTCTATCCCCTGAATATGACCTGGCACACTGCGGTTCCACATCTGTATGATATTAGTAGGTGACGCCCAAACAACAATACTCGGTTGACTTCCCTTATTACTAAACCATAGCACCCCTCCCCCTTCAAAATACCACACTTTCACCTAATCATTTCTTGCCGCACTGCGGTTTCACCATTGTGTGAAATGCAGCGAGTAAGGACTTTCAACAGTACGAGAGCGATTACATAACTATCGATGATCTTCTTCAGTCTTCTCTCTCATTGGACGGAGGTCCGTGGGCGGCATGCGAAGGAGGATACGGTAGTCTGATGAAGAAGGAGGAGCAAAAGAGAGCGGGGTAAGTACGGTAGATGATGGATAATGTTGATATGTGGATACGGTAGTCGACTTTCAGTTCGCGATTAATATCCTCATTACAGTAATCTCCTACTCATACGGTACAAGGATGACACTCAATTGGCGGCGATCGTCAAGTGCCTCGGCCTGTACAGTAACCCGACCGAGGGAGGCAAGGAACTCGTTGCGGGATCTTATCGAGGAAGGATACGGTATGCCAATCGATATCAAGGACTGTGGTCTTCTCATGGTGGTTGTGAATAATAATTGATATTGGCCATATGTATGAGCTGAACAATAATTTTCTACAAATACATTAAAATACATATCGACGATGAAACACAAGTCCTAGCGGGCTTATAATATAAAAAAATATATATAACTCATGAAATCTTTAAACAACTTTTCTATTACAGATTCCATCTCGACGGAGTCCCTTTGATGCTCGCTCCTCTCCGATGAAAAATTTGTCATTCTTAGTCACTTTATCCCTACTTTGCCCACAATTTGCGAGTCTAGCCAGCATTTTCCCTCTTGTTTAGCCATCTTGTCGTGTTCCCCCCCCCCGTTTTGCATAATCCTAAAATACCTCGCGAGTCTTCACAGCTATGGTGGTTCTGCATGATTCCTCGATTGTTATTGCTCTCTTTTCGGGTGTTTTGAGAGGTTCCGACCAAGTTAAAATGTTTTCTTCCCTGTGTGATAAGAATATTGTAACGATTATAGTTTGCGGCGAGAAATTATTGTAGATTGTGATTTGATTTGTCAGCTACGTTTCTTCTTGTCATTTGAGTTTTGTGCAATCAATAAAGTGTTCGTTCATAACTTATTATGATTGCATAGATTCAAAAGTTGCCAGTTCTAAGAAAGTTATCGTTGATGAATTCAAGTTCAAGGTGGATTGGCACAACAAGAGAATTAATTCAGAGATCTGAGTAGTGCGACAGTATTTGAAAGTTCTGGTTTTTATAGAATAGCACCCGAATATTGTTGATATTTATTCATTTCTACTTCAGATCCGCGTTCGAATTAGAGCAGAAACTCCCAGTTTGCCGCCCTACACCTGCTTTAATGATATCGCATGAGCTTTTTCAAGAGTATCGTCCATGGTTGTTAGCTTGTGGGGTTTGAGAAATTGCCAATTTGGTCTCGAGTTATTTGAAAATTATAAACCCTTGGGGAATATGATCTGTTATTTTTTAGTGTTTCGATTTTCAGGTAATGTTGGATCTTATTCGGATGTGTTTGGTGAAATAGATAGCTGATAAGCTCATGAGCTATCTAGCGCACCTGAAACACATCCGAAAATGGCCCAAAATTATTTGAAAATTGAAGCCCCATTTTTTGTCACTATGCGATTTCATGCTACGACGATATACCATATGGAAATGTGCTCTCGCGGAGTGATTTCATCCCGCCGTGATACTCCAAAACGAAAACATTTACACTATTTCAGCATTTTCTCTGATGCTGACGTCAGTCGGAGGCTGCTAGCGGCAAGTAGCGATGACGTATCTCAGGAGGTACGGTAGGACTACTGTAGATTTATGATGTCAGTTGGGAAATAGTCGATCGGTTCCCGTGATGCCAAAAGTTGATAAAGACAATGAGAAAATGAGCTAAACAATGCTTAATTCGTACTGAAATAATAAATATTTTTACTTTGTAGGTGGGAGAGGTCGCGACCTTTGATCTATCGACTACAGATGGACGGCTGATCGAGTGGCTGGGGTAAGAGTTTTTCTATGCCTTAAATTGAGCAATAACTAATCTGAGCATCACTTCCCATAGGTCTAGCACGTGCGTAGCGGCAAATCATCGAGTTGGAATTTAACTTTCCTGGGAATTTCCGAATTATTGATTAAAAAATGACTTCGAGTGGAACTAGCACCTTCGCAGCTTGAAATCCCCTAGTTTTTCTTCTTTTAGTTACCAATAGGTGATTTTACCTAGAACCTCCAAAGCTCAAAATCGCCAAGTCTATCTCCCGTCCCTTTTCCAGTTCCCTCCCTCCTCGTGCCATTCTCGTCGTCGTCTCATTCGGTGACATCGCTGAGCGGCTTTCCCCTGATGCGCGGCGCGCGCTTCGCCGCTATGGCGCGCACGCCGCGGCTGATTGGCGAGGCGGATCAGCGTATGCCGCGTTGGGACAACGCGCGCTTGAGGAATGAGCAGCCAAGGAGATTGTGAGTTACTGGAATTAATGCAGAGATTTGTTCGTATGCCAATAACAATGAGGTTTCGCGAAGAATAGAAAACCAGAGATGAGATAAAAGAAGTCAATTTGTTAAGGGTAGTCGGTCAATGACTATTTAAAAAAAAACAAATTGCCGGATTCGGTTATCTTTCACTCACAATGTACCGCAAATTTATAATAATCTATTGTTCATGACTTTTTAGCTGTTGCCTCTGGGTGCCACTACTACTTCTGACATCAACGGCTGCTTCGATTTCCCGCTGGGGAAACTGAATGCCACCATAGAAGAGAAGAAGGATGTCAACAGGTGAGAGCGCTAAAACAGTGAAACTTCACTTTCGAGTTTCAATGTTGGTATATATTCTCACAGTTGAATTGGTGAACGATTCAATTGGCACTGACTGTCGTATTTAAAAACAATTTGATATAGCCCAAGAAGGTACTTAAAATTTCCCACAGGGAAATATTTTCTTTATTCTACCATAATCGGCTTACCGTAATCATCTCTATACTTAGAGTGGACGAGGCTCGTCTGGCGGAGCTTCTTCGTGCACAGGCTGGAGAGGGAGGAGGAGAGGGACAGAAGGGAGTTCTACAGGGAGAGGAATGGCCACAGTGTGGTCACACACCCGTCTGTGCTGCTGGTGAGGAGAAAGGAATACGGTAGGGGAAGAATGTAGTACGGTAGTACGAGGAGGGATACGGTACATGACACTATTAGCAGGGTACTGTAGAGGTACATTAATCACTTCAGATTTGCTTCCGATGCATTTCTACTCGGGAGCCAACAAGGACGACCATCCGAGGATGTGTGTGGAAGGAAGAATGGTGTTCGCTGCTGGTAATTAATTTTTGATAGGTTTCCAACATTTCCCAATACTGAATCAACGGCCCGAAGAGCTTCTTTTGTTATGTTGAAGTTGAAACATCTATGATGATGGTAACAAATAGTGGAAAATGAAGAATGAAGATGACACTGTGAAGTTATTGCTGTTAGGATATTACACAGTTATAGTACCTGATACCTGATCTGCTATTTTTGCAGTTAGTTATAGCTTGCTACAGTAATACAGCTACAGTAAAAAATTTCTTTCAGGCCTCAACGAGGTTGGTCGTGGACTGAATGTTGCAGTAATTGATTCGAAGAGCAGAAAGATCGTGAAGACGGGACATTTCGACACCTATGAGAAGGGTGAGTGTTGGTCTCCTAAACATTTCATTCATCATCTTGATCAGTGGTGCGCGTAGGATTAATCTATTAGTGGTTCAAGCGGAATTGATACTTGCGACGATTTCGCTGTATAGGATAATGCATCAAAATGCACTTTTGCTGAATTTTCGATGACAAAGTTACAGTACCACGAATACACTAATTGTAAGTATGAAACGTCATTCAGAATCGACGTCACTGGAACTCTTCCTGGACGGTCTCGTGGAGGGAGACATCGTTGCCGTTGTCAGTTTCGACGAGGCCAGCAGCATGTGAGTACTGTAGATTCAGTATTGATTGGAGAACAATAGATTCAGGTTCATGTGAGTACTGTAGGATTATTAAATTGATTGGATTAATAGAAGATATATCCTTTGTACCATTGAACGAATAGTATATCGATGTGATATAACAAAGGTGTGAAACGAGAAAGAACGATGGCAGAATTTATAAGCTTAATTTTGTTTAATTTTGATTCATTGGGTCAATTGTCTTTTGCGTTTCATTTCGCGTATTAGTTCAAAGAGGTGACGCTGAAACACTATGTCTGTAGCTGGCAATCCACAATAGCATAAATCTATCACACAGGCTCTCCGACATGGCCAAGCAGATCTTCTACGAACTCGGTTCTTCGATGGTTCATCGCCTCAAATTCCGCGCATCTTGGTTCTTCGTTGGACAGAAAGGTACGGTGGATCCGAAAACTGTCTTTGAACCAGGCTGTAACTGGTTTCACTATGTACTGTTAACGGTTTGTTCATACTCGAAGCGGTAATATCGACTGTTTCAACCTGAAATACACAAAAAATTATCTTGGCAGGCATTCGCGTTTTTTCCCCTTCGAAGATCTCAATTTCCCCGCTGGAAATGCATGGGCGACCCCTATCGATGCGAACATATGCGTTCCTGCAAGTCGTCAGTATATATTTTCATATTGTGACTAGGTGATCATGGCGGATTCTGTGTGCACATTCAAGTTATGATATCTGGGATTTGATGTTAGTTGATCATGCTCGTACTGTCGATTCTAGTTTTAAAAAGTAAACGATTACAGTGAGCGGTCCGTCTGAGCGTCGATCTGATAAGCAGAATGCAGCCAAGAGACACTTCTGCGCCAAGTACGACAGAATGGACGAATTCTGCCAGGGTCAGTTGGGTTTCAGACGTTAATTCCGAGCTAGAATCGGGTTCTCAGGGCGCTGAATAAATTTAGTAGAACCTGTTGCTTTGGTGGTTCTGCAGTTTGAGATAATCGCAGTTCTTGATCACCCTTCGATATGATTCTGGGGCATGTCTCTATACGAAAATATTCATAATATTATACCTTTCTTAATTGCCTACTTACTCAGAATCTCATCTGGACGATGTGATTGTTCCCCGTCCTCTCACTGGTCCAAAACGAGCCGACGACCCGATCTTCAACGTGCCCATTTTGGTTGTGGCTGGTGAGCAAGCATTCGGGTTTCATTCTCGTTTCGAGTAGTGGTTTTGATTTAATTTGTAGTAGTCCGAGCGCTAGTTGTACCTATAAAAACAACACGATTTTCGAATTGTAGGAATTTTGAATTCTTGTTAGAATAATAGTTCTAATTCAACTTGCAGTTGTATAGAGATGGACTTAGATTATAAAAAAAATAACAGTGATGACCCCACTTCTGATCTTTGATCTCCTCTTCTCCAGGCGAATCTCAAAAAAATTTGGTAGACTTGATACATGTTGAAGTTTGTAAACCCTTAATCCCGTTTAAGACGGCTCACATAGAAATAAGTTATGACTGCTAAAGTCACTTTTTGAGCAGTTTTTGGCTACTATATTTTTGTAATCGCATTTTCTCGATCTCTAACATCGAAATTCGTTTTCTACAGGTGAAAATACACCAGGAAGTCTATAATTGGTGTACTTTTGAAATATGAAATTTTTCGACCCCAAAATCGATGGGTTACGGTAACTTTTTAAAAATCGACCTATAGACATTCCCATATAGCCTGTTAATCAGCATTCATGAGGACCACTTCAAGAAAAAAGTTAGAAATTTTTTCGAATTTTGGACATCCGTGACCTATTTACGTTTTCTGGTGGATGGTCTCTTAAATTGCATTGTTATCATGGCTATTACTATTCGTGTTGTCGCTGAGAACAACAGTTTCTAGCGTATTCAGAAATAGAGCATTGCACAGTAAAGTTAGCCTAATTATGCTGTGGCTTTTGAGCGAGCATTCGGGTTACATGCTTAATATGAGTAGTTCTTGTGATTCAAGCTACAGTTCCACGATATTTTTCTTCTAAAAGAATATTTATAGAATAGTAGTTGAAATCAACTTTAAGCATCGAGATAGAGTTTTAAGCAATCATAACCGTCATGACGTCAATTCCGATCTTTGATCTCCTCATCCCCAGGCGAATCTCTGGATCGACTCCGTTTCACTCTCGATTCTCTCATCGCCCAACCGGGAATAAACACTCAATTGGTCATCGTCGCCCATAATAAGGAGTACAAGGTGAAACTATGTTCGTCTAGCTAACCTGAAAATTTAAATTTCAAAGAATCGAGGGTTGGGTGTAACGGGGGTCTCGTATGATAAAGTGGTGAAGGAGTGTTCTTGTTCCGAATTTTCATTATCTAAAGCGTAAAACGTACTAATCTGGTTGTATTCGAGTAATTTTGCAATAAATATTATCAAACCCTAATATTCGATATCCAAGATGGCCGGTGATCTCGCCCTTCTCTTCCACTTCAAACCCCTTCCAATCAATGCGACCAGCAAGTACAACGGTTAGTTAGGCCGATGACAAATAGGTTTCGAAAGTGTTTCACGGTTATTATTTGGTATTTGGAGACCTGATTTTCTTTAGTATTGCTTTATCTCACCCTCGAAAAAAGAGTCAGTGAATTATAGTGAAATCGTTGAGAAATTTGATATTTGATCTCTCATCTTCCATTCCTCTTCAGATCTCCTTCTTTCCTCGATCTCAGCCGCTTTCTCCATCTTTCCCAAGGCGACGGAGATTATTATAGTGGAGAATGAGGTGAGAACGGGAAATTCATTGTAAGGAATCCATTCAAAGTGATAAAGACATTTTTGATCGAGTATCTGATTTGTGTTTCAACATTACTATTACCGCCTTGAACCACAGGTTTCTTCGCTGAGTTCTCGGTTTGTATTGCCAAAATAGCTAAATGTCTTTACGATGGAAAATAATTCTCATGCGGCGCATTTCCATGTTTGTGATTTCAAAAATACAGGACTAGCATTATCTATTGACTCAGACTCTCTTCTTGTCTTCAACCGAGCCACTCTTCTCGAGGACCAGGAAGTGATATGAAGATAATCCCCACATTACCATCCTCATTACCCTCGATTAGTCGGTCCGCTAGTGGGTATATAAACCCCGTCGCTCCCCTCTTCCTTCATTCTCATCCGAGATAAATCAGTCTACTCTCTCTCGTCTTTGGTCTACTACACAAGAACCAACTGGCGATCAGTCTTCGAACTACGCGGGATCGTCTACAGTAACTGAGGTTCTCCCCCGATACCCCGATTACTGTAGTACCACTTTGGAGAGTCAATCTCCACCTTTGACCCCGTACTAGAGACTAATACATAGCATATCAGATACCGTATCCAAGATGAGCCATCACAGCAACCCAGGGACACCGTCTACACCAACGACATCGCAGCGATCTCAGCGATCGACGCCTGCCTCAACTGCTCCCCTCATAATGGGAGAAGTGACACCGAACACAAGGAGTTCATCGGCACCTCCAACGGAGCGTAGGTCTCCCCTCCCACCTACCATCTCCGGCTTAGGAGCCGATGAAAGCATATCGAGAACCCGCAAAGGGCATGCCGATGCTAATAATACTGACAGCATATCGAGAACCCGCAAAGGGCATGCCGATGCTGATAATACTACATTCAGGCAAAGTCATACTGAAGGTTACAGTACGAACTCATCGTACAGTAACTCGGTGTACGACGTGTTCAACCTTTATGGTGGTGCTGGTGCCGGTGCCGGTGCCCCCGCAGCACCCACACTGGTAGAAGTACCGTACCAAGGGAAGCCCCCTGGTGCATACCTACCAGGAAGTGATTGGCGCATTTCGATTAAGCGTTTGGAAAACTTCATGACTATGAGAAAAATTCCCCTGGAATCGAAAAAATACGTATTCCTGGAGGAAATAGGTGAACTGAATTATGCTATGTTGGAAGGACTCCTCCCTGCAAATGAACTAGAGCAGTATACATACGAAGAGCTCAAAGAGGCTATGACCACTAGATTCCAGCCTAAGGTGCTTGTTTTGTCAGAAAGATTCAAGCTGACACAGCTATCACAGAAAAGCACACAAAGGATGGAGGAGTTCCTGTACGAAATTCAGAGCGCGGCTAAAACTTGCCAGTTTGAAAAGATAAAAAATGCTAGCGATGCCAGGGATGCTTTTATGTCACTCGCATTCATTTCTGGAATAAAATCAGATGAAATTAGACAGAAATTGCTAGAGCAGAGTGATAAAACTGCGCAAGAGCTATTAGCTATAGCCGAAGCTCACGAGAGAGCCGGAAAAGGCGCGACCGATGTCCGCCACTCGGGAGGATCAGTCCACGGAGTGGACAATGCAAGGAAGCCTACCCAAGTACGCTTCGCTAAGCAGTACCAGAACAAACCGAATAACGGTAAGTCTAAATCCTTCCATAGAAAAGGACAGAAGGACTCTCGTAGCTCCCACAATAAAATGAGTCATCATTACTCTAGAGCTAATACCCGTAATCGAGGTCGATACTGTACCCTGTGCAACAAGTCTGGACACACCAATGAGCAGTGCTGGCATCGCGATAAGAAGAGAACTCATGGTGTATACTCCGATCCCGACTTGAGCTTTGATAAAGATCTGGTACAGTATGTGCAGCCCACAGTGAACAATGTAAAAGGGTGTGAATATCCTAAATGTATGATACAGACAGAAGTATTAGGAAAGACCGTAAAGTTTGAATTAGATACTGGATCAAGCATGACTATCATTGGTTCACAAGTATGGGAAGCTTTGGGCAAACCAGCCTTAGTAGCATCGAGCAGATCCGCACGAGCATACTCAGGAACACCTCTCCTGTTTAAGGGAACGTTGAGGGCATCGATAAAATGGAATAACCTGAGAGCTCCATTAGACATACACGTTCTGGATCGTCCGGCACCCGCATTATGGGGCCGAGACGCAATTACAAGGTTCAGCATGAATCTAGGTCCTGTCTATGATCAAGGAATCCACTAGATCACTGATGATAAGTTAGATCTAGCTAGCAAGGTGAAAAAGATTCTAGAAGATAACGCAGAGGTTTTTGGAAAAGAACTGGGAAAGTGCACTGTAGCGAAAGCTACTCTCAAGTTCAAGAACAAAAATCCTCAGCCAAAATTCTTCAGAGCTCGACCGGTTCCATTTGCGGTCAAGCCTAAAGTAGATGAGACCTTAGATAATATGGTGGCGCAAGGTAGTATCAAACCTGTCGACCACGCCGAATGGGCTACTCCTTTAGTAGTAGTGCCTAAACCAGGCGGAAAAGTAAGATTATGTGGAGATTTCAAGGTAACAGTTAACCCAGTACTGGATATTAATCAATACCCGTTACCCAAACCAGATGACATGTTTCATCAACTAAATGGTGGAAAGAAATTCTCCAAAATAGATTTAAAGGATGCCTACACCCAAGTAGAGTTGGACGAGCAGTCCAAGAAATACCTGGTACTAAACACACAGAAAGGCCTATTTCAATACCAGAGACTCCCTTTTGGGGTAGCATCAGCACCAGCAATCTTCCAAAAGATTATGGAACAGACACTGGTAGGAATTCCTGGAGTGCTGGCATACTTAGATGATATCACAATAACCGCACCCACAGATGAGGAACACTTAGAAAGGCTGAACCAAGTATTTACTAGAATGAGAAACGCAGGTTTCCGTCTCAGTAGAGAAAAGTGTGCATTCCTCGTAGAAAGAATGGAATTCCTGGGGCACATAGTGGATAAAGAAGGCATTAGACCCTCGCCAGAGAAGGTCAAAGCAATGTTAGAAATGCCAGAACCACGAAATATTAAGCAGGTGGAGTCCTTCCTAGGAATGATCAATTACTACGGTAAAATCATAAAGGATTTATCCACCCTAGCCGCCCCACTTAATGCACTCCGTAAAAAGGATGCAGAATTCATCTGGGAAAATGAGCAGCGTGAGGCATTCGAAAATAAAAAGTCGACTATCAGAAACGGATGTACTTGCTCATTACGATCCAAACACTCCAGTGATATTAGCAACAGACGCGTCAGATTATGGCATTGGAGCAGTGATCTACCATAAGTACCCAGATGGAGATGAAAAAGTGATAGCATACGCATCGCGATCACTCATTAAATGCGAAAAGAATTACGCACAAATAGAGAAAGAAGCTCTTGGAATTATCTATGGCGTAGAAAAATTCGCCCAATTTTTGTATGGCAGAAAATTTACCTTACTCACAGACCATCAACCATTAGTGAGAATTTTTGGTCCTAAACACGAATTACCGGTGATAGCAGCAAAAAGACTGCACCGATGGGCACTAAAGCTAATGATGTACTCATTCGAAATAGAGTACCGTAATACAGAGGAGTTCGGAAATGCCGATGGGCTATCACGACTACCTCAAGAACATGAGTTACCATCAGTCCAGAGTGTTAAAGAAGATGACGAAGTCACTCAATGGGATAAACAAACCCTCCGGTGCCTTCCGATCTCAACAACGAGTTTAGTCGAAGAGACACAAAAAGATCCGATTCTCATGGAAGTAAAAAGAAAGATGAAATCGGGTTTTCGACCGAAAGAAAGGGAAGGAGAATTGCGCATGTTCGCAGAAAAGAAAGCTTTCCTGAGCCTGGGTGATGGGTATCTCATGATGGATGGTAGGATAGTAATTCCTACAAAATTGAGACTAACAGTCCTAAAAAACTTACATGCAAACCATTATGGCGTAGCAAGAATGAAAGATTTAGCAAGACTAAAAATATGGTTTCCAAAAATCGATATGGCTATCGAAAGAATGGCTAAGTCATGCCCAGTGTGTGCAGTCTTAGGAAACGGTCTCACTAAGACCCCCTGCACCCGTGGGAAATACCAGAAAGATCGTGGCAGAGGATCCATATTGATTTCGCAGGTCCATTTTAAGGGCATATGTGGTTAGTAGCCGTAGCTGCCAAAACAAAATGGCCAGAAGTGAAGAAAATGAGTAATATCACAACGAAAACTACAACCAGCCCAGTCCACTCAAGTCGTCCATCCCATCCCCATCCCGACGATGCCATTGCTGCCGGCCCTGGCGAATGGAATCCCCATGGCTCAGGGCGCTCCTGCCTTGATGCCTCCTCAGGTCGCCCCCGCCGCGATTCCTCCCCCTCAGGTATCCACCCCGGTATACAGTAACCCGTCCCCCCCGGCCTCAGCCCCTGGCCCCTCCACTACTTCCCCCAATTTCTTCGACGCCTAAAAGGCAGTAGTAGGATAATGAATAAAGCTTCGGCTTAATTGAAGAAACAATACAGTATAATGGGAAGTTCAGAGACAGAATGGGAGGCATAGGACAGACAAGGGCATGGGGTAGGATAGAAAGTGGATATAACCACTTGGGGAGGAGTTGGGCTAGCATTATCTATTGACTCAGACTCTCTTCTTGTCTTCAACCGAGCCACTCTTCTCGAGGACCAAGAAGTGATATGAAGATAATCCCCGCATTACCATCCTCATTACCCTCGATTAGTCGGTCCGCTAGTGGGTATATAAACCCCGTCGCTCCCCTCTTCCTTCATTCTCATCCGAGATAAATCAGTCTACTCTCTCTCGTCTTTGGTCTTCTACACAAGAACCAACTACTAATATGATGCTATTCGATGCATATTTACGAGCCTCCCCCCGTTAGGCACTTTTGCAGAAGACCGGACCAATAGAATACTGCTCATTCGTAGTACTTTTCGTGTAATTTGGCGGTCGTATTATAGATAAGGTTACAGCCCATCTTAGAATGAATAACGGGTGAGAAACGAGTGAGTAACCCTTTGATGAGTAACGTCTAAGGGGTATAGATAACACTGATCACACAGATCCGGTCTTCTGCAGAAGTGCCCCTCGTTAACCACTTATGATTCCAGGTGGCGGCGACCTCCGACCTTCTCTTCTTCTTCTCTCAATTACTGGATGTGATGAAGAGAGACGAGAGCATTCAGATGGTCCACGCATTCAATTACAATGGTCAATAGTCTTATAGTCGGCCACGGGTAGACATTAGTGTTGCCAACTCGGCAAGCGGCCTATTCATTTCGTATGTTCTTTCGTCGGCCAGACAGAGCCAGGTTGTATCTGAGATAGAGATAGCACACACCGATTTGGCTTCATTATTAGACATGGCTGGGTGATATAGGAGAGGGATTGAAGCGCGATTCGAAAAATAATGTATCTCCTGGTGTTTTCTTGCATGAAATGTTTCGCATAACACGAGCTGATTGGAGTTAGCGATAAATCGAGCGCATGACAGAATAATAAAAATTATCAATTTTCCTCTGCTGTTATATGGAATATCGTTAATTTCAAACATTAAATCTTGAAATTGTTCTCTTCCTTGAGGTTTCACTCGTCTCTCCTCCTCTCCTTCATCTGTCTATCGAGTCGATTCCTCCTCTCAATCTCCCTCGTACATCTACCTCATGGGAAGGAAATTATACGAGAGCACGATTGGAGGGAGTGCAGAGAATGCAAGTGGTCAAAAATCGATTAGAATACTGTTACAAGGACATTTTTAAAATTCATTGTTCTGATTTTACGGGAATTCGAGTTAGCTGCATGTAGGTTTGTGGCTGCACCGTGTAGGTAAAATTGGTTTGCGATTGCGAAAACTATTTCGGAATTGTTTTTATCGATTTGCGTAAGCCAAAGAAACAATTCCTACATTGGAAATATGTTGCCCAGAATCCCGTCATGTTGTGGTTGCAGTGAATCGTGAAAAAAAAATTTCCTTGGAGCATGCTGCAGCCAGCTGCACCACTGGTCGCTGCAGCCTCCATCTGCAGCTGCAGCAGCTGCATCATCTTCTCCCTCCTCTTCTACCGCAATTATCGTTCCCGAAGTATCGCGAGTTGTGGTGATGAAACCGAATGAGATCACTCTCGCGGACACTGGAGAGGGAGCAGTATTCAGGGAGAGGAGACGATTCGCAAAGTGAGGAAGGGGAATGGGGAAGTGGTGTTTCACGAGTAATAGGAAAGACTAGGGAAATGTATGAAGTAGTATCTGTCGCACGTGTGGGACTATCATTTAAAATTATATTTATCGTGCTTTAGCGATATTATAACTTTAACATCTGAACGAATGCCAAGATATTTTGATATATATGTGCAGAGTCTAGCTGTAGCAATTTGGAGTGTAATGTTTTCGAAAATCTTGTTCATTCCAGATCTCCGAACGAGCGACTGGTGGATGTGGAGAAGTTGAGTGAGAAGGAGTACGAAAAGGAATTGGAGAGGATTGAGAAGGTCAGATTTGAATTTTATATTTTTTTGCTCAATGAAGAAATACAGGTAGGTAGATTCTGGTAATTTGTGAATCTAAAGCAGTGTAGTCAATCTGATGTTGCACCTCTACGTCAAATCGGCAATTGAATGGGGACTTTCCTACTTCCGTACTAGGCTCCGCCCCTATGCACACTTGTCCATTACCTAACCTAAGCAGACAAAGTCTAAGCCTATGCAGATCACTAAGGAAGTAAAATCTGTGCCTAAGTGGGTGAAGCAAAACCCTAAGCAATCTTATGATGAGGGAGGGGCGGAGGGGGTGGAGCCTAGTACGGAACTAGGAAAGTGCCATTGAATGCGCTGACCAATGTGCGATAGGGTTGCGCTTTAAATAAATTAATCTTCACAATTCTTTGACCTAATGATCTCTCGCCTCATCATTGCTTGCCACACTGCGGTTGCACAAACATCATGTTAGTAGAGAAACATAACCGCAACAATGATTCTGCTTCTCGTCGCTCACAAAACTACCATTATCCTCTCCTTTTCAGTCTTCTCTCTCGTTGGAAGGAGGTCCGTGGGCGGCCTGCGAAGGAGGATACGGTAGTCTGATGAAGAAGGAAGAGCAGAGGAGAGCAGGGTGAGTACGGTAGAGGAGAGCAGGGTGAGTACGGTGATGGATAATGTTGATCTGTGGATACGGTAGTCGGTTTTCAGTTCCCGATTCATATCCTCATTACAGTAATCTCCTACTCATACGGTACAAGGATGACACTCAATTGGCGGCGATCGTCAAGTGCCTCGGCCTGTACAGTAACCCGACCGAGGGAGGCAAGGAAATCGTTGCGGGATCTTATCGAGGAAGGATACGGTATGCCAATCGATATCAAGGACTGTGGTCTTCTCATGGTGTTTGTGAATAATAATTGATATTGGCCATATGTATGAGCTGAACAATAATTTTCTACAAATACATTAAAATGCATATCGACGATGAAACACAAGTCCTAGCGGGCTTAAAATATTCAACTCATGAAATCTTCAAACAACTTCTCCATTACAGATTCCACCTCGACGGAGTCCCTCTGATGCTCGCTCCTCTCCGATGAAGAAAGTGCTTCAATTTCGTCATTCTTAGTCAATTTAAACCCAATTTGCCCTCAATTTGCGAGTCTAGCCAGCATTTTTCCTCTTTTGTAGCCATCTTGTCGTGTTTCCCCCCGTTTTGCATAATCCTAACTTACCTCGCGAGTACTCACAGCTGTTGTGGTTCGGCATGATTCCTCGATTGTTATTGCTCTCTTTTCGGGTGTTTTTTGAGGTTCCGACCAAGTTAAAATGTTTTCAACTTTTTGAGATGAGTATATAACGATTATAGTTTGAGGCGAGAAATTATTGTAGATTGTGATTTGATTTTTCAGCTACGTTTCTTCTTGTCACTTGAGATTGTGCAATCAATAAAGTGTTCGTTCATTATTTATTGCGATCGCATGGATTAAAAAGTTGCCAGTTCTAAAGAAGTTATCGTTGATGTGTTAAGAAGTAGTTTAGATATTTTCGAAACTTGCAAGCAGAAAAGATCTGTTAGCCGCTCTGCTCCGGCTCAAATGATATCACGTGATAATTTTAATAATTTTATGCTACAAAATTGCTGACTATCGTCCAATAGTCACCAACCACGCGCGCGCTACAATCTCTTGTGAGTAGTAGGGAGCATTAAAATATTTTCGGGGGTATGTGATTGCTCGTTTCACCACTACCTTATGTTCAGTCGATCTCAGGGATTTCCAATGAGATAGCGTTGTTTGTCAGTTAGAATACAATCAGCAATATTGAAAATTGGCTTTATTTCTAAGAAGAGAGTTTGCGCGCGTTGCGTGTGGAGCATGTGTATACTGTAGCGGGTTGCGGTAGAGTGGGTGGGGCTACCGTATCCTCCTCAGACTTCATAGCTCTGCTCGCGTGGATTCGGAGTCTTGCCCGGTCGATCGTTCGGCGTCTGGTAGTAGTCGAAATCGTTGAGGTTGTGGCCTGAAAATGAGAGAGCAAACTTGGAAGTTACCCGGTGATCTTGTGCTATCTGAATCTCTCAAAAGATATGCCGCTTTCACGAAACAATCGTCCCTCGTTTTTTGTAGCTTATATTTACAACCTAAACTGCTATTCCCTGCAGCACTAATTGTGGGCTGTAGGGGCACGATTAGACCAGGCGATCTTGTTGCGCGTGATTAAATCAAAACTTCAGGAGGGTGCGGAAACTGATTGCATTCTCGTATTATGTTGTACACAAACACATAGCTCCCCTCCCATCATCTTCATACCTCTGACTTCTCGCATACTAATTCATTTATTTATTGAATACGCGCGGAAAAATATTCCCATCGTATTCATACCAATGGTTTCTACGATTTCCAAGGTTGTGTATTGCTACGGATTCTACTCCTACAGTTACCAAATTTGACTGTACCTCTGACTTCTCCCCTCGTTTGCTCCTTCAGTCTCGCGTACTCCATTGGATCGGGCTCTTTCAGTCGATCATAGACGGCGTTGCAAGGGGGAACCGCCATGCCGCCATCGCCAACCTGTAGATTGCGCATTACAATCTAGTTCGGACAAGGAATGATCCACAATGTGTGGGTAGGGGTGAAACTGAAAACTGAATACCGGAGGGATCTAGGGTAAAAAAGGGGGATTTTGGTGAACAAACGCATGTCCCGTCTAGGAGTACCAAATCGGAGGGGTGTTGAAGTTCACTTCATTGGTGCCCACTTATGGGATCGACTCTCTACATGGTAGATATGTAGAAGTCGGTAACGGATCGCATCAATGGCTCGAGCGCATCAGCCGGATACAGTATCCCCACAGTACTCACCGGGACAGCCAGTGTGGGACGCGCCACGACCGCGTCGCGTCCGGATCCCGAAGAGGAAGAGGAAGGCATACGGTAGCCGCGGATGCGAAGGACTGAAAGGGAAGGGTCTGTTAGGAAGAAGTGATAGTATGTACGACATTCAACAGGGGTGAGAAAAGAGAGCACAGAGCAAGAGTCAATTTGGCGGCCAACCAGTATATTTTTGCATTACTGGTAAATTTCGTTTGAGCGGTACAATGTCTTGAAGTTGTGAAATGAGGAGTGTTCATCCTTACTCATGAAGTAGCGCTGGAATATCACCAGAGCGGAAACAGCGATAGAGAGCAGCAGAAGTACTTAGTTAGATTAATTAATTAGGGTGAAAAGGAAGCGCCAAACCAGAGATTGCTATGATTCTCTCCTTGCTGCGTATCTCGGGTGTCGAAATGAGTACTGTAAGAGTAAGAGGATGAGGAGGTAACAAGGAATTGAACCGGGATTACGATAGTACACGCTGTATTCGCGAACTGACCAAGGAGGACGGAAGCTTGCGCGAAGATGAGGATAGTGAGGCCAACGAGGAAGGAGATCCTGGAAAGAATGGGAATTCTCTGTGATCACATTTTAAGAGCTGATGTGCAGTCGTTTATTTTCTATTTTTCCGAATGCTGATGTGAAGTCATCGACTTCTCATATTGCTTTCGCATGATACTTAATACTTGAAACCCGAAAGCGATTGGTTTGCAAGAATGAAAAAACTGACACGAGGCCATTGACCGCTCGCTCGCTTCTGCTTCGATCGAGGCAACAGCACGAGATCGATATCTGCGAGGAGTACGGTAGACGAGAGATTACTGTATCCGTGGGATACTGTTTTCATGAAGTCAGGCATATACGGTACATGCTGTGGTGGGTATGGATTTCAAGAAATGATTCCCCCAGTTCTCACGCTCTTTCGCTGTTCAGAAAGGAGCGAGAGGATGCGGAATTAAGAGAGGGTATACGGTATTCTTCAGGATTACGGTATCGTATCAGTAGGTCAGATCCATAAATCCTACATTTGCACACGCTCATCTACGCCTACATTGCTGACTTCGGACGACAATACGTTGGAAAGGAGGGAGGCTGGCTAGGTTACTGTAGCGACGCATGATCTGGGTAGGTCACGCACCGCAGTCGCTAGTGATGTCGCTGCCAGTCCTGCGCAGCAGTGGTAGAAGAGATGGAGGGGCGTCTGGAAAAGTGTACAGAACCCCGGATAGCTACCGTATCCCTTGGTCATGTTTCACTTTAGAGCACCCACCGTACCCAGGATAGCTATGGTACTCCCTAGATCTCGTGTTGCTACAGTAACCTGCTCAGCTACAGCACCCCGGATAGCTACAGGTTCCTCTCAATCAGGGTTGCTGTATTAACCTTTACTGTCTCGTCTCCACTCTTCTCATCCTGAAGGTGTCCAAAGAAGGTAGCGTACGCGTAGATGAGCGTCTGAAAAGCAGGGAGTCATATGTGTGACCTATGGAATGTGTGACCCGATACCGTAACCCAGGATTGTACCGTATACCTCGAAGAAGAGAAGGACACTGAGGGCAACGCGCGAGGCGACCAGTTTGATGTTGGCTCCCATGGGGGAACAGGGGAAACAGCCACTCGGAAGGGACGGAGAAAGAGGGGAATGAATGGGTGTAATTTATTGAAAACAACAAAGGGAGGAATTGTAAACAACAATATATTTACAGTCAAATCGCATTTGAGTTTCATTGTGTCTATAGCATGGCGAAGTACGGCAGTGATCATTTGTCTCTCAGTAGGCGGTAAAGAACGATTTAAAAAAAACATTATCAGAGTACAGTGAGCCTTTGCTATTGATAGATCCTTGAAATTGTAGCATCTTCTCTGAGGCGGAGAGCCTAGTAATGTGGGAGTCTTTTCTCTTTATCTGTGTTCTCCAAATCTTCCCCTCCCTAGAATGTCTAGTGCAACATTGAGGTGCCAGTCAAGATGATCACTTCATTGATCTCCCGTTCCCTTCTCCCACACTGCCCTCTCCCTCTTCCCAGCCCGCCTCTTGATCTACCCCTCGCCTCCCTTCCCTCCTCCCTCCTCTCTCTCCTTCTCATTCACTCTAGTCGCTTCCCTCACGCTACTCTCGCCTATTCCCTCTCTTTCTCTGGTGTTCTTTCCTCGTTCCCCTCCAAATGAGGAACGGGCGCGTGCACGCGGACCGCACCGCAATTGAAATTCTGATGCCACCTCACGGCACCGGCTATGACCTGCGTATAAAGATGGTGGGCGTGTCCGCCAGGTCCGGGAATCAGCGAGCCAGAGCAAAACTATCGCGCATTTATCTAACTATTGCGCATTTCGGTGTTAAGAGTGGACGTGGTGTAATTGTTCGAACCATTTTATTTCTGTAATAATTCGAAACCATTCTATAGAGGAAGGGAAACCTAAAAAAATTTGCCACCTGAATTCGAATTTCCGAAAAGAAGAGAAGAGAAAAAGTTTTCAGTCCCTAAGCAAAAACGCTAGAGACGGGAGAGATAACAGAAGGCTCGCATGTAATGAGAGGAATCGAGGGGAGAAATGAGAAATCAAGTGGAAATACAAAAGAGAAAAGCGAAAAAGGAAGGGCTGTTCATCCGTCGACAGTATGAAAATTCTCTGTGTAGACAGAGGTACAAGCGAATGCGACTAGAGGAACGACCTCTTCCCTCTTCTCTTCCCTCCGTGATCTACCCTTGCCTCTACTCTCCTCTCTCAGCCTCACTAAGTCTGGTGCTTCCTCGGGCAGAGCTCTGCCCTCTCCCCTCTCTTCTCATTTTCGTGCTCTTTCTCAACCCTTGATCTAAACCTTTGATTGCTTTCTCGTCTCACAAGGGTTCCTTTCTCCCAGTCGATCAATAGGCAGTCCACTAACCTCTTCCTTCGTCCCTCCTCTCCGTGATCTACCCCGCTCTCCTCTCCTCTCTCGTTCTACTCTTCCCTCCCCCTTCTCTACCCTCTTCCCATCTTCGTTCCTCTTCTCTCTCGCTCTTGACGCTCTCTACCTCTTGACCTCTCCTTCTCATCAGCCGTTTTCCTCTTCGGTTTACTCTTGGTTTCCTCGTGTTCCACTCGCTTCACCTTCATTACATTCGTTCACTACCAAGTCTTCCCTCCTTTAGCCTTCGTTCACCCGTCTAATTTCATTGATTTTTTGGGGAGTTAGAATTCAGCTATGAAATTGGTGTCTCTCGCTCTCCAGAACCCTTCTGACACGCGTTCCTCTCTCCCAGTCGATTAATAGGGAACCAACTGACCCCTTCCCTCGTCTCTTCCCTCCGTGATCTACCCGCTCTCCCCTCTCTCACTCTCTCTCTTCCCCACCTCACTCAGCCCTGCTTCCCTTCCCTTGTCTCTCTCACTTCTCTTCACTCTTCCCTTATTCTGGTCTCTTCCCTCAGTGATCTACCCTTCATGCTCTCTCCTCTCTCAGCCTCACTCAGTCTGGTGCTTCTCTTCTCCCCTCTCTTCCCATCTTCGTCCCTCTTCTCTCTCGCTCTTGACGCTCTCTTGCACTCTCTACCTCTTGACCTCTCCTTCTCATCAGCCGTTTTCCTCTTCGGTTTACTCTTGGTTTCCTCGTGCTCCACTCGCTTCACCTTCATTACATTCGTTCACTACCAAGTCTTCCCTCCTTTAGCCTTCGTTCACCCGTCTAATTTCATTGATTTTTTGGGGAGTTAGAATTCAGCTATGAAATTGGTGTCTCTCGCTCTCCAGAACCCTTCTGACACGCGTTCCTCTCTCCCAGTTGATCAATAGGGAACCAACTGACCCCTTCCCTCCGTGATCTACCCCCTACCTCCTCTATCCTCTCAGTCTCACTCACTCTGGTTCTTCCCTGGCAGTGCCTTTCTCTCTCACTTCCCTCCGCTTCCACTGTGGTGCTCTTTCTCCCACTTTTCTTCGTTGTCTTGCTCTCTCATCTTCCCCTCCTTTATCGGTAGTTCTCCTATTAGTTAACTGGTCTGACACGAGTTCACCTCTCCCAGTCGATCAATAGGCAGTCTACTGACCTCTTCCTTCGTCCCTTCCCTCCGTGATCTACCCATCTACTCTCCTCTCACCCCCGTCTTACTCAGATTGGTGATTCCCTTCCCTCTCCCCTCTCTTCGCATCTTCGTTCCTCTTCTCTCTCGCTCTTCACGCTCTTTTCCACTCTCGAGCTCTCGACCTCTCCTTCTCATCAGCCGTTTTCCTCTTCGGTTTACTCTTGGCTTCCTCATGTTCACTCGCTTCCCCTTCATTACATTATCGTTCAATACCTAGTCTTCCCTCATTTAGCGTTCGTTCATCCGTCTTCTTTCATTACTTCTTTGGGGAGATAGAATTCAGCTAGGAAATTGGTGTCTCTCGCTCTCCAGAACGCTTCTGATAGGAGTTCCTCTCTCCCAGTTGATCATTTGGGAACCAATTGGCCTCTTCCTTCCGTGATCTACCTCCTACCTCATCTTTCCTCTCAGTCTCAGTCACTCTGGCTCTTCCCTGGCAGTGCCTTTCTCTCTCCCCTCCCTCAGCTTCCATAGCTGATCCAGTGTGGTACTTCCCCGGGATATCTATCTCTCCCACTTTTCTTCGTTGCCTTGCTCTCTCATCTTACCCTTTCACATCGGTAGTTCTCTTGGTCCACTGTTCTGATACGGGTTCCTCTCTCTCTCCCAGTCGATGGATAGAGGAAACAACTGACCTCTGCCTTCATCCCTCATCCCTTCTCTCCGTGATCTACCCCGCTCTCCACTGTCGTCTCTCTCTCACAATCAGTCTGGTGCTTCCCTGGGTAGTGCCCTTCCCCTGCTCTGCTCTCTTCTCGTCTTCACTCTCCTTCCCTGTGGTCTGCTGACCTCTTCCCTTTTTCTTTATCTGTCGTCATCGCTTTCCCTTCTTCGCTTGGCCAATTTCATATATCTGTCTCTCATTGTCTAACTAAAGTCTCATTGCAGTCCGCGCCATCTCAGCTGAGGAGCAGCGGCCACTTGGGGAGGAGCCGCGGCGTCGTCACAAGGTGCAGTAAGCTACCGTGACTATTGCTACCGTAATCCGAACGTGACTATATCTACCGTAATCCGAACATGACTATATCTGCCGTAATCCGAACATGACTATATCTACCGTAATCCTACCGTGACTACTGTAACTGAAGTTATTGATTCATTGGCGCTGTTGTCATTCCTCACAGTCACCACTCGCAGGTGTAATGGGAAAGTACGGTAGCTATGGTATAGTAGATTACTGTAAAACTAGATGATACGGTACTGTACTGGAATTCATGTCTGAATTTATTGATTTTTAGGCTTACTCGAGGGAATTTGGTATGATGGGAAAGTACTGTAACTACGGGATAGTACGCTAGTTCATGTCTGGTTAGTGCAGAATTAGATGATTGGGTTGTAAGCTTAGGCGGGTGGAGAGGGAATATTGGGAAATTTGGAGTAGCAGGCAGATGGGTGTAAGGAAGGACGGGTATTCTGAATGAAATGGTAAAGCTTGATGATAAACTGGGACGCATCGATTTTTTCTTAGGCAGGTATACGTCTACTGAAGTTCGAGTTTGGATCACCGGAACACATTGGCCGTTGTTAGGAGTCACAGGGTTACTGTAGGCGGAAGGGGTGAGGGTACATTAGCTGTGGGGTTCGGTGGGTCAATGGTCTTCTCCGAGGACGGTTTGGAGAGCCCGCCAAATGTGCAGCCTCCCTTATCTAAGTTAATGCGGCTTGGCTCGAGGTGGTGTTAAGCCGATTCTTTTTTTCTCGAGTTTTTCATCACCAGAGATCGCTAAAATTAGGTGAAACTTATTTCTAGGTCAGAATTGAATGGCAATTACGCTTGTAGCATTGTTGTTAGTAAACTAGGTGATTTACTATTTAGTCAGATGGTGCATGAATGGGAGCGCAAAAATTGAAGTAAAATTACTCTGATTGTAATTTTTTCTAAAATTTTTCTGTTGCAGTCTGCCGCCTAGTCTTCGTCTTCGCTCGTCATCTGCCTCGTCGGCGACGTCTTCGCTCGCTGGGACGACCATAGAGCCAGGGTTCCCCCAACCCTCTCGCTGAGGCGCGATTGTGGCGGTGCCCACGGCGAAAGGGGCTAATACCCGCTCGCTTGGGCCGATCCGAGGCTGGTCCCGGTGGTAAAGCCGCTCGCTCGTACGCTGATCACTCGGGTTGGCAATCTTGCTCCCTCGATGTCTTCTCTTCTCAAGGCAATTGAAAGGAGGGCCTTAACGCTCCTAAAAAAAAATTGCCTAACCCCCCACCCCCGCGGGGGGTGGGGGGTTAGGCAATTAACGACTTGATGCTGATTTCGTATTTGGGGCGCTCATAGCACTCCTAGACTACAAACTACAAAGTGGGCGGGGTCACACACTTAAACTTTTCTGTCGGTCATTCTTCTTTGCAGGTGTCCTCTTCGATCAATTCGAGTGCAATGATGACCTCTGTGGTACCGTACCCCTACGTCCATCGTCTACCGTTCTCTTCCATCAACCATCTACCGTAGCCCCCCCATCATGCGACTCTTCCCTCCCTCTCCCGAACATCGGACCGTCCTACAGTACCCCTCTTCCCTCCCTCTTTGATCGCACATTCTTTCCGCCCTCGGTCGCGTGTCGCATTCGCTAATGGGCTAGCGAGAGAGACGCCGGACTGGGGGCCGAAAGCTGCGCCAGCGGAACTACCGTAACCCCAAGGTAGCGCATACCCGTTACCTCGGCTGCGTCAACGGGACTGTGGTATCATCAACACATCTGCGCCAACTTGCTAGCTTCCGCTCATCTTTACTGCGCAAACGGACCTACTGAAGCTTTGCCACAACTGCGTCATCAGGACTACAACTGCGCTAACCTGCATCAATGGTAACTTTTCCACAACTGCGTAAACGAGATTACGGTAGCTATAACTCTGCACCAAACTTACATCCCACCCCCGCGTCAATAATCAAAAACTACACGACACCTCGGCTGCGCAAACAGTGCATGGATGACCACACCTTGAACGCGCCAACCCACATGGAGCGCTTTCTGGCTCAAGTGCAACAAAAACGAGAAAGACAAAGAAGCGATGGCATAATGGGATGAGGACGGGGAACTAGGTCGGATGTTCTCGCAGAAGACTGTTTGACAGTGAGGAAAGATGTTGTGAAAATCCTACAGAAGGATTCAACTTTTGTTCCAACGGTGATCATCCGACTTAGTGTCGGATGGGGACTAAGGGAACTGGTGCGAGGGGGGAGGAGGAGAGAAGTCGCCTGGTCGATGGAGCATGCTCGCTGTCGATGGGTGGACGAAGACGACGAGCACTGCAAAGGTGAAAATCATGAACGCACTAGATAATTCTTAGCCAACTAGTGTCCCTTTTCACCACGTGGAACGCATCGGGAGGCAGAATACATAATATTGTTCGAATATCATGTGACAAAGCCGGATCATCAGTGTTTCATGTCTTACCCATTACTCATGCAGCCCAAAATCAATGCAGAATAATTTTTTTATCCTCTGGTAACTCGGTCGAAGCATCATTGCTCCATCACCTATCCCTCATTACTGCATCCCCAAACCTCCCAGTAAAATTCACAGTAACTAAATCGAAACTGAGGAGAGTTACATTTTTAAATCCTGTCCATGCCATTATCAATGAAACCGAGAAGCGCGCTCTCTATTCTACGCCGGGGGCGCAATTTTTCAAAAAATTCTCCCAGCCACCATAATTTAGGTCTGAAGTCACCAAGAGTGGACTACACCTTAGAAGAAAAATTTTAGAAATTTTTTAACTCGTTGGAGCGAATTTCTAAGAAAATTTACTTTCGATTTCAGAGACAAGACCATTTGAAAGAGCATGAAAAGTTATGCCACTACCTTTGTCAGTTTTCAAATGTATCAAAATTTGGCCGAGCAATACCGCCGCAATGATTGGAATCATGTAAAAAAATTTGCAGATCTGCACCGATGGTGATCGAACCCTGGTCGGCGACTGTGCTCTAGAAAAACGAACAAAAAGCAAGAGCTGTCCACGAAATTCCAATTTTTCAGAAGAGAATAAGAATAACCATGATACAGAGCACCGCATATAGTAAATTCAACACTGACTTTTGAGTTTCAAACGAAAAGTCACGTGATGATCTCAGCAGAGCATGAAAAATTTTGGTATTTTTGATATTGCTCGGCCAAATTTTGATAAATTTGAAAACTGACAGCAGTGCTGACATTACTTTTCATGCTATTTCAATTGGAATATCTCTTATCTCTGAAATCGAAAATAAATATTGTTCGAAATTCGCGCCAAAAAGTTAAAATTTTTGAAAAATTTCCGGCTGAAGTGTCCACTATTGGTGACGCCATACCTAAAATATGGTCGCAGGGAGATCATTTTGAAAAATAGTGCCACACCGCCTCCGTTCTTAAGGAGAACGCGTTTTAACCTCTGATGAAAAGGCCGAAGCATCAATACTCCATCACCTATCGCTCACACGGCCGAAACAAAAATCTCACTGTGCCCTCAGATTCCCAATCAACGGGTACACAGCGTACTTTGATTAGAAAATTAAGACAATTTACCGGAGAGACGTTGGCGGCGAGCTCAAGAGATTCGACGTTAAGGAAAGCTGCTTCCTTCTGGAAATCGGAAGCCAAGGCTCGGACCTCCTTGGGCCAAGTTGCAGAGAACATTATGGTCTGGTGGTCAGGCTGAAAAGCGTGATATTGTTCCACAAAACAGGAATCAGATAATGCAGCTATGCCCTGAAAGATGATATAGTCATGTCAAATCCAAAAAATGTATTTCAAATATTGCAGCTTGAATGGGACTGGTTCGACCACTGCAATTAATCGAGAATCAATGAACGACAATGAATAGTGGGCGTGACTATTCCCTGATACATTAATATTCGAATAAAATATACTGCCGATGATCTAAGAATAGATGAGTCTGACTCACTCTTCATATCCATCCTTGGTGATTCCCTTGCTGAGAGTAGACGAGAGCCCTCACTTCTTCATCACTCGCAGATGAGAAACACTCGTAGTAAGACTCTCGATGAGACTGCTGATATGAAGTCATCGCAGTTTGAATGGGACTTTGAATGGGACCACTGAAATTAATTGAGAATCAATGAACGACCATGAATAGTGGGCGTGACTACTCCCTGATACAGCAATATTAGAATCGAATAAACAGCCGATGGCAAAGATTAGAAGAGTTTGACCCACTTTTCGAATCCATCCTTGGTGATTCCCTTGCTGGGAGTAGACGAGAGCCCTCACTTCTTCATCACAGGCAGATGATAAACACTCATAGTATGACTCTCGATTAGACTGTTGAGATGAAGTCATAGCAGCTTGAATGGGACTGGTTCGACCACTAAACATTCGAGAATCAATGAAAGACAATGAATAGTGGGCGGACCTAACCTCTGATACATTAAAGTTACCCAACGCCGTTGAAGTTATTTGAATTTCCGCGCGTGCCTGATCACGGCAAAAGGAGTGAGAGTATGCAAAGGGCAAGAAAACGGGTGTGATCAAGCACGCGCGCAAATTCAAATAATTTCAAGGGTGTTGGGTAACTTTAATAATCTATACCGAGTACAGCCACGTCATTTATTACCATGTCGGCCGACTCACTTTTCAGATCCATCCTTGGTGATTCCCTTGCTGGGAGTAGACGAGAGCCCTCACTTCTTCATCACTCGCAGATGAGAAACACTCGTAGCAAGACTCTCGGTTACACTGCTGAGATGAAGTCATCGCAGCTTGAATGGGACTGGTTCGACCACTGAAAATCAATGAACCAATGAATAAATGAGAGAATCAATGAACGACAATAAATAGTGAGCGGGTCTACTCCCTGATACATTAAAGTGGCCCAACACCCTTGAAATTATGTGAATTTGTGCGCGTCTGACCACACCGCTCTTTTTTCATACTCTCTCACATATTTTGCTGTGATTAGGCACGCGTGGAAATTCGAATAATTTAACGGGTGTTGGGTAACTTTAATAATATATACCGAGTACAGCCACGTCATTTATTACCATGTCGGCCGACTCACTTTTCAAATCCATCCTTGGTGATTCCCTTGCTGGGAGTAGACGAGAGCCCTCACTTCCTCATCACTCGCAGATGAGAAACACTCGTAGTAAGACTCCCGATGAGACTGCTGAGATGAAGTCATCGCAGCTTGAATGGGACTGGTTCGACCACTGAAAATCAATGAACCAATGAGAGAATCAATGAACGACAATAAATAGTGATTAGGCACGCGTGGAAATTCGAATAATTTTATGGCTGTTGGGTAACTTTAATCATATCCTGAGCAAGGGATGGATGCCACTCCCCCTACAAGTTAGCCTGAGTTTAAGGAAGACGTACCAGTGTGTTTCCAGACCCAGTCTTCGCGATTGAGATGATATCTCGTCCGCTCATTGCGATCGGCCAAGAAATTGATTGGATGACGGTGGCCTTTTGGAAGACGTTCGGCGTCCTCTCCCTCCTTCGGTCGCTGCTTCCTCCTCCTTCCTCCTTCCCTCTGCTCTGCTCCTCCTCCTCCTCTTCCCTCTTCCTTCCTTCCTCCCTCTGCCTCGTCCGATCGCTCGCTACCTGCAATGGGCAACCGAAAAACCCGTTTTTCTATTTTATATTTTAAAATGCTTCGTTAAATTCAAAATTTTGTACAGGCCATCCACCTCGTCTAGTGTCTCTCTCTCTCGTTCTCACTTCCCCCATTCCCTCCCCCCCCTCTTTCCCATCCCAGTTAGGCGGCCTGACCGGCACATCATCGTCTCCCTCTACCCCTTCTTCCCTCTTGTGGCAGTCCCCTCCTCTGCCTCCCCTGTCCGAATTGCCCCAGTTGGGGCACTCACTTAGCCTCGACCGGTTTCCCGTCGTATTCCCCGCCCCGGACAGGGCGAAGATTGGGCGGCTGAGCGGGCGGGTCAGGATCTACACAGTCTGCAGGGGACCGCAATCTCTCTCTCAGTGATGGGGCGAGATCCATGATAAGTAATTTGAGCATCAGACCCAATGAGCTTCGACATTAACCGAAACTCGAATTGAACTTAATCGATTTGAGCGGGGAGAGGCGCATCCACCTTTAATTCGGCCTTCTGCTAGACTGATTGGTGAAAGTGTGAGAGCATGTCACATGTGTGGCCCTCGCCTTTCAGAGCGTTCGATGCCGCTGCTTGGCTCGTTGCTCCCTATCTGGTACTCTTTTGTTACGCGACCTAAGCTGGGAAATATAGCCTCGAGTGACTCTCACACAACTACGGCGTTCCTCCCTCGAACAGAGTTGTAGGGGAAACGCATCCGTAGCCGTGCTAATCCTTGAGGACGCTAGTCCAGTAAGGACCCTCCTACGCTTGGAGGGGGTCTAGTGCTCGGCCTGAGCTCGCCACTTTAAGTTCTGTGGCGCGGCGTTTATTACGGCGGTCTCCAGTTCTCCCGGCCTTTGTCGAGAGCACAAATCGAGGCAATACCGCTTCCCAGCATAGGCGCGTACGTGCTAAACACGTCTATCATCCTAAGAGATAAGAGACCGAAGTCTCTCTAACCGTAATCGATTACTTACGGGTCCCCAACTATACAGGAGCTATAGGGGGGGGGGACCCGATTCGAAATATCAATAGTATTTGTAGCTCAACACCCATTAAAAACGCCCCAACAGGCGATAGAAAAGGTAAACATAACTGAGGGATGGAGCGGGGCGGGGGGCGGCTCGTCTCGTGCTCGCGCGTGGGCGTGCGTCGGGTGGAGATTGATCGCGATGACGTTCTGAATAGGAGAAAATAGTAGATTAGTTGGAGGGAAAATAAGGACGGAAGAAATAACAGGTAAGTCGAACGGTTGCACAAAGAACAGGTAAGGAAAAGAGAAATTGAGGGCTTCATTTTGTCGTAGATTTGCCAGAGAAGGTCAATGTGAAACGATTGCAGGGCGCACGCAATATTGACATGATAATACGGCTTTAAACAACGTCGAGATAAAGCAATTGTAGCTCAATACAGGAAGTAGGGAGTCCCCTATGCGCGATATGTGATAAGAAGCACAGAAGCAAAAAATCGGCAAAGGGAGCGCCAGCGAAAACGTTTTCGAAAACAGCAAGAAAATGATGACCCCTAAGCGGCTGCATGCGGCTGAAGGAAGGCGAGGGATTGTGAGGCTCATGAAATCAACAAGTTGGAAGAGGCACGAGGTTTCAAGGGAAGGAAGTGCGACGGCCGATGAGGGATTTGACAAAGAAACGGAGCAAAAAACGGAGAGAAACAGCAACCCCCAAAGCACTTGACAAGTAACCGCGACCCTAATCTGGTTCAGGATGGGAAGCATGACGTCATAATACCGAAAAACTGCGTGTTTTTGCGCAATTTTTGACGGAGAATGCATCGAAAACATTTTCGAAAACGTCATCACCCGCACGCGCAAGGGGAAGAGCGAAAGAATGAGCGTAAATCGATGGAGATCGGGCGGGGTCACGTAGGAGAGCGGGGGTAGATCAAGGAGAGGGTGGAGGAGGAGGATTGAAGACTCTAGAAGGCTCAACAGACGATCGATAACAGTTGAAGCTCGAGACTCGAGAATAGCTGGGAGCCGGAAGCGCATCTGTATAAAGGGAAAATTTATATGGCAAAATGCAGAAAACTACGGTATTCACACCGAGAATTATCGTTATTTTCTACCACTTTTTGTAACACCGATACTTTTGTCGTGTTATTGCTTATTTAATCCATATCAAAAATCGATCACATATTCCAGTCCCAGAAGCCGAATCCCTCTCTTGAGCCCTTCTCTCTGGTGCGTAACCGTCTGACTCTCATCGTTTTACACGCTCTCTCGTCTCTCCCACCGACGAGAAGCGCTTACCATTGCTCTCTGTGGTGTACTAGGCGCCGGTCGGCACCTCGAGAGAAGGTTCGGTGGTGTGACCTACCCTGCCGTACCCGACTGACCCTTACCGTAACCCTCGTTCTCCCGCGCAGACCATTGCTCTCTATGGTGGACTCGGCGCGGGCGGCACCTCGAGGGAAGGTTCCGTGGTGTGACCTACCCTACCGTACCCGACATGACCCTTATCGTAACCCTCATCCTCCCGCACCCCTCCCTCTACTAACGGAAACTCCGGACAACTTGCAACTCGCAACTCCGCCGGACAACTCGCAGTACCTATACAGCCTTCGATATTACACTACTGCACCTTTCACCCTGCAACAGTAATGCTGTTACAGTATCCACGATATATCGTATAGTTCACCTCCATTCTGTGGCAAGCAATTGTCTGGCTCGCTCAATTCCCTACACTCTTTCGCTCATTCTGACCGATGAGAAGGTATGGAAAATATAGGAAGTCAGATCACCATTGCCCGATGGCACTTAGGCTCTGGTCCTGGTACCGTACCTCCACACAGTGGCTACCGTATTATCGATCGGGGAAAGTTCAAGATTCGGAAAGGGAGGCGACACCGTCGCAATGACTACCCAGTTCTACTCGACGATCGACGGACGCACCGGTAGGAAACTACCGTACTCTTACCGTACTCCACTGCTGCCGTGATGCTGACCTACCGTACTCCTTTCTATCATGAATCTAACTCCCCCCATATAGCAACTTTCTCCTACCATACTACCGTACTCCGTTCCAGACAGGCACCGTTGCCTAGCATGGTCCTGGTACCGTATCTCGGCACGGTGTCTACCGTTCTCTGCTACAATACCCCGCTTACCGTACCCATTGTATATTGGATGAAAACGTAATTAACCGAACCCGCAAGGACACGATATGAGAGAAGGCCTTTCGACCCCGTGCGATGACAAAACGAAGCACTTTTCAACAACAACATTTTATCAAGCAAAGAAACCTGGATCACAACACAATATTACCTTGAATCTCGTAAGATGAACGAACTACATAGAATGAGGAGATGGTCTATTCAGCAAACGGGAAAACTGTGGTAAAATAAAGCACGAAAGTCGGATCAGCCTTGACAGATTATGATCAGTAATCTTCCTCCGCCTCCTTCTCATTCGACTCAACAATCGTCCCTTCGTTACTAGTGCAGCCTATAAATTAAGCGCTCAGTAGATCATGTTTCCGTGGTGCCTAATTCCCTTCTGAATTTTTGTCGCAATTCCCATACATGGAGAATAGAATACCTTCTATTGACTGTTGATCTATGGTTTTGCTCCACCATTAGTACCACCATAAATCCCACCATTGCCTACGCCTGTTGGTAATTAACTGTATGGTGGCACTAATGGTGGAGCAATATCAGAGATGCCCTGCCCTTTCCCAGTATTGAACAACAAGGCTAGATGAGAACCAAAAAAGTATCTCCCTCCAGGATTTTAAGAATACGTTTGTACAGTGACAGATATTATTCTGCCAAAACATTGGATAAGGGTCTGCTTTTTGGTTCTCATTCGACCTAGTGCCAACTCACAGTACTACTTCGTCGTCTTCTTCGATGATGTGTACGGACGAGTCAGAATCACTGCAAGTACACGATTAAACATCGAGCTCATCTCATCGGCTACTTCCTGAGGAGGAAAGAGAGATAAATTGACACTAGATCGGATGATCACCGAATGATAACCCAAAAATGAACTTTCACAGAAGCATTTTTGGACCTTTGGGAACATACTGTGAAAACCCTACAGAAGGGTACACCTTTTGGTAATACGGAAGGTTATCCTCCGACCTAGTCCGATAAATCAATAAAATAAATATATATAAATACATAACTAAAATGATGATGTTATAATAAAAAACTGACTCGTCAACAATAATGATCTCGTCTCTTCCTGCATTGCCGAGGGCACCGGATGGGTTCCTGCGAGAGGAATGGGAAAGGCGAGCGGCAGAAAGGGATGAATCCGGGTGATAGCGGAGGGTAGAAGAGGGGGCAGCTGTACGGCGAGGCCTTCTCGAGGAGTGGTTGGATGACATGGGAGTAGTTGGGGGATTCCCGTTGGGGGTAGCTGTTCCTCTCTTGATGGGGGTATTATCCACGAGTAGTCGAAGATGCGCCCTTCCGTACTCCATTCTCCTCGCTCTTTCCACTAGTCTGTCGGAAGCGTACATCCTCACTCGAGTCGTATTGTCGTGATTGCGATCACCTGAATACTAGGGTTGGCAATACAAGGAGATGTTACGAACTCGTTATCCACCCCCTACTGTTATTTCGCAATCAAAGGAGGGGGAGGCACGTAACCTCCTCTCGCATTGCCAATTCTACTGAATACGGATCGAATTATAACTGAAAGCTCATCATCATGATGAGTTGCCAAAGTGAAAGTCCTAAGAGGCATAAATTGCCCAGTTCCGGCCAATGCAAAATTACAACACATCTACTTTTTTTTAAATTTCTTATGAAAACATGCCTACCGTAATCACTTCCCCGCCAAAATTAAGATACTCTCACCGAAATATCGATCGACAGAAGCGGCGACTGGCGAGTGCTGATCCACTTCCATTTCTGCTGTCTCGTAATTGTCCTTATTGGCGTTACCAGAGATTCGCGAGGCAGCTCTACCGTACTCCTCTCCTCCATCCAGCCTAAGAGGAAGAAGTCTTGCTTTATACGCTGTTTTCGCCTCTTACTAGTGAAATTGGCAATAATTTATGCCCTCCCACCCTGTCCCTTTCCCTATACAAAATTTTATGTTTCACAGCCAGACCCCTGAACTCCGCCTGGGCGGAGTCGGAAAACGAACAGCTCGCGTCCACACAGCGCACTAGGTCGGATGAGAATCATGAAGTCATGCCGCTTTTGATGTATCAAAGGCGGCATGACGTCATAGTTCTCATCAGCCATAGTTCCCCACGCAGTAATGAACAACACTCACACGACAACATCGGGGTTGGGTGGCGGAAGAGGTGCATTATGCTTGGGAACACTCTTTATCTGCTTCCAGTTCAGTCTCTTCTCAGTTTTCGGTCCGAATTCGGAGATCCTCGATCCCTCCTCCCTCGGCACGCGATTGTCGGGGAAAATCGAGCGGATCGAATTCACGTGATTGCGATCACCTGAAAATTCGAATTGCTAGAAGAATTTCAAATGGGTCGGGAGTTTTACAAACATGTACACCATTCATTGGTTTCAAACAAAACAAGTTCGGCAGTCATAGATGATTCATTCTCAAAAGTAAGTCATATAAATGGAAGAAGCAAACACGAATGCACCGTGCGAGCGAATCCCAGACAACCATTGGCCTGATTCCGGGTACATACATAGATGCCCACCCGCAGTCTCTTTTCATAAGTGGATATATCCATAATGTGCAGATTTCACAGAACTGAGTGGATTGAACTTCTTCTGACCCCCAATCGTGCACAATGTACACTGTACATCAAGAAAGTTAAATGGAAATCTGAAAAGCAAAATATTTCTAGTAGCCAGCGTCCCCACACTTGTACAGGAGACCCGTGATATAATCTCACCGAGAGATTTGACGGGAAGGGTGAGTGACGAGGACTGGTCCTCATATGGATCGATCCTGTCCAATCCACGCGTCGAAGGCACGGCGACGCTCGATCCAGATTCCTGGGGCGAAGGAATTACGGGAGAGGACTGGCCTTCATCCTGCACGATCACGTCCAGTACAGTCGATGAAGTGGTAGAGGCTCTCGGGGTCTTTCCAGACTCCTGAGTGCAAGGTTTCAATTACGAATCACTTTCCGTCCGGTTACAATGAATAACCAGTAGCCTGCGAAACTTTTAAAAAATAAAAACGTATTCTATTAGGTTGAACAGAAAGTCTTTATAAACTTTTTATTTCCCTTCTTCTGACAATAAAGCGCAAGAGCGAAATCAAACGTATGCACCATTGTTATCTACGACAAATCTCCAACGTTCAGGCAACTTATGGATTCCCTCCTTGTAGAACCCATCTCAGCGCGAATCAAAATATTGCTTGAGTGCGGCCTCGATCGCCCCACGGGAAGTGAAGGATCTCTGATCGAGATGACGGGTCAGATCAGAGAACAACCAATAATCCGAAGGGGCCAAGTCAGGAGAATACGGGAGTATGAGGGAGAACCATCCAGCCATATTTGGACAGCTCCTGCTTGACCTGCCGTGCAACATGGGGTCGGGCGTTATCGTGTTGATAGTACACTTTCTTGCCGTTAAGGGCAGATTGTGCGAATTTCTTCTTGAGATTCCGTAGTTGTTTAGTGTAGACATATCCAGTAATTATCCGCTTCTCGGGTAGGAGCTCCCAGTAAATCGGGCCATCCACTCCCCACCAGGCAGAGAGCAAGATTTTCATAGGGTGAAGGTCAGGCTTTGCGACGTCCTGTGGGGTCTCATTGGCATCCACCCACTGTGCCCTCCTATGGTGATTCTCATAGCAGACCCACTTATCAACCCCTGTTATGAGACGGTCCAACCATCGATCTCCAGCGTGAAGAGTGAGTAGAGAAAGGGAATCGTCGACACGGTAGTCAAACTGGTCTTGGGTCAATTTGTGGGGTATGAAACGGCCTAGCTTCTTCTTCTTGCCAATGGAGACCAATCATTTTATGATGGTGCTTTGCGATACCCCAAGTGTGGCTGCCATTTCGCGGGTATTTGGAAAGGATCCAATTCCACTACGATCCGTAGCGCATCCAAATCCAGCTCGGGTGGCCTCCCAGACCGGTCATGATCATCCATTGAAAAGTCCCCCTTCTCGAAGAGTTGGTACCAATTGCGCATGGTCTGGTAGTGAGGGGCATATGAATCGTACACTTCAGCCAACTGACGTTCCTATTCCTTCATTGAAGTGTGAGAGAGGAATACGAATAACAGAACGTTGCGGATGTGCAAGGCCGTGGGAACAAACATCGTGGTCTTACTAGTGGCAGAATGAAAGGCGTGGAATGGGGAGTTGTTGACCACAAAGTCCCTTTGTCATGTGTTATTCATTAGAGGCGAGGGAACACCAAAGGTCTCGTGCACTGAGCAGTGATCGAGCAAAACAGTTTATAAAGACTTTCTGTTCAACCTAATACAAGTGTAGTAAAAAAAGATATTGTGATATATAACACATATTTTTCATTCACATTGTAGTTCAGTAATACTACAGCCATCCAAGGAAGTCTACTAACCATCAATCTCCATGCTGGTCCAATCTTTGCTCTCAATTCTCGGTTCCAATCTCCCGATTTTCCTCTCTTAGGGAGTACTGTAGGTTGAGCGGGAGAAGCCGAAGACGTCATCTTCTCTATCTGCGTGTCTTCTTCACTTCCAATCGACACCTAATTAAAGATGCTTTCTGTAGTAGTGACAATGGCTATGAGCTACCTCCTGGATACATGCGATGTTCAAGATTCGGGTTTGCACTAGTTCATTGGATATTTATCGAGATATTCTAACCAGCAATCTCCCGGCTAGTCCAGCCTTAGCTCCACTCGACACTCCATTCCGTCCACTCGCCTCTTCTCTCTTCGAAAGTACGGGGGTGATTGATGGGCGAATGTCCTCTGTCCCCTCGGCTCCTTCACTTCTCAGCGACACCTTTGAGATCAAAGATCATATTCAAGATAGAGATTATAATGGAAATACTAAAGAAGTTCACATGCCCAAAAACATAATAATATTTGACTTGCGACTCCCATTCCATATCTGTCTCCTACTCTTTCATTTTTCCAATCACTCACCTTCGAGATTGCTTCCACCTTCTCAATTGGACTCTCAAGCGTTGATTTCTTGGCGACCTCATTCCTGACATTTAGGGATATCAACGTTCATTACATTTCTCAATAAGCTTCATCATTCTATCTCAATGTATCATTTAAGAGACCCTCCACCAGAGAACGTAATAGGGCCACGGATGGCTAAAAATTAGATAATTCCCATACTTTTTTTCTGAAGTGTAGGCCCCGAGTGCTGATTGACGGATGCAATAACTAAGGCTTAGGGTCGATTTTGAAAAAGTTTCAGGTACCCCCATTTTGGGGGTCGAAAAATTCGATATCGCAGAATTAGACGAGATATAGATATTCTGGTGTATTTTCACTCGTAGAAAACGAATTTTGATATCGCGATGCGAGAAAATGCGAAATGAAAAATATAACATCAAAAAACCACTTTTTCGGTCAATTTTTGTGAATAATCGATATTTTAAAATTTTCTGCGCAGTCTCTAGATACGATTTTTGAAATTAGCATAAAAAGTTGGCCCTAGCCTGAGAAAATCAGAATTTTAAAATGACATATATTTGAGATATTTTGATCCAAACATCCATTTCTGGGGTAAATCGGCTAATATTCCGCCATACAGAACGCTGAATTTTCACTGTATGTATGCATATTGATCTGGAAACACTTTCTTATGAGTAGTATAATCATTTGCATCTTCCTAGGTGCAGTGGAAGCTATGAAAAATCGAAATCCGAAAAAGTCAAAAATTTAATATCGAAAAAAGCCCAAAAGTTTAGAAAATCATAATAACGTTAAAACATGTTTTCAAGAGCTTTCATGTGAAAAAACAGACTCTACGAGTGAAAATACTCCAGAAAACGTCTTCTATTGAAGAATTTGAGATTTCGACTTTTTTGGTACATTTGGATGGGTCGAAAAAATGAGATTTTCAAATGTGCTAATTATCATCTCTCTTTACATGGTAATATGAAGATGTAACTAAAATAGATATACTGAGCAGTTTTTAGACCATTGGATGCACTGGTTTTCAAAATTCAGCGTTCTGTATGGCGGAATATTTGCCGATTTACCCCAAAAATGGATGTTTGGATCAACATATCTCAAATATATGTCATTTTAAAATTCTGATTTTCTCAAGCTAGGGCCAACTTTTTATGCTGATTTCAAAAATCGTATCTAGCGACTGCGCAGAAAATTTTAAAATATCGAATATTCACAAAAACTGACCGAAAAAGTGGTTTTTTGATGTTATATTTTTCATTTCGCATTTTCTCGCATCGCGATATCGAAATTCGTTTTCTACGAGTGAAAATACACCAGAATATCTATATCTCGTCTAATTCTGAGATATCGAATTTTTCGACCCCCAAAGTGGGGGTACCTGAAACTGTTTCAAAATCGACCCTAAGCCTTAGTTATTGCAGCCGTCAATCAGCACTCGGGGCCTACACTTCAGAAAAAAAGTATGGGAATTATCTAATTTTTAGCCATCCGTGGACCCCTGCACAATTGTTACGTTTTCTCGTGGAGGGTCTCTTAAAACCATGCAAATCCCCTTCTATTCCTCACATCTCTTTCTCCTTCCGTTTCTTCTCCATTTCTTCCTCTTTCTTCTTCTTTTCCTTCTCATCTGCCTCCCGAATTGCCTTCTGCAGATGCCGTATCCTTAAAATATTTATTTAGATTATTAATTTACTAAAAGTATTATTGATTACCATTGAACATCAAATTATTACACATAAAAAACTATTCCTTCAACGAGTAAGTATCGCTTGAAAAGTGGTATTTTAAAGAATCAACAGACGCGAAAAATACGGTATTACAGTTTCCCCAGCCCTTCTCGTGTAAAAAGTTGCTCCCCGCTCACGCTTCTTCCATATCCATGTCGACCCTCTTGTTAGCTGTTCCTTCTGGAGGTCCATCCCCTTCAGGTCTCGCTTCCCTCATCGATTCGCCATTCGACCCGGCAGCTGATATGATATGAGATGTGATATAATCACTGTTACGAAAATCGTATTATGCAGCATATACCCTCCTTTCAAGAACGGGCTTTTGAAAACAACAATCAACTAAATTTGACTAAGATGCAAATACATCGTCTATTAATGAGAGAGCTAGTGAAAAAAGAAGCGATAGTATCTTATGGAAAGCCTAAATATAATCACGTTTCGTTATGAATAGTGGATAAGTACCGTAATCTCCCCATGAACTACTCACTTCCTGATCGATCGATTGAAGGGTCGACGGGCGAGGGCTGGTCCTCAATTGGATCGATCCTGTCCAATCCATGCGTCGAAGTGACGGCGACGCTCGATCCAGATTCCTGGGGCGAGGGAATGACGGACGAGGGCTCCAGGTCGATCACGTCTAAGATCGTCGATGAATCGGGTGGAATCGTCGGCTGCGAGGCGCACCGTGAATCTGATCAAGTGAATCCCCGATAACTGATTCAACTCTATAGTAAATGTCTGTTCTCCGTAGAAAATACACCATCTGGATATCTACCGTAATCTATTCATTCTTTTTAAATGTCGCTTTTTGCAAATATTCTAACCGAGAGATCGATCGACGGGAAGGGTGAGGCACGAGGGCTGCTCTTCATCCACCACGATCACGTCCATTTCATTCGATGAAGTAGTGGAGGCTCTCGTGGTTGCTCCAGACTCCTGAGTAAGGATTGAATTACTAATCACTCCTTCCCGGTGCAATGACTATACAGTGGAATTGGAATTTTCATATAATCTCTCTATTCCTATGCCTTCTCATTCTCGCACCTGATTTCTGCATCTGATGAAATACATATCTGATGGTGTACGATAAATAAATGAAATACATAAATATAAAAATATAATTAGTGCAGTAAATTCGACATAGCAATGTATTTCTATGACTGAGTGGTGAATTTCTACCCTACTACTTATTCTTCTCTTCAGCAAAATAGTAGTTATATGAACTTGTTTTTTAGTTATTTACCGAAGTCGTCTTACCAGAGCTTCCCGCGGTGTCTCTCCTCTCGACTCTCCATTCCCTCCACTCGCCCCTTCTCCCTTCGAAAGTACGGGAGTCCTCGATGGGTGAATGTCCTCTGTTCCAATGTCTCCTTCACTTCTCAGCGACACCTTTGAGATCAAAGATCAATGATCAAATTCAAGAGTCGAGTTTATGATGAAAAACTATATCAGTGTGTAGAAGCTATCCTATCCCGATATACAAAGATTATTCGGTATATTTACGGATATTCAAATTCAATAATATTCTAATTATGACCTATTCCTATCTGTCTCAAATTCTCTAATTTCTCCCCTCCCGCACCTTCGAAATGTCAGCTATCTTTTCTATTGGAATCGACGACGTCGCACTGTTAGCAGCTTCATTCCTGGTATTTATCGATTACAATTACTACCGGACATTCTAAATGCGCATCATGATTCACTCATCATCCAGGTATTATCTCAATCATCAATCCTACACCATGCAGATTAGGGCTGGCTATTCAAGGTTGGATTGAAACGCCCTGGTCTTGGACTGCGAAATCCGGGGTGGTGAAGGCTAGTGATGCCAAATCGGCGCTCGCTCTCCTCGTTTCACACGCTCTCTCACCGGTCAGACAGAGCGAGAGAGCGTGTGAAACGAGGAGAGCACGCGCCGATTTGGCATCACTAGTGGAGGCGTCGCAACATTGCAATGCGACCTCGCGGCCAACCCTAACCTTTCTATTTTCTACCTCTCACTCTCCTTCCTTTTCTTCTCCTTTTCTTCCTCTTTCTTCTTCTTTTCCTCATCCATCACTTGCATTGCCTTCAACACAAGCAAATACCTCAATGCATCATAATTTTTTTATTATTAAATTAAAATTTTAATTATTATTAGATGATAATAATATTTAACAAAATATGCATAAAACACTATTGATTTAACGGGAGTGTATCGCTTTCAAATTGGCAAAAGTCAGTACTCAAAAATGTACACGGGGGTTCAGGTGGTGAACAAAAAGTCGGACCTCATTTATCAAATGAAAAATGGGACACGGTAGGACGCGGGTTACCGTAGTCTATCGTCTCTCTAGATCGCATGATCTCTCGTCGGTCAGAGAAAGTGAGAGAGTACACTGTCTGCCTGCACATCGAAGAGAGGAAGCTCGACCGTAGGGGAGAGGGCGCGCTCTAGTCGCCGCGGGTTAGAGAAACGCGGGGGGAGGGGAGAGAGAGCGCGTGGTCCGTCCCCTGTGCAATTGCGTTGCACTGAGGCCGCGCCTATGAGCCCTCGTGATGTATGAAAAATAAAGGATTCCAAATTGCCTTTAACAACAAAGAGGCCAAAAATACTTTCCCAATAGATTCCCCAATAGAGTTCTACCCTTAACTCACTGTTCATGTTTGGTCAATTCGATCGTTACTCCTCCCCTTTGAGATTCTTCTCCTTCTCCAACTCTCACCCCCCTCTTCGAAATATCATGCGGGGCTGAAATGATGTTAGATGAGAAACAACAATTGATATCAAGCATACCATCCACTACTTTCGAAAACAACCATACATAAATTTTAGTAAGATGCTAATGGATCACTCAGTTGATGAGAGAACAGTGAAACGAAAAGCGATAGTTTCATACTGAAAGTCTAGAAATAATCCAGTTTCGTTGTCAATAGAGGACGAGTGCCGTATTCTCCTCATAAATACCGTAATCATTTCATAAATACCTTACTCATCCCATAAATACCGTAAACATCTCATAAATACCGTAATCTCCTCATAAAATAGTAACCTTGTGATTGATCGATTGAAGGAACGACGGGCGAGGACTCGAGGTCGATTTCGATAACGTCGTCGATCACGTCGAGGGCCTTCGGTGTATCGGATGGAACCATCGGCGTAGGATTCTCGGCAGCTTCATCCCTGGAATTTAAAATATTTCTGCAAGAAAGTCAATATCATTAGTGACCCTGGGGATGATAGAGTCGAAGTATCCCGGTATACATGCACGGATGGTAACTGAGAACCAAAAATGGACCCTTCTGTAGTATTGTCACAGTACTGTCAAGAAGTCTTCCCCGAAAATACTGCTGAAGGTGCGATTTTTGGTTATCATCAGTGATGAAATAGGTATTGCCGGATTCATGGCCGAGTGGTCTGAGGTGGTGATCATGCGATGATGACCAATGGTCACTGAACATCTGGCCTATTGCCAGTATGCATATTACATCCACCGAAAACTACCGAACATTCTCCGTCAATTCCCTCATAAAAACCCTGGCGGATAAACAATGAAATTGAATTGAAATAAATTAGTTAAGATTGCTTACATCTCTCTCTGTTCAATCTGCTCACACTCCTCTTCATCTTCTTCTTCCCACAACTTTTCTCCCGTCCAGCAGTTCTTTCTCCTCTCTTGCCTCAACTCCATTCATGATAAAGTACCAACCATTTTCTGTGCATTTACTATAATTTTTACAAGTGCCATTATTTGCAATTTTCCATTCACAGTTGTTGGAAAATTGTCGTGATCTTTTCGGGTATAGTTTAGATGAGCCAAGTAAACTCATCAGCTGTTTTCGCTCCTGAAACATACCAGAAAAGGCAACAACAATTTTCGGGAATCTCCACTCTAGAGTTCACAATTGGGGTACTCGTCTCTTCATTTTCCCTCTTTCAACAGGTCGAGCGACGCGAAAGTGTTTCAAATGAAGGGAATCACCCGACTTTCGACCTCAAACTCACCTTTCGTCAGAATCGACGACCTCTGGTGAATCATCTCTCCATCTCTCGGGATTCCGCGAGCCCAGATTCGTCCAGGATTCAAGACTGGAAGATCGCGAGCGAGATCGAGCTTGCATCTGCAAAATAGCCGAATGGACACGAATAATCCATTGCGAAATACTTTTCAGTTAGTGGACTATCCAGTAACCTAACCGAAATGACCTCACTACTGCAAACCATTCCCTCTTTATCTCTCTTTCTCGCACTCCATACATGCTATAGAAACCATGACACTGCGTCGGATGAGAACTATGACGTCATTCCGCCTTTGATGTATGCGGCATGACGTCATAGTTCTCATCCGATCTAGTGCCAACAACACTGTCCCACTTTTTTGTAAAACATGGTGCAAAATTACCCTAAAGGAGAAACTTCAGAGCTATTAATTATGAGTCCGCCTAGATCATACCGATGGATAGTCTCTTCGCAATCTCCGTCCATCATATTCTCCGTAATCGATCGACTCGTCCACTCGTTCTCCACTGACCGTCCTCGATTCATCCCTGCAATGCTCACTAGGGGTAACACAATACGGCACTAGATCGGATGAGAACGATGTATCTTTTAAGAACAATCTTTTAGGGTATGTTTTAGATGATCCAAGTAACCTGATCAGATAATTTAGCTTGGGAAACCTACCCGAAAAGGCAACCAAAACAATGTTCCAATAAGAAAACTCCAGTCTAGAGTTCACACTTCGTGTACTCGTATCGTCATTTTCACTCTGTCAACACGTCGAGCGATGAAAGAGTGTGGGAAATGAAGAGAAAATTATCCAAATGGCCAATTTTTTTAAAATCTGAAAGTTCAAAGATCAACTTTTGGGTCTAATTTTTTGGCTGAAGTTTATCCCACCCCTAGGCACACTACCTATAAAGTATAAAGCTCCGGAGACGATTTTGAACGATTGTACCACTTCCCCTCTCAAATCTGACGTTCTTTGGGAGACAGCGTTTTAACTCACCCTTTATCAGAATCTTCTATCTCCAGAGTTTCATCTCTCCGTCTCTCGGCGTTCCACTCGCGGGAATTCGTCCAGCATTCAATACTGGGAGATCGCGAGCGAGATCTGGCTTCCATCTGCAAATCACTCTTTGATTATCCATCTTTATGGCAGCAGTTCCGTTGAGAACTATGACGTGATGCCGCCTTTGGTATATCAAAGGCGGCATGACATCATAGATCTCATCCGATTGAGTGCCTTATTCCTCCTCATCGCACTGCTGCACGCTACAGAAACTTCGCTGTTCCTTAATTTTGTAAAAAAATAGTGCAAAATTGCCCGAAAAAAGGAAAATAGTTGATAGCTATTAATTCTGAATCTGCCTAGTTTATACTAGAGTCCACCTGGCGTATTGGGCATTTTTTGAATCATTTGCAGGTATTTTACAATTAAAATATACCGCGTACTTGAAACATAAATGATTCAAACAATTCTCAATACGCCCAACGGGGGGGGGGGGACTCTAGATCATACCGATGGATAGTCTCTTCGCAATCTCCGTCCATCATATTCTCCGTAATCGCTCGACTCATCCGCTCGTTCTCCCCTCACCGCCCTCGATTCATCCCTACAATGCAGACTAAAGGTATTACGGTATCAGGCGCACAGGTCCTGCGAGGAGTACACTGCTAGGCCAGTGTCTACGATAGGCTGGTTCAGTCCGAAGGGCAAAATATCTTCTTCGGACCTATTTACCTGCCTGATCAGGTCACGACTACCATTTACCCTTCCACAATCCACACTAGGGATAACACAATACGGCACTAAGTCGGATGAGAACTATGTCGTTATGCCGGGCTTGATATATCACAGCCGGTATGACGTCATACTTTTCATCCGACCTAGTGCGCGCAATACACAATCGCGCGCATTTGTGTTTTTTTGAGAAATTGTTAATGTGTACTTTTCAGGAGCGCAAAACCCCTGATGGGTATAGCTGTTAGTTTTCAAGAATTTTTAAAATTATAATTCGTCATTTCCTTCTGCAGTTTTCGTCTCTCTACTCACTTTTTCTTCTTCACTTCCTCTCTTCTTTCCTTCATCAAACTCTTCTTCTCTTGAGTTACAACCACACCTGCAATCAATCAATAATTCGCTGCTTGCAGCCGAAAGGGAACACCCAATCCATATGCAGCGTGTTACATTAATGCTCTAAAATCTAAAACAACAGGCTGAGACTACTTTCCTTCAAAGTGATTTTCGAACGAGAACGACATAAACACCAACGGTGATCGTAAGTGCGCTCACCATTCCTCTTCCCCCCTCCATCATTCTTCGAATCGATCTTCTTCATTTTCATCATAATCCTCTTCTTATCATCCTTCTTTTTCCTTCGTTCCTCCCAAGCACGAGAAGTCTCTGGCTGCAATACCAATCACTTAATATATCCCTATAAAATAAAATAAAACCCATTCCAATCTAAGTCAACGCATACACTATTATTTCGTGTGGAACAGTACACAAAAATATATCTTATCACAATTTGATAAGTACAGTATCTCATATCTAGTGTTCGGGATGCTTAAAGTTACCGGACGAGGACAAAATTGACCCCCTATTTTTTGTCCTCCATCGAATCGCCGATGGCTGAATTAGTTGAGAATGAATATACAAAAATGCTAAAAATCAATAATAGCATCAAGGGAAAGCCGGAAATGATCAGCGTAATCCCGCGCTCTCTCACTTTTGCATACTCTCTCGTACACGCGACCAGATCAGGGTCAGACCAGGGTTTCGTCCTCGTCCGGTAACTTTAATACAAGCTCTGTTTAGTCTGTGCACTCTCTCGCCGCTTCACCGATCGATAGAATGCGTAGAATGAAGGTGCTATTACCCGAATTGAGCACTCTACTGCCCACATCAACCTTCTTACCTGATCCATTTCTGCTTCCTCCTCGTATACAGTGATCTTCTTCTTTTTCTTCACACTCCTCTTCTTATCGTCCTTCCTCATCATTCGATCATTCCAAGCACGAGAAGTCTCTGCCTGTAATACCAATCATTTTCTACTCATAAAAATAAATAAACATCAACTCTACAGCCCACTTCAACCTTCTTACCTTATCCATTTCATCTTCCTCCTCGTAACCAGTACTATCCCTCGCGCTCTCGTCGATCATCTTCATAGCTCTTCTCTTGCGGGATTTTATCAGCCTCGCCTACAAATAAAACGAATCGAATGAAGAACAGAATGCATACAAACCTCATCAACGCAACTTCTCGACCCCCTGATATACACTCTATAGTCATTCTAAAAAATAATCATCTAAGTGGCACACTGTTTGTAAAGATTACATAAGTACTAAAATATTATCCCTATAGGAATACGATGATAATATCTGATTTAGATCGGTGATCACTCGTTGTTTTCAAAATATATTATCAATCTATGGCGAGATTATTTGTAAAAACTACACCAAATGCCCGAAAATGTGAATTTTCTCACCTCTCCCTCTTCGTCCTTCCCTATTGATTTGTGCTGCTTCGTCCATGATCTCTTGAGAGTGATTGCCTTCTTGTTGTTTGGATTTATGCGTGATTTCGGAGGTGCCTCGTTCTGAAAAAAGGAGAAGATGATTAGAAAAGCGGTTTTTTAAAATGTTTTTCAGGCACTCTAAATGGATAATGAGCCAATAATCCATATAATGACACAAACATGTGAAACTCAAAGGAAAAGGTAGGCAAAACACACTTCCAATATTTGGATTTCATCTTCATCATCCTCACGTTCTTCCCTGCCTTCCATTCGTCTGTTGACCTTCTCTGATCGAGCCTAAAAATGCGTTTTGAAATACGCTCACTAGGTCGGATGATCACTATGACGTCACAGTTCTCATCTGACCGAGTACCGAAATACGAGATGGCACAGACTTTGCATCGCCTCCTCTGATTTCTTCCAACCAGATGGTGGGGTACGCGCCAACAAATGGTCAGGCAACTGGTGAACAAGTGGATAGCCTAAGCTCCCACGCTCACTGGTCAACTGGTCAAAAAATCTATCAACTGGTTAACCAGTTAGTGTGGACGGAGCTTAGGCTGACCACTGGTTAAACAGTTGACTGACCAGTTAGTAACCAGTGCCCTGACCAGTTGGTGGCGCGTTCCCCGCCAACTAGTTGGAAGAAATCAGAGTGTTCTCCCTGATCGTCATAGAAACACGAGGGAGTGTGCATAGCGAGAGACTCTAGAGATAATAGAGATGGCTATCTCGCTAACATATATTTTTGCTTGCGTGGACGCAATATTACCAAACAATCAGATTTTTTTCATAATCTGTTAAACTTAAAGTTGTAATCGTGCTGTTTAAAAGAAAGAAAATCTCAAGAATCAAACCTTCTTCGATTTCTTCCTTCGTTTTAGGAGCTCCCGACCTTCGGCTTGGTACTAAAAACACCTTAATTATCTACAGTGCCTAACAAATTTTCCGTATTTCCATAAAAACAAGATGTGGAAGTGCTAATCCTATAAAACGACCAAATATATATTCCAAGGAAGAAAACACCAGTCACTAGCACTGATTGCAAAGTTTGTAGTTCTTTCTTACAGCATGATTGACGAGCAAAGCGATCTAGAGAGATATAGCTAGCTTCTATTTCCATTTAGTTCATGAGTGGGCAGGCAACGGCCCACCATTTTTACGAAGTTGTTCAGTTCCTCTAGTACTTTGGCTCAAAGTAGCCTGGCACAGTGATTCTAAAAATCTAATGCATTTGGTACTAATCAAATGCCCCTATGAGAAAATCTAATGCCCTCAAATTTGGGCCGGACCGTGCCCACCACTGATTTAGTTGATAAAATTTATGTGACGCTCACCCAATCACTCGAGCTGGATCTCTTCTTCCTTCTCCTCGAAGACTTCCTCGATCGATCCTAGAATCGAAGTTCATCTATCTATTTCGCTCTGTTCGTTTGTCAATTTATCATCGGTCATTATTATTACACATGTATAGATATTAATAATAAAATTAATAACAATAATAATATTAATAATTTTACAACAACGAGTGAGTGCTCACCCCATCTGATTCCTCACTGGAATTCCCTCCTGCCTCCTTTCTCGATGGCTGCTCTCGTTCACTCTGCAATTACACACAAGATTGGCACTAGGTCAGATGAGAACTATGACGTCACTCTAGTAGGAAAAATGAGGAAAATAACATACCTCTCTTCCATCGTCCATAAGCCCTTGCTTCATCCTGGAATTTATTTATGTATTTATCTTTAAAAAATGGAATTTAGGACTTCCTCCGCAATTATTTCTAATAATTCTAATAATATCATCGTATGCAGCACCAATTCGAAATGGCTATGAGTTTAAATTTTTCAAAAAAATGTAGCTTATGGTAACTAACTAAACTGGAAAAGTGTAATCACGAATAAGGGAGTAGCACTCTCTGGTTTCGGCCACACTCTGATTTTCGCTCCTTCCTTTTCAAAGTGAGAATGCGATTACACGAACAAAACATATCGAAGTTCTAATATGATGTTCACAGATCGGCAATAAGATATTCACTCACGCCAGCAGCGTCATGCGTCCGAATGGATGTCGCAGAAACTCCTTTTCATCCATCTCTTCGTACGCACCAGACGAAAACACAACCTGAACAATTTAGAGAAAACATACTCATTTTTTTCACACACAAAAGGTTTATCGAGCTACTTTTAGTTAATTTGGAATAAAAATAGAGTAATATTTGTTATAACGACCGATAATATCGAGTTTAGCTCAGCATATTTAGTGAATAGAGTCGCAATCTAACATACAAAATATAAATTAAGACTAACTTTGACTTTGTCGCCCTCCTTCCATTTCAAATTGTTGATCTGCTTGACCACATCCTCAGTCTGAAATTAATCTCGCTTGATTATAGATTGCACATGAATGAGATTGCTACAGGAATAAGATGAATTCCCTCTATCTGTCCTTACCCTTTTGAATCGACGCCTGTACGCCCGATTATCGTGGATGGAGAGAGGTTTCACAGCTGGCGCGAACATATTCGAGTCCGGATCGATCTCTTCATCGGACAAACTGCTCATCTACAAGCTCAATCGTTGATGTAGCTCAACATTTGGCCATTGTCACTTTATTTCACACGCTATCTCGGGTCGAGTATCGACCACGAGAGAGTGTGGAAATTGAAGTGACCATGGTGTAGTTTTTTCGAGTGAACCGAATTTTCCCCGATAAGTCGTGGAGGAAATGGACGTCCGGTGAAGTTTTTACGAGAATTGCAACGATTGCATGCAATTGCATAAAATTGCATAAAATACATAAAATACAGCTACGGAAATGTTATGCAACCGTTGCGATTCCCGTAAAAAACGCACACGCGTCAAAATAAGCGCTAAATTTCTGAACCCAGCGGAAGGTCATTTCCTCCCCGACATCATCCGAAGGAAGTAAACAAACCAGGTCCAATTAATTGGTAACGGAACACCACAATAGCACAAAGGTAATCCAGAATGGAAATAGACCATTGAAGCGCACGAAATAAGCTTAATATTACATTGCAACAACGAAACATGATACTACTGTTATAAATTATTCAACACAATCAAATTTATACAGCTAGAGCAATAAATAAGCGAGACTATTGCTATATTTTCAAAGTGGACTAAAGCAATGGAGAAAGCTGAATTTACAATCAGAAAGCAATGATATTGGTGATGGTAAGATTGAGCGGAAAGGTGGGGACCGCAGGCGGGTTTGTTCAAAATGCTTCTAAAATAAAATGCGCATAGAATCCAATGAATTAGGAGCTGCCGATACGAAAACTTAAAAAAAAATGTTGCAAGGACTAAAGTACCGTACACCTCTGACTTCGAGATTGATCAATTAGCAACTGACTTTTTCTCCATATCTTTTATTAATTATCACGGCATTTTGCGTACACACAAAACCAAGACTCCGCCCACTACACCACCGCCAAGTTGCGGCATGGTGCGCGCACCTGGCCGCCACACACAAGACCGGAGCCGGAAAAAAGTCATAGCAGAAACCCTGATATCGATTGAAAATATCGATTGATTTTTGGTCCTATGCCGACATTCCTTGTGCTATATTAATGGATACGGTAACATTCAAATTTTTAATTATTCCCACGGTGGTGTGCACAAACGTCGACGCGTGCGTTGGGGGTCTGTAAGTCGTTTCGTCAACCGGCAATTCGGACCGTAAAATGCCGTGATTATTTTACCACGGCATTTCACTGTCCGAATTGCAGGTTGACGAAACGACTTACAGAACCCTAAACGCACCCGCCGATATTTGTCCACACCACCGAGGGAATAATTAAACATTTTAATAATACCGTATCCATCCACGTTGTGCAAGGGATGTCGGCATAGTACCAAAATCAATCAATATTTTCAATCGAGATCAGGGTTTCTGCAATGACTTTTTTCCGGCTCCGTGTGTGGCGGCCAGGTGCACGCACCATGCCTCAACTTCTTGGTGGTGTAATGGGCGGAGCCTTGGTTCTATGTTTAGGCAATATGCCGTGTTTTCCTTATTATCTATACCTATATATAAAGCGCACTGTGATGGCGTCTGTCCGGATTGCGAAACAGTTGCGAAACGATTACGAAATGGGGAGGGAGAGAGATCGCGCATCAACAAGTTGCGAAACGAGTAATTGCGAAATCTACATACTCCGCTAGGACGGGGGCCCCGCCGAAGGCGGGGGGCAGCCGGACTAGTATAAATATAAAATAATATTAAAATATATTTTCGAATTGATTTAAGTGTCATTCTGGGAAATAGAGACCGAAAAAATAGTTTACCGCTGATATTTAATGAAAATTCAGGAAGAGTAAGTTTCAAGGCATAAAGTTCCCCGACAAGGGCGAAGCCCTGATTCCAAGACGCGACGCATTGTGCGCGCGTCAACTGTATGAGAGAGTATGCAAAAGTGAGAGAGCGCTGGATCAGGCAACTTCAACCTGATCATTTCCAGCCTTCTCCTGTTGCTATTATTGATTTTTCGCATTTTTGTATATACTTTCTCAACTAATTCAGCCATCGGCTATTAATCTTTAATTAGATGGATGACTTTCGTCCTTGGAAGAAGTGTGCAAGCCACAGCGAGTAGAAGCAACATGCCAAATGCTGACTAAAGTGCGAGGATAGTATTTTTATATCAGGAATAACGACACAGCTATGGCGATTCGGTTCTCTCTTTTCTCCACTCTTTTACGAGCTTGTAAATCTTCGTTTGGCTCCTTTCGGAAAGAATTTTTGTCCTTACAATTAGAGATGTAGCTCGCTTGATCCACGACGAATAGATCTATGTTGACATCTATGTTTTACGATCTGTACACTCGTGCAGCTTCGATTTGAAGCAGTTCGGAAACTGACTATTAGGAATGACAGGACTGAACATACAAACCAGCTGAAATGAGTCTCCAAAGCGGCTTCACTTTTGAGAGTTCCCGGTTGAAGGCCGTTTTGAGTTGTTTTGCTGTCATTCCTAATGTCTCTCGGATTGTAGACTGACGGAATTATGTTTCTGTACAATTATAGATGGATTATAGATAGGGTTCTCTTATTGGAAAATTTTTGTTGACTTTTCAGGTATGTTTTAGAGCATCTATATAGCTGAACAGCGTTTGTTTATGTTGCGCATCTGAAACTTATCCGAACAGCAAACATTTTCCAATAGGAGAACCCTAATTAAAGATTATAGATCCATTGTGCGTGGATCGAGCGAGCAACACAGCTACGGTCCATTAATCTTTCCGAAAGGAGCGAAACGTTGTTTTATAAGCTCGTTAAAGAGTAGAGAAAAGAGAGAACCGTGGCTGCAATACGCGATTCACGGACTTTAGTCAGCATTTGACATGCATCTCCTCCTCGCAGTGGTTTGGATGCTCCTTCCAGCGGTGCATGGAGGGTCATGCGACTACCATAAATCTACAGCAGTTGATAAGCTAGTAGCAACAAATTCTGACGGTGTGAGGTGGCGTGCAACCTTTTCACCTTTAACCTTTTCATACATGTGTATTGTATCTGCACAACTAAGATATCAGGCATCTCTCTTAGAATCCATTCGGAAAAACTTGCTACACTGCCAGTCAATCGTCGACTCGCTACGAAATGTTCGGAAAAGCTACTGTGGAGACTCGGAGGGGTTGCGAGGTCCTATGCGATGCTGAATCGAAGGTATTTTCCCCTTTTTAGTTATTTTTTATGTTCTTAAATTTTCAGTGTGCTGCTCTCTCATTCAAAGATGCTGGGTTTAACTCCTCCTGTGTTTTGTTGTCTCCCACTGAGCTAGCAACTTGCTATTCACCCACTGAAATATTTCTGAAGAAAACTACAGGATGTGTCGGTGGGTTAATTATCATTGCCTTTAAAAATTATGCTACTTAGTTAATTGCTTAAGCTCGCACTAACATCACAGCGGAGTTCGGCGTTGACCCTTGTGTGGATGAGACTTTCCCCGCCGAGTTTCGCGGTACTGCAACATCGTCAAATCTCATCTGCAATACCCACAAGGATAAGCTCTACGTGATTCGGTGAATACCTCAGAAGAAGCAATAACACCCATACATATCGCATAGGCCAATATGTGAAAATATCGGTAATTTGAGTGCTAAATAATGATGACAATAATTATCTGCACCCCTGATATCTTTTTTGTTTCATTTCTTCTGCTAATGCTTGACCTGATATATTGCCAAATATTTTGAGTGTATTTGCAGGGCAATCCGCGCTAATGGGAAGAGGATCACGCTGGATAACGATAGTGTGAACTTCATTGAGCGGTTGGGAGATATGTGGGCGTTCCGATTCCGTCCTGTCTCGATACCAATTGTGGCTGCAATGTGCGTCATTGCCGGTTCGTTTTACTATCTAACATAATTTAAATATCTCGTAATTTGTTTTTACCATCTAAAAAAACCTTCACAGGAGGTGAGAAATGCCCGTGTGCACCCCTCAAACACCTCGAAGTCTACGAAAGGCCCAACTACCCGGCTACCATCAATCGAGCGAACCCTTGCAACGGCCCCGCCTCAAAGCTCTGGTTTGGATCCGCGTTTTTAAGGAAGGAAGGACACGAAAAATTAGTGTAACGAAAGATTTTTTAGTAAGGAGTATAGACAACCAATTCTGAATTACTTCATCCGCTTCAATGTCAATTCAATGTGGAGACGCGCATCGAGACGCCGTTCAGTCTGCGCACGATACCCAGTATCCTTCGAAAATGAATCATTATCGATATTAAGATGGTAAAATGGGAATATAACATTCATCCTTGATTGCTCGTCCACTTTAACGCATAATCAGTAGAGTAATCGTAATATGTTATAAAACAAACTCGAACGAAACAAGTCCAAAGGCTTTGTGACAAGTGTGTAGATGCTGTCCCGTCACTTCATTGCTCCACGTGTTCATGATCTTCATTATGGAACGCAAACTTCAATTGGCACCCGGGGCATATTTTTACAAACAATATAGAATCGATGAAATGACTTATTGATCCACTTCAATGACACAATTGACTTTTCTTCGTTTTCAGGTCCCTTCATCAACTAAAACGGCTGTATTATGCCGTGCGCTGGCTGGATTGAGGTGGGAGTAATTATCTGATTTTCTAAGTTTAGAATTATCTTTAGTATTTTACCTGGTACATGCTTACTCCACTTTTTCATGACCTAGATAAGGGTCATTTGGGAGTGTGTACGGTCCTTACGATGACGACAATACATCTTCTGCTGGAGGATGAAGAACGAGATGAAGATATGAGATGAAGTGCATTTATTCAATTTCTCTAGATCACTGTCAATAACGTGATATCCTATGGTATGCATAGTGAGGAGATTTTTTTTTAAATTTTGGATCGCATACGTTAATCTATTACTCACCAATTCATTATTAACACTGGGCGTTTGATAATATTGACCTTTCCGGGTTATTCCCGATTTTGCCTTTGCGATGAAACTCCGCATTAGCTTGAAGTTTTCAAGTCGGTTAAGACATTTCTCGTTGTTCCCAAGCAAGGCGCATGATTATAAATGTGTTGTATTATATGCCATCAATGATTATCTGGTGTTACATGTCCATTCGTGCCGCTTATAGTAACACTGAAACCTCGAAGTAACGGCAGGCGTGCGATACTTCGACATTCATCAGCATATTTTGAAAAAAAGTTTTCTCATTTCGGAATTCCATGTTCTCTTCTTTTCTCTCCTTTTTCAGGTGAGGTTAGGATGAACTCATGGTTTTTAGTCGAGAAGTGCTCTCTTTATATAAAAAATTGAGCGCGGCAAGGCAAGCAGAACAAATTTGCGACACAATGATGCGCAGATTCGCTACCGGTACTCTCGTGTTCCACATTTTGATCACCTCAATTATGGCTTGCGAATGTCAATCACTCGTTGTATGGTTGCGCAAAGGATTTAATGAATTCTTAACCAACAGAAAGATAGAAATGGGGCTCAAGGCCAGCGTCTACAGAATGTGCGTAGTACCAGCACTTTTATACGGAAGTGAACTATAAAGCCCGACCAAAAAGATTACCAATCGACTCATAGTAGTACAACGAAGTATGATGAGAAAAATGTGCGGTGTTACGAGGTTGGATCGTCGAACCAATGTATGGCTGTCTCAGAAAGTGCCAATCCCGGACATTAGAGTTCAAGCTATGCAGAGAAAGTGGAACTGGGCAGCAAGAATAGCATTGCTGGATGACGACCGATGGACTAAACGAGTGATGGAATGGACTCCATACGATCGAGTCCGTCCAATTGGAAGACCACGGATGAGATGGAGGGACGAAATCGTGCAACAACTAGGACCGAACTGGGATAGCGTGTGTAGAAGAGACCCCGTTGCTTGGAAGAAGAGCATTTTCCAGCAGGCCTAGACCTTGACCATGGATAAATAATGAATAATGAATAATGAATAATGAATTGTTTGTTTGAGATAGCAGCCGTCGTAGCATTGCACAAGTAGCTGCTCGATAACCTATACGATCTTTGTGGCACGGCGAATCACCTTGACACCAAATCAGGACGATGCGAGATGATATCATGATGGATCCCGCTTTGAATAATGCACTATCTGATGTGAGAACACCAATGATCCGTAGATGGACTGCTCTAATAAAATATAATATATAATATCGATTCCTGGTGTTTTCCTGTTATGTTATGCATTTCTAATTCGTGATATTTGCTTACCGAACGAGGATATTTTATTCGTGACTCTTGAGAGAACAGATGCTTACCCGGCATTTGCTTGCTCCTATTTTTAATGATTTCGATTATGGTGTGTAGTAGTATGGCAAGAACGGATCACAATCGACCTTTTGACCATCTAAAACGGGTCGGATACGGGTTGGCAGATGACCCGCCGGATTCGGGTCGAAACGGGTCAAGCGAGAGAGATAGAAAGGTAAAGGAAGAGCGAGACATCATGTTGAACAGAGAGAGCGCAGAGAAACGAGTCTCTCGGCGCTCTCTCCATTTATCGCACTCTGTCGTTCTACCTCTTCCTTTATCGCCCGGGAGCGGGAGGGAGGGAACCGCTTCTTACCCGCAGTTACGGGTCACATACGGGTCATGGTCATAAAATCGGGTGACCCGCCAGATTCGTCAACAACACGGGTGACCCGTGACCCGTTCTTGCCGCCCTAGATGGCATCACGAGAAATGGTTCTCTTCACACCTGTCAGACTAGTCTCCGGACAAAGAGTTATTCCAAGTTATTCCTATCGATTATCAATATCTAACAAATTAAAACACCTTCTTTTCCCCATGTGTGAGCCGTCTAATTCTCTTCTTTATTTACAAGTATCAAAATAATTAATATTTTTATTAAGAGGGAACATCGTATTAAGAGACCGGATCGGTAAGAATGGACTACCCCCCGGACACGATTCCTTAGGAATGAGATCCTGGCGCCCACACTGTATGTGTATGGGCCCATATCACAGAGCACCATCAAATACATGCTCCGGTCTCTGATCCTTCAATTATAGGGTCGGAAATTTGAAAAATCGAAAAACCATATTTCCTAAACGCGGTAAGATAGACTCAAAATCTCTTCAGAATTGTAATAGCCCATTGAATTCTGCGTTGGATGGTACCAAAGTTAACTCAAACGGACGGTCCCGTAATTGTCTCCCAAAGTGAAATTTCCTTCAGGTTTCTACCGAAATTGAGTTATAGCCACAAAATGCAGATTCAGATAAACGAATATTGTGGGAAATGAAGCTACAAGCACGCAAACGGACAATTAAGAACAAAAATCGATTGTTTGCTTTATCTTGAAAACCCGATTTTCACACCCTCGATTGGTGCTCATTTTGCGCCTGTAAAACTCAGAAAACTCAGTTTCTCTGAGACATCTACTAAATACAAGATAAAATAGACTTGTCATGGATCAATAATATCCAAACCAAACATCTCTAGAAAATTGTTTGCCTAAAATATTTTCCTAAACAAGCTTTGTTCAATTTATTTTGAAAAAAATGTGCTCACATTGTCGATTTTATCGTTATTGTATGGTGAAAAATTTCAAATATTATATCGCATATTCAACCTTGGATGGATTAAAGGGGTGCTTCGGGGAATGTTCAGTCACCCATAGTGATCGTGCGGATATTGTAGAGGCCAATACCCCGTTCAGAAAGCACTATGTCCGAAGTCCCACAGACGACTCTGAGGCTATTTACAGACGCGCAAAGTTCATTGATAGCGCAGGGACGTGACTGATCATTTTATGTTTCACTTGCTTTACTTCACATTCGCCTCTTTCTCTGGTTAAATTCGCTACAGTTTCCCATTGAGTGCGCAGCATTTTCGTGGTGGGACTCCCTAACATTCATTCCCCGGAGCACTCCTTTAATCGAAAGTATAGTTCCGTTTGAGTTATTTTTTCCAAAAGACTATTCAGAGTATCACTAAATTTCGCTGACAAGTTCTTTCGAAAATTGGAGAAATTGAGATTGGTGAGAGATGGAAGCATTGAATTTTTTCACCATACAATAACGATAAAATCGACAATGTGAGTTCACGTTTTTTCAAAATAAACTGTACAAAGCTTTTTTATGAATTGTTTGGCATAATTGGAATTAGTTGGATTTAACTTGATCAAATATAGTCCAAACATTTGAAAATCTGATCAACAATTTTCGTCACCACCATCGATTTCTCATTTTTCTAAGGAAAATATTTTAGGCAAACAATTTTCTAGAGATGTTTGGTTTGGATATTATTGATCCATGACAAGTCTATTTTATCTTGTATTTAGTAGATGTAGCAATGCAGAAGTTTCCAAGCATCATTCAGTTTGTGAAAAATCAAATTGTACCGGCGCTCGCACGTTCCACGAATGCTTGATCCAATCCGCAGATTGCAAGCAGTAATAAGGAGAAGACATCGTGTTCAAAAGTATAAATCAATAAAATTAGGTGGTATCAGAACAACCTCATAACATTTTTTTACATAATCCATGAAAATGTCCAAATGCAGACCCGGCCCTCTGTCGCATATTGATGACTACGTTTTTTTTTGCAAACAGTCACGATAGCAGAATCTTAACAACCATGACCAACTGACTAAATGGCTGACTGAAATTCTGTAATCAATGTGAATATTCTTCCTCTATACTGACGATTCCATCGAATTTGACCCTCTTCTGATGTCTGACAATGGGAGCAACGAGGCGGCTCACTTTGATCAACTTAATCGAATGCAAATGAGCTGTGTTTATAAAAGTATTATTAACATCCGACGGCAAACTAACGGTTGGATACTATAAAAATTTAATTTTGAGGAAAGTGTTTGGACACTCTGATCGGGAAGAAAAATGCATCGAAGACTTTTTCATTCCGGACAGAGTGCAAGCAGGGGATTTGCTGTATGTTATAGAGTATGGCTGGAACGTTACCAAGCCTGGTCGATCTTAAAATTGGATCGAGCGAGAAATTTCTTTGAAATCCCCCCCCCCCAAATAAAATAGTCAGTTCCTCTTGACAAATTATGAGTGGTGTAATTTTTTCAACTTTAAAAAAAATTGTTTAAGATCCGCGTCCACGGACGCGTATCGAAAATATACCGACGCTCGTTTATTTCGCTCACATAGCCAAGTGGAACATGCGAATGACGGGAGTAATATGCTCTATTTTCGCATTTCGTTAGATAAAATATGTAGACCCGGCGCTATCTTGTTTCGTTATCTCATTACCTGGATCGTCGTGAGATTCGTACCCTCTGGGGGTCTTCCCTTCCTCCCTCGAACTTCGCCCTGGCGAGAGGTCAACCCGCTCTCTCTAATCGAATCTCGCATGCCAGAGGGTACGAATCTCTCACTCCCATCCAACTTCGCACTCGCCCATTTCCCTCTTCTCCCCACGCTCGAGTAGGGAAGAGGGTTGAGTGCGAAGTTCGATAGGAGTTCGATACGAGATTCGTACCCTCTGGCAGATCGAGCTAGCTCGATCGAACTTCGGGGATAGAGAGAGGAAGGGGTGCCAGAGGGAATGCGAAATTCGAGTTCGGGTTCGATCCTTCGACCCTACTGTGCTATTGCATTGCTGCGAATCTTACATTCGCCCTTCTTCCTTTCTCCATCTCGCACACTCTCTAGAGAGCAGCATAGCATTTTTCGAAAAATTAGTGAATCCAGGACAATGTGTAATAACTGTAATTCAAAATTTAATGGAAATACAATGTAATATAATGGTAATTCAAAATCAAGGGAAATTGTGTTGTCGTATCAATCGGTCCCACACAGTGCACAGCGTGTCAGAGCAGATCGACTTCTTTGTTCGCCACGGCGCTGAGGATTTTCCATTGTTTGGACTGGAACCTCTACCCACACTAGCCAAGTATTCGGGATTGAAGCACGAGAGTTGGACTGTATGGAGGGATGGTTTTCTGTTGAGATATGGAAGCAGGGGTGATGACACCGCTAAGCAACTGTTGAGTGAGTACCTGGAAGGAAAGGCTCGATCGGAATATAAGGGACTGCCAGAAGAATACAGGACCAGTAGGAAGACTGTGAGAGACTGTTTGAGCTGGCTGCATGATAGACTCACGGGTGGATCGATGTTTGAGATGCGAGATTATGATATGAGATGGAGAAATCAGGTGGCAAATGGGAAGAGAGTGGATGCAGTATGTGAGGAGTTGGAGTTTCTTGCTCTGAAGTTGCATGCCGACTCCAAGCGAGAGGAAGCAATGAAGAACCAGCTTCTACACCTGTATCAGAAATCGAGTGAGAGTACAGAACTACATAGGTTACTGATGAGGGGTCAATCGTATGAGATCATGAAGGAGCATCTGAGATTGACAGAATACTTGGAGAGAGTAGAACGAAGTGGATCTGGAGATGGAAATAGACAGGGAAATGGATTTATCTTGGTCTCGAATAGATTCAATGGAGGAAGAGGTGGTCACTACGGTGGACATAGAGGTGGTTTCAATGGAGGGAGAGATGATCAGAAGGGTGACATCAATTGTTATGCCTGTGGAGGATGGGGACATAAGGCAGGGCGGTGCGCAACGGGAAGTGCAAATCAGCAGAAGCAAGTAGTATGGAGTGGAATTAGGTGTTACAAGTGTCAGAAGTTGGGACATAAGGCAGGAATGTGCACATCTGGAGAGGCAACGCCTCAGGGAGTGACGAACGAGAAAAATGAGAATACGCAGCAGGTACCGGCTACGGCCCAGAGTTTCACACCGATTATGCAGCCAGGAAACGATTCCGCTCATAAACAATGGAACGGTGGAAGAGGAAACGGAGGGTATAGGAGTAACGGGCGAGGAGGCTATGGAGGTGGGAATAGGCAGGTAATGAGATAACGAAACAAGATAGCGCCGGGTCTACATATTTTATCTAACGAAATGCGAAAATAGAGCATATTACTCCCGTCATTCGCATGTTCCACTTGGCTATGTGAGCGAAATAAACGAGCGTCGGTATATTTTCGATACGCGTCCGTGGACGCGGATCTTAAACAATTTTTTTTAAAGTTGAAAAAATTATACCACTCATAATTTGTCAAGAGGAACTGACTATTTTATTTGGGGAGGGGATTTCAAAGAAATTTCTCGCTCGATCCAATTTTAAGATCGACCAGGCTTGGTAACGTTCCAGCCATACTCTATAACATACAGCAAATCCCCTGCTTGCACTCTGTCCGGAATGAAAAAGTCTTCGATGCATTTTTCTTCCCGATCAGAGTGTCCAAACACTTTCCTCAAAATTAAATTTTTATAGTATCCAACCGTTAGTTTGCCGTCGGATGTTAATAATACTTTTATAAACACAGCTCATTTGCATTCGATTAAGTTGATCAAAGTGAGCCGCCTCGTTGCTCCCATTGTCAGACATCTGAAGAGGGTCAAATTCGATGGAATCGTCAGTATAGAGGAAGAATATTCACATTGATTACAGAATTTCAGTCAGCCATTTAGTCAGTTGGTCATGGTTGTTAAGATTCTGCTATCGTGACTGTTTGCAAAAAAAAACGTAGTCATCAATATGCGACAGAGGGCCGGGTCTGCATTTGGACATTTTCATGGATTATGTAAAAAAATGTTATGAGGTTGTTCTGATACCACCTAATTTTATTGATTTATCACGCGTCTTCTGAGAGATTGCATGAAATCGAGACCACAGTTTGACAAAATGTTCAAAGTGGTCGGATCTCTTCAAGATTATCACGGTAGATGTCCCAAAGGCACAGTATCTTTTTGCACATACTGATTCCGCGAATTCTCAAAACTTCCTAAAAGCCGGCTCTTGAAATTTCAAAATTTCAAAAATTCATAACATCCTTCAAAATTGATCTACTGTTTCGTTCAAAAAACCAAAATGTATGATTTTTCAAGTAGAACAACTTTTATGTTGACACTTCTTGTATTGAGAAAAGTCTGAGTTTTGAAAAGTGCAAAAAATCATTTTCCGTCTTAAAATTTTCTCATTATTTCGCCGTCGTGAAAAATAATATTCCATTGCACCCTGGGATTTTATCAGATTCGTACTCTACGCCCATTTTTACTCTGGGAAAAGTTTTTTCAAGAAAATCGAAGATATAATATGTTTCCATTTTTGGCCTCAAATATGCGGAATCTTGTGTTTTCAAGCAAAATCGAAAATTTCACTTTCTTATATCTAAGTAATTATCGCTCGGGGATATGATTACTATCAGTTTTCATTGTTTACTGACCTACTTACACCATTTTCCATTGAAACATCAGAAGATTTCAATACTTCGCAAAATCATGAAATTTGAGAAATTGGTGAAAAATGCGATTTTGTGAAGTATTGAAATCTTCGGTTGTTTCAATGGAAATTGGTGAAAGTAGGTCAACAATATCATTATCAACATACAATTGAAGTTTGCAAACGACGATCCAGGTAATGAGATAACGAAACAAGATAGCGCCGGGTCTACATATTTTATCTAACGAAATGCGAAAATAGAGCATATTACTCCCCATTCGCATGTTCCACTTGGCTATGTGAGCGAAATAAACGAGCGTCGGTATATTTTCGATACGCGTCCGTGGACGCGGATCTTAAACAATTTTTTTTAAAGTTGAAAAAATTATACCACTCATAATTTGTCAAGAGGAACTGACTATTTTATTTGGGAAGGGGATTTCAAAGAAATTTCTCGCTCGATCCAATTTTAAGATCGACCAGGCTTGGTAACGTTCCAGCCATACTCTATAACATACAGCAAATCCCCTGCTTGCACTCTGTCCGGAATGAAAAAGTCTTCGATGCATTTTTCTTCCCGATCAGAGTGTCCAAACACTTTCCTCAAAATTAAATTTTTATAGTATCCAACCGTTAGTTTGCCGTCGGATGTTAATAATACTTTTATAAACACAGCTCATTTGCATTCGATTAAGTTGATCAAAGTGAGCCGCCTCGTTGCTCCCATTGTCAGACATCAGAAGAGGGTCAAATTCGATGGAATCGTCAGTATAGAGGAAGAATATTCACATTGATTACAGAATTTCAGTCAGCCATTTAGTCAGTTGGTCATGGTTGTTAAGATTCTGCTATCGTGACTGTTTGCAAAAAAAAACGTAGTCATCAATATGCGACAGAGGGCCGGGTCTGCATTTGGACATTTTCATGGATTATGTAAAAAAATGTTATGAGGTTGTTCTGATACCACCTAATTTTATTGATTTATACTTTTGAACACGATGTCTTCTCATTATTACTGCTTGCAATCTGCGGATTAGATCAAGCATTCGTGGAACGTGCGAGCGCCGGTACAATTTGATTTTTCACAAACTGAATGATGCTTGGAAACTTCTGCATTGCTGATAAAAACATGGATCACATGAATGCCGGGTCATATTGAGCCAACGCCGATTTACTGGTTCATGTCTTGCGCTCTATCTAACACGAAAAAAGTTCTCTTGTTTCATCGAGGTTTCAATTTTCCTACGAAGGTCACATGTTTTTGGGTCTTTAAGAGACCGGATCGGTAAAAATCGACCATAATTACAACCCCCCGGACACGATTCCTTAGGAATGAGATCCTGGCGCCCACACTGTATATGTATGGACCCCTTACCCTAAAGTATCACGCAGCACCACCAAATACCTGCTCCGGTCTCTGATGCGTCAATTATAGGGTCGTAAATTTGAAAAATCGAAAAATCATATTTCCTAAACGCGTTAAGATAGACTCAAAATCTCCTCAGAATTGTACTAGGTATCACCAATAACGAAAATTTAATCATTGAAATCGATTCCAAGTTGACTGTAAAATAGATTTCGCACCCAAAAATTTTAGTTTTTTCTGATCTAATTGTTGAATATAACAGATCGGCACATCCTATCTACGCTCATAATGTAGCCCATTGAATTCTGCGTTGGATGGTACCAAAGTTAACTCAAACGGACGGTCCCGTCATTGTCTCCCAAAGTGAAATTTCATTCAGATCTCTACCGAAATTGAGTTATTGCCACAAAATGCAGATTCAGATAAACGAATATTGTGGGAAATGAAGCTACAAGCACGCAAACGGACAATTATGAACAAAAATCGATTGTTTGCTTTATTTTGAAAAAACCCGATTTTCACACCCTCGATTGGTGCTCATTTTGCGCCTGTAAAACTCAGAAATCTCAGTTTCTCTGAGACATCTACTAAATACAAGATAAAATAGACTTGTCATGGATCAATAATATCCAAACCAAACATCTCTAGAAAATTGTTTGCCTAAAATATTTTCCTCAGAAAAATGAGAAATCGATGGTGGTGACGAAAATTGTTGATCAGATTTTCAAATGTTTGGACTATATTTGATCAAGTTAAATCCAACTAATTCCAATTATGCCAAACAATTCATAAAAAAGCTTTGTACAGTTTATTTTGAAAAAACGTGAACTCACATTGTCGATTTTATCGTTATTGTATGGTGAAAAAAAAAATTCAATGCTTCCATCTCTCACCAATCTCAATTTCTCCAATTTTCGAAAGAACTTGTCAGCGAAATTTAGTGATACTCTGAATAGTCTTTTGGAAAGAATAACTCAAACGGAACTATACTTTCGATTAAAGGAGTGCTCCGGGGAATGAATGTTAGGGAGTCCCACCACGAAAATGCTGCGCACTCAATGGGAAACTGTAGCGAATTTAACCAGAGAAAGAGGCGAATGTGAAGTAGAGCAAGTGAAACATAAAATGATCAGTCACGTCCCTGCGCTATCAATGAACTTTGCGCGTCTGTAAATAGCCTCAGAGTCGTCTGTGGGACTTCGGACATAGTGCTTTCTGAACGGGGTATTGGCCTCTACAATATCCGCACGATCACTATGGGTGACTGAACATTCCCCGAAGCACCCCTTTAATCCATCCAAGGTTGAATATGCGATATAATATTTGAAATTTTTCACCATACAATAACGATAAAATCGACAATGTGAGCACATTTTTTTCAAAATAAATTGAACAAAGCTTGTTTAGGAAAATATTTTAGGCAAACAGTTTTCTAGAGATGTTTGGTTTGGATATTATTGATCCATGACAAGTCTATTTTATCTTGTATTTAGTAGATGTCTCAGAGAAACTGAGTTTTCTGAGTTTTACAGGCGCAAAATGAGCACCAATCGAGGGTGTGAAAATCGGGTTTTCAAAATAAAGCAAACAATCGATTTTTGTTCATAATTGTCCGTTTGCGTGCTTGTAGCTTCATTTCCCACAATATTCGTTTATCTGAATCTGCATTTTGTGGCTATAACTCAATTTCGGTAGAAACCTGAAGGAAATTTCACTTTGGGAGACAATGACGGGACCGTCCGTTTGAGTTAACTTTGGTACCATCCAACGCAGAATTCAATGGGCTATTACAATTCTGAAGAGATTTTGAGTCTATCTTACCGCGTTTAGGAAATATGGTTTTTCGATTTTTCAAATTTCCGACCCTATAATTGAAGGATCAGAGACCGGAGCATGTATTTGATGGTGCTCTGTGATACTTGAGGCTAATACACATACAGTGTGGGCGCCAGGATCTCATTCCTAAGGAATCGTGTCCGGGGGGTAGTCCATTCTTACCGATCCGGTCTCTTAATACGATGTTCCCTCTTAATAAAAATATTAATTATTTTGATACTTGTAAATAAAGAAGAGAATTAGCCGGCTCACACATGGGGAAAAGAAGGTGTTTTAATTTGTTAGATATTGATAATCGATAGGAATAACTTGGAATAACTCTTTGTCCGGAGACTAGTCTGACAGGTGTGAAGAGAACCATTTCTCGTGATGCCATCTAGGGCGGCAAGAACGGGTCACGGGTCACCCGTGTTGTTGACGAATCTGGCGGGTCACCCGATTTTATGACCATGACCCGTATGTGACCCGTAACTGCGGGTAAGAAGCGGTTCCCTCCCTCCCGCTCCCGGGCGATAAAGGAAGAGGTAGAACGACAGAGTGCGATAAATGGAGAGAGCGCCGAGAGACTCGTTTCTCTGCGCTCTCTCTGTTCAACATGATGTCTCGCTCTTCCTTTACCTTTCTATCTCTCTCGCTTGACCCGTTTCGACCCGAATCCGGCGGGTCATCTGCCAACCCGTATCCGACCCGTTTTAGATGGTCAAAAGGTCGATTGTGATCCGTTCTTGCCATACTACTACACACCATAATCGAAATCATTAAAAATAGGAGCAAGCAAATGCCGGGTAAGCATCTGTTCTCTCAAGAGTCACGAATAAAATATCCTCGTTCGGTAAGCAAATATCACGAATTAGAAATGCATAACATAACAGGAAAACACCAGGAATCGATATTATATATTATATTTTATTAGAGCAGTCCATCTACGGATCATTGGTGTTCTCACATCAGATAGTGCATTATTCAAAGCGGGATCCATCATGATATCATCTCGCATCGTCCTGATTTGGTGTCAAGGTGATTCGCCGTGCCACAAAGATCGTATAGGTTATCGAGCAGCTACTTGTGCAATGCTACGACGGCTGCTATCTCAAACAAACAATTCATTATTCATTATTTATCCATGGTCAAGGTCTAGGCCTGCTGGAAAATGCTCTTCTTCCAAGCAACGGGGTCTCTTCTACACACGCTATCCCAGTTCGGTCCTAGTTGTTGCACGATTTCGTCCCTCCATCTCATCCGTGGTCTTCCAATTGGACGGACTCGATCGTATGGAGTCCATTCCATCACTCGTTTAGTCCATCGGTCGTCATCCAGCAATGCTATTCTTGCTGCCCAGTTCCACTTTCTCTGCATAGCTTGAACTCTAATGTCCGGGATTGGCACTTTCTGAGACAGCCATACATTGGTTCGACGATCCAACCTCGTAACACCGCACATTTTTCTCATCATACTTCGTTGTACTACTATGAGTCGATTGGTAATCTTTTTGGTCGGGCTTTATAGTTCACTTCCGTTTAAAAGTATAGGTACTACGCACACTTCCGTATAGGTACTACGCACATTCTGTAGACTCTGGCCTTGAGCCCCGTTTCTATCTTTCTGTTGGTTAAGAATTCATTAAATCGATTAAATCCTCTCCAAGCACTTCCGATCCGGCGATTTATTTCAAGCATGAGATTTTGATCGAATGAAACCCTTGTTCCAAGATATACAAAGGAATCGACGTAAGTCAAAGGTTGTCGGTCAGCAAATAATTGTGTTTGTTTTCGATTGCACATAACGACAGTCTTCTTTTTGTTTAAAATCAGGCCCACCTTCTTGCTTGCGGAACAAAGATCGTCAATCATCGTTTGTACTTTTTTGGGGAATGTGAGATTAATACTACATCATCTGCATAGCGAAGGTGACTCAATCTTCTTCCATCGATTTTGATTCCATACTCCTCCCAATTCATCGCACTCAGACAATCCTCGATTACCGCGTTAAACAGGTGAGGAGAGAGCGGGTCCCCTTGTCGGACACCTCTGGCTACATTGATAGGGACTTTGTCTTGTCCCAAACGTACGAATACTTGGCCTTTATCGTATGCGTTCCTTATAACATTCACAATTTTAGAATGAACTCCTTGATTCGTTAACGCTTGCCACACTGCTCCAAATTCTATGCTATCAAAGGCTTTTGCGTAATCTATGAAGACCAGAATGCATGGAAAATCATATTCCACTGAGCGGCTTATGAGTTCACTGATTGCAAACGAGTGGTCTAGTGTAGAAAATATTCTCCTGAATCCAGCTTGCTCGCTTGGTTGGTGGGCGTTGAGATTTCGTTCTATCCTTGTGTCGATCGTGGACGTAAACACTTTGTAGATAAGATTGAGTAAGGCGATTGGCCGGTAGTTTGTTATGTCCTTCCCTTCTTGAATATGAGTGAAATGAAAGAATTCGAGAGACTGTCCGGAATCTCTTCCTGGGCTATCCACTGGTTGAACAATTCGGCTAAAGGTTCCAAGAGCACATTTAAGCCACTCTTTAGCATTTCCGCATTAATTCGATCAGATCCAGATGATTTTCCGTTTTTCAGTTTCTTCACTGTATTTTTAACTTCACTTTTCAATATCGGGAGAAAAGAATCAGTTGAACAAGATTTAACTCTCGGCGGTCTTTGATTGCTCACAAATAATCCATCGTAAAAGCCTTTCACGACACATTTCAAATCATTCTTGGAGTATGCAATGCTTCCATCGGGCTTTTCCAATTGATTCACTTGAGTGTTTCCTATCTGCGACGATCGTAGAGCTCTTCGTGTACTGTACCCGTATCGGACTGCTTCTCGCACTACCTCCAAGTGTCGCTTTCGCAGATCTTCTGCTATTGAGAATAGCAATTATTTACTTGTTTGGCAATAATGGATTCGATTCAGTACGTTGGCTCCGCTATCTCGCAAACGTCGCCTTATTTCAAATAATTCCTCAGTGTTCTTAGAGAACCTCGGGTCTCTTTGTCTCGGCATCATTGTTTCTTTAGCTAATTCTCCCATCGCGATTGATAGTTTCTTATAAGAGCCTTTTGATTTCAAATGAATTTTGCTTTGAAACAATAGACGGTCAAATTGCATTTGAGGACGAGGCTGTTTGTAATATCTTCTCGGCTTGACTTCAATTTTCGTTCGAGCCATAATTAATCGATAAAAAAACAATAAGTAATTTCAATTGCTTAACGGCTAGCAAATACAATATGTTCTCTAAAATTAGAGCGTGTGATGGGGAGAATATTTTTTGAAATCTTTCCATTTCAGGTGATTGAATCGTACGACTGCTTCGGGAATGATTGATGAGAACCTGACGAATCAGGATCAGGAGGAGAAGGGACGAATGGAGAACTTACGTAATATGGGTTCATTGGACGTTATGCAACATTCCTTACATTAGTGACATTCAACACGCTATCATAATTCGCGTATCTATAGTAGAGTTAAAACTCCGTAAAAGGAAATCCGAATTCCCCCCCCCCCCCCCCCGCGAATTGCGATGGCAGATGCTGACCTGTCACTTGCTTGTTCCACGTGGTTATGACCTAGAATGTGATGTGAGAACACCAATGATCCGTAGATGGACTGCTCTAATAAAATAAAATATCGATTCCTGGTGTTTTCCTGTTATGTTATGCATTTCTAATTCGTGATATTTGCCAAAGTTAACTCAAACGGACGGTCCCGTCATTGTCTCCCAAAGTGAAATTTCCTTCAGGTTTCTACCGAAATTGAGTTATAGCCACACAGATTCAGATAAACGAATATTATGGGAAATGAAGCTATAAGCACACAAACGGACAATTTTTAACAAAAATCAATTGTTTGCTTTATTTTGAAAACCTCGATTTTCACACCCTCGATTGGTGCTCATTTTGCGCCTCCAAAACTCAAAAAACTCTTCTCTGAGACATCTACTAGAGATGATGAACGTTTCTCTGAGACATCTACTAGAGATGATGAACATACCGTGTTTAACATTTGGCCTTTGAGCATGTAGCTCCATTTCGAAGAACACTCCTTGTATGCATCGAGAAAGGCGATCACTTTTCGAAAAAAAACGAGCACTAGAAGCTTTCAAAATTTTTTCGAAGAGCCATGTTCGCTGATAGGGACCCAGTAAAAAGGAGAGATGATGAACATACCGTGTTTAACATTTGGCCTTAGAGCATGTAGCTCCATTTCAAAGAACACTCTTTGTATGCATCGAGAAAGGCGATCACTTTTCGAAAAAAAACGAGCACTAGAAGCTTTCAAAATTTTTTCGAAGAGCCATGTTCGCTGATAGGGACCCAGTAAAAAGGAGAGATGATGAACATACCGTGTTTAACATTTGGCCTTAGAGCATGTAGCTCCATTTCAAAGAACACTCTTTGTATGCATCGAGAAAGGCGATCACTTTTCGAAAAAAACGAGCAATAGAAGCTTTCAAAATTTTTTCGAAGAACCATGTTCGCTGATAGGGACCCAGTAAAAAGGAGAGATGATGAACATACCGTGTTTAACATTTGGCTTTAGAGCATGTAGCTCCATTTCAAAGGACAATCCTTGTATGCATCGAGAAAGACGATCACTTTTCGAAAAACGAGCACTAGAAGCTTTCAAAATTTTTTCGAAGAGCCATGTTCGCTGATAGGGACCCAGTAAAAAGGAGAGATGATGAACATACCGTGTTTAATATTTGGCCTTAGAGCATGTAGCTCCATTTCAAAGAACACTCCTTGTATGCATCGAGAAAGGCGATCACTTTTCGAAAAAAAACGAGCAATAGAAGCTTTCAAAATTTTTTCGAAGAACCATGTTCGCTGATAGGGACCCAGTAAAAAGGAGAGATGATGAACATACCGTGTTTAACATTTGGCTTTAGAGCATGTAGCTCCATTTCAAAGGACAATCCTTGTATGCACCGAGAAAGACGATCACTTTTCGAAAAACGAGCACTAGAAGCTTTCTAAAATTTTTCGAAGAGCCATGTTCGCTGATATGGACCCAGTAAAAAGGAGAGATGATGATCATACCGTGTTTAACATTTGGCCTTAGAGCATGTATCTTCATTTCAAAGAACAATCCTTGTATGCATCGAGAAAGACGATCACTTTTCGAAAAACGAGCACTAGAAGCTTTCAAAATTTTTTCGAAGAGCCATGTTCGCTGATAGGGACCCAGTAAAAAGGAGAGATGATGAACATACCGTGTTTAATATTTGGCCTTAGAGCATGTAGCTCCATTTCAAAGAACACTCCTTGTATGCATCGAGAAAGGCGATCACTTTTCGAAAAAAAACGAGCAATAGAAGCTTTCAAAATTTTTTCGAAGAACCATGTTCGCTGATAGGGACCCAGTAAAAAGGAGAGATGATGAACATACCGTGTTTAACATTTGGCCTTAGAGCATGTAGCTCCATTTCAAAGGACAATCCTTGTATGCATCGAGAAAGACGATCACTTTTCGAAAAACGAGCACTAGAAGCTTTCAAAATTTTTTCGAAGAGCCATGTTCGCTGATAGGGACCCAGTAAAAAGGAGAGATGATGAACATACCGTGTTTAACATTTGGCCTTAGAGCATGTAGCTCCATTTCAAAGAACACTCTTTGTATGCATCGAGAAAGGCGATCACTTTTCGAAAAAAACGAGCAATAGAAGCTTTCAAAATTTTTTCGAAGAACCATGTTCGCTGATAGGGACCCAGTAAAAAGGAGAGATGATGAACATACCGTGTTTAACATTTGGCCTTAGAGCATGTAGCTCCATTTCAAAGAACACTCCTTGTATGCATCGAGAAAGGCGATCACTTTTCGAAAAAAAACGAGCAATAGAAGCTTTCAAAATTTTTTCGAAGAACCATGTTCGCTGATAGGGACCCAGTAAAAAGGAGAGATGATGAACATACCGTGTTTAACATTTGGCTTTAGAGCATGTAGCTCCATTTCAAAGGACAATCCTTGTATGCATCGAGAAAGACGATCACTTTTCGAAAAACGAGCACTAGAAGCTTTCAAAATTTTTTCGAAGAGCCATGTTCGCTGATAGGGACCCAGTAAAAAGGAGAGATGATGAACATACCGTGTTTAACATTTGGCTTTAGAGCATGTAGCTCCATTTCAAAGGACAATCCTTGTATGCACCGAGAAAGACGATCACTTTTCGAAAAACGAGCACTAGAAGCTTTCTAAAATTTTTCGAAGAGCCATGTTCGCTGATAGGGACCCAGTAAAAAGGAGAGATGATGATCATACCGTGTTTAACATTTGGCCTTAGAGCATGTATCTTCATTTCAAAGAACAATCCTTGTATGCATCGAGAAAGACGATCACTTTTCGAAAAACGAGCACTAGAAGCTTTCAAAATTTTTTCGAAGAGCCATGTTCGCTGATAGGGACCCAGTAAAAAGGAGAGATGATGAACATACCGGGTTTAACATTTGGCTTTAGAGCATGTAGCTCCATTTCAAAGGACAATCCTTGTATGCATCGAGAAAGACGATCACTTTTCGAAAAACGAGCACTAGAAGCTTTCAAAATTTTTTCGAAGAGCCATGTTCGCTGATAGGGACCCAGTAAAAAGGAGAGATGATGAACATACCGTGTTTAACATTTGGCTTTAGAGCATGTAGCTCCATTTCAAAGGACAATCCTTGTATGCATCGAGAAAGACGATCACTTTTCGAAAAACGAGCACTAGAAGCTTTCAAAATTTTTTCGAAGAGCCATGTTCGCTGATAGGGACCCAGTAAAAAGGAGAGATGATGAACATACCGTGTTTAACATTTGGCTTTAGAGCATGTAGCTCCATTTCAAAGGACAATCCTTGTATGCACCGAGAAAGACGATCACTTTTCGAAAAACGAGCACTAGAAGCTTTCTAAAATTTTTCGAAGAGCCATGTTCGCTGATAGGGACCCAGTAAAAAGGAGAGATGATGAACATACCGTGTTTAACATTTGGCTTTAGAGCATGTAGCTCCATTTCAAAGGACAATCCTTGTATGCATCGAGAAAGACGATCACTTTTCGAAAAACGAGCACTAGAAGCTTTCAAAATTTTTTCGAAGAGCCATGTTCGCTGATAGGGACCCAGTAAAAAGGAGAGATGATGAACATACCGTGTTTAACATTTGGCTTTAGAGCATGTAGCTCCATTTCAAAGGACAATCCTTGTATGCACCGAGAAAGACGATCACTTTTCGAAAAACGAGCACTAGAAGCTTTCTAAAATTTTTCGAAGAGCCATGTTCGCTGATATGGACCCAGTAAAAAGGAGAGATGATGATCATACCGTGTTTAACATTTGGCCTTAGAGCATGTATCTTCATTTCAAAGAACAATCCTTGTATGCATCGAGAAAGACGATCACTTTTCGAAAAACGAGCACTAGAAGCTTTCAAAATTTTTTCGAAGAGCCATGTTCGCTGATAGGGACCCAGTAAAAAGGAGAGATGATGAACATACCGTGTTTAATATTTGGCCTTAGAGCATGTAGCTCCATTTCAAAGAACACTCCTTGTATGCATCGAGAAAGGCGATCACTTTTCGAAAAAAAACGAGCAATAGAAGCTTTCAAAATTTTTTCGAAGAACCATGTTCGCTGATAGGGACCCAGTAAAAAGGAGAGATGATGAACATACCGTGTTTAACATTTGGCCTTAGAGCATGTAGCTCCATTTCAAAGGACAATCCTTGTATGCATCGAGAAAGACGATCACTTTTCGAAAAACGAGCACTAGAAGCTTTCAAAATTTTTTCGAAGAGCCATGTTCGCTGATAGGGACCCAGTAAAAAGGAGAGATGATGAACATACCGTGTTTAACATTTGGCCTTAGAGCATGTAGCTCCATTTCAAAGAACACTCTTTGTATGCATCGAGAAAGGCGATCACTTTTCGAAAAAAACGAGCAATAGAAGCTTTCAAAATTTTTTCGAAGAACCATGTTCGCTGATAGGGACCCAGTAAAAAGGAGAGATGATGAACATACCGTGTTTAACATTTGGCCTTAGAGCATGTAGCTCCATTTCAAAGAACACTCCTTGTATGCATCGAGAAAGGCGATCACTTTTCGAAAAAAAACGAGCAATAGAAGCTTTCAAAATTTTTTCGAAGAACCATGTTCGCTGATAGGGACCCAGTAAAAAGGAGAGATGATGAACATACCGTGTTTAACATTTGGCTTTAGAGCATGTAGCTCCATTTCAAAGGACAATCCTTGTATGCATCGAGAAAGACGATCACTTTTCGAAAAACGAGCACTAGAAGCTTTCAAAATTTTTTCGAAGAGCCATGTTCGCTGATAGGGACCCAGTAAAAAGGAGAGATGATGAACATACCGTGTTTAACATTTGGCTTTAGAGCATGTAGCTCCATTTCAAAGGACAATCCTTGTATGCACCGAGAAAGACGATCACTTTTCGAAAAACGAGCACTAGAAGCTTTCTAAAATTTTTCGAAGAGCCATGTTCGCTGATAGGGACCCAGTAAAAAGGAGAGATGATGATCATACCGTGTTTAACATTTGGCCTTAGAGCATGTATCTTCATTTCAAAGAACAATCCTTGTATGCATCGAGAAAGACGATCACTTTTCGAAAAACGAGCACTAGAAGCTTTCAAAATTTTTTCGAAGAGCCATGTTCGCTGATAGGGACCCAGTAAAAAGGAGAGATGATGAACATACCGTGTTTAATATTTGGCCTTAGAGCATGTAGCTCCATTTCAAAGAACACTCCTTGTATGCATCGAGAAAGGCGATCACTTTTCGAAAAAAAACGAGCAATAGAAGCTTTCAAAATTTTTTCGAAGAACCATGTTCGCTGATAGGGACCCAGTAAAAAGGAGAGATGATGAACATACCGTGTTTAACATTTGGCCTTTGAGCATGTAGCTCCATTTCAAAGGACAATCCTTGTATGCATCGAGAAAGACGATCACTTTTCGAAAAACGAGCACTAGAAGCTTTCAAAATTTTTTCGAAGAGCCATGTTCGCTGATAGGGACCCAGTAAAAAGGAGAGATGATGAACATACCGTGTTTAACATTTGGCCTTAGAGCATGTAGCTCCATTTCAAAGAACACTCTTTGTATGCATCGAGAAAGGCGATCACTTTTCGAAAAAAACGAGCAATAGAAGCTTTCAAAATTTTTTCGAAGAACCATGTTCGCTGATAGGGACCCAGTAAAAAGGAGAGATGATGAACATACCGTGTTTAACATTTGGCCTTAGAGCATGTAGCTCCATTTCAAAGAACACTCCTTGTATGCATCGAGAAAGGCGATCACTTTTCGAAAAAAAACGAGCAATAGAAGCTTTCAAAATTTTTTCGAAGAACCATGTTCGCTGATAGGGACCCAGTAAAAAGGAGAGATGATGAACATACCGTGTTTAACATTTGGCTATAGAGCATGTAGCTCCATTTCAAAGGACAATCCTTGTATGCATCGAGAAAGACGATCACTTTTCGAAAAACGAGCACTAGAAGCTTACAAAATTTTTTCGAAGAGCCATGTTCGCTGATAGGGACCCAGTAAAAAGGAGAGATGATGAACATACCGTGTTTAACATTTGGCTTTAGAGCATGTAGCTCCATTTCAAAGGACAATCCTTGTATGCACCGAGAAAGACGATCACTTTTCGAAAAACGAGCACTAGAAGCTTTCTAAAATTTTTCGAAGAGCCATGTTCGCTGATAGGGACCCAGTAAAAAGGAGAGATGATGATCATACCGTGTTTAACATTTGGCCTTAGAGCATGTATCTTCATTTCAAAGAACAATCCTTGTATGCATCGAGAAAGACGATCACTTTTCGAAAAACGAGCACTAGAAGCTTTCAAAATTTTTTCGAAGAGCCATGTTCGCTGATAGGGACCCAGTAAAAAGGAGAGATGATGAACATACCGTGTTTAATATTTGGCCTTAGAGCATGTAGCTCCATTTCAAAGAACACTCCTTGTATGCATGGAGAAAGGCGATCTCTTTTCGAAAAAAAACGAGCAATAGAAGCTTTCAAAATTTTTTCGAAGAACCATGTTCGCTGATAGGGACCCAGTAAAAAGGAGAGATGATGAACATACCGTGTTTAACATTTGGCCTTAGAGCATGTAGCTCCATTTCAAAGGACAATCCTTGTATGCATCGAGAAAGACGATCACTTTTCGAAAAACGAGCACTAGAAGCTTTCAAAATTTTTTCGAAGAGCCATGTTCGCTGATAGGGACCCAGTAAAAAGGAGAGATGATGAAAATACCGTGTTTAACATTTGGCCTTAGAGCATGTAGCTCCATTTCAAAGAACACTCCTTGTATGCATCGAGAAAGGCGATCACTTTTCGAAAAAAACGAGCACTAGAAGCTTTCAAAATTTTTTCGAAGAACCATGTTCGCTGATAGGGACCCAGTAAAAAGGAGAGATGATGAACATACCGTGTTTAACATTTGGCCTTAGAGCATGTAGCTCCATTTCAAAGAACACTCCGTGTATGCATCGAGAAAGACGATCACTTTTCGAAAAACGAGCACTAGAAGCTTTCTAAAATTTTTCGAAGAGCCATGTTCGCTGATAGGGACCCAGTAAAAAGGAGAGATGATGAACATACCGTGTTTAACATTTGGCCTTAGAGCATGTAGCTCCATTGCAAAGAACAATCTTTGTATGCATCGAGAAAGGCGATCACTTTTCGAAAAAAACGAGCACTAGAAGCTTTCAAAATTTTTTCGAAGAACCATGTTCGCTGATAGGGACCCAGTAAAAAGGAGAGATGATGAACATACCGTGTTTAACATTTGGCCTTACAGCATGTAGCTTCATTTCAAAGAACAATCCTTGTATGCATCGAGAAAGACGATCACTTTTCGAAAAACGAGCACTAGAAGCTTTCAAAATTTTTTCGAAGAGCCATGTTCGCTGATAGGGACCCAGTAAAAGGAGAGATGATGAACATACCGTGTTTAACATTTGGCCTTAGAGCATGTAGCTTCATTTCAAAGAACAATCCTTGTATGCATCGAGAAAGACGATCACTTTTCGAAAAACCAGCACTAGAAGCTTTCAAAAATTTTTCGAAGAGCCATGTTCGCTGATAGGGACCCAGTAAAAGGAGAGATGATGAACATACCGTGTTTAACATTTGGCTTTAGAGCATGTAGCTCCATTTCAAAGAACTTTCCTTGTATGCATCGAGAAAGGCGATCACTTTTCGAAAAACGAGCACTAGAAGCTTTCAAAATTTTTTCGAAGAGCCATGTTCGCTGATAGGGACCCAGTAAAAAGGAGAGATGATGAACATACCGTGTTTAACATTTGGCTTTAGAGCATGTAGCTCCATTTCAAAGAACAATCCTTGTATGCATCGAGAAAGACGATCACTTTTCGAAAAACGAGCACTAGAAGCTTTCAAAATTTTTTCGAAGAGCCATGTTCGCTGATAGGGACCCAGTAAAAAGGAGAGATGATGAACATACCGTGTTTAACATTTGGCTTTAGAGCATGTAGCTCCATTTCAAAGAACTTTCCTTGTATGCATCGAGAAAGGCGATCACTAGAAGCTTTCAAAATGTTTTCGAAGAACCATGTTCGCTGATAGGGACCCAGTAAAAAGGAGAGATGATGAACATACCGTGTTTAACATTTGGCTTTAGAGCATGTAGCTCCATTTCAAAGAACACTCCTTGTATGCATCGAGAAAGGCGATCACTTTTCGAAAAAAAACGAGCAATAGAAGCTTTCAAAATTTTTTCGAAGAACCATGTTCGCTGATAGGGACCCAGTAAAAAGGAGAGATGATGAACATACCGTGTTTAACATTTGGCCTTAGAGCATGTAGCTCCATTTCAAAGAACACTCCTTGTATGCATCGAGAAAGGCGATCACTTTTCGAAAAAAAACGAGCAATAGAAGCTTTCAAAATTTTTTCGAAGAACCATGTTCGCTGATAGGGACCCAGTAAAAAGGAGAGATGATGAACATACCGTGTTTAACATTTGGCTTTAGAGCATGTAGCTCCATTTCAAAGAACACTCCTTGTATGCATCGAGAAAGGCGATCAATTTTCGAAAAAAAACGAGCACTAGAAGCTTTCAAAATTTTTTCGAAGAGCCATGTTCGCTGATAGGGACCCAGTAAAAAGGAGAGATGATGAACATACCGTGTTTAACATTTGGCCTTAGAGCATGTAGCTCCATTGCAAAGAACAATCTTTGTATGCATCGAGAAAGGCGATCACTTTTCGAAAAAAACGAGCACTAGAAGCTTTCAAAATTTTTTCGAAGAACCATGTTCGCTGATAGGGACCCAGTAAAAAGGAGAGATGATGAACATACCGTGTTTAACATTTGGCCTTACAGCATGTAGCTTCATTTCAAAGAACAATCCTTGTATGCATCGAGAAAGACGATCACTTTTCGAAAAACGAGCACTAGAAGCTTTCAAAATTTTTTCGAAGAGCCATGTTCGCTGATAGGGACCCAGTAAAAGGAGAGATGATGAACATACCGTGTTTAACATTTGGCCTTAGAGCATGTAGCTTCATTTCAAAGAACAATCCTTGTATGCATCGAGAAAGACGATCACTTTTCGAAAAACCAGCACTAGAAGCTTTCAAAAATTTTTCGAAGAGCCATGTTCGCTGATAGGGACCCAGTAAAAGGAGAGATGATGAACATACCGTGTTTAACATTTGGCTTTAGAGCATGTAGCTCCATTTCAAAGAACTTTCCTTGTATGCATCGAGAAAGGCGATCACTTTTCGAAAAACGAGCACTAGAAGCTTTCAAAATTTTTTCGAAGAGCCATGTTCGCTGATAGGGACCCAGTAAAAAGGAGAGATGATGAACATACCGTGTTTAACATTTGGCTTTAGAGCATGTAGCTCCATTTCAAAGAACAATCCTTGTATGCATCGAGAAAGACGATCACTTTTCGAAAAACGAGCACTAGAAGCTTTCAAAATTTTTTCGAAGAGCCATGTTCGCTGATAGGGACCCAGTAAAAAGGAGAGATGATGAACATACCGTGTTTAACATTTGGCTTTAGAGCATGTAGCTCCATTTCAAAGAACTTTCCTTGTATGCATCGAGAAAGGCGATCACTAGAAGCTTTCAAAATGTTTTCGAAGAACCATGTTCGCTGATAGGGACCCAGTAAAAAGGAGAGATGATGAACATACCGTGTTTAACATTTGGCTTTAGAGCATGTAGCTCCATTTCAAAGAACACTCCTTGTATGCATCGAGAAAGGCGATCACTTTTCGAAAAAAAACGAGCAATAGAAGCTTTCAAAATTTTTTCGAAGAACCATGTTCGCTGATAGGGACCCAGTAAAAAGGAGAGATGATGAACATACCGTGTTTAACATTTGGCCTTAGAGCATGTAGCTCCATTTCAAAGAACACTCCTTGTATGCATCGAGAAAGGCGATCACTTTTCGAAAAAAAACGAGCAATAGAAGCTTTCAAAATTTTTTCGAAGAACCATGTTCGCTGATAGGGACCCAGTAAAAAGGAGAGATGATGAACATACCGTGTTTAACATTTGGCTTTAGAGCATGTAGCTCCATTTCAAAGAACACTCCTTGTATGCATCGAGAAAGGCGATCAATTTTCGAAAAAAAACGAGCACTAGAAGCTTTCAAAATTTTTTCGAAGAGCCATGTTCGCTGATAGGGACCCAGTAAAAAGGAGAGATGATGAACATACCGTGTTTAACATTTGGCTTTAGAGCATGTAGCTCCATTTCAAAGAACACTCCTTGTATGCATCGAGAAAGGCGATCACTTTTCGAAAAAAAACGAGCAATAGAAGCTTTCAAAATTTTTTGGAAGAACCATGTTCGCTGATAGGGACCCAGTAAAAAGGAGAGATGATGAACATACCGTGTTTAACATTTGGCCTTAGAGCATGTAGCTTCATTTCAAAGAACAATCCTTGTATGCATCGAGAAAGACGATCACTTTTCGAAAAACGAGCACTAGAAGCTTTCTAAAATTTTTCGAAGAGCCATGTTCGCTGATAGGGACCCAGTAAAAGGAGAGATGATGAACATACCGTGTTTAACATTTGGCTTTAGAGCATGTAGCTCCATTTCAAAGAACACTCCTTGTATGCATCGAGAAAGGCGATCAATTTTCGAAAAAAAACGAGCACTAGAAGCTTTCAAAATTTTTTCGAAGAGCCATGTTCGCTGATAGGGACCCAGTAAAAAGGAGAGATGATGAACATACCGTGTTTAACATTTGGCTTTAGAGCATGTAGCTCCATTTCAAAGAACACTCCTTGTATGCATCGAGAAAGGCGATCACTTTTCGAAAAAAAACGAGCAATAGAAGCTTTCAAAATTTTTTGGAAGAACCATGTTCGCTGATAGGGACCCAGTAAAAAGGAGAGATGATGAACATACCGTGTTTAACATTTGGCTTTAGAGCATGTAGCTCCATTTCAAAGAACACTCCTTGTATGCATCGAGAAAGGCGATCAATTTTCGAAAAAAAACGAGCACTAGAAGCTTTCAAAATTTTTTCGAAGAGCCATGTTCGCTGATAGGGACCCAGTAAAAAGGAGAGATGATGAACATACCGTGTTTAACATTTGGCTTTAGAGCATGTAGCTCCATTTCAAAGAACACTCCTTGTATGCATCGAGAAAGGCGATCACTTTTCGAAAAAAAACGAGCAATAGAAGCTTTCAAAATTTTTTGGAAGAGCCATGTTCGCTGATAGGGACCCAGTAAAAAGGAGAGATGATGAACATACCGTGTTTAACATTTGGCCTTAGAGCATGTAGCTTCATTTCAAAGAACAATCCTTGTATGCATCGAGAAAGAGATCACTTTTCGAAAAACGAGCACTAGAAGCTTTCTAAAATTTTTCGAAGAGCCATGTTCGCTGATAGGGACCCAGTAAAAGGAGAGATGATGAACATACCGTGTTTAACATTTGGCTTTAGAGCATGTAGCTCCATTTCAAAGAACACTCCTTGTATGCATCGAGAAAGGCGATCAATTTTCGAAAAAAAACGAGCACTAGAAGCTTTCAAAATTTTTTCGAAGAGCCATGTTCGCTGATAGGGACCCAGTAAAAAGGAGAGATGATGAACATACCGTGTTTAACATTTGGCTTTAGAGCATGTAGCTCCATTTCAAAGAACACTCCTTGTATGCATCGAGAAAGGCGATCACTTTTCGAAAAAAAACGAGCAATAGAAGCTTTCAAAATTTTTTGGAAGAACCATGTTCGCTGATAGGGACCCAGTAAAAAGGAGAGATGATGAACATACCGTGTTTAACATTTGGCCTTAGAGCATGTAGCTTCATTTCAAAGAACAATCCTTGTATGCATCGAGAAAGAGATCACTTTTCGAAAAACGAGCACTAGAAGCTTTCTAAAATTTTTCGAAGAGCCATGTTCGCTGATAGGGACCCAGTAAAAGGAGAGATGATGAACATACCGTGTTTAACATTTGGCTTTAGAGCATGTAGCTCCATTTCAAAGAACACTCCTTGTATGCATCGAGAAAGGCGATCAATTTTCGAAAAAAAACGAGCACTAGAAGCTTTCAAAATTTTTTCGAAGAGCCATGTTCGCTGATAGGGACCCAGTAAAAAGGAGAGATGATGAACATACCGTGTTTAACATTTGGCTTTAGAGCATGTAGCTCCATTTCAAAGAACACTCCTTGTATGCATCGAGAAAGGCGATCACTTTTCGAAAAAAAACGAGCAATAGAAGCTTTCAAAATTTTTTGGAAGAACCATGTTCGCTGATAGGGACCCAGTAAAAAGGAGAGATGATGAACATACCGTGTTTAACATTTGGCCTTAGAGCATGTAGCTTCATTTCAAAGAACAATCCTTGTATGCATCGAGAAAGACGATCACTTTTCGAAAAACGAGCACTAGAAGCTTTCTAAAATTTTTCGAAGAGCCATGTTCGCTGATAGGGACCCAGTAAAAAGGAGAGATGATGAACATACCGTGTTTAACATTTGGCTTTAGAGCATGTAGCTCCATTTCAAAGAACACTCCTTGTATGCATCGAGAAAGGCGATCACTTTTCGAAAAAAAACGAGCAATAGAAGCTTTCAAAATTTTTTGGAAGAACCATGTTCGCTGATAGGGACCCAGTAAAAAGGAGAGATGATGAACATACCGTGTTTAACATTTGGCCTTAGAGCATGTAGCTTCATTTCAAAGAACAATCCTTGTATGCATCGAGAAAGACGATCACTTTTCGAAAAACGAGCACTAGAAGCTTTCAAAATTTTTTCGAAGAGCCATGTTCGCTGATAGGGACCCAGTAAAAAGGAGAGATGATGAACATACCGTGTTTAACATTTGGCTTTAGAGCATGTAGCTCCATTTCAAAGAACACTCCTTGTATGCATCGAGAAAGAGATCACTTTTCGAAAAACGAGCACTAGAAGCTTTCTAAAATTTTTCGAAGAGCCATGTTCGCTGATAGGGACCCAGTAAAAGGAGAGATGATGAACATACCGTGTTTAACATTTGGCTTTAGAGCATGTAGCTCCATTTCAAAGAACACTCCTTGTATGCATCGAGAAAGGCGATCAATTTTCGAAAAAAAACGAGCACTAGAAGCTTTCAAAATTTTTTCGAAGAGCCATGTTCGCTGATAGGGACCCAGTAAAAAGGAGAGATGATGAACATACCGTGTTTAACATTTGGCTTTAGAGCATGTAGCTCCATTTCAAAGAACACTCCTTGTATGCATCGAGAAAGGCGATCACTTTTCGAAAAAAAACGAGCAATAGAAGCTTTCAAAATTTTTTGGAAGAACCATGTTCGCTGATAAGGACCCAGTAAAAAGGAGAGATGATGAACATACCGTGTTTAACATTTGGCCTTAGAGCATGTAGCTTCATTTCAAAGAACAATCCTTGTATGCATCGAGAAAGACGATCACTTTTCGAAAAACGAGCACTAGAAGCTTTCTAAAATTTTTCGAAGAGCCATGTTCGCTGATAGGGACCCAGTAAAAGGAGAGATGATGAACATACCGTGTTTAACATTTGGCTTTAGAGCATGTAGCTCCATTTCAAAGAACACTCCTTGTATGCATCGAGAAAGGCGATCAATTTTCGAAAAAAAACGAGCACTAGAAGCTTTCAAAATTTTTTCGAAGAGCCATGTTCGCTGATAGGGACCCAGTAAAAAGGAGAGATGATGAACATACCGTGTTTAACATTTGGCTTTAGAGCATGTAGCTCCATTTCAAAGAACTTTCCTTGTATGCATCGAGAAAGGCGATCACTAGAAGCTTTCAAAATGTTTTCGAAGAACCATGTTCGCTGATAGGGACCCAGTAAAAAGGAGAGATGATGAACATACCGTGTTTAACATTTGGCTTTAGAGCATGTAGCTCCATTTCAAAGAACACTCCTTGTATGCATCGAGAAAGGCGATCAATTTTCGAAAAAAAACGAGCACTAGAAGCTTTCAAAATTTTTTCGAAGAGCCATGTTCGCTGATAGGGACCCAGTAAAAAGGAGAGATGATGAACATACCGTGTTTAACATTTGGCTTTAGAGCATGTAGCTCCATTTCAAAGAACACTCCTTGTATGCATCGAGAAAGGCGATCACTTTTCGAAAAAAAACGAGCAATAGAAGCTTTCAAAATTTTTTGGAAGAACCATGTTCGCTGATAGGGACCCAGTAAAAAGGAGAGATGATGAACATACCGTGTTTAACATTTGGCTTTAGAGCATGTAGCTCCATTTCAAAGAACACTCCTTGTATGCATCGAGAAAGGCGATCACTTTTCGAAAAAAAACGAGCAATAGAAGCTTTCAAAATTTTTTGGAAGAACCATGTTCGCTGATAAGGACCCAGTAAAAAGGAGAGATGATGAACATACCGTGTTTAACATTTGGCCTTAGAGCATGTAGCTTCATTTCAAAGAACAATCCTTGTATGCATCGAGAAAGACGATCACTTTTCGAAAAACGAGCACTAGAAGCTTTCTAAAATTTTTCGAAGAGCCATGTTCGCTGATAGGGACCCAGTAAAAGGAGAGATGATGAACATACCGTGTTTAACATTTGGCTTTAGAGCATGTAGCTCCATTTCAAAGAACACTCCTTGTATGCATCGAGAAAGGCGATCAATTTTCGAAAAAAAACGAGCACTAGAAGCTTTCAAAATTTTTTCGAAGAGCCATGTTCGCTGATAGGGACCCAGTAAAAAGGAGAGATGATGAACATACCGTGTTTAACATTTGGCTTTAGAGCATGTAGCTCCATTTCAAAGAACTTTCCTTGTATGCATCGAGAAAGGCGATCACTAGAAGCTTTCAAAATGTTTTCGAAGAACCATGTTCGCTGATAGGGACCCAGTAAAAAGGAGAGATGATGAACATACCGTGTTTAACATTTGGCTTTAGAGCATGTAGCTCCATTTCAAAGAACACTCCTTGTATGCATCGAGAAAGGCGATCAATTTTCGAAAAAAAACGAGCACTAGAAGCTTTCAAAATTTTTTCGAAGAGCCATGTTCGCTGATAGGGACCCAGTAAAAAGGAGAGATGATGAACATACCGTGTTTAACATTTGGCTTTAGAGCATGTAGCTCCATTTCAAAGAACACTCCTTGTATGCATCGAGAAAGGCGATCACTTTTCGAAAAAAAACGAGCAATAGAAGCTTTCAAAATTTTTTGGAAGAACCATGTTCGCTGATAGGGACCCAGTAAAAAGGAGAGATGATGAACATACCGTGTTTAACATTTGGCTTTAGAGCATGTAGCTCCATTTCAAAGAACACTCCTTGTATGCATCGAGAAAGGCGATCACTTTTCGAAAAAAAACGAGCAATAGAAGCTTTCAAAATTTTTTGGAAGAACCATGTTCGCTGATAAGGACCCAGTAAAAAGGAGAGATGATGAACATACCGTGTTTAACATTTGGCCTTAGAGCATGTAGCTTCATTTCAAAGAACAATCCTTGTATGCATCGAGAAAGACGATCACTTTTCGAAAAACGAGCACTAGAAGCTTTCTAAAATTTTTCGAAGAGCCATGTTCGCTGATAGGGACCCAGTAAAAGGAGAGATGATGAACATACCGTGTTTAACATTTGGCTTTAGAGCATGTAGCTCCATTTCAAAGAACACTCCTTGTATGCATCGAGAAAGGCGATCAATTTTCGAAAAAAAACGAGCACTAGAAGCTTTCAAAATTTTTTCGAAGAGCCATGTTCGCTGATAGGGACCCAGTAAAAAGGAGAGATGATGAACATACCGTGTTTAACATTTGGCTTTAGAGCATGTAGCTCCATTTCAAAGAACTTTCCTTGTATGCATCGAGAAAGGCGATCACTAGAAGCTTTCAAAATGTTTTCGAAGAACCATGTTCGCTGATAGGGACCCAGTAAAAAGGAGAGATGATGAACATACCGTGTTTAACATTTGGCTTTAGAGCATGTAGCTCCATTTCAAAGAACACTCCTTGTATGCATCGAGAAAGGCGATCAATTTTCGAAAAAAAACGAGCACTAGAAGCTTTCAAAATTTTTTCGAAGAGCCATGTTCGCTGATAGGGACCCAGTAAAAAGGAGAGATGATGAACATACCGTGTTTAACATTTGGCTTTAGAGCATGTAGCTCCATTTCAAAGAACACTCCTTGTATGCATCGAGAAAGGCGATCACTTTTCGAAAAAAAACGAGCAATAGAAGCTTTCAAAATTTTTTGGAAGAACCATGTTCGCTGATAGGGACCCAGTAAAAAGGAGAGATGATGAACATACCGTGTTTAACATTTGGCTTTAGAGCATGTAGCTCCATTTCAAAGAACACTCCTTGTATGCATCGAGAAAGGCCATCACTTTTCGAAAAACGAGCACTAGAAGCTTTCAAAATTTTTCGAAGAGCCATGTTCGCTGATAGGGACCCAGTAAAAGGAGAGATGATGAACATACCGTGTTTAACATTTGGCTTTAGAGCATGTAGCTCCATTTCAAAGAACACTCCTTGTATGCATCGAGAAAGGCGATCAATTTTCGAAAAAAAACGAGCACTAGAAGCTTTCAAAATTTTTTCGAAGAGCTATGTTCGCTGATAGGGACCCAGTAAAAAGGAGAGATGATGAACATACCGTGTTTAACATTTGGCTTTAGAGCATGTAGCTCCATTTCAAAGAACACTCCTTGTATGCATTGAGAAAGGCGATCACTTTTCGAAAAAAAACGAGCAATAGAAGCTTTCAAAATTTTTTCGAAGAACCATGTTCGCTGATAGGGACCCAGTAAAAAGGAGAGATGATGAACATACCGTGTTTAACATTTGGCTTTAGAGCATGTAGCTCCATTTCAAAGAACACTCCTTGTATGCATCGAGAAAGGCGATCACTTTTCGAAAAACGAGCACTAGAAGCTTTCAAAATTTTTCGAAGAGCCATGTTCGCTGATAGGGACCCAGTAAAAGGAGAGATGATGAACATACCGTGTTTAACATTTGGCTTTAGAGCATGTAGCTCCATTTCAAAGAACACTCCTTGTATGCATCGAGAAAGGCGATCAATTTTCGAAAAAAAACGAGCACTAGAAGCTTTCAAAATTTTTTCGAAGAGCCATGTTCGCTGATAGGGACCCAGTAAAAAGGAGAGATGATGAACATACCGTGTTTAACATTTGGCTTTAGAGCATGTAGCTCCATTTCAAAGAACACTCCTTGTATGCATCGAGAAAGGCGATCACTTTTCGAAAAAAAACGAGCAATAGAAGCTTTCAAAATTTTTTCGAAGAACCATGTTCGCTGATAGGGACCCAGTAAAAAGGAGAGATGATGAACATACCGTGTTTAACATTTGGCTTTAGAGCATGTAGCTCCATTTCAAAGAACACTCCTTGTATGCATCGAGAAAGGCGATCACTAGAAGCTTTCAAAATGTTTTCGAAGAACCATGTTCGCTGATAGGGACCCAGTAAAAAGGAGAGATGATGAACATACCGTGTTTAACATTTGGCTTTAGAGCATGTAGCTCCATTTCAAAGAACACTCCTTGTATGCATCGAGAAAGGCGATCAATTTTCGAAAAAAAACGAGCACTAGAAGCTTTCAAAATTTTTTCGAAGAGCCATGTTCGCTGATAGGGACCCAGTAAAAAGGAGAGATGATGAACATACCGTGTTTAACATTTGGCTTTAGAGCATGTAGCTCCATTTCAAAGAACACTCCTTGTATGCATCGAGAAAGGCGATCACTTTTCGAAAAAAAACGAGCAATAGAAGCTTTCAAAATTTTTTCGAAGAACCATGTTCGCTGATAGGGACCCAGTAAAAAGGAGAGATGATGAACATACCGTGTTTAACATTTGGCTTTAGAGCATGTAGCTCCATTTCAAAGAACACTCCTTGTATGCATCGAGAAAGGCGATCACTAGAAGCTTTCAAAATGTTTTCGAAGAACCATGTTCGCTGATAGGGACCCAGTAAAAAGGAGAGATGATGAACATACCGTGTTTAACATTTGGCTTTAGAGCATGTAGCTCCATTTCAAAGAACACTCCTTGTATGCATCGAGAAAGGCGATCACTTTTCGAAAAAAAACGAGCAATAGAAGCTTTCAAAATTTTTTGGAAGAACCATGTTCGCTGATAGGGACCCAGTAAAAAGGAGAGATGATGAACATACCGTGTTTAACATTTGGCCTTAGAGCATGTAGCTCCATTTCAAAGAACACTCCGTGTATGCATCGAGAAAGACGATCACTTTTCGAAAAAAAACGAGCAATAGAAGCTTTCAAAATTTTTTCGAAGAACCATGTTCGCTGATAGGGACCCAGTAAAAAGGAGAGATGATGAACATACCGTGTTTAACATTTGGCCTTAGAGCATGTAGCTCCATTTCAAAGAACACTCCTTGTATGCATCGAGAAAGGCGATCACTTTTCGAAAAACGAGCACTAGAAGCTTTCAAAATTTTTTCGAAGAACCATGTTCGCTGATAGGGACCCAGTAAAAAGGAGAGATGATGAACATACCGTGTTTAACATTTGGCTTTAGAGCATGTAGCTCCATTTCAAAGAACACTCCTTGTATGCATCGAGAAAGGCGATCAATTTTCGAAAAAAAACGAGCACTAGAAGCTTTCAAAATTTTTTCGAAGAGCCATGTTCGCTGATAGGGACCCAGTAAAAAGGAGAGATGATGAACATACCGTGTTTAACATTTGGCTTTAGAGCATGTAGCTCCATTTCAAAGAACTTTCCTTGTATGCATCGAGAAAGGCGATCACTAGAAGCTTTCAAAATTTTTTCGAAGAACCATGTTCGCTGATAGGGACCCAGTAAAAAGGAGAGATGATGAACATACCGTGTTTAACATTTGGCCTTAGAGCATGTAGCTTCATTTCAAAGAACAATCCTTGTATGCATCGAGAAAGACGATCACTTTTCGAAAAACGAGCACTAGAAGCTTTCTAAAATTTTTCGAAGAGCCATGTTCGCTGATAGGGACCCAGTAAAAAGGAGAGATGATGAACATACCGTGTTTAACATTTGGCCTTAGAGCATGTAGCTTCATTTCAAAGAACAATCCTTGTATGCATCGAGAAAGACGATCACTTTTCGAAAAACGAGCACTAGAAGCTTTCAAAATTTTTTCGAAGAGCCATGTTCGCTGATAGGGACCCAGTAAAAAGGAGAGATGATGAACATACCGTGTTTAACATTTGGCTTTAGAGCATGTAGCTCCATTTCAAAGAACTTTCCTTGTATGCATCGAGAAAGGCGATCACTAGAAGCTTTCAAAATGTTTTCGAAGAACCATGTTCGCTGATAGGGACCCAGTAAAAAGGAGAGATGATGAACATACCGTGTTTAACATTTGGCTTTAGAGCATGTAGCTCCATTTCAAAGAACAATCCTTGTATGCATCGAGAAAGGCGATCAATTTTCGAAAAAAAACGAGCACTAGAAGCTTTCAAAATTTTTTCGAAGAGCCATGTTCGCTGATAGGGACCCAGTAAAAAGGAGAGATGATGAACATACCGTGTTTAACATTTGGCTTTAGAGCATGTAGCTCCATTTCAAAGAACACTCCTTGTATGCATCGAGAAAGGCGATCACTTTTCGAAAAAAAACGAGCAATAGAAGCTTTCAAAATTTTTTGGAAGAACCATGTTCGCTGATAGGGACCCAGTAAAAAGGAGAGATGATGAACATACCGTGTTTAACATTTGGCCTTAGAGCATGTAGCTCCATTTCAAAGAACACTCCGTGTATGCATCGAGAAAGACGATCACTTTTCGAAAAAAACGAGCAATAGAAGCTTTCAAAATTTTTTCGAAGAACCATGTTCGCTGATAGGGACCCAGTAAAAAGGAGAGATGATGAACATACCGTGTTTAACATTTGGCTTTAGAGCATGTAGCTCCATTTCAAAGAACACTCCTTGTATGCATCGAGAAAGGCGATCACTTTTCGAAAAACGAGCACTAGAAGCTTTCAAAATTTTTTCGAAGAACCATGTTCGCTGATAGGGACCCAGTAAAAAGGAGAGATGATGAACATACCGTGTTTAACATTTGGCCTTAAAGCATGTAGCTTCATTTCAAAGAACAATCCTTGTATGCATCGAGAAAGACGATCACTTTTCGAAAAACGAGCACTAGAAGCTTTCTAAAATTTTTCGAAGAGCCATGTTCGCTGATAGGGACCCAGTAAAAAGGAGAGATGATGAACATACCGTGTTTAACATTTGGCCTTAGAGCATGTAGCTTCATTTCAAAGAACAATCCTTGTATGCATCGAGAAAGACGATCACTTTTCGAAAAACGAGCACTAGAAGCTTTCTAAAATTTTTCGAAGAGCCATGTTCGCTGATAGGGACCCAGTAAAAGGAGAGATGATGAACATACCGTGTTTAACATTTGGCTTTAGAGCATGTAGCTCCATTTCAAAGAACACTCCTTGTATGCATCGAGAAAGGCGATCAATTTTCGAAAAAAAACGAGCACTAGAAGCTTTCAAAATTTTTTCGAAGAGCCATGTTCGCTGATAGGGACCCAGTAAAAAGGAGAGATGATGAACATACCGTGTTTAACATTTGGCTTTAGAGCATGTAGCTCCATTTCAAAGAACTTTCCTTGTATGCATCGAGAAAGGCGATCACTAGAAGCTTTCAAAATGTTTTCGAAGAACCATGTTCGCTGATAGGGACCCAGTAAAAAGGAGAGATGATGAACATACCGTGTTTAACATTTGGCCTTAGAGCATGTAGCTCCATTTCAAAGAACACTCCTTGTATGCATCGAGAAAGGCGATCACTTTTCGAAAAACGAGCACTAGAAGCTTTCAAAATTTTTTCGAAGAACCATGTTCGCTGATAGGGACCCAGTAAAAAGGAGAGATGATGAACATACCGTGTTTAACATTTGGCCTTAGAGCATGTAGCTTCATTTCAAAGAACAATCCTTGTATGCATCGAGAAAGACGATCACTTTTCGAAAAACGAGCACTAGAAGCTTTCTAAAATTTTTCGAAGAGCCATGTTCGCTGATAGGGACCCAGTAAAAAGGAGAGATGATGAACATACCGTGTTTAACATTTGGCCTTAGAGCATGTAGCTTCATTTCAAAGAACAATCCTTGTATGCATCGAGAAAGACGATCACTTTTCGAAAAACGAGCACTAGAAGCTTTCTAAAATTTTTCGAAGAGCCATGTTCGCTGATAGGGACCCAGTAAAAGGAGAGATGATGAACATACCGTGTTTAACATTTGGCTTTAGAGCATGTAGCTCCATTTCAAAGAACACTCCTTGTATGCATCGAGAAAGGCGATCAATTTTCGAAAAAAAACGAGCACTAGAAGCTTTCAAAATTTTTTCGAAGAGCCATGTTCGCTGATAGGGACCCAGTAAAAAGGAGAGATGATGAACATACCGTGTTTAACATTTGGCTTTAGAGCATGTAGCTCCATTTCAAAGAACTTTCCTTGTATGCATCGAGAAAGGCGATCACTAGAAGCTTTCAAAATGTTTTCGAAGAACCATGTTCGCTGATAGGGACCCAGTAAAAAGGAGAGATGATGAACATACCGTGTTTAACATTTGGCTTTAGAGCATGTAGCTCCATTTCAAAGAACACTCCTTGTATGCATCGAGAAAGGCGATCACTTTTCGAAAAAAAACGAGCAATAGAAGCTTTCAAAATTTTTTCGAAGAACCATGTTCGCTGATAGGGACCCAGTAAAAAGGAGAGATGATGAACATACCGTGTTTAACATTTGGCTTTAGAGCATGTAGCTCCATTTCAAAGAACACTCCTTGTATGCATCGAGAAAGACGATCACTTTTCGAAAAACGAGCACTAGAAGCTTTCTAAAATTTTTCGAAGAGCCATGTTCGCTGATAGGGACCCAGTGAAAGGAGAGATGATGAACATACCGTGTTTAACATTTGGCTTTAGAGCATGTAGCTCCATTTCAAAGAACACTCCTTGTATGCATCGAGAAAGGCGATCAATTTTCGAAAAAAAACGAGCACTAGAAGCTTTCAAAATTTTTTCGAAGAGCCATGTTCGCTGATAGGGACCCAGTAAAAAGGAGAGATGATGAACATACCGTGTTTAACATTTGGCTTTAGAGCATGTAGCTCCATTTCAAAGAACACTCCTTGTATGCATCGAGAAAGGCGATCAATTTTCGAAAAAAAACGAGCACTAGAAGCTTTCAAAATTTTTTCGAAGAGCCATGTTCGCTGATAGGGACCCAGTAAAAAGGAGAGATGATGAACATACCGTGTTTAACATTTGGCTTTAGAGCATGTAGCTCCATTTCAAAGAACTTTCCTTGTATGCATCGAGAAAGGCGATCACTAGAAGCTTTCAAAATTTTTTCGAAGAACCATGTTCGCTGATAGGGACCCAGTAAAAAGGAGAGATGATGAACATACCGTGTTTAACATTTGGCCTTAGAGCATGTAGCTTCATTTCAAAGAACAATCCTTGTATGCATCGAGAAAGACGATCACTTTTCGAAAAACGAGCACTAGAAGCTTTCTAAAATTTTTCGAAGAGCCATGTTCGCTGATAGGGACCCAGTGAAAGGAGAGATGATGAACATACCGTGTTTAACATTTGGCTTTAGAGCATGTAGCTCCATTTCAAAGAACACTCCTTGTATGCATCGAGAAAGGCGATCAATTTTCGAAAAAAAACGAGCACTAGAAGCTTTCAAAATTTTTTCGAAGAGCCATGTTCGCTGATAGGGACCCAGTAAAAAGGAGAGATGATGAACATACCGTGTTTAACATTTGGCTTTAGAGCATGTAGCTCCATTTCAAAGAACTTTCCTTGTATGCATCGAGAAAGGCGATCACTAGAAGCTTTCAAAATGTTTTCGAAGAACCATGTTCGCTGATAGGGACCCAGTAAAAAGGAGAGATGATGAACATACCGTGTTTAACATTTGGCTTTAGAGCATGTAGCTCCATTTCAAAGAACACTCCTTGTATGCATCGAGAAAGGCGATCACTTTTCGAAAAAAAACGAGCAATAGAAGCTTTCAAAATTTTTTCGAAGAACCATGTTCGCTGATAGGGACCCAGTAAAAAGGAGAGATGATGAACATACCGTGTTTAACATTTGGCTTTAGAGCATGTAGCTCCATTTCAAAGAACACTCCTTGTATGCATCGAGAAAGACGATCACTTTTCGAAAAACGAGCACTAGAAGCTTTCTAAAATTTTTCGAAGAGCCATGTTCGCTGATAGGGACCCAGTGAAAGGAGAGATGATGAACATACCGTGTTTAACATTTGGCTTTAGAGCATGTAGCTCCATTTCAAAGAACACTCCTTGTATGCATCGAGAAAGGCGATCAATTTTCGAAAAAAAACGAGCACTAGAAGCTTTCAAAATTTTTTCGAAGAGCCATGTTCGCTGATAGGGACCCAGTAAAAAGGAGAGATGATGAACATACCGTGTTTAACATTTGGCTTTAGAGCATGTAGCTCCATTTCAAAGAACACTCCTTGTATGCATCGAGAAAGGCGATCAATTTTCGAAAAAAAACGAGCACTAGAAGCTTTCAAAATTTTTTCGAAGAGCCATGTTCGCTGATAGGGACCCAGTAAAAAGGAGAGATGATGAACATACCGTGTTTAACATTTGGCTTTAGAGCATGTAGCTCCATTTCAAAGAACTTTCCTTGTATGCATCGAGAAAGGCGATCACTAGAAGCTTTCAAAATTTTTTCGAAGAACCATGTTCGCTGATAGGGACCCAGTAAAAAGGAGAGATGATGAACATACCGTGTTTAACATTTGGCCTTAGAGCATGTAGCTTCATTTCAAAGAACAATTCTTGTATGCATCGAGAAAGACGATCACTTTTCGAAAAACGAGCACTAGAAGCTTTCTAAAATTTTTCGAAGAGCCATGTTCGCTGATAGGGACCCAGTGAAAGGAGAGATGATGAACATACCGTGTTTAACATTTGGCTTTAGAGCATGTAGCTCCATTTCAAAGAACACTCCTTGTATGCATCGAGAAAGGCGATCAATTTTCGAAAAAAAACGAGCACTAGAAGCTTTCAAAATTTTTTCGAAGAGCCATGTTCGCTGATAGGGACCCAGTAAAAAGGAGAGATGATGAACATACCGTGTTTAACATTTGGCTTTAGAGCATGTAGCTCCATTTCAAAGAACTTTCCTTGTATGCATCGAGAAAGGCGATCACTAGAAGCTTTCAAAATTTTTTCGAAGAACCATGTTCGCTGATAGGGACCCAGTAAAAAGGAGAGATGATGAACATACCGTGTTTAACATTTGGCCTTAGAGCATGTAGCTTCATTTCAAAGAACAATCCTTGTATGCATCGAGAAAGACGATCACTTTTCGAAAAACGAGCACTAGAAGCTTTCTAAAATTTTTCGAAGAGCCATGTTCGCTGATAGGGACCCAGTGAAAGGAGAGATGATGAACATACCGTGTTTAACATTTGGCTTTAGAGCATGTAGCTCCATTTCAAAGAACACTCCTTGTATGCATCGAGAAAGGCGATCAATTTTCGAAAAAAAACGAGCACTAGAAGCTTTCAAAATTTTTTCGAAGAGCCATGTTCGCTGATAGGGACCCAGTAAAAAGGAGAGATGATGAACATACCGTGTTTAACATTTGGCTTTAGAGCATGTAGCTCCATTTCAAAGAACTTTCCTTGTATGCATCGAGAAAGGCGATAACTAGAAGCTTTCAAAATTTTTTCGAAGAACCATGTTCGCTGATAGGGACCCAGTAAAAAGGAGAGATGATGAACATACCGTGTTTAACATTTGGCTTTAGAGCATGTAGCTCCATTTCAAAGAACACTCCTTGTATGCATCGAGAAAGGCGATCACTTTTCGAAAAAAAACGAGCAATAGAAGCTTTCAAAATTTTTTCGAAGAACCATGTTCGCTGATAGGGACCCAGTAAAAAGGAGAGATGATGAACATACCGTGTTTAACATTTGGCTTTAGAGCATGTAGCTCCATTTCAAAGAACTTTCCTTGTATGCATCGAGAAAGGCGATCACTAGAAGCTTTCAAAATTTTTTCGAAGAACCATGTTCGCTGATAGGGACCCAGTAAAAAGGAGAGATGATGAACATACCGTGTTTAACATTTGGCCTTAGAGCATGTAGCTTCATTTCAAAGAACAATCCTTGTATGCATCGAGAAAGACGATCACTTTTCGAAAAACGAGCACTAGAAGCTTTCTAAAATTTTTCGAAGAGCCATGTTCGCTGATAGGGACCCAGTAAAAAGGAGAGATGATGAACATACCGTGTTTAACATTTGGCCTTAGAGCATGTAGCTCCATTTCAAAGAACTTTCCTTGTATGCATCGAGAAAGGCGATCACTAGAAGCTTTCAAAATTTTTTCGAAGAACCATGTTCGCTGATAGGGACCCAGTAAAAAGGAGAGATGATGAACATACCGTGTTTAACATTTGGCCTTAGAGCATGTAGCTTCATTTCAAAGAACAATCCTTGTATGCATCGAGAAAGACGATCACTTTTCGAAAAACGAGCACTAGAAGCTTTCTAAAATTTTTCGAAGAGCCATGTTCGCTGATAGGGACCCAGTAAAAAGGAGAGATGATGAACATACCGTGTTTAACATTTGGCCTTAGAGCATGTAGCTTCATTTCAAAGAACAATCCTTGTATGCATCGAGAAAGACGATCACTTTTCGAAAAACGAGCACTAGAAGCTTTCTAAAATTTTTCGAAGAGCCATGTTCGCTGATAGGGACCCAGTGAAAGGAGAGATGATGAACATACCGTGTTTAACATTTGGCTTTAGAGCATGTAGCTCCATTTCAAAGAACTTTCCTTGTATGCATCGAGAAAGGCGATAACTAGAAGCTTTCAAAATTTTTTCGAAGAACCATGTTCGCTGATAGGGACCCAGTAAAAAGGAGAGATGATGAACATACCGTGTTTAACATTTGGCTTTAGAGCATGTAGCTCCATTTCAAAGAACACTCCTTGTATGCATCGAGAAAGGCGATCACTTTTCGAAAAAAAACGAGCAATAGAAGCTTTCAAAATTTTTTCGAAGAACCATGTTCGCTGATAGGGACCCAGTAAAAAGGAGAGATGATGAACATACCGTGTTTAACATTTGGCTTTAGAGCATGTAGCTCCATTTCAAAGAACACTCCTTGTATGCATCGAGAAAGGCGATCACTTTTCGAAAAAAAACGAGCAATAGAAGCTTTCAAAATTTTTTGGAAGAACCATGTTCGCTGATAGGGACCCAGTAAAAAGGAGAGATGATGAACATACCGTGTTTAACATTTGGCCTTAGAGCATGTAGTTCCATTTCAAAGAACACTCCTTGTATGCATCGAGAAAGGCGATCACTTTTCGAAAAAAACCGAGCAATAGAAGCTTTCAAAATTTTTTCGAAGAACCATGTTCGCTGATAGGGACCCAGTAAAAAGGAGAGATGATGAACATACCGTGTTTAACATTTGGCCTTAGAGCATGTAGCTCCATTTCAAAGAACACTCCGTGTATGCATCGAGAAAGACGATCACTTTTCGAAAAAAAACGAGCAATAGAAGCTTTCAAAATTTTTTCGAAGAACCATGTTCGCTGATAGGGACCCAGTAAAAAGGAGAGATGATGAACATACCGTGTTTAACATTTGGCCTTAGAGCATGTAGCTCCATTTCAAAGAACACTCCGTGTATGCATCGAGAAAGACGATCACTTTTCGAAAAAAAACGAGCAATAGAAGCTTTCAAAATTTTTTCGAAGAACCATGTTCGCTGATAGGGACCCAGTAAAAAGGAGAGATGATGAACATACCGTGTTTAACATTTGGCCTTAGAGCATGTAGCTCCATTTCAAAGAACACTCCGTGTATGCATCGAGAAAGACGATCACTTTTCGAAAAACGAGCACTAGAAGCTTTCAAAATTTTTTCGAAGAACCATGTTCGCTCATAGGGACCCAGTAAAAGGAGAGATGATGAACATACCGTGTTTAACATTTGGCTTTAGAGCATGTAGCTTCATTTCAAAGAACAATCCTTGTATGCATCGAGAAAGACGATCACTTTTCGAAAAACGAGCACTAGAAGCTTTCTAAAATTTTTCGAAGAGCCATGTTCGCTGATAGGGACCCAGTAAAAGGAGAGATGATGAACATACCGTGTTTAACATTTGGCTTTAGAGCATGTAGCTCCATTTCAAAGAACACTCCTTGTATGCATCGAGAAAGGCGATCACTTTTCGAAAAACGAGCACTAGAAGCTTTCAAAATTTTTTCGAAGAGCCATGTTCGCTGATAGGGACCCAGTAAAAAGGAGAGATGATGAACATACCGTGTTTAACATTTGGCCTTAGAGCATGTAGCTTCATTTCAAAGAACAATCCTTGTATGCATCGAGAAAGACGATCACTTTTCGAAAAACGAGCACTAGAAGCTTTCTAAAATTTTTCGAAGAGCCATGTTCGCTGATAGGGACCCAGTAAAAGGAGAGATGATGAACATACCGTGTTTAACATTTGGCTTTAGAGCATGTAGCTCCATTTCAAAGAACACTCCTTGTATGCATCGAGAAAGGCGATCAATTTTCGAAAAAAAACGAGCACTAGAAGCTTTCAAAATTTTTTCGAAGAGCCATGTTCGCTGATAGGGACCCAGTAAAAAGGAGAGATGATGAACATACCGTGTTTAACATTTGGCCTTAGAGCATGTAGCTTCATTTCAAAGAACAATCCTTGTATGCATCGAGAAAGACGATCACTTTTCGAAAAACGAGCACTAGAAGCTTTCAAAATTTTTTCGAAGAGCCATGTTCGCTGATAGGGACCCAGTAAAAAGGAGAGATGATGAACATACCGTGTTTAACATTTGGCCTTAGGGCATGTAGCTTCATTTCAAAGAACAATCCTTGTATGCATCGAGAAAGACGATCACTTTTCGAAAAACGAGCACTAGAAGCTTTCAAAATTTTTTCGAAGAGCCATGTTCGCTGATAGGGACCCAGTAAAAAGGAGAGATGATGAACATACCGTGTTTAACATTTGGCCTTAGAGCATGTAGCTTCATTTCAAAGAACAATCCTTGTATGCATCGAGAAAGACGATCACTTTTCGAGAAACGAGCACTAGAAGCTTTCAAAATGTTTTCGAAGAGCCATGTTCGCTGATAGGGACCCAGTAAAAAGGAGAGATGATGAACATACCGTGTTTAACATTTGGCTTTAGAGCATGTAGCTCCATTTCAAAGAACACTCCTTGTATGCATCGAGAAAGGCGATCACTTTTCGAAAAACGAGCACTAGAAGCTTTCAAAATTTTTTCGAAGAACCATGTTCGCTGATAGGGACCCAGTAAAAAGGAGAGATGATGAACATACCGTGTTTAACATTTGGCCTTAGAGCATGTAGCTCCATTTCAAAGAACACTCCTTGTATGCATCGAGAAAGGCGATCACTTTTCGAAAAACGAGCACTAGAAGCTTTCAAAATTTTTTCGAAGAACCATGTTCGCTGATAGGGACCCAGTAAAAAGGAGAGATGATGAACATACCGTGTTTAACATTTGGCCTTAGAGCATGTAGCTCCATTTCAAAGAACACTCCTTGTATGCATCGAGAAAGGCGATCAATTTTCGAAAAAAAACGAGCACTAGAAGCTTTCAAAATTTTTTCGAAGAGCCATGTTCGCTGATAGGGACCCAGTAAAAAGGAGAGATGATGAACATACCGTGTTTAACATTTGGCCTTAGAGCATGTAGCTTCATTTCAAAGAACAATCCTTGTATGCATCGAGAAAGACGATCACTTTTCGAAAAACGAGCACTAGAAGCTTTCAAAATTTTTTCGAAGAGCCATGTTCGCTGATAGGGACCCAGTAAAAAGGAGAGATGATGAACATACCGTGTTTAACATTTGGCCTTAGAGCATGTAGCTCCATTTCAAAGAACACTCCTTGTATGCATCGAGAAAGGCGATCACTTTTCGAAAAAAAACGAGCAATAGAAGCTTTCAAAATTTTTTCGAAGAACCATGTTCGCTGATAGGGACCCAGTAAAAAGGAGAGATGATGAACATACCGTGTTTAACATTTGGCTTTAGAGCATGTAGCTCCATTTCAAAGAACACTCCTTGTATGCATCGAGAAAGGCGATCACTTTTCGAAAAAAAACGAGCAATAGAAGCTTTCAAAATTTTTTCGAAGAACCATGTTCGCTGATAGGGACCCAGTAAAAAGGAGAGATGATGAACATACCGTGTTTAACATTTGGCTTTAGAGCATGTAGCTCCATTTCAAAGAACTTTCCTTGTATGCATCGAGAAAGGCGATCACTTTTCGAAAAAAAACGAGCAATAGAAGCTTTCAAAATTTTTTCGAAGAACCATGTTCGCTGATAGGGACCCAGTAAAAAGGAGAGATGATGAACATACCGTGTTTAACATTTGGCTTTAGAGCATGTAGCTCCATTTCAAAGAACACTCCGTGTATGCATCGAGAAAGACGATCACTTTTCGAAAAAAAACGAGCAATAGAAGCTTTCAAAATTTTTTCGAAGAACCATGTTCGCTGATAGGGACCCAGTAAAAAGGAGAGATGATGAACATACCGTGTTTAACATTTGGCCTTAGAGCATGTAGCTCCATTTCAAAGAACACTCCTTGTATGCATCGAGAAAGGCTTTCACTTTTCGAAAAACGAGCACTAGAAGCTTTCAAAATTTTTTCGAAGAACCATGTTCGCTGATAGGGACCCAGTAAAAAGGAGAGATGATGAACATACCGTGTTTAACATTTGGCCTTAGAGCATGTAGCTTCATTTCAAAGAACAATCCTTGTATGCATCGAGAAAGACGATCACTTTTCGAAAAACGAGCACTAGAAGCTTTCAAAATTTTTTCGAAGAACCATGTTCGCTGATAGGGACCCAGTAAAAAGGAGAGATGATGAACATACCGTGTTTAACATTTGGCCTTAGAGCATGTAGCTCCATTTCAAAGAACACTCCGTGTATGCATCGAGAAAGACGATCACTTTTCGAAAAAAAACGAGCAATAGAAGCTTTCAAAATTTTTTCGAAGAACCATGTTCGCTGATAGGGACCCAGTAAAAAGGAGAGATGATGAACATACCGTGTTTAACATTTGGCCTTAGAGCATGTAGCTCCATTTCAAAGAACACTCCTTGTATGCATCGAGAAAGGCGATCACTTTTCGAAAAACGAGCACTAGAAGCTTTCAAAATTTTTTCGAAGAACCATGTTCGCTGATAGGGACCCAGTAAAAAGGAGAGATGATGAACATACCGTGTTTAACATTTGGCCTTAGAGCATGTAGCTTCATTTCAAAGAACAATCCTTGTATGCATCGAGAAAGACGATCACTTTTCGAAAAACGAGCACTAGAAGCTTTCAAAATTTTTTCGAAGAACCATGTTCGCTGATAGGGACCCAGTAAAAAGGAGAGATGATGAACATACCGTGTTTAACATTTGGCCTTAGAGCATGTAGCTCCATTTCAAAGAACACTCCTTGTATGCATCGAGAAAGGCGATCAATTTTCGAAAAAAAACGAGCACTAGAAGCTTTCAAAATTTTTTCGAAGAGCCATGTTCGCTGATAGGGACCCAGTAAAAAGGAGAGATGATGAACATACCGTGTTTAACATTTGGCCTTAGAGCATGTAGCTTCATTTCAAAGAACAATCCTTGTATGCATCGAGAAAGACGATCACTTTTCGAAAAACGAGCACTAGAAGCTTTCAAAATTTTTTCGAAGAGCCATGTTCGCTGATAGGGACCCAGTAAAAAGGAGAGATGATGAACATACCGTGTTTAACATTTGGCCTTAGAGCATGTAGCTTCATTTCAAAGAACAATCCTTGTATGCATCGAGAAAGACGATCACTTTTCGAAAAACGAGCACTAGAAGCTTTCTAAAATTTTTCGAAGAGCCATGTTCGCTGATAGCGACCCAGTAAAAGGAGAGATGATGAACATACCGTGTTTAACATTTGGCCTTAGAGCATGTAGCTCCATTTCAAAGAACACTCCTTGTATGCATCGAGAAAGGCGATCACTTTTCGAAAAAAAACGAGCAATAGAAGCTTTCAAAATTTTTTCGAAGAACCATGTTCGCTGATAGGGACCCAGTAAAAAGGAGAGATGATGAACATACCGTGTTTAACATTTGGCTTTAGAGCATGTAGCTCCATTTCAAAGAACACTCCGTGTATGCATCGAGAAAGACGATCACTTTTCGAAAAAAAACGAGCAATAGAAGCTTTCAAAATTTTTTCGAAGAACCATGTTCGCTGATAGGGACCCAGTAAAAAGGAGAGATGATGAACATACCGTGTTTAACATTTGGCCTTAGAGCATGTAGCTCCATTTCAAAGAACACTCCTTGTATGCATCGAGAAAGGCGATCACTTTTCGAAAAACGAGCACTAGAAGCTTTCAAAATTTTTTCGAAGAACCATGTTCGCTGATAGGGACCCAGTAAAAAGGAGAGATGATGAACATACCGTGTTTAACATTTGGCCTTAGAGCATGTAGCTTCATTTCAAAGAACAATCCTTGTATGCATCGAGAAAGACGATCACTTTTCGAAAAACGAGCACTAGAAGCTTTCTAAAATTTTTCGAAGAGCCATGTTCGCTGATAGGGACCCAGTAAAAGGAGAGATGATGAACATACCGTGTTTAACATTTGGCCTTAGAGCATGTAGCTCCATTTCAAAGAACACTCCTTGTATGCATCGAGAAAGGCGATCACTTTTCGAAAAAAAACGAGCAATAGAAGCTTTCAAAATTTTTTCGAAGAACCATGTTCGCTGATAGGGACCCAGTAAAAAGGAGAGATGATGAACATACCGTGTTTAACATTTGGCTTTAGAGCATGTAGCTCCATTTCAAAGAACACTCCGTGTATGCATCGAGAAAGACGATCACTTTTCGAAAAAAAACGAGCAATAGAAGCTTTCAAAATTTTTTCGAAGAACCATGTTCGCTGATAGGGACCCAGTAAAAAGGAGAGATGATGAACATACCGTGTTTAACATTTGGCCTTAGAGCATGTAGCTCCATTTCAAAGAACACTCCTTGTATGCATCGAGAAAGGCGATCACTTTTCGAAAAACGAGCACTAGAAGCTTTCAAAATTTTTTCGAAGAACCATGTTCGCTGATAGGGACCCAGTAAAAAGGAGAGATGATGAACATACCGTGTTTAACATTTGGCCTTAGAGCATGTAGCTCCATTTCAAAGAACACTCCTTGTATGCATCGAGAAAGGCGATCAATTTTCGAAAAAAAACGAGCACTAGAAGCTTTCAAAATTTTTTCGAAGAGCCATGTTCGCTGATAGGGACCCAGTAAAAAGGAGAGATGATGAACATACCGTGTTTAACATTTGGCCTTAGAGCATGTAGCTTCATTTCAAAGAACAATCCTTGTATGCATCGAGAAAGACGATCACTTTTCGAAAAACGAGCACTAGAAGCTTTCTAAAATTTTTCGAAGAGCCATGTTCGCTGATAGGGACCCAGTAAAAGGAGAGATGATGAACATACCGTGTTTAACATTTGGCCTTAGAGCATGTAGCTCCATTTCAAAGAACACTCCTTGTATGCATCGAGAAAGGCGATCACTTTTCGAAAAAAAACGAGCAATAGAAGCTTTCAAAATTTTTTCGAAGAACCATGTTCGCTGATAGGGACCCAGTAAAAAGGAGAGATGATGAACATACCGTGTTTAACATTTGGCTTTAGAGCATGTAGCCCCATTTCAAAGAACACTCCGTGTATGCATCGAGAAAGACGATCACTTTTCGAAAAAAAACGAGCAATAGAAGCTTTCAAAATTTTTTCGAAGAACCATGTTCGCTGATAGGGACCCAGTAAAAAGGAGAGATGATGAACATACCGTGTTTAACATTTGGCTTTAGAGCATGTAGCTCCATTTCAAAGAACACTCCGTGTATGCATCGAGAAAGACGATCACTTTTCGAAAAAAAACGAGCAATAGAAGCTTTCAAAATTTTTTCGAAGAACCATGTTCGCTGATAGGGACCCAGTAAAAAGGAGAGATGATGAACATACCGTGTTTAACATTTGGCCTTAGAGCATGTAGCTCCATTTCAAAGAACACTCCTTGTATGCATCGAGAAAGGCGATCACTTTTCGAAAAAAAACGAGCAATAGAAGCTTTCAAAATTTTTTCGAAGAACCATGTTCGCTGATAGGGACCCAGTAAAAAGGAGAGATGATGAACATACCGTGTTTAACATTTGGCTTTAGAGCATGTAGCTCCATTTCAAAGAACACTCCGTGTATGCATCGAGAAAGACGATCACTTTTCGAAAAAAAACGAGCAATAGAAGCTTTCAAAATTTTTTCGAAGAACCATGTTCGCTGATAGGGACCCAGTAAAAAGGAGAGATGATGAACATACCGTGTTTAACATTTGGCCTTAGAGCATGTAGCTCCATTTCAAAGAACACTCCTTGTATGCATCGAGAAAGGCGATCACTTTTCGAAAAACGAGCACTAGAAGCTTTCAAAATTTTTTCGAAGAACCATGTTCGCTGATAGGGACCCAGTAAAAAGGAGAGATGATGAACATACCGTGTTTAACATTTGGCCTTAGAGCATGTAGCTCCATTTCAAAGAACACTCCTTGTATGCATCGAGAAAGGCGATCAATTTTCGAAAAAAAACGAGCACTAGAAGCTTTCAAAATTTTTTCGAAGAGCCATGTTCGCTGATAGGGACCCAGTAAAAAGGAGAGATGATGAACATACCGTGTTTAACATTTGGCCTTAGAGCATGTAGCTTCATTTCAAAGAACAATCCTTGTATGCATCGAGAAAGACGATCACTTTTCGAAAAACGAGCACTAGAAGCTTTCAAAATTTTTTCGAAGAGCCATGTTCGCTGATAGGGACCCAGTAAAAAGGAGAGATGATGAACATACCGTGTTTAACATTTGGCCTTAGAGCATGTAGCTTCATTTCAAAGAACAATCCTTGTATGCATCGAGAAAGACGATCACTTTTCGAAAAACGAGCACTAGAAGCTTTCTAAAATTTTTCGAAGAGCCATGTTCGCTGATAGGGACCCAGTAAAAGGAGAGATGATGAACATACCGTGTTTAACATTTGGCCTTAGAGCATGTAGCTCCATTTCAAAGAACACTCCTTGTATGCATCGAGAAAGGCGATCACTTTTCGAAAAAAAACGAGCAATAGAAGCTTTCAAAATTTTTTCGAAGAACCATGTTCGCTGATAGGGACCCAGTAAAAAGGAGAGATGATGAACATACCGTGTTTAACATTTGGCTTTAGAGCATGTAGCTCCATTTCAAAGAACACTCCGTGTATGCATCGAGAAAGACGATCACTTTTCGAAAAAAAACGAGCAATAGAAGCTTTCAAAATTTTTTCGAAGAACCATGTTCGCTGATAGGGACCCAGTAAAAAGGAGAGATGATGAACATACCGTGTTTAACATTTGGCTTTAGAGCATGTAGCTCCATTTCAAAGAACACTCCGTGTATGCATCGAGAAAGACGATCACTTTTCGAAAAAAAACGAGCAATAGAAGCTTTCAAAATTTTTTCGAAGAACCATGTTCGCTGATAGGGACCCAGTAAAAAGGAGAGATGATGAACATACCGTGTTTAACATTTGGCCTTAGAGCATGTAGCTCCATTTCAAAGAACACTCCGTGTATGCATCGAGAAAGACGATCACTTTTCGAAAAAAAACGAGCAATAGAAGCTTTCAAAATTTTTTCGAAGAACCATGTTCGCTGATAGGGACCCAGTAAAAAGGAGAGATGATGAACATACCGTGTTTAACATTTGGCTTTAGAGCATGTAGCTCCATTTCAAAGAACACTCCGTGTATGCATCGAGAAAGACGATCACTTTTCGAAAAAAAACGAGCAATAGAAGCTTTCAAAATTTTTTCGAAGAACCATGTTCGCTGATAGGGACCCAGTAAAAAGGAGAGATGATGAACATACCGTGTTTAACATTTGGCCTTAGAGCATGTAGCTCCATTTCAAAGAACACTCCGTGTATGCATCGAGAAAGGCGATCACTTTTCGAAAAACGAGCACTAGAAGCTTTCAAAATTTTTTCGAAGAACCATGTTCGCTGATAGGGACCCAGTAAAAAGGAGAGATGATGAACATACCGTGTTTAACATTTGGCCTTAGAGCATGTAGCTCCATTTCAAAGAACACTCCGTGTATGCATCGAGAAAGACGATCACTTTTCGAAAAAAAACGAGCAATAGAAGCTTTCAAAATTTTTTCGAAGAACCATGTTCGCTGATAGGGACCCAGTAAAAAGGAGAGATGATGAACATACCGTGTTTAACATTTGGCTTTAGAGCATGTAGCTCCATTTCAAAGAACACTCCTTGTATGCATCGAGAAAGGCGATCACTTTTCGAAAAACGAGCACTAGAAGCTTTCTAAAATTTTTCGAAGAGCCATGTTCGTTGATAGGGACCCAGTAAAAGGAGAGATGATGAACATACCGTGTTTAACATTTGGCCTTAGAGCATGTAGCTCCATTTCAAAGAACACTCCTTGTATGCATCGAGAAAGGCGATCACTTTTCGAAAAAAAACGAGCAATAGAAGCTTTCAAAATTTTTTCGAAGAACCATGTTCGCTGATAGGGACCCAGTAAAAGGAGAGATGATGAACATACCGTGTTTAACATTTGGCCTTAGAGCATGTAGCTCCATTTCAAAGAACACTCCTTGTATGCATCGAGAAAGGCGATCACTTTTCGAAAAAAAACGAGCAATAGAAGCTTTCAAAATTTTTTCGAAGAACCATGTTCGCTGATAGGGACCCAGTAAAAAGGAGAGATGATGAACATACCGTGTTTAACATTTGGCTTTAGAGCATGTAGCTCCATTTCAAAGAACACTCCTTGTATGCATCGAGAAAGGCGATCACTTTTCGAAAAACGAGCACTAGAAGCTTTCAAAATTTTTTCGAAGAACCATGTTCGCTGATAGGGACCCAGTAAAAAGGAGAGATGATGAACATACCGTGTTTAACATTTGGCCTTAGAGCATGTAGCTCCATTTCAAAGAACACTCCGTGTATGCATCGAGAAAGACGATCACTTTTCGAAAAAAAACGAGCAATAGAAGCTTTCAAAATTTTTTCGAAGAACCATGTTCGCTGATAGGGACCCAGTAAAAAGGAGAGATGATGAACATACCGTGTTTAACATTTGGCTTTAGAGCATGTAGCTCCATTTCAAAGAACACTCCTTGTATGCATCGAGAAAGGCGATCACTTTTCGAAAAACGAGCACTAGAAGCTTTCAAAATTTTTTCGAAGAACCATATTCGCTGATAGGGACCCAGTAAAAAGGAGAGATGATGAACATACCGTGTTTAACATTTGGCCTTAGAGCATGTAGCTCCATTTCAAAGAACACTCCGTGTATGCATCGAGAAAGGCGATCACTTTTCGAAAAACGAGCACTAGAAGCTTTCAAATTTTTTTCGAAGAACCATGTTCGCTGATAGGGACCCAGTAAAAAGGAGAGATGATGAACATACCGTGTTTAACATTTGGCCTTAGAGCATGTAGCTCCATTTCAAAGAACACTCCTTGTTTGCATCGAGAAAGGCGATCACTTTTCGAAAAAAAACGAGCAATAGAAGCTTTCAAAATTTTTTCGAAGAACCATGTTCGCTGATAGGGACCCAGTAAAAAGGAGAGATGATGAACATACCGTGTTTAACATTTGGCTTTAGAGCATGTAGCTCCATTTCAAAGAACACTCCTTGTATGCATCGAGAAAGGCGATCACTTTTCGAAAAACGAGCACTAGAAGCTTTCAAAATTTTTTCGAAGAACCATATTCGCTGATAGGGACCCAGTAAAAAGGAGAGATGATGAACATACCGTGTTTAACATTTGGCTTTAGAGCATGTAGCTCCATTTCAAAGAACACTCCTTGTATGCATCGAGAAAGGCGATCACTTTTCGAAAAACGAGCACTAGAAGCTTTCAAAATTTTTTCGAAGAACCATATTCGCTGATAGGGACCCAGTAAAAAGGAGAGATGATGAACATACCGTGTTTAACATTTGGCCTTAGAGCATGTAGCTGCATTTCAAAGAACTTTCCTTGTATGCATCGAGAAAGGCGATCACTTTTCGAAAAACGAGCACTAGAAGCTTTCAAAATTTTTTCGAAGAACCATATTCGCTGATAGGGACCCAGTAAAAAGGAGAGATGATGAACATACCGTGTTTAACATTTGGCCTTAGAGCATGTAGCTCCATTTCAAAGAACACTCCGTGTATGCATCGAGAAAGGCGATCACTTTTCGAAAAACGAGCACTAGAAGCTTTCAAAATTTTTTCGAAGAACCATGTTCGCTGATAGGGACCCAGTAAAAAGGAGAGATGATGAACATACCGTGTTTAACATTTGGCCTTAGAGCATGTAGCTCCATTTCAAAGAACACTCCGTGTATGCATCGAGAAAGACGATCACTTTTCGAAAAAAAACGAGCAATAGAAGCTTTCAAAATTTTTTCGAAGAACCATGTTCGCTGATAGGGACCCAGTAAAAAGGAGAGATGATGAACATACCGTGTTTAACATTTGGCCTTAGAGCATGTAGCTCCATTTCAAAGAACACTCCGTGTATGCATCGAGAAAGACGATCACTTTTCGAAAAAAAACGAGCAATAGAAGCTTTCAAAATTTTTTCGAAGAACCATGTTCGCTGATAGGGACCCAGTAAAAAGGAGAGATGATGAACATACCGTGTTTAACATTTGGCTTTAGAGCATGTAGCTCCATTTCAAAGAACACTCCTTGTATGCATCGAGAAAGGCGATCACTTTTCGAAAAACGAGCACTAGAAGCTTTCAAAATTTTTTCGAAGAACCATATTCGCTGATAGGGACCCAGTAAAAAGGAGAGATGATGAACATACCGTGTTTAACATTTGGCCTTAGAGCATGTAGCTCCATTTCAAAGAACACTCCGTGTATGCATCGAGAAAGGCGATCACTTTTCGAAAAACGAGCACTAGAAGCTTTCAAATTTTTTTCGAAGAACCATGCTCGCTGATAGGGACCCAGTAAAAAGGAGAGATGATGAACATACCGTGTTTAACATTTGGCTTTAGAGCATGTAGCTCCATTTCAAAGAACACTCCTTGTATGCATCGAGAAAGGCGATCACTTTTCGAAAAACGAGCACTAGAAGCTTTCAAAATTTTTTCGAAGAACCATATTCGCTGATAGGGACCCAGTAAAAAGGAGAGATGATGAACATACCGTGTTTAACATTTGGCCTTAGAGCATGTAGCTCCATTTCAAAGAACACTCCGTGTATGCATCGAGAAAGGCGATCACTTTTCGAAAAACGAGCACTAGAAGCTTTCAAAATTTTTTCGAAGAACCATATTCGCTGATAGGGACCCAGTAAAAAGGAGAGATGATGAACATACCGTGTTTAACATTTGGCCTTAGAGCATGTAGCTCCATTTCAAAGAACACTCCGTGTATGCATCGAGAAAGGCGATCACTTTTCGAAAAACGAGCACTAGAAGCTTTCAAAATTTTTTCGAAGAACCATGTTCGCTGATAGGGACCCAGTAAAAAGGAGAGATGATGAACATACCGTGTTTAACATTTGGCCTTAGAGCATGTAGCTCCATTTCAAAGAACACTCCGTGTATGCATCGAGAAAGGCGATCACTTTTCGAAAAACGAGCACTAGAAGCTTTCAAAATTTTTTCGAAGAACCATGTTCGCTGATAGGGACCCAGTAAAAAGGAGAGATGATGAACATACCGTGTTTAACATTTGGCCTTAGAGCATGTAGCTCCATTTCAAAGAACACTCCGTGTATGCATCGAGAAAGACGATCACTTTTCGAAAAAAAACGAGCAATAGAAGCTTTCAAAATTTTTTCGAAGAACCATGTTCGCTGATAGGGACCCAGTAAAAAGGAGAGATGATGAACATACCGTGTTTAACATTTGGCTTTAGAGCATGTAGCTCCATTTCAAAGAACACTCCTTGTATGCATCGAGAAAGGCGATCACTTTTCGAAAAACGAGCACTAGAAGCTTTCAAAATTTTTTCGAAGAACCATATTCGCTGATAGGGACCCAGTAAAAAGGAGAGATGATGAACATACCGTGTTTAACATTTGGCCTTAGAGCATGTAGCTCCATTTCAAAGAACACTCCGTGTATGCATCGAGAAAGGCGATCACTTTTCGAAAAACGAGCACTAGAAGCTTTCAAAATTTTTTCGAAGAACCATGTTCGCTGATAGGGACCCAGTAAAAAGGAGAGATGATGAACATACCGTGTTTAACATTTGGCCTTAGAGCATGTAGCTCCATTTCAAAGAACACTCCGTGTATGCATCGAGAAAGGCGATCACTTTTCGAAAAACGAGCACTAGAAGCTTTCAAAATTTTTTCGAAGAACCATGTTCGCTGATAGGGACCCAGTAAAAAGGAGACATGATGAACATACCGTGTTTAACATTTGGCCTTAGAGCATGTAGCTCCATTTCAAAGAACACTCCGTGTATGCATCGAGAAAGACGATCACTTTTCGAAAAAAAACGAGCAATAGAAGCTTTCAAAATTTTTTCGAAGAACCATGTTCGCTGATAGGGACCCAGTAAAAAGGAGAGATGATGAACATACCGTGTTTAACATTTGGCTTTAGAGCATGTAGCTCCATTTCAAAGAACACTCCTTGTATGCATCGAGAAAGGCGATCACTTTTCGAAAAACGAGCACTAGAAGCTTTCAAAATTTTTTCGAAGAACCATATTCGCTGATAGGGACCCAGTAAAAAGGAGAGATGATGAACATACCGTGTTTAACATTTGGCCTTAGAGCATGTAGCTCCATTTCAAAGAACACTCCGTGTATGCATCGAGAAAGGCGATCACTTTTCGAAAAACGAGCACTAGAAGCTTTCAAAATTTTTTCGAAGAACCATATTCGCTGATAGGGACCCAGTAAAAAGGAGAGATGATGAACATACCGTGTTTAACATTTGGCCTTAGAGCATGTAGCTCCATTTCAAAGAACACTCCGTGTATGCATCGAGAAAGGCGATCACTTTTCGAAAAACGAGCACTAGAAGCTTTCAAAATTTTTTCGAAGAACCATGTTCGCTGATAGGGACCCAGTAAAAAGGAGAGATGATGAACATACCGTGTTTAACATTTGGCCTTAGAGCATGTAGCTCCATTTCAAAGAACACTCCGTGTATGCATCGAGAAAGGCGATCACTTTTCGAAAAACGAGCACTAGAAGCTTTCAAAATTTTTTCGAAGAACCATGTTCGCTGATAGGGACCCAGTAAAAAGGAGACATGATGAACATACCGTGTTTAACATTTGGCCTTAGAGCATGTAGCTCCATTTCAAAGAACACTCCGTGTATGCATCGAGAAAGACGATCACTTTTCGAAAAAAAACGAGCAATAGAAGCTTTCAAAATTTTTTCGAAGAACCATGTTCGCTGATAGGGACCCAGTAAAAAGGAGAGATGATGAACATACCGTGTTTAACATTTGGCTTTAGAGCATGTAGCTCCATTTCAAAGAACACTCCTTGTATGCATCGAGAAAGGCGATCACTTTTCGAAAAACGAGCACTAGAAGCTTTCAAAATTTTTTCGAAGAACCATATTCGCTGATAGGGACCCAGTAAAAAGGAGAGATGATGAACATACCGTGTTTAACATTTGGCCTTAGAGCATGTAGCTCCATTTCAAAGAACACTCCGTGTATGCATCGAGAAAGGCGATCACTTTTCGAAAAACGAGCACTAGAAGCTTTCAAATTTTTTTCGAAGAACCATGCTCGCTGATAGGGACCCAGTAAAAAGGAGAGATGATGAACATACCGTGTTTAACATTTGGCCTTAGAGCATGTAGCTCCATTTCAAAGAACACTCCTTGTATGCATCGAGAAAGGCGATCACTTTTCGAAAAAAAACGAGCAATAGAAGCTTTCAAAATTTTTTCGAAGAACCATGTTCGCTGATAGGGACCCAGTAAAAAGGAGAGATGATGAACATACCGTGTTTAACATTTGGCTTTAGAGCATGTAGCTCCATTTCAAAGAACACTCCTTGTATGCATCGAGAAAGGCGATCACTTTTCGAAAAACGAGCACTAGAAGCTTTCAAAATTTTTTCGAAGAACCATATTCGCTGATAGGGACCCAGTAAAAAGGAGAGATGATGAACATACCGTGTTTAACATTTGGCCTTAGAGCATGTAGCTCCATTTCAAAGAACACTCCGTGTATGCATCGAGAAAGGCGATCACTTTTCGAAAAACGAGCACTAGAAGCTTTCAAAATTTTTTCGAAGAACCATATTCGCTGATAGGGACCCAGTAAAAAGGAGAGATGATGAACATACCGTGTTTAACATTTGGCCTTAGAGCATGTAGCTCCATTTCAAAGAACACTCCGTGTATGCATCGAGAAAGGCGATCACTTTTCGAAAAACGAGCACTAGAAGCTTTCAAAATTTTTTCGAAGAACCATGTTCGCTGATAGGGACCCAGTAAAAAGGAGAGATGATGAACATACCGTGTTTAACATTTGGCCTTAGAGCATGTAGCTCCATTTCAAAGAACACTCCGTGTATGCATCGAGAAAGACGATCACTTTTCGAAAAAAAACGAGCAATAGAAGCTTTCAAAATTTTTTCGAAGAACCATGTTCGCTGATAGGGACCCAGTAAAAAGGAGAGATGATGAACATACCGTGTTTAACATTTGGCTTTAGAGCATGTAGCTCCATTTCAAAGAACACTCCTTGTATGCATCGAGAAAGGCGATCACTTTTCGAAAAACGAGCACTAGAAGCTTTCAAAATTTTTTCGAAGAACCATGTTCGCTGATAGGGACCCAGTAAAAAGGAGAGATGATGAACATACCGTGTTTAACATTTGGCCTTAGAGCATGTAGCTCCATTTCAAAGAACACTCCGTGTATGCATCGAGAAAGGCGATCACTTTTCGAAAAACGAGCACTAGAAGTTTTCAAAATTTTTTCGAAGAACCATGTTCGCTGATAGGGACCCAGTAAAAAGGAGAGATGATGAACATACCGTGTTTAACATTTGGCTTTAGAGCATGTAGCTCCATTTCAAAGAACACTCCTTGTATGCATCGAGAAAGGCGATCACTTTTCGAAAAACGAGCACTAGAAGCTTTCAAAATTTTTTCGAAGAACCATATTCGCTGATAGGGACCCAGTAAAAAGGAGAGATGATGAACATACCGTGTTTAACATTTGGCCTTAGAGCATGTAGCTCCATTTCAAAGAACACTCCGTGTATGCATCGAGAAAGGCGATCACTTTTCGAAAAACGAGCACTAGAAGCTTTCAAAATTTTTTCGAAGAACCATATTCGCTGATAGGGACCCAGTAAAAAGGAGAGATGATGAACATACCGTGTTTAACATTTGGCCTTAGAGCATGTAGCTCCATTTCAAAGAACACTCCGTGTATGCATCGAGAAAGGCGATCACTTTTCGAAAAACGAGCACTAGAAGCTTTCAAAATTTTTTCGAAGAACCATGTTCGCTGATAGGGACCCAGTAAAAAGGAGAGATGATGAACATACCGTGTTTAACATTTGGCCTTAGAGCATGTAGCTCCATTTCAAAGAACACTCCGTGTATGCATCGAGAAAGACGATCACTTTTCGAAAAAAAACGAGCAATAGAAGCTTTCAAAATTTTTTCGAAGAACCATGTTCGCTGATAGGGACCCAGTAAAAAGGAGAGATGATGAACATACCGTGTTTAACATTTGGCTTTAGAGCATGTAGCTCCATTTCAAAGAACACTCCTTGTATGCATCGAGAAAGGCGATCACTTTTCGAAAAACGAGCACTAGAAGCTTTCAAAATTTTTTCGAAGAACCATGTTCGCTGATAGGGACCCAGTAAAAAGGAGAGATGATGAACATACCGTGTTTAACATTTGGCCTTAGAGCATGTAGCTCCATTTCAAAGAACACTCCGTGTATGCATCGAGAAAGGCGATCACTTTTCGAAAAACGAGCACTAGAAGTTTTCAAAATTTTTTCGAAGAACCATGTTCGCTGATAGGGACCCAGTAAAAAGGAGAGATGATGAACATACCGTGTTTAACATTTGGCCTTAGAGCATGTAGCTCCATTTCAAAGAACACTCCGTGTATGCATCGAGAAAGACGATCACTTTTCGAAAAAAAACGAGCAATAGAAGCTTTCAAAATTTTTTCGAAGAACCATGTTCGCTGATAGGGACCCAGGAAAAAGGAGAGATGATGAACATACCGTGTTTAACATTTGGCTTTAGAGCATGTAGCTCCATTTCAAAGAACACTCCTTGTATGCATCGAGAAAGGCGATCACTTTTCGAAAAACGAGCACTAGAAGCTTTCAAAATTTTTTCGAAGAACCATATTCGCTGATAGGGACCCAGTAAAAAGGAGAGATGATGAACATACCGTGTTTAACATTTGGCCTTAGAGCATGTAGCTCCATTTCAAAGAACACTCCGTGTATGCATCGAGAAAGGCGATCACTTTTCGAAAAACGAGCACTAGAAGCTTTCAAAATTTTTTCGAAGAACCATGTTCGCTGATAGGGACCCAGTAAAAAGGAGAGATGATGAACATACCGTGTTTAACATTTGGCCTTAGAGCATGTAGCTCCATTTCAAAGAACACTCCGTGTATGCATCGAGAAAGACGATCACTTTTCGAAAAAAAACGAGCAATAGAAGCTTTCAAAATTTTTTCGAAGAACCATGTTCGCTGATAGGGACCCAGTAAAAAGGAGAGATGATGAACATACCGTGTTTAACATTTGGCTTTAGAGCATGTAGCTCCATTTCAAAGAACACTCCTTGTATGCATCGAGAAAGGCGATCACTTTTCGAAAAACGAGCACTAGAAGCTTTCAAAATTTTTTCGAAGAACCATGTTCGCTGATAGGGACCCAGTAAAAAGGAGAGATGATGAACATACCGTGTTTAACATTTGGCCTTAGAGCATGTAGCTCCATTTCAAAGAACACTCCTTGTATGCATCGAGAAAGGCGATCAATTTTCGAAAAAAAACGAGCACTAGAAGCTTTCAAAATTTTTTCGAAGAGCCATGTTCGCTGATAGGGACCCAGTAAAAAGGAGAGATGATGAACATACCGTGTTTAACATTTGGCCTTAGAGCATGTAGCTCCATTTCAAAGAACACTCCTTGTATGCATCGAGAAAGGCGATCAATTTTCGAAAAAAAACGAGCACTAGAAGCTTTCAAAATTTTTTCGAAGAGCCATGTTCGCTGATAGGGACCCAGTAAAAAGGAGAGATGATGAACATACCGTGTTTAACATTTGGCCTTAGAGCATGTAGCTTCATTTCAAAGAACAATCCTTGTATGCATCGAGAAAGACGATCACTTTTCGAAAAACGAGCACTAGAAGCTTTCTAAAATTTTTCGAAGAGCCATGTTCGCTGATAGGGACCCAGTAAAAGGAGAGATAATGAACATACCGTGTTTAACATTTGGCTTTAGAGCATGTAGCTCCATTTCAAAGAACACTCCTTGTATGCATCGAGAAAGGCGATCAATTTTCGAAAAAAAACGAGCACTAGAAGCTTTCAAAATTTTTTCGAAGAGCCATGTTCGCTGATAGGGACCCAGTAAAAAGGAGAGATGATGAACATACCGTGTTTAACATTTGGCCTTAGAGCATGTAGCTTCATTTCAAAGAACAATCCTTGTATGCATCGAGAAAGACGATCACTTTTCGAAAAACGAGCACTAGAAGCTTTCTAAAATTTTTCGAAGAGCCATGTTCGCTGATAGGGACCCAGTAAAAGGAGAGATGATGAACATACCGTGTTTAACATTTGGCCTTAGAGCATGTAGCTTCATTTCAAAGAACAATCCTTGTATGCATCGAGAAAGACGATCACTTTTCGAAAAACCTGCACTAGAAGCTTTCAAAAATTTTTCGAAGAGCCATGTTCGCTGATAGGGACCCAGTAAAAGGAGAGATGATGAACATACCGTGTTTAACATTTGGCTTTAGAGCATGTAGCTCCATTTCAAAGAACTTTCCTTGTATGCATCGAGAAAGGCGATCACTAGAAGCTTTCAAAATTTTTTCGAAGAACCATGTTCGCTGATAGGGACCCAGTAAAAAGGAGAGATGATGAACATACCGTGTTTAACATTTGGCCTTAGAGCATGTAGCTTCATTTCAAAGAACAATCCTTGTATGCATCGAGAAAGACGATCACTTTTCGAAAAACGAGCACTAGAAGCTTTCTAAAATTTTTCGAAGAGCCATGTTCGCTGATAGGGACCCAGTAAAAGGAGAGATAATGAACATACCGTGTTTAACATTTGGCTTTAGAGCATGTAGCTCCATTTCAAAGAACACTCCTTGTATGCATCGAGAAAGGCGATCAATTTTCGAAAAAAAACGAGCACTAGAAGCTTTCAAAATTTTTTCGAAGAGCCATGTTCGCTGATAGGGACCCAGTAAAAAGGAGAGATGATGAACATACCGTGTTTAACATTTGGCCTTAGAGCATGTAGCTTCATTTCAAAGAACAATCCTTGTATGCATCGAGAAAGACGATCACTTTTCGAAAAACGAGCACTAGAAGCTTTCTAAAATTTTTCGAAGAGCCATGTTCGCTGATAGGGACCCAGTAAAAGGAGAGATGATGAACATACCGTGTTTAACATTTGGCCTTAGAGCATGTAGCTTCATTTCAAAGAACAATCCTTGTATGCATCGAGAAAGACGATCACTTTTCGAAAAACCAGCACTAGAAGCTTTCAAAAATTTTTCGAAGAGCCATGTTCGCTGATAGGGACCCAGTAAAAAGGAGAGATGATGAACATACCGTGTTTAACATTTGGCTTTAGAGCATGTAGCTCCATTTCAAAGAACTTTCCTTGTATGCATCGAGAAAGGCGATCACTAGAAGCTTTCAAAATTTTTTCGAAGAACCATGTTCGCTGATAGGGACCCAGTAAAAAGGAGAGATGATGAACATACCGTGTTTAACATTTGGCTTTAGAGCATGTAGCTCCATTTCAAAGAACACTCCTTGTATGCATCGAGAAAGGCGATCACTTTTCGAAAAAAAACGAGCAATAGAAGCTTTCAAAATTTTTTCGAAGAACCATGTTCGCTGATAGGGACCCAGTAAAAAGGAGAGATGATGAACATACCGTGTTTAACATTTGGCTTTAGAACATGTAGCTCCATTTCAAAGAACACTCCTTGTATGCATCGAGAAAGGCGATCACTTTTCGAAAAAAAACGAGCAATAGAAGCTTTCAAAATTTTTTGGAAGAACCATGTTCGCTGATAGGGACCCAGTAAAAAGGAGAGATGATGAACATACCGTGTTTAACATTTGGCCTTAGAGCATGTAGCTCCATTTCAAAGAACACTCCTTGTATGCATCGAGAAAGGCGATCACTTTTCGAAAAAAAACGAGCAATAGAAGCTTTCAAAATTTTTTCGAAGAACCAAGTTCGCTGATAGGGACCCAGTAAAAAGGAGAGATGATGAACATACCGTGTTTAACATTTTGCCTTAGAGCATGTAGCTCCATTTCAAAGAACACTCCGTGTATGCATCGAGAAAGACGATCACTTTTCGAAAAAAAACGAGCAATAGAAGCTTTCAAAATTTTTTCGAAGAACCATGTTCGCTGATAGGGACCCAGTAAAAAGGAGAGATGATGAACATACCGTGTTTAACATTTGGCTTTAGAGCATGTAGCTCCATTTCAAAGAACACTCCTTGTATGCATCGAGAAAGGCGATCACTTTTCGAAAAACGAGCACTAGAAGCTTTCAAAATTTTTTCGAAGAACCATGTTCGCTGATAGGGACCCAGTAAAAAGGAGAGATGATGAACATACCGTGTTTAACATTTGGCCTTAGAGCATGTAGCTCCATTTCAAAGAACACTCCTTGTATGCATCGAGAAAGGCGATCAATTTTCGAAAAAAAACGAGCACTAGAAGCTTTCAAAATTTTTTCGAAGAGCCATGTTCGCTGATAGGGACCCAGTAAAAAGGAGAGATGATGAACATACCGTGTTTAACATTTGGCCTTAGAGCATGTAGCTCCATTGCAAAGAACAATCTTTGTATGCATCGAGAAAGGCGATCACTTTTCGAAAAAAACGAGCACTAGAAGCTTTCAAAATTTTTTCGAAGAACCATGTTCGCTGATAGGGACCCAGTAAAAAGGAGAGATGATGAACATACCGTGTTTAACATTTGGCCTTAGAGCATGTAGCTTCATTTCAAAGAACAATCCTTGTATGCATCGAGAAAGACGATCACTTTTCGAAAAACGAGCACTAGAAGCTTTCTAAAATTTTTCGAAGAGCCATGTTCGCTGATAGGGACCCAGTAAAAGGAGAGATGATGAACATACCGTGTTTAACATTTGGCTTTAGAGCATGTAGCTCCATTTCAAAGAACACTCCGTGTATGCATCGAGAAAGACGATCACTTTTCGAAAAAAAACGAGCAATAGAAGCTTTCAAAATTTTTTCGAAGAACCATGTTCGCTGATAGGGACCCAGTAAAAAGGAGAGATGATGAACATACCGTGTTTAACATTTGGCTTTAGAGCATGTAGCTCCATTTCAAAGAACACTCCTTGTATGCATCGAGAAAGGCGATCACTTTTCGAAAAACGAGCACTAGAAGCTTTCAAAATTTTTTCGAAGAACCATGTTCGCTGATAGGGACCCAGTAAAAAGGAGAGATGATGAACATACCGTGTTTAACATTTGGCCTTAGAGCATGTAGCTCCATTTCAAAGAACACTCCTTGTATGCATCGAGAAAGGCGATCAATTTTCGAAAAAAAACGAGCACTAGAAGCTTTCAAAATTTTTTCGAAGAGCCATGTTCGCTGATAGGGACCCAGTAAAAAGGAGAGATGATGAACATACCGTGTTTAACATTTGGCCTTAGAGCATGTAGCTCCATTGCAAAGAACAATCTTTGTATGCATCGAGAAAGGCGATCACTTTTCGAAAAAAACGAGCACTAGAAGCTTTCAAAATTTTTTCGAAGAACCATGTTCGCTGATAGGGACCCAGTAAAAAGGAGAGATGATGAACATACCGTGTTTAACATTTGGCCTTAGAGCATGTAGCTTCATTTCAAAGAACAATCCTTGTATGCATCGAGAAAGACGATCACTTTTCGAAAAACGAGCACTAGAAGCTTTCTAAAATTTTTCGAAGAGCCATGTTCGCTGATAGGGACCCAGTAAAAGGAGAGATGATGAACATACCGTGTTTAACATTTGGCTTTAGAGCATGTAGCTCCATTTCAAAGAACACTCCTTGTATGCATCGAGAAAGGCGATCACTTTTCGAAAAACGAGCACTAGAAGCTTTCTAAAATTTTTCGAAGAGCCATGTTCGCTGATAGGGACCCAGTAAAAGGAGAGATGATGAACATACCGTGTTTAACATTTGGCCTTAGAGCATGTAGCTTCATTTCAAAGAACAATCCTTGTATGCATCGAGAAAGACGATCACTTTTCGAAAAACCAGCACTAGAAGCTTTCAAAAATTTTTCGAAGAGCCATGTTCGCTGATAGGGACCCAGTAAAAAGGAGAGATGATGAACATACCGTGTTTAACATTTGGCTTTGGAGCATGTAGCTCCATTTCAAAGAACTTTCCTTGTATGCATCGAGAAAGGCGATCACTAGAAGCTTTCAAAATTTTTTCGAAGAACCATGTTCGCTGATAGGGACCCAGTAAAAAGGAGAGATGATGAACATACCGTGTTTAACATTTGGCTTTAGAGCATGTAGCTCCATTTCAAAGAACACTCCTTGTATGCATCGAGAAAGGCGATCACTTTTCGAAAAAAACGAGCAATAGAAGCTTTAAAAATTTTTTCGAAGAACCATGTTCGCTGATAGGGACCCAGTAAAAAGGAGAGATGATGAACATACCGTGTTTAACATTTGGCTTTAGAGCATGTAGCTCCATTTCAAAGAACACTCCGTGTATGCATCGAGAAAGACGATCACTTTTCGAAAAAAAACGAGCAATAGAAGCTTTCAAAATTTTTTCGAAGAACCATGTTCGCTGATAGGGACCCAGTAAAAAGGAGAGATGATGAACATACCGTGTTTAACATTTGGCTTTAGAGCATGTAGCTCCATTTCAAAGAACACTCCTTGTATGCATCGAGAAAGGCGATCACTTTTCGAAAAACGAGCACTAGAAGCTTTCAAAATTTTTTCGAAGAACCATGTTCGCTGATAGGGACCCAGTAAAAAGGAGAGATGATGAACATACCGTGTTTAACATTTGGCCTTAGAGCATGTAGCTCCATTTCAAAGAACACTCCTTGTATGCATCGAGAAAGGCGATCAATTTTCGAAAAAAAACGAGCACTAGAAGCTTTCAAAATTTTTTCGAAGAGCCATGTTCGCTGATAGGGACCCAGTAAAAAGGAGAGATGATGAACATACCGTGTTTAACATTTGGCCTTAGAGCATGTAGCTCCATTGCAAAGAACAATCTTTGTATGCATCGAGAAAGGCGATCACTTTTCGAAAAAAACGAGCACTAGAAGCTTTCAAAATTTTTTCGAAGAACCATGTTCGCTGATAGGGACCCAGTAAAAAGGAGAGATGATGAACATACCGTGTTTAACATTTGGCCTTAGAGCATGTAGCTTCATTTCAAAGAACAATCCTTGTATGCATCGAGAAAGACGATCACTTTTCGAAAAACGAGCACTAGAAGCTTTCTAAAATTTTTCGAAGAGCCATGTTCGCTGATAGGGACCCAGTAAAAGGAGAGATGATGAACATACCGTGTTTAACATTTGGCTTTAGAGCATGTAGCTCCATTTCAAAGAACACTCCTTGTATGCATCGAGAAAGGCGATCACTTTTCGAAAAACGAGCACTAGAAGCTTTCTAAAATTTTTCGAAGAGCCATGTTCGCTGATAGGGACCCAGTAAAAGGAGAGATGATGAACATACCGTGTTTAACATTTGGCCTTAGAGCATGTAGCTTCATTTCAAAGAACAATCCTTGTATGCATCGAGAAAGACGATCACTTTTCGAAGAACCAGCACTAGAAGCTTTCAAAAATTTTTCGAAGAGCCATGTTCGCTGATAGGGACCCAGTAAAAAGGAGAGATGATGAACATACCGTGTTTAACATTTGGCTTTGGAGCATGTAGCTCCATTTCAAAGAACTTTCCTTGTATGCATCGAGAAAGGCGATCACTAGAAGCTTTCAAAATTTTTTCGAAGAACCATGTTCGCTGATAGGGACCCAGTAAAAAGGAGAGATGATGAACATACCGTGTTTAACATTTGGCTTTAGAGCATGTAGCTCCATTTCAAAGAACACTCCTTGTATGCATCGAGAAAGGCGATCACTTTTCGAAAAAAACGAGCAATAGAAGCTTTAAAAATTTTTTCGAAGAACCATGTTCGCTGATAGGGACCCAGTAAAAAGGAGAGATGATGAACATACCGTGTTTAACATTTGGCTTTAGAGCATGTAGCTCCATTTCAAAGAACACTCCTTGTATGCATCGAGAAAGGCGATCACTTTTCGAAAAAAAACGAGCAATAGAAGCTTTCAAAATTTTTTCGAAGAGCCATGTTCGCTGATAGGGACCCAGTAAAAAGGAGAGATGATGAACATACCGTGTTTAACATTTGGCCTTAGAGCATGTAGCTCCATTGCAAAGAACAATCTTTGTATGCATCGAGAAAGGCGATCACTTTTCGAAAAAAACGAGCACTAGAAGCTTTCAACATTTTTTCGAAGAACCATGTTCGCTGATAGGGACCCAGTAAAAAGGAGAGATGATGAACATACCGTGTTTAACATTTGGCTTTAGAGCATGTAGCTCCATTTCAAAGAACACTCCTTGTATGCATCGAGAAAGGCGATCACTTTTCGAAAAACGAGCACTAGAAGCTTTCTAAAATTTTTCGAAGAGCCATGTTCGCTGATAGGGACCCAGTAAAAAGGAGAGATGATGAACATACCGTGTTTAACATTTGGCCTTAGAGCATGTAGCTTCATTTCAAAGAACAATCCTTGTATGCATCGAGAAAGACGATCACTTTTCGAAAAACGAGCACTAGAAGCTTTCTAAAATTTTTCGAAGAGCCATATTCGCTGATAGGGACCCAGTAAAAGGAGAGATGATGAACATACCGTGTTTAACATTTGGCTTTAGAGCATGTAGCTCCATTTCAAAGAACACTCCTTGTATGCATCGAGAAAGGCGATCAATTTTCGAAAAAAAACGAGCACTAGAAGCTTTCAAAATTTTTTCGAAGAGCCATGTTCGCTGATAGGGACCCAGTAAAAAGGAGAGATGATGAACATACCGTGTTTAACATTTGGCTTTAGAGCATGTAGCTCCATTTCAAAGAACACTCCTTGTATGCATCGAGAAAGGCGATCACTTTTCGAAAAAAACGAGCAATAGAAGCTTTCAAAATTTTTTCGAAGAACCATGTTCGCTGATAGGGACCCAGTAAAAAGGAGAGATGATGAACATACCGTGTTTAACATTTGGCTTTAGAGCATGTAGCTCCATTTCAAAGAACACTCCTTGTATGCATCGAGAAAGGCGATCACTTTTCGAAAAAAAACGAGCAATAGAAGCTTTCAAAATTTTTTGGAAGAACCATGTTCGCTGATAGGGACCCAGTAAAAAGGAGAGATGATGAACATACCGTGTTTAACATTTGGCCTTAGAGCATGTAGCTCCATTTCAAAGAACACTCCTTGTATGCATCGAGAAAGGCGATCAATTTTCGAAAAAAAACGAGCACTAGAAGCTTTCAAAATTTTTTCGAAGAGCCATGTTCGCTGATAGGGACCCAGTAAAAAGGAGAGATGATGAACATACCGTGTTTAACATTTGGCCTTAGAGCATGTAGCTCCATTGCAAAGAACAATCTTTGTATGCATCGAGAAAGGCGATCACTTTTCGAAAAAAACGAGCACTAGAAGCTTTCAACATTTTTTCGAAGAACCATGTTCGCTGATAGGGACCCAGTAAAAAGGAGAGATGATGAACATACCGTGTTTAACATTTGGCCTTAGAGCATGTAGCTTCATTTCAAAGAACAATCCTTGTATGCATCGAGAAAGACGATCACTTTTCGAAAAACGAGCACTAGAAGCTTTCTAAAATTTTTCGAAGAGCCATGTTCGCTGATAGGGACCCAGTAAAAGGAGAGATGATGAACATACCGTGTTTAACATTTGGCTTTAGAGCATGTAGCTCCATTTCAAAGAACACTCCTTGTATGCATCGAGAAAGGCGATCACTTTTCGAAAAAAACGAGCAATAGAAGCTTTCAAAATTTTTTCGAAGAACCATGTTCGCTGATAGGGACCCAGTAAAAAGGAGAGATGATGAACATACCGTGTTTAACATTTGGCATTAGAGCATGTAGCTCCATTTCAAAGAACACTCCTTGTATGTATCGAGAAAGGCGATCAATTTTCGAAAAAAAACGAGCACTAGAAGCTTTCAAAATTTTTTCGAAGAGCCATGTTCGCTGATAGGGACCCAGTAAAAAGGAGAGATGATGAACATACCGTGTTTAACATTTGGCATTAGAGCATGTAGCTCCATTTCAAAGAACACTCCTTGTATGTATCGAGAAAGGCGATCAATTTTCGAAAAAAAACGAGCACTAGAAGCTTTCAAAATTTTTTCGAAGAGCCATGTTCGCTGATAGGGACCCAGTAAAAAGGAGAGATGATGAACATACCGTGCTTAACATTTGGCCTTAGAGCATGTAGCTTCATTTCAAAGAACAATCCTTGTATGCATCGAGAAAGACGATCACTTTTCGAAAAACGAGCACTAGAAGCTTTCTAAAATTTTTCGAAGAGTCATGTTCGCTGATAGGGACCCAGTAAAAGGAGAGATGATGAACATACCGTGTTTAACATTTGGCTTTAGAGCATGTAGCTCCATTTCAAAGAACAATCCTTGTATGCATCGAGAAAGACGATCACTTTTCGAAAAACGAGCACTAGAAGCTTTCTAAAATTTTTCGAAGAGCCATGTTCGCTGATAGGGACCCAGTAAAAGGAGAGATGATGAACATACCGTGTTTAACATTTGGCCTTAGAGCATGTAGCTTCATTTCAAAGAACAATCCTTGTATGCATCGAGAAAGACGATCACTTTTCGAAAAACCAGCACTAGAAGCTTTCAAAAATTTTTCGAAGAGCCATGTTCGCTGATAGGGACCCAGTAAAAGGAGAGATGATGAACATACCGTGTTTAACATTTGGCTTTAGAGCATGTAGCTCCATTTCAAAGAACTTTCCTTGTATGCATCGAGAAAGGCGATCACTTTTCGAAAAACGAGCACTAGAAGCTTTCAAAATTTTTTCGAAGAGCCATGGTCGCTGATAGGGACCCAGTAAAAGGAGAGATGATGAATATACCGTGTTTAACATTTGGCTTTAGAGCATGTAGCTCCATTTCAAAGAAAAATCCTTGTATGCATCGAGAAAGACGATCACTTTTCGAAAAACGAGCACTAGAAGCTTTCTAAAATTTTTCGAAGAGCCATGTTCGCTGATAGGGACCCAGTAAAAGGAGAGATGATGAACATACCGTGTTTAACATTTGGCTTTAGAGCATGTAGCTTCATTTAAAAGAACAATCCTTGTATGCATCGAGAAAGGCGATCACTTTTCGAAAAACGAGCACTAGAAGCTTTCAAAATTTTTTCGAAGAGCCATGTTCGCTGATAGGGACCCAGTAAAAGGAGAGATGATGAACATACCGTGTTTAACATTTGGCCTTAGAGCATGTAGCTCCATTTCAAAGAACACTCCTTGTATGCATCGAGAAAGGCGATCAATTTTCGAAAAAAAACGAGCACTAGAAGCTTTCAAAATTTTTTCGAAGAGCCATGTTCGCTGATAGGGACCCAGTAAAAAGGAGAGATGATGAACATACCGTGTTTAACATTTGGCCTTAGAGCATGTAGCTCCATTGCAAAGAACAATCTTTGTATGCATCGAGAAAGGCGATCACTTTTCGAAAAAAACGAGCACTAGAAGCTTTCAACATTTTTTCGAAGAACCATGTTCGCTGATAGGGACCCAGTAAAAAGGAGAGATGATGAACATACCGTGTTTAACATTTGGCCTTAGAGCATGTAGCTTCATTTCAAAGAACAATCCTTGTATGCATCGAGAAAGACGATCACTTTTCGAAAAACGAGCACTAGAAGCTTTCTAAAATTTTTCGAAGAGCCATGTTCGCTGATAGGGACCCAGTAAAAGGAGAGATGATGAACATACCGTGTTTAACATTTGGCTTTAGAGCATGTAGCTCCATTTCAAAGAACACTCCTTGTATGCATCGAGAAAGGCGATCACTTTTCGAAAAACGAGCACTAGAAGCTTTCTAAAATTTTTCGAAGAGCCATGTTCGCTGATAGGGACCCAGTAAAAGGAGAGATGATGAACATACCGTGTTTAACATTTGGCCTTAGAGCATGTAGCTTCATTTCAAAGAACAATCCTTGTATGCATCGAGAAAGACGATCACTTTTCGAAAAACCAGCACTAGAAGCTTTCAAAAATTTTTCGAAGAGCCATGTTCGCTGATAGGGACCCAGTAAAAAGGAGAGATGATGAACATACCGTGTTTAACATTTGGCTTTAGAGCATGTAGCTCCATTTCAAAGAACTTTCCTTGTATGCATCGAGAAAGGCGATCACTAGAAGCTTTCAAAATTTTTTCGAAGAACCATGTTCGCTGATAGGGACCCAGTAAAAAGGAGAGATGATGAACATACCGTGTTTAACATTTGGCTTTAGAGCATGTAGCTCCATTTCAAAGAACACTCCTTGTATGCATCGAGAAAGGCGATCACTTTTCGAAAAAAACGAGCAATAGAAGCTTTCAAAATTTTTTCGAAGAACCATGTTCGCTGATAGGGACCCAGTAAAAAGGAGAGATGATGAACATACCGTGTTTAACATTTGGCTTTAGAGCATGTAGCTCCATTTCAAAGAACACTCCTTGTATGCATCGAGAAAGGCGATCACTTTTCGAAAAACGAGCACTAGAAGCTTTCAAAATTTTTTCGAAGAACCATGTTCGCTGATAGGGACCCAGTAAAAAGGAGAGATGATGAACATACCGTGTTTAACATTTGGCATTAGAGCATGTAGCTCCATTTCAAAGAACACTCCTTGTATGTATCGAGAAAGGCGATCAATTTTCGAAAAAAAACGAGCACTAGAAGCTTTCAAAATTTTTTCGAAGAGCCATGTTCGCTGATAGGGACCCAGTAAAAAGGAGAGATGATGAACATACCGTGCTTAACATTTGGCCTTAGAGCATGTAGCTTCATTTCAAAGAACAATCCTTGTATGCATCGAGAAAGACGATCACTTTTCGAAAAACGAGCACTAGAAGCTTTCTAAAATTTTTCGAAGAGTCATGTTCGCTGATAGGGACCCAGTAAAAGGAGAGATGATGAACATACCGTGTTTAACATTTGGCTTTAGAGCATGTAGCTCCATTTCAAAGAACAATCCTTGTATGCATCGAGAAAGACGATCACTTTTCGAAAAACGAGCACTAGAAGCTTTCTAAAATTTTTCGAAGAGCCATGTTCGCTGATAGGGACCCAGTAAAAGGAGAGATGATGAACATACCGTGTTTAACATTTGGCCTTAGAGCATGTAGCTTCATTTCAAAGAACAATCCTTGTATGCATCGAGAAAGACGATCACTTTTCGAAAAACCAGCACTAGAAGCTTTCAAAAATTTTTCGAAGAGCCATGTTCGCTGATAGGGACCCAGTAAAAGGAGAGATGATGAACATACCGTGTTTAACATTTGGCTTTAGAGCATGTAGCTCCATTTCAAAGAACTTTCCTTGTATGCATCGAGAAAGGCGATCACTTTTCGAAAAACGAGCACTAGAAGCTTTCAAAATTTTTTCGAAGAGCCATGTTCGCTGATAGGGACCCAGTAAAAGGAGAGATGATGAACATACCGTGTTTAACATTTGGCTTTAGAGCATGTAGCTCCATTTCAAAGAACAATCCTTGTATGCATCGAGAAAGACGATCACTTTTCGAAAAACGAGCACTAGAAGCTTTCTAAAATTTTTCGAAGAGCCATGTTCGCTGATAGGGACCCAGTAAAAGGAGAGATGATGAACATACCGTGTTTAACATTTGGCTTTAGAGCATGTAGCTTCATTTAAAAGAACAATCCTTGTATGCATCGAGAAAGACGATCAATTTTCGAAAAAAAACGAGCACTAGAAGCTTTCAAAATTTTTTCGAAGAGCCATGTTCGCTGATAGGGACCCAGTAAAAAGGAGAGATGATGAACATACCGTGTTTAACATTTGGCCTTAGAGCATGTAGCTTCATTTCAAAGAACAATCCTTGTATGCATCGAGAAAGACGATCACTTTTCGAAAAACCAGAACTAGAAGCTTTCAAAAATTTTTCGAAGAGCCATGTTCGCTGATAGGGACCCAGTAAAAGGAGAGATGATGAACATACCGTGTTTAACATTTGGCTTTAGAGCATGTAGCTCCATTTCAAAGAACTTTCCTTGTATGCATCGAGAAAGGCGATCACTTTTCGAAAAACGAGCACTAGAAGCTTTCAAAATTTTTTCGAAGAGCCATGTTCGCTGATAGGGACCCAGTAAAAGGAGAGATGATGAACATACCGTGTTTAACATTTGGCCTTAGAGCATGTAGCTTCATTTCAAAGAACAATCCTTGTATGCATCGAGAAAGACGATCACTTTTCGAAAAACCAGAACTAGAAGCTTTCAAAAATTTTTCGAAGAGCCATGTTCGCTGATAGGGACCCAGTAAAAGGAGAGATGATGAACATACCGTGTTTAACATTTGGCTTTAGAGCATGTAGCTCCATTTCAAAGAACTTTCCTTGTATGCATCGAGAAAGGCGATCACTTTTCGAAAAACGAGCACTAGAAGCTTTCAAAATTTTTTCGAAGAGCCATGTTCGCTGATAGGGACCCAGTAAAAAGGAGAGATGATGAACATACCGTGTTTAACATTTGGCTTTAGAGCATGTAGCTCCATTTCAAAGAACAATCCTTGTATGCATCGAGAAAGACGATCACTTTTCGAAAAACGAGCACTAGAAGCTTTCTAAAATTTTTCGAAGAGCCATGTTCGCTGATAGGGACCCAGTAAAAGGAGAGATGATGAACATACCGTGTTTAACATTTGGCTTTAGAGCATGTAGCTTCATTTCAAAGAACAATCCTTGTATGCATCGAGAAAGACGATCACTTTTCGAAAAACGAGCACTAGAAGCTTTCTAAAATTTTTCGAAGAGCCATGTTCGCTGATAGGGACCCAGTAAAAGGAGAGATGATGAACATACCGTGTTTAACATTTGGCCTTAGAGCATGTAGCTTCATTTCAAAGAACAATCCTTGTATACATCGAGAAAGACGATCACTTTTCCAAAAACCAGCACTAGAAGCTTTCAAAAATTTTTCGAAGAGCCATGTTCGCTGATAGGGACCCAGTAAAAGGAGAGATGATGAACATACCGTGTTTAACATTTGGCTTTAGAGCATGTAGCTCCATTTCAAAGAACTTTCCTTGTATGCATCGAGAAAGGCGATCACTTTTCGAAAAACGAGCACTAGAAGCTTTCAAAATTTTTTCGAAGAACCATGTTCGCTGATAGGGACCCAGTAAAAAGGAGAGATGATGAACATACCGTGTTTAACATTTGGCTTTAGAGCATGTAGCTCCATTTCAAAGAACACTCCTTGTATGCATCGAGAAAGGCGATCACTTTTCGAAAAACGAGCACTAGAAGCTTTCAAAATTTTTTCGAAGAACCATGTTCGCTGATAGGGACCCAGTAAAAAGGAGAGATGATGAACATACCGTGTTTAACATTTGGCATTAGAGCATGTAGCTCCATTTCAAAGAACACTCCTTGTATGTATCGAGAAAGGCGATCAATTTTCGAAAAAAAACGAGCACTAGAAGCTTTCAAAATTTTTTCGAAGAGCCATGTTCGCTGATAGGGACCCAGTAAAAAGGAGAGATGATGAACATACCGTGCTTAACATTTGGCCTTAGAGCATGTAGCTTCATTTCAAAGAACAATCCTTGTATGCATCGAGAAAGACGATCACTTTTCGAAAAACGAGCACTAGAAGCTTTCTAAAATTTTTCGAAGAGTCATGTTCGCTGATAGGGACCCAGTAAAAGGAGAGATGATGAACATACCGTGTTTAACATTTGGCTTTAGAGCATGTAGCTCCATTTCAAAGAACAATCCTTGTATGCATCGAGAAAGACGATCACTTTTCGAAAAACGAGCACTAGAAGCTTTCTAAAATTTTTCGAAGAGCCATGTTCGCTGATAGGGACCCAGTAAAAGGAGAGATGATGAACATACCGTGTTTAACATTTGGCCTTAGAGCATGTAGCTTCATTTCAAAGAACAATCCTTGTATGCATCGAGAAAGACGATCACTTTTCGAAAAACCAGCACTAGAAGCTTTCAAAAATTTTTCGAAGAGCCATGTTCGCTGATAGGGACCCAGTAAAAGGAGAGATGATGAACATACCGTGTTTAACATTTGGCTTTAGAGCATGTAGCTCCATTTCAAAGAACTTTCCTTGTATGCATCGAGAAAGGCGATCACTTTTCGAAAAACGAGCACTAGAAGCTTTCAAAATTTTTTCGAAGAGCCATGTTCGCTGATAGGGACCCAGTAAAAGGAGAGATGATGAACATACCGTGTTTAACATTTGGCTTTAGAGCATGTAGCTCCATTTCAAAGAACAATCCTTGTATGCATCGAGAAAGACGATCACTTTTCGAAAAACGAGCACTAGAAGCTTTCTAAAATTTTTCGAAGAGCCATGTTCGCTGATAGGGACCCAGTAAAAGGAGAGATGATGAACATACCGTGTTTAACATTTGGCCTTAGAGCATGTAGCTTCATTTAAAAGAACAATCCTTGTATGCATCGAGAAAGACGATCAATTTTCGAAAAAAAACGAGCACTAGAAGCTTTCAAAAATTTTTCGAAGAGCCATGTTCGCTGATAGGGACCCAGTAAAAGGAGAGATGATGAACATACCGTGTTTAACATTTGGCTTTAGAGCATGTAGCTCCATTTCAAAGAACTTTCCTTGTATGCATCGAGAAAGGCGATCACTTTTCGAAAAACGAGCACTAGAAGCTTTCAAAATTTTTTCGAAGAGCCATGTTCGCTGATAGGGACCCAGTAAAAGGAGAGATGATGAACATACCGTGTTTAACATTTGGCTTTAGAGCATGTAGCTCCATTTCAAAGAACAATCCTTGTATGCATCGAGAAAGACGATCACTTTTCGAAAAACGAGCACTAGAAGCTTTCTAAAATTTTTCGAAGAGCCATGTTCGCTGATAGGGACCCAGTAAAAGGAGAGATGATGAACATACCGTGTTTAACATTTGGCTTTAGAGCATGTAGCTTCATTTAAAAGAACAATCCTTGTATGCATCGAGAAAGACGATCAATTTTCGAAAAAAAACGAGCACTAGAAGCTTTCAAAATTTTTTCGAAGAGCCATGTTCGCTGATAGGGACCCAGTAAAAAGGAGAGATGATGAACATACCGTGTTTAACATTTGGCCTTAGAGCATGTAGCTTCATTTCAAAGAACAATCCTTGTATGCATCGAGAAAGACGATCACTTTTCGAAAAACCAGAACTAGAAGCTTTCAAAAATTTTTCGAAGAGCCATGTTCGCTGATAGGGACCCAGTAAAAGGAGAGATGATGAACATACCGTGTTTAACATTTGGCTTTAGAGCATGTAGCTCCATTTCAAAGAACTTTCCTTGTATGCATCGAGAAAGGCGATCACTTTTCGAAAAACGAGCACTAGAAGCTTTCAAAATTTTTTCGAAGAGCCATGTTCGCTGATAGGGACCCAGTAAAAGGAGAGATGATGAACATACCGTGTTTAACATTTGGCCTTAGAGCATGTAGCTTCATTTCAAAGAACAATCCTTGTATGCATCGAGAAAGACGATCACTTTTCGAAAAACCAGAACTAGAAGCTTTCAAAAATTTTTCGAAGAGCCATGTTCGCTGATAGGGACCCAGTAAAAGGAGAGATGATGAACATACCGTGTTTAACATTTGGCTTTAGAGCATGTAGCTCCATTTCAAAGAACTTTCCTTGTATGCATCGAGAAAGGCGATCACTTTTCGAAAAACGAGCACTAGAAGCTTTCAAAATTTTTTCGAAGAGCCATGTTCGCTGATAGGGACCCAGTAAAAAGGAGAGATGATGAACATACCGTGTTTAACATTTGGCTTTAGAGCATGTAGCTCCATTTCAAAGAACAATCCTTGTATGCATCGAGAAAGACGATCACTTTTCGAAAAACGAGCACTAGAAGCTTTCTAAAATTTTTCGAAGAGCCATGTTCGCTGATAGGGACCCAGTAAAAGGAGAGATGATGAACATACCGTGTTTAACATTTGGCTTTAGAGCATGTAGCTTCATTTCAAAGAACAATCCTTGTATGCATCGAGAAAGACGATCACTTTTCGAAAAACGAGCACTAGAAGCTTTCTAAAATTTTTCGAAGAGCCATGTTCGCTGATAGGGACCCAGTAAAAGGAGAGATGATGAACATACCGTGTTTAACATTTGGCCTTAGAGCATGTAGCTTCATTTCAAAGAACAATCCTTGTATACATCGAGAAAGACGATCACTTTTCCAAAAACCAGCACTAGAAGCTTTCAAAAATTTTTCGAAGAGCCATGTTCGCTGATAGGGACCCAGTAAAAGGAGAGATGATGAACATACCGTGTTTAACATTTGGCTTTAGAGCATGTAGCTCCATTTCAAAGAACAATCCTTGTATGCATCGAGAAAGGCGATCACTTTTCGAAAAACGAGCACTAGAAGCTTTCAAAATTTTTTCGAAGAACCATGTTCGCTGATAGGGACCCAGTAAAAAGGAGAGATGATGAACATACCGTGTTTAACATTTGGCTTTAGAGCATGTAGCTCCATTTCAAAGAACACTCCTTGTATGCATCGAGAAAGGCGATCACTTTTCGAAAAACGAGCACTAGAAGCTTTCAAAATTTTTTCGAAGAACCATGTTCGCTGATAGGGACCCAGTAAAAAGGAGAGATGATGAACATACCGTGTTTAACATTTGGCATTAGAGCATGTAGCTCCATTTCAAAGAACACTCCTTGTATGTATCGAGAAAGGCGATCAATTTTCGAAAAAAAACGAGCACTAGAAGCTTTCAAAATTTTTTCGAAGAGCCATGTTCGCTGATAGGGACCCAGTAAAAAGGAGAGATGATGAACATACCGTGCTTAACATTTGGCCTTAGAGCATGTAGCTTCATTTCAAAGAACAATCCTTGTATGCATCGAGAAAGACGATCACTTTTCGAAAAACGAGCACTAGAAGCTTTCTAAAATTTTTCGAAGAGTCATGTTCGCTGATAGGGACCCAGTAAAAGGAGAGATGATGAACATACCGTGTTTAACATTTGGCTTTAGAGCATGTAGCTCCATTTCAAAGAACAATCCTTGTATGCATCGAGAAAGACGATCACTTTTCGAAAAACGAGCACTAGAAGCTTTCTAAAATTTTTCGAAGAGCCATGTTCGCTGATAGGGACCCAGTAAAAGGAGAGATGATGAACATACCGTGTTTAACATTTGGCCTTAGAGCATGTAGCTTCATTTCAAAGAACAATCCTTGTATGCATCGAGAAAGACGATCACTTTTCGAAAAACCAGCACTAGAAGCTTTCAAAAATTTTTCGAAGAGCCATGTTCGTTGATAGGGACCCAGTAAAAGGAGAGATGATGAACATACCGTGTTTAACATTTGGCTTTAGAGCATGTAGCTCCATTTCAAAGAACTTTCCTTGTATGCATCGAGAAAGGCGATCACTTTTCGAAAAACGAGCACTAGAAGCTTTCAAAATTTTTTCGAAGAGCCATGTTCGCTGATAGGGACCCAGTAAAAGGAGAGATGATGAACATACCGTGTTTAACATTTGGCTTTAGAGCATGTAGCTCCATTTCAAAGAACAATCCTTGTATGCATCGAGAAAGACGATCACTTTTCGAAAAACGAGCACTAGAAGCTTTCTAAAATTTTTCGAAGAGCCATGTTCGCTGATAGGGACCCAGTAAAAGGAGAGATGATGAACATACCGTGTTTAACATTTGGCTTTAGAGCATGTAGCTCCATTTCAAAGAACACTCCTTGTATGCATCGAGAAAGGCGATCACTTTTCGAAAAACGAGCACTAGAAGCTTTCAAAATTTTTTCGAAGAACCATGTTCGCTGATAGGGACCCAGTAAAAAGGAGAGATGATGAACATACCGTGTTTAACATTTGGCATTAGAGCATGTAGCTCCATTTCAAAGAACACTCCTTGTATGTATCGAGAAAGGCGATCAATTTTCGAAAAAAAACGAGCACTAGAAGCTTTCAAAATTTTTTCGAAGAGCCATGTTCGCTGATAGGGACCCAGTAAAAAGGAGAGATGATGAACATACCGTGCTTAACATTTGGCCTTAGAGCATGTAGCTTCATTTCAAAGAACAATCCTTGTATGCATCGAGAAAGACGATCACTTTTCGAAAAACGAGCACTAGAAGCTTTCTAAAATTTTTCGAAGAGTCATGTTCGCTGATAGGGACCCAGTAAAAGGAGAGATGATGAACATACCGTGTTTAACATTTGGCTTTAGAGCATGTAGCTCCATTTCAAAGAACAATCCTTGTATGCATCGAGAAAGACGATCACTTTTCGAAAAACGAGCACTAGAAGCTTTCTAAAATTTTTCGAAGAGCCATGTTCGCTGATAGGGACCCAGTAAAAGGAGAGATGATGAACATACCGTGTTTAACATTTGGCCTTAGAGCATGTAGCTTCATTTCAAAGAACAATCCTTGTATGCATCGAGAAAGACGATCACTTTTCGAAAAACCAGCACTAGAAGCTTTCAAAAATTTTTCGAAGAGCCATGTTCGCTGATAGGGACCCAGTAAAAGGAGAGATGATGAACATACCGTGTTTAACATTTGGCTTTAGAGCATGTAGCTCCATTTCAAAGAACTTTCCTTGTATGCATCGAGAAAGGCGATCACTTTTCGAAAAACGAGCACTAGAAGCTTTCAAAATTTTTTCGAAGAGCCATGTTCGCTGATAGGGACCCAGTAAAAGGAGAGATGATGAACATACCGTGTTTAACATTTGGCTTTAGAGCATGTAGCTCCATTTCAAAGAACAATCCTTGTATGCATCGAGAAAGACGATCACTTTTCGAAAAACGAGCACTAGAAGCTTTCTAAAATTTTTCGAAGAGCCATGTTCGTTGATAGGGACCCAGTAAAAGGAGAGATGATGAACATACCGTGTTTAACATTTGGCTTTAGAGCATGTAGCTTCATTTAAAAGAACAATCCTTGTATGCATCGAGAAAGACGATCACTTTTCGAAAAACGAGCACTAGAAGCTTTCTAAAATTTTTCGAAGAGCCATGTTCGCTGATAGGGACCCAGTAAAAGGAGAGATGATGAACATACCGTGTTTAACATTTGGCCTTAGAGCATGTAGCTTCATTTCAAAGAACAATCCTTGTATACATCGAGAAAGACGATCACTTTTCCAAAAACCAGCACTAGAAGCTTTCAAAAATTTTTCGAAGAGCCATGTTCGCTGATAGGGACCCAGTAAAAGGAGAGATGATGAACATACCGTGTTTAACATTTGGCTTTAGAGCATGTAGCTCCATTTCAAAGAACTTTCCTTGTATGCATCGAGAAAGGCGATCACTTTTCGAAAAACGAGCACTAGAAGCTTTCAAAATTTTTTCGAAGAACCATGTTCGCTGATAGGGACCCAGTAAAAAGGAGAGATGATGAACATACCGTGTTTAACATTTGGCTTTAGAGCATGTAGCTCCATTTCAAAGAACACTCCTTGTATGCATCGAGAAAGGCGATCACTTTTCGAAAAACGAGCACTAGAAGCTTTCAAAATTTTTTCGAAGAACCATGTTCGCTGATAGGGACCCAGTAAAAAGGAGAGATGATGAACATACCGTGTTTAACATTTGGCATTAGAGCATGTAGCTCCATTTCAAAGAACACTCCTTGTATGTATCGAGAAAGGCGATCAATTTTCGAAAAAAAACGAGCACTAGAAGCTTTCAAAATTTTTTCGAAGAGCCATGTTCGCTGATAGGGACCCAGTAAAAAGGAGAGATGATGAACATACCGTGCTTAACATTTGGCCTTAGAGCATGTAGCTTCATTTCAAAGAACAATCCTTGTATGCATCGAGAAAGACGATCACTTTTCGAAAAACGAGCACTAGAAGCTTTCTAAAATTTTTCGAAGAGTCATGTTCGCTGATAGGGACCCAGTAAAAGGAGAGATGATGAACATACCGTGTTTAACATTTGGCTTTAGAGCATGTAGCTCCATTTCAAAGAACAATCCTTGTATGCATCGAGAAAGACGATCACTTTTCGAAAAACGAGCACTAGAAGCTTTCTAAAATTTTTCGAAGAGCCATGTTCGCTGATAGGGACCCAGTAAAAGGAGAGATGATGAACATACCGTGTTTAACATTTGGCCTTAGAGCATGTAGCTTCATTTCAAAGAACAATCCTTGTATGCATCGAGAAAGACGATCACTTTTCGAAAAACCAGCACTAGAAGCTTTCAAAAATTTTTCGAAGAGCCATGTTCGCTGATAGGGACCCAGTAAAAGGAGAGATGATGAACATACCGTGTTTAACATTTGGCTTTAGAGCATGTAGCTCCATTTCAAAGAACTTTCCTTGTATGCATCGAGAAAGGCGATCACTTTTCGAAAAACGAGCACTAGAAGCTTTCAAAATTTTTTCGAAGAGCCATGTTCGCTGATAGGGACCCAGTAAAAGGAGAGATGATGAACATACCGTGTTTAACATTTGGCTTTAGAGCATGTAGCTCCATTTCAAAGAACAATCCTTGTATGCATCGAGAAAGACGATCACTTTTCGAAAAACGAGCACTAGAAGCTTTCTAAAATTTTTCGAAGAGCCATGTTCGCTGATAGGGACCCAGTAAAAGGAGAGATGATGAACATACCGTGTTTAACATTTGGCTTTAGAGCATGTAGCTCCATTTCAAAGAACACTCCTTGTATGCATCGAGAAAGGCGATCACTTTTCGAAAAACGAGCACTAGAAGCTTTCAAAATTTTTTCGAAGAACCATGTTCGCTGATAGGGACCCAGTAAAAAGGAGAGATGATGAACATACCGTGTTTAACATTTGGCATTAGAGCATGTAGCTCCATTTCAAAGAACACTCCTTGTATGTATCGAGAAAGGCGATCAATTTTCGAAAAAAAACGAGCACTAGAAGCTTTCAAAATTTTTTCGAAGAGCCATGTTCGCTGATAGGGACCCAGTAAAAAGGAGAGATGATGAACATACCGTGCTTAACATTTGGCCTTAGAGCATGTAGCTTCATTTCAAAGAACAATCCTTGTATGCATCGAGAAAGACGATCACTTTTCGAAAAACGAGCACTAGAAGCTTTCTAAAATTTTTCGAAGAGTCATGTTCGCTGATAGGGACCCAGTAAAAGGAGAGATGATGAACATACCGTGTTTAACATTTGGCTTTAGAGCATGTAGCTCCATTTCAAAGAACAATCCTTGTATGCATCGAGAAAGACGATCACTTTTCGAAAAACGAGCACTAGAAGCTTTCTAAAATTTTTCGAAGAGCCATGTTCGCTGATAGGGACCCAGTAAAAGGAGAGATGATGAACATACCGTGTTTAACATTTGGCCTTAGAGCATGTAGCTTCATTTCAAAGAACAATCCTTGTATGCATCGAGAAAGACGATCACTTTTCGAAAAACCAGCACTAGAAGCTTTCAAAAATTTTTCGAAGAGCCATGTTCGCTGATAGGGACCCAGTAAAAGGAGAGATGATGAACATACCGTGTTTAACATTTGGCTTTAGAGCATGTAGCTCCATTTCAAAGAACTTTCCTTGTATGCATCGAGAAAGGCGATCACTTTTCGAAAAACGAGCACTAGAAGCTTTCAAAATTTTTTCGAAGAGCCATGTTCGCTGATAGGGACCCAGTAAAAGGAGAGATGATGAACATACCGTGTTTAACATTTGGCTTTAGAGCATGTAGCTCCATTTCAAAGAACAATCCTTGTATGCATCGAGAAAGACGATCACTTTTCGAAAAACGAGCACTAGAAGCTTTCTAAAATTTTTCGAAGAGCCATGTTCGTTGATAGGGACCCAGTAAAAGGAGAGATGATGAACATACCGTGTTTAACATTTGGCTTTAGAGCATGTAGCTTCATTTAAAAGAACAATCCTTGTATGCATCGAGAAAGACGATCAATTTTCGAAAAAAAACGAGCACTAGAAGCTTTCAAAATTTTTTCGAAGAGCCATGTTCGCTGATAGGGACCCAGTAAAAAGGAGAGATGCTGAACATACCGTGTTTAACATTTGGCCTTAGAGCATGTAGCTTCATTTCAAAGAACAATCCTTGTATGCATCGAGAAAGACGATCACTTTTTGAAAAACCAGCACTAGAAGCTTTCAAAAATTTTTCGAAGAGCCATGTTCGCTGATAGGGACCCAGTAAAAGGAGAGATGATGAACATACCGTGTTTAACATTTGGCTTTAGAGCATGTAGCTCCATTTCAAAGAACTTTCCTTGTATGCATCGAGAAAGGCGATCACTTTTCGAAAAACGAGCACTAGAAGCTTTCAAAATTTTTTCGAAGAGCCATGTTCGCTGATAGGGACCCAGTAAAAGGAGAGATGATGAACATACCGTGTTTAACATTTGGCTTTAGAGCATGTAGCTCCATTTCAAAGAACAATCCTTGTATGCATCGAGAAAGACGATCACTTTTCGAAAAACGAGCACTAGAAGCTTTCTAAAATTTTTCGAAGAGCCATGTTCGCTGATAGGGACCCAGTAAAAGGAGAGATGATGAACATACCGTGTTTAACATTTGGCTTTAGAGCATGTAGCTTCATTTAAAAGAACAATCCTTGTATGCATCGAGAAAGACGATCAATTTTCGAAAAAAAACGAGCACTAGAAGCTTTCAAAATTTTTTCGAAGAGCCATGTTCGCTGATAGGGACCCAGTAAAAAGGAGAGATGATGAACATACCGTGTTTAACATTTGGCCTTAGAGCATGTAGCTTCATTTCAAAGAACAATCCTTGTATGCATCGAGAAAGACGATCACTTTTCGAAAAACGAGCACTAGAAGCTTTCTAAAATTTTTCGAAGAGCCATGTTCGCTGATAGGGACCCAGTAAAAGGAGAGATGATGAACATACCGTGTTTAACATTTGGCCTTAGAGCATGTAGCTTCATTTCAAAGAACAATCCTTGTATGCATCGAGAAAGACGATCACTTTTCGAAAAACCAGAACTAGAAGCTTTCAAAAATTTTTCGAAGAGCCATGTTCGCTGATAGGGACCCAGTAAAAGGAGAGATGATGAACATACCGTGTTTAACATTTGGCTTTAGAGCATGTAGCTCCATTTCAAAGAACTTTCCTTGTATGCATCGAGAAAGGCGATCACTTTTCGAAAAACGAGCACTAGAAGCTTTCAAAATTTTTTCGAAGAGCCATGTTCGCTGATAGGGACCCAGTAAAAAGGAGAGATGATGAACATACCGTGTTTAACATTTGGCTTTAGAGCATGTAGCTCCATTTCAAAGAACAATCCTTGTATGCATCGAGAAAGACGATCACTTTTCGAAAAACGAGCACTAGAAGCTTTCTAAAATTTTTCGAAGAGCCATGTTCGCTGATAGGGACCCAGTAAAAGGAGAGATGATGAACATACCGTGTTTAACATTTGGCTTTAGAGCATGTAGCTTCATTTCAAAGAACAATCCTTGTATGCATCGAGAAAGACGATCACTTTTCGAAAAACGAGCACTAGAAGCTTTCTAAAATTTTTCGAAGAGCCATGTTCGCTGATAGGGACCCAGTAAAAGGAGAGATGATGAACATACCGTGTTTAACATTTGGCCTTAGAGCATGTAGCTTCATTTCAAAGAACAATCCTTGTATACATCGAGAAAGACGATCACTTTTCCAAAAACCAGCACTAGAAGCTTTCAAAAATTTTTCGAAGAGCCATGTTCGCTGATAGGGACCCAGTAAAAGGAGAGATGATGAACATACCGTGTTTAACATTTGGCTTTAGAGCATGTAGCTCCATTTCAAAGAACTTTCCTTGTATGCATCGAGAAAGGCGATCACTTTTCGAAAAACGAGCACTAGAAGCTTTCAAAATTTTTTCGAAGAGCCATGTTCGCTGATAGGGACCCAGTAAAAAGGAGAGATGATGAACATACCGTGTTTAACATTTGGCTTTAGAGCATGTAGCTCCATTTCAAAGAACAATCCTTGTATGCATCGAGAAAGACGATCACTTTTCGAAAAACGAGCACTAGAAGCTTTCAAAATTTTTTCGAAGAGCCATGTTCGCTGATAGGGACCCAGTAAAAAGGAGAGATGATGAACATGCCGTGTTTAACATTTGGCTTTAGAGCATGTAGCTCCATTTCAAAGAACTTTCCTTGTATGCATCGAGAAAGGCGATCACTAGAAGCTTTCAAAATTTTTTCGAAGAACCATGTTCGCTGATAGGGACCCAGTAAAAAGGAGAGATGATGAACATGCCGTGTTTAACATTTGGCTTTAGAGCATGTAGCTCCATTTCAAAGAACAATCCTTGTATGCATCGAGAAAGACGATCACTTTTCGAAAAACGAGCACTAGAAGCTTTCAAAATTTTTTCGAAGAGCCATGTTCGCTGATAGGGACCCAGTAAAAAGGAGAGATGATGAACATGCCGTGTTTAACATTTGGCTTTAGAGCATGTAGCTCCATTTCAAAGAACTTTCCTTGTATGCATCGAGAAAGGCGATCACTAGAAGCTTTCAAAATTTTTTCGAAGAACCATGTTCGCTGATAGGGACCCAGTAAAAAGGAGAGATGATGAACATACCGTGTTTAACATTTGGCTTTAGAGCATGTAGCTCCATTGCAAAGAACAATCTTTGTATGCATCGAGAAAGACGATCACTTTTCGAAAAACGAGCAATAGAAGCTTTCAAAATTTTTTCGAAGAGCCATGTTCGCTGATAGGGACCCAGTAAAAGGAGAGATGATGAACATACCGTGTTTAACATTTCTCTTTAGAGCATGTAGCTCCATTTCAAAGAACACTCCTTGTATGCATCGAGAAAGGCGATCAATTTTCGAAAAAAAACGAGCACTAGAAGCTTTCAAAATTTTTTCGAAGAGCCATGTTCGCTGATAGGGACCCAGTAAAAAGGAGAGATGATGAACATACCGTGCTTAACATTTGGCCTTAGAGCATGTAGCTTCATTTCAAAGAACAATCCTTGTATGCATCGAGAAAGACGATCACTTTTCGAAAAACGAGCACTAGAAGCTTTCTAAAATTTTTCGAAGAGTCATGTTCGCTGATAGGGACCCAGTAAAAAGGAGAGATGATGAACATGCCGTGTTTAACATTTGGCTTTAGAGCATGTAGCTCCATTTCAAAGAACTTTCCTTGTATGCATCGAGAAAGGCGATCACTAGAAGCTTTCAAAATTTTTTCGAAGAACCATGTTCGCTGATAGGGACCCAGTAAAAAGGAGAGATGATGAACATACCGTGTTTAACATTTGGCTTTAGAGCATGTAGCTCCATTGCAAAGAACAATCTTTGTATGCATCGAGAAAGACGATCACTTTTCGAAAAACGAGCAATAGAAGCTTTCAAAATTTTTTCGAAGAGCCATGTTCGCTGATAGGGACCCAGTAAAAGGAGAGATGATGAACATACCGTGTTTAACATTTGGCTTTAGAGCATGTAGCTCCATTTCAAAGAACACTCCTTGTATGCATCGAGAAAGGCGATCAATTTTCGAAAAAAAACGAGCACTAGAAGCTTTCAAAATTTTTTCGAAGAGCCATGTTCGCTGATAGGGACCCAGTAAAAAGGAGAGATGATGAACATACCGTGCTTAACATTTGGCCTTAGAGCATGTAGCTTCATTTCAAAGAACAATCCTTGTATGCATCGAGAAAGACGATCACTTTTCGAAAAACGAGCACTAGAAGCTTTCTAAAATTTTTCGAAGAGTCATGTTCGCTGATAGGGACCCAGTAAAAGGAGAGATGATGAACATACCGTGTTTAACATTTGGCTTTAGAGCATGTAGCTCCATTTCAAAGAACAATCCTTGTATGCTTCGAGAAAGACGATCACTTTTCGAAAAACGAGCACTAGAAGCTTTCTAAAATTTTTCGAAGAGCCATGTTCGCTGATAGGGACCCAGTAAAAGGAGAGATGATGAACATACCGTGTTTAACATTTGGCCTTAGAGCATGTAGCTTCATTTCAAAGAACAATCCTTGTATGCATCGAGAAAGACGATCACTTTTCGAAAAACGAGCACTAGAAGCTTTCTAAAATTTTTCGAAGAGCCATGTTCGCTGATAGGGACCCAGTAAAAGGAGAGATGATGAACATACCGTGTTTAACATTTGGCCTTAGAGCATGTAGCTTCATTTCAAAGAACAATCCTTGTATGCATCGAGAAAGACGATCACTTTTCGAAAAACCAGAACTAGAAGCTTTCAAAAATTTTTCGAAGAGCCATGTTCGCTGATAGGGACCCAGTAAAAGGAGAGATGATGAACATACCGTGTTTAACATTTGGCTTTAGAGCATGTAGCTCCATTTCAAAGAACTTTCCTTGTATGCATCGAGAAAGGCGATCACTTTTCGAAAAACGAGCACTAGAAGCTTTCAAAATTTTTTCGAAGAGCCATGTTCGCTGATAGGGACCCAGTAAAAAGGAGAGATGATGAACATACCGTGTTGAACATTTGGCTTTAGAGCATGTAGCTCCATTTCAAAGAACAATCCTTGTATGCATCGAGAAAGACGATCACTTTTCGAAAAACGAGCACTAGAAGCTTTCTAAAATTTTTCGAAGAGCCATGTTCGCTGATAGGGACCCAGTAAAAGGAGAGATGATGAACATACCATGTTTAACATTTGGCTTTAGAGCATGTAGCTTCATTTCAAAGAACAATCCTTGTATGCATCGAGAAAGACGATCACTTTTCGAAAAACGAGCACTAGAAGCTTTCTAAAATTTTTCGAAGAGCCATGTTCGCTGATAGGGACCCAGTAAAAGGAGAGATGATGAACATACCGTGTTTAACATTTGGCCTTAGAGCATGTAGCTTCATTTCAAAGAACAATCCTTGTATACATCGAGAAAGACGATCACTTTTCCAAAAACCAGCACTAGAAGCTTTCAAAAATTTTTCGAAGAGCCATGTTCGCTGATAGGGACCCAGTAAAAGGAGAGATGATGAACATACCGTGTTTAACATTTGGCTTTAGAGCATGTAGCTGCATTTCAAAGAACTTTCCTTGTATGCATCGAGAAAGGCGATCACTTTTCGAAAAACGAGCACTAGAAGCTTTCAAAATTTTTTCGAAGAGCCATGTTCGCTGATAGGGACCCAGTAAAAAGGAGAGATGATGAACATGCCGTGTTTAACATTTGGCTTTAGAGCATGTAGCTCCATTTCAAAGAACTTTCCTTGTATGCATCGAGAAAGGCGATCACTAGAAGCTTTCAAAATTTTTTCGAAGAACCATGTTCGCTGATAGGGACCCAGTAAAAAGGAGAGATGATGAACATACCGTGTTTAACATTTGGCTTTAGAGCATGTAGCTCCATTGCAAAGAACAATCTTTGTATGCATCGAGAAAGACGATCACTTTTCGAAAAACGAGCAATAGAAGCTTTCAAAATTTTTTCGAAGAGCCATGTTCGCTGATAGGGACCCAGTAAAAGGAGAGATGATGAACATACCGTGTTTAACATTTGGCTTTAGAGCATGTAGCTCCATTTCAAAGAACACTCCTTGTATGCATCGAGAAAGGCGATCAATTTTCGAAAAAAAACGAGCACTAGAAGCTTTCAAAATTTTTTCGAAGAGCCATGTTCGCTGATAGGGACCCAGTAAAAGGAGAGATGATGAACATACCGTGTTGAACATTTGGCTTTAGAGCATGTAGCTCCATTTCAAAGAACAATCCTTGTATGCATCGAGAAAGACGATCACTTTTCGAAAAACGAGCACTAGAAGCTTTCTAAAATTTTTCGAAGAGCCATGTTCGCTGATAGGGACCCAGTAAAAGGAGAGATGATGAACATACCATGTTTAACATTTGGCTTTAGAGCATGTAGCTTCATTTCAAAGAACAATCCTTGTATGCATCGAGAAAGACGATCACTTTTCGAAAAACGAGCACTAGAAGCTTTCTAAAATTTTTCGAAGAGCCATGTTCGCTGATAGGGACCCAGTAAAAGGAGAGATGATGAACATACCGTGTTTAACATTTGGCCTTAGAGCATGTAGCTTCATTTCAAAGAACAATCCTTGTATACATCGAGAAAGACGATCACTTTTCCAAAAACCAGCACTAGAAGCTTTCAAAAATTTTTCGAAGAGCCATGTTCGCTGATAGGGACCCAGTAAAAGGAGAGATGATGAACATACCGTGTTTAACATTTGGCTTTAGAGCATGTAGCTCCATTTCAAAGAACTTTCCTTGTATGCATCGAGAAAGGCGATCACTTTTCGAAAAACGAGCACTAGAAGCTTTCAAAATTTTTTCGAAGAGCCATGTTCGCTGATAGGGACCCAGTAAAAAGGAGAGATGATGAACATACCGTGTTTAACATTTGGCTTTAGAGCATGTAGCTCCATTTCAAAGAACAATCCTTGTATGCATCGAGAAAGACGATCACTTTTCGAAAAACGAGCACTAGAAGCTTTCAAAATTTTTTCGAAGAGCCATGTTCGCTGATAGGGACCCAGTAAAAAGGAGAGATGATGAACATGCCGTGTTTAACATTTGGCTTTAGAGCATGTAGCTCCATTTCAAAGAACTTTCCTTGTATGCATCGAGAAAGGCGATCACTAGAAGCTTTCAAAATTTTTTCGAAGAACCATGTTCGCTGATAGGGACCCAGTAAAAAGGAGAGATGATGAACATACCGTGTTTAACATTTGGCTTTAGAGCATGTAGCTCCATTGCAAAGAACAATCTTTGTATGCATCGAGAAAGACGATCACTTTTCGAAAAACGAGCAATAGAAGCTTTCAAAATTTTTTCGAAGAGCCATGTTCGCTGATAGGGACCCAGTAAAAGGAGAGATGATGAACATACCGTGTTTAACATTTGGCTTTAGAGCATGTAGCTCCATTTCAAAGAACACTCCTTGTATGCATCGAGAAAGGCGATCAATTTTCGAAAAAAAACGAGCACTAGAAGCTTTCAAAATTTTTTCGAAGAGCCATGTTCGCTGATAGGGACCCAGTAAAAGGAGAGATGATGAACATACCGTGTTTAACATTTGGCTTTAGAGCATGTAGCTCCATTTCAAAGAACACTCCTTGTATGCATCGAGAAAGGCGATCAATTTTCGAAAAAAAACGAGCACTAGAAGCTTTCAAAATTTTTTCGAAGAGCCATGTTCGCTGATAGGGACCCAGTAAAAAGGAGAGATGATGAACATACCGTGTTTAACATTTGGCCTTAGAGCATGTAGCTTCATTTCAAAGAACAATCCTTGTATGCATCGAGAAAGACGATCACTTTTCGAAAAACGAGCGCTAGAAGCTTTCTAAAATTTTTCGAAGAGCCATGTTCGCTGATAGGGACCCAGTAAAAGGAGAGATGATGAACATACCGTGTTTAACATTTGGCTTTAGAGCATGTAGCTCCATTTCAAAGAACACTCCTTGTATGCATCGAGAAAGGCGATCAATTTTCGAAAAAAACGAGCACTAGAAGCTTTCAAAATTTTTTCGAAGAGCCATGTTCGCTGATAGGGACCCAGTAAAAAGGAGAGATGATGAACATACCGTGTTTAACATTTGGCTTTAGAGCATGTAGCTCCATTTCAAAGAACACTCCTTGTATGCATCGAGAAAGGCGATCACTTTTCGAAAAAAAACGAGCAAAAGAAGTTTTCAAAATTTTTTCGAAGAACCATGTTCGCTGATAGGGACCCAGTAAAAAGGAGAGATGATGAACATACCGTGTTTAACATTTGGCCTTAGAGCATGTAGCTCCATTGCAAAGAACAATCTTTGTATGCATCGAGAAAGGCGATCACTTTTCGAAAAAAACGAGCACTAGAAGCTTTCAGAATTTTTTCGAAGAACCATGTTCGCTGATAGGGACCCAGTAAAAAGGAGAGATGATGAACATACCGTGTTTAACATTTGGCCTTAGAGCATGTAGCTCCATTGCAAAGAACAATCTTTGTATGCATCGAGAAAGGCGATCACTTTTCGAAAAAAAACGAGCACTAGAAGCTTTCAGAATTTTTTCGAAGAACCATGTTCGCTGATAGGGACCCAGTAAAAAGGAGAGATGATAAACATACCGTGTTTAACATTTGGCCTTAGAGCATGTAGCTTCATATAGCTATGTTCATCATCTCTCCTTTTTACTGGGAGTCAGTGAAAATGGCTCTTCGAAAAATTTTTGAAAGCTTCTAGTGCTCGTTTTTCGAAAAGTGATCGTCTTTCTCGATGCATACACGGAGTGTTCTTTGAAATGGAGCTACATGCTCAAAGGCCAAATGTTAAACACGGTATGTTCATCATCTCTCCTTTTTACTGGGTCCCTATCAGCGAACATGGCTCTTCGAAAAATTTTTGAAAGCTTCTAGTGCTCGTTTTTCGAAAAGTTATCGTCTTTCTCGATGCATACACGGAGTCTTCTTTGAAATGGAGCTACATGCTCAAAGGCCAAATGTTAAACACGGTATGTTCATCATCTCTCCTTTTTACTGGGTCCCTATCAGCGAACATGGCTCTTCGAAAAATTTTTGAAAGCTTCTAGTGCTCGTTTTTCGAAAAGTTATCGTCTTTCTCGATGCATACACGGAGTCTTCTTTGAAATGGAGCTACATGCTCAAAGGCCAAATGTTAAACACGGTATGTTCATCATCTCTCCTTTTTACTGGGTCCCTATCAGCGAACATGGCTCTTCGAAAAATTTTTGAAAGCTTCTAGTGCTCGTTTTTCGAAAAGTTATCGTCTTTCTCGATGCATACACGGAGTCTTCTTTGAAATGGAGCTACATGCTCTAAGGCCAAATGTTAAACACGGTATGTTCATCATCTCTCCTTTTTACTGGGTCCCTATCAGCGAACATGGTTCTTCGAAAAATTTTTGAAAGCTTCTAGTGCTCGTTTTTTTTCGAAAAGTGATCGCCTTTCTCGATGCATACAAGGAGTGTTCTTCGAAATGGAGCTACATGCTCAAAGGCCAAATGTTAAACACGGTATGTTCATCATCTCTCCTTTTTACTGGGTCCCTATCAGCGAACATGGCTCTTCGAAAAAATTTTGAAAGCTTCTAGTGCTCGTTTTTCGAAAAGTGATCGTCTTTTTCGATGCATACACGGAGTGTTCTTTGAAATGGAGCTACATGCTCTAAGGCCAAATGTTAAACACGGTATGTTCATCATCTCTCCTTTTTACTGGGTCCCTATCAGTGAAAATGGCTCCTCGAAAAATTTTTGATGGTCCCGATTTGAATGTCGAAAAGTGATAGTACCAAGTTTGGCCTTCTGAATCTCGAAGATGACGATAGCTAAAAAAATTCTGACGACGCAGTTTGAAAGAGCATCATTTGAAATACTTATACCTGAATTTGTTGCAGATAGGACACATTTGTTTCCTACCGCCGCGGCGTGGTCTATTATCTCGCGATTCGCCTCATATAATACTGGTGACACTCCGAATCGCCAAGGCAGTTCATCGGGCCGTGGTTAATTCAGCGCAATCGAAACGAGCATCAAACACAGTTAAATCGGGCGGTTAGGGAGATATGCGTTTTAACGGGTCAATTAGTTTTCACGATTGAGGCTGTGATCAGTATCTATTCATTCCTGGTCCAAAAATTTGAAAAAAATCCTTATTCGTTCATCTCTCTACGGCTTTGTTTTAACATATCAATATGAAATAAATTCGTTCATATCATTGGCGAGATAGTTTGGGGATAAGTTATTAATCCAGCAGTCCGTTGTGTCGTTCTGCCAATCAGTCAGATTTCGGTATTCCACCTGGTCAAAGTTGTTTTTGTTTACCAGTCTGTTCTCTCTCTGAGAGATCGTTTTTATCGGTTGTTTTTGCTTGTTTAGCTTCGGCTTTTATAAAGTTTGTTTCGATTAATTCAATTGCTTGCATTCTCGAATTTCCGAAGTGGTTTGGTGCCACAGAGTTATCTTGAATCATCTATTTCTTTCTTGTCCGTTGGCGTTAAATCGGGCTCTAAGTGTGGTCCGTCAAGTCACATCTGGGTGTGTGTGACTTGCATTGTGCGATCTTTCTGTCATCTGAGTGTGTGGCAGAAAGTGAGCTTGTGAACTGAGATTTGCTCCTGTGCGCGGGAGCCTATCTTCAATTTTTGAATTGCAGTTCAAGCTCGAACAAAGCAGGAGGCCACTCCAGCTTCGCCCAGAAGATTGCCAGGGAACCGTTGAAGAGGAGGACCATTGATTGCAAGCGGTGAGACTCCAGTTGACGAAAATTGTCAGGTTGCCTTAGTGTAACGTGGCATAAGTAGTTAATGAAACGGGTGACTGAGCAGTTTATTGGAAGAAGTTGCCGGGTGTGCCCATCTTGTACATTTGATCTGAAGGAAGGATAGCGGTGTGTCAGAATTCAAAGGTAGTGTTTTCATTGCTATAGAGTGATTATTGTTTTTTTCTTGAACCAGACTATGCCAAGTTCCTGACGCAGCCTAAAGCATACAGTCCTGCCGGAAGAACTCTATCCGGAATGGAAAAGTCTTCGGTGACTTTTCCTTCTATAAAAACGCTTTCCTTGATAATTACAATTCATAGAGTATCCTATTGGATACGCCCATAATACTGTTAATTGATGGTCATACCAGGTTTTTCTGTGTACCGGCTTTAGACCATAAAGTTCAATCATAGTCCCATGTTGGCTCTATGTTCACAATGGTAAGTTTTCAATAAACTTGTCGTTGTTTAGCAGATCGTCGATTATTTGCGCCATTTCCAAACGATTCTATAACTAAATAAAAAATCTAAAGCTCAAAGGCTTACTGTCTCACTAGAAGTGGTAAGTAACTTCGCTCCTCCAGTCACCATTCATCAAAAGACCGCCAGAATCGATAATGGAGAGAGATAGAGAGGAATCCCATTCACAATAATTAGATGACTGGTCAAATAGTTTAGTCAAATAGATTTGTCTTAGAAAAATTATCTTAGAAACGCATATCTTAGAAAATCATCTAATTACTGCTGATAAAACGCAAATTATTTCAAGACTAAGCGAAGCATGAAAGTGCAAGGAAGAATTTAATTTTTTTTCAAAAAATTCACCCGAAATTAAACCGATATACAATCAAAAATATACCTGACAGGCCGGCAATTGCATTTAAATGCCAAAATGATATTTAATATTTTTAGACGAACATAAAAGATAATACAAGTACAGGGAACACTTTGAATTTTTGAGTTGGTAAGCGCTTTTTGAGTTTTTTGAGTTGGTAAACCCCTGGCATAAATACATTGAGCACATGAGTGCCGGGTCAGAAAAAAAGTTTCTGGCTAATCCACATTAGGCATTGCCTCGTAAGAAACGGCTGTCATCATTTTGCGTTATCAATCGGTGATCAAATCGGTGTGAGGGCAAGCACAAGCGAAATATTTCTTGCAAAACCATTCATACTACCCCATGTTCACTGTCAGGCAAATCGAAAACTGTGTCGCTTACAAAATACAACAAAGTAGAAATGAATTCAGCCGGAAAGGAGGATGTCGATTCAAGAAAGACCGCAGGCTCGGAGCCATAAAATATCTGATACATCTACATGGTGCGGAGAAAGTATGGCAAGAAATATTTAACCATGTATTTTCTTAAAAAAACCATCGCACACTTTTGAAACGGTACACATAATTTATCAGAGATATTAGGAACATAACAACGAGAGGTTATTCGATTTGACCTCTGTTAGCCTTGACGACAGCCTTGAGACGAGAAGGAACTGACTCGACGACGGCTCGAAGGTACTTCTTATCGATCTTGTCTCATGCCTTCTAAAGTGAGTTCTTGTGACAAGGGAAGAAGAGTCTTCTCCAGGATCTGTTTGATGTAGTAGTGCCTATCGACCTTCACACCGGGCTGGACGAAAATAAGGGGAGTCTTGCCGGTGGCACACACTCCTGCCCAAACCATCACTGACTGCGGGTGGGAAACTCGAGAGACGGTTTTGCCTTAGCATTGGCTTGCAGGGCAGACTGAGCAGTCACTCTCGTTTTCTGACTGTTGAAAGCCTGCTCCACCGAGAACATCTTCTCATCCGAGTAGACAGTCGTGAGATGTTCGGCCCACGCCAGAAGCTTCTTACATCTCTTCAGTCTCTTTTCCTTGTGAATGGCAGTCAGACCATGGCCCTTACGCATCTTGTAAGGGTAGGGCATGAGTCCAGAATGGACGATCTTGCTCACTGAATGCTCGTCAATACCGAGATCACGGGCCATCTTCCTTATAGATCGCTCGGGATTGCGTGCGACTCGCTTCTGCGCGATTTTCGTGTTCTTCTGAGTGACAGCGGAGTTAGGTCTGCCCACTCTAGGACAGTCCTTAGTCGTGCCAAGCTCCTTGAAACGGCGGATGGTCTTGAACACGGTTGGACGGGAAACACGTAGTTTCTTCGAGATTTCAGCTGGTCTCTCTCCAGTGGTCCAAAGGTCAATAATTGATTACCGGAACTGGTGGGGTCGAACCATGACTAGGGGAAACAATTTAAAGTGTGCCTTGAAAACACCGAATTATTAGCTAGAACTTGTTATAACATGTATTAACAGGTTTCCAGGAATGATGAAATATTTGAGTTCAAACTTTGTTTCCATACTTTCTCCGCACCCTGTATTAATTTATTTTCAAAAGGAGCATTTTTCATTTCTCTCCTCTCCCTCTCTCCCCTCTCGCCCTCTCTACGATGACGGAGCCTACGAAGGCCTACGAAGGGAAACAAGAGTGAAGACGCGGCCAACAAGGTCATCTCGCTCCTCGAATCGCTGCATGTCAAGCTTGATGGAATGCCCAAATGTGAGTGTAATGCTCTGAGAGAGGAAGTCAGTGACCTGAAGGGGATGCTTGCGAAAGCCCTCAACCAGCAAGCTCCTCCTCCTCCCTCCTCCTCCCCCTCCTCCGCCTACACGGCTGTGAAGCAAGCTCTCAATGATGCTGCTACGTACGCTGACAAGGCCTCTCGTGCCGTATGGGTCGGACGCAAGGAGGGCGCCTCTCCTACAGAAACTGCAGAAGCGGATCAGAAAGCTGTGGAGGAGCTCGTCTCCGAGCTCAATATCCCTGAACTGACGCAGGCGCTGGCGAGTGGAGATATCAAACATCACCGACATCCCCAAGTCAAAGGAGACAGAAAGAACCGAATTATGAAGTTCTCAATGCCTTCCCAGAAGGTGCGTGACGCTTTCCTCTCAGCTGTCCGTTCCGCACGCCCTAATGCCGTAACCAAGATCTCTGGAAATTACATTAGACGAGACTTGTGCCCCTATGAGCTCGAGTTAGAGAAAAAGGCGAGAATTGAGGCGTACAAACTGAACAACTGTGAAAAGGACGGACTTTACTATGGAATTCGTGATGAAAAATTGTACAAATTTGGTGGCAACCCTCGCCCCTTGCCTGACGGATACAAGAACAGACCGCCTCGTGGATACGTACCCTCCCAGAATGAAAAGACGAACGAAGCCATCCGAAGCCAAAAGACGACGAACGTCATCCTAGTCTTTGTCTCCGTCGCGAGCGGTCGTCTCCCCCCTCGCTCCCGGATTAGGGAAATTGCCTTCCCTCTCCTCTCGCCTCGACTTCCTCCCCTTTCTCGCCGTCGCTGATCTACCTGGTCTTCGCTAGTCGGCACGTGGGAAGCCGACGGAGGTGGTCTAATCCCACTCGACCAAGTGGGACACTTTTCAACGCTTTCTCCCCTGCGCGATGTCGGGAACCAGGACCCCTCTCAAGGCCCCTCTCCCTGCTGCCGCCAAACCCAATTCGGTGCGAGTCGCCTCCCAGGAAAGCGTGGACGCGCTTTCTTGCAAAGTAGACGCTGTCATGGCCATGCTCTCTGATGTACGCGCCCTTCTCCAGACCCTCTCTCTCGCCAATCCTCCCCCTGCCCCCACCTCACTCGCCCCCACTCTCGACGTGGCACGCGTTGTGTACGAGTCGTGCTCTCGTGTAATCTCTGACAGGGCGGAGTACGAGGATAAAGAAACAAGGGCAGTCGTCATTGGACACAAGGAGAACCTGAAGGAGGGAGCAGCTGCCGACGAGAAGCTCATCGCTGACCTCGTCCAGTACTCGGGCAGTGATGCGGTGAAGAAGGCGTGGGATGAGAAGAAGATTTCTCATCACCGCCATCCTCCTGATCGTCCTCCCGGTACTCGCCCTCTCAAGATAAGCTGCCCGGACAAGACTACTCGTGATGCCCTCCTCTCTGGAATTCGTGGAAAGCCAGGCCGTCCCTCTCCCTTCAAGGACTCTCTTGCCTTCATCAGGAAGGACCTGACTCCCACTCAGCTGCCCTTGGAGAAGGAAGCGCGCGCTGAGGCCATGCGACGCAATCTTGAAGCTCGCATGATTGTGTGCGGAGTGCGCGACTTCACTCTGATCAATTACCGTACCCCTCGCCCGCTCCCTCCCCGTTACGGACTCTCTCGCACTACTAAGACCTCTTCTGCCGATCTCCCTCATCCAGGACACTCCGGAACTCCCTCTTCTGCTCCCTCTGCTGCCTCCATTCCCTCGACTCCCGATCCGGCTGCAATCGCGCCTTTCCGCACTGACCACGTGACAACGAGGAGAGGATAGGACAGTGGCAGCAAGGGTACCATACTTCCACTCTTGTCTCCCCTCCCCTCACTCTCTAGTCATTCCCTCGTTAGGTCAACACACAATCGATCGATATTAAGTACACGTCACTCTAGAAACTCTCCTGTCTCCGTATTCTATGCTAATGCTCGTTCCATTCGATGTAAATCCCCTCAGCTTTCATTCTTGATCGCTTCTCATGAGTACCGCATCATTTGCATATCTGAGACTTGGTTAGATAATAGTGATAGCGACTCTCTCCTTGTTGGCGGTTTTCCTGATTTTTTGCCTTTTCGATGCGATCGCGTTACTTCTGCTGATTACGGTAGGGGTGGTGGCGTCGCGTGTCTAGTTCATAATTCTTTGAATCCCATACTTATTTCTACCTTTTCTTCACCACTTGTCGAGTCGTGTGTAGTTGATATTCATTTAGATTACTCCCCGTCCCTCCCTTATAGGAAAATTAGATTTTTTACTATTTATAGATCTCCTTCCGCCCCTAATTACTCTCTTATTCAACTTCTTTTGAATTTAGAAACTCATATTTTGGTTGATTTTCCTTGTATTTTAATTGGTGATTTCAATTTTCCTAATGTTGATTGGCCCTCTCTTTCTTCTCCAAACCAAAATGACCTACTAGATTTCGTGTCAGACCATCACTTTAATCAGTTTGTCTCTTTCCCTAGTAGGCTCAATAGCTATTTAGATCTATTATTTTGTAATGAGAATATTATATGTAATGTGTCTCCTGCCACTGCACTTAGTGACCATCTCAGTGTGACATTTGACCTTCGCATTCCCCGTCCTCCTCAGAATGTTTGTGCTCCATCCCGTAACTATAGATTAGCTGATTGGATCTCGATTAATGACTGTTTACACTTTCATGACTGGACCCACGCTTTGAGCAATCGTGATACCCACCAATCTTATACATATTTTGTTGCCTTTCTAAATAACGTTTTAGACACATTTGTTCCTCTCTCTAAACCTTCCCCTTTCTCTAGATATCCACGAACTTTAAAAATTATTTACGGGAAATGTAAGACATTAACTAGAGTTGCTCCAAACAGTCGTGCATGTGCTATTATGACCCAGCGTTTTAATTCTGCCCTAAATAGATTTCATTGCTCCCTTGAAAATCGTATTGTTATGTCCTCCAATCCTAAGCTTTTCTATAATTATTGCAAGGAGAAATTGAGTACTCCCAAGACCACTCCTTCTGGAATCGTTGATTCTGATGGTTCCGTACTGACATCTAATGACCAGAAGTGTGTAGCTTTTGAAAAATTCTTTTCTTCTGTCTTTAGCCCTCCCCAATCGTCCCCACTCCCTCTCCCTTCCCCTTCTTTCATTTTCGATCTCCCTTCAATTTCTTACGTGGATGTTATCTGTGCACTTGGTAAGCTTGCCCCCAAAATGAATGTTACTCCCCCTCTTGCTGAGACTTATGCACATTATCTCCGCATCTCTAAGCATGGCTCTCCTTTTGACACAATTTACATAGATTTCAGAAAAGCTTTTGATTCTATTGATCATAGATTATTGTTACATAAATTGTCCGAGTTAGGCATCTCTAATCACATTGTATCATGGTTCCATTCATATCTCTCTGGTCGTACGCAATCCGTATTTATTGACACTTCATTTTCCCCACCATCCCCGGTCATATCTGGCGTGCCACAGGGATCTTGTCTCGGGCCTCTCCTCTTCATCTTATTTATCAATGATATCTGTGTAAAATTCCCGGCCTCCATTTATTATTCTGTGTATGCAGACGACCTCAAGTTGTTCGCTGAAGCCCCTCTGTTCTCAGATGACTTGCAATCCGCTCTAGATATTGTTTCTAACTGGTCCTCGCAGTGGAATCTTGGCGTTTCTGAAACTAAATGTCACATTGTTCACTATGGCCGACATAATCCCCGTAAACTATTCACCATTAACGGTGTTATCTTAAACGAGCCTAGCAATGACCCAAGTAAATGTATCATTAAAGATCTAGGAGTGCATTTCTCCCCTTCTCTTTCTTTCTCATCCCATATTAGTAAAATTATTTCTAAAGCCCGTACCAAATCTAATCTAATTTTTAAATCCTTTCGTAGCAATTCTATTGAGTTATATCTCAAATCGTATAATACTTTCATCCTCCCAAATCTCGAATATTGCTCCATTATCTGGAATCCTATACATAGTGTAGCATTGACTAAAGAGCTTGAAAGAGTTCAGCGTGACTATACCCGCAGAATGTATGTACGCTGTTCCCTCCCTCCTATATCATATAAGCATCGGCTCCATGAGCTTAATCTAATGACTTTAGAACGCCGTAGGTTCATAATTGATATATTATTCCTCCATTCGATTATCCACAGCCGTTATTCTCTTGATATTTCTTCTCTACTTACACGCGCGCCACTCACTCGCCCCCTCAGAAATGCACACCCACTTCGTATATCTTTACCTTTCATACCAAATAATTCTAGTTCCACTCTTGTATCTAGAACCATGTCCATTTGGAATGCTCTTCCCATAGAATATGTTAGTTCTTCGCATAGTGTATTTTCTAGTTACATCCGTTCACAACCCCCCACTTTTTATCCCCCGTCTATTATTGCCACTCGGCTTGATCTTTGATCCCGTCCCCTCCCCTACCCTTGCTGCCTAGCAACCTTCAACCGATTCGATCCAATCGACGGACATCCGTTTCTTGTATACCCTCTCGTTATTTCTTGAACTCCCACCTAACGGAATAAACGAATGAATGAATGAATGAATGAATGAAGCCAATCCAGCAATCAATTTCAAGACTAACAAAGACACCTCAGCGAACAAATCAATCCTCTCCGGAATCCCTCCTATGCCCTCAACTGGAATTGCAAACGCGAACGGAACGAAGGTTCAGGCCTAGGACGGGCGCAGCAGGAAGGTACTTTCGCTTATTCCCTCCCCTCTTCCTTCTTTTCCTAATTCTATTGAGCTTTTCCTGAGTAATTCCCGTTCCATTCGTCGAAAGTCTCATATATTGTCGTATATTAAATCATTAGGCTACAATCTTATTCTTTTGAGTGAGACATGGCTGCGTGAGGACGAGAGTGATGCGTATCTTTTGTGTTCTAACGATGATTATGTAGTTTTCCGTAAAGATCGTCCCTCCACTGCTGAGAAATCTCGAGGCGGTGGAGTAGCTATCCTTTCTTCCTCTCTCTTAAACCCTTTTCTTGTTAACACTTTCTCCTGTGAAGGTATTGAATCTGTAATTATTGATATTCATCATACCTCTAATTGCATTAACACTCCATTCAAATCAGTGCGTATTTGCATGGTCTACCGTTCCCCCTCTTGCGCCTCTACCTCTCTTGAATCATTTCTCTCTTTTATCACACCCCTCATCATCGATACTCCCTTCCTTGTGTGCGGTGATCTCAACCTACCCACTATCGATTGGGTAAATTTTTCTGCTCCATCTCAAAACGACTTCCTTTCTTTTGCTTCCGACTTCCGCATGACTCAATTTGTAAATTTCAAAACGCGTGGAGAAAATATTTTAGATTTGGTTCTATGTAACCATAACATTGTGTTCAATGTGAACCCTGCCCTTCCCTTTGCCGATCATACGAGCATTGCTTTCTCACTGGGCGTCCCTCCTCCCCCTACTCGTGAATTCACTCCTTCCAGAAAATATCATTTAGCCGACTGGGATTCAATTAACCATCTCATTTCTTCTCACGATTGGACTATTGCCCTTTCTGCTCTTGATGCTGATCAAGCCTATACTTATTTTTCAGATTTCATGAATTACACTCTTGACAACTTCGTTCCTAAATCTTCCCCCTCTCCCATCTCTGCTTATCCCCCATACCTGCGTAATCTCCATTTCCAGTCTGATAGAGCCAGTTCCCTTGCGCCGAATAGCTTACTTGCAAAAAAAATAGCCACGCGTTTTGAGAAAGCTTTAAGAGCGCATTATGTGAGAGTCGAATCGCGTGTTATTGAATCGAAAAATCCCAAGGCGTATTACAGTCTCTGCAAAACACGTCTCAAATCTAGTAATTCAGCACCACCTGGTATCATTGATGTTGATGGAACTAAGTTGCTTACCAATTTGGATAAGGCGCAAGCATTCTCCAAGTATTTTGCATCTGTGTCATCTTCCCCTCTCCTCTCTCCTTTATTGCCGTCGACCCACTCTCAAAGTGAGTCAAAATTTGACCTGGCTTCTATCACCTTATCCCAAATTCTTATTGCAATTAGGTCATTGTCTCCTAAATGTAACACTTCCCCAGATGGGATACCTAATATAGTATACTCTAAGTGCAAATTCTCCATTATCTCTCCTTTGTTAATTATTTTCAACAAATCTTTGCTAAATAATTCAATCCCTGCTATTTGGAAACACGCTATTGTAAAGCCTATCCCTAAATCGTCATCAAACTCAATTAATAGTTTTAGGCCAATTAGTCTTACCTGCTCAGTAACTAAAATTTTCGAAAAGATTCTGATTTCTGAAATTACCGAATATCTAGAAGCGAATAATATCCTTGACCCTCACCAAGCCGGCTTCCGCCTAAATCGCTCTACGTGTACACAGCTTGTTCAGACTCATTCACATTATCTTCATTTTCTTTCTCAAAAATCGTCATTCGATACCATTTATTTTGACTTCAGAAAAGCGTTTGATAGCATTGATCACCGCCTTTTGCTATTTAAACTTACCAATCTTGGCTTCTCTGCACATGTAGTTTCATGGATAGAAAACTATCTATCGAACAGATCTCAATGCGTTATTATCGATAATTGCATATCAACTCCAACAATGATCACTTCGGGCGTGCCTCAAGGTTCATGCATTGGACCCCTTCTATTTATTCTATTTATTAATGACCTTGCCAAAAGACTTCCTCCTGAAATTAAATATGGTGTTTATGCAGATGATCTTAAGATCTATGCTAGGGTGCCTCTTCACTCCCATCTCCTACAATCTGCAATTGACTTAGTTTTTGCCTGGTCTCTAGAATGGAATCTATCCCTTAATGAAACTAAATGTACTGTTGTTAACTATGGTTCCCTGACCCCTCGTACCCAATATTTTATCAATGGAATTCCCCTTTCCGTGTCCCCTTCTATGAAAGACCTCGGTATACTTATGCAGCCATCACTAAAGTTTAATGATCATGTCACAAAAATTATTTCAAAGGCTAGAGCGCAAGTAAACATTATGTTTAAATGCTTCTATTCCACAGATCATTGCTTGTATAACCGCGCTTTTGTAACTTTCGTTCGACCACTATTAGAATACTGCTCAGTAGTATGGTCTCCAACTACAGTTACTCTTGCAAATTCGATAGAAAGTGTTCAACGTAACTTTACTCGTCGTCTCTTTGCTCGGTGCAATATCCCATACACGTGTTACCCACAACGAATTTCCCTTCTTTCATTGCAAACTCTTGAGCACAGAAGGTTCCTCTCTGATCTACTGTTTCTTCACAAGTCTATCCAAGGTTTTTACTCTTACGACCACCCTTCTCTATATATAATCTCCCCACTCACTCGTAATCTGCGTAGAGCACATTCTTTGCGTGTTTCCTTACCTTTCGCGAGCCCTAAGTCTCACTCAAGTTTCGTGACTAGGACGATCGACAGATGGAACGTGTTCTCTAATCAAATCGTAACAAGCTCGATTAAACATTTCCGATCTCACCTTCTCTCATTACCTTCCATATCTTTTACTTCCGATTCACTCTTGCGAGTTTAACCCAACCTGCTGCCCCCCACCAAAGCCCCCCTTCAATCCCTCAATCTTCAAGATATTCTCAAGATCATCTATCTCTTTTCTCCCTCGAATCTACGCCGTTAGCGACCCTGGGGGCGTTAGATTCGAGGTGACCCCTGTATAAAACCACATCCACCGCAAGCTACCGAAGACTATCGCATTTCCCCTATACTTCACCTGGCGGATAAAAAATTGAATTGAATTGAATTGAATTGAATATTGGAGTCATGTGGTTGCTTTCCGTCACAACTAGCCCATATTAGAGCTTCGCAACGGATGGCTTCAATTCTCCTTGATCTTTTGGTTTAAAATCAAAACTCAAATAGCTAAACATTACTTGAGTTATATTCCGGTATACTTTTCGCCTGATGCAAACGTCATCACCAACGGGTTCAGGACCTCTACATCAAAAGGAATGAACAAAAGCAGACAGCCAGTGGAATGTTGGGGTCCACGAAGAGAAGCTCAAAGAAGGAGTAACACGAAAAATTAGTTAAATTAGCCATTATATGTGTGTAATAGAAGCCGGCAGCCCGATCATGATTCACTTTATCCGAAGTTTCGCAGACAGCTCTGAGGCTATTTACATACGCGCAAAGTTCTTTGACAGCGCAGGGATGTGGCTAGTTCGTTTATGTTTCACTTGCTCTACATAATTTTCGCCTCGTTCTTGGGGTAATTTGGTTACAGTTTCCCATTGCGAGCGCAATATCATCATGGTTGGACTCCCCAGCATCCATTCGTGGTACCCCTTTTTTAAGAGAAAACTTTCTTTAAGAGAAGAATTCTGTCTTCACAAAATCTTATGTAACCTTAGGGGCATCTACCACCAATGTGGCTTTGAGATTAAAGCATTTTGAACATTTTGTAAAAGGCCACCTGCGATCTCTCAGAAGTCGCGTGATATGTCGATGCTATAATTAATGCCCTGTTAGTTCTCACGGAAGTGACTTTTATTTGAATTCCCGCAATTTCGTATCTCCGTTCTCCGTGGAGCTAAACATTTGAAAATTGGAATATAAGGTTTTTCACCCTCAGCACCTTACCATCCAATTTTTAAATCTCTAGCTCCACGGAGAACGGAGATACGAAATTTCGGGAATTAAAGGAGGAGTAAACTCAAAATATATTTTTTGAAGCTATCATATGCACTGCCTAGAGCTCCACAACGATAAGAAGCTCCGAAATCTTCACATTGATATATCTATTCCGAACAGAGTTATAGCTAGTTGGCTGGGAGCCAGATCAGGGAAAGCTCAGGGAAGGGGGCGAGATAGCACGCGACTTGAAGAGAGTGCGTCCCTAGGTGAAACATATCTCAACCGGGCGCGCGTTTGCATTTACTCCTCCTTTAACATCAAAGTCAAACGGACTGAGAAATAACGCCACATGAATCTCATCTGCAATTGCGCCTAACTATCTTCTCTGAATGGTACATTACCAAATCGAGAGAGTGATCTCCGTTGCCTGACTACTGGGCGTATTTTCATTTGTTTCGAAGAAGATGAAAACGGTTGGCACAAATCTGTGTAATTCATGCACGGTGAATTAAAGTTCAACATGCTGCTTAGCGGTATGGCAATCCCTATGGATATCTGGGGTCCATCCTACCCTCATCCACCTCCTCCGCCGCCTCTACGAGTCCTCGACAACCCTCATCCGAGTCAACGAGGATCTCGTCCCAGTCAGAATCAGAAGAGGAGTTCGTTAAGGCGACACCCTTTCCCCTCGCTTGTTCAACGTAGTCCTTCGCTCAGCAATGAATGACATCGATTGGGAGAATGATGGACTCAAGATTGATGGGAGAAACCTAAGCCACCTTGAGTACGCGGATGACATCGTCCTAATTGCAAAATCAAGGCCTGAACTGAAGCGAATGTTGAGGAAGCTAATGGAGGCATGCTCACGCGTCGGTCTAGAAGTAAATGCTTCCAAAACCGTTCTTCTCACATCGTGTAGCACCACTCGAGCACCCATTACAATCGACAATCTGACATTCAACTTTGTCCCTTCCACTACATATCTTGGTGGGAGAATCTCGCTCCCCCTCGATCACTCGGATGAAATTGAGCACCGGATACGCCTGGGATGGCTCGCTTGGTCCAAGCTCTCTACTCTGCTCTCTTCTCGCCTGCTTCCTATGAAGACTAAGAGGAGACTCTTCGAAAGTTGTATCTCTTCAACAGTGCTTTACGGGTCAGAAGTCTGGGCGCTGCGAGCCAGTGAAAAGGAACGGCTTAGTGTGACTCAAAGAAAAATGGAACGAAAAATGTTGGGCATAACTCTGATGGATCGATGGAGAAACGAGAACGTGCGCAATGCGACGAAAGTGCGGGATTGGAACAAAGAAGCGCTGAAAAGGAAAGCTCAGTGGGCGTTGAAGATTAGGAGAATGGAGCTAGATGAGTGGACCAGAGCGACTACGGTATGGATCCCCTACAACAGGAGCCGTCCCCAGGGTCAGCCGAGAACGCGTTGGCGAGATGACCTCAGAAGAACAATTGGCCCCCACTGGTGGTCTGCAACGACCGACGAATTCCGACCTATTCTCACCTAGCGTTAACGCTTGAAGTGATAAATATTGATTGATTGATTGATGCTGCTTATCACCACTTGTTCATATCATTCGCCAATATTATTCCATTGGCCACCAAAAAATACAAACAGTGTCCGATATTACGTGCTGAGGATGATAAGAATCTCACATCAATGTTGTTAAAAAATAGTTTGATTAGTAGGCAGGGATGTCGAAAACTGTCGAAAAAAAGCCTTGCTATGTTGTACCACGTTAGAGCATTTTCAAAGTTTTTTTAAAAATTATTCAAGCGAGAGAAAGTTCTGGCTGGGAACTCGTAATAAAAAAATACAATCTCGCGACAAATTATGGATCCATCCATGGCGAAACCGGTTGTTTATTTATATTGCAGGCCCCTTCATCGACTACAGTATCTGTATGATGAAATGCGAGAGGTGGATCGAGGAGGGAATACTAGTCTGATTATCTCCGCCTTGCTCGCTCTTTTTTTCCGGTTAGATATAGTGATAGTGTTATTCAAAATGCAGAAATGTTGCAGAATAATGATTAACCACTATTGATTATTGTTGTATAATTAATGGCCGTTTAATCACATCTTGCGCGTGAACCGGTCCCACATAGTGAAGGCGAAACATGAGACACCGAGGAAGATTGGCAACAAAAATTTCGAAAATTTACCACGCACTCTCATGATCAACAATGTCTCTCTCTCTTAGACTTGAGCGAGAAGGTAATATTGGTCGTGGAGAGGACGGCATTATCTCTCGTGAGCTACTGCATTAACTTGGCTGACTAGCGAGCGAATATATGAAATGGGTATTTTCTGTTCCACAAGGACGCAATAGGTTAGTGCGCTGCTCTTTGCGCAAAGCATTGAAACCTACAAACTAAAAAAAACAATTTCAAAGCTGCAAACCAATACAATATTTCCTCGAAAATTAGCTCGTGTGTAGCGAAATTAAACATAGTGATCTTCCGATTTCAGGTGTAGCAATCGTACTACAGCAACGGACACCCTCTTGAGGATCTCATCCGGCAGGAGAAGAAGGGAGATGGTGTGTAATTTAAATCAGCACATTAGTATATTATGCGTGAAGGAGAAGTGCTGTGATAGCGCGAGTGTCACAAGTATTTTGCGATGATTATTGTTCCAAAATTCCAGAAAGTTGATCACTCCCTTCCTCTTCCTCTTCTCAGATAATTTGCTTGCAACTACGACGTCCGTTTTTTAATGTATGACGAATGCATTCCCATATGGGGTTTGCGGGGATTTTGTAAAACATTGATGATAGATGTGCAGAGCACGAAAGTATGAGTAGTTCACTATTTTGCGCGTGATCAACGTACCAGATCTATCAAAGGAAGAGGCCGAGATAATCCTTCATGGACGAATTGAAACATAGAATGAACTGGTTGTAATTTAAGAGGGTACTGCGCAATTTTTGAATTGTTATTGGTTTAGTTTGGCATGCAAAATCTAGTGTGTTAATGATGGCATCTGACTCGAGATAAATTTGTTTGCCGTTAGGTGAACGGCTCGTGAAGCCGAATGTGATTCGAAAAAGTTGGGATGGGGCGAAGACCATCCCAACTTTTTCGAATTGCCCGAGGCCTCACGAGCCTTTTACAACGTTTTAAGCAGGCTTCTACTTGCATACCTTTGAAGACGCCAACGTATTTATATGTGAATTCACAACCCATCGTTTAGAAATGTAGCTCATAGCTGTTGTAAAATCTGCCCAACTTGCTCTCACCCCCGCAGCGTAAGCGTTGTGAAAGGCTCGTGAGGCCGAGGGTGATTCGAAAAAAGTTGGGACGGGGCAGATATTCATGAACCAATTGTCCAGGATCATTCTATCTCGTACTGGGAACAAAACGTTGTTTTCAGCTTGTCAACAAATTAACTCTTAACGATGCTGTGCGTCTAATCTTTAAAATCGATAATGTTGAACAAAGCTCGAAACTATGTCGTGAGGGACCCTAAGGACTATCCAAAACTCTACATAAAGCCATGGGTCAAAAATGTGCCACCCTCCCTCCTATTTTATTCGATTCTTCCGCGACACGTGTGATATTAATCGCCGGCTGCATGATATGATGAAGGATAAGAAGTGAACGCTCATTCAATTTTACAGCCTTTCTGTCCGTAGAGCGATGATATATATCATGCACATTAACTTTCGGACATGAATCAGACGACACATTACCCGTCAACTCGTCCACGAGAACTAATGGAAACAGTGAAGCACAGATCTCCTGATTATGTATCGAAAATTCCAATTTTCATAATTGACTTCCGATTATTGAAGTAACTCATCTCTATATGTAAGAGAGAGTGTGAATGTTGGGCAGAACTATATTGCATCATGTGGAATCGCCTAGTTCTTCACTGTGCGAGAGAGTCAATCAAGTGGTGAGGCTTTGTGTACTGGAATGGGCGAGTCAATCAAGTCAATCAAGTGGTGAGGCTTTGTGTACTGGAATGGGCGATCAAGTGGTGAGGCTTTGTGTACTGGAATGGGTGTTCATTGACGGATGAAAATAGCCTCTGACTGGTTGAGGGTAGCATTTTCGACCTACAGCGACCGCATTTTATTCCAATCGATGCGCATTGGTGTGATCTACAAATAAGTCACGCAAGCCTAAGCGCAGAAATTCCGTCTTCATATTGTTTTGCTCCAAAAACTAATTTACCGATCCTGATCGACCTTCCATAGTGAAAAACTCTCGATGTTTATCTTTGATTCGGATTCCCCACCCCGGAATTGAGGTATAGTTCGTTTCTCCTATCATTTGGAGTACGATACCGCCAATCAGTGGGATGGACTTGTTCTAATTTTTGGATGAAAACACGTCTCGGATAATATCTCCCCTTTAATTTATGCAAATTAACACACTAGTAGTATCAGAAGGTAGCTCTCGATGTGCTCTACAATGATGACCCAGTGGTCCAATACGTTAAATTTAACCGTTCTCCAGAAACGATGTGAAAACCTTGTCACAAGGTCTAAACTCTTATTCCCGCACTGCTCTCCACCGGATTAGGTTTCAATTATTGACCTTTGGATCACCGGCGAGACCGCTAGTTCAATATCGAAAAATAACAACCTTAACCGGGAATTTCTAGCAATTATAAAACGATGTTTATGAACATTTTGTTTATACCTAAAATCGGATAATGATTGATCAACGTGTTATGCGCGAATCTATATAATACTTATGACACATCAAGTCACCATGATAGAATCAGGTCAATGTAGCAATAATCTTGCTCTTTCAATTCCGCGCATTCTCTCGTCGGTTATGGAGACGAGAGAACAACGAGTAGAGACAGACGACTACTTTATGCGAGATGACAATTACCACATTAATCAGATTAATTATTTAAGTAGCCAATGAAATATTGAGACGCATAAAAAATCAACGCACTTGGTAGTTTCTCGTCACAGCGCATTCACAAAAGAAACAGAAAGCGAAACATTTCAATGAACGGACGGTACTTCCGGTATTTATAAGCATACTTCTATCACATTCATCCTACTATCAATCCACCATTCCACTCCGCACTCAGATAATTAATGCATCCCATAATAACATTACCTGTTGAAGACGTACACGTGGGAGGAGATGACCTGATAACGAGATTAGGATTGACTAACTAACAATCGTTTATCGTTTAGTATTAACTAGTGAGGATCGCGCTAGCACAGCTCTAATTTAGCAAGAGCCTTCTCCTACCCTCTCTCGGTGCCCCTTTGCCATTCATCAGTGAAAGTGAGGAAAATGAGTTAATGGAGTGCTGAAATCGAAATAATTAGTCTCAATATAATCTCGGAAAAATATGCATTGCCTATGCATTGCTATGAAGATTCGGCAAGAGCGAACACCATATCACTCTGAAATCATTAGACAATTGGATCAACTAGTTATTGATTGTAATTGAAAATGGTCCCTCGTTTCTTATGTAGCTAGCCATCATTATCCGAGCACCGATATTTTGTTATACTGAATGGCGCATGGAGCTTCATTGGTGTGTGCAAACCATATTATAGATCATCGAATAGTGGAGCGAGCAAGTGCCGGGTCAGCATCCGCACTTTCTTCCTCTTCCAATTCGCTGGAAGTGATTCGTGTACATCAGTTTTTCCTACCCCGTTGCTCGATCATACACTCGTAAATGTGAAAGAGTAATCATGAGATATTGCCCTACCCGTTACAGCCAATGGATTTAATATTACCCCCCCCCCCCGGCTTCTTTACGACGCGCTGGAAAAAACACCAAATATTATTAAAATTCACAATTAAAATTTTTAAAATATTAATATAAACTTTTTCATGCCCTGTCACGAGTTTTATAGAGAATACGACATCAGTAGAAATGCAGAAGCTGAGATAATAGTTTTATAAGAACAGAATGGCGAAAGTATTGAACAGTAAATCGCTAGAACATTTATTATTCTGATAGGAGAAGCAATCGTCCTTTCAGAAGAATTTGAACGAAATTATTTTCTTCTTCTTATTTAAGTTGGAAGACCAGATGGAACCACCCCCTCAACCTTCCTGGCTAATACGTCATCATTCTGAAACCCAAAAAATCAAAATCAGCTATATTTTCGTAGCTTTCCTACTTCTGGACGACTCTGTAGTATACTCTCTCCTAGGAGCACTGGTATCGTCACCAACCACACCTTCACCGGTGCCACAAATCAAGCCAGATGGGGGAGTGAACGTGAAGGGAATGGTGGTGAGTGAAGAATAGTTTTATATCTGGAATTTGAATTACGAATATATTTAAAACACAAATATTTGAATATTTTCAGATCACCTACCGTGCGTGGTGAAGCAGTGAAGTCTCATTTTCACGTCTTGAATTTATGCAGAGCAATAAATATTTCGAAGTTTAAATCTGTGAATTCTGAATTCATTACGTACAACGCAGGGGGTTCTTAATACCTGTTCCACTTGGACAGTCGATACTTACTCAACATTGAGATTTCACGTTAACATCACATTGAAATCGTCTCGATGACTCCATCATTAGTACTCCTAATTTCTGAATTGTCTTCAATTACATTTAAAAAAATGCCGATTTTTCTTTTCAATAGTTCCTTAGTCGTTCTTTCGGCATCGTAATATGTTTTTGTGATGAATCTTTTCCCTGTATAATCCTTACTATTTGTTAATTTAATCCCCGTCACGAGCGATAAAAATAGTATTATTAACGCGTGTCGTAGGGATACATACATGCTTCCATCCATACTGTCGCGCGATTAAATCGTTAGAGAACAAATATTAGAGATGAAAAAGGTGAAGGAACTATTGTCTACATTTTTCATTTATTTTGAAAGCACGGCAAAACGGTGAAACACAAAGTTCCTTCCTCCAGAGCCGTGCTGTCAATCAGTTCCCCGATTGAGTGTAGTAAATCCCGGTCTTCCCTTGTGGACAAACTCGCAAGTTAAGTTTATGGGTTGAGCCGTTCTTTATTACGTTCTAAACGAGGTAAATTAGACATTGATAAACGCACTAAAATATAGGACGAAAAGGAAACGTAATCGAACTATAAATAGGCAGAAAATAGGAGAAAAAAAGAAAACCAAATAGGTGGAACGATTTATTACTACAAAAATCCTACTTGGACGCCAAACGTAGGGAAAAAGTACAATCGAGAATTGACTTTAATTTACGATAAGAAAAGGGAGCTGAGTCGAACTGCAATCAGTGTATTTGAAATCCTTCTGAAACATAAAATCTACCTCCGTCTATCGCCCTCTCGGTGAACGGAACTGACCAGGCTGATTTGTGTTTCACTCAAACTATGAGACGCAAAAGTGCTCAGAGTGATCAAATTGGGGCCATTGTTTTATGTTTCAAAGGATTTTCAAATATTGAAGATCTTTCAAACAGCCTATTTGCAGTTTGGGTTTTCGCGGGAAAATTCAAAATATTAATCCCTTTGTCTACCCTTATCTGGAGAGAACAATGGGGGTCAGAACGCTGTGGCGTCTTCCCCTGTCTGTTTCGCGTCTCAACATAAACTTGAGTAGAAGAACTGGAATTGTGGTAATTACTGGAGAATATCATATCATCATCATCGGGAAAATTCCGCTCTTCCCGATGAAAACGATAGTCGCAGTAGTTAGTAGGGTGGCAATTCTAGACATGGTTGTGAGACAACTACTCCTCTCGTAATTCCGCAATTCATGGATCATGCACAGATCTCGTAATATTGACTCGGATTGTCAACAATAATAGTCAGGTAACTATTCTCTCACATTTTAGTGGAGGTCAGTGGAAACGTAGCGCTGTTAGTGATATCGAGCTAAATTTGAAGTCTAGTCACAAGTAGAGTGCTGAAAGGAAGAGGGCAGAGCGCGCGGTGTGCGAGAAATGAGAGGGAGAGAAATGCAAAAGTGCAAACTCTTGCGCAAGAGCGAGAGAGAGTGGGGGCTCTTGCGCAAGAGTTGGCGCTGTAAAACACCGATTTTGACGCGTTTCGATCGGAGTTCTTATGTAATTAGTTATCCATTTGCATATCCATTCCACTTCACTTTGCCTACTCCGAATTACAAAGGGGAGGAGTGCAAAAGACTGGGTTTGAGAGTGGTTTAAAGGAGGTTTCGCTCTCTTCTGCATTGGCATACGTCATCTTTACTTTTTATGCAATAGAACGGTTGAGCCGCCATGCCACATCGCTACTGTAGCTTTTTGGGACGTCATCTCCAGGGTGAAAAAAAGGTGAAAAAAGTTCAAAATTGTCTTAAATACGGACCGTTCAACTGATTCACGCGGAGTTCGACCATTAGTCTCAGATTTCATTCATCCAGTTAGAAGGGGCTAAGGCGGGCACAACGTCGGGCACAAGGTGAAAAGTAGGGCGAACGGACTGACCACTAGTTGAGGGGGTTTTGGACCATCTTTCGTTACCTGAACGATATTGCCTTCGGGACTGGTGTACCATCCTCAATCATTAGGCCAATGCAAGACTTATTAATCGATCTTAACAGGCGATCGATATCCACAGTACCATTTTGTACGATAACTACAGTATGATCCAAAGTTTCATGGAAAAAATTATCTGGTTGATCCTCTAGTTTTGATCTCTAGTTGGTGCGTTACCAGTAAGTTCACCGTCATGTTAGTGTACAACCCTTCATTAACGTGATAGTAGAAATCTAGGGGCTAACGGATTTTACTTACCAGGAATTGCTACACAAACACAAGTGTGCGTGAATCAGTCGAACGGTCCGACTTTCCGACCATTTTGAAAGCAGCTAACATTTTTTCTTCTTGAACATGGAGATGGCGTCCCAAAAGGCTACAGTAGCGATGTGGCATGGTGGCTCCACCGTGCTATTGCATAAAAAAGTAAAGATGACGTATGCGAAGATAGAAGAGAGCGAAAATTCCTTAAAAACAACTCTCAAACCCAGTCTATTGCACTCCTCCCCTTTGTAAATCAGAGTAGGTAAAGTGAAGTGGAATTGCTATGCAAATGGATAGCTAACTATATAAGAACTCCAATCGAAAAGCGTCAAAAACGGTGTTTTACAGCGCCAACTCTTGCGCAAGAGCCCCCACTCCCCCTCACTCTTGCGCAAGAGTTTGCACTTTGTCCCTTTCTCTTCCTCATTTTCATTTCTCGCCGCGCGCGAGCGGCAGAGTCTTCCTTTCACTCTTCCTTTCAGCACTCTAGTCACAAGTAAAGCTATAGTCGGAAAGGGAATATTTCACCCGAGGTTCATGGCGTCGCTTCCAGACGACCCTCCATCTCGATACTAAAAAAATCTGAAACGTTGCTGCGTTTCAATACATAAAATTACTTTTATTTGAAAATCGTTCACATCTCTCAAGCAATTCTCACTTGTTACGAGCATGTACAACATACACAGTAAACTAGGGCTGTAACTTCACAAGCAGTTAGGGAACAAATGCGCAGTAGCAATATGAGCAAAGATGGTTAAAAAATTGCTCTGAAACAATTCGAAGTGTTGAACTCTCGTCGCTCCATCGATGTTTCATGGTAATTATGAAGGCGCAAATGTATCCGAGCACTAGTTATTGGATGGACATTTTGTAACAAAACAAAAATACAAATTATCACTAAAATTTAGTAAAGCTGCGCGAATGAATGCTTCTTTACTCCATTCGAACCCAAACAAAATTTAAATTGTATAACAATTCCTTGCACTTTTCTGTTTCGCCTTCGTTATATTTGAGCTATTCATGCGCGAGATACGATCAAGCCGACGTTTTTGTTCAATCAAATAATCTCTCTCTTTATTATGTCTCATTTCTACATAATTCTTGAATAACACGCCCCATTTCTCTATCCGCCAAGATAGGAAAAGTGAAAGAGTGTATGAGATGCTCACCTAATTCTTCCTGTCACCATGAGATGACACGTATACTCAATGCAGATTTCTGCAAGAGCGAGAAAGGTATTAACGAGTGCATAGAATTACAATATCTCATTTAAATTGTTTACAATAGCAAACTGTAGAAAACAAATGTCTTTGAAAAAATCACTTGTTTCATTGACGTTTCAGTTTCACTTGAAGACAAGAATTTTTGAACTTCAGTGTGAATGGGCTAGTCAGTAGAAAATATAAATCATAGTGAAACTTGGAAGGAGAGTCATTTGTTGCGAAGCCACCCATAGTCAACCCAACTAGAGTGTGGAAAACGGAGGCAGTGAGACAGCGGTGCTCACCTCGTTCCTTCTATCACACTTCATCCGACAGTCACTGTAGTCAATGATAACATCAAATGAAAGATAAGCGGGTTGCCATGTGAATAAGAAACCATAAGGCGTCGCAGTGAGGTTGTATTTTGATTTTGTGAGATATCAACGGCGAACTATTGACGTATGCACATCCTAAAATAGGTCATCAAAATGCGGAACAAGCAAATGCCGGGTCAGCTGCTGCACCCTCGAACTTCGCAAATCCGTTCGAATTGATTTGCTCTTGACATTTTATCCAACATATCTCTCTATTGCATATAGAAAAGGGACAATGGCTAGTCGCACTCTCCTTCTCCAAAAACACCACGTATTTTGTATTTGTACAGTACCGGACAAAAGTTGACCGCAAATTTCAAACTGTCGTAACTTTCTTCAATGATGAGATATTGATTCATTCTTGGTATTGATCGGTAGGTAAACCAAACGAAAATATAGCACTGTGCTGTAAGTGGATATCATTTCGAAACGATGATATCAGTGTGTATTCTTCGATTGTAAGGTCGGAAAAAATAAATGAAGGGTCCAGCGATTTTTTTCTAGCGTACCGCACTTTCTGTGGAGGAAGTGCAACTACTGTTGCGCGGAATCCACCCTCAAATATTTTGAACGCATTTCGCAATCTATGCGAAAAATTATTTGAAAACACCCGTAAAATTTTGCAAATTGGCCATATCTTCGTTCCCCGAAGATCACTCATCTAGCAGACTATAGAACGTGCTAAACGGTGAGAATCAGCAGCTCACTTCGCTCCTCCCGTCTCCTGTCATAGCCTGAAAGACTCGATGGAAAGATTTGCAATAACAAGAGCGGGAATAATATGTAGACAGGAGCAGGCAACGGAACAATACTGAATCGTTTTCTTTCAATTTTGTTTAATACTGCGACCGAACGTACACTGTCACAAAATCAGCCACCAGAACAAGCAGGCTTTCGCAAGAACTATACCACGACAGATCACATATTCGCACTCAACGAATTGATCTGTCGCTCCACTGAATACGACTTCCCGCTCTATCTCGTCTTTATAGACATTCTGTGGAGTTTAGTGGCGTGTGGAGTGCCCTTTGTCAACAAGGTGTTCATTCAAAAATCGTCAATACAATGAGAGATGTATATGATCGTGCTGAAGTTTTCGTGAAAGTAGGAAGAAGCAAAGTTCCAATCGAAGTGGGCAGAGGTGTCCGTTAAGGAGACCCCCTATCCCCACACTTATTCAATTGTGTATTGGAGAGTGTCTTCCGTGAACTTGACTGGTCGAATTATGGAATCAGCATAGATGGAAAGAAAATGAACCACTTACGGTATGCAGACGATATTGTTTTAATTTCCCACAACCCAAAAGAAATATCGCGAATGATGGATGAACTAGTGAAGGAAAGTGCAAAAGTCGGATTAACGATCAATAAGAAGAAAACTATCGCCATGTCAAATAGAAATCAAACGCCATTGTTCATAGATCAAGATCAATTGATTTACGTGAACAGTTTCATTTACCTTGGCGTCCGCTTATCATTCGACAATATTCTTCTGCTAGAAATAAACAGGAGGATCGGAAGCGGTTGGAAAGCGTTAAACCGTTTTCACGATTTTCTTACAAACAAATGCGTTGCAATGGGACTAAAAGCAAGAGTCTATCGAATGTGTATTGAACCTGCGCTCTTGTACGGCTGTGAAGTATGGAGCACTACGAAGAAAATAAGATCAAGGTTGATAGTAGCTCAACGCTCGATGATGAGAAAAATGGCAAACGTAACGAGGATGGACAGAAAAACCAATGACTGGCTCTCAAACAAAGTGCCCCTTCAAGATGTTCGAGTAAGAGCAATGCAGAGGAAATGGAAATGGGCGAGAAGGATAGCTTTGTTTAATGATGAAAGATGGACGCAGCGATTTGCTCAATGGACACCTTGGGACAGAGAAAGACCGATCGGAAGGCCCAAAATGAGGTGGCGAGACGAACTTGTGCGCCACTTGGGAGTTAACTGGGCCGACAAAAGCAGAAGATACCCCGATAAGTGGAACGATTGCATGATTCAACAGGCCCGTGACCTGATGCTTGAATAAATTTGATTGATTTTTGATTGACTGCGACCGAAGATTCCATTGCTTCGTGCCAACTTCCAACCAGGTCATCAATACGTGGACCGCACGAGTGCCGGGTGAAATTTCCACATTTAAAAAAGAGTTATAATTCGATCGCAATGCAAGATGTTTTCCTTTGGCCTGTTGCTAGGATATCCTCCGTGTTGTGATCGGGGAATTTATTCGTGATTACCAGTCACTACCAACATTTCTTAACCCCCTTGGTTTCGGGTGGATCTGCAGTATCGAGTCAAAAATCTAGACTCACATTGCCTCATTCACGTTTTCTATACAAACACATAATACAATTTGAAGATAATTCACTAGTGAGACTCGGGATACAACTTATATACTTCAATCATGAATGTAAAGTGTGTGGCGTCATCGAGACGCTCCCGGCGGACTGGAAGCGATGCGCGTCGGGTGACTGAATTCATGTCTTATATATTTTGCTTATCTTTATTTAGGCACAGTATCACACGCTCTTTAGTGATCTTCCTGACTAGTGGGAATTAGTAAATAGCCGCGTGAACAGATGATCTTCAACCGCAGCAGAGTGAAGGGCGAGACGAAGAAAGTGGTCAATCGGTTTAATACACTCGTTTTCTGTAGAGAGATGGATCAAATCATCCTTAATCGGGATATTTGTTTATATTTTTGTAGAAGAAAGAAAACTGACCTATAACTAATCTCAACCAAGTAGGCCAAAACCAAGACCATGCAGCACAATGTATCTATGCGTTCCCGATTCGACAATCTTCCATATATTATTTGAAATGTACAATTGATATGAGCGTAAGAATCAAACAAGGTCTGGCACAGCAATTTTTCGCAAACTTGAGGAAAGGGGTTTTCGGGGGTGCTGGTCATCGTGGTCAACTTCATTTTGCACCAACTCGACCGGTTGAGCAAGGCTGCATGTAGGCTGCATCTACTTTTTTGTCGATAACTCTGTAACCAATTCAGGAACCAACTTCAAATTTGGATAGTGGGTAAGTCTCACTACCATTATTCCGATTTTTGCAAAATATTTAATTCTAATAATTTTTTAAAATGTAAAAATCTGGATATCGAAGTGCGGGTACCGTTAGTGAAATACATAGCACAACGAATTGCCATGAGACCTCATCGGGTAGGGAGGGGCAGGGTAGAATGAACAGTTATTACAGAAAAAAGAAACAAAGCAGAAATGGAATGACCAGGTGAAGTTGTGCGTTCCCGATTCCATAACCTCCCCGGGACAATTTGGAGGATATTATCTAGATAGAGCGACAACATTTAAATTTTGGCGATTATTTTAGTTGAATTAGGTGTAGATATTATAAATACACTATACAATAAACAAAACTGATCATGACTGACCGACACATTTCGAATAAGGCTAAATATTGTGCTACCCATCTCGAGTTAGCAACCGTTGATCGTATAATTGGCAATTTGAGCCATATTCGATTTGAACGATTATTTTATATAAGATGTAGGTATACTTCTTCTTTAATATTCTGCAATAAAATTCCCTGCAACGCACCTGCATGATTCCAAAATATATTTATCTTTCTAACAGAAATTGATTTTTCAGCGCGAACTTTTTTGGTTTGCATCCAATCAAAAAGTGGTCAACAGCCAAGTTGATCACCGTATTTTTGCGCGCATTTTGCGCACCGTGCCATCCCTGTAGCTCATCTGTGAGCTGAAATGTAGTATAGCCGGTTTTGGAACCGGGAAGTACCTATAATCCGGCTCTGGGACACCTTGTTCATTCATAATATTGACCCAAGACTAACTTAACATTATAATTTGATCGATTTAAAATGGGTTTGAAAAAAATTGTTCGTGGCTTCCTCCACTGACTCGTGATATCTGTGATAATTAGCTGAACCAGCTAACAATTCGCGCATTCATTATACAAACCAAAGCTATTTTTTAAATAGAAACGCAATTTGGATTCTAAATAAACAAGTTACAAATTCCATAGTTCTGAGATCTTGAATATTGCGGAATTTATTTCTTGGAGCTGATCATTTCTGTTGAACGAGCTAGTGGTCTTAAATTTATCAGAAGTGGACGAGCATATCGTGTGGATACTACCATTAAATAATTGTGGAGATTCAACATTTCATTCAAAAGCCACATTTGGAATGATGGCGAAATCCAAATTTGGTGGCCGGTTTCGCTAATTTTGAATTCGCCTTCTCTTCGAGACAGTCTGAAATTCCGTTTTCAAGTGTTTATCGGAAACAATGACCCTTATTTAGTTACTTCACGAAAATACACCGCTTGTATCACATTCGTTTTGTTTAAGCGACGGCTTGAACACATCACTCAAAATTCGGTCAATTCGTCACTTTTTCGAAAAATATTTGTTACGGCAGAACGAAGTGCAATTGATTCACATAAAACAGTTAATTTATGCGCACCTATTGTCACTCAAATAATGCCAAAGTAGTCCTAATCACAAGTGAACCACAAGCGAGTAAACTATAGAAAAGTGCTGGAGCGAAAATTATGAAGCTTAGACAACTTCAAAATTATGAAGCTTAGACAACTTCAGAAACTGCGAGAATGAATAAAGTTCCAGAATTAACAGATAACGAGAACAACAACAAGAATTCGTGAAACGTTTGCATCATCATTGCTTGAGATTATGATAGTAGGTCAACAACGAGGGGTTAAAAGAGATACGGTAATTCCACACGGTGATAATTGCTTAGGCTTCGTCTTCGCTCTCTTCGTTCTCTTCTTTTCTCTTCTCTTCTTCGATATCATATAACTCGTCGATTCTGTCTCGGACAACTTTCTTCATCTCGGCAGAGAGGGCCTTGTATTCGTCCGACCTCTGGAAAATAAGCTACTCCCGTAGTTTTGCACGCTTTCTCTATCTTTCGCTATGTTTGGGATTTTCTCCTGGTAGGGATAGCAGAACAAACCTTGAGCTTCCTGGTCAGTTTGGGAATGGAGAGCGATGCGGTTAGCGCCGGTGTCTGAAGGCAGTACTCCTGAAAATAGATATTATCATACAATTCGTGAAACCAGCATTTAAAGGGCGAAGGCTGTATAAAATATATTGCAAAATTTTACTTAATTTGACACTAAGTAACTAAATTTTACAATATGACTAAAGTGCCGTACTCTGAGAGCGGCGAGTCTGTATTGATCCGCAAAGCGCAACTTCTCCATCTCATTGAATCTCGTCGACTGGATGAGGTACTTCTCCGAGAGGTCAGTGATACGCTGAAATACAAATATTTTTTAAAATCTATAAACATTAAGAAGGAAAAAACATAAATGATTATTGGCACTTGTTCGATAACCCCTACAATCATCATCATTTCGAGACTAGCCCCTCCCCCCTCTACTTTTCTGTGTCGTCTTCTCCCATGACTGATGAGACAGGGATAAGGATAAGTTCTGATAAGGTAGAGTAAGAGGGATAAGGATAAGTCCTGATAAGGTAGAGTAAGTCAAAATGAGAGATTAGAAACAGAACGATCGTTCATAAGCGGTGAGCCAATTTTCGAAGAACTACAGATTATTATACGCTAACCTCCATCTGGAATCTGTCGGCGAGCTTCACAATTCCAGCAACCGTTGCATCTGAATAATCAATAATCGTTTAACTTTTTTTGGTCACTTTCGCCCTTTTAAACAATATCACAACAAGAAATGTTGCATTATCAATGGGAAGGATGAGTAGGGAACTGAGTAATCTACCATACTTGGAGATACAATAATCGATTTATGGTGAAATGTTTTATTTTATTTTAATTATTTGGTGAAATGTTTACCTGTGATGCCATTCGAGTGAAAGTAGATCAGATTCAGAAGGTCGACGAATTCCTTAATGATAATATGTAAATAGACTTTAGAACATCGTTTTACTGACCATATAGTTGACATCCTTGAGCTCCACTTCTTCCTTGCCCTTCTCAGCGAAATCCCCGAAGAAGAGGGTCTCGAAGACCGGAGACTGCACGGCCAGGTACTCAAAATATAAGTGAACACTAGTGAACGGGTGGCTGAAATGGATTAACGGGTCGCTATCTAGAGAGCCTCGGCAGATCAGAGACGGATGATATCATTGCTTTTATTCAGCTACGACTCCGAGGAAGTAAGGACAAGCTTAAGCCTATCTAGAGTATGCCTAAGTGAGGAAAAAAATACCTCCTTGGACACGTGCAAACTGCCCTCTTCAACCTTCAGAATTACGTCACTCTTTAGGTTCGGAGAAGCGAATTGTCCAGGGTCGACAACGCTTCTGATAGTACGTTTTTAAAGAAAAAAGATAAAGTATGATTATTGTTTAAATATGAGGATAAAGTATGATCTAAATGCATTTAAAAAGTTAAACTATGTATAAATTGCTTCTATATATAAGTGCTTGTCTGTACATTTGTTCGGATTGCGAAATCGGTCGATTTATTAACCTGTCAGCTGAGATGATACGAAGATGAAATTCCACAGAAACCGTGTCATCAATAAGGCATCCTCGATCCTAAATCGAATTGATATCACTACTACAAAATCCATTTGTGACATGCTTAGGCTTTTAAGGTTAAGCTTCCTCCCGTATCTGTCCTTGAAATTTCAAAAAAAGATCATGTAGGTGCATTTTTATATTTAAATTGTCAGTTAGTTGATGCCGCAATTAGTTAATCCACTTAGCACTATTATCTTCTTTTATCGTACAAGTGGATACTTGAAAAAAACGCAATCTGATATTTGTTAAGGATTGTTTCAACGAAAATATACCTCATTATTCAGAATATCCCAGTAGTTAGTGCCAACGTGGAGGATGTTTTTCTCGCCATCGAATGAAAAGCGATTCTGTAAATTGAAATTCGCTTAAAATTACAAGGATTTTCAATAAATACCAGAAGACCGTCACATTATAATATGAACCGGAACGAACTTCATTCGCGTCTAATGAACTTAGAGGTAGAGTTCGAAATTAGGGTCACCCTATCTTCATTCCCTACCCCCTTTCGACCGGTCGATAGAGCAGGACAGTTTGCAACCAAATGAACAGATGGTGACCATAGTTGCCCAACACTGGCGGTGAGGTGTTTACCAACCAGAAAAAAAACTGGTACATTTTTATAAAAACCAAAACGAATTCCACTCGCGTATAATGATTCTTTGGAGCACAAAAATGAAGGCAAAAATTATAAAAAAAAGTATCATTTGAAGAACACAAGAACGAATAAGGGTTCACCTTTATAGAAATGAACCTCGTTGTATCATTAAGGAGCAGTGAGTAGTATGCCTTAGCTTCACACATCCAGGGTCGGATGTGAGTCATGAAGCATTTGAGATAGAAATCAGCCATTCCGGTAGCATCTGCTTTTCTTTTTCGCGAATCATTTGGACGCTTCTCGAATGCGGCGATCCTTAAAATAATAATGCAAACAGTTGATCATATTCGCATTTTTGTAAAAGGCAAAGGTACATCCCGTCTTCGAGATTGGGCTCGCGGGAGAACACTGGCAAAAAATTGGGCGGATTCAGCCTGCAGTGCTCAGCTCAGTTTACCTGCGTGATTTACTCACACCTACTACTTCCCTGCCCCCCCCCCCCCAGGTAGGCGCCGTGAAGAAACCCATTTCGTGCATTTTTTTTTCAAATATCAGGTTGTGAAGAAAGTAATGTTACATTTTCAAATTTTCGATTCTGCAATGCCCCGTCTTTTGTTGTCGTCTGATTATCATTTTTTGCTTGTGCTCGTTGAGTGCTTGGACACCCTTTCTATCGCGCATTGGTTCAAGCCTATCCAATTGGTATGGAGGCCACAGTATGAAGACAAATCGACATCGACAACATGTTTTACTGATTACGTTTCGGTCCAGCAATCCATGGAGAACTAGGATAGGGAAAAATTACGTCACATGCGAAAAGTATGGCACACGAATATCACCAAACAACATGTGAATCTGGTCCGCTGAGAATGGCCTGTCAGAAAATACACTCATTTCTTGACTCGACCCTAACTGCACATCAACAGAAATTTTTTTACCGTGCATCCGCAACTATTGATGTAACCATCTCAAATGTAGTGAAACGAAAAGCACTTTCTATGATTAATTACAAATTATATTTAGATGGGCATACAATACTTCTGCCAAAACGTGTAGAATTCATCATCCCGACTGTGAAATTTGAACATCGAAATTCGTTTATTACAAGACTTCCTTTTTCCCGTGTTGGTGAAAAGTCCTAACTTGTGTGGTAAACTGTTAAATAAACTCTTTATCTATCAGTATACGACTGGGCAAAGTCAGGTGATAGCTCCCTTTTGGGGAAATTTATTCATTCACCGTATACCGAAAGTCGAAAATTTTAGAATATTGGCCTTTATTCATCAATACTGATAATAAATGTTTTCTAGAAGTAGAGAAGAGATGAGTTCAAATGTTTCTCTGTGGTATGTAGCACCATAGTGTATCATGGAAGCACACTTATTTAGAAACCAGTCTGATTGAGCCTCGAAGCAGGAAACATTATCGCTTGATAAGTGTTTATTAGCTGAGGTATTAATTCAATGCTGCATAAATCGTGCTATGTTGAGGCAGGGACGACGTTAGACCTATTTTTCGAAAGAACTGCACTTGTGCTTATCACTACACTATATGAGAATGTACAGCCCTTTTTCCCCACAAAATACGAGAGACTGAAAATATTTTTAGAAAAGAGTGAAAATATAACATTTGACTAAACTTGGATTTCCTGGGTATCCTAAAAGTATGAAGCGATGGGAATACATACAGATAAGGACCAAGTAAACCCCTATTATGTGCCTTCGAGCTTACTTGAGATCGATAACGAAAAGGATTTTAGGAGTGCTCAAAGATCATTCTCCAAATCTAACATTAATTTCTTCACGGCATCAGAATATTAAGTCAGCCTCGTATGCTCTCGGAGGCATATGCTGTTCGGCTACAATGAGTAGCCTAATTTTGAAATACTTCTTTCAGCTTAATGCAAATAAAGAGCAAACAAGAAGCAGAACAAGAAAAACAAACCATTTGAATCCTCCTGCATCGAACTCGTCCGATTCCACACTTGTTCCAGCTGCGTAAACCGTCCTCGGATTATTGATCACCCATCGAAGGACCAAATTGGTATTATGGGCCATTCCCGAAAGAAACCTGCAATGTTCACGGGGTGTGCTACAGTTGAATGCGTAGCAAAGTGGCGTCACGAAAAGCTTCTTAACGTACATTAATACTCTCGAACGGGAAAAGATCTTGGAGTGAATATTCCCCGTTCCGCCGCGAGTATTGCTGTACGTTAAGAAGTAAGTTTATCATGACACCACACATGAGAACCGTGCCTTCCCAGTCAAAAATAAGCTCAGTCAAAAATATACAAAGATATGCAATTGCACGTAGAGAATTTCACCGTGTGATTAACGAAAGACTCAAAATAATTCATCCGGAATGAAACCAGATTCCATTGAACTTCTCCAATCTCACAAGAACATCAATGTCTTTATGCTTAACACCAATCAAGAAAAACAAATGCTCAACAGACAATAACAATTGACGGTGGTGAAAAATCTTCAACGATTAAATAGATCAATGTTATGCCCGCTCAATCCTCGTTAAGTTTGTGACGAGTGAATTCCTTTCCAGAGCACTGAATAGCAAGATATCATTATCAGAACATAAAATTGTTATCTCAATGGTAAAATCGAGGGGAAATTACCGATTTATCATGCTTCTTTTGATCGTTTTGAGTGTTGTATCTGAACCCACACGCACAGAGAAGGTAGATTCCCTTCTGAGAATTAGTAGGTCATATACAAAAATAGATGGTCAAACCAACCGCCATTAGCGTCGTTTTGTGATGATCTCTGAGATGTCGAATATATCCATAGGCAGTCTTGGGACGGATCTAAATTTAAAATTGGGAAGATCGAGTTGAAATCATGAAATCCGACCTCTCAATGAACACACTAAGAAATCATCTGAAATGCATATCTCACAATCTCCCCTAACGCTATGGAGAAACGAATATGATACACCCCATGCAAAAAAAGGTAAAGATAAAGGTAAAAGTACACCCTGTCTTCGATACTGGGCTTGCGAGAGAACATTGCTAGGCCAGTGTCAATTTTGAGCGGATTCAGTCTGGACTGCCCAACTTTCGCCAGATCTATTTTCCTGCATGATCTAGTCACGTCTACCAAATCCCCGTCCCTCGTCCCCCCGTGAAAATATGGGTCAATGCAAATATTTCATTGTGTTTAGTGATATTATTAGGGTGTCCCATAAGTTTCCGGACATTATGAACATTTTGCTTTCTAAGTTATATATCTAATCTAACAACATTCTACCACAGACTATTTGAAAGTGTGTGATACTACTTTAAAAATAAATCACTAGACCAGCATAGCTGGTTCTTTTGGAGAGTGCTACATAAATTTGAACAAAATATAGCAAAATCCAAAAAATGATTTTTTTGAATTATTTTGCTAATGAATGTGAGTTGAAATGCAATTACAGTCTTTAATTAATACACACAGCTATTCAATAATTTCAGGCGCATTTCTGATATCTGGATTTGCTTTGCTTCATCGATAGGAAATTTTGTTTTTTGCAAAGTGTCTTCAAAGGTTACGTTTTAAAAACAACCTCAAAAGGTTGAGAACATATTATCATCACCTTTAAAGTTGTTTTTGATACAATTGGTTAGCGAAGGTCTAAAATATGCTCGAAAATATACAACTAACCGTAAAAGTGTACCCTTGATTTTCGATTTTTCCATTTTCCTACTACTGGAATAGCAGTACAACCGATGTTAATGTATTACTATATACACAGCAAGATACTGATTACACCACACACATCTGGCTCTCCTAGAATCTCGCGGAGAGGTTGCAGAAAAGCAAAACGAAGTGCTCAAAAAATGAGCATTTTCAAAGATTGCAGCATCACTATGATATGCATGCATAGGATAATGACATTATGTAACAATACGCCCTCTGCCACTAACAATGCGCAAGTATTTTAAGTCCTAACTCCAATGGCTAATGTAGTAGATGGATTGAAAAAAAGTCCGAGAACTTATGGGACACCCTAATACAATTAATCGAGGAACAACATTTTTGCGATTGAATAAATTCAAATAGAAAAGAACATACGAGGCATTCGGGACACGCCATCTCACTCCTCTCCGTGCCATTTTCCATGGAATCTTCCTTGTCCATCTTCACTCTTTTCGATTTAGAAATTCCAGAACAAGAAGATCTTTTCTTCCGAGGAACAATCTGAATATCTTATGAAGATTTTCTAAACTAAACAATAAAAATGCGAAACAAAAAAAGTAAAAGGACTAAATAGATTCTAAATTTTAAAATTTTCGTCCACAATTCTGAATGCCGTATTTCTGTCTTAACTCGGCATTTTCCTAGAAGCTTACCAAGCCCCACCCCCTCTGCCCTCCTTCTCATTATAAAGTTGCTTAAAATCTGCCTTAGACTGCGTAGACATAGCATAATGTTGTTAGAGTTGTGCTTAGACTGCTTAGGCTCGGATTTCGGTTGCTTAAGGATAGGTACTATACCACGCCCACAAAGGGGTGGGGGAAAGAGGGCGGGGGTTGGTAGGATTCTAGGAAAGTTCCCTTAATTCTTGAATGAGTTTATAGAGTTGAACGAGTATTTCAGACAACAATGCCGTATTGTGAAAATCACGAACCATGGTTTCATTCAGAATCTGCTTGCTATTCCATTCATCTCCAGTAAAATCCTGACCGAATGGCTCAAAATATCGTCTTGAAATATAATTCTGAGTAAATATTCACCTGATCACCGTACAATATAGGATTGTCGATCGGCTCTTCTTTTGGCACCACCTAAAGTAAAAAAATGAATTCGAAATTCACTGGAAATGTCGTCATAGTACATAACTCCTTTTTACATCCCATTAAATCGTACGGGTGAAAAGTAATTTTACCAGGAATAGTTCATTTCCAGGCGTTTTTGTGTTTGTATTTGTGAATTTTAATCTTGTGAGATAAAAATAATCGTATATCCTTACAGTAAAGAGTAGGCCATGCTGATCAGTGCTGTTGAGATTCGAAGACTGAAGCGAATTGAGAGGAATCGGAATATGGTTCTGAAATAAAGTATTTGGAAATTATCATTAATGATATTTTTCAACGGGCAGAGAAAATCGTAGCCTACCTCCTCAGATGGAATATCTTCACAAGCGTTTGTCTGATACTTCTTTTGAATCATATAAAGAAGGGTCAGATAAATCGATTCGATAATACCATATTTGAGCGACCGAATTGAAAGTTCACTGAAAGCAATATACATTGCTATAATGTCTTTATAAGCTCACTTGATATTCTCAAAACAGAGGCTCTGCGATCTTTCAAAATCGAGTGATCCAAGTGCTCTCAGAATGTGCTTGAAATTTAGTAAATCTTTCGCGAAAATATTGTCAAATGAACTAACACAAAGATCAATATTCTTGACAATGGCAAGCATCATCTCGAATGCCCTTGAGATAACTGTAGCGAGCAAATCAACAGATCCATTCGAAAAGTCAGCACTCTGAAACTCGAAAGTTACATCACTGAGATTGTGAAATGAGGTATAGAATATAAAATGCACCTTCTTCTTCCATTCATCGATCGTCGATACAGCTCTCTCAAACACATCCTCTGCAAGGAATTTTTGTAGGTTATGCAAGTGCGTTTTGAGTAAGTTTTTAATTAATATAAATATAATTAATATTAATATGTTTGACTGACCTGTCTCATCTGTCAAGTGAGCAAGAGTGAGATGGAGTGATTCAATTACACCGAACATCAGATATCGGATAGATGGTTCCCTGAGCATCAGTGAGAAGATTTGTGTAGCGGGGGGAATTGAGTTTGAGGAAATTCCCAGATTTAAATTAAACTCACTCAGAATCCTCGAATTGGAAGCAGTTTGACAGTTCGAAATCGAGAGATCTCAGAGATCTTTGTATGAGCTGCAATAAGTGCATAATCAATAAGGATGATTTGTTTCGCCATCAACGATTTAAAATCTAACTGACGAAAGGTTCGGCATCCTTCAGAATTATAGACATCGAGTCGAAAGTTCTTGAAAACACAGGAGCAAGGAGATCGGTCGATTGATTGGAGAACTCGAAAGTCTGCAATATAAATAATATATATGACCTACAGTAGCGAAAGACCAGCAATGAATTTAATATTTTGAATATTCGAAATCCCGTTGTTACATCCCATTTCAAATGTTCCCAAGTATATTCGATTGTATTCATTCGAATTTGTCGTATCGATAAGGGAAAAGCTGTTGAAAAAATAGAAACACAAAAAAACCTTTCTCGTCCAATCTTCAACAGTCGCTAGAGGCGTCTCAGCAGACGTCATCTTATAATAGAAAATCATGCCAGTATACTCACCGAAAATAATAAATAACCAAAATAGTCTATCCGGAATGAAACCAGATCATGATATATTTAATCAACCTTTAAAAAATGTCTTTATTATTTTAAAATAGGTCAAGAAACAAATATGATTAGCGGGAAACAATAAAAGATGAACGGATCATAGAGTAAAATCAACAAGTTCCGTGAATAAATACTCCATTTGCTCAATCCTCATCCAATTTGTGAAGAGTGAAGTCTCGTCCAGTGCACTAAATTGTATGATTTTAGATACTGGTCAGAACAAAAAAACATGTGATTTTGCAAGGTAAAACTCAAAAAAGCACCTCATTGTCATGTTTCTTCTGGTCATTATGATTGTTGAATCTCGTGTCACAGGAGCAGATTAAGTAAATGCCGGTCTGATGAAGGAAGGAGTGTTCATCAATCATAAGCGCAAGGTCAAAGTTCAAAGATCAAAGTGGGTGGGATTAGGCTCCGCCCCTTTTTTCTATTAAACTGCTACTTAAAGGACGGATTGTTTATCAATCATAAAGGCTCATTTGTTACCTCATTGAGTGATTTGTGATGTCTCTTCATATGAAGAGCGTATCCACAGGCCGTCTTGGGATATTTCTGATATTAACGTAATTATATGTAAATAACTTAATATCAGAAATATCATGAAATAATAGCAATTAAAAGCGAGAATGATGAATAGAAAGAACATTTCCTAGATATTCGCATACAGGACTACTCAGAAAAAAACGGCAACTCAGAACAAACTTATTCAAGCCTTTTAACGGCCTCAGCCTACGCCTAAGCAAACTTAAACTAAATTGATTAAGTAACCTAAGCCTTAGAAGCCAAAGAAAGCTAAGCCTAAATAGTCTACGCAAAATAAGGAAGTTGAAGGCGTTTCTGAGTACTCGTTTTCCTGAGTTGTCACTTGTCACTCACCTTGCACACGACACACTGAGGGGTCACCTGAAAATATTTTGATTGAAACCAAGTGATATTGAACAAATTAAGCGGATTCAATAGCAGTTCACATCTAAAAATTGTTTTACTAACCGGCGGATCGGAAAATCTCCGAATCGGTTCATCTTCATTGCGAATGATGTCGAAGTTCGAGATCTCGCACTGAATTGAGGTATTTTCTATTTCAACATTATGCACAAAAGTTATGAGAGAATTACAGAATAAATCAAACTTTCACCTCGTAACTGTGACCTTTAGAGTAACTTTCGTAACCACAATCACATCGAAGGAGACATCCAGCCTGTGTAAAAATTAATTTTTCGCACAACATATACCTAATTTAATATATGTTATAATTTATCGTTACATATACAATTTAATTTACTGTCACATTATAATTTGATAGTTCACACAACATTTTTTTTTCACAAAGCATATCATATATTATTAAAAATGTATAAAGATCACCAGAGCAGGAGTAGTAGAGTGCTTGTCTCTTAGATGGGAAATCCAGGTGCTCACGCATCTTGTGTCGAACTTCAACAGATTATTTTATAATAACTAAGGCGAATAAAACATCAGAACTTACTTCGCACTCGGGGCATTTCAGTTTCTTCCTCCCAGTGTCATTGTCCTTCGAATTTTCATTGTCCATCTTCACCTTTTGCGATTGAGAATCTGCTTTGAGTGACGGCCCTCTCTTCTGAGGAACAATCTGAACGAGAATTTGATGTAGATTGTTCAAGAGACGAGACAAAATACTTTGTTCTTCTTGTCCATAGATTCCGTTCTCCTTTTCTTCACGGATGGTTCTCCTTTTCCATCAGATTGCGTCACGTAATCAACGTATTTCAGTGGTTTGGATACAATCCTCGTCGATCTTCTTCTTTTTTCCACTTCTACGGTCTCGGAAGAGCCCTGTAAAGATAAAAGTTAACATACATCAGATATTGTAAAACACAATGTAAAAAAGTGCTAACCTTCGGAGTATTAGCACCACAAACGCCAATCTCATTACTCCCTTCATCAATATCGATTTGATCACCAGAAATTACATCCTGGCCATTATCATCCTGGAAAACTTTTAAAATTACATAAGTTATCAAAAAGTGATTCAAAAGACAAACCAAATCCTCATGCTGCATTGGCCCGTAGCTAGGCTCGATTTGATCTCCACCACTAATTTCGTTCTCGAAAGCGTCCTACGAAGATATGAATGAACGATAAAAACCACCCATAAATTGGCATTGTAAAGGATAAAAATACAATGTAAAAAGTGCTAACCTTCGGAGCATTAGCATCACTATCGCCAATCTCTTTATCGCCTCCATCATTGTCGATTTGATCACCAGAAATTACACCCTGGACACCATCATTATCATCCTGAAAAAACTTTTAAAATCGCATTAGTTATTAAAAGTGTTTCAAAAGACAAACCGGATCCTTTCGCACAGGTGTGTTAAAAATACAAATTAAATTCTTTTTGTTTAAAAATTGAATGAATGACGAACGTTTGAGGCGTCATGGACAGTCTCATCGCCCATTCTATCGTTCTCTCTTTGATCACCCGAAATAGAATCCGTACCTCCCAAATTATCGATCTGAAAGATGAAAGATCAAATCCCATAAAATAAACTTTTCAAAATAATAAACAAAAGACATTTTAAAATTACTAACCATATCCTCATTCACCATTGCCTCGTCCATTAAATCGAATGAATCTCCACCAAAACCGTCGTTCTCGAAAGCGTCCTATGAAGATGTGAATGAACGATAAAAAATATTTCAAAAAATTATTAGATTAATCTCCAAAGTAGTAGTATCAGGTTGAACCATAATTTTCTTAACAAAATCACGACTAAGGTTTTCGAGCACTATCTTTCTTCGATCCTGTGCAATCCTCGCGTAATTTATTTTATGGTACTAGTGATTTTTCGCCTTACTATTTAACCGATAAAGCCCGAAACTCTCATTTCACGTGCTCAGTGGAAGCAGCTATCCTTACTCATTAGCGTCTCAAAGGGGTGGGAGCTGTATGGAATTCGATTAAATTTTGCGATGATTTGTGTCGAAAAACCAAAAACATGGTATTTATGTCAATTTTCAGTTATAATTGTTTTTCTGCGGAATGGAAGTGGATCGATAGGGAAGAAAGCATTAATTTCTATGACCCAACAATGCCTCAAATAATACCCAAGTGGTGTTTGATACATGTGAAGTATTCGCAAGAGAAATGGCGAAATACCAAAAATATCTATTTATTTTTTTATAAATAAAATTATGCTTCTCAACCTAATACATGAAAAAAGTCTTCAATTGTACTAGATTGGAATTTTTTTTTCGATTTGCAATATTAAAAAATACTTGGGTTACACTTACAGTAGCAATTTGATCGATTGTGCGAGCAGAATCGATGTCAGAAGAATCGACCTGAGGAAGAGAAATGGGAAGATGATTCTGAAATAGAATATAATTAATAAGTATACCGTAGTCGCTATTTAAAACGAGACAAGTTCACCTCCTCAGTTGGTTTTTCATCAGTCGATTTGTATTGATTCCTCTTCTCAGTCAAGTGAGCAAGTGTCAGTTGAATCGACCCGATGACACCGTACGTGAGAGATCGAATTGAAATTGCACTGTAACAAGCATAGTAAGAAAGGAAAACACTGTAAAAAATTGTCTTTTCCGTTATTTTATGAAAAATCGCACTCAAACTTCTCGTTGTCGTATCTCTTTGATCTCTCCGATTCGAGTGATGCAAGAACTCTTCGAATTTGCTGCAATTTTTTAAAATTTTATTTGAAATATATAAATAATGAATACTATCAACTGTGCACTCACATCAACATCAGCACTTTTGATAACGATATGCAGCGTCATGGCTGCTTTTGTTATCAAAGAAATGAGAGCATCGAAAGAGATGTTGTTCATTTCGAAGCACTGAACAAGTAAAGAAATGTATAGGTACTGGAAATTTAAAAGCTATTGAAAATTCTTTTAAAAAACCTTTTTCTCCCATTCTTCGACACTCGATAGCGCCTTCTCATAAGCTTCCGCTGAAAGAATATTCATAATATAACTTTAGTTTAGAATTTTTGTATCGAATTAGCATTACACTCACCACTTTCTCCAGTCAGGTGCATCAAAGAGAGATGGAAGGATTCAAGAAGTCCGTATGTGAGATATCGAATTGAAGGTTGCCTGAACACAACCGTCCCGGTTTCAATAGAAATATAGTCCGTTATTCTCAATGATTATATAGTAGGTGTACTAAAACCCAGATCAGCGATACCTGCGACCCCTGATAAACATACTGATTCTGTGGCCGCAGAATAACCAAACAGGAAAAGGACTGCACAATGTCCAAGAAAAGAAATCTCACTCGAAATTTTCGCTTTGAAGAGCATTGGTTCGGTCGCGATCAAGAGCTCTCAGTGCTAGTTGAACATGCTGCAATAAGTGGACACTTAATAATCTTACAAATCAAAGAACACCAAATGATTGTTTTCAAGAGCAAACGCACGTCAGGGTCGGAGTTCTTCAGAATGTCTGTGATAGTTTCGAAAGTCTTTGAGAAAATCGGCACAAGAACATCTGACGAATTTTCGGAAAAGTAACGAGCCTGGAATGAAAGAAAAAGTAGTGCGAAGATAAGGACAAAATGATGTTCCCACTAAGATATTCACCGAACATACCGTACCATTATCTCCCACTCTTCAACAATCGACTGAGGCGTCTCTGCAGACATCATCACTAAATTGGAGATGAGTTTGGTTTGTTTTAAAAGGATAACAATAAAAATAATTATTCTGGAATTAAACCAGATCACATCGTATTTCATCAAAATTACGATAAACTTCTTTATCATTTGAGAACGAGAGGTTGCAGAAACGAAATAACAAGGATCAAAATAAAAAGAACGAAAATCAACTTTGAATTAAAAAAATTTCGGGATATTTCGAAGGAATATCTTATCCATTCAATTCTCGTCCAGTTTGTGAAGAGTGAAGTTACGTCCAGAACACTGAAATAGATTATCAGAGCGAGCAATATTTGTTTCCTAATTTGGATATTCAAGGAAAAGGTGCCTTCTTGTCATGTCATGCTTCTTCTGATCGTGCTGAGTTTTATATCTGGTTCCACACGAACAGAGAAGGTAGATCCCTATCTGAGAATGAAATATTTTCCCTAAATAGGATCTCATTATCAGACCAACCGCGGACAGTGCCATTTTGTGATTGTGCTTGAGATGTTCCACATATCCATAAGGAGTCTTGGGATACTTCTGAAAAAAATCTTTTTCTAATTAAAAAAAATGTTTCTGAAAATATTTTTCTAACCAGACATTTCAAAATACCCAATGCCAACCCAACAACAAAAATAGCTATGCTGCTCACCTCGCACGAGACACACTGAGGAGTCATCTAAAACGTGTTCATTTTCATGGCGAAGTCATACATTAAAAATTGCATTTTCCAACAGCAAAACTAACTGTAACGCGCGAGTTAACCGATTAAAAAGTTAACAAGTAAAACCATAGTGCTAACCTCTTGTTCTCGTTTGTGGACGGTGAACTGACTAACATAGTATCACGATTAACATAGTATCACTGTTAATACAAATGAAAAGTTTGTAACATAAATTGAAGTTTAAAAAATAAAGTACCTTCTTGTCGTGTTTTGTATGGTCATCTTGCGTTGTGTACATAAAACCACATTCACAGATTAGGTAGATTCCGCTCTGATAATGAAGTCATTTTTTAAAACATGTATCTATGCAACCAACCGCCCTTAACGTCTTTTTGTGATATTTTTTGAGGTGCACGATATATCCACATGCTGTCTTGGGGTGCATCTGTCAACAAATTAGTGTTTCGAATAAAAATTAAAAAGAAAATCAATGAAGTATATTTTGCAGTAATGGAACATTACACATAGCCTCTATTCGGTATGTAACGCTACTCTAAATTCACCTTGCACAGTAAACACTGAGGTGTCATCTCAATTCTCCGAATCAGTCGATCTTCATTCCTAATGACTGTGAAATTCGAAATATCACACTAAAATGGTTCAGTTTCCTTGAGTTTCCTTGAATATATCACGTGTATCACGAGTCAGTAGAGGTGTGCGGAAACAATTTCCAAAAGTTTGCACAGTATACTCCATATAATTATGGGAGAACATCATAGGCACGATAAACTGAAATTTAATGACCTTTGGTCATAGAGCCGTCATTTAGGAAAATTCCGGTTTTTGAGTCCGGCAATTATGTATTTCAGCTCTATGATGAGCTACAGAGGTGGCATTGGTCTCATTTTGTGCGGAAAAATATTTCCAGAAACTTTTATGTTTTATGCTAAGCGATTGGAAAGTTGTTTGAAAAGTTGTGTTCGAAAAACCAATGTTTAGACTATAATAAAATTTATAATTATTCTCGGAGATACCGTTTCCCGGAATTTTATTGCAGAATATGAAAGTTAGAGTACATATCTATAAAATAAAAATAAAAATACATTTCAGAATGTGTATTTTTGAAATTTTGTCCCAAATGTCGGAACATGATATAGCATCAATATAAATTGGACAATTAGTGAACAGCAAAATATGAAATCGGTATATCTAATACATAATACCTTGTATGAAGGATAGATACGCATGGCACTGTGAAACTGAAAGTTACACTGATTCTGAAAAAATCGAGTTTTTCCAACTCGATTTTTGCTAAGTTTGGACGATATAAACTAAACAGGTTTGAAACTAAGCCGGCTAACTCAAAGTAAAAGTTAAACTAGACAACCGTGTAAGTGAGAAAATTTCTTTTCATTCGAAAACGCACGATCGACGGTGCCAAAATTGATTTAAATTCGATTTTGATGAAACTATTGTGAATATACCTTAGCCTTGAGCTTCGAAAATCTTGAATTGTATATCACAGCCAAAATACACCTAAATGTTTGTAATTTTAATGGTTACTGAAAATTTTGAAATTTTCAAATATCATTTTTTTTAGATTTTTTAAAATCATGTGTTATTCTTCGTGTTAACAATAGTTTCTGATCATTCTAAACGAGTTTCGATTTTCGAAGCTCCCCTTCCCATCTCTCCTCATCCCCTTCCCATCTCTCCTCATCCCCATCCCCTTCCCATCTCTCCTCATCCCCTTCCCATCTCTCCTCATCCCCTTCCCATCTCTCCACATCCCCTTCCCATCTCTCCTCATCCCCTCCCCATCTCTCCTCATCCCCTTCCCATCTCTCCTCATCCCCTTCCCATCTCTCCTCATCCCCTTCCCATCTCTCCTCATCCCCTTCCCATCTCTCCTCATCCCCTTCCCATCTCTCCTCATCCCCTTCCCATCTCTCCTCAGGGAAGGTGACCTTGCTCTATCTCTCCTTTTCCTCCCTTTTTTGTCATTCTATAAGCCTATTTTCTGATTTTTGTTCTTCCTTCTCTCACACTTTCACTCTGGCTAACAAAAGGGGCGCAACAATGTCTACCCCTGAGGCGGCTAACTCAGCCAAGAAGCAGAGCACTACATACCAAAACATGTGCGTCTCTGCCTTCTCTCTGGCACTCGAGAAAGCCCCCTCTGGTGTGGACAGGGACAAGTGGAGTGCTATCACCGAGCTGCTCCGCAGTATGGCGAAAGCTCTCGAGCATGTCGCCGTGCAGCAAAGTGATGCCTCCCTTGCCACCTCCCCCTCCCCTTCTACTTCTCTCCCCAATTCGCGTCTGTCTCTCCCTTCCTCATCCCTTCCTTCCACCTCCACTCGCATTCCCTCTCCCCCTCTCTCATCTGGTGAAGACCCAGTCGAAGCACATCTGAGGGCTCGTTCGCTTGTGATCTCGGGTATCCCCGAGGCCGATTGTTCTCTAAATCTTGAAGAGAGATTGGCTGGCGATGCTAAGTCTGTTGGATTGGCTCTGGCCATCCTTCAAGTCGAAGCTACTCCCCAGATGGTGTATAGAATGGGCAAACCGGGCGACAAACCCCGCCTCCTTAAAGTGGTTCTTACTTCTCGCTCTCACCTCTTGACTGCTCTAAAAAATGCCTCTGTTCTCCGCAAGAACGACGAGTTCAGAGGAATTTACGTTCGTAAATCGCAGACGAGAGAAGAGCGAGAGAGGAGCAAGGAGATGAGAGAGTCACTCAAAGCGTTGCGCCTGTCTGACTCGGACTGTCCCTTCGTGCTCTATCGCGATGAGATCTGGCACAAGGATGACATCCGTACTCACAGGCGTACTCGCCTCCCTCCTCAAAAAAACTAAGTAGTCTTACACCACACTCGCATTTTGACTCGCACCTATCCATTGACTGCCTCTCGATTGACACCTCATCTATCTCCCCCTTTCCTTCTTTTCCTCTCCCTCTCTCTCTCCTCTCTGTTCCCCACACTCTCTCGCCCCCCTTCGTCTCTTCCCCCGGACTTCCCTCCCATAATCAATCAGCCGCCCTCTTCTGCCACACATCTCCCTCTTCGCTGTTCTCTATTTAATTCTCGCTCTATTTGTAACAAGATACCTGATTTACATGCTATTCTCTCCATCGATAAGCCCGATCTACTCTTTATTACGGAAACTTGGCTTTCTTCCAAGATATTGGACACTGAGCTTATTCTTTCTTTCCCGTATCGCATCTTCCGTTATGATCGTCCTCGTCGTGGGGGTGGTGTCTGCCTTCTCATTCGTTATCACCTCCCCTGTTCTAGAGTATCTATCCCTTCCTCAATCTCTAGTGATATTCTCGTGGTCGATGTGCATTCCCTGACAACCCTTGTTCCTACACGCTTCATTCTCGTCTATAGGCCTCCCAACACAACCACTGCTCAAAACACCCAATTATTTGATGTTATATCTTCCATGGTTACAGTGCAACATCAAGTGGTTGTGCTGGGCGACCTAAATCTACATATTGATTGGTCTTCCCCGGGCGTGCTTTCTTCTCAAGCTTCATGCTTAGTGGACCTCTCCATTGACCTTGATCTCACCCAGATGGTCCCTTTTCCTTCCCTAAATAACCATTTCTTCCGTTATGATTCTTCCGTTATGATCGTCCTCGTCGTGGGGGTGGTGTCTGCCTTCTCATTCGTTATCACCTCCCCTGTTCTAGAGTATCTATCCCTTCCTCAATCTCTAGTGATATTCTCGTGGTCGATGTGCATTCCCTGACAACCCTTGTTCCTACACGCTTCATTCTCGTCTATAGGCCTCCCAACACAACCACTGCTCAAAACACCCAATTATTTGATGTTATATCTTCCATGGTTACAGTGCAACATCAAGTGGTTGTGCTGGGCGACCTAAATCTACATATTGATTGGTCTTCCCCGGGCGTGCTTTCTTCTCAAGCTTCATGCTTAGTGGACCTCTCCATTGACCTTGATCTCACCCAGATGGTCCCTTCTCCTTCCCTAAATAACCATTTCCTTGATATCATCCTATCACCTTCCGGAGTAGTATCAAATTGCTGCTTATCAGCCCCTTTTAAAAATTCTGACCACTCTACGATTGTCTTTGACTTCCATTTCCCCCTTGATCAGCCCGTAGTAGTGCAATCATTTGGTCTCGAAAATGCACTACTTGGACTGAACTGGGAGGAATCACTTTCTAATTTCATCGATATCTCAGACCTGTATAATCGATTCGTATCGTGTATAACTGACCTGTTTCCAACCTTTGTCCCTCTCAAGAAGACTTCACTTCATTCTGATCATTACCCTCCCCATATTAAGTCCCTTCTTGCACACAAGCGCGCACTCTTCAATAAGATTCATCTGCGCCCTGTTCATTCCCAATTTCTCTTAGTTTCACATAAATTAGATAAGGAAATACGTAAGTACGTTCGTTGCTACGAGAATCGGTTACTTGCCAGTAATCATAGTCGATCATTCTACCGCTATGTATCCACTCGTTTCAAGCCTAAAGGTCTCTCCATCCCGGTCCTCGTGGCGATGGACGGATCTGTCATCACGTGCAGTTCTCTAAAGGCTGAATCCCTTGCCGATTATTTCACTTCTGTATATACTCGTGACGGGTCCCTTCCATCTTGCCCTTCCCTCGTTTCGCAAACCATCCCTTTATCAGTCGTCCTTCCTCACGATGTCTCTTTTCTTCTGAGGAAAGTATCTTCATCGTGTTCGCTCCCATCTGACTCCATCCCATCTATCATTTTTAAAAATTGCTTCCGATCTTTGTCTACTCCTCTTGCGCATATCTTCAATTATAGTATTATGCTAGGTGATATTCCATCCTTGTGGAAATCCTCTATTGTTATTCCAATCCCAAAAATTTCCTCGCCTTCCTCGGTCTCGGATTATCGCCCTATCAGTCTCACTCCCATTCCTTCCAAAATAATGGAAAGAATTCTCAAGCCTAAGATTATCCGCTGGTGCAACTTTCATAAGATTATCCCTCCCGAACAACACGGCTTTCTCTCTAAACGCTCGTTACCCAACTTTTGGAGTGTACTCAAAATTGGCGTGATTCCCTCGATCGTGATTACTGTACCGATGTTGCATATATTGATCTTGCCAAAGCTTTCGATAAGGTTTCCCATCCTAAGCTATTGTTCAAATTACAATTGCTAGGCATTCGTGGCTGTGTGTTGAATTGGATTACAGGATATCTTTCCAATAGGATCTTCAGAGTTCGAATCGGCAGTTCTCTCTCTTCTGAGAGACAAGTGATCTCAGGTGTTCCTCAGGGCACAGTTCTTGGGCCTCTCCTCTTTTTGCTATTTACTTTCGATCTCCCTTCAGTTTTCTCCCCCTTTCCAAAACTAAATTGTCGGCTTTTTGCTGATGACATCAAGCTCTTCACTACTTTCGATCCACTCTCTCCTTCTGATTCCCCCTCTCAACTTCAATCGGGTATTAATGGGTTCCTAGAATACTGCAAAAAATGGCAGTTAGAAGTTGCTGAAAAGAAATGCAACGTATTACATATAGGCAAAAACAATCCCTGTACTAGCTATTCCTTAATCTCTTGCAATTTTGTAGTAACGCAGTCAATCCGTGATCTAGGTGTTTATATTGATCCTCTCTTAAATTTTGACTCTCACATCCAGACTGTTTGTCATAAGGCGTCTTCATTAGTCTATTTACTTTTCATCTGGTCGTATTCGCAAATTAGAGAAAGTTCAACATCTATTTAGTAGGCTATTATATTATCGTTGCTCTCGAACAGACGTCTCTTTCCCCTCTTATTCTGATCGATTAGCCCTATATTCTCTACGCTCTCTTTATGTTCGCCGTATTGTCATTGACATAGTGCTAGCTCTTAAAATTTTCGCTAACGCTGTTGAGTTGTCAGTATGTAATTTCTATACATATAGGACTATTTCCAGACGTCATAGTGCCTTTGTTCTTCACATTCCCGCTTTCCGAAGGGAAAATTTGAAAGCATCGTTTGCTCATAGAACAGTTAGATTTCTAAATAAGCTCCACTTAATTTGCAATCCTCTATTGTCGATCGAGACTATTAAGCACTATTTGCTAATTCACCCTAATCTTCTGCGTACTCTTGGAATTGAAATTAGAAATCTTTAGCATCTATCCTTACCGCCACCCCCCCCCCTCCCACCTTTCCTCTCCTTTTTCTCTTCTCAACCCTTCCCCAACCATTCTCACCCCCCTCGATCTCCTCCGATCTCCTGTCACACAAGTCTCCAATACGATATACATTGGACAAGCGGCCATTCCTACCGCTCACGAGGCTCCCTCCCCTCGCCACTCTCTCTTTCTTGTGCGACACGATTCGGAAGATATACTCCCCCCCCCTCCCTCCCTCTTCCCTAACCCTAATTATATTCTCGAACATTCTATACTTGATGAAGCGCCCTTGTGGTGTACGATAAATAAAATAAAAAATAAGCTAAATACTAATCAATATTCACAATAATTTCATCAAAATCGAATTTAAATCAATTTTGACACTGTCGATCATGCGTTTTCGAGTGAATACAACTTGAGCTTTCGCATTCCGAGAACCTTCCTTTAGAAATTTTCTCACTTACAAGGGTGTCTAGTTTATCGTTTACTTTGAGTTAGCCGGCTTAGATTTAAACGTGTTTAGTTTATATCATCCAAACTTGGCAAAAATCGAGTTGAAAAAAATCGATTTATCAGAATCAGTTAAACTTTCAGTTTCACAGTGACATATTGCGTATCTATCCTTCATACAATGTATTATGTATTAGATATACCGATTTCATATTTTTCTGTTCACTAATTGTCCAATTTATATTGATGCTATCTCATGTTCCGACATTTGGAACAAAATTTCAAAAATACACATTCTTAAATTTCTCTATTTTTATTTTTATTTTATAGATATGTACTCTAACTTTCATATTCTGCAATAAAATTCCGGGAAACGGTATCTCCGAAAATAATTATAAATTTTATTATAGTCTAAACATTGGTTTTTCGAACACAACTTTTCAAACAACTTTCCAATCGCTTAGCATAAAACATAAAAGTTTCTGGAAATATTTTTCCGCACAAAATGAGACCAATGCCACCTCTGTAGCTCATCATAGAGCTGAAATACATAATTGCCGGACTCAAAAACCGGAATTTTCCTAAATGACGACTCTGTGACCAAAGGTCATGAAATTTCAGTTTATCGTGCCTATGATGTTCTCCCATAATTATATGGAGTATACTGTGCAAACTTTTGGAAATTGTTCCCGAGGAGCCTCTTTTTCCTCCACTGACTCGTGATACACGTGATAGACAGTAGCGCCCAAAAGTATTGCAACAATTTGAATTTTTCATATAACTTTTTCTACCGTTCTCTTAGCAAGTTCGATGTTGGGGCGCTATATAGCAAATCAATCGAAGAATACAATGCGAGTATTGCGTCATCACATGCTTCAATTTGATTGCGTAGTGATGACGCAATCAAATTTCACTTTTTCAAACAGGCTTTATTCTTACATGGATTTTTTCCTACTCGCCAAACTTTCTGTGGTTGGAGTCATGCCCGAGGCCTACCCTGCATAAATTTTTAAAAGCGCTGCGCGATCGCACATTGGCTGCAGCCGTGCTGCAAAAACAGGGTCAGAAATTCAGATCTCTGCTTCTAGACTAGCTATAGACTCGTTCAAGGCATCAAAATGATCGTAATCACAATTCCCGATGATACTGAGAATATGAAAATGGTCGGTCAACATTTGCCCTCAGCGCACCAAAAATCACTTTTTTGCATGCCCATTTTTTGGACATTCATAACTTTCCTCAAAAATGCAACATCAAAAAAAAATTTTGGGTAGGCCTCGGGCATGACTCCAACCACAGAAAGTTTGGCGAGTAGGAAAAAATCCCTGTAAGAATAAAGCATGTTTGAAAAAGTGAAATTTGATTGCGTCATCACTACGCAATCAATTATGAAGCACGTGATGACGCAATACTCGCATCGTATTCTTCGATTGATTTGCTATATATTAGGTTGTTGCAAAAGTCCTGTGGAATTTTGATATTTTGTCTTCCATCTTCCTGTTGGATTGATAGATGAACTTTGGGATATTGATTACTAATGAGGCCTTGCATACTCTTTCATATGCGCACCCTATCAGCATTGCCCAATCAGAGAGGCGAGAACAGGATCCAGTTAAAATTACAAAAATTCATCCATCGAAAATGCAAAATTTCTCAATATTCTGTATTCCTCTGAAGCATGAACGCTCAATTACTGGTGGTTATTTGAAGCCCCCATCTTTACCCTATACATAATTTTTTTTCATGGATGCTGGAAGTTACATCCTTTAGAGGAATGTGTTGATCTGGAAATGACTACATTGTTGCATTTCTGTGTTGATTTTGCATATTTCTGAAAAATAATAATTTCGAATTTTATGAAAGGGAGAAGAAGCAGGTCTCAATATTTTTTATGAGAATATAGCCTCTTCGTGCGTGCATACATCGCACACGTGAAGGAGCCTGTATGCGATGTCTTCCATTCAGAAAAGCAGGTACAAGTCACATGCAGCCTGGGTCTGCTCATATTTTTGATTTCATGTAATTTGGTTCAAACCCACTCACATGACAGGTCTAACCTATTTTTTGAAAGAACATCAATGATACTTCTCACCCAACACTATGAAGTTGTTTCATCAATTTTCCCTTCAAATATCTAGGTAAATAAATTTAAATCTAAATGTTGTGCTTTTTTGCAATTGGGTTAATCATAATTGCTTGCGTTGGTTGCACGATCGGTTTGAAATATACGTGAGCAAAGTTCAAGCATATCCCTAAACAACACCACGTTTGTTGACCATTGAGATTTGAGACACGCGAGTTATAGAAAATGTAAAAAAATCGTTCAAAGTACCGTTCAAAGTACTGACACAAAAAAACCACAAGACTTTTGCAACAGCCTGATAGCGTCCCAACATCGAACTTGCTAAGAGAACGGTAGAAAAAGTTATATGAAAAATTCACATAGTTTCAATACTTTTGGGCGCTACTGTACCTTGCAATTGTGAATATGCGAAAATGATTCATTGCCACAATCGCATCGAAGAAAACATCCAGCCTACAATCATCGAATAACATAATTCTCGTAGTCATACTAGGAATTGCAATATTCAGAAAGCTCACCAAAGTAGGTGTGGTAGAGTGCTTATCTTTGAGATGTTTGCACCACAAATCGCCGATCTACAGCGGTACTGAAATCCATTCCATAGGGAGAAATCTGCTTTATAACATATATCAACGACTATTTGCACTAACTTCGCACTCCGGGCACTCCAATTCATTCGTGGTCATTGTTCTTATCGTCTGAAAAAAAATTAAAGTCTACTTTCAAGAATATCTCTGAGCAAGGGCATTGTGAAGAAATAGCAATGCCAACCTTGTCGTTGCTCTCCAATGAATTCGATCTCATTTTCTTCACAGTTGGCTCTTCCCCATCTGATTCCCCCCTATAATCAACGTGTTTCGTAGCTCTGGAGAAATTCTTCGATGGTCTTTTTCCCTTCTTGACGTCTGCATTCTCGGAAGAGAGCTGTGATGATATGATCAAATTAACGATTATTTTACCGAGAGAACAACTTTAATAAATGTAAAAAAATCGCAGGATTTTCATCAAAATTTCGTAAGATCGAAATAATAACGAACATAATCCCCGTTCAGTATCGCCCCGTCTTTATATTCCACTCCATCAAAAGAGAAATTCAGGTCAAATTGCTGAAATGAGTCTACATTGAATAAGATTATCAAATAAGTAATTACCTGATCGCATTCCGATAGAGGAACGTCGACTGGCTCTTCCTTAATCTCAATCTAAAATAGGGAATTTATAAATTGGAAAGTGAGCAGTAAGTTTATTAGATTTCACATTAGCCTCTCTAAATTTTCGGTTGCCGATTCAACTTGTGAAGATTGAATTCTGAACATGTTTGGGTACGAATTCATCTTTCTGGGTTTGTCTACTACACTATACATCGTAAGTCGTTAAATTGGGCAATATATACCTCGTTTTCTAGGGAATATGGACGGAAAAGGGAAAAAAAGAGTGGCTCTTCCTTCGGTTCTTTCAAAGCTAGAAAAGGTCCATCCGAGATCTGAACATAACGCATATATTTACCGTTATTAGAATCAGTACATTGCATTACATAAAGTTCTCAAAAATAAATGTTTTAGCCAGTTTCAAGTTGTGTTCGGCTGTTTTTTGCTTGAAAATTAAATCACAATAACCTCATTTTCCGGAGGAGTCGATAGAAAGTCGTCCAAAGGCTCTTGTTTTGGTTCTTTAGGTCGATAAAATTGATCATCGGCGGACATAACTGCAATATTAGTTAATAGAAGCTTTGAGATTAACTAAATATGCAAAATATTTCATCCGGAATTAAACCAGATTCCATGACTCCTCGTAGTGACCTTCAAACTTCAGAAATACATAATGTATGAAACTGAATTCATGATACGAATAGAATAACTTAATTAGCAACTATTTAGAATTTTCCAACATGTGTCAATCGGAGAAGAATCAGGCAATAATAGAAGAGCAAAATACCTCAACCGGAATTTAACCGGAATCCTTCAACCTTCAATCTCAAATTTAGTTAGGATCATAACATCTTTATTCTTCGAAAAGCAGAGTCAAGGAAATAACTGGATACAATACAAATAAATGAACGATAAATAACATTAATTAGAACCGATACAAAGGAGAATGTATGTTGAATTGGCTCACTCCTCGTCATGTTTGTGAAGAGAAAACTCGTATCCGGAGCACTGAATTTTTATTATATGATCAAGAAATACTAAAGAAATACAAATACATGAAAATTCAAGAATACATTCGCAAACCTTCTTGTCGTGGTACTTATGAACCTTGTGAGATGTACACTTGAATCCACATGAGCACATTAAGTAAATTCCTTGCTGATACGAGATCGGATTATCATAAGTAACATAGCTGTGAAAGGAACCGTTCCGGGGGGGGGGGGCCTTCCGGGAAGGCCCCCCCCATAGTTGCCCACCACTGGCGGCGACTTGTCAGGCAACGCGCACCCATGAACCCCTATTCATGGCATTTTGTCAGGCAGCGCGCATAGACGTATAGGGGGTCATGGTCGAAAAATCGATGGTAGGTCATGGGTAGGTCAAGATTAAGTGCTGTATCAATCGATAGTACAGTACTTCCCGATACCGTACCGTAACCCCTATTACCACAAACTGATTTTTTTCAAAAATTGAAAATATCGTACCCTAATTAAAAAATCAAAGTACCGTAACCAATCGATACTACAGCACCACCAGATACCGTATCCCACTACCGTAACACCGACCATCGCGAACTAACTTTATTTTTATGATGTCCTGTTAACGTGCACAATCGGTCTGTTGTCGTGAACGATCGATTGTACAGTACCCAACTGACTACCGTAACCCAGTTCCTTGGGTCAGACCTAGTTCCTTGGGTCAAACATTTTCTAAAAATCCAAAATCATTTTCTAAAAATAATAAATCGATCGTAAATTGGTTCTACAGTAATTAGCTTTATGGTATGATACTTCAAAATAATTGTATTATCGATTTAAGATTTTTAGAAAAATGTTTGACCCAAGGAACTAAATCTGACCCAAGGAACTGGGTTACGGTAGTCAGTTGGGTACTGTACGATCGATCATTCGCGACACCAAACTGATTGTGCACGTTACAAGGACATCTTAAAAATAAAGTTAGTTCGCGATAGTCGGTGTTACGGTACTGGGATACGGTATCTGGTGGTACTGTAGTATCGATTGGTTACGGTACTTTGATTTTTTAATTAGGGTACGATATTTTCTATTTTTGAAAAAAATCAGTTTGTGGTAATAGGGGTTACGGTAGCTATATACGGTATCGAGAAGTACTGTACTATCGATTGGTACAGTACTTAATCTTGACCTACCCATGACCTACCATCGATTTTTCGACCATGACCCCTATACGTCTATGCGCGCTGCCTGACAAAAATGTGTCAGGCAGCGCGCACCCATGAATAGGGGGTCATGGGGGTCGCCGGCGGCGTGGGCAACTATGCCCCCCCCCCCCCTACCATGTATAAGGGGGTCATGGGGAGGTCAAGACTAAGTACCATAACCAATCGATAGTACATTATTGATTGCTACCGTATATGGCTACCGTAACCCTCAATTATCGCAAACTGACTTTTTTGTTAAAAAGTCAAAGTACCATAACCAATCGATAGTACAGTACCCCCAGATATATCACTACCGTAACCCCGAATATCGCGAACTGACTTTATTTTTAAGTCCTGAAACCGTGTTCAATCGATTCTACAGTACCCAAGTAACTACCGTAACCCAGTTCCTTGGGTCAGATCCAGTTCCTTGGGTCAAACATTTTCCTAAAAATCCAAAATTGAGCAGACAAATATTTTAAAGTATCATACCGTTTCTCTAATTATTGTTGAATAATTTTGCGTCAGGTTTAGGATTTTTAGAAAAATGTATAAAATTTTTAGAAAAATGTTTGACCCAAGGAACTGGGTTACGGTAGTTACTTGAGTACTGTAGAATCTATTGAACACGGTACCAGGTCTTTTTAAAAATAAAGTCAGTTCGCGATATTCGGGGCATAGTTGCCCACACCGCCGGTGAGACCCATGACCCCCTATACGTCGATTTTAGGGATGGACAGGTCATTTGTCCATCCCTAAAATCGACGTATAGGGGGTCATGGTCGATAATGTTATCCACATTATCGAATCACCAACTGACTTTTTAACAAAATATGTCGCAAAAATCAGTTCTTTGTTTAATGTTGTTCAACTCTTTGAGTAAATTTTATTTTTATTTTTTCGTCATTAAATCATGGCCGAGTGGCTAAGGTGCTTATCTAGAAAACCGAAGACTGGGAGTTCGAGTCCAGCTAGTGTAAAACATCTTTGCCATGCTTCGGGGAATTTGCCTAAGGTATGTGAAGTTACCATGTCCGCTTCTACCGTACCCCAGTCCGGTGGGTCAACCCAAGTTCGCTGGGTCACATACATGAATTCATATCGGAAAATCGCTGTAATCATGCTGGCAATTATGTTTGTCATATTTCTCTACATTATTGCTGATTAAGATACTTTCTCGGTAATATTCGAGGGTTCGCCTGTTGTGGCCAGAAGTCATCGCCGATCTGGACCATATTTATTTTCTGGATACCTGAATGTTCCCTATTCACCAAAAGGAGTACTATATTGATCATACGCTTGAAACATAAAAATACCGGGTCGGCAAAATGTTCATTCTCGAAATTTAGCAATATTCAATATTCAGATATGGGTCCGAAGTTATTATGGGTTATTGTCATACTGACCTTGCCAAAAAATACGCATTGTTTTTCGGTCCATTAATTCAATCTCCAATCGATTTCGAAATTTCGAAAAATTGAGGGTAAATAATATATAATTTGAACAGTAAACCCACCAAGTAGCATATTACGGAGGTTGTAAAGAACAAAATTATACTTTGCATAGTCACAAAAAAATACAAAAAGATCTCGTGATTGAATTTTGCTGAATTTCGAGAATGAACATTTTTATGACCCGGTATTTTTATGTTTCAAGCGCATGATCAATATAGTACTCCTTTTGGTGAATAGGGAACATTCAGGTATCCAGAAAATAAGTATGGTCAAGATCGGCGATGACTTCTGGCCACAACAGGCGAACCCTCGAATATTACCGAGAAAGTATCTTAATCAGCAATAATGTAGAGAAATATGACAAACATAATTGCCAGCATGATTACAGCGATTTTCCGGTATGAATTCATGTATGTGACCCAGCGAACTTGGGTTGACCCACCGGACTGGGGTACGGTAGAAGCGGACATGGTAACTCCACATACCTTAGGCAAATTCCCCGAAGCATGGCAAAGATGTTTTACACTAGCTGGACTCGAACTCCCAACCTTCGGTTTCCTAGACAAACACCTTAGCCACTCGGCCATGATTTAATGACGAAAAAATAAAAATAAAATTTACTCAAAGAGTTGAACAACATTAAACAAAGAACTGATTTTTGCGACATATTTTGTTAAAAAGTCAGTTGGTGATTCGATAATGTGGATACGGTAGTGAGGGTTACGGTAGGTTACTGTAGAACATCAATAATATTGATTGATGATTTTTGTAAAAAGTTTGACCCAAGGAACTCGAGTTGCTCCACGGAACCCAGGTTACGGTAATCAGATTACTGTAATTTGGGTTACTGTAGTCCCATAGTGTAAGTTGGTACGGTAGTTGGACTTGATTACACCATGACCTACCACAACATTATCGACCATGATACGTCGATTTTAGGGATGGACAAACTGTCCACAAATCTAACGTATAGGGGGTCGTTGATTTTAGGGATGGACAAGACGCCGTCAGTGCTGGGCAACTATGATTCGGGGTCACGGTAGCCATATACGGTATCAATCGATAATGTACTATCGATTGGTTATGGTACTTAGTCTTGACCTCCCCTTGACTTACTATCGATTTTCACCATATCCATACATGGTAGGGGGGGGGGCCTTCCCGGGAAGGCCCCCCCCCGGAATGGTTCCTGCACAGCTATGAAAAGTAATATACCAGACCAACCGCCAAGAGCGTCGTTTTGTGTTGTCTCTGAAGATGTGTTGTATAACCACATGGCGTCTTGGGAAGGAACTGATAGAGGATTAATTATGTTAAAATAGAGCATAAATCACGAAGGCGAGTCATAGCTGTGCAAGGAACCGTTCGGGGGGAGCCTTCCGGGAAGGCCCCCCACTACCATGTATAGGGGGTTATGGTGAAAATCATAGTAGGTCATGGGGAGGTCAAGACTAACTACCATAACCAATCGATAGTACATTATCGATTGATACCGTATATGAGGCCGGTTGCCGAAGAACAAGGGCTGGAACATGAAGAACACGTACTATCGATTGGTTATGGTACTTTGACTTTTTAACAAAAAGTCAGTTCGCGATAATTGAGGTTTACGGTATCCATATGAGGCCGGTTGCCGAAGAGTCGAACAAGGGCTGGCACATCAAAATTTCGAAAACTTGTGGAAAGGAGTTTTCGAGGGCGCTGATAATCATGGTATGCTTCATTTTGCACCAAACCGACCGGTGCAGCCGGGCTACATATTGGTTAGTTTTCGATTTTCCTAAATAACTCAGAAACTAATTATCCGACTGAATTGCAATTTTTAGAGGTGGTAAATCTAATGATTACTATTATAAAGCAATATATTGAGTGAAAATATATTTATGCAAAGTTATAGAAAAATCAGTTCTCGAATACTAGGAAAAAGTGGAAGCTGAAATTTGGATAGAAAGATGCGCCCTGCCGAGACGATCATTTTTCGAATTATAGGTATAGGGTTTGCAGAGACCACTTTTTTGCTATGACCCATTTTCTGCATCATTCATTGCATTTCGCAGCTCGCCGATGCGTGGATAATTGAGAATTGAAATATGTTTCATCTTCCATTAACAAGTTATTGTCAAATCAGTTTCATCATGTTGCATTCGCAGTGAAACATATTTCAATTCTCAATTACCCACGCATCGGCGAGCTGCGAAATACAATGAATGACGCAGAAAATGGGTCATACCAAAAAAGTGGTCACTGCAAACCCCATACCTATAATTCGAAAAATGATTGTCTCGACAAGGCGCACATCTTTCTATCCAAATTTCAGCTTCCACTTTTTCCTAGTATTCGAGATCTGATTTTTCTACAAATTTGCATAAATATATTTTCACTTTATATATTGTGTTATAATAGTAGGTGATAAGACATTTCGCACAAACAAAGTCGAATAATGCTTGTTTGAACTAGGACGTTTCGAACAATTCGTTCGGAATAATCAATTTGGAACAATTCACTTCGAACTAGGACGTTTCGCACAATTTTCGTGAGCGCGCACACATCTTTGGAGGTGTTTTCGCTTGATTAAAATTTTTTTCTCTAATATATTTATCAATTATGTAATAAACAAAGATGAATAATCTAATCTTGACAAAAACAATCGCAATAAATTAAATTTCAAGAGAAATTGTGCGAAACGTCCTTGTTCGAAATGTACTTGTTCGAGCTGGAGTTATTCGAAACGAATTGTGTGAACCGTCCTAGTTCGAAAAATTTTGTTCGAAGCGTCGTTATCCGACTTCTTTTGTTCGAAATGTCTTATCACCATAATATTGGGGTGTCCGGAAAGTTCGTATAATGCTTCGAAAAAAAGTCAGTTCGCGATCAAATGCAGTGATTGCGCAATCTGTTTGTCAACAATGTATTGCGTCACTCTGACGTTAAGTGGGATGTGGGTTGGATCAGTCTCGTAGTTTCTACACTTGTTGAAGTGGTGAAGTATAGCCGATATTTTGATACAGTTGTGTTGAATTACTGTCGGAAATCGCTCCATCGTAGATCGGATCTTCGATGGACAGATTCCATAATAGACATGTGCGAGGAGTGAATCATGTATAATAACCCAGCGAAGAGACAACTGTGTTTCGACACCGATGCGAAGCGCAAACCCGTTCCCTTGAAGAAAATGAGGAAATTCACTGATTCTTTCTATCATTACTTGTTCCGATCTAATAAGAGATCCTTCCTACTGGAACCGCCATCAATGCCGACCTCTTCTCTGAACAACTGGAAGAAGTCGCGATCAGAGTCCCTCCCAGACTCCTGAACCAGGGCAAAATTCTTCTTCTGATGGACAATGCTCGCCCACATCGAGCGAAGATGACCCAGAAGAACATGGACGAGCTGAAGATCGAGAGGATTCCCCATCCACCGTATTCCCCGGATCTCTCCCCATGCGATTACCACTGCTTCCGCTCTCTCTCTGACTTCTGCAAAGGAAAGAAGTTCAAGAATCGAAATGAAGTTGTGAGGGCTTTCGTGAACTGGGCGGTCTCGAAGAAACCCGCATTCTGGAAGAGAGGAATCGAGACCCTGCCCAATCGCTGGAGGGAGGTAGTGAGAAAGAAGGGGGCATACATTGGTCACTGAGAATTGTAAAGTATTGAATGAAAAATAAAAACAAAAAATTATACGAACTTTCCGGACACCCCAATAGTAATCATTAGATTTACCACCTCTAAAAATTGCAAGTCAGTCGGATAATTAGTTTCTGAGTTATTTAGGAAAATCGAAAACAAAACAATATGCAGCCGGCTGCACCGGTCGGTTTGGTGCAAAATGAAGCATACCATGATGATCAGCGCCCTCGAAACCCCTTTCCACAAATTTTCGAAATTTTGATGTGCCAGCCCTTGTTCGACTCTTCGGCAACCGGCCTCATATGGATACCGTAAACCTCAATTATCGCGAACTGACTTTTTGTTAAAAAGTCAAAGTACCATAACCAATCGATAGTACAGTACCCCCTGATACCGTATATCACTACCGTAATCCCGAATATCGCGAACTGACCTTATTTTTAAAAAAGACCTGGTACCGTGTCCAATCGATTATACAGTACCCAAGTAACTACCGTAACCCAGTTCCTTGGGTCAGATCCAGTTCCTTAGGTCAAAATTTTTTCTAAATTTTCAAAATCGATCATAAAAATATTTTAAAGTATCCTATCATATATCTGATTACTGTAGAATCATGTTATGATCGATTTGGGATTTTTAAAAAAAATTCCGAAATTAAAAAGAAAATGTTTGACCCAAGGAACTGGATCTGACCCAAGGAACTGGGTTACGGTAGTTACTTGGGTACTGCATAATCGATTGGACACGGTACCAGGACTTTTTCAAAATAAAGTCAGTTCGCGATATTCGGGATTACGGTAGTGATATACGGTATCTGGGGGTACTGTGCCATCGATTGGTTATGGTAGTTAGTCTTGAAACCCCCATTAACTATAATTTTCACCATGACCCCTTATACATGATAGTGGGGGGGGGGGGCCTTCCCGGAAGGCTCCCCCCGAACGGTTCCTGCACAGCTCTGAAGGCGAATATATATAAAACCAAATATAGCAAAATCTATGATGTTAACCAGGCTATAAATAGTGAACAACAGTTCTCCAATACTACTCATTGCTAATTTTACTTAACATTAAATTAGTCAGAAACTCACTTCGCACATAACACATGGAATCACAGGATTCGCCACCTGTAATGATTTGTAATGTAATGATAATCATGTAATGTAATGATGTGATGTAATGTAATGGTTAGTACTAACCGGTTGTTCCAGTTTGTGAAGTGTGAACTCATTCCCAGAGCACTGAATATATTAACATAATTTCATAGTTAATAAAAATATAATATTAAAATTCAAGAAGACAATTTCATACCGTTTTGTCATGATCCTTATGAACAAAGTGAGAGGTACACTTGAATCCACATGAGCACATCAAGTAAATTCCTTGCTGATACGAGATCGGATTATCATAAGTAATATACCAGACCAACCGCCAAGAGCGTCGTATTGTGATGCCTGTGAAGATGAGTAGTATAACCACACAGTGTCTTGGGATGGATCTGGTAGGAGAATAATTATTTTGAAATAGAATGTAAATTACGAAAGCTAACAAAAATAAACGAAAATAAATAAAAAAATATATTATCTTTACCACGCTCTACATATAGTGAACAACATATCTACAATACTACTCTTTGCTCATCTTTCTTGGCATTAAACAAGTCAGAAACTCACGTCGCACATAACACATGGAATCACAGGAGCGTCCATCTGTAATGTCTTCATATTCATCAATCCAATAGAACGTCATACTTTTCTATTTTCTATCAAGGCGACAGTAATGAAGAAGTATTAACAATCAGGCACTAGGTCGGATGAGAAGTATGCCGCAATGCCTTTGATACACCTCATAACTGTGATAAATCAAAACCGGCATGACGTCATATTTCTGATCCGACCTAGTGCCACAATCAGATAAGTAAATCTTGAAGTGATTATATCTCACCTTCTTGTGGACCACAGTGAAATTCGCAACATCACACTGAGAAAGAGCCAGTTATCAATATAAATATACTCACAAACTGTTCAAATATTCACCTCATAACTGTGTCGAATAGAATATGATTCGTGGCCACACTCACACCGAAGGAGATATCCCGCCTGCAGAAAAAAAAATTTTGAAATGTAAAAATTTGAGTGAAGCAGGCATTATAATCAATGATAACCTCGATGGGAGTAGTGGAGTGCTTCGATCTGAGATGGGAAATCCAGGCACAAACATTTCTTGAGCGGTACTTGAATATATTTATTAGGAATTACAAAAATTAAATAAATGCTGAACTAACTTCGCACTCTGGACACTTCAATCTTCTCTTCTCCGTCTCATTATCATTCGAATCATCCTTGTTCATCTTCACTGTACTCGATTGAGATGCGCCTTTGGAGGAAGATTTTCTCTTCAGAGGAGCAACCTGAACATGGCCAGATATCTATGTACTGTATGGAAAGCGCACTAGGTCGGATGAGAACTATGACATCATTCCGCCTTTGATATATCAAAGGCGACATTACGTCATAGTCCTCATCCGACCTAGTGTTTATAGAAAGCGCAGTGTCCCTTCGTCTAAACGGATCACGAAATCGACCTGCTAAGACGGGTAGCCGATCTAGCAAGAGGTAATATATACCAAAAAATATTCAACACATCATTTCAGAGAATAACTCGTTTCTCATTGGAGGTTATAAAACCCACATCGCTCTTTGTCTCCACTGATGCCAACTTCCTCTTCTTCACAGTTGATCCCATTTCCCCATCAGATTCCTCTCCAGACTCAGCATATTTGACATTTCCGGGAACGATTCTAGATGACCTTCTTCTTTTCTTGCCTTCAGAAGTCTCAGATGCGTCCTGTAAAAAGAAGTTGGTAATCGTTCATTTTGCAGCCCCAATTAGTATTAGGTTGGTGCAAAAGTTTCTTTACAAGGCGATTTTCAATTTTTCTCGTGAATCCTCCACTTGTGTCAAAAACTACTCCGGCATTATTTGACCCAGTATTGGTGTACAACAACCGTTATTTTATATAGAATCGATCGAACGTCAATCGTCGGAAAAATAATGCAGACCGAAAATTTGCAAAATTCCCATTTTCTGGGCATTCAATAGAAATCATCATAAAATTTAATTGAAATTCATGCCACTTTCGCTCTTTTGAGAAAATAATTAATAGCGGTTGGTGCTTACACTGAACCCTTGAAATGGTAGTTTCGTTATCTCGCGGAAACCTTATTAGGAGGAAAGGACCGATTTCGTCGATCAAATTTCGAGATAAATACTTTGTATAGTGCGGATATGATAGGAACAGTGAATCTCTATCTTAAGGGGCGATATGCACAGTACACATCCACTAATATATTAGGAATCCCCATTGCTCAAGACCGAAGCAAGATATGTGCTCCGGAATAAATTTTGTAAAGAAACTTTTGCACCAACCTAATACATTCACACTACAGTAATTTTGATAAGTACCCATTTTATACTCGAACGCAACGTCACCTTCAATTATTCCCACTGAAACCATTACAAAAGGATAACAGCGCGCCTATCTATTTTGAACGCGTTTTCTTTTTTTTAATTGTAAAAACTCATTTGAAGCGTTTGAATAACGAACTTTATCCTTCGTAATGTCATCGACAGTATCATCCACTCCATCATTCTCTCGTTGATCACCAGAATTTGATTTCGCGTCACCAAAATTATCGATCTGAACGATCAAATACAATGAAATAACTTTTTAATAATTAAATTTTTTTAATATTAAAATGACTCACCAGGTCCTCATTTAGCATTGGTTCGTCCATAGACTCAGTTTGATCTCCACCCAACCGTTCGTTCTCAAAAGAGTCTTACGAAAATGTGAATGATAAGGAAGAAATTACATTTTAATTTAAGAGACTGTCCACGAAAGAACGTAACAACTCTGCAGAAGTCCACGGATGGCTAAAAATTCGATAATTCCCGAACTTTTTTTCTGAAGTGCGGGTGCCGAGTGCTGATTGACGGCCGCAATTGCTAAGGCTGGCGGTCGATTTTGAAAAAGTTACAGTACCCCCCTACTTTTGGGGTCGAAATTTTTGATATCTCAGAATTATGTCAAATATAGATTTTCTGGAGTATTTTCACTCGTAGAGTACGAATTTCGATATCCGAGAGCGAAAAAATGCGAAATAAAAAAGTTTAGCCCGAAAAAACACTTCTTCGTCAAAATAATCGGGTATATCGATCTGAAAATGTCCGAGGTGCACATTCTAGTTATGATTTTCGGAATCTACGTAAAAAGTTATGTTTACTGTGAAATTTTCAGAATTTTAATAATGACGTCTTTTGAGATATTGCGATCCAAAGTACGAAAAATACGTCAAATTATTGTACAAGACACAACGAATTGTATTTAGACCAGTGGAGCTATAGGGGGCGAAAATTTTCGAGTCCATGCGAACCCATGTTCAGTGATTTGACGTATTTTTCATACTTTGGATCGCAATATCTCAAAAGACGTCATTTTTAAAATTCTGAAAATTTCACAGTAAACATATCTTTTTACGTAGCTAGAATCGGACATTTTCAGATCGATGTACTCGATTATTTTGACGAAAAAGCTGTTTTTCGGCCTACACTTTGTTATTTCGCATTTTCTCGCACTCGGATATCGAAATTCGTACTCTACGAGTGAAAATACTCCAGAAAATTTATATTTGACATAATTCTGATATCAAAAATTTCGAGCCCAAACGTAGGGGGTACTGTAACTTTTTCAAAATCGACCCCCAGCCTTAGCAATTGCGGCCGTCAATCAGCACTCGGCACCCGCACTTCAGAAAAAAAGTTTGGAAATTATCGAATTTTTAGCCATCCGTGGACTTCTTACGTTCTCTGGTGGACGGTCTCTTAATAAATCATCCAAGTAATCAATATTCACCGGTAAAACTTGATCAATGGAGCGAGTGAAATCCATGTCAGAAGAATCGTCCTGAGGAAGAGAAATGGGAAGATGGTTCTGAAACAGGATACAATTAAAAAATATACGGTAGTTGATATTTGGAATGTTAGTAGTCCACCTCTTCAGCTGGTTCTTCACGTTTCTCATTGGAGATTATAAAACCCACACCGCTCTTTGTCTCCACTGATGCCAACTTCCTCTTCGTCACAGTTGATCCCATTTCCCCATCTGATTCCTCTCCAGACTCAGCATATTTGACATTTCCGGGAACGATTCTAGATGACCGTCTTCTTTTCTTCCCTTCAGCAGTCTCAGATGCGTCCTGTAAAAAGAAGTTGGTAATCGTTCATTTTGCAGCCCCAATTAGTATTAGGTTGTGAAAAAAGTAATTGTAGATTTTTAAATTTTCGATTCTGCAATACCCCGTCTTTGGTTGCCGCCTGAATATCATATTGTTACTTGTGCTCGTTGAGTACTTGGATACCCTTTCCATCGCGCATTGGTTCAAGCCTATCCAATTGGTATTGAGGCCACAGTATGTAGACAATTCTTCATCGACAAAATGTTTTACTGATTACATTTCGGTCCAGAAATCCATGGATAGCTAGGATAGGGCAAATATTGCTCAACATACGAGAAGTATGGCATACGGATATCATAATGCAACACGTGAATATAGTCCGCTGCGAATGGCCTGCCAAAAAATGTACAAAATATTTTAACTCCACCCTATCGACACATCAACAGAAATACTTATTTTTACCGTGCATCAGCTATTGATGTAAACATCTCAAATGTAGTGAAACGAAAAGCACTTTCCATGATTAACCTTAAACTACATTTAGGTGGGCATTTAATAATTCTGCCAAGGCATGTAGCATTCATCATCCCGGCTATGAAATTTGAACACCGAAATTCGCATATTACAAGGTTCCCATTTTCCAGGGTTGGTGAAAAGTCCTAACTTTTGTGGTTAAATGTTAAGGCTACTCTTTATCTATCAATATATGACTGGGCAAAGCCAGGGGATAGCTCCCTTTTGAGGAAATTCATTCATTCACCGCAGAGCGAAAGTCGAAAATTTGGCAAAGTTGGCCTTTATTCATCAATACTGAAAATCGAAAAAATGTTTTCTAAAAGTAGAGAAGAAATGAGTTCAAATCTTTCTCTGTGGTAGGTAGCTACATAGTGTATCATGGAAGCGCACTTATATAGAAACCAGTCTGATTGAACCTCGAAGCAGGAAAAGTTGTCGCTTGATAAGTCTTTATTAGCTGAGGTATTAATTCAGTGATGTATAACTCGTGCTATGTTGATGCAATAACGAAGTTAGACCTATTTTCCGAAAGAACTGCACATGTGCTTCTCACTAGAGTATATGATAATGTACAGCCCTTTTTCGCCACCAAATGCGAGAGAAGGAAATAATTTTTAGAAAAGAGGGAAAATATCAAATTTGGCAAAACTAGGATTTCCCGGATATCCTATACGCATGTAGCGATTGTAATACTTAAATATATTGACCAAGCATACCCCTATTATGTGCCATCGAGCTTACTTGAGATCGATAACGAAAAGGTTTTTAGGAGTGCTCAAACATCATGGTCCAAATCTAACATTACTTTCTTCACAGCCTAATACATTCACATTACAGTAATCTTAAAAAGTGCCCATTTTATACTCGAACGCAACGTCACCTTCAATTATTTCCACTGAAACCATTATGAAAGGATTTCCGCCTAACTAGATATTCTGGACGCATGCATTTTTTTAATTGTAAAAACTCGCGTTTGAATAACGAACTTTAGAATCATTCGTGATGTCATCGACAGTCTCATCCACTACATCATTCTCTCTTTGATCGCCAGAATTTGATTCCGTGTCACCACAATTATCGATCTGAACGATCAAATAAAATGAAATAACTTTTTAATAAGTCAAAATTTTAAAATTATTAAAATGACTCACCATGTCCTCATTTAGCATTGGTTCGTCCATAGACTCAGTTTGATCTCCACCCAAACCTTCGTTCTCGAAAGAGTCCTACGAAAATGTTAATGATAAGGAATTACATTTTAATTTAATAATTATCCAAGTAATATATATATTCACCGGTAAAACTTGATCAATGGAGTGAGTGGAATCCATGACAGAAGAATCGACCTGAGGAAGAGAAATGGATAGATGGTTCTGAAATAGAATACAATTTAAAAATATACGGTAGTTGGCATTTGGAATGTTAGTAGTTCACCTCTTCAGCTGGTTCTTCACCAGTCGATTTGGATTGATTCCTCTTCTCAGTCAAATGAGTAAGTGTCAGTTGAATCGACTCGATGATACCGTATGTAAGAGATCGGATTGAAATGTGCCTGAAACAAGCATTATAAGAAAGAGCTATAAACCGTATTTTCCGTTTAAAAACATGCCCGAACGTCTCTTTAGCGAATCTCTTTGATCTCTCCGATTCGAGTGATGAAAGAACTCTTCGAATTTGCTGCAATTTTTAAAAATATTATTTGAAATTCATATTATATAATTATTAAATAATAACAACACTGCACTCACACAAATATCACTACTCTTGACTACGATATGCAGTGTTATGACTGCAATTGTTTGTAGCGAAACAAGAGCATCGAAAGAGATGTTATTCATTTCGTAGCACTGAAAAAGGGAAAGAAAATTCATGGTCCTCGAAATTTGTTAAGTAATTTAATAAAGTAGATCGTATTCAAACGGTGATTTAGAAAATTTCGAGAAAAAAACCTTTTTCTTCAATTTAACGATAGCCGATAGCGCCTTCTCGTAAGCATCTCCTGAATGAATATACTTAATATAACTTTAAATTAGTATTTTTGCATCGAATTAGAATTACACTCACCACTTTCTCCAGTCAGGTGCATCAAAGAGAGATTGAAGGATTCAAGAAGACCGTATGTAAGAGACCGAATTGTTGTTTGCCTGAACACAACCGTGCTGGTTTCAAAAGAAATATAGTCGGTTATTTTTAATTATTATATATTAGGAGTACTAAAACCCAGAAAAGATACAGTATCGGACACAAGTATTGGGATTTTTTTCAAATGCTTATATCTTCCTTTAAAATCAAGCTAGAGGCGTGTTCTTTTTTCCATGATGTAGGAGGATGAAAGCAAGCACTACATACAAAAAAGATTAAGTTTAATGAAGGCCATTATCTTCTAATAATTAACTAATTAGGCGTAATTAGTGAATATTTCGGATTTTCCAGTTTACTAACAGAATTGTTCCAGCTGTTCCCACTTATGGTGGTGAAACTACATTCACATATTAGCACAATCCACTATTGAACTGTTCGGTATCAGGACGCGCTGCTTCACCGAATCGCTTTTCCAACACCTTAAATTTTTCGTTTTTTAGCCGTAATTCTCGTTCTAGTACAGCAATCACTTCCAAATTTTGCAGGTATGATTCTACACTGATGGAACACAAATTTTATTCATTCGAACCTTATATGTCAATTTTTGACAAAAATCGATTTTAAAAATATTGTTATATTTGACCTACCAAGAGGTTACTGTAGTATCCAGTAAAATCTGCAAAATATATATATGATAGGAATCACTGTCTAGATTTCAAATACTGAAAACTAGACGTTTGCGAATCTCCATCTTCGAATTTTGTGGCCGTTCATGTGTGCGAATCGAGTGCTCCCAAGCCTAATCCTCAAAATCGAAAATGGCAGAACAGCTGATTTCCCCTCGATTTTCCTCTCTATAAAAAGTTTTTGCCCCAACATGTCATTTTTTATGTTAAAATCTTAGAATTGCTCATTACAATAATCAAAAACATATAATCATGTTGCGGAAAGTGTAGCGGATAACGCTGTTCGCGCAAATGAACGGCCGCAAAATTCGAAGGTGGAGATTCGCAAATGTCTAGTTTTCAGTATTTGAAATCTAGACAGTGAATCCTATCACATATATATTTTACAGATTTTTACTGGATACTGGTAGGTCAAATATATCAATATTTTAAAAATCGATTTTTGTGAAAAATTGACATATAAGGTTCGAATGAGTAAAATTTGTTTGCCATCAGTGTAGAAGCATACCTGCAAAATTTGGAAGTGATTGCTCTACTAGAACGACAATTACGGCTAAAAAACGAAAATTTTTAGGTATTGGAAAAGTGATTCGGTGAAGCAGCGCGTCTTGATACCGAACAGTTCAATACTGTATGCCGATACTGTATGCTAGCGATCCCTTATAAATTCTGATTCTGTGGATGCAGAATAAGGTCCAAGAAAAGACATCTCACTTGAAATTTTCGCCTCGAAGAGCATTGGTTCGGTCGCGATCAAGATTTCTTAGTGCGCGTTGAACATGCTGCAATAAGTTGACACTAAGTAAACGTTAAAAATCGGATAACATAAAATGATTGCCTTCATAAAACTCACGCGAGGGACGGAATTGTTCAGAATTGCTGTGATTGTGTGGAAAGTACTTGAGAAAACCGGCACAAGCGCATTAGACGAATTTTCGAAAAAGTCAGAAGCCTGGAATGAAAGAGAAAAAAGGTGCACCAAATACGAACAAAATTATGTTCCCGGGATATCCCGAAAATCCGGAACCAGGTCGGATGAGAGCCATGACGTCATGCCGCTTGATGTATCAAAGGAGGCATGACGTCATAGTTCTCATCAGACATAGTGCCGAATATCCATAGTCATACCTTTCTCTTCCACTCTCCAACAATAGATTGTGGCGTCTCTGCTGACGTCATTACTAAATCGGAGATACATTTGAATCGTTTTAAAAAGATAACAATACAAACAAATAATTTTTCTGGAATTAAACCAGATCACAACGCAATTCGTCAAAATTACGATAAACTTCTTTATCATTTGAGAACAAGAGATTGCAGAACAACAGTAAAATGGTATCAAAATGAAAAGTACGATCATCAACATCGAATCAAAAAGCATTCACGATATTTAGAAGGAATATCTGATCCACTCAATTCTCGTTCAGTTTGTGGAGAGTGAAATCGTTTCCAGGACACTAAATTTTTTAATTAAACTGCACTATTTTTGTAAGAAAGTAGGAAATTTGTTTTTAAAAATATGAAAAAGTACCTTCTTGTCGTGCTTCTTCTTATCATTGCAAGAATTGAATCGCAGACCACACGAACATAGAAGGAAGATTCCATTCTGATGATAATAAAGTTAGTAAAAATAATTTCTCAAACCTTCAACAGTGTCGTTTTGTGATGTTTCCGGAGATGTTCAGAATATCCACGTGGTGTCCTGGGATGCATCTGGCATGAAATTAGCTATATTTTTAAAAATTTCAAAAATCAGAAAGAATAAAATGTCTCACATTACACAACACACACGGAGGGGTCATGTTGATTTTAAGAATTGGTCCATTTCCCTTACGAATTACTGTGAAGTTCGAAATTTCACACTGGAAATGAGTCAATTTTCTCCCCTAAAACGTAAATTAAACAAGAAAAAAATACCTCTTTAGAGTGAATATTCGAGCGGGATTCGTGACCACAATCGCAGCGAAGGAAACATTCTGTCTGTATGAACGATATTGAAAAAATAAACAATACAAAAAAGAAATCTATTATTTTGCAAATTATCACCAAAGTAGGATTGGTAGAATGTTTGACTCTGAGATGTTCAATCCACGCATTCGCCGATGTAGAGCACTGAAAGTAAAATACTGAAAGTAAAATTGAAACAAATCAGAGATAAATTTCAAAAATTTAAATAAACATACTTCGCACGCGGGACGTTCCAATTCATTCTTCATAGTTTCATTTTCTTCGTTGTCAATCTTCACTATTTTAGATCGAGACGCTCCTTTGGAAGAATATCTTCTCTTCTGATGAACAGCAGTAAAAACAATTAGAGTAAACAAAAAATATTTACAGGAAGGAGAGACCAAGTGCCCACCTTATCTTTCTTCTCTATTGATTCCGATCTTCTTTTCAAAAATATTTCGTCTTCTCCAACTAATTGCTCTACATAATCATCGAATTTCGCAGGTCGGGAGACATTCCGCGTTGGTCTTTTGCTGGTCTCCACTTCGAAAGTTTCCGAAGACTCAAGTTCTTTCATATTAATAGTTTTGCACCGCAGTTTCAAAATATTGAAATAAATTAATAATAACAAACATAAACTTCATTTAGTACCTGCCTGTCATTGAATTCTAATTCATCAATAATGAAATTCAGATCGAAAAAAAAAATTTCAACTCAGTAATTACCTGATCGCCTTCCGATAGAGGACCATCGATTGGCTCTTTCTTTACTTCAATCTGAAATGAAGGAAATTTAAAAGACAGAAAGCGTGTAGAAAACTAGGTTTAAAATGTTTCAAATACAATTCTTATTTTTCGATTTCTGATCTAATTTGTGAGAAATGAACCGTTGATAGATCACGTGTTATCACGTTATATCCAAAAAAAATATATAGATCATTTAGGAAGGGAAATTCGCCTGCCCCTCTACAAGCTGCGATTGACACTATAGTAAACTGGTCTGAAGAGTGGCAACTCCCGCTTGCTGCGAATAAGTGTAACTCATTGCACCTAGGCAGAGCAAATACAAAGCGAACATATACTATTGGAACCACAACTTTGGAACAAAAAGAAATAGTGAAAGACCTCGGCCTTGTCATCCAGAAAAACCTATTATTCTCCGACCATTGTTCTACCGTATCCACTAAAGGCAAAACTGCCTGTCACACTATCCTCAGACCCTTACGAACCAAAAATATAGAAGTACTTCTCAAAACGTACTCAATGTACATTAGACCGATTTTGGAAAGCGCTTCCTCCGTCTTCAACCCGTATCAAAATAAGGATAAAAAAGAACTCGAAAAGTACAGAACTACTTCACAAGACGCTTATTTATGCGCTGTTTTAATCATACTTGGGAAAACATGCCCACAGCTCCAGATCGCAACAAGAAATTAGAAATTGAGTCCCTAGAGAAGCGTAGAATAGCGATTGATATTAGAGTAGCCACAAATCTCATTCGAGGCAAATATAGTATTTCCAACCGAAAACCACATTATTTCAAAATTTACTACACTAGAAACGGTATGAACTTCAATAATCCTGGATCGAACCACAACTACAGACACAATAGCTTCTTTCCAAGAGCGGCAAGGCTTTTAGTAAATTTCGAGAATCAAACTAGTTCCCCTGAGTAGATCCACCTTGCCCTATTGTCCCATTATCCACTCGTCATTTTAACCGTCATTAATTGCCTATTCTATTTCAATTTTTGTTAACGTTATTTCGAACGAAATAGCATAAATATATATATATATATATATATCCATTCTGAGGACATAAAACCGTCGCAATGGGTCTCCATCATATTCAACTTAATTTGTAAAACATTGAACAAAATATACCTCGTTTTCCAAGGAGTATGGATGGAAAAGTACGAGAGGCTCTTCCTTGAGCTCTTTCAAAGGTGCATCGGATCCATTCTGATAAGCACGCTTCAAAATTTCAACATATATCTAACAAGGTGTCATAACGTTCAATAACTACATACTCTAAACAAACGTCTGTACAAAACAAAATTTTAGATTTGGTTATGTTTTACGTTTCACAGCAACTCAAAACTAATAATAAAAAAAACGATAATGATAAAAATTTACCTCATTGCCAGGAGACATCGTTGCAAAGTCATCTAACGGCTCTTCTTTGGGTTCTTTCATTGGAAAAATCGGCTTACCAATCAACATAGCTGCAAAATTATTTAACGAATATAAACTCGCACCAAGACATTACCGCACCAAGACATTACGAGATTTAAGGATGAGTTTTTGAGAAATTGTCGAAAAAGGGATGAAACCTCGGAATAAAGCCAGTTGGTGATACCCTCGATGGCCTACCGTATCCCATCCTAGATGTAGTACTCGATGAATGAAATCGATTTGCATTAGTAGCATGTCGATGTTCCTTCGCGAGAGCGCAGGTCTTAAAAAGCTACCGTACCCCTGCAGGATTACGGTAGCTTTTTAAGACCTGATTCACCGAGTACTATCCGTACACGCATTATCAGAGTTCTTCTGAGAGATCGCATGTGCCGGGATACAAAAACTTTAAACTGCTTCAATTCCTTCGCTACTATGAGTGTTGATCCCATGGTGAAGGACTTTCGTGTTTGAGTTGGAAAGCCGTCAAATAGAAATTACCTAAAATACGGCTCTTGAAATTTTGAAAATTCAAAAATCGATAACATCGTTCAGAGTTGAGTAATCAAGTCGATCAAAACATAAAAATGACCAGCACTGTGAGGCGAACAACTTTGGTGTTGAGCATGAAATGGTGCATCAACTGATAAATTCAGGGAAAATGAAAACGTGATTTGTTGACCCGAAAGTCGCTTGAAAAACATTATTCCATACTTACATGAGTTCTCTTCAGATTCGGAATATACGCACTTTTTCACCCTAGAGACATTCTTTGCAAAGAGATTATCGCCAAACAATTTTTTCCTAACTGTTCAAACAACCGAATATGTGTAACGGTGGATCTTTTTGTCAGATATTTATGATTATAGATATCGTTTCCTACCTCCAATTGAGTTCAAATTTTGCACAGGGGTCACACTGGAGCATATAAACGTGTTCATAAGCAAATATCACCAAAATGGAAAAATTTTGAAATTTCAAATTTTCAACCATTTTGGTCCAAAAAATCGAAATTTGAATTTTTTTCCATTTTGGTGATTTTTGCATATGAACACGTTTATATGCTCCAGTGTGACCCTTGTGCAAAATGTGAAGTCAATTGAAGGTAGTAAACGGTATCTACAATCATAAATATCTGATAAATAGATCCACTGCTACACAGATTCAGTTGTTTGAACCGTTAGGAAAACTTTTATTTGGCGACGGTGAAAAAGTGCGTAGATTCCGAATCGGAAGAGAACTCATGTAAGTATGGAATATTTTTTTTCAAGCGAGTCAACTTTCGGGTCAAAAAAGGGTCAACAAATCAATTTTCCATTTTTCCTGAATTTATCAGTTGATGTACCATTTCATGCTCAACACCAAAGTTGTTCTCCTCGCCATGCTCGTCATTTTTATGTTTTGATCGACTTGATTACTCAACTCTGAACGATATTATCGATTTTTGAATTCTCAAACTTTCAAGAGCCGTATTTTAGGTAATTTATATTTGACGGCTTTACAATTCAAACACGAAAGTCCTTCATCATGGGTACATCAACCCTCATAGTAGCGAAGGAAGTGGAGCAGTTTAAAGTTTTTGTATCCCGGGCTGCCATATTTCATGCAATCTCTCAGAAGACCTCTGTTATGGAGGAATTCGATTTTTCGAACTTTGCCAAGGGTCTTCACAAATATGTTCACTGACTCAGATAGTCTCTCATATACACACCATTCGATAGCCACAGAAAAAAAAACAAAGAAAATGTACTTCTCTACTGTGCGTGTACGAGAATGATTCGTTGCCGCAATCGCATCGAAGGAGACATCCGGCCTGTATATTGCATACTGTATATATATATACGTATATGCTGTATACTGTATATATGTATATGTATATACATACTGTATATATATACTGTATACTGTATATATATACGGCCTGTATATTGCATGCATATTATCGTATTGGAAGAAGTATTGGAATGCCCACCAGCGTAGGGGTGGTAGAGTGCTTCGATTTGAGATGATGAATCCAAGCATTTTTTCGGTACTGTAACATGAGTAATAGAAAGAAAATATGTTTGTGAAGAACACTACAAATGGACAAGAACTGACCTCACACTCTGGACACTTCAACACTTTTTTCCATCTGCATGCTCCTTTGGAGTATATCTTTCCCTTCTGCGGAGAGACCTGAATGGGACTCATATTGTACCAGAACTCTACTTCACATGGTTAGAATATTTATATTTATATGAAGATTGTAAATGAACGGAAGGTCTACACAAGGGAGGAAAATTCTAGCTTTGCATTTCTTCTCAATTTATTCAGATCAATGTTTCCTCACCGAAGGTTCGTCTTCTCCATCTGATTCCACCATATAATCGGCGTACTTCGCTGGTCTTGATACATTCCTCGATGGTCTTTTTCCACTTTCTACTCCTGCATTCTTGAGAGAACCCTGAGAGAATATAATGCAGATTTATCGATTATTGGTGTTATTTAAAAAAAACATTATTCGACATTAGAATTTAAGGATATAATGATATTGTCACTCAATATATACAAGAAAATATGAGATGAAATGGAGCCAGAGGTAGCCGAATTTTAGCTTGTTGAATATATTATATATAAGGAGAGCTAAAAAAGTGGTGGGTAAATACTCACAAGAATTCCGTCCGATAGAGGTAGGCCGATGGGATTATCAGTTATCTCCATCTCGAGTGGTTCTTCATTGGACTCTTTCAGGAATGAACCAGGTTCGTTCAAGTACTGTAAAGAAAGCATCTTGTTTTCGTTCGCCCAGGATTCATACAATTGATAGTAAGTAAGAAATTGAACTACGCAAATATCGCTAGAAATCAACATTCCAACTATTATTTTTGCATTTTAATTTAATCGACCATATCCACATTGAAAGTTAATGTTTTTGCTGTTTGCAAGCTAGTTCGCGCCTTTGTAACTTCTCGAAAAAAAAGGAAAATAACCTCATTGCCAGGAGACGACGATGGAAAGTCGAGCAATGTCTCATCTTTCGATTCTTTCGGCATAACTGTAATATACCACATAAAATCTGAATTAAAATGTGCAAAGCGGAAGAGAATATTGAAAAATTAAAAATATTTCATCCGGAATTAAACCGGAATATATCGCATATGCAATCTCACAAGAACGTCAACTTCTTTATTATTAGAAAAAAAACGAGAAAACAACAGGAGTAACGGGAAACTATAAAATATGAACGGTATTTTGAAATAAATACATGATCTTCGAGTGGATACTGTATCTGCTCAATCCTCATCCAGTTTGTGAAGAGTGAAGTCTCCTCCAGTGCACTAAAGTGTATGATTTTAGATACTGCTTAGGACAAAAAAAACTGTGATTTTGCAAGATAAAACTCAAGAAAAAGCACCTCATTGTCATGTTTCTTCTGATCATTATGATTGATGAATCTCAAACCACAGGAGCAGATTAAGTAGATGCCATTCTGATGAAGGACGGATTGTTTATTAATCACTAGTGCAAAGATCAAAGATCAAGGTGGGAGATTAGGCTGCGCCCCTTATTTTCTATTAAACTACTGATATATCCTACTTGAAGGAATGTTTATCAATCGTGAAGACTCATGCGTTACCTCTTTTGTTGATTTGTGATGTCTCTTCATATGAATAGCGTATCCACAGGCCGTCTTGGGATATTTCTGATATTAACGTAATTGTATTAAAAAACTTAATACCAGATATCACGCGTCTTCTGAGAGATTGCATGAAAATTGACCCCCTGCGGCACCAGGACCCCCAACTTTCAGTACTATTCTCGAGATAATTATGCCAGAGTATATTAGGGACGAGAGAACTTTTAACGTTGCCCGTTTTTCCCAGAACCGGCTTTTAGGTATTTTCCGGTTCCTGGACCGGCACTACCATATATCAGCTCCCCGATGAGCTAGAGTGCCGGTTTTGGGCTCAAAATGGGCGGAAAATTATTTCAATCAACTTTTCTGTTGACGTTAAGTTGCGTTGACGACAACTTCACGTTGACAATGATCAAAAAGTGATTTTGGAAAGAGAAAATAAATTCTAGCGGCCCGGGGACCCCACCTTTCCGCGTATTCAGAGATCATTTTTAGAATCTACGTACATTACCCTATCAGGAAAAAATGAGCCGAGCCATGTAGGGGTGGGAATGGCCTTAGTGCAGCAAAAATGCTCGGCAATTTTAATTGTTCAAATTTTTAAAATGGTCATTCTTTACGATACACGCTCAATTATTCACCCTTTCGCTATTTTAATACATTTACTCATAGAAGGGAACAAATACCGTCGAAAAAACCTAACAAATCAGTATCTTAGAAAAATCTTTTTTTTTCACATCGAAATTGCTCTAATTTGCACGTTGTAAAATCAACATTTCAAGCCCGCTCAGAGCGCTAACTATTCCCGTTCTATAGAACACCTTGACGTGACTAACGTCAGTTGAAACAGGCCGTCGCAAAAATTTCGATACTCCTTTTTTCACGCACGAAAATGGAAGATCCACTGTGTCGGATATATCAAAAAATCATTTCAGGGAATATTTGTGAGAATTATGATTAGATTTTTGTGTGGAAAATACTTTCGTAAGCTGAAGATGAAGATACGAATGGAAAAGCGAGACTTTTCACGAATTTTCAAAAATCTAAATTTTCGAATCTTGAAAATTTCACTAATTTAGAAACAAAAAGATTGGTAGATTTTGCGTGAATTTCTCATTCATCAGACTACGAAAGTATTTTCCGCATAAAAATTTAATCATAATTGTCACAAATATTCCCAGAAATTATTTGTTGATATGTCCGACACAGTGGATCTTCCATTTTCGTGCGTGAAAAACAGGAGTATAGAAATTTTGGAGACGGCCTGTTTCAACTGACGTTACTCATGTCAAGGTGTTCTATAGAACGGGAATAGTTAGCGCTCTGAGCGGGCTCGAAATGTTGATTTTGCAACGTGCCAATTTGAGCAATTTCGAGGTGAAAAATATGATTTTTCTAAAATACTGATTTGTTAGGTTTTTTCGACGGTATTTGTTCCCTTCTATGAGTAAATGTATTAAAATAGCGAAAGGGTGAATAATTGAGCGTGTATCGTAAAGAATGACCATTTTAAAAATTTGAACAATTAAAATTGCCGAGCATTTTTGCTGCACTAAGGCCAATTCCCACCCCTACATGGCTCGGCTCAATTTTTTTCCTGATAGACTAATGTACGTGGATTCTAAAAAAAGATTTCTGATTACGCGGAAAGGCGGGGTCCCCGAGCCGCTAGAATTTATTTTCTCATTCCAAAATCACTTTTTGTTTATTTTCAACATGAAGTTGTCGTCAACGCAACTTAACGGCAACATAAAAGTTGCTTGAAATGATTTTCCTCACATTTTGAGACCAAAGCCGGCACTCTAGCTCATCGGGGAGCTGATATATGGTACAGCCGGTCAAGGAACCGGAAAATACCTAAAATGCGGTTCTGAGAACAACGGGCAACGTCAAAAGTTCTCTCGTCCCTAATATACTCTAGCATAATTATCTCGAGAATTGTACTGAAAGTTGGGGATCCTGGTGCCGGGGTGTCATGCAATCTCTCAGAAGATGCGTGATATATGATGAAATAATAGTAATGAAAAGAGAGAGTGATGAATAGAAATAAAATTTCGTAGATGTTCATCCATATTCAAAAATAATTTAAAAAATATGTATATATACATTCAGAACCTCGGGGGGGGGGGGGGGGGGTGACAAAACGAAAAGCGACAAAACGGAAACAAATCACAGCTCCTTCGGGGTTGGACATAGGGACGTGTGGGTTGTTGCATTGTTATTAGTTACGCTCTACTACATTTGCATATACAATTCATGTTACTAGGCGATACTGAGTTTCACTCCAAATCAACGACCCGGGGTTCAAGGCATATGGATTTCCATGAACCCCTATACGTTGAAACTCACTATCGCCTAGTAATAAGATTTATATATGCAAATGTAGTAGAGCGTATACTCATAACAATGCAACAACCCATACGTCCCTATGTCGAAGGGAGCTGTGATTGGTTTCCGTTTTATCGCTTTTCGTTTTGTCACCCCCCCCCCCAGAACCTCACCTCGCACACGACGCATTGAGGAGTCACCTGAAAATATTAATTTTGATTGAAACCAAGATACAAAAAAAATTGCTTATTCAATCCCAATTGTAATGAAAAATTGTTTTACAAACCGGCGGATCGGTAAATCTGCGAATTGGATGATCTTCATTGGATGAGAATTCATTGGACGAATTGGATGAGAATGATGGTGAAATTCGAGATCTCGCACTGAATGGGAGTAGTTTCAATTACAAATTGCACACAGAATTCATGAGAGAATTACAGAATAATGCAAAATATCACCTCATAACTGTGTCCCCTCGAGAAACTTTCGTAACCACAATCACATCGAAGGAGACATCCGGCCTGCGGAAAATTTAATTTTTCGCACAGCATATATCTAATTAATATATGTTATAATTTACCGTTGCATATATAATTTAATTGTTCACACAGCATTTTTCACAAAGCATATCATATATGATTTTAAAATGTTAAAAAATTTAAAAATATGTGAATGTATAAAAGAGAACCAGAAGAGGAGTAGTAGAGTGCTTGTATCTGAGATGGGAAATCCAGGTGCTCACAATTCTTGTGTGGAACTTCAATAGAATTTTAATAGCAACTAAGGCGAATAAAATATAAGAACTAACTTCACATTCGGGGCATTTCAGTTCGTTCTTCTCGGTTTCATTGCCCTTCGAATGTTCATTGTCCATCTTCACCTTTTGCGATTGAGAATCTGCTTTGAGTGACGGTCCTCTCTTCCGAGGAACAATCTGCACGAGAATTTGATGTCAAATGTTCAAGAGACAAGACAAAATACCAACTTCGTTCTTGTTGTCCAAAGATTCTGTTCTCCTTTTCTTCACGGATGGTTCTCCTATTACATCTGATTCCTTCACAGAATCAATGTATTTCAGTGATTTGGATACAATCCTCGTCGATCTTCTTCTTTTCTCCACTTCTACGGTCTTGTCTACGTCCTGTGAAGATAAACGTTAACATATATCAAATATTGTAAATAATGAAAACACAATGTAAAAAAGTGATAACCTTAGGAGTATTAGCATCAGGATCGGCAATCTCTTTATCCGTTTCATCATGATCGATTTGATCACCAGAAATTGCATCCTGGTCTTCATGATTATCATCCTGGAAAAACTTCTAAAATTACATAAGTTATCAATAAGTGTTTTAAAAAAAAGAAACCGAATCCTCATTCTGCCTTGGCTCATCGCTAGGCTCGATTTGATCTCCACCACAAACTTCGTTCTTGAAAGCGTCCTACGAAGATATGAATGAACGATAAAAACCATTCATGAATTAGCATTGTAAAGGATGAAAATTCAATGTAAAAAAATCATACCTTTGGAGTATTAGCATCACTATCGCCAATATCTTTATCCCCTTCATCTTTATCGATTTGATCACCAGAAATTACATCATTATCATCCTGGAAAAACTTATAAAATCACATAAATTATCAAAGTGTTTCAAAATACAAGCCGGATCATTTTCATTTCGCACAGGTGTGTTAATAATATAACAATTAAAATCTTTGTTTAAACATTGAATGAATGACGAACCTTGGGATTCTTTGCGGTGTCATGGGCAGTCTCATCACCCATTCCATCGTTCTCTCTTTGATCACCCGAAATAGAATCCGTACCTCCCAAATTATCGATCTGAAAGATCAAAGATCTAATCCCATAACATAAAATTTTAAAAATAATAAATAAATAAATAAAAACCTTTTACAATGACAAACCAGATCTTCATTCCGCATTGGGTCATCCATTGATTCGAATGGATCTCCACCAAAACCTTCGTTCTCGCAAGGGTCCTGCAAAAATATGAATGAACTGTAACAAATAAATCATTCATACATTTAGTACATTAAAATTGTCCTCGACTTCAATTGTCCTCGATTAGAAAATTCTGTGCAATATATTGTTTTTTTTCGATTTACAATATTAAAAAAAATAGAGTTTCAGGTCATTCAGGCTCTTTTCGGGTATGTTACAGGTGCGCCATGTGCTTTTTCTGCAATCTAGAGCACCTGAATCGCATCCGATAATATCCCAAAATAAATTTAAACCCTAAAAAACCTTTGTTTACACTTACGGCAGCAATTTGAGCGGTAGAGTGAGCGGGATCCATGTCAGAAGATTCGACCTGGGGAAGAGAAATGGGAAGATGGTTCTGAAATATAATACAATTAAAAATATACTGTAGTTGATATACTGTAGGTGGGCACCATCGAAGCCAGCTTTGAAACACTCCCGGTTTTCTGATTTGACACACCCGGTTTTTGGAAAATTTTGTCACAAAAACGATCATTTACGATCACCCCTCCCCTTTTTTACCCTAAACACCCCGGTTTTCGATTTCCAGCTTCAACCCCCGCGCACCTATGAGTTGATAGTTAGAACGAGAGAAGTTCACCTCTTCAGTGGGATATTGATTATTTGATTTCGATTGATTCCTCTTCTCAATCAAGTGAGTAAGTGTCAGTTGAATAGATTCGACAAATTCCGTACGTCAGAGATCGAATTGAAAATGCACTGTAACAAGCATCATAAGAATGAAAAGAACGGTTAAAAATTGTTTCCGTTATTTTTATGAAAAATCGCACTCAGTCTTCTCGTTGTCGTATTTCTTTGATCTCTCCGATTCGAGTGATGCAAGAACTCTTCGAATTTGCTGCAGTGTTTAAAATTCTTGGTCAATAATAAATGAATAACTCACACAAGCGTCAGAACTCTTGATTGCAGTATACATAGTGATGAACACTCTTGTTATTAAGGAAATAAGAGCATCGAACGAATAGTTATTCAACTCGAAACTCTGCAATGAGGGAAAGAAAATTTATGATACAGGAACTTTTTTGAGCAATTTAATACACTGGAAATCATCAAAACAGTCATTGAAAATATGATTTTGAAATAAACCTTGGTCTTCCATTTTTCCAGACTCGCTATAGCATTCTTATAGGCACCTTCTGAAATAATATACTTACTGTAGCTTTAATTTTGTATTTTTCAATCGAATTAGCTTTGCACTGACCATCCGCTCCAGTGAAGTGAAGCAATGTTAGATGATATGATTCGATGATACCAAATGAAAGAGACCGAATTGACAGTTTCCTGAACAGAACCGTCCCGGTTTCAAAAGAAAATTACTCGGTTATTATTAAAGAATATATAATAAGTGGAGTCCGCCTAAAACCCAGATCAGCGATACTAGCGACCCCTGATGAAAGCTGATGCTAATTAAAGAATTGCGCGAGAGGTCCAAGAATAGAAAACTCACTCAGTTTTCTCCAATTGAAGGCAAGTCGTTCTCTCGAGATCCAGAAATTTCAGTGCTCGTTGAATTTGCTGCAATAAGTGCACTTATACACTTACAATTGCAATCAAGATAACATTTGACTTAAAGTTTCAAAAATATAATAACATCAAGTGATTGCTTTCCAGAGCAAACTCACGCCAGGATCGGAATTATTCAGAATGAGAGAACTGGCTTTGAAAGTGCTTGAAAAGATCGATACAAGAGCATCAGGCGATGATGCGGAAAAGTCGCAAGCCTAGAATGAAAGAGAATGGAGTGACAGGCTAAGAATAAACATATGAGAGACCGTCCGAGATAATTCACCATAGGCCGTACAGTGAAAAATGAAATTCCTCCTAAAATTTTCCCCAGTAGAAACTTCTCACGTAGAGTTCGAAAATCTACCTTAGAAAGCCGTATCTCCAACCGCTCATTTTCGGTATCGCATTGCTTTTGGGCGGTCGGTTTTTGTATCTTTTGAACGACTTGTCCAAACCCCTCACATATATAGTAATTCTGAAAGAACTCGACGAGATAATCATTTTTACTGATGGCAGTGATAGGATAGCTCATTTGTGAAAAATGTTATGGCCGTTTGAAAGTTTCAAAAAATCGTCCTAAATTTGTATGCTAAACTTATACGCATTTTTATTGTTTCATTCGATTCCCCGTCGAAAAGTACCCATAGCTATTTTTTTTGAAGGGAAATTTCGTTCCTGATGGGGGTCGCCCAAGTTTCCGAAAGAAGACGCATTCCATTTTTTTCGCAAATATATTGAGTTCTAAGCCGAGCCATTGTGAAACATGATCAAATCTATTTAGTTTATGGCTGTACTAAGGCAGGGCAAAAATATCGCGCATAAACAATTGGCATTATCTCAATTTGGAGAAAATCGAATTTCTTAATCTCGATTTTGTCCATGTTTAACCATTCAACTTTACTTTTTGAATCCTAATTCCAAATTTTCTTCGCAAATCTAGTAGTACGTAGGGATGTAACTTAGAAAATATTAAACACGGGGCTATCACTAGTAAGGAAGGTAGGCACAATTTTGCTTGAATATGCAATTTTGCATGATAACAAAATATATTTCAAATGCTCAGAGGTTGTTTAGAGGACTAGTGGTTATTTTGTTACATTATACAACTTTGTCAACATTGGATTACTAAAATATACGTGTAAAATGCCATATAACTTCAGTCTTTAAAAAAAATGATTTTTTGGAAACATGAAAATATTTTTTTCGCAATAATACATACAAGACAAGCTTTTTGGTTTGGCTAAGTATTATAATAGTAGTAATAGATAGATTCGAGCGAAACAGCGCTCGAAATTTAAATTTGTTCTTTTACGACCCCTTCAATCATACATTTTCAAGCAAAATTATGCCTAGGTTCCTTACAAATGATGGCCCCATGTTTAATATTTTCTGAATTACATCCTTACGTACTACTAAATTTGCAACAGAAAATTAGGAATTAGGTTTCAAAAAGTAAAGTTGAATGGTTCTAAACATGGACAAAATCGAGATTAAGAAATTCGATTTTCTCCAAATTGAGATAATGCCAATTGTTTATGCGCGATATTTTTGCCCTGCCTTAGTACAGCCATAAACTAAATAGATTTGATCATGTTTCACAATGGCTCGGCTTAGAACTAAATATATATTCGAAAAAAATGGAATGCGTCTTCTTTCGGAAACTTGGGCGACCCCCATCAGGAACGAAATTTCCCTTAAAAAAAAATAGCCTATGGGTACTTTTCAACGGGGAATCGAATGAAACAATAAAAAGGCGTATAAGTTTAGCATACAAATTTAGGACGATTTTTTGAAACTTTCAAACGGCCATAACATTTTTCACAAATGAGCTATCCTATCACTGCCAACAGTAAAAATGCTTATCTCGTAGAGTTCTTTCAGAATTACTATATACGTGAGGGGTTTGGACGAGTCGTTCAAAAGATACAAAAACCGACCGCCCAAAAGCAATGCGACACCGAAAATGAGCGGTTGGAGATAAGGCTTTCTAAGGTCGACTTTCGAACTCTACGTAAAAAGATACCCCTGGGGATAAATTTAGGAGGAATTTCATTTTTCATTGTACGGCTTACAGGTAGAATTGCTCAGTTCTTTCAGAAAGTCTCTCATATGTTCCCACCAAACGTGGGCAGCATTGCTGCTAGCAGCAAGACCAACCCGGTTTTCGGATAGTGCCCATTATACTGTTGGGTACCAGCTTCAGTATACACTGCCGGTTTTGTTGAAGAACACCCTCCCGGATTTAGAAAATCAGCAGCAATCCCTGCCCATGTATGGTTCCCACTAGGATATCTGGCACTTCTGCACAAGCCGGACCAAGGCAATGCAATAAAATGATCGGCGCCTCTCATACGGTATCCATCTATGGGAGGGCGCCAATATAAAGGGAATGCAGTTTAATCCTAATCTGATATATGCATACGACTGCCAACTGAGATTGACTGTGAATAAACACTTTTGACTTGGTCCGGAATTCTACAGAAGTGATATCCACCAAACATACCGTACCTTTCTCTTCCATTCTCCAACAATGGACTGTGGCGTCCCTGCAGATGTCATCACTAAATTGGAGATGAATTTGAGTCGCTTTAAAATGATGACGATGAAAAATAATTATTCTGGAATTAAACCAGATCATAGAACATCTCGTCAAGTTTAAGATAAACTTCTTTATCATTCGAATTTTAGAAAGGTACTGTATCGATGAGCAAGAGCAACAGCTTCCAACAGCATTCCCTTTAGAACCAATAACAAAATTTATCGATTGCCTTCTTTGCAACGATCAAAATAATTGTTAACATGGGATGAAATCAAAGAATATTTCACAACTTCTCAGGAAAAGATAAGCATGAAGCAGCAAAAAAAATATTACAAATTATGATTCGAATGACTTAACAAAACGAGACGAGTCGACATCCAAACACAGAAATGAGCAATGAATTGCAGAAAACCGAATGCAGGGACGCACTTTTGAATCCAATCAATTCTCATCCCGTTTTGAAGAGTGAAGCCACGTTCAGTGCACTGGAAAAATGTATTGAACACAGAAGACTTCGAAAATCGATATCAGATTCGACAAAGACCATATTGAAAAAGTACCTTGCCATCGTTCTTCTTATGATCATCGTGATTTCTGAAAATGAGCCCACACGCGCAAATCAGGTAAATTCCGTTCTGGAAATGTTATTTGCCCTTAAAACGCTTTTTAATATTCTCAGATCAACCGCTTTCAGTGTGGTTTTGTGGTGTCTCCTGAGATGAGTGGCATATCCATATACTGTCCCGGGATACTCCTGATAACAAAACATCGTATTCTAAATTAAAATAAATTATTGCAAAAATTACGTTATATAATGTATGAGGAATAGAGAATGTGCATTATGCACAGTATCATCTTCCTATTCTAGCTACCCACCATATGGAGGCAAATATTTTAAGATTTAAACCCTGGTGAGAATCTCACCTCGCACAATACACACTGAGGAGTCACCTGAAATATTTCGTTGTTAATTGAACATATTGATACTTGGGCTAGAGAAGCTAATTTCAAACATACAATTTTAACTGTAGCACAAACCACTGGATCGGTCAATCTGCGAATTGTTCCGTCTCCTTTGCTAATGATGATGAAGTTGGAAATTTCGCACTGAACATTTGCCAGTTTCTTTCACGAAGACTACTAACATAAATAATGCAAGTGCCGCATGATAAAGATACTAGTGATGCCAAAACGGCGCGCGCTCTCCTCGTTTCACACGCTCTCTCGCTCTGTCTGACCAGTGAGAGAGCGTGTGAAACGAGGAGAGCGCGCGCCGATTTGGCATCACTAAGATAACCATTCACTGTGACAATACGAATATGATTCATTGCCACAGTCGCAACGAAGGAGACATCCGGCCTGCAGATAAACTTTTACTTGTGCTAAAACTCGGGACAATATGCATCAGTGTACCCACCAAAGCAGGTGTGGTAGAGTGCTTATCTTTGAGATGTGTCCACCTTGAGATGATCTTTGATCTTTGATCTTTGATCTTTGAGATGTTACGCACCGATCTTGTGCGATACTGCAATTTGTTCAGCAGGTAGACATTTATATGATCATACCAATCGAAAATGATATAAACTCACTCCACACTCCAGGCACTTAAGCTCTCCTCTAATGATCTTAAAATTTTGCATGGGAGTCGTTCTGGGACATACAAATGCGCTTGCACTCCAAAATTTCTAAAATTGAAACATTTTAAAATTTCGATTTTTCGGCCATTTTGAGCGAAAAAACCGAAATTTCAAAAATTTTGAATTGTGGATATTTTTGAATAGGAACCTGTTAGTATGACGCAAAACGACTACCGTGCAAAATTTTAAGGTCATTAGAGGCTGGAAACGGCATCTACAGTCATTTTGGACGAGACAATTTTTATATTTTACCATGAAAACCCATGTTTTGACGCTTAAAAATATATGTTGTCAATTACTTTTCTTTGTGGCAACACAATACCCAGGGGTAAAAAAGTACGCAGAATTCGAATTCATAGATATCTCATCGCTCCATGAGATATTTTTTTCGGAGACACCCGAAAAACTGCGAAAAAAAGTTATCAAAATTCGCATTTTCAGCATTATCTATATTTCGTTTTCTTCAAATCGTGTTGCGTAGAACAGTAAAGTTGTTTAGCTCTTCGTTTAGCGACTCTCTATCTCAAAAATGAAAGGAATTATGACCTGTTAAACTTTTGATTCTTCGAGAGCCGGCTTTTAGGTTGTGCGCAATTTGCGGCTTTACAACTTAAAACAAAAGTTCCTTATCCTTATATGCATCAATTCCGTTAATGGACACCCGATTAAAGCAGTTTCAATTTTTTGTAAATCACCTCTTGCGATCTCTCAGAAGAGCTCTGTTAAAACAAGTCATCCTTATTTAATATTTAATAATTTGTAAAAGAAAACCGAAAAAGTAATAAAATAAACGCTAACCTTTCTCCTAATTCTTCGTTTTTCGTCTTCAGCTCTTCTGTCTTCTTGTCGGACTGGGCGAGTTTTCTGGACAGCTCCTCGATTCTGAAATACTTTTAATCCTTTTTTTATCATACCTGAAAACAAAATTACATTGTCACTGGTTAAACCTCTCACAACAGTGGTAAAAGTTTTAAAAAATAAAGAAAAAATAATGATCACTTACGTCTTAGCATGGGCTTTTGTTTGCATGTCCTTCACCTCCTCCGTCAGTTCCTTCACTCTGAATTACATAATATCACTTTAAAAAATTGATTAGTCATATTAATCGCATACAAGTGTTCTCCTGAGTCCAGTGTCGAAGACGGGACGAGTTTGTACTTTTATTACAAATATTTGTAAAAAAAAACTTATTCTCCAGCCCTTCCGTCTTTTTCTCCTTGAGGACATCGTGCTTCTGATCTGGAATAAGAATCTACATATTAAGACAATTTTTTCGCACGTGTATCCTAATGTCCGGATAAATTCTACCGCTATAGTATTAAATATGTCTATGGTTTAAAGCTAAAGATTACTAGTAGTGCACAATATCTGTACGAGAAATAAAGCATTTTATACTGCCATGCAATGCACTTATGAGAGACAATCTGAGAGAATGGAAATATGCTTGGCACTAGGCCAAAAATCGATATCCTCCTAAATGTGCATACATGTAGTACTAGGTGAATATAGCTCAGGCGTGGCTTATTTAGTGTTCTAGAACGCGCGTAAGAAATGCGCGGCAGTTTAATCCGATAACTTCAATTTTCGAATTTTGCCATTTCGCAATGGATCCGAATGGTTAATATCTCTAAAATTGCGGAATATTCAAGTGATCATACCTGCCAACTTTCATAACAATTGGATAAAAACTATTGATAAAACAACGAAAAATCCATGTATTTTGGGTTTTATCGAATTTCATCGCTTTCAGATGGGAGGAGATGGAAGGTTTTCTTTCCCTTTATTTGTAGCTCTGGTTACTAACTAGCGATTACAGCAAAACAATTAAAATTTAAAAAATAACTTTTTGAAAAATTGGCAAACATCAGTCGGAAACTTGAAATAAAATCAGTTCGTGATGGGCCCTGGCCTACCGTAACACAAAACAGAAATGGAGGACAGGTGTTCTAGGTTTACCCAACACGAAGTACTCGATGAGGGAAATCCAACAGCGCCAACAAAATTTCGATAGACACTCGCGTCAGAGCGCTGATGTTAAAATATATCCAGCGGTTACGGTAGTTATTTAGCATTAGTGTTCTGGCGCGCGCGAGTGCCTATCGAAATTTCGTTGACGCTGCTGGATTTCCCTCATCGAGTACTCCGTGTAGGGTAACCCTAGAGCACCTGTCCTCCATTTCTGTTTTGGGTTACGGTAGGCCAGGGCTCATCACGAATTGATTTTATTTCAAGTTTCCGACCGATGTTTGCCAATTTCTCAAAAAGTGATATTTTTAATTTTAATTGTTTTGCTGTAATAGCTAGGTAACTAAATCTACAAATACAAGGAAAGAAAAATTCCATTTCCTCCCATCTGAAAGCGATAAAACTCGATAAAACCAAAAATAGATCGATTTTTCATTGTTTTATCAAGAATATTCAGCACTTGAATATTCAGCATTTTTAGAAATATTAACCATTCGGATCGATTGCGAAATGGCAAAATTCGAAAATTGACGTTTTCGGACTAAAGTGCGGCGCACTTCTCAATGCGTGAACTAGAACACTAAATACGCCACGCCTGAACTATACTCACCGAGTACTACATGTATGCACATTTAGGAGGATTTCGATTTTTGGCCTAGTGCCAAGGGTCTACACAAAAATGTTCATTCACTCAGATGGTCTCTCTTATAAATTGCACTTGAAAGTGAACCAACCTCCTCCACCTCCCTCTTCACCGCTCGCTCATCTCCATCGTCAATAGTAATCGGCGCCTTCTGAAAGCAACTATTTAGCATGACATGCAAAGAGTAATGTTACTTCTGCAGTTGAGGGCCAGGAAGGAAGAGGAAAAGTCCGCTAAATTTTGTTAAGGTCGGAGCGTTTTCAGGATCGCATACTGTTCCGTTTATCAGATCCTTTTCTAACAAGTGTATTTTTTCTGCGGCAGGGGTTGTATCTTGGCACTCAACTGCAGATGACTCTATGTAAATTTCAAGTTCTTATAACACCAAATCCCCTTGGAACATACGAAAAGAAAGGTGGCAACTTTCGAAAAAGATACAAACCTTTGATCCAGCGTTCACTCTATTCGCCATAGTTCCTCTTTAGACTTCAACAACAAACGCCAGTACTGCAATTGCGTCATTTATTTGATATCCGACGGAATTATACAAAAAAAATCAAGGACACAGCACTACGAAATTAACTAATCGTAACACAACGAGCAAGAAATATATTAATAGCAAGCCTAGGGGGGCTGGGCGCTAGGTCGGATGATAACCATCTGGATAATAACCAAAATGTGGACCCTTATGTAGAACTTTTACAGAAACATTTCTGACACTTTGGGAACCTACTGTGGACATGCTGGGGGAAAGTAGTATTTTTGGCTATCATCAGGAAGGTTATCATCCGACCTAATGCGGGAGTTGTATATTCGCCTTGGTGGTGATTCTTTTTATTGGCCGCATACATTTTTTTAACATTTTTTTTCGAGGGAACGCACGAAATGAATAGAATTAAATGTTTTAACGTTAAACATTTGTTTGAGCCGAGCGCATCAAAAGATTACAGTTAGCTAAATAGAATCTCTCATAGTCAGCTCATTTCAGCCATTGAATCAGCGTTTCAAAGGGCAAGGAATAAGGAAATTAAAGCAGCAAACGTCAAACTTTAAATGAAATTTTCGATGTATTTTATGAGCGAGGGCACTATCGTGATAAAAATCGCATCTCTCACAATCAGCTCATTTCAGCCATTGAATCGGCGTTTCATACAGCAAGGAATAAGGAAATTATACCAGCAAACGTCAAACTTTAAATGAAATTTTCGATGCTTTTCGTGAGCGAGGGCACTATCGTGATAAAAATCGCATCTCTCAAAATCAGCTCATTTCAGCCATTGAATCAGCGTTTCAAAGGACAATAAATAAGAAAATTATGCCCGATATCTATAATTTCTCCTGCTTCTAAGACTATGGAACGGTTAGTCAAAGATAAATTAGCACAATACCTATTTAGATTTGATATAATACCTAAGTATCAGCATGGATATCGTCCCGGTGCTTCAGTTGTCACTAATGTTATTGACTGTGAAAATGACTGGACTCGTGCACACTCCCGTAAAGAAGTTACTGATGTTATTTATCTCGATTTTTCCCGTGCATTTGATACAGTTCCCTTTACCAAATTGATTTCCAAATGCTCTCATTACGGTATTCACGGGAATCTCCTAAACTGGATCTCTTCCTTTATAACTGACAGGCATTTCTCAGTCCGTTTGGGTGATTGCATTTCTGACTCTTTCCCAGTACTGTCCGGTGTACCTCAGGGATCCGTGCTAGCTCCAATTCTTTTCACATTATATATTTCTGATATCACCTACATACTCTATCCATTCCCCGATGTACGCATTCAAGCATATGCCGATGATATCATCTCAATCTAAGACTGCCCAACTTCAATGTGCTCTTGATGCTATTTACTCTTGGACTATTATTAGCCAGCTCTCTCTCTCTGAATCTAAGTGTACCCATCTTCACATAGGATCGACCCCTCCTTGTTATACCATAAACAATGTAATTCTCAAAAGCAATTCCCCATAACGTGATCTTGGTATTCAAGTTGTTCCTTCCCTTCTCAAAAACGCCTCCATTGTTGAACGTGCTAATAGGGCTAAGACTGCAGTCCATATTATGCTGCGTGCTGTCTCAGTTAACTCCCCTGATATTCTTATTAAATGTTATCGCACGTATGTCCTTCCTCACCTTGATTTCGCTTGCCCTTTCTGGAATCCTTATACTAAGAAGGATAGTCAGACAATAGAGAAGGTCCAGGAACAATTCACTCGAATTCTATTCTATCGATGCTTTCCTTCTTCATCCTATCCTCTCTCTCTTCCTTCCTACCCTAAACGTCTGTCTACTCTTGGTCTTCAAGCGCTTTCAGAGAGGAGAGTCATTTTTGACCTAGTTTTCGCCCGTAGGATTACGAATGGCGACACAGTTCTAGATCGCAATAGATTCTTTACTTTCAAACCCCTTAGAGATAGAACAAACACATTTGGAATTCATATTGAGGCAACTAAATCAACACCTCGTTTCCATTGTTTTTCCAGAAGAGTTGCTAGTATGCTTAGTGAACTACCTTCAGATGTTCATAGTTCCCCAAGTATTACTGTCTTTAAGAATAGATTACTCAAGTTAGACTTATCTAAATTCGCAATTTATCGTTAGTTATCCATTTTCCACTCCTTCTCGCATCCCCACTCCCATATTCATTTCTACCCCCCCCCCCCCCCCCTCCTCCCCCTTAGAGATCTACGGATGCTGTTTCTCGGAACATAGTCTACCTGGTCTACCCGAGTGCCTCCTCCTCGGTTCCCTCCTCATATGCAGACCAGAAGAAGACAGATGAGAACAGTTGACTAGATCTATGTATTTTCAGTATTGTACCCTCCTACCCGTCACGTAGCTCTATTACTTATATCCTCAGTATGAGGAGAGTCAATTATCTGTACGGTTATTCTTTCAATTATTCGTATCTCGTTGCGCTTTCGGGCGTAGATAAAATATATATATATGCCAGCAAACGTTAAACTTCAAACAAAATTGTCGATGCATTTTGTGAGCGAGGGCACTATCGTGATAAAAATCGCATCTCTCACAATGAGCTCATTTCAGCCATTGAATCGGCGTTTCATACAGCAAGGAATAAGGAAATTATACCAGCAAATGTCAAACTTTAAATAAAATTTTCGATGCATTTCGTGAGCGAGGGCACTATCGTGATAAAAATCGCATCTCTCACAATCAGCTAATTTCATAATGTCACCATATCCTTCAATGAATTCAGAAAGATATATCTTCAAAGCCATAAACTTCTCAACGACAACAGGATTTCGCATACATTACATCATTTATCTTCGAAAGACATATCCGAAACGAAAGAACAAACGACGAACGAACGAAAAAACGACGGGGGAAAGTGTAACATGTAAACGGATGGGGATAAAATTGCTTCGATATAGGAACAGTGCACCAGAACAAATTATTAAATACAATACTGAATTTACATACGATTAGCGGAAGTAAACATATCGTTCTCTCCGTAATATACACTCTCTCTCTCCAGTCAGACAGGGCGAGATAGTATGGAGATTGGAGAGGGTCAGACAGTAAGACAAGGCGAGATAGAACGGAAAAAGAAGAGAGTCAGACACTAGCTCTAGTATTCCCTATCACGGCTACCACGATAGTCTCGGCCATAGCCTCCCGAGCCCGAGAAGGTGCCTCTACCGTGCTCTCTTATGTACTCTCTACCGTAGTCTCTGTCTCTACCGTATCCATTGGTGTAGTTCGCGGCACCACCCGCATAGCCGTGGTTCTTCAGTCCGTCGTCAGCACGGATCCTGTCCGGGTACCGCGGTCCCTGGTTCGGGTTCCGATGGTTCATCTGGTTGACGAACGCATCGGCAGCCCGCTGCTGCTGCTGTTCCTGCTGCAGAAGCTGCAGGAATCCATCGTCCGGCTTCGGCTCGAGGATGTAGACGCGCAGGCCACCCATCTGTAAGTGGAAGTATTGCTCGGGTGGAGAAATCTACGCGGTTCTAGGTCGGGAGAGAACTATTGCGTAATGCTTTTTTCTCATCCGACCTAGTGCCCTCAGAAGTAAAACTCTAGGCCAATGATTCCCGTCGCTGACATGGGTTTCATGTAGTGAACGAAACACGAAACGAGCTGGAGAGGGACGACACTTCTATTCAGTGGTCGAAAGGGTAGGTCTCAAAAATCATGTAAGCTTGTTTCTCTAATGCCAACAGAACATTGCTGAAAATTGCTACGCTTTTCTTATTTTAACAAAAAAATGGGCACGTTTAGCGCTTATCACAAAAAAAAATTCTGTGTCACCTGGCTCTTTCTGTCGCAGACGAGCAGATGGCCGTGGGACTCGATGGCGATGCCTGCAAATCAATGAATCAATCGATAATTGAATCAATAACTCAATCAACCAATCATCTTATTTCTTATCTTATCGCTTGCAAAAGATGCATTAAAGAGAAAGATTCAGGCCTGAATTATACCTATTGACTGATTAATTTATTCCTATAAGAAGCGTGATTGCTGCGCGAAAACCGCACAAAGGGTCATTAACAAGTGGAGCACGCGTGCTCGGGGCAAAATGTGCATCGTTACATAACTTGTATTTGATTTATCTGTTGTACTCCGATTGGCCAATCAGTAATTAAAGATGGAAATCCTCAGACTAGGTCAATACCAATTGGAACACGCGTGCGCCGAGACTAGAGTCACAGGGTTACATTTATATTTATTCATTGTATCGACAGTCAACCGAGGATTGCAAATTCCAATCCGTAGACTAGATCACGACCAGATGGAGCACGCGCTCACCGGTACAACGATTGCAACGTTACCTCGCATCCTGATGTAATAATTGTATGGGTCTGAAGCCTACCAATGTGGATTTCAATGCGCCGACTAGGACAAGACCAATTGGAGCATGGAAGTGCCGGGCACTTCCTTTATCACAAATTCGTCTTTTATTCCGCAACGCCTCGGTCTACTAATTTTTCCGAGAGGAGGGGGGGTGGCCAAAAAAAGAGTAATCGAGAAAAAAAACAAAAATTGTCCATCCGCTCACCCGACATGTACGGCATCAATCCCAGGTTGCGAGGAGTCTCCACTCTTGTGATAAACTTGAGATTGTTGTCGAAAATCTGGAAAAAAAATTCGAATTACAAAAAAAAGAATCAAATCTCTAGCCAGTTTCAAGTCACAGCCAGCCCATGCAAGTGTTTCGGAAGGAAATTTTGCAATTCATGATCGCGAAACTGGTCAAAATCTCAAGCCATCGTGTATTTTAATTGGGATGTATAACTAATTATAGTATTCATCTACTCCTCTTAGCAGCGTCTGACTCTCCCCAGATCACCACGCTCTCTCGCCCTGTCTGACCGGCGAGAGAGCGTGCAGATTGAGGAGAGTCTGAGAACTCTTGCAGTGCGCCGCAAGCGACTAATCGCGAATTTGCTGTACAAAATTTGAGAACCTGACGATTACTCTTTCTCCGATTTTCACTCCCATCAGCATACCTGCAGAGTCCTTCATTCGGCGTCCACAACCATGACCCAGCCAGACTCGTCCATGCGGATGCCCGATGCGAACGCGCACTGCAATCAATCAATCAATATTTGAATCAATCAATCAATCAATATTTAGCGTTAGCATGAGGATAGGCCGAACTTCTTCTTCCGACCTACGCACTACTGACTAGACGAGGAGCAATTGAAGTATTTTGCCGAATATTAGTTAACCATGAAATGGCCAGCACTACAATGTTTTTAGGTTTAAATTTTTTAGCACGTGTTTTGTTTCGCAGCGCCTATGAAATTGCTCAAATGACTCAATGTATTGTTGGAATCAAGCATATACAAAATATTATCAAGTTGTTCATACTCGTGGTTTTTCGTTGCATAAAATCTGTATTAACACCCAAGAACAGACGAGTTCAATGATTGTAGATCGCTTTTTTCCAATCACAACTGAATGCGTGATGATGAAATGCCTTGCGTACCTTGCCCAGCGGGACTTGCTCCGCGCTTTTTTTGTACGCCTGCGCCGGGTTGTCAAACGCCTGCACCTGAAATAGAGTCAGTTCACGATTAGAAAGAGCTATTTCAATTCGTTTCTGCGCGCAGTTCGCGATTCGTAGCTACCGTAGCGAGGTAAGCACTTTGCACATCAACCATCAACTAACTACCATAATCCAGCTACCGTATACTTACATCGATCGCGCGCACAAAAGTGATGGAGGCGAGGCCAGTGACCGTCTCCTCGATCTCCCACATGGAGATCACTTGCTTTCCTGGAAGAGTAGCATCAGGACTCGCTGCGTACGCAGAGTAAGTATTCCTACAGTAACCCTACAGCACACCACTCACGTAGATGATGCGGGACTTCTTTACTTTAGGGGGTAACCCCATTTCTCCCCCCCGACCTCCAGAGTCCCTCCTCAGGGAGGGGAGGAGAACCACCCTCCTCAATGGGGCCAGCAAAAATGACGGTTGACCACAAATGGCCACCCGCGGAAGCGTGGGTGTTTAAACCGAATGTGACCGAGGTGCTCTTCCTTCGTAGGCGCGCTGCTCTCAAGTCGCGCCGGGGTGAGGAAGGCGTGGGGAGCGCGCCGCTCCCTCCGCCAACCTGCACTCTCTCACTCTCACGCACGCTCTCCATTTTGTATACTCTCTTATCGGACAGATGCTGGCTGCACGCACCTTTCTGTGCATATCGCCGGCCTAAGCCGTCTTAAGCCTAAGCGGTAAGCAACGATTGGGTCTCCCCGCCTCGCGGGGAGACCCTATCGTTGCTTACAGGGCTCCCCGCTTCGCGGGTCGCCATTATAGGGAAGGAAGGACAGATGTGTAGAGTAAAGTACATGCTTGTGACATGTAATAAAGTTGTTTACTAGGGCGTGGAAGTAGTTATTTATGTGTGAGCGCATCAGAGGGAAGGGGTAGGGAGTGAGAGGCAGAGTGTCAGAGACGAAGAGGGGAGTGGGCGGAGTTACCCCCTAAAGCAAAGAAGTGCCGATGATGCAAACGATGCTATCCGGCTACAGTATCCCACTCCTACAGTGCCACTCACTCAGGTCACTCATCACCAGACGATTCTCCACTATATCCATGAAGCAGGGGCTCGCCGTCACTAAGGCACGTCTCTGTAAGGAAGGATAATTGCAAAAATAGATAGGGTGCCGAAACCCAGCATGACACAAACAAATACTCCATAATTACTTACGTATGTCTTATTTTAGCCCTTGGAAACAAGCATGCGAAGGTATTTTCGGGATAACTTACTTCAAAAATTTTTATACCGAACTCGTGCTCCATCAATCATTTCGGCACTACGTCGAATGATCGCCGTCAGATGATAAACAAAAATTGTACCCTTTCCGTAGTATTTGAGGAAGACTTGACAAACTGGGAACATATTGTGAAAAAGAAGGGTACGTGTTTTGGTGCATCATCCGGGAGGTTGCCATCCGACTTAGTGACCTTATCGTATCCCTAACTGCCATAATTTCCTACAATATCCCGTACCTCAATTTCCTACCGTATCCCTCACCTGATTATTCTGGAAGAGAGCATCGTTGATGATTGGATTACAGTCGACTGAGGCGAGCACCTGTGCGAAGTACGGTTTCCACATCGATTTTTGCCGACTAACCGACGATAGATATGCTTTCTAGGGTTGCAATTTTCAGGTCATTTAGGCTGATTTTCGAGTATGATTCAGGTATGCTACATAGCTCATGAGCTTATTATCAATTCAGCGCACCTGAAACATCCGATCCAAAATTACCTGAAAATCGAAACCCTCATGCTTTCTCGGAGGGTACCCGTAGTGATGGCAAATGGGTTTTCAAGGTGTCTTGAAACCGACTTCCAGCGGGTATTTTCAACGATACCGTCGGCTTTCTTGCCGAGAACGTTTTGTCATCCCTACTACTCACAATCTCCTGCCCGTCGCTCACTTCTCCATCCAGCAGTCTGATCTTGCCATAGACACCGGATACGACGTTGCCCCCGGCCGTCACGGCGATTCCTTAATCATATTAATTAACTAATTAGCTAACTCATTAACGACTAATGAATAACCAGCCTCTATGAGATCCCTTGTAGGTGATCTTCCGGGAGGACCACGAGGTCGTCTCTCTGCAAAGCAACATGTTGGTGCCTTTTTCATGGATAAATATTGAGTGTATTTGCCTTTTCATTGACATTGACGTCATTTCAGTGTGTCGATAACCACGCGTTTGCCGTGTAATATCAGATCATTTACTTGCACCACATAGCCGATTAGTAAGAATGATCAGAAAGTACGACCGCATTCAATTCATTGAAAATAATGGCAGAGAAAAGTAAATAATATTCAATGCATATTGCCAAGTGCTTGAATTATTATGAGCAGCGATAATGACCATAGGTCAAATACTTCGTGATTTTACACGTTATGATATCGGGAAAAAGTTACCACGTCGACAAATTTATACAACAGACTATCTGAGAGAATCAACATATTTCTTCAGCGACTTGGCACTGGCCGATAATTATAATTCCTACTGACGTCGCCAATTGGTCGGCCTCCACGAGGGAAATCGACGAGCATCGCCAGATTTGCGATCCGCATCCGCGCGGTCGCGGGCGCGGATATCGACAAATTAACTACGGTAGCTTCGAAATTTTTATATCGACTCCAATCACTGCGGGGGTAGGGGCGCTGCATTCCTTGACAAATTCTAAGACTTTTTTACTTCGGAGAGTTTTTCGATCAGATTCCATCTAAGGCCGGAAATCGATAATTCCACTTTTGTTTCGTACATGAAAGCAGAAATTTTTCAAGAACTCCCCTAAATATTATTGGTGATCTAGCTTCTGCTTGAATCGACACCTACTCCCGTAGAACAGCGCGATTCAACTAGGCGCGTAAGTTGGTCAAAATGAATTATGGTGTAATTTTTGGGTTACTGTAGGTGAGTGCACAAAGTTGGACGACTTGTCCCAATTGGTGTAGGATAGCTTCAAATTGATTTTCAGACCATTTAACACCTGTTGGGAAATGTCGCCCTAACTTCGCACTCGCATACCGTAACCTAAAAATTACACCATAATTCATTCAAAATTCATGTTGACCAACTTACGCGTCTTGTTGAATCGCGCTGTTCTACGGGAGAATGTATCGAGTCAAGCAGAAGCTAGATCACCAATAATATTTAGGGGAGTTCTTGAAAATTTTCTGGGGAACTGCTTTCATGTACGGAATTATCGATTTCAGGCGTTAGATGGAATCTGATCGAAAAACTCTGCGGAGTAAAAAAGTCTTAGAATTTGTCAAGGGATGCAGCGCCCCTACCGCCGCAGTCATAGGAGTCGCTTTTAAAATTTCGAAGCTACCGTAGTTAATTTTTCAAATTCCGCGCCCCGCCCGCGCGGATGCGGATCGACATTCTGCCGATGCTCGTCGGTTTCCCTCGTGGAGGCCGACCTACTGGTGAAGTTAGCAGGAATTCGAATTTTCGGCCAGTGCCAAGTCTATTCCGATTATCTCAGATAGTGTGTTATACTTAATCCGCGAGAGGAGCGAGCGAATTATTTTATCGAAAATACGCCAAAAAGCACGTCGGCAAACGGGATTTTGCATGTCGGGCGAAACCTACTTGACCTATGATGATGATTATGCATTACTTACCCCCGACACGTTACCGGCCTACATCTCCTCAATGAAACAACGAATCACCATGGCCTAATGTGCTCTCGTAGCGAATGAACAAGTGGCGCAAACAAACTTTCAAGGACAATAGTAAAATGCAGCAACCCGATGGATGAATAGCAGGCAATGCGCTCTCCTTTGCGCCGAGAAAAAAAACAAAAATTATGTCTAAAATGTTTTTCGAATTGTACATTGTGAAAATGGCTTCTCAAGACGGCTTGAAACCGGATTCATCTCAGTATGTTCAAAGGCGAATCCGGCTCGGAGGCTCACCCAAGCACTCTTTCCGAGTCCATTTTGCCGCGAATCAAGAGTTCGGCAAACTCTTGCAGTGCGCCGCAACGAATAATTGCGATTTTTATGTACAAAATGTTCTCCTACTGCTCACCCCTGCTCATTCTTGACCCTCTTAAAGATGTAGATTCCTCTCTCGGTCACTACGGCCACACTCGAGCCCGGCTGAAAGAAAAGTCGAATTTTACTTCAGCTTCCAGAAAACCGCAAGTTACTCAGACAAACTCTTACAGAGCGCCGCAACGACTAATTGCGATTTTCCAGTACAAAATTTTCACCTCAAAGACAGCGATGGCAGCAGGCTGATCGAGGCCCCTTGCGACGCACACGGGCGTCGAGTCACAATTCCCCGAGAAGGACATGATCTGACAAGGGAGGGGATTAGTGAGCAGACTTGCTCCATCTCGGATCACTGGCCCATAGGTCATTGTTAGCATGGATAAAAATAAAATAAAATAGACAGGAGGGGATCGTCAGCCCCAAGACAGCGAGATTCGCGCTGCATCTGCTCTAGTTAAACAATTTCGAAACCAAGATACAATGGACCCCGGTCAATGTCGTGGTTATAGTAATAGTCTGGCTCTCGCTAATTTACATGCTCTCTCGATTAATCTAGCCTGTGAGAGTGTGCAATATGAGGAGGGTCAGACTATATCGGAAGTTATCTCACCTTCCCGTCGTTCCCTCCGATTCTGCCAGGCGACGTCGCGAAGAAGGTCATGTCCGAGCTGTCGTAGGCGCATCCGCACGATTTGAACACCTGAGTTATTCATTTATTGATTGTTTATTTTATTTATCGTAAACCACAAGGGCGCTTCATCAAATGCAGAGTGTGCGAGAATAAAATTAGGTTTGGGGGAAGAGGGGAAGGGGGGGGGGAGTCCATCTTCCGAATCTTGTCGCACAAGAAGTGGGAGTGCCGAGGGGAGGGAGCCTCGTGAACGGTAAGAGTGACCGTTTGTCCAATGTATATCTTATTGGAAGCTTCTGTGGCAGAGATCGGGTTAGGTGGACGGATGGAGGTAGAATTGTATTTATCGTACACCACAAGGGTGCGTCAGCAAGTCCAGAATGTTCAGCGTTTTTCTCCGAATGACTAGTGATGAAAATTCGATGTTCATGGCTCGCTAACGCGCGCATCCCTATTTCGGGCTCGTGACCTGAGGGGGAAGGTAGCGGGCTCGTTAACACTCGTTTCCCCTCTCTGAGTATTGCTCAACTCCGCTCCCTCTCTCTCTTCCACTGCAATATGCACTTTTGTATATTTCCTTTTGGTAAAATCCGCCTTTGAAAAAACAGTTCCCGATAATTTGATTATGGTATATCAGGTTATGGCAGAAAGGCGGGATACTGTATTTGACATTCGGACAAAGATCGATTTGATAAAATTACTTCGCATCAAAACGCCAACCCTACTGGGCACTGAACAGAAATAATTTTCAGAGCTAGCTGATTGTGTATGATCGCATGTTTCTAGCTACATGATACCTAGGGTTGGCTATTCGGAGCAGAATTGCGAAATGGCAATTCTTCCCCTCGTATATTGCGAAATTCGAGGTTGGGGATGATTGCGATATCGCAATTCTGCTCCGGATAGCCAACCCACAGCGCGATTCAACTAGGCGCGTAAGTTGGTCAAAATGAATTATGGTGTAATTTTTGGGTTACTGTAGGTGAGTGCACAAAGTTGGACGACTTGTCCCAATTGGTGTAGGATAGCTTCAAATTGATTTTCAGACCATTTTTTTTTTCATGACTCAATGAAACAAAGATACTTTAGATCTTATATTTTCAAAGCAATAGTCTAGGAATTTTACCAAGTGATTGCAAGTGCCTGGATGTGCCTAAAGGCAGACGGGAGAGGAATGAACGGCTGGTCAGGCCGCACCAACACCTGGCCGGTCTTGATACGTACTGAACAGCCAGAAGAGGGGCGTGATCGACAACAAATAGATTGCAAGCGGAATTCTGACTATATTCCTCGCTTTCCCTTGTCGAGTACTACATAATCGCTAAGTGTATGGCAATATGATTTAAAAAACAAATATCTGGGCACTAAATGGACAATATTTTCTTAGGTAGGTGATTGCGCGCGACGGTAGGTGCCTAAAGCTCAGCCAGCATCAACACTTGGTTAGTCTTGATACGGCTCGAACAACCAGAAGCAGCAATCACAGGTTGATATAAAATGATTGACAAATCAATATTCTCAAGTTCAGGAGCTTCACAGCAGCACAAAGTGATGATTTATTGTTTACCGAAACCGCAGTAGCTAAAATCGGCGGCTATAGGCATGAGCTTTACAAGAACTAATGAACACGAAAGCGCCGTGTGGTGAGCGCAAAGACAAATCTTTTCCATGTTCTTTATAAAAACTAGCGCTGTGTGTATGACCGTGTTTGCACGGATTGCGACATCAATAGACACAGTGAAACATAGCGTAGGCAACATTCGTCGGCACTACGTCTGATGATAATTATGACGTTGACGCTGATATATCAAAGATGGCAGGTCGTCATTGTTCTCATCCGACCTAGTGCCGTAATTGCGACACCGCGAGCCGAGCCCACGGACCGAAGGCGGGGGCGCACCCGGGCCAGTGAAAAAAAATAATTTTAAAACATAAACGCACTTGGTCTTTGAAGTAGTCGATGACGGGCTCTGGAGGCAGAGTGAGCACCACTGCAAGGAGGGAATAAGTGATAAACATATTATTATTATTGTCGTTGTTGTTGTAGTAGCAGTTGTTGTTGTTATCAGAAAACGAGGGCTCACAGGCGCGGCCTCAGTGCAACGCAATTGCACAGGGGATGGACCACGCGCTCTCTCTCCCCTCCCCCCACGTTTTTCTAACCCGCGGCGACTAGAGCGCGCCCTCTACCCTACGCCCTCGCTTCCTCCCTTCGATGTGCAAACGCACCACAAACTCTCTCACTTTCTCTGACCGATGAGAGATCATGCGAGCAAGAGAGGCGATATGCCCGCGTCCTACCGTGTCCCATTTTTCATTTGAAATTGAGGTCCGACTTTTTGTTCACCACCTGAACCCCCGTGTAGAAGGTGCCAATTAGATGTTTTCTTCGAGTTCCGAGTTACACGACAAACACATGTTTCATCCGCACTACATCCGTTGTATTTTCCGCCTTTGATCAATTAAAACTGCTCCTTGATAATATCAAACAAATAACTAAAGCGAATCCAAGGACACCAACGCAAGGAATAACTCCGGTTTTTCAGCGCAGGAAGCGCGCCGCTTTTGCGAAGAGGCGAGGCCACAAACTCCTCGTTTGCACACTATTTCTGTCTGAGCATCCAAGACAAGAGAGTGTGTGAAACGAGGAGTGCGCGGCAGCGCCGCATCGCAAAAGTGGCGCGCATCCTGCGTTGAAAATCCGGAGAAATGACATTCCTATTGTATGAATCGCAGTCAACTAACACAATTCTCATCAGAGAATTCTTGATACGAGAAGTGCTCGATGAAATCGGAAATCGGAGCTCCAAGGCAAAATCAGGTTTCACTAGGCTGGCATCTGCCGCAAATTTTGCCGTTCAATGATTATCCTGAGGCCTATCAGTCAAAAAAATAATAATCATAAGAATAATGGTCACTAAAAATTAGTCTTTAATATGATTCTCGTCCTCTTTAGATCCCCTGATTTCGAAATTCGAAGAGTCGTAGCGCCTCGCACTGCCAACACAAGTGCAAAATCGGTTGATCTAACAGGCTGACAAAACAGCAATTCACTGAGCCTTCAACCCGGAATTCTCAAAAGCAAAGCCGGCCAAGTCCGTCTTGCCATCCCTAGTCACAATGGCAGGTCATATGGTAATTGCGTCATGCCGCCTTTGAGATGTCAACGGAGGGATGGCAATTCGAGACAGGGTAGCGAGACCGCTACTCTCACCCTCACACCCCTGATTTACCCCTGGCATAACGTGTCGTCACAACTTACGCTTATTCTCATCTCCATTGATCATCTGCTTGAAGTTGGGACGACCTGCAAACATAACATAATTAGATGAAACTTGAGATCTTAAGATACTATTTTCAACCAGGCGCTTTCTCGTTTCACCTCCCATTTATCCCTTCAATTTCTAACTGTACTCACCTCCCCATGCGTAGTGCCGCTGCTCCTGCTGCGGTTCCTCGAACTCGCCTGGACAAAATGGGTTTACTGTAATTATATTTATCATAAACTGATTATTATTTAAATAATTAAATTGAACAAATAAAATTGCAAGCACACCATCAGATAAGTGATCCTCGTCTTGACTCATAGTGCCCGTTGAGCCGTTGGAAAAATTGAACCCCCCGATGAACCCTGTAAACATCGACTCAGTGAATCCGCAATCCGCCTTCTATCGTATAAAGATTGCTCTGAACTTGTATGGGACCGACACAAAAATGTCATAATGAATCCTAACAATTTTCGGCTTTGTGCTGAAGCCCATATCTACTGTGAGAATAGAAAGCGTAGTCCGTGGTGTGGTGGGCGAGATTTAGTGCATTTGTTTCTAAATATACGCGGAACGCGGTGGAAAAATGTTCCGCGTATGCTTAGAAACAAATGTACTAAATCTCGCCCACCACACCACGGACTACGCTTTCTATTCTCACAGCACCCAATAATTTTAAAAAACCATTGAAAATGATCTGGGTAATTCGAAATGTTGATCTTACGATTGTCGTTATTCTTAGAATTCGTGTACCCTAACTACCCTACTACCTACTCCTATCTTACTCGCCGCCTATAATATGTGGGCTTCAGCGCAAGAGCCCCATATGCTTGCTTGCCGAGATACTTTCGAGCAGCAAACTCATTCATTCTCCTCTCTCAACGACGAGCATCGGGAGTTAGCGAAATTTATCCTACGCCTTCTACGCTTCCATAACTTTATTAGCAGAGATTAATGAGGAGAGAGAGAAATAAGACAGGAAATTCATTTACAACAATGAGGAGTGTAGCGTGAATTGTGCGGGCAAAAATGAGGTGAACCATAGATAAAATACGTCTCTGCGATATACATCGGAAGAAGGATCAGGAAAAGAGCAACAGAGAACAAATCAGGGATCACGAAAAAAGAACCGATTTGCAAAAGCGTTGTATCCAGGGCTAAGTTATTGAAATGCAGCAAAAAACGAATGTGAAATTGGTGGAATTTTGCTAACCGAGGAATAAACGCGGAAGGGGGATCACAAATACACCGCATGATGTGGAGATCGGGGGCAACAATTAGCACGCAACACAGTTACAGAAAGGAAATGGACATCAACAGTTCTAAAAAAGGGCGATCAAATGTGTTCAAAATCAATTAATATTCTGTGTTATATCTGCGAAAGAAAGAAGAAGGTACACAAATGGATGGTAAAACGCTCAAATTTTGCATTATCACTGCCTGCTCATTGAAGAATGGATGAAGCAAGGGCAAATCAGAGTACATTGGAGACGGGGAAACCATTACCACGCAACACTCTCGTAGGGAATGTAATCAACAATTACAAAAAAGAGCAAACAAACAAAAGTGTAAAAATGGCTTCTACGTGTTAAAATTTTGATTGCGAAACGGCGGCTGGAAACGGGGACGGATTTACAACGGGGGCAAACTACTACAAGGCAACTACTTCGATTAGGCTGCGAATCCGAGGGTCTTCTTCGGCGCGGCTGCCTGCTGCTGCAATGGCACTCTTTCAATTTCGCGCGGCACGCAAACTCTCGCAGAACGCCGCAGCGACTAATCGCAATTTTCTACACAAAATTCGCGTTTCCGAGACCGATGGATGCTCACCGTCGGTTGTTGCTGCGCGCTGCCGTTGCCCGTGATCTCGCGCGCCTCCAGCAGGTAGACGCGCAGTCCGCCCATCTGAAAATGGCAGCATTGACTTATTCAATCTTTATTATTTTTATTCTCTCTCTCACATTTTATGTTTCACCGCAAAATTTTTTTTCATATTTTCACAATTCTCGCATAGTAACCCCTCTTCACCTGGCTCTTCCTATCGCAGACCATCAGGTGGCCACCGGACTCCAGGTAGAGACCTGCAATTTAGCTATTTTGTATTGCACGATTACTATGGCATCAATATCCAAGTCATAATCACAATATTCAGCAATGTGATGCGCTGCTGAAGCCCAAAAGCCACAGGCAAAGTTTTAAGCCAATTTGCATTTCTCACCCGAGATGTACGGCAGCTTTTCCGTCGTCTCGACGCGAGAAACGAAGTTGAGCTCAGCGTCGAAGATCTGGAATTTTGTATTTTCATCTAAAAACAATTTTTTTACAGTCGCCAATTAACGAATCCACCTTCAAGAGAAGCACCGATCCTACAGTATCCTTCCCCTACCGAATACCTGGATGGTTCTTCCGTCGGCGTCCGCGCACAACACCCAGCCCTCGGCGTCCAGCCGGATTCCCGAGGCGAATGCGCACTGAATGCAAAAATTGTTGCACTTTCCATTGCTCACTTGGTCTGCAACTGCACTAGGTCGGATGATAACTATGACGTAAAATGACGTCATACTGCATTTTATTTATCAAAGCCGGCATGATGTCATACTTCTCATCAGGCCCAGTGCCTCTGCACCCAGGTGAGGTTGCACAAGTTGTAAACATGCTTACGCGCACGACGCGCGTCAGGGTAGTCGTCCCACGATTCTTCTGCACTCGTATGACTATCCCCACCTTTGCTCAAATCAACTTCCAATTTACAAACTATTCGTGAGCGTATGGTGAGGCACACAAGCTTAGAAGAAGCGTGAAACTGTTTCTACCCTGTCGCACGCGTCGCCGCTTAGGCACTAGGATTTCAATTTTCAGGCCATTTGTCTCATTTTCGCATATGTTTCAGGTGCTCTACATAGCTCATCAGATTATCAGCTATCTAGGGCGCTTGAAGACATCCGAACATGACCCAAAAATTACCTGAAAATTGAAGCCCTATTCGGCGCACGCGCTGTTTACAACCTGTGCGACTACAGCCGAGCAGTAGTGCCTATGCACCGCACCTTTCCGAGCGGAATCTGCGGTCCCTTCAGTCCCGATCCCCCCTTGCCTCTCGTCGGATTCGCGCAGACGGCCACCTGAATATGGTAAATCATCAATCTGCTCTACCGTACTCCCAATCGATCTACCGTAACCACCAACCAGCGGAAACCGTATCATACTCACATCGATGGCGCGCACGAACTGAATGGAGTGCTCCTGCTCCTTCTCCACAATGTCCCACAGACTGATCACGTGCTTCTCTGAAGATGCGATCATGGTTCGAATCCCACCAGGTGCAATTCCTTTTGCAACGTTTGCCCAATTTTGAAAAGTTAACCAGACATTCCTCTAAGCTGAGCAGACGTGTTTATATACGGTAGGATTCGAACCAGACCTCACGTTCCCTACGATGTTCCATAAATGCAAGCGGCGGCACCCTTTTCATCTCTGTCCCGAACCCCGGTTAGTTTTAGTCATTCGCTGTTGCTTTATAGAGATGCACACATGAGTCTGGCAGCATTTTGTGAGAATACTTCAGAAGGGTACATTTTTTGGCCATCATCCGAGCTCGTGTAGGGTTCCGGAATTGGGCATAATTGGGCATCTTTTGAATCATTTTCGCTTATGTTTCATGTACAGTATATAGTTCGCATATACAGCGCACATGAAACATACCCGAAAATAGACCAAAATTTGCCCAATTACGGAACCCTCACCTCGTGCCCAGCAACTCACGGAGGTCGCTGATCGCCAGCCGATTGTTGACGATGTCGATGAAGCAGCAGTTGGACCTCTCACTGCTACGAAGCTGCAAACGGTAATGAGTTAAAATGGAACGGATTGCAAAGGATTGCGATGAACATGTCAAGATTGAGTTTCCAGACACTATCATGCTTCAAGGAATCTATAGCTCGTGCAGGTTTGCCTCTCACCAATATAGTTTCTCCACTAATAATCGTGAAGCCTGAGTGTCTGGCAACTCCAAATTGGAGGGTTAGTGGTTGTGGTACATCGATCAACAAACAGCCCTCACCGGGAGCTCCGCGAACAGCTCCTTGTTGATGATGAAGTCGTAGTTGGCCTCGGCGAGCACCTGTAGATCGTGAAACAATGACCGTGAAACGTAGACAACGCGGGTTTAAACTACATCCTAAACAAACAATCAATGCCGCATAAATATTATTACAATGTACTCACTCGCTCCTGTCCGTTGTTGACGTTGCCGTCGAACATGCGGATCTTGCCATTGCTGCAGGAGACGATGCCGCCGCCAGCGGTCGCCGCGATTCCTTAATTACGATTCATTTTATTTAAATATAATTTTTCATCAAAGTAGACCTAGTCATGACAAATCGGCGATTGCTCGCTTCGTCTCAATTAGAATAAAGTTTTCCGATTTGCAACCACTATCATGGACGTTGAAGCAACAAACCTCTGTGGTGCATCCTTGCAGAGATCTGGCGCGAGAGGTAGACGTCACTGGAAATAAATTGACTTTTTACAACCCGGGTATTACATGTTTCATCTTCTCCCATCCCGCACTCCTCACCCCTTCTCGTTCTTGCTTCTCGTGAACACGAAGATGCCGCGATTCGTCACCGTGCACACGCTGACGCCAGCCTGAATCATCCCAATCAATAGGATTGTTCTACCGTATCCTAATCATCCTGCTACCGTATACCTGGTAGACTGCGATGGCCGCCGGCGTGGGCAGACTCTTCGTCACGAAGACGGGCGCCTTCTTTATGCTGCCGTCGAGCGCGACCACCTGCGAGAAGAGACTCTCAATAGCCACATATTCTCTAGCCTTGCCAAGTTAATTACGGCGGAATATATTGAAGTAACTATATATGACAAATCGGATTCAGTAAGCCGGCTTGGATCAGCATTCACAGTAACAATGCAATGTTGAATCCGGCTTTAAGCCTGCTTGAAAGAGACATTGACGAACATGTAGAAAAAAATATTTAAACATATCTGACATAACCCCCATTCAGCACCCATTGAATCCCAAACCCTCTAGCATCCAAGCCATTTCCTATATTGCCTCTTATCCAGTGACCATCTTCCAGGACTTACAAACGGCGTGGTTCCGCTCAAAAAACAGCAGTATTTGCTTCTAATCGTCTTAATTAACTAAGAAACACCCCTCCAAATTATTCAAAAACTACAGTACATCTCCATTGGCACGGTTGGGGTAGCCGGGCGAGGTCGCGTAGAAGGTGTTCGTCACGTTGTCGTACGTGCATCCATAGGATTGGAAGACCTGAATCGAACAGTTTATAAATTATTAATTAATTGGCACTTGTTTACTTTAGGGGGTAACTCCGCCCACTCTCCCTCTGCGTCCCTGACACACTGCCTCTCACTCCTTATCCCTTCCCTCTGATGCGCTCACACATAAACAACTACTTCCACGCCCTAGTAAACAACTTTATTACATGTCACAAGCATATACCTTACTCTACACATCTATCCTTCCTTCCCTATAATGGCGACCCGCGAAGCGGGTAGGCCTGTAAGCAACGATAGGGTCTCCCCGCGAGGCGGGGAGACCCAATCGTTGCTTACCGCTTAGGCTAAAGACGGCTTAGGCCGGCGATATGCACAGAAAGATGCGTGCATCCAGCATCTGACCGACGAGAGAGTATGTGGAATAGAGAGTCGAGGGGGCAAGTGGGCGGGGCGAGCGGCGCGCTCTCCCTCCTCTCTTGACCCCGTCGCGCCTAGAGAGCACCTAGCCTATGGAAGAGCCCCCCTCCCCCTCTGGGGCGTCCTCCCGCTCCTGCTGGCAACAGCCAGCTACTTTTGGCTGGCCAACACCCCGCGAGGGGAGTTGGTCCTTCCACCCAACCCCTCCGTGGGGTGTTGGTGGTTGTTCTTCCCACCCTGGGTAGGGACCTTTGGGGCCGGTGTGGGAGAAATATGGTTACCCCCTAAAGTAAACAAGTCCCAATTAATTAATTAGTAATTACACTAATTAAGTACAATTAAACTCACTTGATCCTCAAAGTACTTCGAGACGACGTCAGGAGGCGCGACGAGGACTACTGCAATGGAAACGGGAAATGAAACGTCGCCTGGTGCACTCGAGTTTCGGCACAGCTATACAGTTTCAGGATTGCCCAATGTTTCATTCTCTAGAGCATTTGTACCGAACAAAGATAAATTTCTGAACTTGTCTAGGATGGGAAAACCAAACGTGCACATGTTTCACACGACTCTCAATTGCACCAAATGTGTCCAGCTTCGATTCCACATTTGAACCACGCTCAAAACGTGCCCAACAAAGATACAATACAGGCAGCTCAATAGATTCTTCGTTGCGTACGCACTAGGGTTGGTCAAACGAAGTCGCGTAGCGATTCCTTACTCCCTTCATCTGATATTACAATATGCGAGTGGAAGGTTATTCGCTACGCGCGCCCCGTTTGACCGACCCTGGTGTGCACTAGTCATGAAAAAAACAGAATCGGAAAGCCGGCTTCATTGAACCCCCAGAGCAGGCTAATTCCGGTTTCATATCGACTTGATAAGTCATTTGGTCATCACTAGTATGCACTCTCGCCCCAGAGAAGGAAATAGGAATAGAGAAAAAGAGATGAGCGAGCCGGTGAGAATCTGACTAGTGGTAGCAAAAATGCTGATCAGGAAGCTGGCTTCAACTCGGCAATTCAACAGTGATGCCGGCTTGCCGCTTGCCATCCCTACTGGCATCCGGCCGCACTCACTCTTGTTCTTGTCGCCGTCGAGCATCTTCCTGAGGCTGAGGCGCTCTGCAATAGTGCGCACTTTAACTCAATCAACAATGCAAAAATATAGTCCTTGAAACGCAGCACTCACTTCCCCACGGCATCGGTCGCTGCTGGTCGCTCTCGTCTACAATTAAAATATTTAATTAACATAATTAGTTAAATACATTGAAAAGGGATATTGATGATTTTCATGAAGAAAAAGAACCAGGCTAGGGAGAAATTCGATGTTCATTGCGACGCCACAATCCCCTCCCCCTCATCCGGAATTTACAATGCGCTAGGGAGAGGCGATTGCGACGCCGCAATGAGCACCGAATACCCTGCCCTAACAAGGACGACTGCCTGTAACTTTCATGTTTCACCGAGATCACAAGTCGTTCCAACTAAATCACCCTCGGTCTCAGTGTCGAGCGTGGTGTCGGACACGCTCTGCGATGCCTCCGCCTTGTCCTCCCTCTCCTCGCTCGCCTGCGGCACTGCAATTAATCAATAAATTAATGAATTAATTAGCAAATGCAGCCTTCAATCAATACCAACACCGCCTCCCCAGGGTCTCAGCTAATTCGCTAAGTTTAGAGCCTAGTAAAACCCAAATCCTCCCGCTGTCAAAATACAATTTTTTTTAAATGATCCTGTATAAACAGCCGTTTTATTTTTATGCGTATTTGACCGGATAAAGCTAATCTGTTCCCTCGCGATTCTAATTGTCCCTCTGTCCCACAGCCAGATTTCTGCGCAAGCCTCTCAGGTTTCCTGCATAGCCAGCAAAAAGATACTCTACAAATTAGCTTTATCCGGTTAAAAAACGCATGAAAAGAGATAAACGAATGCGAGATGTAACGACCTTCTTATTACAGGATCCGTTCAAAAACGATAGATAAAACAGGGGGATTTAACAGCGGGGGGAATATAACATGTTTGCCCCGGGAGCAGATATTAGCCTATGGCGACTGGGACACAGAGGAATAGAGAGGGAGAGGCAGAGGGATGAAACACGCCTCCCCCGGGGTACCGATCAGAAGAGCCTAGAGCCCCTCTACCAACCGTGATCTGCAGCAGCTGCAGCAGATGCTGCCTTCTCCTCCTTGCTGTCCTCAAAGTGCACCTTCCTCTTCGCCTTAAGCACCGCCTCCTCCTTCTGCTCAATCTCAGCCAGAATCTGCAAAGAATTGCGTCAAATTTTTAACAAAATTGCTTGAAATTTCGACGAGATCAAGGAATGCCCTCTCACTTTCCCACACTCTCTCTTCACTGCGCGTCAACCAATCAACCAACATTCATCGTCTGCGCCGGTCCCGACACGTGCAGCGTGCCAAAGTCCATGCGAACCTGCATTGCTCGATATTAGTTGATCCGCTCCCTCCCCAAAGTAACGTCGTGCTCTCCTTTCGTCGGCTAGCTAGCATTCGAAAAAGGATAAATTGAGCTTGATCGGCAATAAACACAACACCAAATCACCTTGTCATAGCTGGTCAGCTGCTTGGGCGGGGGGCTCTTGGCTGCTGCGGGTGCGTGGAATCCGGCAAAGTCGTTCTCCAGCCCCTTCGGCACGGCGGGCGGCTCGGCTGCTGCGATCGGCCGCTTGAACGTGCCAAAGCCCGCCCACTCCGTCTTCTTCAGACTCGTCTTCGGTTCTCCTGCTGCATCTGCAGCAGGCGATGGCGCAGCAGCTGCAAAAAAATGGGTCAAATTTTGAACAAGACTGACGAACACTCTCCCACTTTCACACACTCTCTTCACTGAACATCAACCAACCTGCAGCATCTCTCTCGACCACCGACACTCGTCCATTGAGGGTCGAGCCTCCGCCGGTACCGAATCCTCCGAAACCTCCTCCTCCGCGGCAGACACCGTTCTGGGCAGCTACCGTATCCTTCTGGGGCTGAGCGGCTACCGTATCCTCCTTCTTCGTCGTCGTTGCAGGAGCAGCCACACCCTTGCTCATGGTACCAAAGCCGGCAAAGCCACTCGTCGAGGCTGCGGCAGGCGTGGGCTTGGGAGTGGGGACCGAGACTGGGGCCGGAGCAGGGAACGGGACATGGACCGGGAGCGGGGTCTGTGCCAGGGCGCCAAAGCCCTTAAAGACGATTTCATGCTTCGCCGTAATCGTCGTTCCGCCAAAGGGCGGCAGTCGTGCGGGATCCATATCACGCGGGGGCGACGGGATCGTCGATCTGCCCATGGTGCCAAAGCCGGTGAATCCGCTGCTGTTCTCGAGTTCCTTCTTCACGGTTCCGGTTCCGGCTGCACCTGCAGCTGCTGCACTCCTCATCGACTGTCTCGGCTCGTGGCGCGAGCTCGGCGACGTGTTGGGGCTGGTCGTGCGCACGCTCTCGTTCATCGCGCAACGGAAGATGCGCGCGGCGCCTGCCGCGTCACCGGCGTCCGCGACGCTCGCGCGCGACGACGCGACCGACGAGGCCTCCGAGTCGCGGTTGCGGTCGCGCGACGGGGCTGCAAAAGTGCCGACTTTCGTCTTGCCTCTTACCCGGGGCAAGCAACGCGAATGCTACGGGGACGAAGGTGAACCAAACTGAGTCTGTCCTTTAACGTTTACTTTTTTAGATTTAGGTAAACTGAAACGAACTAGGGCTTCAATTTTCAGGTCACTTAGGCTAATTTTCGAGTATGTTTCAGGTGCTCTAGATATCTGATAAGTTCATGAGATATGTTGCGCACTTGAACAATAACCGAAAATGAGACTAAAACACCTGAAAAGTGAAACCGAAACGAACCAGGAGTCGTCGTCGACGACATCTCGACCGGCGGCGCCGACTTGCCTCCAAAGCTGGCGAATCCGGGGCGGTTGTCCTCGATGTACGGACGAGGCGCGAATATGTGGTTGTTGTTGCTCTTCTTCGCGACGGGAGCGGGGCTGCAAAAAATAGGACATTATACACGAAAAGAGGCACGCAAATGTTGCGGGGCTGAATGCGAACCAAAGTGCTTGCACCCTGCTACTTATAAATTCTGCGAAACAGCAACAAACCAGGTGTAACAGAGTGCAAAACGATCGTCAAGAGCCCTTTCGGTAATTCTGGCCTCCAGAATCCGCCTCACCTGGGTCGCGCAGGCGCCGTCGTCGACGAGAAGACAGGGGCCGGCGCCGAGTTGCCGCCAAAGCCGGCAAATCCATCTCCGGTTCCGGATCCCGCACCGGCCAGGGACATCGAGGAGAAGGCGGTCACCGTGCCGCTGTCCGTCGACGCCGACAAGCTCGCCTGGGCAACCACTTCAATTAGTTAATCAAGTAAAAATGCGATAAAAACACGCGCTTATTCCAGAAAAGGACTAGATTCTGGTAACATAGTATTGACTGAACGCATTTTTATCACATTTTGCCTCTTAGTTTTCGCTAGAACGCACTAGGGATCCCCGTTTTGGGCAAGTTTTGCATCATTTTCAGGTATAGCACACATGAAACATACCCGAAAATGAGACAAAAATGCCCAATAGCGCCCAAAAAGGGGAACCCTAGTTCGCGCACCTTGTTGGCAGCCACGGTCTCCGCGGAAATGACGCCGAATCCTTTGAAGTCTCCGCCGGCGGAAAGTGTAGGCATGGATACGGGAGGCGGCGGCGAGGCACGGTTGGAAGATGGTCCCTTGTGGATGGGCAGGGACGACCAGCTCAGCACCGGCTTCGACGGCGGCTGGCTGCTGCTGGCGCTGCCGGCGACGACGACACCGGGAGGCTGCGTGGGCGACGAGCTGCTGCTGCTGCAACAGCATCTCTTAATTTCCTCGTTTCCCACGCTGACACTAATGCGGAAGCATCCAACCTAGACCGGCGCGAGGTCGGATGAGATATATTGCGTCATTTCCACCTTCGATAGTTCAAAAGCGGCATGTCACACGCTCGCACGTCTCTTTAACCGACGACTGTACATGGACTGGGGGGAATTAGACGACTAATAAGCCAGTGCACGAGTAGTGCGAATGAGTCTGCGCCTTTCTTCAGCAGACTAATCAAAGTCGCCTATCAATATTGCAACCGCTGCCACCCAGGGTTTCGCAAAATGGTGGAGAATGCAACGTTGCGAGCGTGCCAAAGAAAGCCTAACCGTATGTAGCACTCACACCCTCCCACCCCCAAAAGCGCCTGAAAACCGATTAAAGCCATTGATCAACTTTGATTTCCCTCTTGAGCATATTTAGATTGCAGCTCTCCTTCTTATCACGGTTTCATCCAGTTCCTATGAGCGCGTCGGGCGCCAAACCCAGATGGAATCGGTGAAACCGCGACGCTCGTGACGTGGCGAGTCATGTAGCTGGCCGCATCGCTTACCCAAAGTGACTGCCGCATGTGTCGGAGAAGCTGTCGTCCCGCTGCAAATAATTAAATAAACAATTAAAAATAACAGTAAACAAAATAAGAGGGCGGTGCCTCGAAACGCACCGTGGCAGTGTTGGAGAAGCCCGATAGCGATGTGTTCCCTGAAATAGGTAGTTTGGAGGACCGTTTTAAAAGCAGAAATACTCACCGTTGAGGTCTTTGCTGTATGGGGTGCCAGAAGCCGTGTTGTGTGCACTAGGGGCCTGAAAGAGGTCGGTAAACGCTTGAGGGAGGAGATGATCCGAGATGGAGTTGATCCCGCGGACACTCACTTGATTCGGCGCGACTTGGCCCTGATTGCGGCTGGTTGCTGCTGAGCCGCGCTGAAATGAGCAGAAATTAGGCGTATAAATATTAAAAACAACCATAGTCCAATTAGCAATAACATTTCGAAAAAGTGAAACTAGCGAAGCAAGCTCACCACTTCCGAGAGGTACGCCTCCGTACTAGGCTTCTTGAAGATGTCATCCCACGTTTTGGGTCTGAAACAAAGCACATAAATGCAAGAAATACATGGAAAACAGGACAACAAATCGAAACTTACGCTGAATCATCTTTCGGTCGATTGGCCGCCGAAGCGAACCCTTTAAACATGGTTCGAGTTCGAGTTTTTTGTTCCTGCAGTAATTATAATTAATTTAAACTAACAAATTTAGATAAAATAAGGTAAAACAACAGGCTAAAACGCGACAAAACGTGGGAAAAAAATCGAAAATAGAACACGTGTTCTAGAAGTTTCCTGAGATCAATACGAGAACCGCCCAAACCTACCATAGTTTAAAAAATAAATCGTGAACTGGTGTTTATTTTATTATTTTTATTTTATTATTTTAGCGAACATTTTCTCCAAAAAAAGTATCTCTCACAAGTTCACTACCACCTTTCGCAAGTCACACCCCATTGGGGTCTCACGCTGGTACTAGGCACTGGGCTACTCAGTGGTACCGTCGTTGAGAGAGAGAGCTTCCTATCACCTTTAAAGTTACCCAAAACCCTTGAAAATGGCCTAAAATATTGTTCCTGAAACTGATAGAGATGAAAGAGCCTAGTGGAAATGCAACACTAATAAAATGAGAAAATCAATAATTAGCCGCAGAATCGACGTCATAAATACGTGCGGTGCAATCCTGATCACGACCGATTTTCCCGAGAGGTTTGAAACATGAATATTTTTGTATACGGTATTCAACGGTCTCAAGCACGGTCGGGCACTTTTTTTACACATAAATTTCTACAATTTGTAAATATAATTTTTCATTTAATTATATTGTGTTCTCAAATGTAGTATAATTATTTCTTTCATTATCGATTTATTTGTTTATACATTATTAATGCAATAAATATGTGGTAATGAATACTATTGAGGATGAGCCATAACTGGAAAGACGTAGATCTTACCATGTTTGAGCCTTCTGAGGAGGTGATGGCCGCAGCCAAAGAGGCCGATAGACTGGCTATTGAAAAAGATGGGCAGTCTAAAATATTTGCTCATGCGGTTGCTCATCTTGCGAAGGAGTGTCATTGTGGGAAGTGTTGCGAGGATTCGATCGGCACACGTCCTAACTACTGTTGTTCCTCTCTTTGGGCGATGTCAGACTCGCTTTCTAAACACGGTCGCACGATGAGAGAAGGGCTGATGGCAATTCTCTCTCTCCCCCCTGGCACTGCTCCCTCTCACTGTATCACAGAGAATGAGATGTTCAAGAAACGATTCTTGAACTAAGAGGTGGGATGACTAGGATACTTTGGTATGGGTGGTTCAGGTGTCTCAGGGTGCCGCAATCATGTACGTGTCCATGCTTCCTTTCGCTAGCACACTTCGAGATGAGCAAGTCGATGATGGGGAGCGAGATGAAAACAGGTGTGGACAAGGGATACTGATTAGTTGCTGATACCAGAATCATTTCTACAGCCAAATTCGTTATGGGAGCTATCGTCTCTTCGCTGCATCGATCTTCAAGGGGGGTCTTGGGCTGAGGAAGCGCATCGAGCTTCCTTGTTGCTTCGTGTCCACTGTTCGTAGCCTCTGGCCTTCTGAGAGTTACACGGGATTCATGGAGGTCCCCATCGCTGAGAGGGAAGACAGATACATTAGGACGGTCCCTACTGACATGGAAATGTGAATGTGCATGATAAACATTGTTGCTTTATTCAAAATACAAACAACGAAACAACGAACGCCCTGCAAGCATCTGAAGACTTACTGTAATTGCATCATCATCATCGAAAGCAATGGCCGCCATCTCAGTTGGAGATGAGATCGACTTCGAGGATGAAGCTAACTTTGACTAAAAAATCCCGGTCTACTGGTCTGTTTAGATCACAGAGGAATCGACGGAGGCACTCCAGGTGGTCAACTTCACGGACAGATTATTCATCCATTCAATGCTTGAAAATATGGACGATTCGGAATGGGATGACTACTATGAAGAAAGCGATTCCGATTGAACATTCCATATTATAATTCTAAAACCGTTTGGCTCTTTTTTTGTAGAAAGATACATATAAAAAAAACAAATTTTTCGATTCCTACGGTCAAATTCTTTCATTATTTATACTTTCTAATAAGAGCCAAACGTTTCTAGATGATAAATCGTTATCGCTTACCTGTTTTTTTAATTGTTCATCCATATTGCTCCAATTTTATTGCGAAGTCCAAGTTAATCCAGATTCATAGTAATAAAGATATTGACGATGGTCTTCATATTGAAGACCGAGCACCTGGAACTGTACCACAAGCAGCGAGAAATCTTACACGAACTATTAAAATATCTAAACGTAAATTCTATCTATAAACTAAAGTGCAAAAAAGTGAAAATAATCTCATTTAGTCGATATCAGTAACCAAAAGTATTAAAATCACGAACCTAATCATCCTCGCAGCTCGTCCGATGAAGAAATATAAATACATAAACAAAAGAAAAGTCGATAATGCAATTTATTGAAAAAAAAATTTCAAAATTTCGCGCTAAATTACGGTACGCATTTTTGACTGTGCAATTGTTTCGCGGTAAGGTGTATCTTGGCGCGCCAATTTAAAAAAAAATGACGGGTACTGGGTAACTTTAACGGGGCCACTCTTTCGGCCTGTTTAATCTGTCAGAAATGTGCGAGAAAAAGTTGCGTAAAAAGTTCGCGAACTTCTGATTCTCTCCATTTCGCATGCTCTCTCTCTTTCTCTAACCAGGTTGATGAAAAGTTCACGAACTTTTCGACGAACTGTGTTCGAAAATCATACTTTTCTTTTGTTTTACTTACTTTTATAAACTATTTTTGCTTTTAACTTATGATTTCTTATAATGACAACCTTCCCTTAGCTGGAATAGGTTCAGAATACAGCGTAGTGAAAGTAAACAGGGTTGGAGTATTTTTTTCGAAAATGGGTCACCACTTTCCCCACCCTGTAATGTCAAGCTATTTCATCAGAGGGAAGGTTGTTCTTATACGCAGTCATAAGTTAAGAGCAAAAATAATTGATAAAAATAAGTAAAACAAAAGAAAAGTACGAATTTCGAACGAATTAATGCCGGTTTTTAACGAACTTTTCAAGGAGCTGCGTGAAAAGTTAGAGAAAGGCGAGAGAGCACGCATTCTTGAGAGAGGGAAAAGGAAGTAAACAATCACTGCTTCCTTTTCCCTCTCTCAAGAACGCGTGCTCTCTCGCCTTTCTCTAACTTTTCACGCAGCTCCTTGAAAAGTTCACGAACTTTTCGACGAACTATGTTCGAAATTCGTACTTTTCTTTTGTTTTACTTATTTTTATCAATTATTTTTGCTTTCAACTTATGACTGCTTATAAGAACAACCTTCCCTCTGATGGAATAGCTTGACATTACAGGGTGGGGAAAGTGGTGACCCATTTTCGAAAAAAATACTCCAACCCTGTTTACTTTCACTACGCTGTATTCTGAAGCTATTCCAGCTAAGGGAAGGTTGTTCTTATACGCAGTCATAAGTTAAAAGCAAAAATAGTTTATAAAAATAAGTAAAACAAAAGAAAAGTATGATTTTCGAACATAGTTCGTCGAAAAGTTCGTGAACTTTTCAACGACCTGGTTAGAGAAAGAGAGAGAGTACACGAACAGGAGAGAATCAGAAGTTCGCGAACTTTTTACGCAACTTTTCTCGCACATTTCTGACAGATTAAACAAGCCGTTTGATGAGATCGCATGAGTGTGTCTACCGTATCCGGCAATGAGGAAGGAGCGCGCCAAATTACCAACCGCCACCGCTATTCAACCACTTTTACCGCCGCAGCGCACCACCGCATACCTCCTTAACAGCCAGCCGCACCACCCGCGCCACTAGGAGCATTGTTCAGCGAATGAGTCGATGACACTTGCAGCTGTTGAAACCAGCAAGAAAGGAACAGCCAACTGCTTGTTCAACGGATTTGCTCCGTGGTAATCCCCCTCAGAGCTGTCCAAAAACTGTTGGTTCTCCGACACAGAGATTGTCTGGTCAGAAGCCCAAGCGTACCTTGAGATACGGGTTAAAAACCGAAGCAGGGAGCGAGGGGAGCTCTCTCGTAGGCGCGCTGCTCTCTATACACGCCGGGGCAGAAACAGGCGGGAAATAGGGAGAGAAGGGGGCGGAGTTTCGCGACTGCCAATCTTTCTGCTTACAGTATGTAATTCGCGTTCAATATCAGTGACCATGACTCTGCGACTATGCGTAGAAGAGACTATTTGTTATTGCCCATGTATAGCTTAAAAAAGGTTTGCTCTCTTAATTTATCACACTCTCTCAGCGATAGAGCAGCGAGACATGGTACAACGGTGACCCGATTTTCGACCTGTGCTAACGTCATGACTCATAGCAGTGAAGGCACATTGCAGTCGCGGCTACGACAGGAACAATTGCAGTTATTGTAGAGAAGAATGAGAGAGGAATGAAGGATAAGGGAATGAAATAGAAGGGAAGGCGAAGGGGACCAAATCCTCGTGAAACAGAGACACATATTTTTGCTCTCGGGAGATCCCCCTCAGAGCTGTCCAAAAACTGTTGGTTCTCCGACACAGAGAATATCTGGCCAGAAGCCCAAGCGTACCTTGAGATACGGTTTAAAAACCGACACTGAGAGCGAGCGTCTCGTAGGCACGCTGCTCTCTATACACGCCGGGGCAGAAACAGGCTGGAGAAGGGAGAGAAGGGGGCGGAGTTTCGTGACTACCAATCTTTCTGCTTACAGAAAAATTAGGGTGTTGGGAATAGCCAAAACTCAATAATTTTAGCTCTCGCCGGTCAGACAATCGAGAGCTCTGAGAGCTCGAAGAATGAATAGTCATTTCTTCCCTAGTACTGTGAGAATAGAAAGCGTAGTCCGTGGTGTGGTGGGCGAGATTTAGTACATTTGTTTCTAAATATACGCGGAACGCGGAGAAAAAATGTTCCGCGTATACTTAGAAACAAATATACTAAATCTCGCCCACCACACCACGGACTACGATTTCTATTCTCACAGTAACGGTATCTTCTGAATCACCCAACTGTATCCCCCATGTCCTCGCGGGTCACAGGTTACTGTAGCCTACCGTAGCCGATTACCTCTGTAGAACGTTTTGTTGGCACAATGACAGTAACATTCACTCCGAGAGCCGGAGAGCAACTACATAGAAGTTTTCTCTCATTCTCCGTACTCTCACAACCATGGTTCTGGAGTTCAAAAAAGTATGCTACAGCCTCTCCATAGTCTAGACCGGCCGAGATAGTGTGTAAAACGAAGAGACCAAGGTATCGCAACATTGCAAGCCCTTCGAAAAGGCGTGTGATAAATAAATGGAAGGGCAGGAAGTACTGTTGCAATGCTTAAGTCGAAACTTGAAATCGACAAAAGCTGCGACTTCGGAATGTTCAATGCGGTGTGGTCGATGAGACGAAACACTGCTCAACCCCGCTGACTCTGACCCGGCGTGACTAGAGCGCGTGCAGAGCCGACCCAACGCGGTCTTCATCCCATTTCAATGCGGCCATCTTTTAGAGTCTAGTTAGCGCAAAAACTCCCTCCAGTCGTCCCTGTGCTCATGGTTGGCATCCTACGCGGATACTACGACACGCAGGCGATTGACGGGACTGCGCCTCCCCCCTCCCATTCCTTTCCCTCCTCTGGACCATTTTTGAATGCCTTTTACGGTTTTGATTGCAGTAGAACCCCGAGTTACGGTAGGACTCTGGGTTATGGAAGGACTCCCGAGGGTCACTAGGATTCTCAGGCTACTGTAATAACATTGAATACGGTAGGACTCTCGCAGAACGCCGCAACGACTAATTGCAAAATTTGCACATAAAATTTGAGAATGGAAAGAAAGAGTCTCAGCTAGGGACGGATTGGTGAGATAATTTGCAGCCGCTTGCAAGCAATGAGTAAGAAGCGGGGTATGATAGGTCATAATTACAATGGGAATAACTTGAATAGAGTGCCATTGGGATGGAGAAAGAGGAACAACAAATCGTACTAGGAGGCCTCCAGCGAAATTTACAAATGAATTTGATACTCGAAATCGATATGGCTGACAAGAGACTTCGGAATGATCAAGCGGGTGTGGTCGATGAGATCAAGCACTGCTCAACCCCTGCTGACTCTGACCCGGCGTGACTAGAGCGCGTGCAGAGCCGACCCAGTGCGGGCTTCGCACCTATATGATTAGTCCCCTGTATCCTACACCTAGCAAATACTCCCTCCGGTCGCCCCAGTGCTCATGGTTGTCATCCTTCGTGGATACTATGACACGCAGGCGATTGACGGGAGTGCGCTTATCCCTTCCCCTCCCCCTCCAACCTCCCTCGCTCTAAGGAACACTATTCTTGCATTTTTTTGATGTAATGTTAGCCCTCGAAAAGGACGTACCGTAAGAAAGGAACAGCTCTTACTATACCTAACAAGGGAATGGTAGGAGTGTACCGTAAAATTATCGGAAGTGGCCAACCAGATCTTGTACTGGAAATCAGAAGTGGCCTACCAGATCTTGTACTGGACCATCTGTGAACCAGGAATCCATTCTCAAAAAGTGCACATATTGATCTTTGATCTTTTACAATCGATTGGTCGAAATTTCCACGCGAGTGCTCTCGCATGATCACTTGATTCCAACCGATCGATTGTAAAAAATCAAAGATCAATATGTGCACTTTTTGAGGATTCATTCATCTTCCATATAAGGTTCAGTACAAGATCTGGTAGGTCACTTCTGATAATTTTACGCTGCGCACTTTCCATTCCCTTGTAAGTTGAAACTGGAAATCGACCAGTTTAGAGCAGGGCTCTCTTAATGGAAAATTTAAGTTCTATCATCTCTTAATGGACAATTTAAGTTCTATCATCTCTTAATGGAAAATTTAAGTTCCATCATCAGAACTCTATCTATTTAAATTCTATCAATCGTTTTTCTCTATTTCCCCGTTTTCCGTACTCTCACTTCTCTTCTTCTGGAGTTCACGCACCGATACTACGGTGCCTTCATTATGCCCCTTCCCTCAAATAGACCAGCCGAGATAGTGTGTAGAATGAAGAGACCGTGATGCCGTTTCGCGAACTCTATTTCCATTCTGCGGAATGTTTCTCACTGAAACATCCGCCCCAGACTACATTGTCACCTATATTTGCTCCGTTTACGGCTCTCACGATAACATTTACGGCTTCTCGTTATCAGACCATGTTGCGATCTCAAATCTGACACATCGCACCTACCGTAACCTCCTACCGTAATCCAGACACGTTAGCTACTGATCCGCCGCACTTCTGTGCACTTTTGCACGCGTGCCTGTCAGACTCCCTGTCTGCATTTCTGCACTCTCTCCATTTCTCATGCTCTCTCGCCCCTGGTCAAGCGACCTTATCATCACGCCGCGATCAGTCCACCATTTCAACTTCCTTGCTCGTTCTCTGTCGTTTGACTCTCTCCATATCACGTGCTCTCTCGCTTTCTCTAACTGGTGAGAGAGTATGCTAATTGAAGAGACGCAGACTACTCCACCTCTCCCTATCTCCGTCTAAGCCCGCGCAGTGAATGATACCATTCGTACAATTCTCGTGCCCATATGATCGGTCATAGGGTAGATCACACGATTGGCACTAGGTTAGATGAGAACCCACCGGACGAGAACTATAAAAGTGCCCTTCTCCAGTATGTAGGCTCCCACACTGTCAAAAATTCTAAGGAATGATATTTTTGTTGGTTCGCACCCGGTGGGTTCTCGTCCGACCAAGTGCACGAACGATCCATCCTACTACCGTACGACTCACACTAAGAATCCGCCGATCTTTCCGACTACAGTATGACTCACACCACGTATCGGGCGCCATTTGATATTCGTCACCCGCTTTCGCGCGCCTTTATCACGTCATTCTTAGCTGCCGTCTTGCTTCTGTTGTCGAACTATCTCGAATTCCCACACTCTCTCTCTAGCCGGGAAAATAACGTCATTTGTTTCCTCGGTCTCTTCATATCCCTCTATCTCTCGCAGGCAAGTCAGAGCGAGAGAATATGGCGATTGGAGAGTCATCTTCCCCTCATCACGCCATTCTCAGTAGCTTTCCCGATTCCGTCCATCTCTCGTCTCTCGTCAGCTCACATATTTCTGTAGCCTACCGTCCCCGATGATTACCTCTGAGCTCAATGTTTTGTTCGCATAATGCCAATACTGTTAGAGTGAAGGCAAATTCGCGTTTTCCTTCACAGAACGACCCCAACCCATCGTAAATAGCGAGATAGTGTAGACAATTAAGAGAGCAACGCCCTTGTTTGTTACTCTCTTCTCAGAGTTCGATAGTTCTCGCACTGTGATTCTCGCACTATGGCTACACTACAGGCTCTCATTCGTTGTATTTGCAAAATGCCAGCATTCCGAGATCCTTTCCCTACTCTCTAATCCCTCGCCGTCCTCCTGTAGAATACCGAGTATCGGTGCCTCCATTCTTACGTCCTTGCAGTTATTTTTCACCAAACACCTTGTAATCCCTGTTTGTTGCCTAGGATTTTCACGCCGCGAAAATATTTTGCAGTTTCAAGAAAAACAAGTGGTTCTAAGTTTACTTAGATTCACTCGTAACTTAGTCCTTCGGAAACGAAACGAACTTGTCTATTCAATCTATGTTTGATCAGTGCGCATCACCCAAAAGAGCCAAGAAAGGGATGGCATCGCAAGAAATAACTTTCCCTCTCAAGATCTAACTGGCGAGAGAGAACTCAGAACGGGGATCATTCATTCTTGCGAAGCTCAAACGAAGGATGATTCATTTCTCTCTGAACTCCTATCATTCACCTGTGCTAGAGTGTGTACCATCTTGCGATGACTGCACAGGAAATGGCACTCCTTTCTGCGTGCTCTGTCTCCGTCTGAAAGTCGGGAAAGAACGCAAGATAGACATTTCGCGTGAAGACATTCCTATCTCGAACGTGACCTACTCTGAATTCCGATCGTTATTCAACCCAGCTTTCAAATTAGTTCCTCGCTGTCAAATATTGCTAGAGAGCATGTCAAATCTTGAGAACCTCTCAAAGGTAATAATTGTCTGACTCTCTCGCTTTCACGTGCTCTCTCGCACTGTCAGAGGGTGAGAGACCATGCAGATTGGAGGGAATCAGAGAACTCTTGCAGGTCGCCGCAACGACTAATTTCCAATTTTGTTTACAAAATTTCTTGAGAGACGATTACTCTCTCAAGCTGTTATCTGATTCTCCCATCGCTGACCTATTAGGTTGGAACAAAAGTTTTGCACGATTTCGACCATGATGTTTGAAATCGCTTAAAAGGCTTCACTTTAAATGGGCCGATCTAACCGGATAGCATATATTTAGGGACTGTTTGTACAATATATCCGCTACTTCGAATCGAATCCTGCTCTGAGTGTTTGCGAAAAAAATCAGGTTTCGTTAAATGTGAAATTTTCGAGTTACATAGACATTTGTTTGCCGCGCTCCTATTCTGATAGGAAAACTCATTGTATAATCTCACATAGTGGAGTGGAAAGCCCGTTGGTTGATCTCTCTAAAACTATGTAGGATCTAGTGGTTACTTCAATTTAGCAAGGTTTACAGGCCATTAAATTCCAATATTCGCGAGGAAAAGTTGCTGAATGGATCGCATTTCTTGCCTCTCCAATCAATCATACAGGCTTGATCTTAAGTGCTTTTACATATACTACCTTGGGGCTTTATAACATAAAGGAATGCTGGAGCCTACCCTTTTCCACTCCAAGAAAATTTATATTTTCAGAAATTTTGAATCATGGTCATCAAAGCCAAAATTTTGAAATTCTGTGTACATAGTTCGAGTCGATCTCCTCGAAAGGAAGCTATCCCCTGTCTCGGCCAAGCCAATAAGTGATAGAGTAAGAGTTGCTTGTTCAGTTAACCATGTAAAGTCTGAGCTTCCTTGTTTGCTGGAAACATGGCATTCATGGAAACATCAATTTCGACTCTCTAATATCAGTATCTGAGTATGCAATATTGCATTTTTAAATAGAAGCATTGCATGTCCACAGGAAAATAATTGTGAGCTTACCATGGAAGGTACTTAAAGTTTACATGCATTTGAGATAGATAGGCTTACGGCTACGGATATGCGGTGAAGACAACTAATTCAGACCAAGCTCCTTATGACGCGAGATTAAAAATTACCTAAGTTTCTGGATCGCCATTTGTGGTAATAACCATTTTCATACTATTTTATGATGTCTGTTCATCAAACTCTCCAAATACACCTTGATATTTGTATTATCATCGATGCCCATAGAGTGCAGACCCCAAAATTATGTATTTTAGTTCTCAAATGTAGTAACTTTGACTGTAAAATGCCGCCACAGTATGAAATGATATGGGTAATACAAATGTGTGATAGAAAGAGTATCCAAGCCCTCAACGAATACATGAAACAAAATTATATAATTTTGCAAATAAAGGACAGGGTATGCCGAAAACAAAAATTTGAAAATCGTGCAAAACTTTTGTTCCAACCTGATACTTCTTTGCTTCCTCCATTCTATTGCGCTTATCTCTTCATGTTTCACTCGTCGGCCAATTTTTTCTGGAATTGGGTCATTCCGCCCAATCAGGCTTTTGTTTGCCGGTCAATTTGCCCAATTGGGCGCGATATTGCGGCGACGCCCAATGGGCAAAATCCTTTGTTTGCGCCCAGTGGGCATGACTTTATTATTGTGAGTTGAAACATATATTTTTAACGCCCAATTACGCCCAATAGGCTTCACCCGTCGAGTGGATTTCGTTTTGATGATTTATGTTTCAGACGCGCAATAATGCATTTTCTTCAGAGAAAAGACTGAATGAATTGGGCGCCCAATGGGCGCCCAGACAAATCCCTTTGTTCTCAACTGGGCAAAATGGGCAATATTCATCACGTTGATTTAATTATTGGGCGGACTGGGCAACCCCCAATTCCAGAACTCTATTACCCACGTTTCGCTTCACTTTGGGGATTGCTTGGCATGAAATGACTCCCAGAACTACTGGCGAGAGAGCAGGCAAATTAGAGAGAGTCCTCCTTATCTCTCTCATCCCTCGCCCTCATCCCTTCAGAATTCCGACTCTGTGTTATGGAAAGCATTTGGTCGGATGAGAACTATGATGTGACATATCAAAGGCGGCAGGACGTCATAGTTCTCATCCGACCTAATGCCTTAGGCAAGGCATCGCAAGGAATGACTCGCTTCATTCTGCACGCTCTCTCACCGGTCAGGCCGAAGGGGCATTTCTCGCAAAGCCTTTTCAATGAGAGAGCGTGTAAATTCGAGAGATTCAGCTCGTTGTTCCTCACCATTCTGCATGCATACTAACATAACGAATCAGCAGTCTTTTCATTACCAAATACCCACGTTTCGCTCCACTCTAAGCATAGCTACATTCCGGCGTGATGGTGGTGTGTGAAAAAAATAACGATGCCGCCGTCTCTCAATTCCGCACACTCTCTCGTTCACGCTAAAATTCGTGTGAAATGACGAAGGACCTGTTATCAGTGTAAACATCGTTGCTGCCTCTTGCGAACCACCTTATAATAGCAGAATTTTGCGTGAATTTGCTCTCGTCTTTCATTCACTTGACCAGTGAGCATCAATTTGAAATAACGTTATTCAAAAGTTAGATTCGTCCATTTCTAAGAAAATTTTATCTCATCAGTTCACCGCAAATTCCTGGTTTCACTGTGTGCTCTAGTGCTGGCTTCTCGAGAATTGACCCTCTTCATTCTTAATAGGCGAGAGAGCATGAGTATTGAAGAGAGCCAGCCGCCGAAGTCTCAGAAAGAGCACGAATTCTCTAGAGTTCGGAAGATGAGATGAGCGGTTGTTTGTGCGCTTCCTTACACTTGACCCACGCCAGTTGCTCCGGGAGTACTCGTGTTCTCCCCCTCCACCCCTCTCCCTCCCTCAATACTCACTCTTTGACCAGACAGAGCGAGAGAGTACGCGACATGAAGAGACACATACACGGACTAGCAAGAGAGTGTGCAAACTGGAGAGAGTGCGATCATCTTTCGGTGTCAGTCAAAGAGGCAACTTCCTCATTCTTAAGGGCAAAATTTCAAAATCTGCTGACCCTGCAAATGCCATGCCTCGTTCATAGGCTCACTGTGTGCTCTGAGCTTCTCGAAGAATATCTCCCTTCAAGAGTTGTCTTATTGAAAATTATTACTACCATTCGTATACGATTCAGATGCGCAACATAACGCTCATTAGTTATCTAGCGCACCTGAAACATTCGAAAAGGGAACGTAAATTCTCCATTAAAAACTCTACTCCCTTCATTCTTCGTGCTCTCTCGCAGTCCTTTGAGAGTACGCGGAATGACGAGAGTTGTTTCTTGAGGAGTCGTCTCTACTCTGAGTTCTCGGCAGAAACAGATGCCGCTCTTCCCCTTCCTTCAATACATTTGTCTGTTATCTTCCTCTCAGATTCACCATAAATCTGTAGCTGCTCAGGGTACCATTGCAACCCCTCCTCCTCCTTCCCACCATCCTCTCCTCCGATCCCTCCTATGCTCACTGACTCGCTAATACTTTCTAACTTGCAATAAATTGATAAAATTGTTGCAGTCTTCCATTCATACTCCTTCCCGCCATCCTCTCTGCTCCCACTCCCCTCTCCTAGTCACGCTATCTTTATTGTCCACTCTATCTCGCATGATTATCCTTGGAAATCATGAAATTTTTCAGATGATCCGGGTACTGTTATTACCCTTGCTCATCCTTCCCTCCACCCTCTCCGCTCCCTCCCCACTCTTCGAGAAGGCCAAGGCTCTCGTCCTCATCTCCTTTGATGGATTCAGATTCGACACGCTGAACTCAACTATTGTGAGTCGCTCTTTCACTTCCTCTCATTTATCACCGCCTCGAATATTTCACATGTAAAATTCGCAGTTAGTCGTTGCGGCGTTCTGTGAGAGTTGTACTCTTCCAAGTTTGCATACACTCTAGTCGATTAGAGTCAGGGAGAGGGCGTATCGGGTTATGGAGAAAATGAAATGTAGGCAATCAACTTTGACGTCGTTGTGATTTCAAAATAGCCGGTTGACATGGTTGAAAAGAGTGAGAAATAATTAATGTTAGTGATTCTCTGCATACCTCACGCTCTCTAACATCGAAGGAAATTGAGGAAAACAACTTTGATGTCACGGAAATTTCAAAATAGCCGATTGATTGATATGACGACGGTTGCGTAATAATCGAACAAGGTCTGGCACATCGATTTTTCGAAAACTTGTGGAAATGGGTTTTCGAGGGTGCTCATTCACGTGGTCAAGTTCATTTTGCACCAACTCGACCGGTTAAGCCAGGCTGCATGTAGGCTGCATCTACCTTTACGTCCATAACTCATGAACCGATTGAGGAATTAATTTCAAATTTGTACAGTGATACAATGAGATACCCACGACTCCAACAACACTAAATTAGCATATTTTATTTCATGCAACATTAGAAAAAAATCGGTTCTCAAATATATGGCAAAACTGAAACTGAGATTTCCATGAGGAGATGCGTCTTGTTCCAGGGATCATTTTTCGTATGTAGGGTATGGGGTTAGAAGTCCGCGTTTTTTATGTTACGCATCACTTTATAGGCCATTTATCGCTTCTTATCCGCCCGAACCGCACAAAGAGTAACGAATTTGAATGCGTTTCACTATCAAATATACCCTCCGCGACCCACGACTCGCAACAATTTAATCTGAGAGTATATTTGAGAGTGAAACATATGATCATTCGTCACTCTTTGTGCATTTCGGGCGGTCCATAGGCGATAAATGACCTATAAAACTATGCATAACATAAAAACGCGGACTTATAACCCCAGACCCTCCATACGAAAAATGATCCCTGGTTCAAGACGCATCTCCTCATGGAAATCTCAGTTCCAGTTTTTGCCATATATTTGAGAACCGATTTTTTTCTAATGTTGAATGAAATAAAATATGATAATTTAGTGTCGTTGGAGTCGTAGGTATCTCATTGTATCACTGTACAAATTTGAAGTTGATTCCTCAATCGGTTCATGAGTTATGGACGTAAAGGTAGATGCAGCCTACATGCAGCCTGGCTTAACCGGTCGAGTTGGTGCAAAATGAAGTTGACCACGCTAATCAGCACCCTCGAAAACCCATTTCCACAAATTTTCGAAAAATCGATGTGCCAGGTCGTTCAGCTCATTGCTCGATTCTTACGCGACCGCCGTCATATGGACTCTTTCTAGATCACAATCATTCATTTTATATTTTGTATAAGGGACCAGAGAACCATTGGGAGAATGAGAAAATTCATCTTCTTGAACCAATCGTGAAACACAAAATCACATTCCCTCATATTCTTGACTTTCAGCTTACTTTTGTCGTTACGCTCAAAATGTGCATTCGTGTTTCACGATTGGTTCATTAAGTTCAACAAAGTTGCATTCACGATCGACTGCTCAGCGGTTAGAAACAAAAACTTCAAAACAGTTTTTTGGTTCTCCTAACTTACACTGCCAGAAACATTCGCTCCGAGTGCTAGAGCAGAAAGTTTCTCTCTTTCGGTGCACCCATTAAGGTCTCTTTTCCCTGTATCATTTCGAGCGGCATTGCTGGGCAGATTTATTAGGAGTCATTCTCATGCGCACTCTACCCCTCATGATCTCCCTTACCTATACCAGGCGAGAGAGCATGCAAAATGAAGAGATCAACCATTCCAGGCGCCCAACATCACGTCTTGGGCCGCGGAAGGCGTCCTCTTCAAGAACGGAGTGCAACCTCAGGTGAGCTTACCGTTACTCTGATGCTGATAATTTCAACCGTATTCGCACATGCAGATCATTCCGGTATCATACCGTAACCCTGGTTCACTGCAACTTGAACTCTATCCTTGCATACATTCGCATTACCATACGGTGAACTAACCGTGACCCTGATTCAGGCTACCGTAACCCTGATTCGCGTAACCGTAACCCTGATTCAGGCGAGCACCGTCACCGCGCCCAACCACTACAGTATTGTCACGGGCCTGTACGAGGACGCGCACGGTATCGTCGGCAACATCTTCTTCGATGCTGAGCGAAGAAAGTTGTGAGTGTGGCTTACCGTTCCACCTACAGTAATCCACCCTTACCGTATTCCCTACTATAATCCAATCATAGACTTCATTATGCTTTAACTCTTGCCGATCAGATCGGAGAGAGAGCACGTAGAACTAAGGGAGTCTGAGAACTCTTGCAGGGCGCCGCAGCGACAAATTGCGCATTTTGTGTACAAACTTTCTTGGGAAGTCATCGCTTTAACGGAACGCATTTCAGCTACGACATCTACAACCTTTCATCTATTCCCGGCACGATCGAGGAGTCCCTCAATCCTTACTGGTACGTTTCAGCATCTTCCTTATTATTTTTGGCATAATGTCAGTAAAATTCACATCGAGAGCCAGAGAGCATCACATCCTACTCATGAGTAGCGTAGGGTACTACGTCGGATGAGAACTATGGCGTCATGCCTGGAGTCTCATCATATATAAAAAGCGGCATGACGTCATAGTTCTCGCCCGAGCTTGTGTCCTAGGGTAGGGAAGTGTCTTCATACCGCGTGCTCTCTCATCTGCTCGAACGATGAGAGAGAATGAAAAGGGGGGGAATCGTCTCACTCTCTCAATATCACCTACTTCCTCGCATTGTCAGACCGGTGAGAGAGTGTGCAAAATGGAGAGACGATTGCAGAGCCATTTTTCGCGACGACATTCTCGACTCAATCGGTAGGTAGTGACTAGCTTCATAGGTAACTTTTCGGATTACAACTAGGCAGAAATGGAAGTGTTTTATAAAATATTATCGAAAGCCCATTTCGCTGGAATTGATCACTCTCCAGTAATTAGAAATATAATCAGGTGTTGAAACTCATTTCCGCCTACCGTGTTTCACATCAAGAAGAATGCAGAGCCTTCCCCATTTTCAAAATACACTTTCCAAAGTCAGATTCAGAGATAACTCAAAATAAGGAGCATCTTCGTTTTACAACCGCTCAGATGAGCGAGGCGCAGGCCACCAAAAGCGAGCTTCCAGCGTCCGCGGTCCTCAAGCCCAAAGGCATTTTCCCGCTCGCGCTTCGCTCTTTTCCCAATCACCGCGGTTGCCTGTTCAAAGCAGAGTGAGAGATCATGTGAAATACACACTACAGAAATGATCCTGTGAAGTATGATTTCGAAGATGAGGTTACAGGGAGAGAACTTGATGAGGGAGCGCTCTTTAGACGCACAGGATTAGAAAATGCTTCCACAGAAAGAGAAAGAACGGGATGCAAAAAATTCTCTCCGGCCGGGAATTGAACCCGAATCTCGCACGTGACAGGCGCGGATACTAACCACTGTACTACCAGATATGTGGGATTGCATTGCCTAGGGCGCATACACCTCTTTGAGCACTCGCTTAGCATCTTGTTGTGCATTGATAGAGGCGATGTCGCGAGGCACTAGGTCGGGTGAGAACCATGACTTCATGCCGTCTTTGATATCATAAATGAAAAGCGGCATGACGTCATAGTTGTCATCCGACCTAGTGCCAGGAAGGGAACAAAGATCAAAGGTCACTTCCTTCAGGTACACCTCTGAGACGATCTGGCTTTCCAAATGGATGTACTTAGAAAGCACTTGAATCAGAAATGAACTAAAATTGAAACAGATCAAAGATCACTTAAGGTACACCTCAGAGACGATCTGGCAGAGCAATCGGAAGGCGGGAGGGCACTCGGCTGTTGTTCATTGGCCAATCGGAGACGTCGCCAGTGGGAACGACAATGAGACCAGCTTCCAGTCAGTTTACGATTGATTCTGTTCCTGATTACGGTATACAGCTTCCAGACCCGGTCAGTGCACTGAAGTTATGTGTTTATGAAATGGCCATGCCAACACCATCAATTTTACATTTCCGATCCCGATATTATCTCGATGCTGAAACACAAATGAGAGGAGCACTCATTTGTGGATTCTGCTAGTTCCAAGCAATGCCGTTGACAGGGAAGCTATTACCTTGTTAGATGTCGATAGACCGGTTCGGAATACTATCTTCCGAACCAGTCTATTCGGATATTATCCGGATATTTTCATCGAGGTCCGCCGTGAACTGCTGGCTTTCCTGAAATGAGTTTTTTGCACTATCAACGCTGATAGAGAAAAAAAAACTCATTTCAAAAACTCAATCTTTCCCGACATATTTTTCCTATTTTTCCTGTGAAACATAGAGTGAAATGAATCTTTGCGAGAGTGCGAACGCAGGATGAAGATTCGATTGAATCTTTGCTCAAATCCTTTGTTAAATCTCCTCTTAAAATTTAATCAAATCACCTTCTCTCTCTGGAATATCTCGATTTTATGAACGAAACATATTTGAACCAAACGATTCTACGTAAAAAGCTGACAAGACTCGAATTTCCAGTTTTTTTCCAGTTGAAATATAACCGAATTTTTGTCCAGCGTAGCGGAAATAATTTTTAAAAATATTTATTTGTTATATGAGGGCATTTGCCGAAGAACCGAACATAGGCTGGCACAGCAAAAAAAGTCGATTTTCCAATTTCATGTGATTTGGGGTTCTCAAGGGTGCTGATGAAGATAGGCATATTCATTTTGCACGTGGAGCTTCCGTTGGCTCCAGACGACGTTGCGTCGAATTCACATTTTCATGAATTCCTCGGCTCTATGAAGCGCCAAAATTAGCCGAACAAGTTTTCCGGGGTAGAATTTTATGACGAACACGCCTGTATACTTCATTTTTACTAATTTTGTAATTAAAAAATTAAAAATTCAACTTTTCTCTAAGTAAATCCCGAGCTTAGCAAATACACCGATAGGAGCGCCGCAAAGAGAGGATACCAAATCTACAATTTTGTCCAATTTCGACATCAAAATTTTAAGAAAACCTAAAAATAGTAGTCAGTTTTTGCTTGAATTGACTCATTCTCTCCCCTTGACCCCGACTCTCTCTCACCACACCACGAGAGAGGCAGGGGAGGGAGGACTGCCAGAGGGAGAATTGTGGTGGGGTGAGAGAGAGTCGTGGTCAAGGGGAGAGAATGATCAATTCGAGCAAAAACTGTCCACTATTTTTAGGTTTTCTTAAAATTTTGATGTCGAAATTGGACAAAATTGTAGATTTTGAATCTTCTCTTTGCGGCACTCCTATCGGTGTATTTGCTAAGCTCGGGATTTACTTAGAGAAAAGATGAATTTTTAATTTTTTAATTACAAAATTAGTAAAAATGAAGTATACAGGCGTGTTCGTCGTAAAATTCTACCCCGGAAAACTTGTTCGGCTAATTTTGGCGCTTCATAGATCCGAGGAATTCATGAAAATGTGAATTCGACGCAACGTCGTCTGGAGCCAACGGAAGCTCCACGTGCAAAATGAATATGCCTATCTTCATCAGCACCCTTGAGAACTCCAAATCACATGAAATTGGAAAATCGACTTTTTTTGCTGTGCCAAAATATTCCGGATCTGCTCGACTTTTGGGCAAACGCTCTCATATTCATTAGGGAACATTTGGCAATAAAAAGGCATTCTGAATATATTTTTATTAAATTTAAATTCGGATTTCTGCGGCTATTTTCGAGCAACGAAAGATTCATTTTGCCAAACCTAGCTGATGCCATCAGTTTCGCGCTTGCTATCGAAATTTTATATCTCCTCTGGGACATAACCGATCGTAACACAATCCTATATTTTTTCTAATGATGAATTATGCTAATTACCTAATTACCCACTTGCAGTGCCTGGCGCGAGCACGGCAACCTGTCCAAATGGCAGGACGAGGTCGAGGTCGTCATTGACTCGCTGCTGGAGGGCAAGAACCTCGTCGCTTGGTGAGAGGGAATCACTCTTCTCTCGTATTTTGCATGGAAAATTTGCAATTAGTCGCTGCGGCGTTCTGAGAGAGAAGTCCAGAGAAAAAATCTCTCGATTTCTCGTGTTCTCTCGTCGATCACTGAGCGAGAGAGCGAGCGGATAGAAGAGAGCATCACATTATCCATCTCCCATGCTCGCTCTGAGGTACCATTGATAGAAACTACTCCTCATTCCGTGTTATCTCTCTGTAGATTCGCACACTGACAAAAAGCCCAATGCGAAAATACTGCGGAAGGGTACATTTTTTTGGTAGTCATCCGGCCTAGCGCCGACAATTATCAACATTCCCACATTCAGGTACATCTCCGAGCCCGACCACACGCTGCACACGCAAGGTTTCTACCACGACGGACACTTCAGAAGGGTGAGTATCAGTGAATTAGAGATTTTGTACACAAAATTTGCAATTAGTCGTTGCGGCGCGCTGCAAGAGTTCTCCTACTGGCTTCAAACCGCATGTTCTCAAACTTATTTAGTTCGGGTTGATCCACCAATCACCGGGTTCACCGGGTACCGTTCGGACAGTATCAAGACTGACCAAGTCTTGATACGGGCGGAACAGCCGTTCATGTCTCTCCACTCTAAAATACTCACTCTAGAATAGGCACACGTAGCGAACTTTCACCAGCCACACATATGTTCAGTGCACACGCACTGTGCAAAAACGAATATTCTAATATTTGAGAAGAAAAGGAAACCTACGAATATCGTAAAAATTCTGCTGTTAATTTTTTAGTTTGTTCAGAATTTTGAAACTATTTTTTGTTTAAACTCGATCCTTCTTCTGGCTGTTCGGGCTGTATCAAGAATAGCCAAGTTTTGATACAGACGGAAAAGCCGTTCATACCTCACTTCTCCGACTTTAGACAACGTCACTCTCGCGCTTTCACCTACCATATACAGTCCGGTCAGATCCCTACATGAAAACGGGACTCCCCGGGAGTCCCCGGATGTCCCCCCGTGTCCCCCGCCATTTTGCGGCTCGGGCAGAGAAAGAACTCATTCGAATTTTTTGTTTTCAGACTCAGTAGGTCCTTCCCCATCGATTGGCATATAATTCATAAATTAATAAATTTGCGATAAATCGTAGTTTAATTTTGAAAATCAAGGATAATTAATCGGAAACGAAGAACTACGGTAGATAATTTGCACATTCTCCGGTCCGGCTCTGGGTCCATCTAGCTAACTACCGTACTTCTTCGTTTCCGAGTAATTATCATTGATTTTCAAAATTAAATTACTATTTATCGCAAATTTATGAATTTATGAATTATATGCCAATCGATCGGAAAGGACCTCCTGAGTATGAAAACCAAAAATTCGAATTAGTTCTTTCTCTGCCCGAGCCGCAAAATAGCGGGGGGACACGGGGGGACATCCGGGGACTCCCGGGGAGTCCCGTTTTCATGTAGGGATCTGACCGGACTGTATGTGTTCAGTGCGTTGGCACTTATCGCTAAGAATTCAAATTTCCACATTTTTTCCAATAATTAGTATCAAAGTATCAAAGTAATAATTAGTATCACGAATAGAATAGGAAAAAGTGACGGGCATGGCCAAATTCACTATAGGCATCCACGTGAAATTTTTTTGGTCAGTGCCGACTCATTGAACAAATAATTTTCGAGTATCTTGCTTTTATTAATTTTAGTGATAGGTTCTTTCGGGTGACAAGAGGTGGTTAAAGCCAGAGGAAAGAGGGTTCAATGTCTGTTCGCCCGATTCTAGACTTGACTAGTCTAGAATCGGTCCGAACAGTCAGAAGAGGACTTGGTGGAACGAAACGAGCTGGGAAAAAAACCTTGCTTTTTTGCTTTGATCCAGCTTTTTTCGATTAAGTTTTCGGACAAGAATCGAACTCGTAAAGAGTGTTCTGAGTAGGGATGGAAAGGCAAGAAATGAAACACTTCACTCTGAATTCCATCGACGATCAGACCGGCGAGTAGAGCATGAATGAAGCAAACAATTGATTGCAAAGCCATTTCTAGTCTTCGTAAAGAGTTGAACCCAGACGCAAAGCAAGACAATTTCCAGCTAAGTAATCAAAAACAATCACTAATATCCCATTCCTACTCAAGACACTCTTAACGAATTGGACTCAGGTCCTGGAGTAACTTTAGGATAGGAGAATCAAAGTCTAAAGCAGGCTATTTCCAGCTCAGAGGAGCCTCTTCGATCCTTCTCTCTTTTAGATTCTTTGATTCTTAGAGTATTAGAATCTTAGATGTCCTAAATTTGTTCAGATTCTGGCTGTTCTCGCCGATTCGAGACTAATTCAGTGTTGAATTGGGCGGAACAGCCGTCCCTCCCTCTTCCCTCTGCCTTTAGGCACCTCCCGGCGCGCGAAATCACCTAGTGCAATAATTTTCCAATTTCGCGCCAGAAACGGCCTACAATTACTGTAAGAGGAAAAGCCCGGGGTTCTTCGATATAGAACAAGAAATAGTTACTCTAATCGTAGAATAACTTGAGCCGTAAATTCCTGGAGCCCGAGTCGGCTATTAGGTTGAGGTTGAACCGGATGATAAATCGCGGATTGCAGGTGATGGCAGACCTGGACGTCACGTTCGGCTACTTCCTCAACCGGCTGAAGACACTCGGTGAGGCACACCCTCAATGTGAATTGCGTTTTAGAGCTGTGCGGCGAGAGAGCGTGCAGACTGGAGAGAGCTAGAGTCTCGAATTGGGCGGCGCCCAGGCCGCCCAATAATTTAATCAACGTGATGAATATTGCCCATTTTGCCCAGTTGTGAACAAAGGAATTTGTCTGAGCGCCCAATGGGCGCCCAATTCATTCAATATTGTCTTTGAAGAAAATGTGCCTATAGTACGTCTGAAAGACAACAGCAAAAATATAAAACAAAGTCGATGCGATGCCCAATTGTGCGAAATTGAACAAAAATTTATTATGTTTCAACCCTCTGTTAAACTTTTACGCCTAAAGAATCGGATGAACTTCACATTGAGTATAGAGTAAGAAGGATGCAAACGGAAGCGTTAGCACATTCTTTTGCAAGATAAAAAAATACAATTGGATACAAGAATCCAAACATTCTCGCGATCTTCATTGTCTTTAGTCACTCACTCTCTCACTATCACACGCTCTTTCGCCGATTAGAGATAGAAATTGAGCACTGAAACTGTAGAGATTCTTTCAGAACTCTACAACACCACTGACATCATCTTCACTGCTGACCACGGACACGCGGAGGCACTGTAGTTATACATAAAATCGATACCGTAATCTACCGTAGTAAGCTGTCACTCCTATGGTATTCCCACCTTCAACAGAACAATGAAATGGAGCGTCTCACGCTTTTGTACGCTCTCTCAAAAAAAGTAAACTGGAAGAGAGAGTATACGGAGAGAGACAGAGATACGCCGAACAACTCTCACAGAAGGCCGCATCGACTAATTTCAAATTTGACATTGAAAATTTTTTTACTTCCAGATCCGCTCTCTCGACGTCGTTCTCTGCATGGACGAGTACATCAAGGGACAGATCGGCGTCGATTATCAGGTTATTACCGTAACATTACCGTTGTCTTCCTGTTTCCATAAGCGGGTGATTATCATAACCATACCGTAGTCTGCCTACCGTATCCTCAACCTACCGTAACAAAAACCAACTCTCTGTTGTTTCTGACCTCTCTGACCTACGATACGTCAACTCTAGTTTTTGATCCACCGTACTCTTCCTACCATATCCCTCTTGTTGTCTCAGACCTACCGTACCCCTCAACAAGTTTTTGGCCCACAGCACTACCTACCGTAACCCTCGCAGGTCTCTGACTACACCGTGCTCGCCTACACTGAGCAGCAGGCCATCGAGGTCTTCGAATCGCTGACGAAAGCGGTCGCCGAGAAGCAGATTCCCGCGAAAGTGATGTGGACGAAGGTGAGTTGGCACGAGACGCGACGCGACCGCAACACGAGACACTAGGTCGGGTGATCATCATCGGATAACCAATGGACTACCATTCTGTGGAATTTTATCTGTATGTTCCCACATTGTCAAGAAGTCTTCCGTAAAAATACTATAGAATGGTGTAATTTTGGGTTATAATCCGACGGTAATCATGCGAACTAGTGCTGTTAGCGAACATGAAACGCTACCGTAACGCTTGCATAAGAGGTAGCGGATTACTGTATTTGCAGGACGTTCCCGCTGAGTGGCACTTCTCGCACCCTTCACGACTCGGGCAGGTAAGCGAGGGTTGAGGAAGGCACCAGGTAGAATGAGAATTATGACGTCATGCCGATATATCAAAGGTGCGTCATAGTTCTCAGACGACCTAGTGCTGGTATGGGAGGCAGGAAATTAGATCAGATTATAGGCTAGAGCAGGGAGACTCTCTTCAGTTCACACGATCTCTCTACTGTAAAGAAGAGCAAGAAAGTGTTAGCATTCGGACCCTCTCTCCTTTTAAGAGACTTTTTCAGCCAGTGAACATGTGCTTGGCATTAGGCCAAAAATCGAATTCCTCCTAAATGTGCCCACATGTAGTACTCGGTGAGTGTAGCGCAGTGGTGGCATAGTTAGTGATCTAGGTCAAGCGCTGAGAAATTTATCGAACTTTCTCTGAAGGATTACGGTATTCATTTTTTTCTCTTTTGCTCTCGCTTAGAACGGCGCATATCTAGTAAGACTCGCCCTACTCTGCTCATTATCTGACACAAGTTTCATCTCAATTGAATTGAATTGAACAAAAAAATAAAATTTGAATTTAAATTTTAGCTCGTTCAGATGGGTGGGTAGATACGTTTTTTATTCCTTTGGTTTGTACTGCGGGCTGATAGCTATCTATTAAAAATTTTCAAGAAAAATAAAAAATACACTTTTTGAGAAAAGGGCAAAAATGTAGAAAAAAGTCAGTTCATGATAAAAAATGAATACTGTAATCCTTCAGAGAAAGTTCGATGAATTTCTCAGCGCTTGACCTAGATCACTAAATATGCCACCACTGCGCTACACTAACCGAGTACTGCATGCGGGCACATGTAGGTGGTATTCGATTTTTGGCCTAATGCCAAGGGTCTTCACAAATATGTTCACTGAGTCAAAAAGTCTCTCTTAAGTGTGATAAAACTAGTCTTTGAATGGTGACGTAACCAGTTATAGCTGTTTGCTCGTAACAGGTTACGAAAACTCATTCGTAACAGGTCATGAATCAAGTGAGCGGTTACGAGAGTGGGTGCGACAAATCTTTCAAATATGTTTCATAGCAAAACGACCTCAATGCCCCAAAAATCGTGCTCAATTTCATAACCGGTTACGAGATAAATAAATAACCAGTTACGAAGCCGCTTCAATAACAGTGAAAATTAAAATGAGTGGTTGGAAAATTCGATCATAATTGGTCATTTTGTTACTGAACTGTTACTTTTCAAAGTCTAGTTAAAACACACAATCTATCGATCAAACGATATACGTAATACATAGTTCTCACCCGACCTAATGCCCATGGAGACCAATTCCATTCCACACACTGTAGCACTCTTTGATAGGCGAGAGAGCATGTAAATTGAGGAGAGTCGGACAGGATGATTCATCTCTTTCAGGTCATGGTCCTTCCTGAGATCGGCACCGACGCACGCTTCAAGTGCCCATGGTAGGTTGTTTCCATTCTGAAAGTTCCCTTAACGTTACCGTATCCCTCTATCTTGACTGCTATCCATATCTTGTCTTGATTATTGGACGCTGTCCTTTCTGCTTGATTCCGCTGAACATACGGGATTGCATTCCTCCAGTAGATCTTCTCTAAGCAATACCAGCGCCCATACTAGGGCTTGCATTACCTCCTCTAGGAGGACTGCCCAAAAGTGCTCCTGTTCCTGAGAAGGATGGACGGGAAGGGGAAGGCGCATTCCGGTCAATCGCCTTCGTGTCATAGTATCCACGAAGGATGCCAACAATGAGCACTGAGGCGACCGGAGCGAGTTTTAGCGCAACAAACAATGAAGACTTCACTGAAAAGGAGGGGAAGGCCTCGTTGGGTCGGCTCTGCTCGCGCTCTAGTCACGCCGGGTCAGAGTCAGTGGTGTAGAGTGCCCGTGTGGGGGAAAGGTTTTGCTCCTGTCAGTGCAGGAAATGTTCATCATCTCCTCGCCCACATCTGCTTAAACATTCCGATGTCTCTCCTCTTGTCGATTTCGAGTTTCTACTTCGTTTCTAATTTGCATCGGATGCGTTTTAGTGCGCTTTGCCTTGCTTCATCCCAATGGCATTCTATTCTAAATGTTCCCATTGGCTTCACAGCATTTGGGGGGCCAGCACCTTCTCTCCTAGGGTTGGCTTCGTGGAAAACGGCCATAATGCTACAGAGAGATAACGCATTTCTTGCGAAACCATCCCTAGCTTGTGAGGCTCTACACTCTCAAATTTGATGTGTAAATTTTGCCAATAGTCGTTGCGGCGTTCTGCGAGAGTCCTACCGTAATCAATGGTATTACCGTAACCCATGAGAATCCTACACTTACCCTCGGGAACCCTTCCGTATCCCAGAGTCCTACCGTAACACGGAGTGCTACCGTAATCCAGACTCCTACCACAATCCTCTCTCCTACCGTAACCCTCTCTCTTCCAGGAAGGACCCGGCGACGTTCCACTCATCGACCCACGGGCACGCCCCCGAGAAAAAGGAGATGCGCGCAGTTTTGGCCATGCGCGGCCCGAGTTTCGCCGAGAAGCGAGAGGTGAGAAAGGATACTGTAGGATTAGGATTACGGTAGGTACACGAATACTGTAGGGTGACAATTACGATACAACCACGAAAGGAGCGCTAAGAATTATAGACAGACATGATTGACTTGTGACAAAAGAGTGTGCAATCTGCGGTTCCATTTCAAGAATGATACTGTATAATCGTTGGGATTACGGTAGCCAGTTATTACGGTAGAATGAGTTACAGTAGGCGCGGTCCGTTCATTGAGATCAATTACAGAAGGGTAAGCCTGTGAGAGGCCGTAGAAAGTTTATGTTTTGAAAACGAATTTATACCGATGGATATGTGTTTCATTGGTTCCCCAAAACCGTCTGTGTGCACTAATTCCGATTCTCCGTTGCTCAACGTTCCTAACACAATTTAAATTTTTCATTCGTTACGAGAGTTCGTAATTCGCACATTCTCTTCATATCCAAACACTCGATCGACTGAACTGAACGGACGATTTCCCGAATTGAGAACACTACTCATTACCCATTGCAGATTAGGGTTCACATTTTGGGAAATTTATTGTTCAACTCTTCAGCTGTAGAAACACACCAGATAATGAAGCAACATTAAAAAATACAATTTAAACCCATTCCAGATCGACTCCATCCCCCAGAACATCGACATCTTCCCACTGATGGGCAAGGTAATTAGTTACTTAATTAGCACAGTTAACTACTGATTCGATCCAATCGGCAGAGGTCTGTCTCTTGCACGCCCTCTAATGCAAAATTTCTCATCTCGCCCAACAGAATAGATGAATGAAGATTGAATGAACAAATTAAGGAATCAGATCTACACATAATATAATATTTCGTATCTCGTTGCGCCTTGTGCGTAGATAAAATATATATGGATCTAGAGTTCGAAATTCTGCACTACGTCGGATGAGAACATCATGTCGCGTTTGAAATATCAAAGGCGGCATGACGTCATTGATCTCATCCGACTTAATTCCCGAAATTTGGGTAACTGCCTCTTCATTCTGGGGATTATCTTAGCAGTTCAACTGGCGAGAGAGTGTGCAATATGAAGAGAGCATTACCCGAATTTCGCACTATGCTAATCAGATCCTCGGTGTTCCCATCCCTGCTAACAACGGAACCCTCGAACGGGTGGAACTCGCCCTTCGATCTCCTCCCTCGACGGAGGACACAGTAGAAGACCCGCAATTGATGAGTGAGACCATTTATCTCCATTCACATAGTTTTCACGTATAAATTGCAATTAGACGTTGCGGCGTTCTGCGAGAGTTGAGCAATAAATTACTCTCGTCATTTCCCGTAATCCCTCTCTTTCTCTCACTGGTCGTAGAGAGCGAGAGAGCGTGCTTATTGAATAGAGTATGGAAAGCGAAAGAACGCGTGAAAATGGCTAGAACGGAATCTATGATTGAATAATGATGACGTCACTCCTGCTCCGGTAGACACTTATAGTCTGAAGGTGGTCTAATCGCCCAGACTGAGAGGATTAGGCAGTCTGGTCGGGGTTGGCAAGTGATAACGTCTAGAGTTGGGATCGAATGGACTCTCTTCATTCTGCATGCTCTCTCGCCAGTCAGGCAGTGTGAGAGAGCACGCAGACTGAAGAGAGTCCCTGATCTAAAGTGAGCGCTCTCCTGGCCTGCCACACTCTCTCGTAATGAAGTACGAGACGGGATCGAGAAACAAAAAGTTGTTCTTTTCTTGTATGCTACAAGCTGTAGCTTTTCTGTCCTGACGGATGAATGCACAGTGATGGTGACACCCGTTGCAGGAAATATTGATTATTGTAGAATCAATGAAAATTGTGCTATTATATGTCTATGCTGATTTCTGAAATCTCTCATTCAGATTCGAACATCGCCCGAATCTTTAACATCCTGCTCATCCTCATGCCAATCGCAGGCTAGTCTCCTCATTTTTATATAATTGCCGTATGACACACCAAAACTACCGTATTCTAACTGATCATATTGATGTCATTCCAGTGCTCTCCATCATCCTCTACTACATAATTATGCGAGTCAGGCGGGGACCTAACAAGGTTCGTTGTCTGACTCTCTCAAATCCATACACTCTCTCGCCTGTCTCTCTCACTCTCATGCTTGTATCTCAAAGCAGAAGCAGCGAAACTCTTCGTTGTCTAAAGTTGACGCCACAGGCCAGGCGAGAGAGTGTGTGAATTCAGGAGAGTCGTCGTAAAATATTGTCCAAATTCCATATTTCCAGCAACTCGCCGCCGACCTCACTAACGAAGCCACGGAGCCCATGTTGTAGCCCGCAGTCCCTAATTCATCAATTGCATAGAGATGACGAAACCCATCTCATTTCTTGTACACTCTAGGCCGTAACTTATCGTTATTTGTTTGTCTTCACCATCATTATCGTTATTTCGAAAATTTTGAGAAAATATGATGAAATAGTTCAATATTGTGACTTTATCGGAGTATCATGAACTATAATCGAACAACGTGGTAATAGGGGGTAGGTACTTTGGGCGCCATTACGATTACAAAACATATTTCCAAACTAAAACTCGTTGACAATCAATTAAAACGCAATCTTCAGCAATTCAAGAAATTCTGCAGCTGCGATCACACTGGTCATGGACTAATTTGAATTGTACACTCCAAGCACGAGTGCTCCTTCAATCGATCGATAGGCCTAAGTAAGTGTCCTGTGTCTCACGTTAGAGCGAACGAATCAGCAGAAAGGTCCAGAATTTTCTAACAAAAATCAAAATATGTCCAAGTTGGCTTGCGGTTTCATCACTAGGTCAACCTCGAAACTCTTGTCCCCCTCTACGGTTAGATCGTGTTAGCGATGGAGTGGGATGGCATGCCATCGCGAACACCCTCTAATCAGCTAAGTAGGCTTCTCTCTAATAATTTGAGTATATTAGTCTCGTCCAAGCAGTTGATATTGCTCTAAATCGTTTGCTAATCCTATTCACGTTCTCATGAAACCCACAAGAGCCTGGTTTAAAATATGCCTAAAAGTAGCATAAAAATCTGAGCAATGGTCTGACTTCTCTTTTTACATACTGCCTGGCAGTAGGTCGGATGCGAACTATGACATCATGGTGCCTTTGATACTTCTTTGATACGGCATTACGTCATAGTTCTCATCCGACATAGTGTCATGTGTCTCACCTTAGAGCCAACGAATCAGCAGAAAGGTAGGCAAACAACTCACCGAAGGCGGCGCGACTGGTGATGAGGCATCATTGCAGCTGCAGCAGTCGGCTGCGCGAGCGGCTGCGTGAGGCGCAAGACGAGGCGCGTCTGTGGACACGCAGCAGGGGCACAGCGGGAATGATACAGGATCCTGCGGATCGCTTCAAGATTCTCAGTTCACATCGACCACGACAATAGAGGAACATTGTTCAATTAATTGCGCAACCTAAACCAACCGATATTTGAATGATTACTGTAGTTATCAGTGTACCGTAACGAGGAAATTATCGAACCATGTCTTACCTCCGCTGCGTACCTCCGTTGCCATGTCTTACCATGTCTACCTCCGTTTCACACGCGTCTAACCATGTCTTACCGTCTAACCATGTCTTACTGTCTAACCATGTCTTACCTCCGTTTCACACGCGGCGCCGCGAAATGGAATCTGAAGTTGTTGAAATAAATTTAGAATATTCAATTTAATCATGGCATCATTGTCCGAAATCGCTAATCTCCAGTAGTGATCAGTCAGGGAATTGTCTTACCATTGGCCTCGAAGTTGTGAAACCAGTGGCAAGGCAATTCCCTGACCAATAGATTTTGGATCAGTTATAAGGCATCCCGGCGCAACACCAGAGACGCTAGACTCATACAATTACGAAAATTAGGACTGCTTTTATTACCACTGCGAATGTAAAATATATTTTTGCGTGAGAATTCCGTGACCCATCAATTATCACACAATCATCCACTATTGAGGAACTATTGTAACTACGATCACACGGGTAATACACTAATTTCGCATCGAGTACAACATATTGTAACCTTAAGATTCGAAAAAGTTGAACGGACAAAACACTGTCGAGAAATAACTTAACTTTCAAAATGATAATAATAATTGAATTGAATTGAATTGAATTGAATTGATAATGTAATAGCGATATATGGATTAAATTACGTTTTAATATCGTCCATTTTGCAAACCACATCAAAAGGTTTCTAGAATTTGATCAACGCCTGCCTCTGCGACAGACAGATTGTTGTTTGTAAAGGTGCTCTTATTCTCTTGCTTCCTTGCTTCCAGAGGAGGAAGAATTTCGCACAATAGAAAATAAGCTTCTTCGAGAAATATTGTGATGCTCGGGTTTGTTGTTAATCATATTCATTGATGTTTCACTATGCTGATATTTAGACTATCTCCGCGCACATGCAATTCTTCTGGACAAGATTTTCTAACAGTCCTGCCCATTCCTAATGTTCCCTAGCATTTTTCTCTTTGGAGTTTTAGTTCCATATAACTAGCACACTGATTGTCCAACCCTTTTTGCTAATTTGTTCATTTTTAGAGTATTGCCGACATTTTAGAATATTTGAGACACAAAATCGTACTATTTCAAATCGTTGGGCATTTCTCGGGGTACCTCAATTCACATTGGGAATGTGGGATGAAAAGCAGACAACAGCACCACTCTTCGCTCACCATTTTTTCCTCTTTTTTGCAGGCCCTTTCCCATACCTCACGAGGGTTAGGTAGTGCAGAAAAAGTCGGGCCTCATTTTTCAAATGAAACGGTAGGAGGCGGGTAACCGTAGTTAATCGTCTCTCTAAAACGCGTGCTCTCTCAGAGAAAGTGAGAGAGTACACGGTCTGCCTGCACATCGAGGGAGAGAACAGCGTGCCTAGGGAGAGGGTGCGCTCTAGTCACCGCGGGGTAGAAAACGGATGGCAGAGGGCAGCGAGAGCTCGTAGCCTGTCCCCTGTACAATTGCGTTGTACAGAGGCCGCGCCTGTGAGCTCTATTGTACCTACCAGAGTACCCATATCTTACTAATCTGATAATAATCAGTAGACATTAGGAACCGCTGCATTTTCGTCAGGTTTTCCACCAACTCATGAAAGGGATAGAGTGAAGCTCGAACACATAGTTTCAAACTGACTCTCTTTCCGCTACTCTATCCCACAATGAATATGGTGTGATTAAACCACTGTCACCCGAGGGAAGAGGCATAGAGGAGGGTGATTCGTCGAAGTGAAGGAAATATGTAAAATATTTTCAAAAAAATATTTCCCTATTTTTATTCGCAGTGACATTGAAGAGAGCCACCGCGCAGTGTTGTAATAAGTGCGGTGAAACCCGAACACAACTAGAATCGAAAATCAAGTAGTAGGAACTATGAAATATGTTCGTAACTGAGATATTTTTGTACCCCTCTTTTTGATGGATCAATAGCAAACAACCAATTAATAAATTAATTAGAATAAGATAAATAAAACTTCTAGAAATCTCACTACAAAAATCCAATGAAATGCCATAAAGGGAGAAAATGAAAGATTTCAACATGATTACAAGAAATATGAAAAGGAGCAGATGGTAAATAAACCAATGCTGTAAATTACTTACAATTTTAACAGTGAGATTTTTAAATTTACAGAAAAACTGTTTTATTTCATAAACGAGTGATACATTGCGAACTAGAATTTGCGCAACTTCTCCCAACATGTTGTTGTTTCAACAACAGGTCATTATGACCATCTTAATCGATTCCACTTAATGAAGTACAGCGAAAATATTCTTCTCCGACTAAGATAGGCATATTACAGTTCATTCTTCTGCCGATTTCGATATCACGCCTCTCACGAGAGAATAAGGACAACACTGGAACAATCAGAAAAATCGAATTTGGGGTTTTAGCAGATCTGGGTCTAATCCATGCCTCTGAATCAGATTCTGGGGCGTGCGGCAACCCATCTCGATCAGCTGCATCAGCAGCATGCTGCAAACATTTGAGAATCTCACTTTGGACCTCCTGAAAATGGGTTCAAAATGAACTAATCGAGCTGAAAATTGGCCTGTAGACATCACTTATGCCGTTCTATTACTAACCTGATCGAATTTCCGGTAGATCAAACTATGACCTCTCAGCAGTTTTCGCTCCATAACTTTAACAGTTCGAAGCAGACTCAAACCAAACTTTTGAATAGGATAGAGAATTAAATTCTGAATCGACATGATTTTTTTTCAGATTTTTCCCATTTGGTCAAGTTTGTTTTATAAGCGAAAAACAGCGAAAAAAAGCGCAGGTCGCGCGGGTTATCGCTGCGTGGACAGGCAGGACCTCGTTTCATTTCGAATCCGGCAGTCTCGGATTCGATTCCCCATCGAAGCAAATACGTTTTGCTTGTACTTTTGTAAGTTTCGAAAGTTTAGACAATCAGAATTACATGTAGTTCAATTATATTTTTTTCAAATCATAAACGCGTACAATTTTTATCATAAAATCAGTGTACAGATGCATAAAACATAGGAAAATCTTTTACAATTATGATTAAATGTAGTCAAAACGTGTTTGCTTCGATAGGGAATCGAACCTGGGACTGCCGGGTTCGAAATGAAGCGAGTTACCGCCTGTCCACGCAGCGATAACACGCGAAACCTGCGCTTTTTCGCTGTTTTTCGCTTGTAAACCAAACTTGACCAAATGGGAAAAATCTGAAAAAATCATTTCGATTCAGAATTTAATTCTCTATCCGATGCAAAAGTTTGGTTTGAGTCTGCTTCGAACTGTTAAAGTTATGGAGCGAAAACTGCTGAGAGGTCATAGTTTGATCTACCGGAAAATCGATCAGGTTAGTAATAGAACGGCATAAGTGATGTTTACAGGCCAAATTTCAATTCGATTAGTTCATTTTGAACCCATTTTCAGGAGGTACAAATTGAGATTGTCAAAAGTTTGCAGCATGCTGCTGATGCAGCTGATTGAGATGGGTTGCCGCAGGCCTCATAATCGGATTCAGAGGCACGGATTACCCCTAGACATACTTCATTATCCGTCAAGATAGACCCACTCATGGAGGTGGGATCTGTCTCTTCCTTTCCCACTCAATTGATTTTGTCCAACTTGAACCCTGCCTTCCCCCCCGGTGTTGAATTACTCGCTATCGACATTGTCAAACCATTCCCTTGTCGCGTTATTTCCATCTATAATCCAAATCTCGATTGCGACTCCCGTCCCCTCCTCGCTTCCATTTCAGATCTAATTGTTTCCACTTCTCTTCCCTCATTTATCATGGGAGATTTCAATCTCCCTCATATCGATTGGCCTCATTCCAAAGTCTCCCGCAGTTGCACAACTTGTAGCAACTTCGTTGATTTTTGCGCCTCTCATGGTCTCTCCCAACATGTTCTTTCTCCTACTCGCAATGTAGACATTCTTGATTTAGTCCTCTCTACCGATTCTAATTTATTATCATCCATTTCTCTCTCTCCTGGTCTCGCTGATCATTTCAACATCAACTTTTCCCTGCGCATTATCTCCCTTGATAATCGGGATGAGTCAGCCAGTCGCTCCTGGCGGAGGGGAGATTTTGCTCTAGCAAATTTCCTCTTCTCGGGGATCGATTGGATGACATATCTAGTCAATGGGGATACCACACAGAATATGTATGACAGATTTGTAGATATAGTACAACATGTAATCGTAAAAACAATTTCCCTTACTCCCAATTGCCCTACATATTCTAAACATATTCGAAAGCTTTTTAGTATTAAATCACATCTCTTCTCTAATAATGATCCCTCGTTTGATTCCTTCACAAAGAATGTTCACGTGGCCATTAGGCGTGAAGCAATAAGAAAAGAAGGAAAGCGCATCCTCTCATCAAACGGTGGTCACCAATTAGTATTATTCCTATCTAAGCTTACCACCGATCACTGCTCCTAATTGCCATCTGATATTGCTTATATAGACTTCCGTAAAGCATTCGACACTGTATCGCATTCCAAATTACTTCTCAAATTATCTGCCTATGGCGTTTGTGGTAATCTTCACCGATGGATTGAGGCGTGGCTTTGCAGACGTTCTCAAAAAGTCCGTATTGATACCATTCTCTCTCAACCCTCCCATGTGTCTTCCGGTGTTCCGCAAGGCAGTGCTTTAGGTCCACTACTATTCCTTATTTTTATAAACGATATCGTCGATTCCTGCCAAGTAGATTCCTACTTATTTGCCGATGACCTTAAGCTTATGTTCTCTTTCCGCCATCAATCTCCCCCTCTCATGCCCCTCTCCAATCCGCCCTAGATGACCTTTCCAGTTGGTGCGCTACTTGGCAAATGTCAGTTAACCCATCTAAGTCTCACATTCTTCATATCGGGAAGAGAAATCCCAAAATTAAATTTTATTTCAATTACGTTCTAATTTCTCCCATCGATTGTGTTAGGGATCTTGGTATTCTCATATCAAGTAATCTATCCTTCCGCCCTCATATTATAGACATTGTTAAAAAAGCTTCCAAGCGCCTAAATTTTCTTTTCATTGCAATTAAGTCCGCGAATCCTTCAGTTCTCCTTCATGCGTACAAAGTATATGTACGCTCAATTTTAGAGTATGGTGCTATTGTATATTCCCCTTACACTCTCAAGGATCGCAAACTCCTTGAGAGAGTGCAATATAATTTCATACGTAGGCTTCATTTTCGCTGTAAAATGCCATTTAGCTGTTACACTTCGTCCTGTAAGAAGTTAGAACTAGAACCTCTTGACTATCGTAGAACGATATTCTCGTATAAATTCATACATTCTCTTTTCTCCCCTCAATCAACAGTTACCCCTTCATTTCTATTCAATTATAGACTATCTCGTACCAGAGGAGCAGTTCGTAAAATGTATCCCCATTTCCGAGCTTGTGATAATTGTTCCAAAAATTTCATCTCACACCGCACTCATTCCGTTATTAATTCTTTGCCAAGTAGCATGTTCGCTAAATCTTCTGTATTATTCGTAAATCATATTTCCTCGGTTATTCATGTAACTTATCTTCTATAATGTCCAATCCACATCTACAAGTTTACTCGTTTCTCGGGTCGTCGAATGCGGCGGCTACTCTACATTTATCAATTCGACAATTACCAGTCTATCTACCAGCTCCGAGCTGCTGGTTTTTCTCTTTTTTCTGTTTTTATTGTACTCGCGCATTTTATCTATGTGCGATAAAGATATATACCATGGAGAGAGGCCTACACTGCTACGAATTATCCTCTCACGCCTCAATTGATTTTGTCCAACTTGAACCCTGCCTTCCCCCCGGTGTTGAATTACTCGCTATCGACATTGTCAAACCATTCCCTTGTCGCGTTATTTCCATCTATAATCCAAATCTCGATTGCGACTCCCGTCCCCTCCTCGCTTCCATTTCAGATCTAATTGTTTCCACTTCTCTTCCCTCATTTATCATGCGAGATTTCAATCTCCCTCATATCGATTGGCCTCATTCCAAAGTCTCCCGCAGTTGCACAGTTGCTGATATATACCATGGAGAGAGGCCTACACTGCTACGAATTATCCTCTCACGCCTAAATTTCCAGAAAATGTATGAACAAAGTCTCCCTATCCGACAAACAAATTATCGTATCTCCTCCCACATTGTAATTCTTTCTGGTTTCCAGTGTTTTTCTGACAAGCCTCCATCTCTAAACTTCTTTCAAAGATCTCTTCCACTCACCGAAAGGAGTGAATACATTATCGTGGATGATGCCGTCCTGGCGATCAGAGAAAAATGTTTTCACACTTTCTCGTCAGTAAGTCGAGAGAGGTTGTTAAACGAGAAGAGTCAGGTGATTAATCCGTTTGGAATAGAGAAGGTCGGATCATAACGTCAGACAAGAGATCAGACATTAGATAAGAGATAAAGAGAACGATTGATTTGTGGACCAAAGCACTGAAAACAAAGGTTACTCGGTCACATGGGATGATAGATAATCTGAACACACAAGTCGTCTTGCGATGAAGAAAATGCTTTCGTAATTTTGATTGTTTTTGTTTTAAGAAACAAAGGGAAACGGAATGGTTAAAATCAACCCTCTAATACTTGAACAGTTCGTGAAACACCAATCCCAACAAGCGCAACTTTTTTTTAACGTCGCCTCTCCATTGAAATCCACGCGAGCAGCACAATGAAATCCGACGGTAGAAAGGCGACTACGATAGATTGCTCCTGTAATCTAGTTATTGAATGGATGAAATATTATTGAGTTTTTGTTTATTTATTACCGTTGATTGCAAGAGAATCATTTAATAAATTTTACAAAAGTGTGAAGTTCTTTCAAAAGTTCTTTCTCGTCCCATATTACTAAGATTATTTCTAAAGCCCGCGCCAAATCTAATCTCATTTTTAAATCCTTTCGTAGTAACTCCATTGAGTTATATTTCAAATCATATAATACTTTCATCCTCCCAAATCTAGAATATTGCTCCATTATATGGAATCCTGTAAATAGTGTGTCTTTGACTAAAAAGCTTGAAAGAGTTCAACGCGATTTTACCCGTAGAATGTATGTACGCTGTTCCCTCCCCCCTGTATCATATAAGCATCGGCTCAATGAGCTTAATCTAATGACTTTAGAACAACGTAGATTCATAATTGATATATTGTTTCTTCATTCCATTGTCCACAACCGATATTCTCTTGATATTTCTTCCCTGCTTACTCGCGCGCCTATCACTCGACCTCTCAGAAATGCTCATCCCCTTCGTATATCACTACCTTTTATACCGCATAATTCTAATTCTACTCTTGTATCTAGAACTTTGTCGATTTGGAATGCACTTCCCATAGAATGTGTTAGTTCTTCGCAGAATGTTTTTTCTAGCTACATCCGTTCACAACCCCACACTTTTTACCCCCCCTCTATTATTGCCAAATGGCTTGATCTCTGATCCCTTCCTCTCCCCATACCCTTGCTGCCTAGCAACCTTCAACCGATTCGATCCAATCGACGGACATCCGTTTATTGTAAACCCTCTCGCTATTTTTGTAATCTCGCCTAACGGAATAAATGAATGAATGAATGAATGAATGAATGACTAAATCGTGGAATTATTGCACGAACCAAATCTTTGGACGGATAAGCAAAACTCATAACCAGAATTCACGAGGTGTCAAAAGTGAAAGATCGCGGGAATCATCATAGTTTAGTTTTATTCACATCCACTTCGAAAACAGCCTGTAAATTACCATCGACTCCAACCAAATAAAGCAAACAAGCGGATTTATTTTTCATTTAACCAACCAAGCTTTCGAACCTCAGCGTAGATACAGTATTCGCACAAGATTTGTACAGACAATACTATCACAGCTGTCCATGAACGAAAAATGAAACCAATCTATTAGGGTGTCCGGAAAGTTCGTTCATTTTTTGTTTTTATTTTTTATTCAATACTTTACAATTCTCAGTGATCAATGTATGCTCCCATGTTTCCCCTCACTTCCTTCCAGCGATCGGGCAGAGTAGCGATTCCTCTCTCCCAGAAATCGGGAGTCCTCGAGATCATCCATTCCACGAAAGCCCTCACAACTTGATCTCGATTTTTGAACTTCTTCCCCTTGCAGAAGTCAGAGAGAGAGCGGAAACAGTGGAAGTCACAAGGAGAGAGGTCCGGAGAATACGGTGGGTGAGGAATCCTCTCGATATCCAGCTCGTCCATTTTCTTCTGAGTCAATTTCGCGCGATGAGGGCGAGCATTGTCCATCAAAAGAAGGATTTTGCCCTCGCTCACGAGACTGGGAGGGGTTCTATGGGCGACTTCTTCCAGTTGGTTGGAGAATAGGTCGGCAGTGATGTTGGTGCCAGGGGACAGGATCTCCCAGTAGATCGGACCGAGCACGGAGAAGTAAAAGCAAGGAGTTCCTTCTTTCCATGCTCTTCCTTCTTTGGGACTGGCTTGGGCTTCTTTTCCGCATCGACCCACTGTAGTTTCCTCTCAGGGTTATCGTAGGCGATCCACTTCTCATCTGCAGCGACAATTGAATTAACCCATCCAAGATTTGATCTGCGATGGAGCAATTCATGACAGATCTCGACACGGTTTTTCAGTTGTGCCGGAGAGAGATCATGGGGAACCACTTGTGGGAGCTTGGGCTTCTTTCCCACTCGATGAAGGATATCAGAACCGTCGATTTAGGAGTGCCAGTCTCTCTCTTCAAATCGCGCACACTGGCTTTGGGCTTCCTCTTCAGAGTGCTGAGGACAAGAGACTGATCGAGGGTCGGAGGGCGTCCAGAACGGGGATGATCTTCGAGACTATAGTCTCCGTTCTTGAAGCGAGAGAACCACTTCTGGCAGAAACGAAGGGAGGGGGCATCGTCACCTTCAGATTGGGCAAGGGCTGAATGGGCATGCCTCACCGACTGGCCAAGGCGGTGATAATGTAGCAAGACTGCGCGGAGGGAAAGGTGAGTCTCCATCACGAAAATCGATGTAGAAACTAAGCGATTGATTCAATTCTCTCACCACTTAGCGTCAGGATGATGCAATACTTTGTTGACAAATAACATTGCGTGATTGCGAAATTCGATCACAAAATGAGTTTTTACAAAGGCATGAACGAACTTTCCGGACACCCTAATATTTTATGTTTCGATCCCTATTTATACTGAAATAATTCAAGATCAGGCGATATACTCATGACAAGCAATTGCATGAATCAATCACACAATTTTTTTTCTAATTACTGCTGCTGCGACGAACTACTATGATATGAATATGAAAAGGCTGTAGCTGCAGCTGAAGATACCGCATCCAAAGGCCGCGCGCTGACATGAGGCGGCAACCGCGAAAGTACGTTATTTCACCACACGAAATGTGTTTTAATAGCTTTCTCATCCTCTCACACATGCAACAGAAAAACTCATTGGAACCAGCGTTCGACTAGTTTCCCGCGTTACATGCTCAACACCATTTCTCCATCCAAATTATGCATTGAGTTTGATAGTTTTTTTCCAGAGAGAGAGAAAAATTAACCAAACCTCATTCTAACGTCATTCATGAACGAGGTGAAGCACAAACCATCCTAGCTGCTCATCTGGGCATACGGACAAATTAATTAATTATGATGTCATTTTTTTATTTGCACGCAAAATCCTGAACCGACTAGCGAGGCCGAACCTGCACAAGACTAATATACGAAGAGAAACTTAAAATCTCCACAATTTCTATTTTTGTGAAAGTCGACAGGTCAAACAGGGAAAAGATAGAAATTTGAATTTTTTAATATAACACTAATATAACAAGATGATCACTCAATAGCTCTCATGGAATTGCAGTGGATAGCAATGGGACGATGACATGTTTTTACACTATTTCTGCCTTCTACATCCACAGCTACCTAACCTACTGTTATTCAAGAAACACTGCAGCGGCGATTTCAAGGGTCCAGCGCGAATTTGACTTCTAACTCAAGCATTAATCGACAAATTTTCCATGGTATTTTCTCCATTCTCTCTAATTATAACGACCGTTACATGCATCTGCATGTGCAAACGATCGATATCTGACCGAAGGCTGCGCGTTACAGTTTCGATTTCACTAGTCCGATTCTCGGCCCTATATCGAAATATTTCGGTACCACATCAAAAATGATTATTATTAAGAGACATTCCACGAGAAAACGTACCTTTTAGGAGGGGTCGACGGATGGCTTTTTTGCAACCCCCTTCAATATTTTGCTGATGAAGTTCCCATACCTAGTGCTGATATTTAGCCCAATATGAAGGGCTCCGGTGCACTACCCGAAAAATGCCAGACCAGGCCCAAAAAAAATCGAAAATTTCAAATTTCTGAAAAGTAGGATATTATAGGTTTTCCAGGACTCTTTTTCGATGAAAATATCGAAAAAACATACTTTGGAAGCGATCAGATAACGATAAAGCATCTAAAGCGTCGATTTTCCAAGATTTTTGGCCGTCCTGAAAAATTTATAATGCTCTTTGCAGAAGATAGTGGCATTTTCGGATTCTACGTGAAAAACTACGTATAATGTACAAATTTCACAAAAATCGGGGTGTGTGCTCGGAAGTTATGGTTTCCAGAAGAAGGCTCACTGAGGGCTAGCTCTTTGATCAAAACCATCACACTATCTCTAAATCATATCGAATGGGCTCTTTTGGGCATCGAATCTTATTTTTATATCGAATAAAACAATTTGATACCATGGTCAGGCTACTTGAAGTCTTAACTTTGAAATTTTCATTTTTTCGAAAATCCGAATTTCGCTCATTTCACGTATATCGATATTTTTGCCATAACTAGGTTTTCAATAATCGGAAATGCCTTATTTCACCATATAATGATTCAAAATGCTTATTTTCATCGTTTTTGTTCATTTCTCACTCAATTGCACACGATAATGACTTGAAAAGTCGAAACAATGCGCTTTTGTTCGAAATTTTTGAAATTTTGAGAGTTTGGGGACACTCTCAGATTGCTATTTGAAGTTCAACCACATGATATTTCGCTCAAAAATACTATATCCAACCCATAGAATGATTTCCGGTTGATTTGGGAGCCATCTGGTGAAAAATTTTTTTCATAGTTTTCGAAGTGTATAAAAATTTTCGAAATAATTTTTTTCGCCAGATGGCTCCCAAATCAACCGGAAATCATTATATGGGTTGGATATAGTAATTATGAGCGAAATATCATGTGGTTGAACTTGAAATAGCAATCTGAGAGTGTCCCAAACTCTCAAAATTTCAAAAATTTCGAACAAAATCGCATTTTTTCGACTTTTCAAGTCATTATCGTGTGCAATTGAGCGAGAAATGAACAACAACGATGAAAATAAGCATTCTGAATCATTATATGGTGAAATAAGGCATTTCCGATCATTGGAAACCTATTAATGGCAAAAAATATCGATATACGTGAAATGAGCGAAATTCGGATTTTCGAAAAATGAAAATTTCAAAGTTAAGACTTCAAATAGTGTGATGGTTTTGATCAAAGAGCTAGCCCTCAGTGAGCCTTCTTTTGGAAACCATAACTTCCGAGCACACACCCCGATTTTTGTGAACTCACATTCTTTGTCTTTGAAATTTCACCAAACCTTTACTCGGAAACATTTGACCTAATTAACCTTGGTACCACTAGTTTCAACGTAAAGTTCAACAAGGCGGTTCCCGATCCGGGTCTGTATTGTATTCTTCATTGTCAGTATGACTCTGTGTTTACCATTGACGATAATCGTGTACCCCATGTTGACGCACTCATGTAAATTAATGTTTATTGATAAACAATTATGCTGCAGGTACAAGTTCTTGTTCATAAACAATTCCAGTAATTTCTTCTCTAGCTTGGTCGACAACTCGGTAAGTGGGTGGAGATCCGGCGAGAGCTCGAACAATTTGGAAGACCTCATCCATGCAGCCTGACTTGTAACCACGGCGGAAAGCCTTGTTTTGATGGCTCATGCGAACTAGTTGACCAACGCGGTATCGTGGCTGCTTGACAGGCAACGTAGCTCTATCAGCGGGAACTTTTCCCCAGAAAATGCTTGCTGAGGTGTGCATTTGATAATTCGATGGTAAGAGTTGTTTATTGCTTGGGTAAGCTTGTCACAAATGTCTATCCACTTCTTTGTTTGATTTGCAGTAAGATATTTGAACAGTCGTGTTTCCCAAGTTCGATTGAACCGTTCGACTACTGCGCACTTAATATCTGAGTTTGGATGTACAAGTTTAATGAATCGAGAGGAAAGATAGTCCTTTACGCGAGATCCGCTGAATTCTTTGCCCCGATCAGTGATCAGAAGAGTTGAAACATTTGTAGGTCTTCAAACGTTTTCTCCAAAGCATTCGCAACCTCTTATCCGGTTTTTCGATGAAGAGGAATGACAAAGGCAAACCTGCTGTAGCAGTCAATCATGGATAGGGCATAACGATTACCCTTGTTTTGACGTCATTTTTGTATGAGGATCAATATCCTTTCGAAGAATTATGCTGTCTAGCCTTCTTTCCATTTCAATAGCATTTGCTTCTTTCTGTGTAACGGCAACAAACGGCTGAACTCGGGAAGTATGCTTCATCATTGCGTCGAAAGGACAACTTGAACAATTATGCGAATAAAGTGATGGGCAAAGGTTATTAGTAGGTCTCGGGCCTTTTCAGCGTCTCGACACTTGCCAATATATCGAATGATTGGAAGGAATTTTACAATTGCGTTTCGTTCGGAACGATTAAATGCAATTGTATGGATGTTGAAAAGAATTTCGACAAGACAACCAATTTCAGAATTTGTTGCTTGCTTAACGGCCAATCGAGTATTGCGAAGAACTTTAGAAGAAAGTCCGAATTCCGGGAAATGCGACTATTCATGGCGAACTTTGACTGAAATAGTCCCGTCGGCTGTTCTTTTGTAGACGTCAAGACTGCATACCAGTTCGTCCTTGTTGACATCATTTGGAATTGCTTCTATCTTGTTGTCAGATTTGCCGTTGGGATTCGCTTCGTTTGTCACCTTTTCGTTCGGAAGGACGTTATTGTGGACTTTTTCGTGTCGACTGCGAGAGAATGCCGATGAAAACAGTCGATTGCACTTGAAGCAATACAGCTTGTAATGCTTATCAATGACATGCTTGGTGAGCTCAGGGTATTGAGAATTGCAGATTTTACAGAGGAACGACATGACACAACAACTCAGTGCGAATGCAGAGGGGATAAATGAAAGGAAAAGTTTTCCTTTAAATACTTTCGTACGTACGCATCGTCTCGTTTGATTCGATGAAAGGTGGACATGACAGAACGGAAAGACCTTTTTTGCCAAAGCATTTCGTTCACTACGTAGATACAGTAGGCTCCACATGTTATCTCTTGTAGATGCTGGTGTTTTTCACGGTTGAAGAGGCAATGTTCAAACTTTTTGCAAAACTCTTGGACACTCTTTACTCGGGGTGGACCGCCGAACGAGTCAAAATAACAGCAAATTCCATTTTGGACAATGATGGCAAGCCAATGAGTTCCTTCTTGTTCCGAAGAATCTGTGTTGACGACAAGACCGTAGGAGAGTTTATCGGTGATAGGTAAACAGTCGGAAGGGAATACACCCAAAAAGTTTGGAATATGGGAGAGTAAATAAGAAATGTCGCTAGAATTCATCTATTGCGAAATTTACACTTGACAATTCCGTCGACAATGATATACTCAAGACTGAGACAATTTTTTTGAATGAATGATGTAATGTCAGGATGGGAGATGCCTTCATTTATCACGGGTATCACCAGTCAGTGGAGGTACGTGGGAACAATTTCCAACTTTTATTTTTTGTTCTAAGTCATATTATGGCTGTAGCATACACTAGAGCCAACTTCTTGAAATTTCTAGGTCACAGGTCCCAGAACCGTAATTTAGGAATTTTCCGGTTTTGTATCCGGCTCTACCGTATATCAGCTCCCAGAGGGGCTAGAGATGCGGTAGTGGGCTCAAAAGATGCGGAAAAATCAGATGAACAACTTTCATGTTGAAAGTGGAACGATAGGACTCCCAGTTCCGAAAATATGAACGAAAATCTGAAATCCCAAGTACAAATAAAATCATACCATCTCGGGGAGTATGAAACAAAGTGAATTTTATTGCAGATTATGGAAGTTTAACTCCATACGTGTATAGGAAAAATGAGTAGTCGGCACTTTTAGGGTGGACCCTCTCCGCAGTATGGCTCCGAATGTCGAAAAAATGAGATGTAAAATTTTGAAAATTTCTCATCTCGCAGATGTGTCATTCCAATCGATCAGTTCAACCAATTTATAACATTTCTCGATCAAAGAAGTTAGATCATGCTGAAATACGAAATTTCAGCACTTTCAAAAATTCGATTTTCAAGGCTTCATTATGACCAACTTCGAGCGCCTCCAGTTCACGATTTAGCCTTCACTGAAAATCATCACACATATTTCTCAATACATGTCACAATCATTAACACATTCTGGAATTATTGGATATCCAACATATTCCAGGCTCGTGATTTCAATTCTCGAACTTGAAGGATCGCGTTGTTATAAATTCAAAATAATTATATTTTTACTAAATTTTAATGAATATCGGCTCTTTTCGATCACTAAAAATTATTTTGCGATCTAGAGAGATTAACAGTGATACAATTGCGGCGATTTTCAAGGGTGTTCAACAATTCAAAAATTTCAATTTTCACAAATTTCATTTCATTACAAATCATCACAATGTTGGCATTATCAGTGATTTATATCTCTTCTGCTCATAAAATGATTTTTAGTGATCGAAAAGAGCCGATATTCATTAAAATTTAGTTAAAATATAATTATTTTGAATTTATAACAACGCGATCCTTCAAGTTCGATAATTGAAATCACGAGCCTGGAATATGTTGGATATCCAATAATTCCAGAATGTGTTAATGATTGTGACATGTATTGAGAAATATGTGTGATGATTTTCAGTGAAATCTAAATCGTGAACTGGAAGCGCTCGAACTTGGTCATAATGAAGCCTTGAAAATCGAATTTTTGGAAGTGCTGAAATTTTTTGTTATTTCAGCGTGATCTAACTTCTTTGATCGAGAAATGTTATAAATTGGTTGAACTGATCGATTGGAATGACACATCTGCGAGATGAGAAATTTTCAAAATTTTACATCTCATTTTTTCGACATTCGGAGCCATACTGCGGAAAGGGTCCACCCTAAAAGTGCCGACTACTCATTTTTCCTATACACGTATGGAGTTAAGCTTCCATAATCTGCAATAAAATTCACTTTGTTTCATACTCCCCGAGATGGTATGATTTTATTTGTACTTGGGATTTCAGATTTTCGTTCATATTTTCGGAACTGGGAGTCCTATCGTTTCACTTTCAACATGAAAGTTGTTCATCTGATTTTTCCGCATCTTTTGAGCCCACTACCGCATCTCTAGCACATCTGGGAGCTGATATACGGTAGAGCCGGATACAAAACCGGAAAATTCCTAAATTACGGTTCTGGGACCTGTGACCTAGAAATTTCAAGAAGTTGGCTCTAGTGTATGCTACAGCCATAATATGAATTAGAACAAAAAATAAAAGTTGGAAATTGTTTCCGGGGGTTGGTTTTTCCCTCCACTGACTCATGATACCTGTGTTATATCGGTAAGAATTCCGAGTAAGCATCCGATTGACATTGGTCCTTGACGAAGGAATACGATTAGTTCGATAAGTCGTGCTAGTCCGGAAGACCCGTCAGGATGGAATGTCTTGTAGATGAGAGGGGAAACGGGAAGAGAATGTGAAGTCCAACCACTCATGACAGATGTATGCTCAGCAACTGACGCTGCTTCCGTTTGGAGGCGTCTTATACTCTTCAAGTCTGCGAGCGACACTAACTGTCTCGACACTCCTATGAAGAAAAAATGCGTAAAGTAGAAGGGCCATATTGCCAAAAGTATTCAAAAAGGTTAAAATATTGAAGACATTGTAAGTGTGAAAACGGACGGGCAAGTTGTCGAACGAGGAATAGACAATATCACCGTGCTTGTAGAAGATGACTTTGGTAATGTTATCAAACAGATAGCCTTGAATATTTCCAAGAAGTCGGACTTGGTTTTCTTTATTAATGTGGAAGAGGGTGTTGTGTTCGAAAAGGAAGGATTCTTCGTTGTTTATCCATTCCTCGCTTGCGAAAGCAAGGAAACAACCGGTTAGAACAAGAAAATAGAACGTGACTGGATAATTTAAAATAAATTGAGTATTTTAAATCCAATTATATTTTGACTTGGTCAGTTGAACTGTCTGTGCTTAGGGCTTTCGAACAACATCCATATCGGGGTAGTTTGTAGAACTTCGATAATTAATAATTGATAATAAGAAAAAAAAGTGTATGGTCCGATTGCCCGTGTCTTGGGGATCAGAATGATACCCATATGGCGTAATTTGGATAAAGTTTATAAAAAATCGATAATTGATCTTTGATCTTTAAAAATGTTTTATTTAGACTCTACTCGCCTAGAGGGTTGTAATGATGCCCATATTGGGCCATTTTGTCAAATTTGAATAGAAAATCGATAATTGGCCTTTGGTCTTTGACCTTTTTTGAAAACTAATAAGCGGACTTTACTGTCCTTGCCATGACGGTTCTAATGATATCCATATCGGGGCATTTGGGTAAAGTTGAATAGAAAATCGATAATTGATCTTTGGTCTTTGATCTACTTGCAAAACAAAGTATGTGATGAGAAAGCCCTTGCCTAGAGGGTTCGAATGGTACCCATATTGAGCAGTATCGTAAACGGAAAGTACGGGGGAAGATTGATTCAAAATATTATTTATGAAAAAATGACTAATGACTTTTTGAAAAATTTGATGGGAATTGAGATGCTTGGGCCTCAAAACGTCTATAAAAAGTTTTGGTCGAATTTGGTTGAGTAAAGTGTTTTGCCTCTCCTAGCTCCCTACTGAACGAAAGTGAAAGTTGGCCGGGAAAGGTCATTGCCTCAGAGATTGTGCCATGAACCATTTGTCATTTCCTAAACAAACAGCTCAACTATCTGTTTTAGAGTTGTTAACACATAATACTGGCCAATGGGGAAATGATATTTTATTTTCCCGCCAATTTGAAAATTTGAAAAAAGGTAGTTTAAGTGCCTGAAAAACAGGCTGTTGAAGTCTAATAATACTACACTTCAGATACTTGAGCCGTTAGTGCTCAATCACCAGGCCCTCAATCACCAGGTCGAAAAACATTTGTCTAACCTCACCTCTCCATTGTAACTTGACGCGAGGAGCATAACGAATGCCGTCGGTAGGAGGTCGGCTTTCGTAGGTTGAGCAATAATCTGACTTTCGCGTTATAATTTGCTCTCTCGCACTATTTGACAGGCGAGATAGCGTGTACAATGAAGAGAGTCAGTCAATTACTACGTAGGTTGGCACAAGGATGAGAAATGACATCATAGTGCTCCTTTAACCAGGTGCTCGTAGGATGCACTATCATGAAAAAAAAACAATACTGTAAAGGATAGGAAAAAATATCATTATTCGTCAAATTTCTTCGTGAAACTGACCAAGCTCTGTACTAACTACACTAATAAAGCCGCCGAAACATGAACTATACGTAGGGACCGCGGAGCTTCGTCCTTTCTACCATTTTTTTGCATTGGGAAAACTCACACACCATCACAACACCATTTTATTTATTTATTTTATCAGGTTTAATTTATTTTAATTAATTATTATTTGCGCTAAATCGATAGAGCATCATCTGAAGATACAAAATAATAACGAATTAAGAGACCCGCTCCGTAAGAATCGATCGCTCCGCGGACACGTTTGCCCTAGCAACGGGAACCGTGGGAGCTCACTGTGGTGCGGGGAGTGCCCTAGGCCCGCATTCATCACTTATTATATGTTACGGTCATTGAGCAGCTAAATAATATAATTAAAGAGAAAAACGGACAAAAAATCATATTTTCTTAAGGATGCGAAATCGACTCAAAAGTCAAAATATGTTTCACTTGTGGTGCCCCCATGTTGTTAAAATGATATTAAGTGTAGAAATCGATCGATTCTGAATACTATTTTTTGACCACAAATTTCACTTTGTCTTTCCTGCCTGGCTCATTTCGATCCTAATCCCTTAGCTTTTTCAACCCCAATATACTCTGGACTATGACGCTTCACCTCTGCTACACAGCTAGTCTCGACAACCTTCTTCGCTTTCGAGAAATGATTTCCGAATGTGTCACTTTGAAGTACTCCAAACATTCAAAAATTCATATATTCCAATTCATTGGCTGCAGTGATTAACTTTTATCACTAATAGTCATTACTTGCTAAGATATGTTTATTAACATTGATAAATTGCATTTTCACACATTTCAAAAAATTCACTTTTCGCAACCTCGAAAATTTCAAAATTTGGGAATTATAATCTCGTCCTAAGTAGATCAAATCCCACCTATTATGCAAGAAACTTGTACTGCACTTCCACGAGATTAACGAACAGATAAGCTCGGTCCCTCCGGTCATCTTCAAATTTCACAAAATTGGCTGAAATATGCATACAAAAGGAAATTTCAATTAAGATTTTTTTCAATTACTACAAAACTAATGATCAATCTGGATTGCATTAATATTAAAACTATACAATACCACCGGGGAAGTGTTCTGAGCGTGAAAGAATAGCTGATTTAGTTGACTTTTGGTTTTGGAGCTTCCAGTGGTGGCATGTTCGATGAACATTTTTCGAAAGCGAAGATGCTGGCGAGCATCGAAACCAGAAAAATGTCAAGCAATGTGGACTTGGGTATATTAGAATCATGAAAGCTAAGGGATTGGAATAACGGTTTATGAGAAAATCGTGCACAAATATTGGAAAATGAAAAATATTTCAATTTTTTAAAGGAGTGCTCCGGGGAATGAATGCTAGGGAGTCCCACCACGAGAATTCTGCGCTCTCAATGGGAAACTGTAGCGAATTTAACCAGAGAAAGAGGCGAATGTGAAGTAGCGCAAGTGAAACATAAAAGGATCAGTCACGTCCCTGCGCTATCAATGAACTTTGCCCGTCTGTAAATAGCCTCAGAGTCGTCTGTGGGACTTCGGACAAAGTGGTTTCTGATCGGGTTAGTGGCCTCTACAATATCCGCACGGTCACTGTGGGTGACTGAACATTCCCCGGAGCACCCCTTTAAATCAAGGAAATCAGCTAATCTTTCATGCTTATAACACTCCCAGTGGTATTGTATAGTTTTAGTATCATTGCAATCCAGATTGATCATTCGTTTTGCAGTAATTGAAAACAATTTTATTTGAAATTTACTCTTTTATGCATATTTAAGCCAATTTTGTGAAATTCGAAGAAGACAGGAGGGACCGAGCTTATTTTTTTATTATTCATATGGAAGCATATTACAAGTATCTTGCATAATAGGTGGGATTTGATTTACTTGGAACGAGATATTAATTCCCAAATTTTGAAATTTTCGAGGTTGTGAAAAGTGAATTTTTGAAATGTGTGAAAATGCAATATCTTTAGTGTTATTAAACATATCTTAGCAAGTAATGAATATTAGTGATAAAAGTTAATCACTGCTCTCAATGAATTGACATAAATGAATTTTTGAATTTTTGCGTTTCTTTAAATTACACGTTCGAAAATTATTTCTCGAAAGCGAAGAAGCTGTCGAGATTAGCTGTGTAGCAGAGGTGAAGCGTCATAGTCCAGAGTATATTGGGGTTGAAAAAGCTAAGGGATTGGGATCGAAATGAGCCAGGCAGGAAAGAAAAAGTGAAATTTGAGGTCAAAAAATAGTATTCAGAATCGATCGATTTCTACACTTAATATCATTTTAACAACATGGGGCACCACAAGTGAAACATATTTTGACTTTTGAGTCGATTTCGCATCCTTAAGAAAATATGATTTTTTGTCCGTTTTTCTCTTTAATTATATTATTTAGCTGCTCAATGGCCGTAACATATAATAAGTGGTGAATTTCAATAATGCGGGCCTAGGGCACTCCCCGCACCACAGTGAGCTCCCACGGTTCCCGTTGCTAGGGCAAACGTGTCCGCAAGGTGGTCGATATGGTCGAGTCTTCGGAGCGGGTCTCTTAAATAATTTAGCGGGTATAAAACATATATAATTACGTTGGAAGGAAATTGCGCTTCGCATTTTTCTAATGATTTGTATTTTTCTCTTTAAATCGGAGTGCACTATTTTAGTGCTCTATTCAGATGATTGCTCTAACCATCCCTGCAAACTATAGAGGCGCTTGTGATGCTCGGGTTTCGTTCGCAAGCATGGTATATGACTCTTTCTGAGACACAGTAGTAATTTGTCTCAGTTAATCTTGATTTTCTCCATTTTTCTGAGTGCACTATTTGATTTGAACATTTAATCACATGCAGCCACCTCCCCTCTGCCCTAAACAGGTACTAAAAATGACGATCCATCTGTCGCTGACTTGTTTATAGCAGTCGAAGTTCGAAATGAGCAAAAGCTCGATTCTCGGGTTGTACAGCTTTAGAGTGCGATTAATTGGCCTTGAGCACACTCTTCGCATATGTTATCAAAATAAACAGTTACAATTTTAAATTAAAAAAAATCATGCATTAATTTATTTTTGAAAATAACCTTCTCTCAGAAGTAACAAATTCGCCCCAACAATACCAAAAAAGTACGGTCGATTTCTAGTAAAATGTGTATTTTTTAAAGGTATTTACCGTGTATACAGTTTAGAATCAAAACATATTTCAACTTTTGTTGCAGAGAGGTACACTCATAGCGTTGCAACTAAAAATGCTGCCCGCGGTAGCTATTATTTTTGTGAGACGGTAGAATTAAGATTTTTCGCATTATATTTCTTTATTTCTATGCAAAATATAATAATTCTTTATCCATGGCTGACTTTTGTTTCACCGAGTCTTCGAAATCAAAAACGGGGTGGCTCATATCAATAGGAGCGTAATGACTCTGGGAATAAAAAATATTTTAAAAATATTTTTGAAAAAAATATTTTATGATAGATATTTATAATATTTTTTTCTTTATTTGGTCTTCACGAAAAAAATCGTATAGTTAGGAACCGCGGAGGGGTGTTAAAAAATTAATTCTATATAAATTCCGCAATTCTTATCTTATGTAATCGAGGATGCGGAATCGATTATGAACAACAATAGTCATTGAAAAAATTATAGCACTTATAAATATACCTTTAAAAAATACACATTTTACTAGAAATCGACCGTACTTTTTTTTTTTCTAAAAGTGCCGACTACTCATTTTTCCTATACACGTATGGAGTTAAACTTCCATAATCTGCAATAAAATTCACTTTGTTTCATACTCCCCGAGATGGTATGATTTTATTTGTACTTGGGATTTCAGATTTTCGTTCATATTTTCGGACTGGGAGTCCTATCGTTCCACTTTCAACATGAAAGTTGTTCATCTGATTTTTCCGCATCTTTTGAGCCCACTACCGCATCTCTAGCCCCTCTGGGAGCTGATATACGGTAGAGCCGGATACAAAACCGGAAAATTCCTAAATTACGGTTATGGGACCTGTGACCTAGAAATTTCAAGAAGTTGGCTCTAGTGTATGCTACAGCCATAATATGACTTAGAACAAAAAATAAAAGTTGGAAATTGTTCCCACGTACCTCCACTGACTGGTGATACCCGTGATAAATGAAGGCATCTCCCATCCTGACATTACATCATTCATTCAAAAAAATTGTCTCAGTCTTGAGTATATCATTGTCGACGGAATTGTCAAGTGTAAATTTCGCAATAGATGAATTCTAGCGACATTTCTTCTTTACTCTCCCATATTCCAAACTTTTTGGGTGTATTCCCTTCCGACTGTTTACCTATCACCGATAAACTCTCCTACGGTCTTGTCGTCAACACAGATTCTTCGGAACAAGAAGGAACTCATTGGCTTGCCATCATTGTCCAAAATGGAATTTGCTGTTATTTTGACTCGTTCGGCGGTCCACCCCGAGTAAAGAGTGTCCAAGAGTTTTGCAAAAAGTTTGAACATTGCCTCTTCAACCGTGAAAAACACCAGCATCTACAAGAGATAACATGTGGAGCTACTGTATCTACATAGTGAACGAAATGCTTTGGCAAAAAAGGTCTTTCCGTTCTGTCATGTCCACCTTTCATCGAATCAAACGAGACGATGCGTACGTACGAAAGTATTTAAAGGAAAACTTTTCCTTTCATTTATCCCCTCTGCATTCGCACTGAGTTGTTGTGTCATGTCGTTCCTCTGTAAAATCTGCAATTCTCAATACCCTGAGCTCACCAAGCATGTCATTGATAAGCATTACAAGCTGTATTGCTTCAAGTGCAATCGACTGTTTTCATCGGCATTCTCTCGCAGTCGACACGAAAAAGTCCACAATAACGTCCTTCCGAACGAAAAGGTGACAAACGAAGCGAATCCCAACGGCAAATCTGACAACAAGATAGAAGCAATTCCAAATGATGTCAACAAGGACGAACTGGTATGCAGTCTTGACGTCTACAAAAGAACAGCCGACGGGACTATTTCAGTCAAAGTTCGCCATGAATAGTCGCATTTCCCGAATTCGGACTTTCTTCTAAAGTTCTTCGCAATACTCGATTGGCCGTTAAGCAAGCAACAAATTCTGAAATTGGTTGTCTTGTCGAAATTCTTTTCAACATCCGCAGATGTGTCATTCCAATCGATCAGTTCAACCAATTATAACATTTCTCGATCAAAGAAGTTAGATCATGCTGAAATACGAAATTTCAGCACTTTCAAAAATTCGATTTTCAAGGCTTCATTATGACCAACTTCGAGCGCCTCCAGTTCACGATTTAGCCTTCACTGAAAATAATCACACATATAC